>CM048747.1:146847500-149247500 GCA_026315105.1 Locusta migratoria | reverse complement strand
TTACGGCGTCACAAAGTTTCATCATTATCTCTATGGCAGAAAATTCTATTTGTTGACTGACCACAAGCCTCTCACGTCGTTGTTCTCACCCTCAAAGCCAATTCCGCCACGAACGGCACAAAAGCTTCAGAGATGGTCCTTAATACTGTCTAATTATCAGTATGAGATTTTGTATAGACCTACCACTAAACACGCCAACGCGGACACACTTTCCCGACTTCCGGTTGGCCAGGATGTGTCATTTGATTCTTCAGAAATGGCATGTTGTCAGATAGACTCCAGGGATGCGTCCGCTGTCGCAGACTTTCCTTTAAACTCTCGTCGGGTTGCACAGGAAACAGCTGCGGATGCAGACTTAAGTGTGGTAGCACGTTTTGTTCGCTCAGGTTGGCCTGCCAGATCAAAGACATTGATCGGCCTCTGGTTCGACGTTATTTTGCACAACGTCATGCATTGTCTTTCAGTCTGGGTGTTCTGTTGTTGCATACCTACAACGACCAAACAAGAGTGATTGTTCCTCGTTCCCTGCAACGAGAAGTGTTACGCCTCCTGCATCAAGGACATTGGGGTATTGTTAAGACAAAGCAACTGGCCAGACGTCATTGTACCTGGGTTGGTATGGACGCATAGATAGAGAGCATGACGTCACAGTGTACTGTTTGTGCGGAGCATCAGGCGGCTCCTCCGCAACGTTTCTCAGACTGGCCACGCCCCAAGGGACCATGGCAACGTTTACATATTGACTTTGCCGGACCTTTCTGGAATACGCGCTGGTTAATTGTTGTAGACGCTTTCAGCAAGTTTCCTTTCGTGATTGCCATGAATTCAACGACAGCGTCTAGTACAATCAGTGCCTTAACATCAGTGTTTTGCCTGAAACTATCGTCAGTGACAATTGACCTCAGTTTGTTAGTGCGGAATTTCAACAGTTTTGTCGTGTGAATGGCATTCAGCATATCACCACCGCACCTTTTCACCCTCAGTCCAATGGTGAAGCAGAACGTTTCGTTCGAACATTCAAGTCTCACATGGAGAAGATGAAAGGTCAGCACTGCAGGCAGCAAGCTCTTCAAATTTTCTTGTCTACGTATCGATGCATGCCACGTGACGGCCCGTCTCCTGCCGAGCTGCCACAGGGCCGCCGTCACCGCACTCTCCTTCACCTGCTGCAGCCTCCCACGCACCGAGTCGGTTCGTATGGCGCTACGCGTTTTCAGGTTTCTACGCCGGTGCTGTACAGGGTGTTTGCTGGAAACAAGAAGAAACTATGGATGCATGGCACCATTCAGCGCGTGCTCGGTCGCAATATGTATGTTGTACGTTCTTCCACAGGGTCGGAGCTGCGGCGCCACGCAAACCAATTGCGCTTGCACAGGCCGCGCGATCCTGTCTCCGGTTTCTTGACTCCAGACCCAGTTCACCGCCAAGGAGCACAGTCACATCGCTCGCCGCCGGGCCCAGCTTCCCCGGGCTACGAGCTCCCGATGGATGTCGACGCGCCTCCTACGCAGTCGGCCCCTCCGCCTTCGTCGCCGCCGCTGATGACAGCGTCACCGAGAGGGACTCCGGGACCGTGCGCCCCCCCCCCCCCCCCAGCTTGGGCCACGCACCTCAGAAGATGACCTGCTCAATATGGGCGGGGGTGTGCGCCCTTCCACAGGTTTCGGCGGGTTTCCTGGAGGATCGCAAGGCGGATGCCGGGGAGCGGACGGCGTCTCGATCCCGGCCTCAGCTACGACGCCCGTCCCACCAGTAACGCCCCCGCCCAGGCCCTCCTCCCAGTGCCGTCGCCGTGGCCCTCAGCCCTACGCCACGACGGCGCGGCTGTTTGGGGAGGATGGGTGTGGTGTCGCACAAGTACAAAGTGCGCGCCACCTACTTTCGCCGCGCGCCGCCATGCACGCACGGCGCGGCGTTCTAACGACGACAGCCATGAGCGCCCTCTGCTGCAACTCCGCTCGTGGCCACCACTGAACGACATCGTTCACTTGGGACTGAGATAGCAACCAGTTAGGACCTTCGTAATCAGATAGGCACCAGTGAAGACTTGGCTATGAGTTAGGCACTAGGCAGGACTCTAGCTCAACTATGTATCAACATTCTGCAGTACTATGTAAAAGTTAAGTATTGTAGAAATTCTGTGCAATATATATCTCGTTCTAATTTACTCTAGTGTTTCTAGTTTCTGGCTGCTCCCCTCCGTACCTGCACCAGCGTGCTATCTTTATTACTGTGTCGGTCTCATTCCACTCGGCCACCGACACCTACGACGGAAACGAGACACAAAAGCGGCGACGAGGCTGGGACACAAAAATTTTGTTATTCACCAGGTCTAGATTTTGATCACTGTGTGATCATTATCAATGCTTAAAACAAACAGTTAAATTATATAAAACTTTTCGACCTCTATGTTCGAGATTACGTTCATCACCAACATGCCTACTGCAGGAATGGTGGGAGCATGCGAGGAACAATTCGCGGCTTTGAACGTCTGTTTTCGTTCAGCAAATTGTCCATCTGAGGCCCACAATATATTATTGGAGGCATATGGAAAATTTGTTCTTCTCAACAGCACAGCTCGAAGGTAGTTTAAAATGTTTAAAGAGGGGAGACAATGAATTTTAAAGGAAGGAGAACCAGGCTACTGCCAGGTACTGCCCTTACGTGAGAAAACATCAACACTGCTGCTGTTATTGTGAAAGAATACTCTAAGGTCACTTTCTGAAATACCGAACATTTCTTTGGGTACCAACGTACCACCCACACGCTGTTGACAGAAACGTCTCGTGTTTGTGCGCGATGGGTTCCAAGACTTGATTCCCGAACAAAAGGACATTTGTGTGCAGGTCTGCATGCAGTTGAATGTGATGAGGACCAGAGTTTCTTTAAAATGTAATCACTGCCGATGAAACTTAACTACATTATTTTGACGTTGAGAGTAAACAGCAAAGCTCGGTGTGAAATTTTCGTTCATCACCAACCCCGAAAAACGCAAAAATGGTTGCTTTTGCTGAGAAATTCATGGTAATCTCATTCTTTAATATTCTTGGAATGGTTTATCAACATGGGCACACACGTCAGTCATTCTACGGAGCCAGATAACACATTTAAAATTTAAAAAAAGCAAACCTGGAACAAATGTGGCACATCAGACTGTGACCATATGGGAAGAACATCGAAACCCAAACACGAAAGACGATAAACTGTAAATAACCACTAATTTATTTTAGGAAAATTATGTGGACTATTTATAATCTATAAATACTGCATCTGAAAGAAGCAGTTTCATTTCTAGAACTCACTGAGGATGCTTCGAACTTAAGACTAAAATAAAAATGTAGTAAAAATATTGTGTTTTTATTCGGTAAATGAGTAGTTTCTTATAATATGTTTACAATTTTGTCCTTTAGTCTGTGAAAACAACACTTGTATTGCAACTTAAACTACTGGTTATTTGCTTCTGGCTGTAATTACGTATTTGGATAGAGTCTTTATGCTGAGCCGCTCATCATACGAGCTGTGATGTTTACTGACGATTTAAGAAGAAAAAGTGTGCGAACATTGCGGTAAGACGTGGCACAGAATCTGAAGATTCGAAGCTGTTATAGTTTCCTAATAAATTTGGGAGATTAATAGAAAAATTTCCTTCACAAAGTCGCAACAAATTCTTGAATTTCTGTCTTCAGTGTACAGTGTTAAGTACTTACATCTAAGGTGTGTTAATTACCACAGTGCTTTACTAAATATAGTCCTGTCTGATGTAATACTACGTCTTCTGCTACAGTACATATTAAGGTGTACGGCCATATATAAAGAGCTCTACAGTTTGAAATCTCCTTCGATTCGCTGTGCAATCTTACATTTTTCACGTTGTCAGAGGCGAAATAGATAACTGATTTATACAAAATTTGAAGACTGACTGGGTATGTGACACAGCTCCTTTGCAACGTTATTCTGGTTCCTAATTAAGGAGTCACTGACGTATCATTTTATGTGGCACACTGATATCAATTTACATGTATGAAGGTGCAAATGTTATGCTACAAAATTGTTCTGTTGGGTATTTTTCTTGTCATTCCAGTGTCATAGCACAAAAATCACTTTCACATTCTAAGGTCGTAATATTCGTCAGGATTTTCAAAAATGTGCAAAAAGCACTTCATCTACATATTGCCTTCCTTTGTTATCAAATTAAATTCATTTCGTGACATCTATGGATTCTAAGAATCTGTGTTTGTCGTTCCTCCAAATATGAAAAATAGAGCCTGGTAAAATTTCTGGCAAGTTCTCATTATTACCATTAATTCTACAGTAAAATAACCAAATAAAACTTTGAAAGCAGCATCACCCCAGGGGACCATCCAAAACATAGATATCATACATCTGAAGTTGAAAGTTTTCAGTCAGTATGTGTTTCGATGTTTAGTAGGGAGATATGTATTTGTGGAGGACCTTTCGATAACGAAATAACGCTAATCTAGGACTGAATAGCTACGTATGGCGATAGAAAGAAGAATTACGAAAATGAAAAAGTCGACAAGGTAAAAGGCAGCAGACGACGCTATAATTATTACTTTCACGTAAGGTTAGATAAAAGTACTTATAATATCCAATAGAAACCAGATAAAGGAGGTTAGTGCAAAAATTTTAAAACACAAGAATAGACAGGGTTTATTGCGAAATGAAACGTACATCACATAAGAACGACGCATGTAGGTGAAGACTGAAGTCAACTACAAAGTCAGGAGGACAGTTCATGCCAAATATAATGATGTTATAAATATTGTGGCTAGAAAAATTATGATGCATTAGGGACTATTTAAAAATGAATTTAAAGACATGACAAAACAATACCCGAGGTCTTTTAGTTTTTACACGTCACAATATTTCCTTTCATTATTTTCATTAACAGCGCGGGAGTAGCCGAGCGGTCTGGAGCGCCACGTTGCAAATCGCGCGGCCTCCCGCATCGGAGGTTCGAATCCTCCCTCGGGCACGGATGTTTGTGCTGTCTTTAGTATACTGTACACCAGTGGATAACAGCAGTATTATTATTTTTTTTATTTTTTCCCGTAACTTTCGACATGATTTTCCATGTCTTGCCGCACGTGCCTTAGGACAGAGGGAGTCCGATGTCCCCTGCCATACGTTTGCGTCATGCGCGTCACATTTCCGCTACCGCGCGCATTCCGAATCCCCTGGCCCGATTCGACCTGTGCTCAGCAACCGGCACGTGTCGCCGATCCATGCAACTGCGGGCGCGGAACCCGCTGATCAGAGCACCTGTGTCAAAGTCCACAAGGCGGATCGCAACCAATCACAGCATGAACGCAATTACGTAGATTCGGCACTACTGGCTAGCTGCGAGATCGTTACAGACGGTAAAGGTCTGTCTGCCGCCGGCTCTCGCCCCGATAGCACGCTCCCCGCTGTGCAGCCCCTTGGTCTCGCTCTCCTACTTAAATCATAATGATTATTTCTCTTGCACCACTGGTGGCTCTCCTGAGGCCGTAATATCAGAAAATTGTATCCCCTTTTGTGCAATACAATCTTTTCGTTACACCGCAACACTCGTATCCGAGTATGATTTGCTGGTCCTGTCAAACCCCGTCCGGAAAACGCCCACAGCCTTTTCCCGTTCGTGCCATACCTGTACAATACGTTAGTTCATAAGCAGTTTGTCAGTTTACGAACTGAGGAAGGAAGCATAGGGTTTAACGTCCCGTCGACAGCGTGGTCATTAGAGACGGAGCTTACGCTCGGATTTTCGGGGAAGGATGGGGGAGGAAATCGGCCGTGCCCTTTGAAAGAAAACATCCCGGCATTTGCCTGGAGTGATTTAGGGAAATCAAGGAAAACCTAAATCTGGATGGCCGGAGGTGGATTTGAACCACCATCCTCCCGAATGCGAGTCCAGTGTCTTAACACTGCGCCACCTCGCTCGGTAGGGACTGATGATCCCGCAGTTAAGTCCCATAACCTTTAAACATCATTTTAAGTAAATAATGAATATATATTTTTGCAAAAAGAAAAAAAAAATAAATAAATAAAAAGTTCAAATGTTTGTAGAACTTATGCGACTTAACTTCGGGGTCATCAGTCCCTAAGCTTACAAACTACTGATGAACTAGCTAAGACTAAGGACAGCACAAATATCCATGCCCGAGGGGGGATTCGAAACCCCGACCGTAGTGGCCATGCAGACCGTGACTGGAGCGCCTCAGTCCCCTCGGCCACCGCGGCCTATAGTTTTGCACTTTGCTCACTTAAATGATACTTAGCCTGAACAGTCTTAATAAAACGAATTTAAATACAAATCTTGGGTGGTGGGGGACTGTACTTTTACCACTACAAATGATAGACAAGTGAAAATAAGATATAAGGAAATCGTATATACGAAACCTACTTCTTTTCACATTCTGATTATTCGATATATTCTAAAATGTGTATGTTACCATCTTCTGCTTGAAGCTTACCCTTTATCTGAGCTTAGTCTCCTTATTGAATGCTTCATTCGTCATAACATACGAGTACATAGCTTTCCTACTATCGGTTTAATTTCACTGATACAACATTTCTTGTAAGACAATATCATTTACACATTATTCAAATCTATTTGGAGTTGAAGGTCAAAAATTTCAGTCACAGCCATCAGTATCGCCACAGTTCTAATTCATTTCTTGCAGAAGAAACAAGCTACCGCATAATTGGTTCAAATACAGGTGTCGTGTGTCTAAGACAAAGCTCAGGTGAAGATTTACTGATTTATCTCCATTCATCTACAACTCCCAATCAAACATTCTTTCTGAACGATTTGTAGATCTTTTACCACGAAATTGGCTAAGTAGCACCGTGGTTGAATGTCAGCTAAATACACAACTAACATCCAAGGACGAATATGAATAAACGACTGCAAAGCATCGATCTAGCTGAAATAAAAGTGCTAGATTATAAATTTAAAGGGCAGGGTTTCGATCCCCGCCAAGTCCTTGGGTTTTATGTGTCACTTTTGACTTCTTTCACTCCTGGAAATAGTGCTGGAAAGGTCGAGAAGCACCGTGGTGCAGTAACCACGTGAAACTTTATGTCCCACAATAACTGGTCGAGTAAGTCATTTCGAAGGTCGGAGTAAAGCAACTACGTACCAACTCCGAATAGAAGAACTATGCCTAGTAAATCAGTGTGTTGACTGCTTTTTCTTTTCCATGAAAAGATAAGATGATAACGCGTAATGGAATTAAAATAAGCCAATATACGAACTTAAACAGTGGTAACATTGTTGTCGAGACACTATGTAATGGAATCTACTATTGTCGCTGATACTACATGTTCCTGACATACCTTCCTTACCTCCGAGCAAATGGACTCGCCCGTCCCACGTCACCGGGGTGCACACAATTCAGTCATTTGTGAACGAATGATTAAACGTAATTGTCTCAAAATGTCTTGGAAACAGCAACAAAGGTGAAAGTCAGTGCTCAGTTTTACTGTTCGTTATTGGACCATCAGCTACGACCAGCTACACGATAGAAGCGGCAACACTTTCTGCGTAACCCACTCATTATTGTGCACGAATATTCGTGGGCGCCTGCAGCGCAAGCTGTGGCTGCTCTGTTCGGTCGATTGGACTGGAGAATTGCTGTACGATCCACCATACTCCCCGGACGTAAGTCCTTGTGACTTTGATTTGATTCAGAAGATGAAGGAACGACATCCTGGCATTCGCTTCAGAACTGTTCTAGAGATTCGACAGGTGGTACACCACTCCATTCGAACCTCGTACTATCAAAAACAACAGGATCCAATAACGGTATACTACGCCTTCCACATCCCTGACAACGGGTTCTACGCAATTCTACTTTGAATAACAGTAACATCTGTAAACGTGTAACGCTTTTGTGTCGGTTATGAATGAATAGTTGCCACTATTTAAGTTCCAACCTGAGATGACTCTTTAAGGAAGCGGCACAATTTGCCTCCACATTCACAAAAGTGAACCTGTTTACTATTTATAGACGACTGCAGGTTTTATGTCATGTGATGATTCGGTGAACTATTGCTGTCGTAATAACAGATATAGCTTTCGTCTGGACTAACTTATGTCTAAAGATAATAATAACAGTCTAGTTCGCAAAATTTTACAATTTATTTTTACAGGTAACCGGTTTCGATCTAAAATTAGATCATCTTCAGACCTCTGAAAATACAATAAAAGACGATATGCTATAGAGGGAAATAGGTACACCATTAGCAGCTACGATAAATTTACAAACAGGATTTAAAAATTACTTAAAACAGTATACCTCGCTGCAGATGTTCAGGCGGTTAGCGTGCGGCGACTGCTAACCAGCGAGAGAACGCTGTGCGTTATAAAGGAAAAGCCCCGCCCATCGCCTGAAGCATCAGCATATCATAAACCAACGAGGAAAGTCATAGAGTAAAAGATAAGACAAGAAATGTATATGTATATATAAATAATCCACAATGGGTATAAAAATGTAATTTGTTAACGGTCAAACATAGCTGCCATGTCTATAATAAAGAATAATTGAAGCATTAGAGAATATAAAGAAGTTGTCTGTCTAGGACATTTCGTCTTTTATTGTATTTTTAGAGGTCTGAAGATGATCTAATCTTACGTCGAAACCGGTTACCTGTAAAAATAAATTGTAAATTTTTGCGAACTCTACTGTTATTTTTATCATTAAATAATTATAAGTTCGCAGTTTTTTTGTTTTTTTTTCTTTTCAAATAAGGAAACTATGTTTTCCAAACTGATTAAATTACGTTTTTATCACTTATTAAATCTTTTTAAACTTTTTGCAATAAATAAGGTAAGAATGAATAACAGTTCATAATTTCTGCTTCCGTACCACATTTCTATAGCTACGTGAGTTTTGAACTTCATGTAACACGGGAATCCGCAGCCTATCTGCAGCGCTACAAATTAATCCTGAAATTATGTCTCTGTTGGTCGTCAACACGACTTACAATTAGCAGCATATAGAGCCAAAACAAAAGACGAAACAGAAGTGAGGCTGATTAATGACACCACGACAGGCCACAAATATCGAACACGCTGAAACACAGGACTGAAAGTCAATCAGGCGTGATAAATGGCTTCGCGCCCGGTCGCAAATATCGGACAAGCCGAGCGAAATGAGAAGTGATTAAGGCAATTGGGCCTTTGTTCGGAAGGAACTCGGTTCAATTCTTCTCCCTTAATCACTTCTCGCGATTACTCCGTTCTTTACTCGATCACGAAAGCATAGCCATGCAGTATCAATCTAATCGGGCTGCACTAGCACTGTGCTACTCTGGTGTCATCTAATATAAAACCGTAAGTGAAAAATTTAATTCTGTTAATTGCATTTATAAGGCGACAGGCTAGGACACCACATGCACATCTGGATTTTGTAAATTTTTATATTAATAGCACGTGAAGTTCTCAATGCATGTAATGATCACCCAAAGCAATTCTATGCAACTCTCAAAAATTCTAGAGAAAATCGACTTTCTAGCATAGCGAAGCCGTTTAAATAACTGAAGTTAAGGGTAAATTCCCGACGGTCAAAGTGAGTGATCTGGTAGCGTTGTAAATTGACAATCAACTAATCGTAGCACCTTTTATTCAAATTTCAAAATACCTTCCCTTTGATTTTATTTACTTAATTCTTCGTTTTGTGCGAATACCTACATCATATAAATATAAAATTCGAAAAATGTACGGTAATCATCCTATAAGTATCACTATTTTTATGATACAATGCACGTTTTTTTATTATTGTTATTGACGTTTTTAAAGAGGCTCTTAACATCGATTGCTTCTCTTTTAAAATCTCAATTTTTTATTTTTACATTTATTTACTTTTTGTTCAATTTATTCATTTATTATTTTTTTAAATTCATTCATTTATTTATTTATTTTTCAATACTGAAAAATCAGATACTCTTTATTTCGACTATGTTTAAGTTATTGGTTTATACCATATATTTTGTCTCACATAAGCAAAGGTGTTATTTACAAAAAAATACTTTTCACAGCATATATCACAATTTACAAATGGTACATTATTACGGTGACGTTTACTTTCTTTCCATATCTATTGGAAAGCAAACTTCATGTAACTCAATGAAGCTATCTCTTTCATCGCGAAGTTTATGCGTACCTGGAAAGGGCAACTACAGATAAGCAATATTTACTACCGTTTTATGCGGTATTCACTATCCTTTTTCCATCAGGCCGACAATTATTGATGTTTTAGTATTTTACGGTAAAAATTAACTATTATTTGGCGCTATTCTAACCAGAGATTTTATTATTACTTGATAATTAAGTTACAGCGTTTCCGATGAGCTACGCAATACTTACGGAGTTTAGTCTCTACTACAGATAATTATAGGAATTTGTATGGGTTATGGCTAGGCAGAACAGTGGTAGAGTGCCAGGCTATAAATCTAAACCTAGCGGGTTCGATCGCAGCTAGGTCCTAGGATATTTATCTGTCACTTTTCACTTCCTTCCCCTCTGTTAATGTTACTTAGGTGAAAGTATCGACGCGCACCGTGGTTGTGGGTCCACGTTAAGTTGTAGGTCCCCTGTATTTGGCTGGGCAAGTTAGTTCGAAGGTCGGAGGAAGGCAACGATGTACCACTACCAATCATGACCATGTCTAGTAAAGCACTGTGGTGCCCAAACCAATCTTTAGACTGTTGACTGCTTGTGCTGGTACTAGATATTTTAAGTGACTTCATTTATAATAAACAAACAGCTTCATCAATGACAGTGACTTCGTACCCGAAGTTAACTACCACTCCAACAACAAAAATTACAATGACCGTTAATAATCGTCTTCATATTCTTCTTGTTATCGCTCCTCACATTGATAAATGAATTACCTCAAAATTAGAATCGATATTAATATCCAATACGTTGGCAAACTCTGAGTCAAAATACATTTAATTTCAGTTGCTACGATAGTCTCTGTTTATTTTATAGCTCGTCTATAACTGTTATCGATATCGTAATATCAATAATTATGCCACTTTAGTGACACATAACTTTTGTGTAAGTCTTTCAGACCACATTCAAAATTCACTTCAGACTTCACTTAAGAAAAATTAATTTACACAGCTTGATTCAATATTTAGAAATCGTGGACACTCATCAGTAACTTCTTTTTAAACTTTTTATTTTAAATATATGTGAAGTAAGTAACATCACATAATTCAATATCACAAATCACAATTGTAAACGAGACTAAACGTTTTTAATTACATTTTTATAAGCATTGATAATGTTTAAAAAAAATGTTACTCGCGGTCCGCAACAGCAGGCTCAACTATTTAACAAACGTGAGATAGCAAGTAGTCTCATTGTAAGAAAGCCTATTGTGAACTAAGGTTGAAATCGTCTCCTTAAAGAGACAGATTATGAGTTTATGCAACAAATGGTGTGCGAAAATGCAACGTATTTTAGGAACGTTAAAACAGAATAATTATAACTTTCTACTAGAGAAATAATCAGGTGAAATCAAAGACAAGAAAGATTGTGTTCATTTGGATGTGACACACTGCTTTAAATTATTGTTGGATATCGATAATAGATTTCTGATTTATCTGAAGAACTGAACAGAAATATATATATATATATATATATATATATATATATATATATATATATATATATATATATATATATATATATATACCTTCAATTTCTACAGTTTTAGACTTGTGTGTATGTGAGCTAACCCTATTTCCGTCACACCATATCTGACATTCCCTCTCTACATTTCTGTAGTGCTTATACGTAAATACTAGTTTGTCTTTCCCAGAAGAAAAGACCTCTGCATACCAAATTCAGAGACAAGTCAATTACTATTCTTCGTATAATATCGCCCCGTTCCAGTCAGTTACGATAGTTCTTATGATTAAAGTTCTACAGCGATAAACACTTCAGTATGTCATCGTAATAAAGGTTTCGTTGATAGCGAGTGTAATACAGAGATGTGGCTTTCGATAGCTTCCATCTTTCCTAATTATATCATGGAAAGATGTGCAAAAATATAAAAGTCAAGGAGAAGTTACTTTCCAGTGAAAGCAGACACGTAGTTCGATGTTTCTGAACTGTGTGTAATAGTGTAATATGAGTAAGGTTTCATTAATTAGAGTATTTAAAGTGACGGAAATCCGATGTATTATTACTATTAAGTATTAATAAGTTTAGTGGGATCTCTCTTCCAGGACCAAAGACAACAGCTTTAAAATAAAAGAAGAAAACTATCAAACTTTTGAAAATATCAGCAACGTCTGATTAAAGCACAAATTTTCTGCGTGTAACTGCGATGTCAAGATTTTTATTTAGTTACTGGTTTTACTATAGCTTAAAATTTATTAATTACGGAATGGATTATTTTGTGGTACATTTAATTATATTTTGAATGATTTTCTATGGATGATCTTATAGTGTTTCTTGTATTATTTTGAAAGTATTGAACTCACTAGTTATGTGCATTGGAGGTCAGGAAACCTCTTCAAATTGTACTGTTTATGGATAGGAGAATGTATGCTTGCACAGATTATGTGCTTAATTTTATTTGGACTCAGTTGTTTCGTTTATTTGTATAATACATGTTATTTTGGAATGGTTTTAAATGTGTTAATGTGCTTGCGTGCAATTGTAGGGGTGTGTATTCTTTATTTATGGAGGGCATGAATAATTCATTTCTTTAAAATACAGTGTGTAAACTGTTAGATGGCAGAGTTGTGAGGGGGGGGGGGGAGGGGGGAGCAAATAGAGGAGGAAACAAGCCCCGCCTTACACTACGGTAGTCGAACGGAATGAGCCGGGGGGGGGGGGGGGGAGAACAGACGTGTCATGCTTCTGCGCAAGTGCAACTCGTGCACATCGCTTTAAATGTTGATTGTAAATGAAAAAAATCAGCTTACTCATTAGCATGGTTGAATACGATCCTAATTGCCAAAATTACTCATTTTAATTACGAATTGCACAATACGCAACACTCTGAATACTGATAGGCAAACAGTATCAAAGCAGACGTCAATGCTTGCCTCACAAGGTTAAATCTAGCTTTGGCACAGAAAAGGGGTGAATTATGCTGCCGTAAAAGTCTTTGGTTACTTACCAAATAGCGTCAAACGTCTGACAAATGGCCGACTAGCATTTAAAAATAAATTAAAAGTATTTCTGAATGGCAACTCCTTCTACTCATTCCACGAATTATACGAATTGTTATATGTAATAATTAAATCTGAACATGTAATAAGAATATTAAGAAAACGTATTGTCGTGTAATATTTTGTATAACGTAATATCTTGTGAAGACACCTTTTAGTATCCTGACACATTCCACGTCATTAATAAGTGTCGTATTCATGATCTTTGGAAAAAGTAACAATATAATTTAATCTAATCTAATCTAATACACATAGCACATTGTAATATTGGCTGCAGCACCAAAACAAAGACTACAGGCCGATCCTTTCTACCTCTAACGATTTATAGCGATTCAGGCTTAGAGAAAGCTCTACCGTCTAACGTTACCACACTGTAGAGTTGATATATTAAATCAAAAGAGAAAATTACACGGGAGAGCTTGCATACTTTTGATTCAGAACCAATAGTTAAAAATAGTAGGCGACAGGAACTGACGAAATGTTAGATGACTTTTTGTATGTGACATACGTCTTTAATAGCACGAGAGACATGGACAGCGTCTGAAATGTGTTCCGAATCAAATAAGTTATGAGTTTGCTAAAGAAACATCTCAGTGTCCTCTTGAAATGCCTCTAGGTTTGTGATTGTATCGATTCCACTGGCAAAGGAGTTCACTGTCTGATCACTGGGGTTTAGGAAAGATATACTAAGACAGGGTTGTAGCCTTCCCCCAACGTTGTTCAATCTGTACATTAAGAAAGCAGTGAAGGAATGGAAGGAGAAATTTGGAGACGGAATTAAAGTTCAGGGAGAAGAAATAAAGAGTTTTGCGGTTTGCCGATGACATAATAATTCTGTCAGAGACTGCAAAGAGCAATTGAATGGAATGGACAGTGTCCTGGAAGGAATATATAAGATGAACATTAACAAGAGTAAAACGAAGGTAATGGAATGCAATATCAGAAAATAGGCGATGCTGACGGAGTTAGATTGGGTAATGAGACAATAAAAGTAGTAGGTGAATTTTATGATTTGGGTAGCAAGATAACTTCTGATGGCCGAAGTAGAGAAGATATAAAATGCAGAATGGCTATGGGGAGAAAAGCGTTTCTAAAGAAGCGAAACTTGCTAACATCCAATATTAATTTCAATGTTAGGAAGTCCTTTTTGAAAGCCTTTGTCTAGAGTGTAGCATTGTATGGCAGTGAAACGTGGACGATAAGGAGTTTAGACCAAAATATTATAGAAGCTTTTGAAATTTGGTGCTACAGACGAATAATGAAGATTAGATGAGTAGATCACGTAACTTATGAGGAGTTGCTTAACCAAATTGGGGAGAAAATGAGTTTCTGGCGTATCCTGACTAAGAGAAGGGAAAGATTGGTAGGACACATTCTGAGACATCAAGGAATTGTCAACTTAGCATTAGAAGAAGTGTGTGTGGTAAAAATCTTAGAGGGAGACCGAGGGACGAATACAGTAAGCAGATTCAAAAAAATGTAGGTTGCCGAACGTATTCTCAGATGAAGAGACTTGCACAGCACAAGGTAGGGTGGAGAGCTGCATCAAATCAGTCTGCGGACTGAAGACCACAACAACAACATACTATTATTGTAACTGTACCGCGGTTGTGTTTCAACAGCATCTACAACGTAACGCTGAAGTGAAAGAGCTGCGGATTGACACATGTTTCAGAAATGCACGAGATCAGAGTTGATACTGGACTGAGACTGGCAGAGTGGCAGACGGCTACACAGCGGTAGCGAATTGTTCTACATTACTTAAAGTGCTTCGAAAAAGGACTACAAAGGACAAAACAATTAGATGACCTTCGAGCAGTTTTAGTATGTCAAATTTTTTATGATTTGTGTTCGTATTAAATTATGACTATGTCTTTCAAGATTTTAAGAGGTAAATGATTAAATTTTTTTGCGATTTACTACTTGACACAGAAAGTGGAGGAATTTTGACATTACGGATACATTTTCTACGTGTTACCGAGGACCGAAACAACGCCGAAGAATTTATGAACTTATCGTAAAATTCAAGCGTAAAAATTAGAGTGTTACATCACGCAGGGCCGCGATGGAGTGGCCGAGTGCTCTAAGGCGCCTTGCTGCGGAGCACGCGGTTGCTTACCGTCGTAGGTACGAGTTCTCCTTCGGGCATGAGGGTATGTGTTTGTCCGAAGGTTAGTCTAAGTTAGTTTATGTAGCGTCTGATAATCAGAGAAGTCCCATTGATTTAGGAATATTTGAACATTTCAACATCAAGCAGTAGCCCAAGCCGTGCCGGTCATGTTAGAAGTACTTGTATAGTCATAGATCTCAATTATTATTACTGGATTCACAACTGCAGTGCTTATGATCTGTGAAAATCGTGACGATCTATTGTAGTTACGTCGGCAACTCCATACGAGTAGGTCGTGTTGTTGTTATGACCCTCGTGTCCTCTGAAAATAACTGATGGACTATTCATTACTTTAATAAATACGTAATCGTGGACTTTGTGCCGCTTATGGTTGTAGAGAAGTCGAAGGAAAGGATGTAGAGTTCAGAAGTATACGTGAGTTTCTTTTTTATTCAGTACCTGTGTTTCTATCACACTTCTTATAATTAATGAATTGCACTACTGTAGACGGTATTGCTCGTGTTCAGTTTTATATTTATCTCTTGTCTATACTGCTTTCCGTTTCAGTTTAGAAACTAGATATGCACGCTATGTGTAAAATCATGCTTGTATCATTCGTCTCGAATCTGTCGTTATAAATCTTTATTTATTTTTCTACAACAGCATAATTTATTCATTGAATGAAATGTGGGAGAAACACTAGTTCTCAATCAAAATATAACTTAAGTGTACGTTTTACACAACTCGTGTCTTTCTTGCCGTTTCGTTGCAGGTGTGCGTTTAATTACATGTCTCGAATACTTCGTAAATAATATTCAAATTTTCAGAACAGGTAGTGCCCGTTGCGTATCAGTTAGTTTCTACGAAAGCAACTAGTAGAAACGATTAGAAATTTCAGAATATTAAATTTTTTCACAAGAACATAATACTGACAGTTAGCTAGAGTATGATAGCTATACGTTCACCAATATGGCGTCGATCCTCACGACCTCATAAGACTCAGTACTAACTCAGATTACCTTAGAGCTCACTGGGTATAGTTCCGTCGAGCGAGACACGGCAGGGAGAATGTCCGAGATGGCCAAGCACAGACGAACTACTGTCCGAGTCGTGGAGTCCGACCTACATTCCGCTGATGCGGCTGTTAAGACTCTGCCCAGAGGGCAGAGTTTTGTTGCTGCGTTCCGTCTGGCGAGCTTGTTATCGGACCAAGCGCTCTTGGAGAGTATGCCGGCCAAAGCTGCACTGTTTGCTTTTGTATATCTAGCTGCAAAGTTCTCCAGCTGGTCACACAACATTTATTTCTTTAGTCGTATCTTTTTCATTCTCCACCCTTGAGCGTGAGACAGAAACAGTTCTTTTCTGATAAGGGTTTTCCAAGTTTCCAATTTATCGCACCGTAATTCACCCTCTGAATTGTCGCATAAACGAACAAATGAGATATATCGAAATAAATGACCAACGTATAAGGCAGATTAAAATTGTGTGCCGGAACCGGGACTCGAAGCTGGGATCTTTGCCTTTTGCGGGAAACTGCTCTACTGACTGAGCTATCCCGACACGATTCAAGATCACACCTCACAAATTTACTTCCGCCAGTACCTCGCCTCTTACTTTCCAAACTTCACAGAAGCTCTCCTGCAAATCTTGCAAGACTAGCACTCCTGGAAGAAAGGATATGGTGGAGACATGACTTAGCCACAGCCTAAGGGGTGTTTCCAAAATGAAACTATCACTCTGCAGCGGAGTGTGCACTGATATGAAACTTCCTGGCAGATTAAAATTGTGTGACGGAACCGGGAGTCGAACCTGGGACCTTTGCCTTTTCGGGCAAGCGCTCCACCGACTGAGCTATCCCTACACGACTCACGATCCCGTCTCACAATTTTCATTCTGAAGGTATAAGAAACTAACTGAAATCGCTCATCAGAGAGAAAGGTCGCTAGACGTGATGTGACTGGACACCAAGTAGATCCCCATCTTCTAACAACAGTGTACCACAGGTAAGTTAGGTAGAATATTCTATAGGTAGTCCATTGAGGGGATACAGCAGCGTTGGGTGTTCGAGGCCAACGACAAAGACAGGCCGTGGCGTGTACATCTCAGGTCATCAGAGAAGGCTTGAGGCAGAACGGTCGCTTACTCATTGGCTGGTCGCTGGGACATGACCACTGTCTCATAGCGGTCACCCTATTAAATAGAGACCGAGTTGTCTCAAACCTTCTCTGATGACTTGTGGCCTAAGTCCCGTGACCTGTCTTTCTCGTTGGCATCGTGGTTGCTGCGGATGACGACACGAGGCGGTGAGCGGCAGCGCCGACTCAAGATATCGTTATCTTCACTTGTTACTTAGAGGCATACCTGTACAGCTCACCTCCCGAAACACCAATTACTTTAAACAACTAATTATTCATTCGCGATTTACGAATTCTGTCAACTTAAGCTGCATTTCTAAAGGTAATCTGTTGTTGATGGATGGACTGCTCTAAGGCGCCTTATTGCGGAGGGCGCGGTTGCTCGCCGTCGGTGGTTCGAGTCCTCCCTCGGACATGTGTCTGTGTGTGTGTGTGTGTGTGTGTGTGTGTGTGCGTGTTTTGTCCTTAGTATAAGTTAGTTTAATTACTTTATAAGTCTGACGAAAGATGTGATGTTGCTCGAGTTCGGGCTGGTGACAAAAAGAATTTAAGTTGTGTGAATGTAATTATCTATTTTCGTGTCTGTCAGCAGCTCAGCGAGCCTCTTTACAGTGAGTTGTTATCTGTCCTCCGATAGCAATGTTTGCACTTGTTACAGCCCTTCAAAGTAGTCACCAGTGTTGTGTAGAACCAGTCGCCAGCGATGTGCAAGACGTAGTGTACCGTTAGCAGAGTCTGTTCTGTTGATAGTGCGAATGGAGCGGTCTACTGCCGTGGTATCTCCGGAACAGTTCTGAAGCGAATGCCTGAAGTCATTCCTACATCTTTGGCAACAGATGCAACAGCCGGCCGCGTGGTCGAGGGGACTGAGGCGCTCCAGTCACGGTCTGCACGGCCACTACGGTCGGGGGTTCGAATCCCCCCTCGGGCATGGATATTTGTGACGTCCTTAGTATTAGTTAGCTCATAAGTAGTTTGTGAATTTAGGGTCTGATGACCCCGTAGTTAAGTCCCATAAGCTATACAAACATTTGAACAACTTAAGTCGGGGAGTATGTACTTCCTAGTCCCATCGACCTAACAGACCAGCCACAGCTTGCGCTACATGCGCCGTTCGTATTGTTGTGCAAAATGGTGGATGGTTGATCAGAAAATGTTGCCGCTCCTTTTGCAAAGCTGGGAGCTACTAACGCGGCAACAGTATGCACTACGCAAGGAAGACCTGCCCGATTCATGACTGCCACAGTTTGCCGACCTCCGTTGAAGGTTTTTACAGCGTACCACTATTCCACACGGCAATGACGGTTCACTAGACTGTGCGCACGCCGGTGACGTGGGACGGGCGAGTCTATTTGCTCGGAGGTAAGGAAGGTATGTGTACAACATGCGCTGTCAGCGACTATAGTAGAGTCCATTGCATACAGTCTCCACAGCAGTGTTGCCACTATTTTAGTTCCAATCCTTGTATATATTCCAGTGAAACATTCCGTCATTATTGCAAAGTATTTGATTAAGAATTTTAATAATTTAGTAATAAGGACAGTTTACAACTCACCACCAAGACGTGGCGACGAGCTGCGACAGGCACATACAATAGACATTCACATACAACACTTTCAGCTTTCAGCCTTGGCCTCCTTCAGAAAATAGAATATTCACGCAATCACATAAGCACACAAAACAGTTATACAACTATCACCTCCGGTTGCCGCACTTCGAATCACGCTCTGCGGCGTGTATATCAAGGTGGGGAGGGGAGCGGAGGGGAGAGAGGATAGGATGGTTGCGTCACGGTGGTGGGGATAGGTACGGCATGGCCTAGATGGGACTAACGAGATGCAGCTTAGGATTGGTGTGGGGAGGCGGGTGAGGGGAGAAAAAGAAAATAAAAGTAATGAAATAAAATAAACAAAATAGGTATAGATTTAAATAAAAAATAAATAGAAATATAAAAATAAAAAATAAAAATCAAATGCACGCACGCTGCACGAGTGTGTGTGTGTGTGTGTGTGTGTGTGTGTGTGTGTGTGTGTGTGTGTCTGTGTGTCCGAGCGCGCGCGCGGGCGCGCGAGCGCGGTTGTGTGTGTCTGTGTGTGTGTGTGTGTGTGTGTGTGTGTGTGTGTGTGTGTGTGTTTTTGTGTACGCGGTCGTGTGTAGGTGCAATGTGCGCGAACTTTATTTTTATTTTTATATTTATATTTTTCATTTATATTTATTTTGTTCGAACGGATGCATCGCCATAGACATACCGCCAAAACGAATGGAGAAACAGAGCAGCCAACGACACCTCGTGCATTCCTGCTACAGAGTCCCTCCCCCCAGGTGGAGATCTCAAATGGAACATATGGAAGTTTCTCAATAGATTAAGAAGTGGGGTTGGCAGGGCTATGGATAATCTCGCTAAGTGAAACTGTCTTCGATACCGATCGGCTGCCTGTGAATATGGAGCAAAGCAGACTACAGTATACCAATACGACTGCCCTGAGTTCCCTGCTTCTTGCATCCTGCAAGACCTACTACAGACCAAGAAGAATGTAGTCGAAGTTGCCAGCTACTGGACTAATCTGACTGATTACTCCAGTCCAGAAGCAGACACTATAAACAGTAATATTCTCGGTAAATCATAAATTTTAAAACTATATTCTTTACAGCAATGTATTTTTGTACCGTTTTTATATACACTCCTGGCCATTAAAATAGATACAGCACGAAGATGACGAGCTACAGACGCAAAATTTGACCTACAGGAATAAGATGCTGCGATATGCAAATGATTAGCTTTTCAGAGCATTCACACAGGGTTGGCGCCGGTAGCGACATCCACTACATGCTGACATGAGGAAAGTATCCAACCGATTTCTCATAAACGACCAGCAGTTTACCGGCGTTGCCTGGTGAAATGTTGTTGTGATGCCTCGTGTAAGGAAGAGAAATGCGTACCATCACATTTTCGACTTTGATAAAGGTCGGATCGTAGCCTATAGCCATTGCAGTTTATCGCATCGCGACATTGCTTCTCGCGTTGCTCGTGATCCAATGACTGTTAGCAGAATATGGAATCGGTGGGTTCAGGATGGCAATATGGAACGCCATGCTGGATCCCCACGGCCTCGTATCACTAGGAGTCGAGATGACAAGCATCTTATCCGCATGGCTGTAACGGAGTGTGCAGTCACGTCTAGATCCCTGAGTCAACAGGTAGGGACGTTTGCAAAACAACAACCATCTGCACCAACAGTTCGGCGATGTTTAGAAGCATGGACTACCAGCTCGGAGGCCATGGCTGCGGGTACCCTAGACGCTGCATCACACACAGGAGCGCCTGCGATGGTGTGTGCAACGACGAACCTGAGTGCACGAATGGCAAAACGTCATTTTTTCTGGTGAATCCAGGTTCTGTTTACAGCATCATGATGGTCGCACCCGTGTTTGGCGACATAGCGGTGAACGCACATTGGAAGCGTGTATTTCTCATAGTCATACTGGCCTATCACCCGGCGTGATGGTATGGGGTGCCATTGGTTACACGTCTCGGTCACCTCTTGATGGCATCGATGGCACTTTGAACAGTGGCCGTTAGAGCTCAGATGTGTCACGACCAGTGGCTCTGCCCTTCATTCGATCCCTACGAAACCCTACATTTCAGCAGGATAATGCACAACTGCACGTTGCAGATTCTGTACGGGACTTTCTGGATACGGAAAATGTTCAACAGCTGCCCTGGCCATCATATTCTCCAGATCTCTCATCAATTGAAAACGCCTGGTCAAGGGTGGTCGAGCAACTGGCTCGCCACATTACGCCAGTCACTACTGTTGATGAACTGTGGTATCGTGTTGAAGTTGCATGTGCATCTGTACCTGTACACGCCATCCAAGCTCTGTTTCACTGAATGCCCAGGAGTATCAAGGCCGTTATTACGGCCAGAGGTGGTTTTTCTGGGTACTGTTTTCTCAGGCTCTATGCACCCAAATTGCGTCAAATTGTAATCACATGTCAGTTCTAGTATAAAATATTTGTCCACTGAATATCCGTTTATCATCTGCGTTACTTATTAACGGCCAGTAGGCTAACTTTAAGCTGAACATACATGTAATTCGTGTTATATTACAACTATTCAAGGTATTGCAATGTATCTTGCACCCCTTTTTTATGTAACTTTAAGCTGTGAAGTCATAATATTGTATTCAAACGCTTTTGTCACAAAATACATAAATAGCTGTAGTCTAAGACTTATGTCGATGGTTATGGAATACTTTTACTCTCGCTGTGGAGGTTAAAATCAACCCCGAATACCTATCTCCATTAATGAGGAAAATATCACAGTTTTATAAAATCGGAAAAATCTTTTATAGAAATTGCGTGTTGAGGCTCGTGTAGCATCAGTCGTTCCAGAAATCGCTTTAGAATGATATACAGGTTGATCCTTGGCGGCTTAATGTCCAACAGTGTGTTTGCGAGATACGCATGACGAGTATCGCAATCACTTGGGCTGCTCAGCGAAGCGCAACGTCAGCTCTTCCTCGGCCGAAGCGATCGGCCTTTGTCTGCGGCCGGCCGTGGAGTCCGCGGCTGTCTGCAGAGCGGCCGCGACCCGTTCAGCCCCGCTGCTGCCAACTGCCCGGAAATTAAAACCCCGCCACTCTAGGAGGTGTTCTGTGTTCTGGGAAATGGCCGCTCCGAGCCGCCCGCCTCGCACTTGGGTCCACAACCCGGGCACACACTGCCAGCACACACGCCCACCTGCCGGAGCTGCCCGAGGTTCGTTAAAACAGGAACCGCCTGGGCCCACGAATTCAGAAGCTCTGCCTGGCATGCTCACACTGAAATGTTTCTACGTAATTAATAATTCCCCACGGCATTCCAGTAAAGTTAACCTTTAACTGAGGATGTGGGGTGTTCACAGCACTCCAGTTGTAAAAGTTTACTGGTATTTAGTGAAACATGTTGGTCATACTGATGAGCGGCTTGTTACCTTCGTTCAAAGGGATGTACATTGTTGCGAGACCATTGTTCGTGTTTTTAAAAGTACGCAACACTGTACACGACAAGTTTTACACGCGTGGGTGCTGATAACACTCCTCCTACCTAGAAGTGCGATTTTCTGTGTCGATTGCTACACATCATGATGTCATATTTGGAGGGCCAAAAACTTCTTAGAACAATGCTGGAGGAAGTTTTTAATGATAATGATGGCTGCGAGATTCCAGAGTTTGAACATTCCGATGACAATGAAGGAGAAGAGCAGCAGTGCGAACTGAAAGCGATCAGTCTCATAACGATGCTGCTGGATATATGGCAACCAACTTTTAGTAAAACCCGCGAGTTTTATGCTTAGGGTAAAGTAACTAAATGGATGACTATACCTAAGCCTAATAATATCAGAACTAGGAAGGAAAATATAGTAGCTCAGCTTCCTGGTACCAAACTAATTGCTAAAAACAGCAAGACTGCTGTAGAATGCTTTGCTGTGCTCACAAATGCGCAAGCAATTCGCTCAGTAGCAGCGTGCACCAACATTTATATGCATCCTCAGGTCTTGAAAAGAGCTACAAATTCGACTGTACCAAGATCCACCCGACTGAAGGCAGCTAAGTTCTTAAACACGGAAGAGTTTATTCTAGCAGTTCAAAGAAATTAATTTACATCAGGAAAATGCAAAGTTTGCCCAAGAAATGCTAGAAAAAAGCATGCTCTTATGTTGCAAACGTAACTAAATTGTGTGTTTAAATCATATGAAAATCATCCGCAGTGAATATATTAATCCAGAATCTTCTTCCAGTGATGATGAAAACGTTCAATGTGGAAATGCGATTTTTCTCTACTCTTTTGACATGAACGATTGTTTTGAGATATCTAAATGTGTATGTTGCTTTGTCTGTTAACATCTCTTTATAATTTGAAAATGGTTAAAGCTTTTCTTATTTGATTAATTTGAAAAATAGTATGTATACGAACACAGGTTATTGATTTATTAGTTACGTATAATTATTCGAGTACCTCAGTGATTAAAATTGTTCTTAAATGAATTAATCAAAGACTAAATGCTTTGTTTATTGTATAATAAACAATTTAAGAATAAAATAGAAACCTTAGTATCATATTTATGTACGGTTCTGTGAACACCCCACATCCCTAGTTATCTTATGAATACTCAACTCCCCATTTAAAGGTTAACAGAGTATAAGCCCAGTTTATGAATTGATATCTTGTATGAGGATGCGTTAAGACAATTTCAAACAAAAGTACCGTAAAAATGTAGCTGTTATATTATCTTTTAAATATGTTGTCCAAATCGGACATCATGAATTTTACTCTTTCATGTTGGTCCTGCTACAGACTTACTAGGCTCTAGTAAATTAAGCACATTTGTGTACGTCTTTCAGTATGTAGAGCTAAGACTTTCCACAGACCAGAACAAAGGTGATGAACCACATGGCCAGTCTTTAGGACAAAGAGAGTGGGCATAAACAAAATAATTCTTAAATTTCTGACGACGGATGCCAATATGATGAAAAATGACACATGAAGTATGACAAAGTTATGTCCTATTAATATTCAAGAAGTTGGTAAAATGAATCTCCAATAAAATCATATAGATCGTATTATGCATCACACGACCAAGCGCCGTCACTTTATATTTCTGATGTGAGCGCAATTAGTGCTGTTTAGTAGATATGTACAGTGAGATTTAGCTACTAAGTGAAAGTAGACTAACCCTCCTTTGGTGCAAAAAGTTAAGAAACATTCATAAATAAATATATTTTAAGAACATGTAAAATTTAGGTTCCATTATGTCAGTTTTGACATATGGCGCTTGGACTAGTGATGCCTAACGCCGCCCATATATAACTAATTTTCCCCGACAATCTAAAGTTACCGTTTGCTTGCCTAACCAGAGGACTATCGTCTCGTAGGGGCCAAATAACTTTCCGTGTCCAGTATTAATTAATATATTAAATTAGCAAGATGACGATTAGCCACAAAGGCTACCGGAGCCGTTAAGTTCAAACCAGGAGAGACAACGTCTTCACGGAAGGACACTTCTGTTCCCGCCGTCTTTGACGAGTTGCCCCAAGAAAGGCCGCCATCCTAGAAGTCGTGAAACAGGACCTTTCGGACCATAACGAACTCTAACTGTATTGCGGGTCAGGTTGGTAACACGTCACTAGTTTTGCTGGCGGAAGAATCAGTGGTGCGAAACTAGCGTTAACGAAACTGGCGTGAGAGACGTGGCCGCTCTCAGTTCGGCAGTTGCTTCAGATGCTTGCAGTTCTTAGGACAGGTCCGCGATCACCTATTGTCCAGAAGCCGCCATGCTCAGTCTTGGTGATATTTCGTTGACCGACTGGAACTTCACAGTTCCCCCGAGCAGGTATTCGTTATTAAAGTAATTGCATTCGGTCACAAGTTTAATAAATATGCAACGGTCTGCATATCGGGCTATAGGCGCGATGATCACTAAGATGCTTTTCCTTTAGTTTTCGTGTCCCCCCCCCCCTCTGTTTAGGGCTCAGTCTACCGTTCTCATGACCTACGGAAATTTTCATGAAACCCAATAAGCTCTATTTCTCTCTTGTTAAAGGCTGGTCGAACTATCTGCATGTGCTTTATTTTCCATGTTTGCTCTGTATTGTATGTTTTGTTCTGTCGCAGAAATCAGTAACCGTTTTAACAAGATGTAAGAGGCTACCTCGTAATTCTATATGCTACTTTCAGAATACAAAAATGGAAATGAGCTTATGGCTTTCTTGGCTGGGAGATCCCTTGCGGGATTGTTCGGCCGCCTTTTTTATTTTTATTTTTAGACTTACGTGCCAATGATGATGAAAGCCGCCAGCCGCAGTGGCCGAGCTGTCTGCGGCGCGCCAGTCTCAGTCTGCACGGCCGCTACGGTCGGGGGTTCGAATCCTCCCTCGGACATGGTTGTTTGTATTGTCCTTAGGGTAAGATAGTTTAGGTTAGTCAAATAATTATTGTGTAAGTCTAGCGACTGAAAACCACGGAGTTTGGTCGCATAAGACCTCATACACATTTGAACAATAGAACGCCCGGCTAGAATAGAGGAGGTCTGATGCTGGCAACGGTCACAGCAACAGAAGATTAACAGGCAAGTCACCTGGTAATTGGGAAGCGGAAGTCAGGCAGGTTGATTTAAGTCAAAATCTCGTTTCTTTCTTCCCACAACCAAGCATAGGAAGACACAGGCGCTGCAAGTTTTAAATTATTTACTTGTTCGTGTTGTTAATTCGAGGATCCGATCGTATCACATATTAAGTTTCAAAATTTTTGAAATGTTTTTTCCTGCCTATGCGTAATTTCCTAGTGTGATCGCAGTGTGTTTTATTTTACGATCTAGTATACATACATACTCCGCATTTCACCCAAAGGTACGTGGCGGAGGGCATTGAGTCCTACTATTTGTTGCTTGCTTTTATGTTCCACTCCCATATAGAACGAAAGGAAACCGAATGCTTATATGCATCTGTACGAGCCCTAATGTCTCTGATCTTTGTGGTCTTTATGCGAAATATAGGTTGGCGGCAATAGAATTGTTCTGCAGTCCGCATAGAATTCCGGGCCTCTAAATTTCTTCAACGGTGTTCCTCGAAAAGAACATCGCGTTCCCTCCCGTGACTTCCATTTAAGTTCTCGAAGCATTTAAGTCGCAGTGGCGTATTGGTCGAACCTACCAGTAACAAACCTAGTCGCCTGTCTCTGAATTGCCTCTATGCCCTCCTTTAAACCGATCTGTTGGGGACCACAAACACTTGAGCAATAATCAAGACGGAGTGGTACAAGCGATTTCTATGCGGTCTCCTTTACAGATCTTCCCAAAATTCTCCCAATAAACCGAAGTCGACCATCCGCCTTCCCCATGACTGTCCCTATGTGCTCGTTCCATTTCATATTGCTGCGCAGCGTTGTGAATTGATACTTAATTGACGAGACTGTCAAGCACCTTACTACTAATGCTGTATTCAAACATTACGAGATTGTTTATCTTACTCAGTTGCATCACCTTACATTTTTCAACTATCACTCTAATTTGACCGTTCCACACGGTATTGTCAACAGACCGATGATTACTTTCTACAGAAGATGCTTTGTTCTTCTCTTAGTTTTTGCTTTAAATTCTATATCTGTTTTTGTATAAAAAATACGACAGTGATTATCTTCATGCCTAATAGTGATACGATAAATGCATTTGAAATTAAGAACAAATTTCTGAAAAGTTCGTAAATCTTGTATGTGTGGATGCACTACCATTTTCGAATGTGGCAGTGCTTGTTAGGAATATGTCAGCCATAGTAAGCATATGTTTTATTTTTTGTCGCGGATGGTGAGATATGCAAGCACAGTTATCTGATTAGTGACGCCAATGTTGAAACGGTTGAGTACCACGATAGATACCGACATCATGGTGGAACCTCACTCATGCTTGACTGTAGGAAGCAGGTACGCCAAATTCTCAGATTGTTCCGGGATATCGATATGCAAACTCTGCTCTTCGTAGGAAGCACTGTAAACGATAATAATAATTTCGTGTGGCTCGGTGGCATGGTGCAAGTCTTTGAATTGGAAGCCACTTCGGCGACTTGTGCGTCCCTAACCTACCCCAGTTATCCAATCGGGGAAAGGGGAGATTCGACGGACCATTCACATTCTACCAGTCATCAAGTGTCCATGTTTACTAATCGTGCCATAACTTGTTTCAAAACCTTGCATTGGTTTCCGTGAATGTCGGTCTCTAGCCGTATTGTTTTTATCAAAGAGTGATACTCAAGTTAGTGCTGAAAATGTAATTCTTTATCTGTGGTAATTTTGTGTTTTCAGGCCACAATTGCTCTAAATGGTCGTAGATCATTGTCAATTAATTTCGGGTTTCATAGATTTACAAACATTTCAACATTTTTTCTTATATATTCTCCGATAAATATAACGTGATTTTAGCAAAAAAAAAAATGGAAGATATAAGACCTGGGCAACGCTGGGTTTTAAGCTAGTCTACCACAAATTTGGATGAATTCGGCGATGACGAATAGGCTTCCTCTACTTGTTAGATGCTTGCAAATTTAAGACATATGAAGACTTTCGCCACAACTCGGCAAAGTGTCAATTAGCGTATTATTACGATTCTTCCGAATGTTTTTTCTAGCGCTCGCAAGACTGGGCCAAGAGGGGCAGCGGGCGAACGTAAAACCTGACGAGATTACGTCCCGAGATACAGGGATTAAGATACTTGGATGTAATCAGCTTTTAAAAGCGGGAAACATTCTTTCATCCGCATTCCAAGCGCGAGAGATTAAACTAGAAAGGAAATAAGTCTGCGAATATTTCATTGCCGGCGTGGCGCGGATGCCAGCGCGCCCGGGGGCACGGATCCGCGGCGGCCGCTCAAACAAAGTTTCTGGCGGAGCGTTAATAACGCGGGGCTCTGCCGCGGGAGCGAGTGGGAGGAGGGCGGGAGCGAGCGCCGGGAGCGAGCGGGAGCGGGGGCCGGGGCCGGGAGCGAGCGCCAGGAGGCGACACAGAGGCAGGCGGCAGGCGGCCGCCGGACCAACTATTTCATTCATACTGAGAGGATTACGGTGTTCCGCCGGCCTTATCTGCCGCCCGGGGCGCCCAGAAAAGGGCCCGACCGGCTATTCCAGTTTCATTATTGCTGCGAAGAATGCTGCAAAAAAAAACTTGGCGAGGGCACGCCTCTGATTTTCACTGTGCGAAGCAATTCTTTTGATCCAAGCCGTCGGCGACCCACCGCCGCTGCAGATGCATACGGTGCCCGAAAGCTCACTGTGCGGGCAGTGTGTAAATATCTCCCACTGGCATCTGCCATCTGCTGCTTGCCTCTAGGAGCAGTCACCGATAGAAATCTCAGAGATACGAAACACTAAAACTAGAAGCGCGATCAGATTATGAGGCAGTCAGCAGTGAATTTTCGTGCTGTTCTGTTGCCTTTTATCCATTTTATGGACACCTTGCTACTCCCTGCAAAGTTTTGTTGTGGCTTGTTATAAACTAAATGGAAAGGAAAGAAAAGAGGGAGCACACATTGTGATTATCTTTTACTTGTAATTTCATAAAGCTCTGTGAATGAGAATTGTATGTACCTCACCTCTTTTTGTGCATCTCCTCTGACCTCCTCTCTGTATACATCTCCTCCCCCTCTCATCTGTCACTCTCCCCTCTCCACCTCTTACAATTTCTTTTTGTCCATGTGATCTTTCTTTCCCACCTCTCCTTGCATCTGCAACCCCTCATCTCTTCTATACCTAATCGTCAAGCTCTTTCTGATCATCTCCTCTTCCCCCCTCACTGCCTGAATACACTCACCCATCCGTACCTTCCCTTTCAACTCTGTCTAAATTATAGCGTTTTTAGTGTTATTTTCAAAATCTAATTTCTACCAGTGTTCATGACTGAATGCTTTGAAAATATGGCGCAACGTTGCATTATCATAGTTCTGTGGTCCTGTTTAACTAATTGGTGTAATATATGTAATACATTAATTCATATAAATTCCGTATTGGGTTAACATTGTCACAAAATGTCGCAAAACGTTTTACACACACACACCCACACTAAAGTGATAGGTATATGAGATCTCTCCAAGTTTTGACAAAATTTCAAACCAATCTGTGGATATCTTAGGGTGACTTGAGGTTTTGATCAAATGGACATTTACATTTATACTTGTGTATAAAAATGCAGCTGTTCCCATTTGCATATCTACAAATGTTCTTGACAGAATGCTATGAAATTTTATTAAGTTTGATTCCATGATGTATCACTGTGCTCAGTGGCTGTACAAAATAATTTGAATGATGAGCAGCAAACAGTCGCAACTATTTATTTCTTATTGCATATCTAGATTTCGATCACTGTTTGATCAATCTCAGTGCTCTAAGAACGTTCTTTAAAACTGATAAAATGTCCGATATCAGTGTGAACGAAATCTTCAACATTTAGATCAAAAAACGTTTCTGTTTAAACCATGTTATTAAAGCACTGAGAGTATTCACACAGTCACCGAAATTAAAATATTCAACTACAAATAAATAAATGCTCGTCATTAAAAAACTTTCAAATTTTCACACAACGTTGCCTTGTAGTGTGTGCATCTTTTAATATACATTTTCTTAATTGGTGTATTATATGAAATTTTAAAAAAAATTAATGGGACACTTTGTTACAAAAATCTCAAATAGTTATATACATGTAGTTGATATACAATTAAAGAAATAGGTATATAAGGACTTTCCTGTATGACAATACAACTTTTTGTCAAGGTCTCACAGCACACGGCCAAGAACGTTCGGAGATAAGCTGTTTTGTAACAAACAAAATGTTTTGAAGATTTGTAAATCTATGGGACTTTACTACTGAGGTTATCAGTACCTAGGCTTGCTACTTAAATTAACTTATGCTAACCTAAAGAGACACGCACACACACACACACACACACACACACACACACACACACACACACACATATATATATATATATATATATATATATATATATAATACACACACACGCCTGCCAAAGGAGGACTCGAACCTCCGACGGGGAGCAACCGCTTGTCTCGTAACAAGGCGCCTTAGAGCGCTCTGCCATTCCACCGCAGATACAAATAAACATTTAAATTATTTTAATATAAACTATTAAATGCGATATAGTATGAAATTTTTTAACGTAATTGAAAAAAAAATTAGGAAATGAAATTGTGCTTAAAGTGTTCTGGGGAAGTCAGTAAGTTCCCTCAGTATCAAACACGGGATGAATGTATGGTAATTTGTGCCTTACTTTAGATTGAAGCAATTTTCCACTCATATCAAAGATTACGAGGTATCAGTCCTGAACTATGGATAGCAACATGATAAAATTTCTTAGCCGCTGTAAATATATATGTCCTCTAAATGTGTGCAGACTAGGGTTAGTTGTTGTAAGATAATAAATTAAAATGTTACGGCAGATGCTACAGTTTCAACGCGTGAACAGAAACAATGTAGTAAGCGATATTATTTATTCATTTCCTTATTTTGTGCCATTCTCTGCGTGAAAAAGTTTCGCAAATGTTTGAAATTTTTTGTGAACTTTGTTGGATGAAATTTAGTCATCTTGAGCGCAGTCAGTTTCTAGAAGCAAAACTTCTCTAATAATGAGAAACTTTAGATAACAATACACCGTTTAGTGACTATAATAGGACAGCACATTTTTGCTCTGTGAGTAATCGTGAGAATTATTGAAAATCATATTTTTGTTATTCTTGGAGGCAGCTGAATAGGTAGCGTGCAACAGGTAAGTACCGTCTCCACGAACAGCCTTTAAGAAACACAGATACTTCGTCGACCGACTCAGTCACCTTCTTCATGTGCTGCGAGTTCTTCTGTTACACGTGCTGACTGTCTGACCCCCAAACTGACGAAGAGGTGCTTTTGGGCCTCCATAGCGATTCATAAGCGTGGTGGATTCCTGACGTCCACCACGCCGACCGATACACTTTTGTTTTCCACAAATTGCGCTGATATTCAGCGAAACGAAAATTTTCTGAGGTTTTCCTGACTCTGATAATATGATGGCCAGCTAGCTTATCTGCATCTATGGCTATTTACATAGTCCACAAAGCACCGTAAGTTGCGTAGCGTAGGGTGCAACGTTTCACTTTCCTATTTCATTTCGAAACTGAAAGCAGAAAATTAATTGCTAGTATGCCTCTGTGGGTCCCTAATTTCTCTTTTTTTTACTTTGTGGTCTTTCTAGGGTTCCATGTTCTGAATTGTCGGGTAGCTTCCGTCTGAGGTTCGAGCCATCCCTCAGGAATTTGTGAGAGTGTTGTCCTCAACATAATCTAGGGGTTCGTAGGTCCGGGAACCGATGTCCACAGCAGTTTGGTCACTTATATTTAGAAACATTTTAACAATTTTTGCAATCCGGACCTCCCAATTTCCTCAACAGTATTTGAAGAAAAGGAGGTGACCTTCCCTCCAGTGATTCCCATTTGAGTTCCAGAAGCATCGCTAAAACACGCGACGTTTGACAGAAAATACCAGTAACAATGTAGTAGCCAGTCTCTGAATTTGTATTATGTCTTCCTTTAGACCGGTCTGGCGTGGATCCCAAACACTTGTGCAATACTCAATTCGGGTTTGCCCAAGCAATTTATACGCGGTATCGTTAGTCGATGAATAATATCTTCCCAAAAGTCCACCAATAAACAGTAGTCTAATTTCCGTCTTCCCAATGACTGTCATTTATTACTCGTTCCATTTCATGTCACTCTACATTGTTACGCCAAGGTATCTAAGCAGCGTGACTTTATGAAGCAGCACATTACAAATGCTTTTGTCGACCATCAATGGATAATTTTTCCTACTCCTCTATATCATCTTATATATACAGGGTGAATCACCTAACATTTGCGGAAACGGAAAGTGCGATTGATGTGCGGTTTTCACAGAATGGATTGGTAGTCAAAGGGTCGTATTTTTAGCCAACAAACAGATTGTAATATTACTTAGAAAGTGTATTTTTATGCAAACATAGAATTTTATAAATGGAACAATGGTTGTTTCTATCATGAACGGGAAATTTTGTCACCAGCTGAGTACAAAGAATTTTGAATGACATTTATTACGTTTAGTTTGGTAGCTACAGCCGTTAAAAGTTTCGGGGGTGGAAGCTGCGAAACCGTCGTTCAAATGTTAAACTGTTTGTAGAGCATATGGGACATAACTACGGGGTCATCAGTCCCTAAAATTACCAACTACTTATGAACTAGCTTATACTAAAGACGGCAGGAACATCCATGCCCGAGGGGGGGGGGGGATTCGAACCCCCGACCGCAGCGGCCGTGCAACCGTGATTGGTACGTCGCAGTCCGCACGGATAGCGTAGCTGACTGGCCGAGTGGCTAGCCCCTGGGGCTCGGCCCACTGTTTCATGACAACCAGTCAGTCAGCTACGCTGTCGTAGCATCGGCCCCCAAACCTTCGAATGGTTGTAGCTGCAAACTAAAGGTGATAAAAATGTCATTAAAAATTCTTTCTACACATCTGATGTGAAAAATTCCAATGCATGATAGAAACAACCATTGTCCCATTTGAAAAATTGTATGTTTACGTAAAAAATACACTTTCTAGGTATTTTTACAATCTGTTTATTGGCTAACAATACGAGTCCTTGACTACCAATCCATTCTGTGAAAGCCGCACATCAATCTTTTTTTTTCCGTTTCCGCAATATTTGCGGTGCAAGTGTTAGGTGATTCACCCTGTATATATTTTTTCTTTTCATTTATAGCTAGTTGCCATTCCTCAAACCAACTAGAAATTTTTCCCAAGTTATCTTGCATCCTATTAGAAATGACGAAAGCTTCCTGTACGCCACAGCGTCATCAGCAAACAGCCGCAAAAGTGTTCAAATGTTTGTAAAGTTATGGTACCAAACTGCGGCAATCGTCAGTCCCCAGTCTTTCAAACTACTTTAACTGACTTATGATAAGGACAACACACACACCCAGGTCCGAAGGAGGACTCGAATCTCCGACGGGGACACACGCGCACTCGGTGGCATGGCCCCTTAGTGTGCATGGCGACTCCCACGCGGCTAAAAAGCCGCAGATTGTAACAAGTTCAGCGCTGAATCACAAGCCTTATTTAAAATGAAACCTCCACACCTGTTATTTTGGTGTTCTTACAATGTTCGTGGATTATGCTGTTCCAGAAACTAGATGTTCGCACTCCGAGCTTTTCTACTTATCATATTTCATATCATTATGTTTGGAATAGTGTATCTGAAAGGTGGATACCTTTCAATGCAGTTTCCGTTCTGATAAAATTCGTCTCCGATAAAATGTATTTATTAACCATCAAATTCTCATATGACGGATGAATTACTCCACGAGTTACTTTGTAGTTAATGCAATACACGTTCATATTTGTAAAAGCTGCATTTTACGGGCCTTAGTAATTTTCACATGCGAAACATTGCGGCTCGCAGAATATTTAACAACACAGTGAGCTCACGGTTGTTACACAAGTAAAGCAAACACTGCTTGTCATGGAAAGGACTGTGCCCTGGCCGGGAGATTGGGCCCATTCGGAGAAGCGCGAATGAGTGGTCTACGCCAGTGTGCAGATGTAACCGCAGCACGCAGCCACAGAGTTTGGAAGTGGTAGTGTAGCCTACCCCCTTCGCGAGCGACCGGAAGTCGTGTGTGTGGGTTCCAGCCGCTTCGATACCAGCCAAACACGAGTCTCGCTCTTGTTTCCTGTCCGCTTGTTTACTCACGGATATATCTCGCCAATCCAACAGGTTTACTTTAGTTTAAAAGTCAGTTTCATAAATGAATCAGTAAATCCATACATGAGTGGTAAGTTTGTGAGTGTGTATGTTCCACTTCTCCTTTTAAACTACTCAGCCGATTTCAACCAAACTTGGTACATATATTCCTTACTATCACGCAACAATCCCCGTGGAAGTAAAATCACCTACCTTTCAAAGGACTGCGTGTGGGGACGAGAAAAGTATAGTATCGAAAACATTCGTAAAGCTGTTGGATCAAACTGCTATAGTCATCGGTCCCTAGACTTACAAGGACAACACACACACCCATGCCTGAGGGAGGAGTCGAAACTCCGGCGGAAGCGGCCGCCCAGGCCGTAGTACGTTGCCTTGCACCACGCAGCTACTCCCGCGCAGCAAGTAGAGCATCCCACGAAGCTTAAGTAACCAGACTTGATTCAACTACACACATTGAAACTGTTTGTCTCCAGCCATCACACAACCATCAATGCACGCGTGAGTTTAAACACGTTTTCTTCATACAATTCGGAGATCACATGATATGACACCCCTCGACGCAAAGTAATCTTTAGCTGGCAGTTATAAGTTGAGAATAGTCACATCCCATCGAAAATTTCAGTAACTGAGGCAGTGGCATATCCAGTGTCCACGATCACGTGACTGTACTTCTCATCTGATTTCTTTAAATTACCGACGTAAACGGATAATGCTTCGATTCATTAGATTAAATCTAGCCATTTTTACTGAAGTTGATCCCATTCGTCTGCAACAATTTCTGTAACCGCTCCTAACAACCAAATCTAACCCAATGACAGAGACTTTTTTTCACTGTCATTACCCTACAACAAAAGGATTTTACCCACTCTCTGGTTTTCTCTCTTCACTGTACGAAGATAACTTTATACGTACATCCAACACAGCAACGAGACGCCTTCATTGTGAATGCAGGTCTATCTGTTTTGAATATAACACTGAAAAGTATAAATATGATGTGCTGTATTTACATTTTGTTCTACGCCATCCCTACGGCACGTTGCTAACAGGAAGAAAGGGTGTCAGTGCAAGAGACTAGTGAAATAAACCAGCAGTCGTCATCAGATTGTAAAGAAATTACATGTTGTGTCCCACAAGGATTCATCTTAGGGCCATTGCTTTTTCTTGTGTATATGAATGACCTCTCATTACATACACCGCCAGATGCAGAGTTCATTTTATTTGCGGATGTTACAAGTATTACAATAAATAGCATGTCGGCCATAGGTCTAGGAAGGTCTGCTAATGATATTTTCATAAACATTAATAAATGGTTTAAAGCCAACTCATTGACAAGAAGAGCAAATATAATAGGTTGACAGTACTAAATTCATGGGATTACAGCTTGATAATAAATTCAGTTGGAGGAGCACACCAGAGAACAGCAGAAATAACTTAACAAATCCGAATTTGCAATACGAGTGGTATCAGACATATGATATTTAAAAATAAAAAAGCTTGCATACTTTGTTTACTTTCATTCCATAATGTCATATGGTGTAATATTTTGGGGTAACTCTTCAAGTCAAATAAAAGTTTTCAGGGTCCAAAAGCGAGTAATATGTATTATTTGTAGAGTAAATTCATCGACATCCTTAAGAAGCCTCTTCAAAGAACTGGGTATATTAATATATCCCTTTTCCCAACAAACAGCTCAGTTCATACATACAATACTACGCAAAATGATCTACGCAAGGACTTACAAGCACTTACTTTAGTTCAAAAAGGGATTCACTACTCAGGAACACACATTTTCTATAATTTACCAGCAACCATAAATAATTAGCTACAAATATAGATCAGTTTAAGAGGAGCTTAGAATACTTTCAACTGGCCAACTTCTTGTATACCACTAACGAATTTTTAAATAGAACCAAATGATGTATGTATCTGTGTTTATACCACAGTTAGTATTATATTGGTGTGGTGTCTGTTCTTTCGAACATGTCCGAAAGAACAGACACCACACCAATATAATATGTATTTACACGCGAAGACGGCGTTAGCTTCGATTACTTCACCGCAGATGGGGTCATACGTTTCGACCTCGCACGGAAATTCGTAATGGCGAGTGTAAGAGGGCATGAACGATAGGGGCGCTACAGCCATAGCGTGCGACATGTTGGAATTTGAGACGGATGGAAGGCGAGCACGGGTAGCCAAGTGGTTTAGGCGGCCGCTGGCCCGAAGCGAGAGACCCGGGTTCGATTACCGGCCCTGCTCATATTTTCACTTGTCGCCTGTGTTTCATTTCAATGCCCTAAAGAAGCCACTATTAATCAATAATTTGCACATACTATTATCATTATATTATCAGCTTGTAAAAAAAGGATCTACCTGTATTAGTATTATTATATTATACACTTGAGAAAAATTATTATAATAATTTGACATGTTCCAGATCCACGAGGATCACCTCAACACTGATCTATGGAACCAGCAACTAATATTTTTAATGTAATCCTCTCTTAGCTCTTATGACGGTCAACCCCGATCTGACAATGCTTCGACTGATTCTGTCAATCCATTTAATAAAGTTTATTTCACACTCTGAACACCCAAGTAGTAACTTCTCTTTGAATCAGTAACTTACACTGTTTAGTGTCCATCGGTGCATTTTTATCGCCCACTTTCTGTCAGTCATTACACCCTTTACCTCCTGCCTTTAACAATCACTGGTGTACTAACAACCAACGTCACGTACCTTCTGACGAACCATAACATCGCTCGTTCCTCGCCACACCATTTGTTACTCTCGATAAACGCACATAATACCACCATCGTACAACACATAACAGCTTACAAGGAACAATCTATCCCTATATCAACTCCAAAGTTCTTTTGTATTCAGTCATTAGGAGTCACAATGCAAATCTACCTACTACAACACCCGAAAATTTTAATGACTGATATGTGGAATCCTTTTGAGATCAAATGTCCGTAGACCCATTGGTGAAAACTAATCCGTTTTGACTCAGCGAACTAATTTGGGCAGTCTCTTGTCAGTCGAATAAAATTATACCACCGCCGTCATCTCTGTTACACTAAGGAAACGCTTCCATTGTTCTCATAAGTATTACTAACATTCCTCTACGATTCTGCATTTGTTCTCTAGCCACTCCTGCTTAGCCAGCCTGCACTTCCTGTCAATCTCATTTTTGAGACGTTTGTACTCCCTTTTGCCTCTTCACTTGCTGAATTTTTATATTTTCTCCTCTCATCAATTAAGTTAAGTATATTCTGCATTATCCTGGGATTTCTATTAGGCCTTGTCCTTCTGCCTATATGATTCTCTGCGGCCTTCACTACCCTATCTCAGAGCTACCCTTTCTTTTTCTACTGTATTACTTTCCCCCGTTTCAGTCAATCCTTGCACAATGATTCCTCTAAAACTCTCAACTACCTCTGTTTCCTTCAACTTGTCCAGGTTTCATCTCTAATTTTTATGCCTTTCTGCAGTCTCTTAAGTTTTAATCTGCAGTTCATAACCAATAAGTCTAGAGTCTATATCTGCCCCTTGATATGTCTTACCATTTAAAACCTGATTTCTAAATCTATTCCTTACCGTTATAAAGTCAATCTGGTACCTTCCAGTGTCTCATGGTCCCTTCCCCGTATAAAGCCTTCATTCATGATGATTAAACCAAATGTTGGTGATCATTAAATTATGCTCTGCGCAAAATTCTACCAAGCGATCTCCTCTTTCATTCCTTTTTCGCAGTCCATATTCACCTCCTACATGGCCTTCTCTTCCCTTTCCTTCTACCGAGTTCCAGTCCTCCATCACAATCAATTTTTCATCCCACTTAAATTTCTGAATGATTTCTTCTATCTCCTCATACACTTTTTCAATATCTTCATCATCGGCCGTGCTAGTTGGCATATAAACTTCTACTACTGTGGTCGGTGTTGGTTTTGTGTCTATCATCTTTGCTACGATAATACGTTCTCTATGCTGTTCATAGTAACTTACCCGCACTCCTAGTTTCTTATTCCCAGATCTATTCCTGCGTTACCACCATCTGATTTTGTATTTATAACCCTGTACTCACTTGACCAGAAATCCCGTTGATCCTGCCACCGAACTTCACTAATGCCTACCATATCGAACTCTCACCTATCCACTTTTCTTTTCAAATGTTCTACCTTACCTATGCGATTAAGGGTTAGAACGTTCCACGCTCCGACCCGTAGAATGCCTGTTTTGTTTTTCTTGATGACGACATCCTCCTCAGTAGTCCCTGCCCGGAGATCCGATTGGGGGACTATTTTACCTCCTAAATATTTTACCCAAGAAGACACCATCATCATATATCATACAGTAAATCTGAATGTTCTCGGTAAAAGTAACGACTGCAGTTTTCCCTTACTTTCAGCCGGTCGCAGTAAGTGCATGGTAAAGCCATGTTAGCTGGTGTTACAAGGACAGCTCTGTCATTCATCCAGACTGTTGCCCCTGTAACTACTGAAAAGCCTGCTGGCCCTCTTCAAGAACCAAGCGTTAGTCTGGCCTCTCCACAGATACCCATGTGGTTGCACCTATGGTACGGATACCGTCAACATTTGACCTCATTATATCGGAATAATTACGCAAATCTCATGATTCTAAAAATAATTTCAGTATCTCAAAAATTATAAATGTTAATAACTAATAAATCAAAACACCGAAAAACGAACTTGAAATGACCGAATTTTGAATTCTGCATGTTATTTCAACAATCTATGATTAGTAGATAGTTTATTGTCCCTAGCTATCATCTTGAGGGTGTCACACTACTATATACATTCCTGGCCATAAATATTGCTACACCACGAAGATGACGTGCTGCAGACGAGAAATTTAACCGACAGGAAGAAGATGCTGTGATATCCAAATGATTAGCTTTTCATAGCGTTCTCACAAGGTTGTCGCCAGTGGCGGTACTTAAAACGTGCTGACATGACGAAAGTTTCCAACCGATTTCTCAAACACAAACAGCAGCTTTCCGGCGATGCCTGGTGTAACGTTGTTGTGATGCCTCGTGTAAGGAGGAGAAATGCGTACCATCACGTTTTCGACTTTGTTAAAGGTCGGATTCTAGCCTATCGCGGTTGCGGTTTGTCGTATTGCGATATTGCTGCTGGCATTGGTCGCGATCCACTGTCTGTTATCAGAATATGGAATCGGTGGGTTTAGGAGGGCAATACGGAACGCCGTGCTGCATCCCAACGGCTTCGTATTACTAGCAGTCGTGATGACAGGCGTTTTATCCCCATGGCCGCAATGGATCGTCCAGCCAGGTCCCGATCCCTTGAGTCAATAGATAGGGACATTTGCAACACAATAACCATCTGCACGAACAGTTCGACGACGTTTGCAGCAGTATGGACTATCAGCTCGGAGACCATGGCTGCGGTTATCCTAGACGCTGCATCACAGGCAGGAACGCCTGCGATGGTGTACGCAACGACAAATCTGGGTGCACGAATTGCAAAATGAAATTTTTTCGGAGGAATCCAGGTTCTGTTTAGATCATGATGATGGTCGCATCCGTGTTTGGCGACATCTCGGTGAACGCACATTGAAGACGTGTATTCGTCAACGCCGTATCACCCGGCGTGATGGGTTAGGGCCGGCCGCGGTGGCCGCGGGGACTGAGACGCGCCAGTCACGGTCTGCACGGCCACTACGGTCGGGGGTTCGAATCGCCCCTCGGGCATGGATATTTGTGCCGTCCGTAGTATTAGCTAGTTCATAAGTAGTTTGTAAGTTTAGGGACTGATGACCCCATAGTAAAGTCCCATAAGCTATACAAACATTTGAACATTTGATGGGTTAGGGTACCAATGGTTACACTTCTGGTCACCTTTTGTTCACTTCGACCGCACTTTGAACACTGGCCGTTACATTTCAGATGTTTTACAAGCCGCGGCTCTACCCTTCATTCAATCCCTGCGAAACCCTACATTTCAGCAGGATAATGCACGGCCCATGTTGCAGGACCTGTTCGGACCTTTCTGTTTACGGAAAGTGTTCGAATGCTGCCCAGGCCAGCACATTCACCAGATCTCTCACCAACTGAAAACGTTTGGTCAATGGTGGCCGGACAGCTGGCTCGTCACAATACGCCAGTCACTACTCTTGATGAACTGTGGTATCGTGTTGAAGTGCATGGACATCTGTACCTGTACACGCCATCCAAGCTCTGTTTGACTCAATGCCCAGGCGTATCAAAGCCGTTATTACGGCCAGAGGTGGTTGCTCTGGGTACTGACTCCTCAGGATCTATGCACCAAATTGCGTGAAAATGTAATCACATGTCGGTGCTAGTATAATATATTTGTCCACTGAATACCCGTTAATAATCTGCATTTCTTATCTTGAAGCAATTTTAATGGCCTGTAGTGTATTTATTTAAAGACTGATATCAACTTATATACATTTATAATGGATATATACAAATAACGTCATATTCTCCACAGGAAGACTGAAAATACAAGCTGTATGATTTATCTCTAGTATGTTACATTTAGTTTGTCGATTTATTGTGAAAGTTGCCAGTAATTTAGGTAAATTTTTGTGGCATGAGCGGTCAAGTTCCTGAGAGCTATTTTGAGTATTTATTTAGTTCAGACTTTATGTAATACTAATTATCAGTTCTTTTTGTCTTTCAATAATGTTATATTACTAAGGAAGTGGTTTCAAATGGCCAGTTTTTACATAAAGAAATTTCTCAAGTCAAGATGTATATGATTTTGGAAGGGATGACGATCGGCCAATAAGGAAGTTGCCAAGGGACAGAAGTGGTAGGGAGTGTGTGTTTGAGCGATGGAGGAGTGAATGGTGTCTAGTCTTGGCAGTAGAAGGAGCCTCCTCGATGGTAGGGTGGATTCGATTCTGGTAGTGTGTTAAGATTTGCGTAGCAAACGGTCGTTCTCGCGACTAAATTTGGGAAGAACAGGTATACGCCAGTGCAGCTGATATGTGTACATGATTTTACACAATAACTTACTAGTGTAGAACCAATTTGATCTAAATCTCTGACTTGGCTTACATCATTTGCAAAAGATCGAATTTAGGTAATCATTTTCATTTGTTTCGCAAAATACAGTAACCCCAGGATCACAGGTAAGAGATAATATTTGCAACTGAGGTAGTTGCTGGGGCATAAAAGCAGCCATGTACGGTTCGACCCGTAGATAACACCGATGCAAACGTCTAAATCAGAACCGTACGTAGGTTCTTACAGCGTGTAGTCACACTTGCTTTAATCTTAGCTGTGATAAATGCGGTGTGGGAAAAAGCGTGAAGTCCCAAATACCATCCACCCAAGCTAACGGTCGAAATCGCCTTATATAGGCTACCAGTTTATTAATAATTTTTCCCAGTCTTAGTAGCACCCTTAAAAGATTTTCCCTTATTTCAGCCGCTTAATAGTTGAATTTCCAAAAATATCGAAACACGTGTTTTTAAAGTTCCGATGAGAAATCTAAATCGGAAGTTTTATATTTCTTCTTGAAAAGCAGCGTATTTTCAAAAAAGAGTACTTCCCCTATTTCAACCCCTTAGGGATGGAATATCGATAAATCGCTGACGCCTACAGTGTAAGATAAACAAAATCTACAAATTTCATGTTTCTATCGTCTGTAGATTCATTTTCCAGCGCCGTTTTCTGATTTTTATAATCGGGTCGAGATCGCAAAATTTCTTTCTTACGCTTTGCATTCTTTCTTGGTAGTTTTACTTTTCAAACTGCAATATGCAATTATTGTTGTTTATTCGTACGCTTGCTAACTGAAGAATGTTCATCTCGTCTCGCTATATACAACCTCTTTGCTATTATAATGTCAAAAGTCATCGCTGGTCTTCAGTGTGAATTTTATATAAGCCGACGACTTTTAACTACTATATCATCTACCCTCTTATAGCTATCGACACGGAACTGCTAATCCAGTTGTCAGTATTTTGATCGTAAGCACTACAGTTGTCTTCCAGTGTTTATATTGAGATTAAAAAATGTTCAAATGTTTGTAGAACTTATGGGACTTAACTAGGGGGTCATCAGTCTCTAAGCTTACAAAATACTTATGAACTAGCTAAGACTAAGAACGGCACAAATATCCATGCCCGAGGGGGAATTCGAACCCCCGACCGTAGTGCCCGTGCAGACCGTGACTGTAGCGCCTTAGTCCCCTAGGCCACCGCGGCCGGCTATATTGAAATCTTTGGTGTACTGCCAGTGTAGTTAATGCTCAGTTAATGTATGCCTGTGTTTCCCAGTGTTTTACCTTTAAGTCTTTTATCTTTGAGCATCTGTTGATCGTCGTATTGCTCCACATTTTACGGATTTTTGTTTGCCATACTCACCCACCGCCACCCACCACGACCAAAACACCATAGTGCACAACTCGAACATGAAGACTACTTTCATGCATAACCGCCGTTGGTCTGCGGTGAATAATTTTAGCTACCAAGTAAAATATACGGACACACGTTCCATTCTTATATATGTATATTGATTTTTTCCAGGCTCCTGAATAAACATATGTCACCTCGTAAGTAAATAATTATAATTGAAACTATTGCACGATGTCTCCGTGGCGAGATTACGGTTTAGTTCCCTTTGCTTACGTGACGCTGCTGGGCCTTCAAATGCGACAGACAATTTAGCCGTTTCCGCAGAGAACGGAGATTATGTGTAGCTGCGGCTGAGACGCATGCACAGTGCGGCACGCGCCACATGCCGATCCAGCCGAGACGCGGCAGGGGAGGGGCCGCTACCAGCGACGCACACTCGCGACCCCCGCCTCGCCTCGCGTCGCGTCGTGGGTCGGTGTCGGTGTCGGTTTAATTTCATTTGCCGCGGCTGGGATTAATTAAGAGGCGGGTGGCGCGGCGGCTAATGTTGGCAGCCCTGCGGCTGGATGCGCCGCTTTGCGGCTCTGGGTCGGCCTCCTCGCCTCCTCCTCCGCCCTGGCGCCGCCATGCGGGGCACGTCCGCCGCCGAACTGCTGTCTCGCAGGGCCTCCCTGCGGCCAAAGCGGCGAGCACCAGTCTGTGCTGAAGGGCCGGGCTGAACCTCTGCCAGCGGAACTCTCTCACTGCACAACTGTACACTCCTACCCCTAGGAGGAACGTGTCAGTGTTGGGATAAATACCCAAAAATATGATTGGATTCAGTTACTACAGATAGGTATGAAAGTAATAAGATGGCTGCTAGGTCACAGAGTTTGGCTGAGGAAAAGAAACCACCAGACACCAGATAGGGAAGTAAGGACTGGGCCAAGACGTTAAATTCTAATTGCAAATAACAATACTAATTTATGTACTTTTAAGAAATGACACAGTTTGAAACAATATGCAATATAAAGATTCTTTCAATAACCCATTACAACTGCCCATAAATTAAAAGCCGGCCGCGGTGGCCGAGGGGATTGAGGCGCTTCAGTCACGGTCTGCACGGCCACTACGGTCGGGGATTCGAATCCCCCCTCGGGCATGGATATTTGTGTCGTCCTAGTTCATAAGTAGTTCATAAGTAGTTTGTAAGTTTAGGGACTGATGACCCCATGGTTAAGTCCCATAAGATTTACAAACATTTGAACATAAATTAAAAGCGCACAAGGGCATACTCATTGATCTCGAACTTAAGCTGACATAAAGAATTTTAAAAGATAAAAAAATGCACCTAATATAAATAGTGATTCATAAACACATGGGCACAAGCCCAGAACAAATGCACTAATAAGATTCTTTCATTAACTTAGTAAAACAGCCCATTAATTAAAAGCACACATGGGCGTACTCATCAATCTCAAAATTAAGCTGACATGAACAATTTCAAAAGATAAACAAATTCACCAAATCTAAATATTGATTAGGAAACACACAGGCACAAATTGACTATGGAGACTGAAACGGAGGGTAAATTGCCGTTCCTTGACGTCTTGGTCAAGAGAAGAGCTGATGTAACCCTGGGTCATAGTGTGTATCGGAAGAAAACGCACACTGATCTGTATTTACACTCAGACATCTGTCACCATCCTTCACAGAGGAATGGGGTACTTAAAACTCTAGTACATAGGGTGCGCAAAGTCTACCCCAGGAATTGGAACACCTGAGAACTGTATTCCGAAAAAATGGGTACTCAGAATGGCAGATTCAGCAGTCTCTTCGCTCAACCACTACAGCACAACATGTGGAGACGGATGAAAACACGAGGGAGGAAGTAGGCACTGCGTTTATTCCATATACCGGCGCACTCTCGGGGAAGGTCGCCGCATTTCGAAAATAAAAAAAACCCAGGTTGGAACTGTCTTTTGTCCGCCGAATAAAATTCGAGCACTGGTGGGGATCGCCAAAGATGATCTCGGTATGAGGAAGGCCGGCCTGTACGAGATTCCGTGCCAGTGCGGCAAGTCATATAATGGACAGACGATGCGTACCGTCGAGGATCGATGCCTTGAACACACGATTGATGTATCCGAGCAATTCGGCAGTCGCTGAACATTGTTTGTCAAAGAATGACGCGATGGAGTATGAACGGACTAGGATTCTGGTACAGACGTCGAGATACTGGGTCTGCATCGTTAGAGAGGACATTGAAATTCGCACTAGTGACGACCTCATAAACAGTGACTGTGGCTATAATCTTAGCAAAGCTTGGGAACCAGCGATTGAGTTAATTAAGAGTAAATCTACCAAACGTTACGTAGTTCGAATGTTCGAAAGTTTGTTAAAGTTATGGGATTTAACTACGGGGTCATCAGTCCCTAAACTTACAAACTACTTATCAACTACCTTATTCTAAGGACGGCACAAATATGGAGCGCCTTAGTCCCCTCGGCCACCGCGGCCGGCGGTACGTAGTGACTACCACGGCGGACAGAGCCCTCACATCGACGTCATCTCAGACACCGTCGCAATCAGTTCCACTGCGCGACCGCGGACCACGGAGAGGTCGCTCCGCAGGCCGAGGGTATTTAAATGGCCCGCTACCTGGCTAGAACCCAGTTCCCTCCAAGCCGCCGTAGCGTGCGGATCTCTGTGGCGGCGCGTTTCCAGTACTCAGTCCGTCAGTTGACCTGATGATGGCGAGATGTATGATCGCCAAAACATTGTGCCCGTTGGACACTATAGATCGGCACTACACCCGTGGATATTTTAACTATCAAATATGCCAGGAGAAACTCAAGAATTAGGAAATGATTACTTGACAAACTAGAATTCACTGTGATTTTGAAAAGTACAACATGTACGTTTTTACTAGTCTTGTTTTACAAATCGTTACTCACAACGTACCATTCCACCAGAGATGCTAACCTAATTTTCTTAGACTCAACTGAGAGTACAACTGCCTTGAAGATTTAATGTCAATATCAAAGTCAGTTACACCAAATGAAAAAGCAGTCACGCTTCAGATCTGTTCAAAAATGTTCAAATGTCTGTAAATCTATCAGACCAAACTGCGTGGTCATCAGTCCGTAGCTTACAAACTACTTAAACTAAACTAACCTAAGGACAACACACACACACATGCCCCAGGGAGGACTCGAACCTCCACGGCGAGCAACCGCGCGCTGCGCTGCGAGACGCTTTAGACCGCTCGGCTACTCCACCGCGGCTTCAGATTTCCTTACGTATCAGGTTGGTAGAAGGTAACAAAATCAAATTTAGTAATTAACCTGCACGAGCACAGCGTGGTGGCGTGTAAGGCACACAAACAATGAGGTGACTTCAAAAGGAAATCTTAGGATGTGGAAAGGGAAAAAAATCGCCTAATTGCATCTACTGGTAGGCAAGTAACCCCGCAGAAGCAAAGGATTCTGCAAAATAACATACGACCGGTTCCCCGGGCAGTTGAGCAGGACGCGGAAGGGCGTTAACCAGGATTCCCTAGTGACAGAAATGAAAAAAAAAAATAATAATAATAGGTTACGCCATACGCCAAACGATCTCTTCAGCACGAAGAGAACGAAGAAAAGCACAGTTGCAATGGCTGACAACAACAAACAGAAAACCAGGACGTAGACGAAAGACATAGAAGAAGACAATCCCTGTGGACGGCTGTTAATCCTGGCAAAGCGCACACACGAGAATAAGTTAACATAACCGCAGTAAACACAAAGGAAAAACAATTATGCTGGCTTCCCGACTGTCCGACGCACCACAAGAAGATGTACTGACGGATGAACCACAAAGTTGGAAAGGTCTAGATTCTAGTGAATGCCAAGAGTGTCCAGATGTTCAGGGAGTTCAGATGAAAATTTCACCAAAATAACTGTTCGTGAACCATGGCGATGATTATCTTAAATATGCAATCCACATACTCCGGGGCACACGGCTGCGACCGGAGTAACTGCCGAGGTACATTAACAGCCGGGCTGGACAGTGACGCATCATCGCCTCTCCGAGTTAACAGGGCGCTCTATACTGCTCGTCTCACCAGCAGACCCCGTTTATCACATCAGCGATTACCACAGCTAGTACGACCTCTGGCCAGAGAGCCGCGACACGGCGAAGGCGCCACTCGCGGCGCAGAGCGAAAGAGAAGTCGATAGAAGAGCGTACGAAAAGATACGAAAAACAAGAAGGCACTGCTCATTGGCACCTGGATAAATTGAAGGAAACTGAGACTTTCAGAGGGAGGTATAGGCAAACGAAACGGAAGTGAAGATACGAAAATCACTAGAAGAAGAATGAGTACTTTGAGAGATTAAATAATGAAGGCAGGAGAGCATTTTTTTTTTTATTCGTGTCAGACACATCATAAAATACCTACATATTTATTTTAAAAAAAATATACAGTGGTAATGAAAGGTTTTTATACATTCTTAACCCAAAAGTTGGCTGGTTGTGTTGACATTAAGACCTCGAAGGTACAGTGTGAGGCACAGATGGGGCACTTATACAAATGGGTGGTCGTTTGAAGGGCTCCACAGTCACATGGCGTGGAATAATATTGATAGCCCCATTGACATAAGTTTACTTTTGACCTTGCTCTGCCGCTGCGTAGTAGGTTCAAAGACTTCCACACTGTCCAGCTTTCGTTGTGTCTGACAGCTAAGGTTTCGGAGGTTCCATCCACAGGTGTCCTACCGCATCCTTCCAGCCTTCTACATGTTTTCTGTAGCCACTCTGCTTCTCATTTGATGTGAGAAAGCTGTGTCTAGATGTAAGACTCTGTGCTGCTGGCTTTATCCCATGGAGTGGATGCCACTTGGAATTGCTGGAGGTGCAATACCGGCAAGATGATTTTATTTACAGGAGTTGGCTGCAGACGTCCTGTAACGATTCTGGCAGATTCAATGAGGGCGACGTCGATTTTTTTGGCGGGTTCTGACCTATACCAAACTGGGATAGTGTGTTCACTAGCGGAGTAGGCTAGAGATAAGGCTGACGTTCTCACTGCCTTTGGACTTGCACCCCAGGTAGTGTTCAAATGTTTGTAGAGCTTATGGGACTTAACTACGGGGTCATCAGTCCCTAAACTTACAAACTACTTATTAACTAGCTAATATTAAGGATGGCACAAATATCCATGCCCCGAACGTAGCGGCCGTGCAGACTGTGAGTGCCGCGCCGCAGAACGCTTGGCCACCGCGGCCGCCTCACCAGGTAGAACCCGTTTGTCGTCGTAGAATGTTGTTTCGACAACATCCTTAAGTTTGGTGTTAAGGCAATGCTGTTTAAATGTTAAAGCTTGGTCTAGAGTAGCACCCAATTATTTAGGGTTTTTGCAGCATTACAAATCAACACCGATCCACCTCACTTGCAGCTGACGGGTCGCCTATGTTGCGCAGACGGAATGTACATACCTGGGGTTTTCATTAGGCTGGGTTTCAATTGATTATTACAGTAATACGAGTCAAGTTCTACCAGTACCTTATTCACCATCTTCTACAGACCTCCAACGACGGTAACTGCTGGTATTGACAGAAAGGATGAAAAATGCAGAGGATGAAATATGTAGAAAGTAAGATCTAGAAAAAAAGTCGCGCATGTCACGGGAAATGCTGAATTTAATTGATGACAGGAGGAAATATAAAAATGCAGTAAATGAAGAAGGGGAAAGGAGTTCAGATGACTAAAATATATGGACAGAATATACAAAATGGCGAAGCAGGAGTATCAGGAGGGCAAATGCAAGTCTGTAGAACAATGTATAACTAGGGGAATATAAATACTGCCTTGTTGTTGTTGTCTTCAGTCCAGAGACTGGTTTGCTGCAGCTCTCCACCCTACTCTATCCTGAGCAAGCCTCTTCATCTCCTAACAAGAACGGCACCCTACATCAACTTGAATCTGCTTACTGTATTCATTATTGGTCTCCCTCTGCGATTTTTACCCCATACACTTCCTCCAACGCTAAATTCACGATTCCTTGATGTCTAAGCATGTGTCCTACAAATCGATCCCAGATTTTAGTCAAGGTATGGCAGAATTTCCTTTTCTCCCCAATTGTGTTCATTGCCCTCTCATTTATTACGCTATCCACCCACCTAATCTTCAGCATTCTTCTAAACGCGTTTTGTTGAATTATGTCTGTTTGGGGGATCGAGGCCCCAAAGCTTATGTATGGTCTCCACCCATCTCTCTTCATCTGTTCTACTGTCTCCTTTCTCATCCCACTGCTATAATCTTCACCCATTTATCATTCCTCTTTCCAGTGTTTCCCTCCCATCAAGACTGCTACCCTCTCTCTTACTCTCGCAGTGATAGTGTCTCCTCTCTCTATTACCATCCAGCGAGGTTGCGTATTCGGGAAGACGGTTGTTCAAATGTACCTTCGGCCAACTAGATTTACGTTATCAGTGGTTACCTTAATTCACTCCAGGAAAAGCCAGAGATAGCTCCTTTGAAAGGTCACGACCGATTTCCATCCCAATGCTTACCCAAAAATCCGAGAATGAGCTCCATCTCAAATGACCACGGTGTCGATGGTACTTAAAACCCTTACCTCCTTTCTTTTCCTTCCTTCTCTTTTACCACCTCTTTGTGGTATTCTCTATCATCAGAGAAAATCCACGCATACCATGTGTTTTATTGATGTTTTTTTGTGGTAAAACAGATTGAAGGTAGTTGCTTCCCCTCTTTTGTGTAAGAGTCTTTTAAACAGAATAATATTTTCCTGTTTTGCTGCAGGAGCAAATGTTTTTCCTTCCTACAGCATGGTATCCTGCTTTTAAAGACAAATTCGTTAGATCAGTATAGAGAACACACTTTCTGAACCGGAGATCATTTCAGCACTTAGAGAACACAGTGAATTATTGTTGTTCTCTCTATAAAATTGTGATATCTCCTTTAAATTTCGTGCACTGTTGCTGAATTCCACAATAAAGAAAGTCTACACACTGTCATTTTACAACTGCAAACTCTTCTAAATTTCTTTCAACAATTTACTTCAGTACTCGCTGCAAATGACGAATACAATGTGTGTGCTTCTTTCAGCAGAAATATCAAATTGTAACTTGTGTAAATCTCAAATTTTCTCTCCGAGTAGTTTAAAAATACATATACTTACGAACATACGTTAAAATTTAGTACTTTGTCATGAACAGAAATTATAGAGGTGGCCATAATTCCAAATGGGACATTGGTAACAAAATATCATTACTATATTAAGTTCTTAAGGTAAGATACAAAAATGTCACTTCTCGGCAAATATCTACAGAATACTTAATTTTGACGCATTTCTATCGTTTGCTTAAATATCTGTAACCAATTGTGCAAATACAGCTAAAAACCCTTTCTGTAATACGGGAATGAGTTTTGTAGCTTTGAAAGCCTAGATGTCAGAAAAAGATAAAGATATCAAAAAACTGAAAATTTTCTCTGTAATATCAGCTGAAGAAATTGTTCTAAAATTTTTGACGAGTCTCGTGAAAGATCATGGTTTTTCGTTTTTTTAATTTTCTTTTATTAACAGGGAATCACATGAGAATATGTTTATATCCTGAGTTGTATAGAACCAAACTAGGACTACACGTTCACATGTACAGAGACCAACCGATTAGCTAAATTTGCCTTGTCTGCAGCAATTGCGTACTATTTAAAATTTGATGCTGTGCGTTATTATAGGTAAAGCACGAGTTCCATTGAGGATGGTATTCAGATGATTGCTTGGCGAAGAGATACCAAAAGCATTGTACACTGTATCTTTGTGTTCACTAGAACCCAAAATCGAAATTCCACTCACGGAGTTTTGGAACAAATTTGTACCATTTATCTACTTCCTCCTACCTTGTAAGAGTATTGTCTCGAAGTTCGTTTCCTTTGTAGAGCCCCTCTATATATTCCTTCCACCTTTCAACTTTCCCTTATTTGCTCAGAACCGGTTTTCCATGTGTGTTTTTTATATACATACAGCTACTTTCTTGTCACCAAATGTCTCTTTAATTTTTCGAAGGCAGTATTTCAGAGACTGACCATATATTATTGGTCATGGAGTATAAGCTGAAATTGAAAAAACTGCAGGAAGGTAGACGGTACCCTCTCGCCGATAAAATTATGTCAATACTTCATAAAATATGTAATTATCTGCAATGTGTCACTGATACATTTCATGTATTGACACTCTCTGTTCATTTCTGACAGAGTTAATATCTCTCCGTATTTACAGTACTTTTGTAATTTTTTTTATGATAGCCAGGTGCGGCAATAGTCTTGTCATAAAGGAATGTTTTGTGTCCCAGCCTCGTCGCCGCTTTTGTGTCTCGTTTCCGTCGTAGGTGTCGGTGGCCGAGTGGAATGAGACCGACACAGTAATAAAGATAGCACGCTGGTGCAGGTACGGAGAGGAGCAGCCAAAAACTAGAAACACTAGAGTAAATTAGAACGAGATATATATTGCACAGAATTTATACAATACTTAACTTTTACATAGTACTGCAGAATGTTTATACATAGTGGAGCTAGAGTCCTGCCTAGTGCCTAACTGATAGCCAATTCTTCACTGGTACCTATCGGATTACGAAGGTCCTAACTGGTTGCTATCTCAGTCCCAAGTGAACGATGTCGTTCAGTGCTGGCCACGAGCGGAGTTGCAGCAGAGGGCGCTCGTGGCTGTCGTCGTTAGAACGCCGCGCCGTGCGTGCATGGCGGCGCGCGGCGAAAGTAGGTGGCGCGTACTTTGTACTTGTGCGACACCACACCCCTCTCCCCCAAACCGCCGCGCCGTCGTGGCGTAGGTCTGAGGGCCACGGCGACGGCACTGGGAGGAGGGCCTGGGCGGGGGCGTTACTGGTGGGACGGGCGTCGTAGCTGAGGCTGGGATCGAGACGCCGTCCGCGCCCCGGCATCCGCCTTGCGATCCCCCAGAAAACCCGCTAAAACGAGGGGAAGGGCGCACGCTTCCGCCCAGATTGAACAGGTCATCTTCTTCTGAGGTGCGTGGCCCAAGCTGGGGGCCCCCACGGTCCCGGAGTCCCTCTCGGTAACGCTGTCATCTGCGGCGGCGACGGAGGCGGAGGGGCCGACTGCGTAGGAGGCGCGTCGACATCCATCGGGAGCTCGTAGCCCGGGGAAGATGGGCCCGGCGGCGAGCGATGTGGCTGTGTTCCCTGGCGGTGAGCTGGGTCTGGAATCAAGAAACCGGAGACAGGATCGCGCAGCCTGTGCAAGCGCAATTGGTTTGCGTGGCGCCGCAGCTCCGACCCTGTGGAAGAACGTACAACATACATATTGCGACCGTGCACGCGCTGAATGGTGCCTGGCAACCATGTCTTCTTCATACCAGCAAACACCCTGTACAGCACCGGCGTAGAAATCTGAAAACGCGTAGCGCCATACGAACTGACTCTGTGCGTGGGACGCTGCAGCAGGTGAAGGAGAGTGCGGTGACGGCGGCCGTGTAGCAGCTCGGCAGGAGACGGGTCGTCACGTGGCATGCACCGATACGTAGACAGGAAAATTTGAAGAGCTTGCTGCCTGGAGTGCTGACCTTTCATCTTCTCCATGTGAGACTTGAATGTTCGAACGAAACGTTCGGCTTCACCATTGGACTGAGGGTGAAAAGGTGCGGTGGTTATATGCTGAATGACATTCACACGACAAAACTCTTGAAATTCCGCACTAACAAACTCAGGTCCATTGTCACTGACGATAGTTTCAGGCAAACCTTCGATGCAAAACACTGATGTTAAGGCACTGATTGTACTAGATGTCGTCGTTGAGTTCATGGAAATCACAAGAGGAAACTTGCTGAAAGCGTCTACAACAATTAACCAGCGCGTATTCCAGAAAGGTCCGGCAAAGTCAATATGTAAACGTTGCCATGGTCCCTTGGGGGCATGGCCAGTCTGAGAAACGCTGTGGAGGAGCCGCCTGATGCTCCGCACAAACTTTACACTGTGATGTCGTGCTCTCTATCTGAGCGTCCATACCAACCCAGGTACAATGACGTCTGGCCAGTTGCTTTGTCCTAACAATGCCCCAATGTCCTTGATGCAGGAGGCGTAACACTTCTCGTTGCAGGGAACGAGGAACAAGCACTCTTGTTTGGTCGTTGTCCGTATGTAACAACAGAACACCCTGACTTAAAGATAATGCACGACGTTGTGCAAAATAACATCGAACCAGAGGCCGATCAATGTCTTTGGCTCTGGCAGGCCACCCTGGGCGAACAAAACGTGCTACCACACTGAGGTCTGCATCCGCAGCTGTTTCCTGTGCAACCCGACGAGAGTTCAAAGGAAAGTATGCGACAGCGGAAGTATCTCTGGAGTCTATCTGACAACATGCCATTTCTGATTAGTGCAGACTTTAAGTTGTCAAAGGCAACCTGGCAATCTTCGGACCATACAAAAGGAACATTCTTCCTACGTAAGTGATGCATCAGTGGAGCTGCAATCTGAGAGGCATTGGGAATAAACCTGAAATAATAGTTCAGCTTTCCCATTACTGCTTGCAATTCGTGCACATTCTTAGGAGGAGGCAAGTCTTTGATTGCTCGAAGATGTGACTGTAAGGGATATATTCCTTGGGCATTAATCACATGGCCTAGGTACTCTATTTCAGTTTGAAAAAACGAACACTTTGCTTTATTGCAACGTAGACCTGCTGCAGTCAAAACTTTGAAAAGGCACTCCAGGTTTGCTAAATGTTCTTCAACTGTACGTCCGGATACCACAATATCATATAAATAGTTCGAACAACACGGTACAGAAACTGTCAGCTGTTCCAAAAAACGCTGAAAAATAGCGGGGGCGGAAGAACTGTCAAAGGGTAGGCGTTGAAATTGAAAAAGGCCCATGTGAGTATTAATGACGAAAAACTTTTTTGATTCGTCATCGAGCGGAATCTGTAAGTATGCCTCTGCTAAATCAATCTTAGAAAAGAAGCGAGACTGTCCTAATTTGTCCATAAGTTCGTCAGGTCTGGGCAGGGGATAAGTTTCTACAATTGTTTGACTGATCACTGTAGATTTGAAGTCCGCACAGAGACGAAGTTTTCCTGTCAGCTTGGGTATAATTACTATAGGCGAGGCATACTGACTCGCAGAAACAGGAGAAATCACCCCACTATCTTGCCAACGTTTAAGTTCTGCGGCAACTGTATCACGCAAGGCGATAAGCACTGGTCTAGCTTTACGAAATTTTGAAACTGCAGATTCTTTTAAAGTTACATGTGCCATGAAGTCTTTTGCACAACCTAGTTCCAGCGAAAACAAGTCACTATATTTGTCACACAATGCATTGATTTTATCCTGAGGCACTATTGACGAAATTTGAAGCACATCTCTTTGAATTGATAAACCAAACAAGTCAAAAGCATCTAGTCCAAAAATGTTCTGTGTCGACTTGGCCTGAAGAACTACAAAAGCAACTGTTTTTGTTACACCTTGAAAAGAGGCGGGCAGGCTACACGTTCCTAGCACGGGAATATTTTCACCTGTATAAGCTGTTAACACTTGCTGTGACGGCGACAATTTTGGCGAACCCAGAAGTTCATAAGTATCTTTATTTATTAATGTGACAGCGGAACCAGTATCAAGCTGAAATTGCACTGTCTTATTTTCTATGAAGAGAGTCACAAACAGTTTTTGCTTGCGGCGCTCGACAGGTGCGCGAATGTGGGCAACGTCTGCTACGGTTTGTTTACTGCGCTTGCGCGGGCCGCGTAGTGAAGTAAGCGGCGCAGACTCGGCACGCAACGGATTAACAACACTGTCACTAGATGGCACTACCGCCGGATCGGCGTCCGCGCAAGCATGCGAAGCTACTCCAGATCTACTAACTACTGCACTACACTTTTGAGTAGCTACTTGATGTCTACTGTAACTAGCTACACAGTACTGGGCACTATTACAAGGAGCAGTTGCAGAAGGCACTATTTTCACTACAGGAATGCACTGTTCATAGTCATTTTGCTTGTCCCGAATCCTTTTCCGTTGCACTGTTTTACGCGCTCGTCGGCGCTTGCTACGTGGTGCACTATATAGTTTTGCCATAGGCGCAGAACTACTTTCTTGCAATTGAGATCCAAGGAAAGCACTGTTCTATTCCACAGCCCGTATAACATTTACAGAATGAACTGTTCTCGCACTCTGCGAAGCACTGTTTCTAACGGTACCGTTCTTTGAGTTTTTAATTTGCATACACACAGACTGTACATGTCCTGATTTGCCACATTGATACAGTTTGCGTTGCGACTAGGGCAATGTGCACGTTTGTGGCGAGATACACACTGGGGGCAAGACTTACGAACATTTTTCTGAAATGGGCGTGGGCGCCCGTTATTCAAATTACTGTTACTAACACGACCTTTGTGTCGCACTTTTACACTGGCTACTGTTCACTGTCTGGTCAGCACGGCCGGTAGAACAATAAGAATCACTAGTGCTATACTGCGAACTATGGCTAGGAAAGCGTCCGTTGCGGCGCACTGAATTTACACTATGGCTTTGCATTTCTACATCAGCTAAGTCAAAAGTATCATGCGCTTCTATAAGCTGCAGTACACTGTCTAATGAGGGGTCAGACTGTTTCAGAATTGCTGCCCTAATTCTGGGGTCCTGAATGTTCTGCGTAATCGCATCTCTTAACATAACGTCACTATAAGAAAGTCCACAAGAGCAAGTAAATTTACATTGGCGGGTTAAGCCCTTCAATTTCGTAATCCACTCTTGGTGTGACTGCTGCGGTAATTTTTTAAGTCTGAAAAATCGGTACCGTGCCGCAGCTACGAGAACTTTTCTCTCATAATGAGCATTTAGTGCCTCTACTATTTGTTCAAAGTCTACATCACGAGGAGATATGTTGGGGAAAAGTTTTTTCAGTAACACGAAGGTGTTGGTGCCCGCCACAGATAATAGCAGATGCTTCACTTTCTGACCTGTAATTTGATGAGCCGCGACTAGTTCTTCAAACTGTGCGAAGTAGTCGCTCCATTCTTCCTCACGTTCGTTGTACTGGCGAAACGTAGGAAGCGTTGCGGCAGCAGGTGTGGGCTGCTGAAGCGGCGGCTGTTGTTGTTGTTTAGCTGCTTGCGCTGTGAGCTGGGCCACAGCCTGCAGGTGTTGTGTTATTTGCGCCGTCTGTAACTGAATAATTTCCATTAAGTTTGGGTTCGGGGCAGTGGCCATTCTGACCGATTAGGCGCCGCGCATACAAGTAAATTATAACAAAACACAAATGCAATATGAAAGAGGACGCTCTGCAACAAAAAAAAGTCCACAAAACACGTAACTGAAAATGTTCCCCCAAAATTCTTATAATAAGGGTGGGTGGGCGGGAGCAATTTTTGCGTGCTCCGACTGCTGCTGTCTGGCTGCTGCTAGCGGGCTGGTCCAAGGTTCGTCTATCACTCCTCGTCGCCACTTTTGTATCCCATCCTCGTCGCCACTTTTGTGTCCCAGCCTCGTCGCCGCTTTTGTGTCTCGTTTCCGTCGTAGGTGTCGGTGGCCGAGTGGAATGAGACCGACACAGGAATAAAGATAGCACGCTGGTGCAGGTACGGAGAGGAGCAGCCAGAAACTAGAAACACTAGAGTAAATTAGAACGAGATATATATTGCACAGAATTTATACAATACTTAACTTTTACATAGTATTGCAGAATGTTTATACATAGTGGAGCTAGAGTCCTGCCTAGTGCCTAACTGATAGCCAAGTCTTCACTGGTGCCTATCGGATTACGAAGGTCCTAACTGGTTGCTATCTCAGTCCCAAGTGAACGATGTCGTTCAGTGCTGGCCACGAGCGGAGTTGCAGCAGAGGGCGCTCGTGGCTGACGTCGTAAGAACGCCGCGCCGTGCGTGCATAGCGGCACGCGGCGAAAGTAGGTGGCGCGCACTTTGTACTTGTACGACACCACAGAATGTGTTTGCTTCATTGCTATCTTTCTTTGATAAATTCCCCCATACTCCTTTTAAAATGCAGTTCATGAGTGTAGACTGAATCTGAAACTACTGCAGAAAAGTAGGCAAATAAAGAGAAGATGTAATAATACGGTACCCTCTCACCGATAAAATTATATCGATACTTCATAAAATATGTAATTATCTGCGATGTGTCACTGATGCATTTCATGTATTGACATTCATACTTCTGTTTCGATTAACCCTGTAGAAATACAAGAAGCTAGTACTCTCTGATCGTTTCTGATAGAGTTAATATCTCTCTGCATTTACGGTGCTTTTGTAATTTTTTTATGATAACCAGCTACGGCAATATTCTTGTCATAAAGGTGTGTGTGAGCTTCATTGCTTTCTATCGTTAATAAATTCCCCCATTCTCTCTTTAAAATGCAGTTTATGAGTTTTAATCGTAGTTAGAAGATTCCTCCCATCTTGCTGTGATGCTTTTTTTTTCACTCATGTTAGACTGCTCCAACAATGGATTGTTTGGTTTTCGTGTTAAATAAACCGTAATCTCTCGTGTAGCCTTTCTCTTCAAGATTCACATTTCAGTTGCGTTTTAATCAATAGCTAGCAGATCATGCAGTCAGTTTTCGTAATTCTTTCATGATCCGATTTACGACTGTTACAAAATTTCAACGTCCATCTTTCTTTAAAAATGCAATATTTTACGCGATCAGCTACACGGGAAACTCTTTAATAATACCAAACGATACCATCCACTGTCGGCGATTTGTTACTTTTACCAAAACTTTAAATTTCAGCCTACCAAGAAAAATTTCGATTCTGAGCTGTAAAGGTAACTATTCGTCCAATTATTTTTAATGCATTGCCCACATTACTTCCCACTGTTATTAGTCTGCTAATCCGTTATCTTTCCTTTAAGGATATTTTTCCATATTTTTTCCGATTTTTTCACAGTAATTTTTGCATGGGTTCAAACTTCAAATTTTTCCCGTTTGCCATTTTTAATTACTAACTTAAGCAGTCAGGCAGTGACATTAAAATGGGAACTGGGTGAATTGAAGGAACCTGAAGTTCTGGAGAAATTCAGAGGGAGCTTTAGGCAATAATTGAAGGAAACGGTGGGAAATAAAACAGTAGAAGAAGAATGGGTAGCATTGAGAGATGAAAAAAATGAAGTCAGCAGAGGACGAAAAAGGTAGAAAGGCAAGACCTATAAAAATCCTTGGGTATCACAAGAAATACTAAATTTAATTGATGAAAGTAGAAAATATAATATTGCAGTAAATGAAACAGGCAAAACGGACTACAGACGACTAAGAAATGTGATTGACAGGAAGTGCGAAATAGATAAGCAGGAGTGGCTAGAAGGCAAATGCAAGTCAGTAGAAGCTTCTTTAAATAGGGGAAAAGTAGATAGCGCCTACGCGAAAATTAAAGAGACATTTGGAGACAAGAAAAGCAACTGTATGAACATAAGAACTCAAATGGAAAAACAGTTCTCGTGATAGAAGGGAAAGCTGAAAGATGGAAAGAATGTGTAGAGGGGATCTACAAAGGAAATGAACTCAGAAACAATGTTGTAGGAAGGGGAAATAGATAAAGATAAAATATGATATATTATACTGAGAGAAGAATTTGACATAGCACTTAAAGAAACAAGGCCCCTGGAGTGGACGACATTCCTCTTTGAAAGCCAACTATGACAAAATTATTTCACTTTTATCCATAATGAAAGGAGCAGAGTTAGCCGTAAAATCTTTTCCTTTATTCAAGCAAATCGATTTCGGTTTTCCAAGAAACCATCTTCATTGCTGTCAGCAGCTTCAAAACAGCATTTTTGTGAAATGTACAATGACATTTACGTTTGACTTCGTATGACAACAGATAATATCACCTGTATATAGCTATGTTGTCAACGGATATGGTAGACGTAAATCTCTTTATACATTTCACAAAAATGCTGTTTTGAATTTGCTGACAGCACTGAAGATGGTTTCTTGGAAAACCGAAATCGATTTGCCTGAATAAGGGTAAAGATTTTACGGCTAATGCTGCTCCTTTCATTATTGATAAAGGTGATTTTGTGGCCGTTGAGCACCCCCCCCCAGAAAATGGAATCCAATTATAAAAAAAATAAAATAATAATAATAATAATAATAATAATTCACCTGGTGCGTAAGATGTAGTATGAGACAGGGAAAATAACCTCAGACTTTAAGAACAATGTAATAATCCCCATGCTAAAGAAATCAGGCGCAGACAGGTGTGAAAATTACAGAACCATCAGTTTGATAAGTCATGGTTGCAAAATTTTAACACGAATTATTTACAGAAGGATGGAAAACCTGGGAGAAGCTGACCTCGGGGAAGATCATACTGTATTCTGGAGATATGTAGGAACACGGGAGGCTAGCCTCACTTTACGGCTTATCTTAAAAGATAGATTAAGGAAAGGTAAACCAACATTTCTAGCTTTTGTAGATTTGGAAAAAGCTTTTGAGAATGTTGATTGGAATAGAATCTTTCAAATTCTGAAATCAGCAGGAGTAAAACCTATAGGGAACGGACGGTTATTTACAACTTGTACAATAACCAGACAGCAGTTATCAGAGTTGAAGCGCATGATAGGGATGCAGATGTTGGGAAGGGAGTAAGAAAGGTTTGCATCATTTCTCCAATGATATTCAATTTGTACAACGAACAAGCTATAAAGGAAAACAAAGAGAAATTTGGAGACGGAATTAAAGTTCAGGGTGAAGAAAAAAAAACAAAACAAAAAAACACATTGAGTTTTGCCAATGACATTGTAAATGTGTCAGAGACAGCAAACGATCTGGAAGAGCATTTGAGCGTGATGGGCAGTGTGTTGAAACATGAATACAAGATGAATATTAATAAGAGCAAAACAAGGGTAATGGAGAGCAGTCTAAGAAAATCAGGCGATGCTGAAGGAATTAAATTAGGTAACGAAACAATAAAGTTAGTAGATGAGTTTTGGTACTGGGGCAGTAAAATAACACGCGATAGTCGCATTACAGAGGATACAAATTGCAGAATGGCAATGGGATGAAAAGCGTTTTCGAAAAAGAGAAATTTGTTGTCAATGAAAGTTAATTGAAGCGTAAGGAAGTCCTTTCTGAAGGCGTTTGTGTGGAGAGTTGTCTTGTATAGTTTTGAAACATGGACGATATACAGTACGGACAATAAGAGCATAGAGGCTTGTTACCACTGCGCAACCTCGCTGGGTGGTAAAAGAGAGACACTACTACTGCGAGAGTAAGAGAGAGAGTAGCAGTCTTGATAGGAGAGCAACAGAGGAAGGAGTAATGATAAATGGGTGGAGATTCTAGCAGTGGGATGCGAAAGGAGACAGTGAAACATATGAAGATGGATGGAAGGACACCATACATAAGCTTTGGGGCCTCGATCCCCCAGACAGACATAATTCAACAACAAAAATTTGTTTAGTGTGTTTCCCATCCACTACAACAAAATGTTTCTCTAGGGGTTACAAGTCTAAGAAAACCACAAACAACAACAAATGTTCAATTATTTGTAGAGCTTATGGACTTAACTACGGGGTAATCAGTACCTAAACCTTCAAACTACTATGAACTAACTTATACTAAAGACGGCACAAACATCCATGCCGAGGGGGGATTCGAATCCCGACCGCAGCTACCACACAGACCGTGACTGGTACGTTGCAGAAAGCTCGGCCACCGTGGCCGGCCAACAATAACACCTGTGGAGAAGATATAATGGTGATTGGAAAGATAGACAGAAAAAACAGAATGGGACAAAGGTTATGGCTGAGGGACAAAATGAAAGTGAATGAACCGTTCAGAAGGAGCGATAGAAAGAGATGAAGACAGCGACAGAGGGAAAGATAGGTAAATGTGTAAATGAGGGGAAAAATTAGTTTGAGAGAGACATATGTAGAGAATGGCAGTAAGATGGATATGCAGCGTATGGAAACTTCACTCAGAAGAGAGATTGGGTAAAAGGATCTAACATTATCTGTGACAAAAGAGAGCGAATGTGTTCGTTTGTACCTGTGATGAGGAAAGCGGAATAGGAACTGTGGGAGTTTGTTTAGCGCTATTCTGTCAGAGTCTTTTGAACAGGAAAATATTTGCCTTTTTTGCAATTCTGACAGAAGCATTTTTCACCTGGTTAATATGTGTACCAGTTGGCGTTTTACTTAAAGGACGTTAATTTCACTTGGCATGATTGTCAGGTCCGTATATATAATATTTACTAATTATTCAGTGGAAGATTTAAAAAATGGCAGTCAAAGCGTTACAGAAACAATATAGCTTCCAGCTATCTTGTATTAAAGTGATAAAATAAATTCCGCTACAAAGTTATTAAGTAAATTAAAGAAGCGATTAAACAAAATTACCTCCTTCAGAGCTTGGCGACTGTATTTTATAGCTTTTTTATGTATCTGAGAGGAATTTTCAGCAAATATGTAAAAGGAATCTCCATTCCGTTGTGGAATATAGAATTTTCTTTTGTTGTGGATATACACTGACGAAAAAGGGTAAAACAACAACACGATGAATTCGTCGACGCAGTAAGGGGACATTTTATAGATACAATCTTACGGATGCTCAAAAAAATTGTTCAAATGTTTGTACAGCTTATGGGACTTAACCACGGGTCATCAGTCCCTAAACTTACAAACTACTTATGAACTACTTACGAACTAGGACGGCACAAATATCCATGCCCGAGGGGGGATTCGAACCCCCGACCGTAGTGGCCGTGCAGACCGTGACTGAAGCGCCTCAGTCTTACGGATGCACTCCACACGATCACAAAGACACAGCTGCACGCACGTAAGTACGGTCACCAGAGCTTGCGCATTGTCGACTCTAGTACCGTCTATACCTTCACTTTGCAGTGATGCTAGTTGCAATTCTCTCATGGAGACGATCCTGGATGTGCCGAATGTACTCTTTTGGAATTGCCTGCCTTGCAATTTCCACCTGCTGCCTCACTTGATGACGTTTCATTCGGTCCTAGACATGCTCAATTGAGAACATATCTGAGGATCATTGTGGCCAGAGTAGTTGACGTACACCTTATAGAATACGTTGTGTGGTGCGGGATCCATGATTTCGGACACATGTGTGTTTTGAATATCTGTATGGTTTTTCGAAGAGTATGGAGTGATTTCGGACACAAATTGACATTTTTATTCTACTTTCTTTCTGTTTGATTTTAGTAACTTTTAACATATCTTAAGGATGTCCGTAATTAAAATAAGGGATAAGGACTAAGATAAGGAATTTTAGTTATTAAAGGCTTTTGTATACGTTAATTTGCAACACTGAATATCTCGAAGTGCTTTCTGTGAAATTTCCGGGTCATCATTACACCGATCTTGAAGACCTTTCTTACTTTCATATGTTCTCGGCATTGTCCGAAATCACCACACACAGTACATAATTTCGAAAAAACTCCATTACTTTGAAACTTTACACAATGCTCGTGACAAATCGGTACAAAACTTCTCACAGTTACGGACCCTACTAATCTCGTCGACAACTGATGCTAAATCCTTTTCCGCCAGTCGCAATAACAGAAAATTTCCGCCCTACAACAAACCGAGAACTTTCGACAATGAGACTGCCCGTCTGATTATTGCGTCGGTATACAATCGAGAAAGGAGAAAGTATAAAAATGCAGTAATTGATACAGACAGAATGGAGTACAGACTACTAAGAAATGAGATTGACAGGAAGTTCAAAATGGCTAAGCAGGAGTGGCTAGAAGGCAAATGCAAGGATGTAGAAGAATGTATAAATAGGGGAAAAATAGATACAGCCTACAGGAATATAAAAGAAACATTTGGAGATAATAAAGGACACTGATAGAAAACCAGTTCTCAGCAAAGAAGGGAAAGCTGAAAGGTGGAAAGAGTATATAGAGGGGAAATGAACTCCGAGACAATATTGTAGGAAGGGAGGAGGATGTCGATGAAGATGAAATAGGAGATACTGTATTGAGGGAAGAATTTGACAAAGCCGTGAAAGACCTAAGTCGAAACAAGGCCCCTGGAGTAGATGATATTCCCTCAGAGCTACTGAAGTCTCTGGGAGAACCAGCCATGACAAACCTGTTTCACCTGGTGCGTAAGATGTATGAGACAGGAGAAGTACCCTCAGACTTTAAGAAAAATGTTATAATCCCCATTCCTAAAAAAGCAGGCGCAGACAGGTGTGAAAACTACAGAATCATCAGTTTAATAAGTCATGGTTGCAAAATATTAACACGAATTATATACAGAAGGATGGAAAAGGTGGTAGAAGCCGACCTCGGGGAAGATCAGTTTGGGTTCAGGAGAAATGTAGGAACACGGGAGGCATTACTCACTTTACGTCTTATCCTAGAAGATAGATTAAGAAAAGGCAAACCTACATTTCTAGCTTTTGTAGATTTGGAGAAGGCTTTTGACAATGTTGATTGGAATAGACTCTTTCAAGTTCTGAAGCAAGCAGGAATAAAATATAGGGAACGTAAGGTTATTTATAACTTGTACAAAAACCAGACAGCGGTTATCAGAGTTGAAGGGCATGAAAGGGATGCAGTGGTTGGAAAGGGAGTAAGACAGGGTTGTAGTCTTTCTCCATTGTTATTCAATTTGTACATTGAGCAAGCTATAAAGGAGAGCAAGGAGAAATTTGGAAAAGGAATTAAAGTTCAGGGTGAAGAATTAAAAACATGCGTTTTGCCGACGACATTGTAATAATCTCAGAGACAGCAAAAGACCTGGAAGAGCAGTTGAAGGGAATGGACAGGGTGCTGAAAGGTGCATATAAGATGAACATTAACAAGAGCAAAACTAGGATAATGGAGTGCAGTGTAAGGAAATCAGGTGATGCTGAAGGAATTAGATTGGGAAACGAAGCAATAAAGGAGGTAGATGAGTTTTGTTATTTGGGCAGCAAAATAACAAATGATTGTCGCAGTACAGAGGATATAAAATGCAGAGTGGCAATGGGTAGAAAAGCGTTCTTGAAAAAGAGAAATTTGTTAACATCGAATATTGATTTAAGCCTAAGGAAGTCTTTTCTGAAGGCATTTGTATGGAATGTTGCCTTGTATGGGAGTGAGACATGGACGATAAACAGTGCGGACAGGAAGAGGATTGAGGCTTTTGAAATATGGTGCTTCAGAAGAATGCTGAAGATTAGGTGGGTGGATCGCGTAACTAATGAGGAGGTATTGAACAGAATTGGAGAGAAAAGAAATTTCTGGCATACCTTGACTAAAAGAAGGGATAGATTGGTAGGACACATTCTTAGACATCAAGGAATTGTGAATTTAGCAAGCAGATTCTGACAGATGTAGGTTGCCGTTCTTATGTGGAGATGAAGGGGCTTTCTCAGGATAGGGTATTGTGGAGAGCTGCATCAAACCAGTCTCCGGACTGAAGACCACAACAACAACAACAACACATACAATCGATCCAAACGCGGTAGCGCGGGACGCGGGAATTACAGTCTTGTACATAAAATAAACAGCGAGCGGAGGTGGAAATTAGGGCTATTTCGTTGGTATGCAGTGGGAAAGAGGAGATGTACCATACCGTCCGAAATCATCCAGGTATCCGAAATCACCCCGTTTGACGGTACTACTAATATGTAAATAATCACCATTTGACAATTATAGTTACATTATTATACCATTACGGTCGTATGGTCGTATTAAAGTTTGATTAACTAAGGTCAGTCAAACAACATTCGAAAATAAAAAGTTTCTACTTAGCAAGAAAGTAGTGAAGTCACCGATTCCATAACGAATTAGGCATGTGTTAATGTGAGAAATATTTTACTTTTGACTTGTAGTTGATAAAAAGTTTGGAAATAGTTTGAAACTGTGTTTAAATTTTGTTGAATTTAGTACGTGTCTCATTGTCTTGAACTTGACATAAATTTGTACCTTTTAATGATAGAATATGAAAGTATATTATTTTAATTTAAAAAAAATGTCATTAAATACGTGAGTTACACAGAATGAAATTTTTCTATACAGTCTGTCATTGTCATTAACGCCTACAGAAAATTTCCCATTGTGAGTTTTATGCGTTACACACTCCCGGACAACTCGTCGTTCTTTTACCTTGAAGGATTGCCTGAAATGACTGTGACGGACATTGAATTACAGTTTGTTGTGATGGACTCTGGGCAGTTCTGCAACGAAAACAACATGAACCGCAGTACGAGAGCACCTTTCCATCCTAAATCAATCTGGCAGGCAGAACATTTGGGCCGCGGTGGAGTAGCCGAGGGGTCTAAAGCGTCTCGCTGCGGAGCGCGCGGTTGCTCGCCGTAGAGGTTCGAGTCCTCCCTGGGGCATGGATGTATGTGTTGTCCTTAGGTTAGTTTACGTAGGTTTAAGTAGTTTGTAAGCTACGGACTGATGACCACGTAGTTTGTTCCGATAGATTTACAAACATTTGAACATTTGAACAGAACATTTGGAAGCACGTTCAAGGAATGTATGGACAAATGTTATTTTTCAATTGTGTTGACTTTCAGCACAACGTTGTGTTTATTCTTCTTCTTTCCCAGACATGTTGCAGCAACTTCCGTTACTAATCAGTGTAGGTGTTTTAGCTGACCACGCATCTCACGCGTCCTGCTAGAACCTTTCCTGAAAGACATGTCGGGAAGGACCAGACACTCGGCGACGAGAACACATGGTGACGAGGACAATCAAAACATGGCGACCAGGCTGACCAGAACGACTAAACAGTAAGTTTACGGACTGACGACCTCGCAGTAAAGTCCCATAAGCTTCACAAACATATGAACAGTTTTCCTTCTGCACCACAGGTGTAAACATGTAACGCTTCTGTACCGGCTGAGAATAAATAGTTTCCACTATATAAGTTCCAAACCTCATACTTGACATTTTTTGTTTGAATTTCTTGCATTGATTATGAGTGCATACCTGTCGAAATCAAGTTTTGCATAAATAAAGATTAAAAACGTCAATGACGACTACCCAATTTTTAGAAACAGTAATATGAAAATAACAGTTATTCTATAGAATTTAAGCATCATGTTCAAATGTTTGTGAAATTATTTGACCTAACTGCAGCGTTCATCGGTCCCTAAACTTACAAACTACTTAAACTATCTCATCCTATCTCATCCTATCTCCGAGGAGGGACTCGAACCTCCGAAGGCGAACGGCCGCTCGAACCGCAGCAAGACGCCTTACAGCGCACGGCAATTTCACCGCGTTTTTTTAAAAAGTATTCTTCCTTTATATTTCCTTTGTCTGTACCTACTGATCTCTGAATAGAGGAATGGTTGAGAATTGAGTAAGAGGTTAATTGAATGTCGTAAAGACATTGAAAATGACGAATACCTTCGACCTTCATCAAACGTTGAAAATGCGGACAAAGTGAAAGAACTGAGTTGAATTTTTATCAATAAGGGATGCACTTGTACTCGGTGACTGTTATTTCACAGGGCTGGGAATAAGTCCGCTATCAGTATTTCAACACATGTCGCTTGAAGTACAACATAGAATTCTTTCCAAGAAACTAATTCCCTTACAATTTGTGTGCACCTCACATCCAAAGCATTTTACATAGAATTTTGATGGACATTTTTCTAAGTAACTGTTTTAAGCAATACATGGTGTAACATGTATTGGTGCAAATATTGCTATAGGTGACTCAAGACAGTGTACCGAATGACAGTATAAGGGTATTTTTTTTTTCATTCGGGTACACATAATTATAGGTACTAACTGTCCTATATTTTTATATTAGGTAGTATCTCCCAGTATTTCTAGATCCAAAACGCCTATATTGCCCAAGATCAGGGTTAAACCGGTTTGGTACATCTCGGGACAGTGAGATTGGAGTTCTGTCTCTTGGAATGGAAGTCTTATCGCCAGGTGTCGTTCGGTTGCGCTCCAAATGAGGCAAAAAGGAAAACATCGGCATGCAACGTTTGTGTCTGTTGTGTTAAAACGATTATTCAACGGAGTGGGAAAACAACCAGCACATTGATATTGGAACATATTAAGACATCATTTATAAAAAATATTTGCAATTATACATGTTACACGCTGTTTATGTCAAAACCAGGTGAACAGTACCAGAAATAGAGACTGTCCAGAACAATAATACATGTTGGTGTCAGACTCAGATTTACTTTCGTCGAAATGTTATTTGAAATTTTTTTATAATTCACTTAGCCGTGATAGTCCCCTGCTGCACGGTAAGAACCCATCTTTGGAAAGAATACTGATCATGATAATCACGCTACTTTCACTAGCATTGTCTGTGATGCTATCGAGGGCAGGACGCTACCAATATTTCTACAAAGAATTTTCGTAGGTATAAAAAGATTTTTTTTTCCAATCAAAATTTTTACATCGACAAATAATTAAGTCAATTCTATATACCAGAATTTTTATTTTATTAACTAAACGCTTTCACATGGATCCCATTGCCTACACTGCCTCGTGTAGAACGTCCTCCGGTGAAAGAACACTTGTATTTTGTTTCACAGCATTACTTAATGTGCTTAAGGATGGAACTATATATTTCAGTTATGTAAAATTCCTTGTGTTCTTTCTTTGAGATTCCAGTAAATCATGTGATTTATTTTCACGGTGTTAATGATGTTTTCTAATATGGAAAGTCCGACGCTCATGTAACTACAGCCTTTTATTGATACTCGTGATGGTAATCAACAATTACTTGTTTGGAACCTTTTTAACGTTAGCTGTAATGACAGTAAAGACAACCGAAAGCTCGTTAGTCCACATACACTTTCTTTCTCTATGGCTTATATTTGCGGTTCTCAGTGACGTCTGACTACGTAAATATACGAAGTGACGCTGTTTGCTAAGGTCAAATGAACCAAATAGAGGTGTGACGCCGCACGATTGATTACACAGCTAAATAGGTTACTTAGCAGATAAGGCTGGTCGTTCGTGGGTTTATCTGCAGAATTTAATAGACGTGCAAACCAGCACCACGGTTGGTGGCGCGCAACCGTTCTCCCCAGAAGACGACTTTTGCAAGACAGGATGCACACTACCATTTGTCGCATATGCAACTCCGCAGGGCGTAGTTTTCCTCTTCACCTCCTAGGATACCTTCCACAGTCGAAGACGAAACGTCAGAGGAATGTTTCACGCATGGACCTCAGTGTCTCAGCCTAAAGTTTCAAGTTTTGGGGAATGCATAAAACGTTCAAATACCGCAAAAAAACGTGCGGTGTCACAGCACGGAGAGTGCATGTACGATTTTTATAACATTTATCTATATCTATAAATGTGAATGTCTGTTCGGTGTACGTTTATCACGTCTGAACCACAAGACATAAAGAGCTAAAAATTTGTACGGTTACTAATGTCTACCCGGGCAAGGCTTTAGGCACGGTTTTATGGCGATCGGATAACTATATATACATATATTAATGCGAATGTCTGTTCGGTGTACGCTTATCACGTCCGAACGACAAGACGCAGAGACTTAAATATTTGCAAAGTTACTAATTTATACCTGAGGGAGGTTTTAGGCACGGTTTTATAGCGATCTGATAGATATTTAGTAACTTGAAAAATATAACGCAAAATGCGGAAAAAAATTATATTTACTCTTTGAAAACGGTTTTATTGGTTGCATTGTTGCTTGAGGGTTGAAAACTGTAAAAGTGTGCAGTATATTGGGATGGAAAGTTATCAGTGTATATAAAATTCTACTTGCGTGTGTGTGTGTTAATATTTCGCTCTGCAGTGACAACTACAGAAGGCAAACAGATGGTCTGTGTGTAATTGTTGTCCGAAGTCTTCCGTTGTACACCATAGCAGTTCCATTCCGATAGCTATAAGGGGGTGAAAGATATTGTGGTTGAAAGTCGTCAAGTTATAAAAAAAATTCGGACTGAAGGCCAGCGATGACTTTGCTACTCTATACCAAGGAAGTTACATACATCGAAACGTGATGCCACAGACCATATCTTTGGTCTATGCGTGCTACAATGTCTTCAGCTCTTTCTCTGTAAGGATAAGCAAACGAATAAGGAAATATAAGAATAAATCAGTAAAAAAGAAATTTCTTTTAATACCTCTCTTAAAAAATCGATTTGACGTTTCGTGCATTACATCAAGTGGTCGATCTGTGATATTATTACAATCATTATTGTTGAATTTCGTGATTGGCTTCTTCGAAACGAGTGCATTTTACGTGTGATTTGATCTACCAACACGCGAGCGCAGCCGCGGGTTTAAGCTAGTACAATATAAAAGGTATAGCAGTTAACAATCCGAAGATTGGTTTGAACACCACAGTGCTTTACTAGGCATGGTCCTGTTTGGAGGTGGTAGGCCGTTGCCTTCCTCCGACCTTCGAAGTGACTTACCCAGCCAGTTATAGGGGGACCTATAGTTTAACAACCACTGTGCTATTCGGGATTTTTCACGTGAGCAATACTGCCAAAGGTAAAAGAAGTGGAAAGTGACAGATAAAAATCCTTGGATTTGTAGTCTGGCACGCCACCACTGTGCAACCGAGGCGCACAGTGTTATGCAATATACTTAGCAGAAAATAAACCATGTCCCCCCACCACCACCGTTTTGTAATTCTAAAGTGTGATTTTTGTCTAACAACTGCGCGCAAATAATCTGAGGATGCCCTTTTAATGGACGAAACGCTTCATTGAAGAGTAATAAAACACTGTGCAACTAAAAACGCGCTTCTATTGTGAAATGAACAATTTCAGCTGTTGCTGTAGGACATGAGGAATTGGAAAACATTTTATAATTCTGTTTCAGGCTTACAAAAGGCAGAACAGTGTCACAAAGAACGACAAAATGGAGAATAACTTCTTTATGAGTAGCCAGATTTACGCATATCTTTTAAAACAATTTCATAACCACTTCGTGTTTGCAAAACAGGCACGTCTCTCACTCGTTCTTTCGTCCCGCGCTTTAGTTTTGGCTTCCATTTAGCAGAAAAGAGCGTGCCGGTCGGTAGGTGCAAAGCGTCCGGAAATGGAAGGCTTGGAGCCGTCGCTTTGTTGCGGGGGAATTGTGAGGGGGGAGGCGGAAGTGGCCGTCTGTGTGAGGGTCCTAAGTGGTCAGAGTGAGGGGCTGGGCTCACAGAGTGCATGCGTGCGTGCGTGTGGTTGAAGCACCCGGCAATACCCCGCAAGGACAGGGTTCGGCGTGCTGGGTGGGTACTTAGCGGGGCCTCAGAGCTACAGTCGAACGACACAGGGGTACATTTTACGCGGAAACATAAATGATTTTCAAATCGACAGCTAAATGAAATGGAATGGAATGTCAGAAAATCAGGTGATGCTGAAGGAATTAGATCAATACTGAGACAATAAAAGTAGTACATGAGTATTGTTATTTGGGTAGCAAGATAACTTCTGATGGCCAAAGTAAAGAAGATATAAAATGCAGAATGGCTATGGGAAGAAAAGTGTTTCTTAAGAAGCGAAACTTGTTAACATCTAATAGTAATTTAAATGATAGGAAGTCCTTTCTGAAAGCATTTGTTTGGAGTGTAGCATTGTATGCGTATGAAACATGGACGATAAGTAGTTCAGACAAAAAGATGATAGAAGCTTTTGAAATGTGGTACTACAAACGAATGATGAAAATTAGATGGGTAGATCACGTAACTAATGAGGAGGTGCTTAACCGAATTGGGGAGAAAAGAAGTTTCTGGCATATCCTTACTAAGAGAAGAGATAGACTGGGTGGACACATTGCCGGCCGCGGTGGCCGAGGGGACTGAGGCGCTTCAGTCACGGTCTGCACGGTCACTACGGTCAGGGGTTCGAATCCCCACTCGGGCATGGATATTTGTGCCGTCCTTAGTTGTAGGTAGTTCATAAGTAGTTTGTAAGTTTAGGGACTGATGACCCAGTAGTTAAGTCCCTTAAGCTTAAAAAACATTTTAACATTTTTGGACACATTCTCAAATATCAAGGAATTGTCAACTTAGCGTTAGAAGGAAATGTGTGGGGTAAAAATCGTAGAGGGAGACCGAGGGTCGAATGCAGTAAGCAGATTCAAAAGGATGTAGGTTGCCGAACTTATTCTCAGATGAAGAGGCTTGCACAGGTCAGGGTAGCATGGAGAGCTGCATGAAACAAGTCTGCGGACTGAAGACCGCAACAACAACAACAACAAGCAAACGAAATTTCAGTGTTATTAGGTAACAGATACTAAATCAAATCAAATGTCTGTAAGGCTTATGGGACTTAACTACGGGATCATCAGTCCCTAAACTTACAAACTACTTATGAACTACTTACGAACTAGGCCGGCACAAATATCCATGCCCGAGGGGGGATTCGAACCCCCGACCGTAGTGGCCGTGTAGACCGTGACTGAAGCGCCTCAGTCCCCTCTAACAGATACTTAAAGCTTTTTTGTGTAATATTGTCTAACCTTTATCAGCAAGTTGTCAGTGTGCAGCAACAGTCTCATATAACTACAATTAACAAACAATTATGAACATTACACATTTTCCTGCAGATATTTGTAGCTCACGAGGAAATATACGAAATGGGACGTACGCTCGGCTGTCAACAGTCGAGGGACACAAATCGAGTGCCTGACTTTTTTCCCAGGTAAGGGCAGCAGCTCGACTCAATAAGTCTTTGGAAGTCGTCCGCAGATATTTATAGGGAAAGGTGGGGCAAGACGGGGAGGTGGGTAAGACGGGGAAGGGCTATAAGCTACAGTTGCTGCCATCTGTGGAGAGCTACGTCAACATCATCAGTTCTTTTTTATTATTATTATTTTATTTATTGTATTTTAAAGCCCAAAAAGGGAAGGCAGGCTGTCAGCAGCTGTCAGAAGCAAATAGGGCTGCTCTTCAACTGAGCGATTTACAAAAATAAATAAACATATTTTAACCAAAAAAACGGTGTTAAGTGCAGGATTTTGACAATAAAAAGGTGCTAAGACGCTAAATTTATACAGTTAAGAGATGCTAAAATTACTGGATTTTCACATTTAAAAACAGATGAAAGATAATGGATGACAAGAATGAAGTGGACATACACAAGTTCGTTGAGATAAATAGCCACGGTGGTCAAAAGAACAAAATTGTTGTAGAAAACACTGGACTTGGTGAATAATGAAAGACATTTATATATATGGCAACACTATTGTTTTCCCTGTTTGGCAGTTGTTCGTATGTCTTAAAATCACACGCATAAGCACTGAGCACTGAACACTGACACAACACTGATTTGAAAAAGTTGGTTGTTGGACTCCAGAGGGGATAGGGAAGGAGAAGGGGGGAAGCGCGGGAAGGGAAAGGGGAGGGTTGATGGGGGAAGGGGAATAGGAAAGATTCTTTAGAATGGAGTGGGAAGAGGATAGCCAAGCGGGGACGGGAAAAGGAGGAGTGGGGGAGAGGGTGGCCATGATCTACAGGGAAGGACTATGGTTGGAAGGAGAGGTAGATGTCTGGATGGAGGGCGTCATCTGGGAGGGGAAGGTGACGGAAGTTACCCTGGGAGAGGATGTGGAAAGTGATTAGGTGAAGGGAGGGAGGGATACGTTGGCAACAGCGTGGCAAAGGCCTGGGGTTGAGGAGTGGGGGGGGGGGGACTAAAGGATGACGGGACTCTATTTTTCGGGATATGTACTTCAGACGGATGTCTTCAAGGAACTGGAGCAAGTGAGGGAATTGAATGAGATCATAAAGGATCCGCGTGGAGGAAGGGAGGTGGATACGGTAAGCGAGGCGGAGGACGTGGCGCATAATAGGAGGGGGGAGGTGGATATCCAGGCAGGGTGGAAGCAGCATAAGATGGGACGCATTAGGGAACGGATCATTAGTTCACAGGTCCCAATGTTTTGACGGTGCTAAACCTCATTTTCGTAGCGAGTTCTGTGAGCTTGAGAAGGTAAGTACAATGTTTATAGTGATTCAATATTTTACGATTGTCACGTTTCTAGTGAACATTTGTCCAGACTATATATATATATATATATATATATATATATATATATATATATATATATATATATATATTGTGGTGTCACACAAGTACAAAATGCGCCCCAACTACTTTCGCTGCACGCCGCCATGCACGCACGGCGCGTCGTTCTTACGACGACAGCCACGAGCGCCCTCTGCTACAACGCCGCTCGTGGCCACCACTGAACGACATCGGCACTTGGGTCTGAGATAGGAACCAGTCAGCACTTCGGAATCAGATAGGCACCAGTAAAGACTTGGCTATCGTATAGCCACTAGGCAGGCCTCTAGCTCAACTCTGTATCTGCAGTACTGATCTATATAAAAGTTAAGTATTGTATAAATTCTGTGCAATATATATCTCGTTCTAATTTACTCTAGTGTTTCTAGTTTCTGGCTGCTCCCCTCCGTACCTGCACCAGCATGCTATCTTTATTCCTGTGTCGGTATCGGCCACCGACACCTACAACGGAACGAGACACAAAAGCGGCGACGAGGCTGGGACACAAAAGTGGCGACAAGGAGTGATAGAACCTTGGACCAGCTCTCTTGCAGCAGCCAGACAGCAGCAGTCGGAGCACGCAGAAATTGCTCCCGCCCACCCACCCTTAATATAAGAATTTTGGGGGAAGATATTTTGTTACGTGTTTTGTGGACTTTTTTGTTGCAGAGCGTCCTCTTTCGTATTGCATTTGTGTTTTGTTATAATTTACTTGTATGCGCGGCGCCTAATCGGTCAGCAGGGCCACTACCCCGAACCCAAACTTAATGGAAATTATTCAGTTACAGACGGCGCAAATAACACAACTCCTGCAGGCTGTGGCCCAGCTCACAGCGCAAGCAGCTAACCAACAACAACAGCCGTCACATCAGCAGCCCACACCTGCCGCTGCACCGCTTCCTACATTTCGCCATTACAACGAACGTGAGGAAGAATGGAGCGACTATTTCGCACAGTTTCAAGAACTCGTTGCGGCTCATCAAATTACAGGTCAGAGAGTGAAGAACCTTTTCTTATCGATTGTGGGCCCCCAGACCTTCGTACTATTGCAAAAACTTTTCCCTCTCGCATCTCCTCGTGATGTAGACTTTGAACAAATTGTAGATGCACTGAATGCTCATTATGAGAGAAAAGTTCTTGTAGCCGCTGCACGATACCGATTTTTCAGACTTAAAAAATTACCGCAGCAGTCACACCAAGAGTGGATTACGGAATTGAAGGGCTTAACCCGCCAATGTAAATTTACTTGCTCTTGTGGACTTTCTTATAGTGACGTTATGTCACGCGTAAAACGCGCGTAAAACAGTGCAATGGAAAAGGGTTCGGGACAAGCAAAATGACTATGAACAGTGCATTCCTGTAGTGAAAATAGTGCCTTCTGCAACTGCTCCTTGTAATAGTGCCCAGTACTGTGTAGCTAGTGACAGTAGACATCAAGTAGCTACTCAAAAGTGTAGTGCAGTAGTTAGTAAATCTGGAGTAGCTTCGCATGCTTGCGCGGACGCCGATCCGGCGGTAGTGCCATCTAGTGACAGTGTTGTTAATCCGTTGCGTGCCGAGTCTGCGCCGCTTACTTCACTACGCGGCCCGCGCAAGCGCAGTAAACAAACCCGTAGCAGACATTGCCCACATTCGCGCACCTGTCGAGCGCCGCAAGCAAAAACTGTTTGTGACTATCTTCATAGAAAATAAGACGGTGCAATTTCAGCTTGATACTGGTTCCACTGTCACATTAATAAATAAAGATACTTATGAACTTCTGGGTTCGCCAAAATTGTCGCCGTCACAGCAAGTGTTAACAGCTTATACAGGTGAAAATATTCCCGTGCTAGGAACGTGTAGCCTGCCCGCCTCTTTTCAAGGTGTAACAAAAACAGTTGCTTTTGTAGTTCTTCAGGCCAAATCGACCCAGAACATTTTTGGACTAGATGCTTTTGACTTGTTTGGTTTATCAATTCAAAGAGATGTGCTTCAAATTTCGTCAGTAGTGCCTGAGGATAAAATCAATGCATTGTGTGACAAATATAGTGACTTGTTTTCGCTGGAACTAGGTTGTGCAAAAGACTTCATGGCACATGTAACTTTAAAAGAATCTGCAGTTTCAAAATTTCGTAAAGCTAGACCAGTGCTTATCGCCTTGCGTGATACAGTTGCCGCAGAACTTAAACGTTGGCAAGATAGTGGGGTGATTTCTCCTGTTTCTGCGAGTCAGTATGCCTCGCCTATAGTAATTATACCCAAGCCGTCCGGAAAACTTCGTCTCTGTGCGGACTTCAAATCTACAGTAAACAGTCAAAAAATTGTAGACACTTATCCCCTACCCAGACCTGAGGAACTAATGGACAAATTAGGACAGTCTCGCTACTTTTCAAAGATTGATTTAGCAGAGGCATACTTGCAAATTCCGCTTGATGACGAGTCAAAACAGTTTTTCGTCATTAATACTCACATGGACCTTTTTCAATTTCAACGCCTACCCTTTGGCAGTTCTTCCGCCCCCGCTATTTTTCAGCGTTTCTTGGAACAGCTGACAGTTTCTGTACCGTGTTGCTCGAACTATTTAGATGATATTGTGGTATCCGGACGTACAGTTGAAGAACATTTAGCAAACCTGGAGTGCCTTTTCAAAGTTTTGACTGCAGCAGGTCTACGTTGTAACAAAGCAAAGTGTTCGTTTTTTCAAACTGAAATAGAGTACCTAGGCCATGTGATTAATGCCCAAGGAATATATCCCTTACAGTCACACCTTCGAGCAATAAAATACTTGCCTCCTCCTAAGAATGTGCATGAATTGCAAGCAGTAATGGGAAAGCTTAACTATTATTTCAGGTTTATTCCCAATGCGTCTCAGATTGTAGCTCCACTGCATCGCTTACGTAGGAAAAATGTTCCTTTTGTGTGGTCCAAAGATTGCCAGGTTGCCTTTGTCAAATTAAAGTCTGCTCTACTCAGTGATGCATGTTTGATTCCCATTGACCCACAGAAGCCTGTAGTGTTAGCAGTCGATGTCTCATCGTACAGTCTGGGCGCAGTAATCTCACATCGTATTGGTTCTCACGATCGTCCTATTGCCTTTGCATCCAAGCTACTGACGCTAACGCAACAGAATTACAGTCAGATAGAAAAGGAGGCCTTAGCAATCATTTACGGCGTCACAAAATTTCATCATTATCTCTATGGCAGAAAATTCTATTTGTTGACAGACCACAAGCCTCTCACTTCGTTGTTCTCACCCACAAAGTTAATTCCGCCACGTACGGCACAAAAGCTTCAGATATGGTCCTTAATACTGTCTAATTATCAGTATGAGATTTTGTACCGACCTACCACTAAACACGCCAACGCGGACACGCCTTCACGACTTCCGGTTGGCCAGGATGTGTCGTTTGATTCTTCAGAAATGGCGTGTTGTCAGATAGACTCCAGAGATGCTTCCGCTGTCGCAGACTTTCCTTTGAACTCTCGTCGGGTTGCACAGGAAACAGCTGCAGATGCAGACCTAAGTGTGGTAGCACGTTTTGTTCGCTCAGGGTAGCCTGCCAGAGTCAAAGACATTGATCGGCCTCTGGTTCGACGTTATTTTGCAGAACGTCATGCATTATCTTTAAGTCAGGGTGTACTGTTGTTGCATACCGACAACGACCAAGCAAGAGTGATTGTTCCTCGTTCCCTGCAACGGGAAGTGTTACGCCTCCTGCATCAAGGACATTGGGGCATTGTTAGGACAAAGCAACTGGCCAGACGTCATTGTACCTGGGTTGGTATGGACGCTCAGATAGAGAGCATGACATCACAGTGTACAGTTTGTGCGGAGCATCAGGCGGCTCCTCCACAGCGTTTCTCAGACTGGCCACGCTCCAAGGGACCATGGCAACGTTTACATATTGACTTTGCCGGACCTTTCTGGAATACGCGCTGGTTAATTGTTGTAGACGCTTTCAGCAAGTTTCCTTTTGTGATTGCCATGAACTCAACGACAGCTTCTAGTACAATCAGTGCCTTAACATCAGTGTTTTGCATCGAAGGCTTGCCTGAAACTATTGTCAGTGACAATGGACCTCAGTTTGTTAGTGCGGAATTTCAACAGTTTTGTCGTGTGAATGGCATTCAGCATGTTACCACTGCACCTTTTCACCCTCAGTCCAATGGAGAAGCAGAACGTTTCGTTCGAACATTCAAGTCTCACATGGAGAAGATGAAAGGTCAGCACTGCAGGCAGCAAGCTCTTCAAATTTTCCTGTCTACGTATCGATGCATGCCACGTGACGGCCCGTTCTCCTGCCGAGCTGCTACACGGCCGCCGTCACCACACTCTCCTTCACCTGCTGCAGCCTCCCACGCACCGAGTCGGTTCGTATGGCGCTACGCGTTTTCAGGTTTCTACGCCGGTGCTGTACAGGGTGTTTGCTGGTATGAAGAAGACAAGGTTGCCAGGCACCATTCAGCGCGTGCTCGTTCGCAATATGTATGTTGTACATTCTTCCACAGGGTCGGAGCTGCGGCGCCACGCAAACCAATTGCGCTTGCACAGGCCGCGCGATCCTGTCTCCGGTTTCTTGATTCCAGACCCATTTCACCGCCAGGGAGCACAGCCACATCGCTCGCCGCCGGGCCCAGCTTCCCCGGGCTACGAGCTCCCGATGGATGTCGACGCGCCTCCTACGCAGTCGGCCCCTCCGCCTCCGTCGCCGCCGCAGATGACAGCGTCACCGAGAGGGACTCCGGGACCGTGCGATTCCCCCCCCCCCCCAGCTTGGGCCACGCACCTCAGAAGATGACCTGCTCCCTCTGAGCGGGGGTGTGCGCCCTTCCTCAGATTTCGCCGGGTTTCCTGGAGGATCGCAAGGCGGATGCCGGGGCGCGGACGGCGTCTCGATCCCAGCCTCAGCTACGACGCCCGTCCCACCAGTAACGCCCCCGCCCAGGCCCTCCTCCCAGTGCCGTCGCCGTGGCCCTCAACCCTACGCCACGACGGCGCGGCGGTTTGGGGGGGGGGGGGGGGGGTGTCGCACAAGTACAAAGTGCGCGCCACCTACTTTCGCCGCGCGCCGCCATGCACAGCCACGAGCGCCCTCTGCTACAACGCCGCTCGTGGCCACCACTGAACGACATCGGCACTTGGGTCTGAGATAGGAACCAGTCAGCACTTCGGAATCAGATAGACACCAGTAAAGACTTGGCTATCGTATAGCCACTAGGCAGGCCTCTAGCTCAACTCTGTATCTGCAGTACTGATCTATATAAAAGTTAAGTATTGTATAAATTCTGTGCAATATATATCTCGTTCTAATTTACTCTAGTGTTTCTAGTTTCTGGCTGCTCCCCTCCGTACCTGCACCAGCGTGCTATCTTTATTCCTGTGTCGGTCTCGGCCACCGACACCTACAACGGAACGAGACACAAAAGCGGCGACGAGGCTGGGACACAATATATATATAAAATCATTGAATAGTACTTCTTATTGACAGCAAACGTGTCAGCAATCAGTTTTCACTCAATAGATTTCATGTAGGCTTAACAGAATTTGACAGCATGCTTGGGGGCAAAACGGGATGCGGCAAGATAGGGAGGTTCCCGGTCTTGCCCGACTATTTATCCAACAATTACGCTCTAATCATGTGTTTACCTCCCTGCAGATTTTGAACAAGTACGTTATACGTCAAATACAATTTTAAATAAAATAGTATTCGTTATTCGAACTTTTGCTAATTAATTACAAATTATGCCTTTGGCATAATAATAATAAAAATACACAAAACTTGCAAATTTTGTTTTCTTCCTGTGCTTTAACAACTGAATTTTCGAAGTACTGGCCATTGAAATAGCTACACCAAGAAGAAATGGAGATGATAAACGGGTATTCGTTGTACAAATATATTATTCTAGAACTTACATGTGATTACATTTTAACGCATTTTGGGTGCATAGATCCTGAAAAATCAGTACCCAGAACCACAACCTCTGGCCGTAATAACGGCCTAGAGACGCCTGGGCATTGAGCCAAACAGAGCTTGGATGGCGTGTGCAGGTACAGACACCCATGCAGCTTCAACGCGACACCACAGTTCATCAAGGGTAGTGACTGGAGTAATGTATCGAGCCAGTTGCGCGGCCACCATTGACCAGACGTTTTCAGTTGGTGAGAGATCTAGAGAATGTACTGATCAGGTCAGCAGTCGAACATTTTCCGTATACAGAAAGGCCCGTACTGGACCTGCAACACGGTTGTGCATTACCCTGCTGAAAGGTAGGGTTTCGCAGGGATCGAATGTAGTATAGAGCCACGGGTCGTAACAAATCTGAAATGTAGCGAGCACTGTTCAAATTTCCGTCGATCTGAACAAGAGGTGACCGAGGCGTGTAACCAATGGCACCCCATACCATAACGCCGGGTGATACGCCAGTATGGCGATGACGAATACTCGCTTCCAATGTGTGTTCACCGCGATGTCGCCAAATACGAATGCGACCATCGTGATGCTGTAAGCAGAACCTGGATTCATCCGAAAAATGATGTTTTGCCATTCGTACACCCAGATTCGTCGTTGCGTACACCATCACAAGCGCTCTTGCCTGTGATGCAGAGTCAAGGGTAACCGAAGCCATGGTATCCGAGCTGATAGTCCATGCTGCTGCAAACGTCGTCGAGCTGTTCGTGCAGATGGTTGTTGTCTTGCAAACGTTCCCATCTGTTGACTCAGAGATCGAGACGGGGCTGCACCATCAGTTACAGCCATACGGATAAGATGGGTGACATCTCGGCTGCTACTGACACGAGGCCGCTGGAATTCAGCACGGCGTTCCGTATTGCCCTCCTGAATCCACCGATTCCATATTCTGCTAACAGTCATTGGATCGCGACTAACGCGAGCAGCAATTTCGCGATAAGATAAACGCAATCGTGATAGGCTACAATCCGACCTTTATCAAAGTCGGAAACGTGATGGTACGCATTTTTCCTTCTTACACGAGGCATCACAACAACGTTTCACCAGGCAACGCCAGTCATCTGATGTTAGTGTATGAGAAATCTACTGGAAACTTTCTTCATGTCAGCACGTTGTAGTTGTCGCCACCTGCGCCAACCTTGTGTGAATGCTCTGAAAAGCTAGTCATTTGCATATCATAACATCTTATTCCTGTCGGTTAAATTTCGTGTCTGTAGCACATCATCTTCGTGGTGTAGCAATTTTAATGGCCAGGCATGTATATTAGGTACTAAATAATATACATTACAGGAATGTTCTGAATCAATAGTAGGTTCCACGTGTTTTATTTCAGATCGTTCGCAAGTATCAGCGAAATAATTCTAGGAAAGACTGGAGTCAATGGAAGGAGTTGTAAATGCTGTTATAGAACTTCCTATGGTTTTTTTCAGGGCTGCTCGACAGTTCAACTTGCCACAGACCACGACTGAACGACATGTGGCAAAGAAACGTGCTAATCCCGGCTATACTGTAGTGAAAAAGTTAGGGCCAATCAGTAATGTGTTTACCCCAGAACAAGTTCAAAATGTTCAAATGTTTGTAAGGCTTATTGGACTTAGCTACGGGGTCATCAGTCCCTAAACTTACAAACTACTTATGAACTACTTACGAACTAGGGCGGCACAAATATCCATGCCCGAGGGGGGAATCGAACCCCCGACCGTAGTGGCTGTGCAGACCGTGACTGAAGCGCCTCAGTCCCCTCGGCCACCGCGGCCGGCCCCAGAACAAGAGGCAGATCGTAAAGACTACTTAACACAGACTGAAGGACAATATTTTGGCCTAACAATTAAAGAACTCTGTGTACTTGCTTTTTAGCTAGCTGAACGGAACAACCTCAAACATCCATTTAGTACTGCAGCCAGTCTGCAGCAAGAGATTGGTGAAGAGGTTTTCTTGCACGAAATTCCACCTTAGCAATAAGACTACAGTCGCACGAGCAATGGGATTTAATCGAGTTGTTGTCGATAACTTTTTCGATCTGTTACAGAGTCAATTAGACATATTCGAGTTTAATGGAGACAGAATTTTTAGTTGTGATGAGTCTGGTTTAAAAGTCATTCCAAAAGGTCACACAAAAGTGGTTGCTTTGAAAGGACTCAGACAGGTGGGAGCATTTAAATCAGCAGCATACTAACTGATACAATTTTTTCACGACTGACTCTCCTAACGACATCAGCAGCAGTTCAGACAGAATACATCTACTCCAGGTCCTTCAGCGCTCTGTCAAATTCTTCTCGCAGTATCTCCTATGTCACCTTCCTCCACATCGTCTTCCATTTCTGGAATACTGCCTTAAAGTTTATTTCCTTTGTATAGGCCCTCTACATATTCCTTCCACAGTTCAGCTTTCCCCTCTTTGCTTAGTACTGGTTTTCCATCTGAGTTCTTGATATTCATACAGCTGTTTTTCTTGTCTCCAAACATCTCTTTTATTTTCCTGCATGCGGTATCTATCTTCTACTAAGGTTCTGCATTTGTCCAGTAGACACTCCTGCTTAGCCAGTCTGCACTTCCTGTCGATCTCATTTTTCAGACGTTTGTACTCCCCTAGTCTTGTTTCACTTGCTGAATTTTTATAGTTTCTCTTCGCATTAATTAAGTTCAGTATATCCTGTGTTATCCAGGGATTTCTATTAGGCCCTGTCCTTCTGCCTATATAGTCCTCTGCAGCCTTCACTACCCTAACTTTCAGAACTACCCATTCTTCTTCTACTGTATTACTTTCCCCCATTTCCGCCATTCCTTGCCTAATACTCCCTCTGAAACTCTCAACCTCCTCTGGTTCCTGCAATTTGTCCAGGTTCCATCTCCAAACCTTTCTACCTTTCTGCAGTCTCTTAAGTTTTAATCTGCAGTTCATAACCAATAAGTAATGGTCAGAGTCTATATCTGCCCCTGGATATGTCTTATAGTTTAGGACCTGGTTTCTAAATCTATTCCTTTGAAAAGATATGATATCCAATGAATTTGTGTCCACCTGCAAAGGTTAGAGCGCTCCTTGGCTTAGTGAAAAATGACTTAGGATTGAGAAAACCCGGCGTATACAAAATTCCTTGTCACTGTGGAAACGTTTACATCGGTCAGACAATCCGAACTATTCAAGATCGATGTACTGAACAACATCGACACACAAGATTGCTTCAGCCAGAGAAATCTGCAGTAGATGAGCACTGTCTTACTGAGGGACATAAAATGAAGTATGATGAGACAAAAATGATTGCCTCTGCGTCTAGCTATTGGGACTGCATTTTAAAAGAACCGATCGCAATTCGTCTTTCTGACAATATTATAAACAGAGACAAGGGTTTTCCTTTGCGTAAAATGTGGAACCGTGTGTTGTTTGACATAAAAAAACAACGGTTTCTGATGAGTAGCGATGTATCGTTTACGCCGGCTTCTACCACTGGCGACGCTGAAACGTAGAGGGCAGAACTGTCCATTCTTGCGCACGCGCCCTCGGCCTTCCGCGGCGTATATAGGGCCGCCGCTCGCGGCTTGTACTCAGTCTCGGCGAGTCGGTGTACAAGCACTGTCACTTGAGGATGGCGGCCGGTGAACCGCTGAAATATTGTGTCCAGATGACGTGTTTATCAGACAGGAAACCCGAGAAGTATATTACCAATCATTACGCCGGGAAAGCCTACGTAGTCACACCACGCCAATATAATAATTAATATTAACACGGAAAGGATGCGTTTGCTTCATCTACTTCACCGCAGATGCGGTCATACGTTCGACCTCGCAACGGCGAGTGTAAGAGGATATGGACGATAGGTGCGCTACAGTCGTCGGGGGTTCGAGTCCCCCTTCGGTCATGGGTGTTTGTGTTGTCCTTATGTTAGTTTACCTTAGTTTATGTAGTTTATAAGCTGCGGACACATGACCAAGCAGTTGATTCCGATAGATTTACAGACATCTGAACAACAAAATGGTTACAATGCCGGTGCGCAAGTGTATGTTGCCAAACGCCGTGTCGAATAATATTGTCGGCCTTTGCTTTGGGCGACCGTCGGTTGCTAAAAAAGACGTGAAAAAAATTGTGGAGTCTCGCGTACACCGCTATCGGTGTTCATCTAACAAGTGCGAGTTTCTGTTGTCACTTGCCAAGACAGCAGCCTGTCTCTGTGCTGTTCTAGAGACACTGACGTACAGCTCATCGAATAGGTGGTTGATCAACAAGGAAGCTACGCACCGCTTGTTCACTGTGATTGTAAACAAGTGAATTACTCTCGACTGTCGGTACAGACGATTCTAGAATTATCCCTCCACACAAAGGACAAGTCTCCGAGAGCGGAATTAAGTCTCCGTTCAAGTGAATGAGACAGAAAAGCGCACTACACTGGCTGAGAACACACTCAGCGAAAACTCCTAACCATTTATAGGTTCGTGGTCGATATTTTAACCACACGATATATGGTTCAAAATCCCTGCTAACTGATGCCTGTTATAGACCCTATCGCATTCAGTTACTGCGCGGGGATGATCTTTGGCTAATAAAGCGACCATAACGAGCTTACATTGTTTATCAACATATGGTAGCACTTGTTATTGTTTGTGGTTGATAAAGTAACCACAAAGCGGCCTAAGTTTTCGATGAATGGCTTATGCCGTAATTTTGCTGGTACGTCTTTACATTTTCAAAATGAAGTCGGTTTATTATGATTTTATGTTGTACACCGCTATGGTGAGAGTAATTTACCTCCAAAACTATCAAGTCTAGGGCAAATCCTACTGAAATGATCGTTTCTGTTTCGTGGATGCCAGGAGAGGTAGATTACCTAAATTTTTCTCGAGTTTACATAATATTTCGCTTCTAAACAAATACTTCTGGACGAGTTATATTATGTTATTCTCTTACCTGATTATTTACTTGACAATTTTATCAAACAGTTTCTGAAATTCAGTATTTGCTTAGATGTTATAGGCAGTTCTGAAAAAGCTGCATCTCACGTTAGTATGGAAGGTGAACGATTTGTGAGCAGTGAGCTGTGTACAGCACGGGAAGCAGAAGTACTAGTTTTCTGTGCAGTGATTACGTCTAATGTTGTTGGTAAGTCTCTAAACTTACAAAATTATTACTGATTAGCAAGTCAAAATATCGGAAAAGAGCTACACCATTTCAAGGAATGCAATTCAGGAATTTGACTGATCATATGTCTACAGTAGGTACATCAAGGAGGTGTACATTTTGCAGTACACGAAGCAAACCTAAGCATAGTAAGTTGGCATGCACTACCTGCAATGTAGCATTGTGTAGGCAATGCTTTGGATCTTTCCACCAGCAGAACTAAAGAACTGAACAAAAATATCTCTGATGTTATGTATGACTCTTTTGTATGTATTTTTGTAGTTATCTTGTATCATTCGCACTGTAGGTTTGTGCAGACAATGATTTGACTATCTATGTATATTTTGTATGTATTTTGATGTATGCATGCAAAATAAAAGAAAGGAAACGACAGATAAAGATTTTATTTCTTCTTATTTACTGCTGTTGTCATAAAATACCTCATTTTCATGAAGTGGTTAAATTATAGACAACAAAAGTAACTGTTCCACTGAATGGATTGTGGTGAATAGTTTGCCAAGTATAAAAATTTGTACTAATTAATAAGAAAAGATTATTCAGATCTCAAATATTTTTTATGTGTTTGGGTTCGATAAGTTTGACATCTACTTTATTTACTGATTTTTTATATTTTTCTTTGTGTTCGAATACTTACACAATTTTAATATGTAACGTTAATTTTTACGAAAATGCACATATTTTTGTTTACTAGTAATTCTCTATATTTCATAGACGGTTGTTAGTAATGATGGTTTCAGTTTGTTTTATTACTTTTTTATGGTATTGAGTTCACTATTAGTTGACGACAGAAGTCCTTCATTGTTCTGTTTGTTAAGAGCTACGACAGTGTTTTTAGAAAGTCATCGCCCTGGCTACTAATGGCTTTCCAAGCAGTTAACCCTCTCAGCCATTGTTTTACGTGACGACAAGATTGTTTTTAGCACTTCTACATACACGTAAACAAAAACTGACACAACATGTCGAATTAGAGATCCCAAAATGTTTTGTATAACGGAACTGGTAAACAAAAAAAAAGTCTGTCACAGCGGGATTCGAACCATCGATTCTATATTTGTATGGGCAGAAGGTTACCAACTTTTTTTTTTTCCTGGAAGATCTATGCATCGTGGTCGTTGGTTCAGTTTGTCCTTGGTTGTTCGTTGAATATTCGACTCAGCTTTTTTTTATTACAGAGAGCGTTAGCCCTCTGAGCGGGCGCGCAAAACTGAGCTACAAAGACAAATGCTGTAACTATTTCAATTATTGGTACAAAACTTCAAGGTCGATTTTCTCGCGAATTTTTAGAGTTGTGTCGAATGGCTTTGGTCGATTGTTATTTAAGATGTGAATTTAACGTACTATCAGTGTAAAGAAGTTCTAAAATCCGACACCTATATGGTGTCCTTGTTAGTAGTATCACAGGAGTTCATGTTACAGATAAAATACACTTGGAATCTTTCTTTTCCAATTTCCAGCCCCTTTCATGCTCAGATAGTCTAGTGGCTATAACCCTGCCTGACTGGCCTACATATAGTTAGCCACAAAGGTTACAGGTATTATTTTATATACTCCACTCTCTTCTAAAGGTGGAATTTCGTCCTTGCTGTTGTACAAAATGTGTGCAACAGTACTTCTAGTGTAAAAAGCTGTGTTGTATTGCCTGGATCTCAGTTTTTTAGCAATTACCTTTGAAGGCTTACCTATATATAGCATGGGGACCTACCTTTTATTACGGTGACTCGGTGATTTCTGCGGAGGATACAAAAGTGCTGTTGTCTTTTGCCTCTTTTTCCTGTTAAATAATGAATAATATTTTGGAACAAAAATACTACGTATTTAAGTTTTTAATATGTCTTTGTTCCTCCAAGCACCGACGGAATATTCCATAAACATGATAATTGTTTTCTTTTTATGTAAATGTTCAATACTCTTCAATTTCTTATTTTATTTACATTAATATTGTATATGATTGCAGTTAACATATGTAATAACTAGAATAAAATTTGTAAAATAGTGTATGAGACAATGTAAAATGATTATGTACGACCTGCTTAGAGTTTCAAGTTAACAGGTCTAAATATTGTGGCAATAAATTAAATTGAATTGTTAGTGGTATTATGTCTTCCAGTGGGCTGATGACGTAGTATACGAACGTAGGCTTTCGCGGTAATTATTGTTAACGTTAAAATTCTTCTGAGCTATTTGCCGCGTCACGATAATCACCGATGCAAACACCAATGAAGCGCATCTTCCTATCCTATTTCCACCTGTCAGAAACACCAATGCAAACACCAATCAAAACTAAACTGATAGGACAGTACACGCTTTATAAGACCAGCACAAGGAGGTAACAAGTTAGTATTCCCTGAGGAAGGATCCTGCAATTGGAAAGATTTTATTATCATGACGCGGCAAATAGCTCAGAAGAATTTTAACGTTTATGACGTAGTAGTTTTACATCTGTATAGTTTTAGTTTAAAGAGGCCCCAATGCCATTTTTCCCCCGGGGTCCTCGATGAGATAGCTACCCTACTGAGAACAGTGCAGCGTTTCGCATGGAAATAACGCACACCACTGTCCTGTTTATGATGGCTTATTCCAAGAATCGTATCGTGCGATTGTTGTCAAAGGAGTCCCTTGTGAGTGTGGATGTCAGTGCGGTCGTGCCTCTGCCGTTATGCCTGAGTGTCTGGCCTCCGAGCTGTTGGCGCTAGCCATCGTGCGGCCTCCTCCCTCTGCAGAATAGACTCCCGGCCCAGAGGCAAGCAGTCTCGGCTCGGCAATTTCGCAGTCTTGCCGTTATTAGCGATTGACGGGATTCTTAGCGAAGTTGGATAATTGGCCGGGACAACCCGGGTAGCCATCTGATATAAAGTCCCGGTGGTGATTTCAAGGGGGTGAGGGGGCGGAGGGAGGGGGAAGGGAGGAAGGGGTTAGGTGGGCGTGAGCCGAAGATCGAGGGGGTAGGGCGTGGAATGGAGGATGAGGGGGAGGGGGCTGGAGCAGTGACGGAGGCGGCGGGCACACACTGCGTGACGCCGCGCCGCAGGATCAATGTTGCCAACTACTCGACTCCAAACTACTCTCGAGGACGGCCGGGCGGGAGCCGGCGCACTTCTCCTTGGAGCTCCCGGTGGGGAATTTCATTAAACTGCTTTTATTAACTCCGTACGAGAAAACTTGTAATTTGATTGGTTTGTAAAATAAACCACAGAAACAGGATATTAAATTCCTTCCGAGTATATTATAGCGGATATTATCAAGTGGGAGACGTGATTAAGGCTAATTTGCCGGCAGAACCTAATTGCGATGGGATTCGGGACACTAGTCGCGCGCACCGTCACTCCGATATTTTAAAAAAATGAACTTCCCGGAAGTGTGGCCATTATAAAAAATAATTACTCGGTTCACTGGAATTTACTTCAGGAAAGGAGTAGACGTCCGCCCTTTTACATCTTAAATTACCTGCCTTCTTCTAAAGGTTTGAGATATTATGTTCTGTCACATCTAGCACGACGGGAGTCAATTTCCTAAAAAATCAATTTCTTCGTATTATTTACTAGACGCATCCAAGAAGTTCGTGTCCATACTTCATTAAAACAAAGACAACATATAATTTTAGATAACGTATTTTAAAAAAATGTCCGATCACTAATGGTTTTTAAATACTTTAAAAAAAGTTAATGCATGAAATTTTTTTGAAATGTCTTGGTCGCACTATTTTTATTTTATCATTACGCGTTTCGATACATCATTATCAGATAACTTAAAAAAAACTAACCAAAGTACTAACCAAAGTATAAAAAACCATGGTGGATGTCTAGTCAAGGTGTGTCGACTAGAATCTCATGCCATGATAGTCTAGTCGACACACCTTGACTAGACAACAACAATGGTGGTTTATATTGTAGTTAGTCATTTCCAATAATATGTATTTTATTTAGCATCGTTTAAGAAAATTATCTGATGATAGTGTATCGAAACGCGTAATGATAAAATAAAAACAGTGCGACCAAGACATTCCAAAAAAATTTTAATGCATGCGACGTATGGTCGCTGTCCACAAAAATGGAAGTGATAAAAATAGTCAAGATTGCAAAATGATTTTTCTATACATTTATTGTGACTTGTTTGGGTCACTTACGATCATCTTCAGAATGATACTGTCAACCACCAACGGCTGCTTATTAAATTTTATAATATGACTAAGGACATCCGAATGAGAAAATTATGGAATGTCTGCTCCAAAACAGACATTTTTATGTAACGCTACAAGGGAGAAATATCCGCTGGAGAAGACAGAAGAATGACGTAGCCCAAGGCAGTGTACTATTTTATATAATATCTATCCGAACGAGCAGCCTATTAACGCTGTGACGAGAACGTCGCTAGATGCCGATGACATTGCCGAGGCTGCACAAGGAAAATCGTTTGTCGATGTTTGAAGGGAAACTGATGCGAGCGCTCTAACAACGGAACATCATCAACTGGACCTCATATTTTCTTGAGAAAAAAATACATGAGCCATACATCAACTCCAGAAATCTATATCATGTGAAAATTAGGGCCATTATTCAGATACTACGCAGTTACGGCCTCCTCAAAGTACAGCTTTTAAACATTCGCGCGCTCGGGTTATTCGTCACTCGGCCGCTTAATGCCCGAACGCGAAGTGCTGCGCAATGAAGGGACAACAGCGAGTCCCCCGAAATGTGAAACTTGAAGAGCTAGGGAAATGGAGGAGGAAATAATAGTACAAAATGAAACATATGCACTGTAACTCTTTCAAGTTTACTCCACTCCAATAGCTTTACATATAACAAAATGATGTGCATAAGAGGTATTGAAAATTAAATTACGTTACACTGCTTGTTGAAAAACCGTGTCATTCGTATAAAACGCAAACGGCTCGTTGCGTATATTCTTCTGTTACGAAGATGGGCAAAGTAGTATTCTACGATTTGAAATCACCAAAGCAGCTTTCACCATCACTGACGACCCAATTCCACGCCCAAGCTCCGTTGAAGCAATGAAAGTGGTCGAAGAATCTGACGGTGGTGAAATGGCAGCGTCGTTATGGTCGACGTCATCCTCTTGTAAATCTCCACCGAACGTCAACCCTCTTATTTCTTGGATATACAGCACGTCTTCATCAGTGAACTGTCTATGATATTTGCAATGCAGTTGAAAGATACAAAGAAAAGTATAAAGAAAGCGCCATGTATTTTGTTTTACCGTGTATTTTACGTCTACTAACTACAAATGATAATATCTACCGGTGACGACTTTAAATAGCTCTAATTCTTTGACATTTAATCGTTGCAGATTCCATACCGCTTCTGGAGATGTCGCACGATAGCCTCTTCCTAGACTCTGCTCACAGTACTAGACCTGCTGGCATTAAGCGGCCCCATTTTAGCAGGCCGAGTGAGAAACAACCAGGAAATGAGAAGCTCAAGACAAGTTTTAAGAACATTGACTCTCGCACTCTGTTTTCCAGCAGCAGAGTATGGAACATCTGTTTGGTACAGCTCTGCATGCTTCAAACCTGTTGACGTCGCAATTAAAAAATGTTCAAATGTTTGTATAGCTTATGGGACTTAACTACGGGGTCATCAGTCCCCAAATCTTACAAACTACTTATCAACTACCTTATTGTAAGGACGGCACAAATATCCATGCCCGAGGGGGATTCGAGCCCCCGACCTTAGGGGCCGTGCAGACCGTGACTGGAGCGCCTCAGTCCCGTCGGCCACCGCGGCCGGCACGTCGCAATTAATGAGACAGTTTGCTTAGTGTCAGACAGTCTAAAACCAACCCCAGTTCAGCAAATTTAACCTTTTGTAGGCATAGCTCCACCACCATCAGAAGACAAAACGCAGCTATGTCCGAAAGCAGGAAACATTGTGATAATTGGCACCCGCTATACAGCTACCAGTCATAGTAGTGGCTGCAACGTTTCTGCATGTTGCACATCCCATACATCGCGAATAGATTGCAGATGCAACCAATTAGGAACCTTTTACTTAAGGTTACCACCGGACATGTAATTTGTAATATTCACGTACTCTGTTTAAACGACTATGGATCACCTACATGTACCTGATAATGGAATGTTTATTTAAAGAACTTGTTACCCTTTGGCATCTCGCTACGTATTACTGTATTTTGATACTTTCATAAATAATAATCACATTGCACACAGTTACGGAATATGCTGTTCCCATAAATTCTGTTACCATTATAAATATAACAGCATTACATGCTGTAACTATTGCACAACATTATTAGATATTTACCTTGTTTTTAAATAAAATAGGGCAGATCATGTTTCATATATCAGTGGATCCTAAATCAAATGTTTCATACGGTTAAGTCACTCTTTTCAATAACTTGTCAGTAATACGAAATTATTGCGGAAATTTATAAAAATACCACGACACTAAAAATTCCGTATTTATTAAAAATTGAAACACATAAAAATTACGGATCTAAATAATAATACACCGAAACACTAATTACAAACTATTAAGCTACACACGTAAAATTGTAAAGTTACTCAATTGATTAAATGTAATACGTAAATTTATAAAGTCTAATGAATGCTTGTTATTTGTGTGAGCAGTTAAGTACAATTACCCTAACTGATTACATCGATTTAGCCTCAATAATTTATTATCACAAGAGAAATGTAAAAACAAAAAAATATGATCTATTTCAAATGTTGCTTTAACGTATACACAAAAACTGCATAATGCAATTGTTTCTATGTTTATGCAGACTTCACTCAAAAGTCTTGGTATAAGGCATATTGTGTGCGATTTGTTTGGGCTTTGTTCTCGTTGAGACGTGACTTTTGTTGCCTATTCTGTGATTTTCTTAGCAAGAATATATAAAAATTACATAAGGTGTTGACTCCGTAATTTGACATTGATCACATTTTTGTTTCCTTGTATACGGTGTACTGTGCTGCTACTAGGTCCTGAGTCGTCGGGTTTCAACGCAATGGCCAACACTCAAGATAAGTAGATGTTTCTATCAAGTGAACTCCACCATTTCCGTGTGTCCTCTTAATAAAACACAGTTTTATAAATAAACGATGTTTGTATGGATCTATTATAGGAATCGCAAAGGGGAGGAATCCTACAATGCGACTGAAGTCACGGAGAAGTTTTATTCAAATGTTTGTAGAGCTTATGGGACTTAACTACGGGGCCATCAGTCCCTAAACTTACAAACTACTTATGAACTAGCTAACACTAAGGACGGCACAAATATCCATGCCCGAGGGGGGATTCGAACCCCGACCGTAGTGGCCGTGCAGACCGTGACTGACGCGCCTCAGTACCCTCGGGCATCGCGGCCGTCCGAAGTTTCATTTTAGTGACCAAACTTTTAGCTGATCCGCCTGAAAAACGATAAAATGTATAACGAAACAGAGTACATCAGTCGCTATTAAAATCTAGAGAACAACTGGCTGCTTGGATTCACCTACTTTTTTCCAACATGAAGGGCGATTAATCGCTTATAAGAACTGACGTCACACGGTGCAATACTAACATAAAGAGATGGGGCTACAAAGAGACGACTCCAGTAGTGCAGTGCAACACAAGATTATGAAATGATATGCACAAAAATGGGCAAAACTTGCACAGTAACGGACCACGTTGCAACTAATGACGAAACTACTCATGTGGTTGAATATTGGAAATATGCAGTGTAGTTGATGACCTGGTCATTTAACGTAAGTATCTTCAGAATTTAATTTTTCCATGGTAGGACGACGATCTCCTTATTTTTAAGTATTAAAATGCCAAGATCGCAAATATTGATTTATTTTTCCTGACGACCGGTTTTGATACACTTAAGGTATCATCATCTGGTCACTTGTGTCCTATGTTATTGTTTTGTTAAGGCGCCTTCTTACAATTAATTTGCTCTAATTAGTTGTAAGAAGGCGCTTGGTCAACATGACACAATGGAGAATGTGTTTTAAGTATTTTAACCGTTTTATGTGCGACGTACCATTGGTCAAAGTGAATTGTTTTATGACTGACGTAACATTTTATTGTCATACGCCTTCACAAAACGATAAAATAGGACACAAGTGACCAGATGATGATACCTTAAGTGTATCTAAAGCGGTCGTCAGGAAAATTAAATCAATATTTGCGATCTTGGCATTTTAATACTTCATCTTCGGTATTTCTCCATGTCTGGAAGGCGGAGGCGACAGGCAGCTAGCACAAAGCGTGTTTCCGTTATTGACGCTACACTCAGCTGTCCCTAGACAAGGTACGTGCTCTGCTCGTCGCCTCGGTCCTTGAGACGTGGAGAAATTCTGAAGAGTCATGATTTTGTAACCTACAACTACTTATGCTCTTTTAGCCTAGTTGCTATGTCCCTTCCTGATTGGCCAATGTAAAACTTTTCACAGTCTGGGCAAATATGTTTGTACACCCCACTAATGGCTAATAGTTGGAGCTTGGCTTTGCTATTAAAAATAACTGGGCAGTTGTGTTCCTGGCATAGTAGGAAACCCTGTAGTTACAGGATTTCAGAGTTTTCTTCTTAGACCTCAATATTGAATCAGTGCAAACACACACTGTTTCAAATTATACAGAAAAACCACAACTACAGACACAGTAGTACCTTCCACATCACAACACTCGGTAGCACATAAAATGCAGAAGTTAATTTACTTTTCTGTATGTAACATATTTTCTGTTTTACGGACAACACAAGTTCTTTGACTGAACTTCAGTAAATGCCTGATGATGGCCTAATAAGGCGGAAATCGACTCACTAAATAAACAAAACCGTAGAACAAATACAAAATTGTTTATTTTAATCTTCATAATGAATAAGCTCTACCAAGGAGCGACGGAAGAATCAGTTAACGCTTACTGCAGTTTTTGGTACACAGCAACTGCTTTGCACAAATTAGGCTGAGAGCTGTATGATCATCCAGCATACAGACCTGATTCTTTGTAGAAAATTGTCAGTATATATGAAGGTTTTCATGGCAGGAGTCGTCATAACTCCTAACTTCCTGGCTGAGATGGCATGGTACATGCGGCAAACCGCTTCACCCCCGAGGGTGCCTTACGCAATCGTAGGCGAAACGTCAGGGGAAAGTTTTACGCATGGATCACGGCTTCTCATCCCGGAAGTTTCAAGTTATGAAATTGTCAGAAATCGGTCGTAAATATTTTGTTTAATCACCCGGTCTAGATCTCGATCAATGTGACACCATTATCAATGCTTAAAACAAACATTTAAAACATATAAAACTTTTCGACCTCCATGTTGGAAGTTACGTTCATCTACATTTGGTGAATAAACAAAATATTTACGACTAATTGCTGACAATTCTCTGCAAATGAAAAAACAGTCGTTGCGGGGGAAGGAACTATTGGAATCAAACCTGGTAAGTCACGATCTTTGTCCTAGCCATTTTCTTCTTCCTCGAACCTCTAGAAATTGCTACATCGGACCAAAGGTTTCAAAACGACGAAAAGGTGAAAACTACGGTCGCAAGCTGCTTCCATTCACAAGCGGCAGACTTCAACAACATAGGAATATAAAAATTCATATTAAGATATGACAAGTCTTCCAATTCTTTTTGTGAGTAAGTCGAAAACAGCTCGAAAAATATTATACCTGCTGCCAATGAGTGTTTGAAGTAACAATTTGGACTCTTGTTTCAGTTTTGTTTCTAGAGAAACTTACTTTCTGAATGGACCTCATATAAGACCAAGTAGCATCATCTAACGTGGGAACTCGATTTTTCTGTATGGTAATTTGATGTTTTCCACACTCTTCCAATTATGTTTGCAACCTATAGCAGGTGTTTAACTGAATGAAAATTTTGTGTGCTGACATATTTCGTTTATAGTAAACAGTAATGCCTTATTATACGTAAATATTTCCTGTCACTAACAAATAAGTTAGGAAACTGAATTTTCAGTTCCTTTCAGAATTTCTATGGAGTTGTAAGCTTTAACAGTATTCTTCCTTTTTAACAAGAATAAATATTTATTAACAAATTTTCAAATTATTTTACTCTCTAATACTCTTGCCAAACGTTATCATTTTCCAGTGTTGTTACTATATTAACATACAAATATTTTCGAAAATACTTACGGGTATGGATCCAGGTATCAAAATCGACGACGGCCGATATTTCGGCAAGAGACTACCCTGCCATTTTCAAGGCGAAACTGCAGTGAGGGAGCAATGTGCAACGATCTTTAAAACTTAGGTTTTCAATGAGCAAGCAGAAAAGACAACACACACCGAGCAAGCAAGCAAGCACACAGCGCCGACAAGACAAAAAATAAAAACGGTAAGAATATCGATTATAAATATCAGTTATCGACGGATGAGGTCGGATTAGTTTTGTCAACAAAAAAAAAAATGTTTGTATAGATTATGGGAATTAACTACGGGGTCATCAGTCCCTAAACTTAAAAACTACCTATGAACCAGCTAACACTAAGGACAGCACAAATATACATGCCCGAGGGGGGATTCGAACCCCCGAACGCAGTGGCCGTGCAGACCGTGACTGACGCGCCGCAGTCCCCTCGGCCACCGTGGCCGGCTTAGTTTTGTCCCTCTGTTTTTTGACAAATGAGAGAGCAGGATCCCAAGCGGACTTTAAGCAAAACCCCCCATCGCTACTCATAATGTTGTTACCTAGTTTTATTTCTATCGCTTACTTGATAACACAATTCCAGTAGATGGAAGTGCATGCCAGAATTTTCGTTCTTAGTGTAGTACCAACATAATCATGGTCGAAAGAGGTGACAAAAGAGACCTCTCTGGAGCTCTAGTATAGGGTATTATCTTCCTCAGGTTGCGAGGATTGGTAGATAGTATGCTCTGAACGCACTCTGATGGCTTTTAACGCGCTCTACATTCCGTGTGTGGTGGGCAAGGTTTTTGGTGTGGCCTTATGTTTCACTCTTTCTGTTTCCGTCGAAGTAAGTACATCATCGAATCATGCTGAGGGGATGGCATGCTTTGCTTTCTTTGTGATCAGGCAGTCTTGGTTTATCAGTGATAGTTTTCTTGATTAATTCTTTCGCCATGCAAAGTGAAGTGTTTCTTCATTTACGGAACTCGAGTAATCCAGTTTAGATTTAGTATTTACACTCTCATTCCGGTGATGACTTCGTGTCTGGTTTTCGCAAGTTGGAATTCATGTGTGTGGCCTTCAGCCATTGTGTAGACTTAGTATGTTTGAATTTCCTTGCTGGTTTTTAAACTAACGTTTTCGCGTCATATGTGTATCTGCGAGTATGCTAAATATTTCTCAGATTTTCTGGTTTGATTCCATCTTTCCTGTTTTGGTATGACCCACTGCACCACGTGCTATTGTAACAGTCTTTACTTCATCCTTCAGCCATTCTTTTACTAATACTAACTTTCCTCTAAATGAATTCTCGCACATGTTTTACTTGCTTATTTTATATTAGTTCCTTTTTGTAAATCCTATGTAATCCACCATGATTGCACACCATGTGGTACTTACGGATAGTATGCCACTGCCTCCTTGCACATGAGTTTGTTTGGTGCATAGTGTTATTTTAATTTGTGTTTCACGACACCCGCCATCTTATCAAAACACCACTGACACTTCGTTTCGCCGCTGCTATCAAGTGTTGCCGCATGAGTGATGTGTCGCAAGCATTATGTGTGTGTCTGTTAGTGAATGAATATCTTTCCTTTATCCACTGTGTTTTTGCAAATTTCCTCCCACGTTACCTCAATATTCGTAAAGGGCAGAAACAATTTTATTATGGGCAGTAACTTTATGATTTCATTCACTTTTGTACAAGGTTTGTGCTTTATTGTGCTTAATATCGTCGCCCCACACCTATTTGCTTGTTCATTTTATTGAATAGATAATGATTTAAAGTATCAAACCTCTGCTTTATAATTTCATGACCCCTGTTCCATGTTTAATTATCTATTCCTTTTCCAACATTAATTTTGTGTTTGGTAAAACGTTGGCTGCTCCCTTAAGGAGTGAAGGAAGGAAGGAAGCTTAGGATTTAACGTCCCATCGACAGCGTGGTCATTAGAGACGGAGTATATGCTCGGAGTTTTGGGGAAGGATTAGGGGAGGGAATTCGGCCGTGCCCTTAGGAAGGAACCATCCTGGCATGTGCCTAGAGTGATTTAGGGAAATCACGGAAAACCTAAATCTGCATGGACAGAGGTGGATATGAAGCACCGTCCTTCCGAATGCGAGTCCAGTGTCTTACCACTGCGCCACCTCGCTCGGTCTTAAGGAGTGAGCAGTTAGATAAATTTGCATTGCGCAAGTACTGTGGCGACTCGTAAAGAAATTTAGAGCAGCAGTGAGCGTTTTAACTTGTTTTCACAGATCTCTACTGCTAGAGATCTTACATAAAAAACTTAAAAAGCTACTTTCAATAACAGATTCCACATTCGGTACATCCAGTGCATTCAGTAAGATCGGCCGAGCAGAGTGACAGATGAAGCGGCTACCGCAGTGACAGTAGCAGCAGCTGCGGGGTTCTGGCAGTGAGAATCCAGCATCGCTAGTGGCGCGGCTGGGCACTGGTTCAGCGCATGGCAGGGTAGGCCTGCAGCGAGAGAGGCAGCATCTAGCAGACAGCGAGTTACTGACACGGGGGCGCGGTGTGGACGAAAGGATGCGGACACACCTAGGACAGCACGGCAGCAACAAGCTGCGAGGAGTGCAGCTTCGAGTCCCGGGCCGCGCTCGTCACTCAGTCCGCCATCATGATGACCGCACAGCTTGGTCTCCGCAGGGGAGATGCACAACGGTGGCGGCGCGGTGGATGAAACAGGCAATGTGGAGGGAAGCAAGGCGGTGGGGCGAGCAGCGGCAGTATGGAGCGTATACGGCGTGGCGGCCAACGCGTTACTAAAGAACTGCAGAGGAGCTGCGTCACCATCCACCACTCCTCGGCTTCAGCGAGTCGGCGGCGCCACACGTACCGCTAGTCTTCTTATCACTGTAAGCGTGGTCTACGCTAATAAATGTATTAATAATATAGTAAGGACAGTTTACAACTCACCGCAAAGACGTGCCGACGAGCTACGATAGGCACATACAAAAGACACATACATACAACACGTTCAGCTATCGGCCATGCCCTCCTTCAGAAAATATAACACTCACGCAATCACACAGGCACACAACACAGTCATACAACCATCACCTCCGACTGCTGCACTTCGAAGTGCGGCCTTCTTCAGAAAATCACGCAATCACACAGGCACACAACACAGTCATACAACCATCACCTCCGGCTGCCACACTTCGAAGTGCGGCAGTCGGAGGTGATGGTTGTATGACTGTGTTGTGTGCCTGTGTGATTGCGTGAGTGTTCTATTTCTGAAAAAGGCAATGGCCTGTAGCTGAACGTGTTGTATGTATGTGTCTTTTGTATGTGCCTGTCGCAGCTCGTCGCCACGTCTTTGCGGTGAGTTGTAAACTGTCCTTACTATATTATTAATTCCAATCTGGACTTTCCACTAATAAATGTATTCTTGCGTAAACCGGTGTTTCATTGTCACCCTTCTCCTGGGTTGAGTACTGAGTTCACAGCCCACAAAGAGTAGGACTGTTTCAATATCCTGACGGTAGACGACCATTACTACTGAGCGTAAAAGTAGCCAGCTACACTAGGAACTGGACATAAGTTAAATCTGATTGGGCAGCAGCTTCATGAGTGGGAGGTATTCTCGTTACGTTGGGCATTGATTTGATTTGATTTTTTCAGGGATGCCAAAACAGTCTTGATCCAACCCGCCACTGCCCGCACCGAAACTAAGTTTATTGTGCGGTATCGCTCCCTGTATATCTAGTAAAGCCAACCAACGCCCTTTAACAGTGCAAAGAGTCCCTTTACCAGTTCTTTATTAGACACAATTTCTTCGGGTCTGGTTGTCTCAAATGTTCTGTGCCTTTTACTCTTTAATGCAATGCATTCGAAGATTAGATGTGATGCAGTTTCATCACCGTCATCACAGATCCTACATTTAGGGTCCTGTTCTGTTATTCCCATTGTATGTAGGTGTTTTTTTGAAATTAACATGGCCTGTCTCAGCAATCCAACCATGAGTCTAATCTCTCTCCTATTCAGGCCCAGGATAGCAGAGCTTCTTTTAAAACATGGCTTTGGCATCATTACCTTGCCATGTTTTTGTTTGTAGACTTTGGTCCAATATTCTACGTGCTGTCTTCTGAACTAGTTACGTAGCTCCAATTTGGTCATTGGCTTGGTGATTGTCAGAACAGGTTCCGGTCCAATAAATGGAGTCTCTGCCCCCATCCTGGCTAATCTGTCGGCATGTTCGTTGCCACTGATGCCCGAGTGGCCAGGGACCCACAATAGGTTTACTCTATTGCTTTCCCCTAGCTCCACCAGAACCCTGTGACATTCTGCAACAATTTTAGACCTTGTTGCAGGATATGCCAGTGATCTCAGGGCTGCCTGACTGTCTGAATAGATATAGATGCTACAATCTTTGTAGCACCTACGCAAATTCTCCTCCACACATGCCCTGATGGCAGTGATTTCGGCCTGGAATACTGAGGCCAGTTTCCCTAGAGATACGTTGGGCTTGCCGATTGGTCGCTTGAATCAAATACGTGAGCGGTACGAAGTTTGGTAAAACGGGCTGCAACCGTTTGGGAATGTATAGACAACTATTGGGGATGTGAGAATATCCAGAAAGAACCACCCGTTTGGTTAATTGTCCTGACATAATCGATAGCACCGTTGTACGCTATCCGTGATGCCATATTTCATTTGAGACACTGTTTTAGGGACGTATATTGACAGTTAATATATGACTGCATCGTGAGATGCACGCAGGTTGGGGAAAGAGCGGATCGCTGCTCTACTATTGGACAGCAGCGTAAGTTGTTTTGCATCGCGGACAAATGGTGTGCTAAACTGTGCATTAGCAGCAGTATTGAGCCGGCGCTAATGACCCGCCGTCCCAAGAGCGACACAGGGCAGACGCGGCATGCAGGACCGACAAAGCATAGCTGGCGGTCGTCAATCACGGGGCCGCTATGCCCGGCATCTCGCCGGCCCACCTCCACACTTTCGGGACCGCTCCTGACCCTTACTACACAACTCAGTGGCATGTCTTACAATTCTGTAAACGGTAATACTGTCGCGTTGAAATGGCAGCAGGCTTGACTTCGTAGGCAACTAAACACAGCACTTATACTGAAAGCACATTTATTACGAACGTAACATACACGCAGCATTGACTGCCTCTCGTGCAGAGTGCTCTGCTATTTATACACAGACAGAATTTGCCAGAAATTAGAAGAACAGTTAACATAAGAAACAAGTATAATTTACAAGTGAACATATGAAAGATGTAGAACATTCTGGATATTGTTAATTACAAAGAAATAAATTTTGGTGTCTGGACACTTGCCACGCCGGACATTTGCCACACTTTTACCTGCTCCGAAGGGTCGGGGGCCCTTGTCTCCTCCTCCACCCCCCCTCCACCCCTCCGCCCGAGAACTCTGTGGACGTTGTCTCGACATATGCACACTGGTCACTTCCGCATTTCGTAGTACGGTCGTCAGTATGGAAGTTATTACAACGGCCAAGGGCAGGCCTTTTTCCCCACTACAATGGTTTGGCGATAATAAGGTGTGGATGTGCTTACGCCGAAAACAGGATCATTGCAAGGGAAAGCTGCTTTCGAAGAACGGAGACATATTGAACGTAGAGAACACCTGTGAGGACCACCTAACGATGCCACCTTTATAAGATGTAAAAATAAAAGTGTATCAGACGTCAGTATCCTTAAATAACTTAATGGTGAAGCTAGCTGGTCACAGTTAGGTTCAGTAGCGTTTAATCAATACGCGGTGAAATTTGACTCAACGAAGCAAATACATTAAACATCACTCAAATGATCCTCCTGCAAACAGGACTTATAGTTAAATCTAGCGCTTTTCAATTTGCAATTTCCTATATAGGTAAAAACTCCTACAGTTGACACGTTAAGAGAATTTTTTTCTACCTTCTAATATTATGACCATACCGTTAATGATTGTGAGTTCTAAGATTATTCCTGTAACTTCAGAGCCGCAGTTACCTTCTAAAAAATAATTTTTGTTAAACTGATAAGGTACACTTCAGATTTTAAAAAGAATCTGAACTTTAGAGTTGCACCTAAAATACACACCCTAAAACAGATCTGTTCTTAAGATTGACAAGTTTGGCAGCTGTAGTGTTGAAATACTTCCCATATCTACAAAATTAGACAAGGATAGAAATAACATAGTAGTAGACGTAGATCTCATTAAGTACATTTAGCTGTAGTCATTAAAAATTAAAGTTTCTCACCATGTTCTTGATTATCTTGATCGGGCCAGTAAAAGCTATGGAAACAAGGCAAGGAGCTTAGTGTTCAAAAATAATTGTTACAAAGAATATCATAAGCAAATGTATTAGACGTATTTTTCTTATGCATTAGACACTTTTGAAACATATTTGATCATTTCGTAAGCAACATCACTTAGTTGATGAAGTGATTTGCTTTGGATCACCAAGGGTATTTACTTTTATGTTATGTTTGCAGCAGTTCTCATTTCGAATTGTTACTGCGTTTCATTTGATGAAAGAATTTCTGAAAACTGCATTTAATAACTCCGCTTTAGTGGCACTGTGTTCAGTAACATTACCGTCGCTATCGCGCAATAAAGGCATTCACTTAGTCTTTCCGCTGCTGTAGATAACATAGGACCAGAATCTCTTTGGATTTTTCGCCATATTTCTACGAAGATTTTCGTTGTGAAAAACATTAATCGAATGTCGCATTGAAGGCAGCGCTAAATTTCGAGCTTCAGTAAAACATCTGCTATGTTGGGGATTTTGAATTCGTCTAAATTTTCTGCAAAATCTTTCTGTTCTGTTTTATGAACCATGGGGGACCAGATCAGTCTGTTATGAATTTATTTGGTAGGAATCCCTCCAATGCTGTTGATACCATTCCTTTGAATATAAGCCACATGGTTAATTTAGAAAAATGGAGACTGTCTCCTAGGAAGATGTCAAATGAATTTTTATCTTTTTTTAGTAGACGTATTTAGCGTTTAGTTTTGGTGAAAATCTTTGTTGCAGATTTGAGCTCGCCACAACTTTGGGTTCACTTATTCCTGTATCTGTCGTGATGCTCAGGAGTATTTGTGACTAAGAGCTTAAGTGTGTTTCCGAAACCATTTACAGTTTTAATGGGCTCGTGAACTAATTGTTTGAAATAATTAAAATAAAAGCATTCAGAACAATTTCAGAAGATGTATCTGGTAAGAAGCTGTATTTTTGTCAACATACGGATGGTAGATTTAAGTCACCGCCAACTATAATTGTATGAGTAGTGAACCTATTTGTGTTGAGACTCAAGTTTTCTATTAACTGTTCAGCGCCTGCATTATGAGAGTGCCGGGGTCGGTGAATTAAAATGTTCAGATGTTTGTTAAGCTTAAAGGACTTTACTGCGGGGTCATCAGTCCTTAAACTTATAAACTACTTACGAGCTACCTTATACTAAAGACGACACAAACTCCATGCCCGATGGAGGATTCGAACCCCCGACGTGGAACGGCCTCGCGCATCGCAGCATAGCGCCTCAATGCGCTTGGCCGCTCAGCCGCGGTAGTTTTTAATTTATTCCGGTAGTCGAGTATAACATCTGCTCACACTGAATGACAGGAACTATCGAATTCAGTTTCGCTTGTGAGCTAGTACACGTATTATATTGGGCTTTATATTTCTTTTGTAGTGTAGATCATAGGAATTATGGGACTTCCATTAAAAAAACTAGGATATTTCGTCTGCGATTCAGCTAAACAATGTAGAACAACAGTGTACTTTTCAAGCATTGAATTCTATATTCCTCCATTTCTTTATTTCAAGCCGATGGACTGTTTCTATCGCCATCAGTAAGCGTGGAAGAAAGCAACCGTACAAACGGAGGGAGAATGGATCCAGATTTGTGGCTGTAAGAACTAATTACACACTGACATAGCCGACGGTATTGCTTTCCTTCCCCAAAAGTTATAAATACTTCGATTTCGGGATATTGAAAAGAAGTTGTAAATTTCGGCGAGATGTGGAACAAAAATATCTCTTTCGTATTGGTTGTATCGTGTCAGATCGGAGACGGCGGTTTGGAAGCGGCAGCAGTACGGGGAAGAGCGTCCCTTGCCTGAGGGGCCGCTAATCCGACTACCTGGCGAAGGGTCAGGTGTGGCAAATGTCCAGCGTCGCAAAAGTCCGGCGTGGCAAGTGTCTGGCATCCATAAATTTTTGCCCGGTGGCCATAAATTATTGTAATTCTTCTCTCACAATTTGTCGTATGAGAGACGCGAAGTCATGCTGGTCTTCCACAATGGCCATAGGGAGTACAATGGGGAGTCTGTCATACTTCTTGCGTCCAACCCTCGTTTGTTGCATCTCTTCAATACGCTGGCACCACTTAATGAACTCTTCTGTCGCAGCAATGTTGACTATGTTACACAGGGTCAAAACATTCTGTATGTACGATTGTGTCGGCTCACCATGTCGTAGGGCCCGGTTCTTCAGTTGTTCTTCCGCCGAACGGATTAGTCGCTGGCGTTCTCCAAACGTCTTCTTAAGTTCCTTCTAGAACGTCTCCGAGTCATTCAACTTGTCTTCGTTGTTCTCGAACCATTGCTGGGCTGTTCCGTCCAGATAGAAGTAAACGTTGGCCAAGCACATCGTATGATCCCACATGTTGTACTTGGGGACTCGGTCGAACCCTTTTAGCCATTTGTTGGGATCCTGTCCAGCGTCTCCAGAGGACACCGACGGGTGTCTGATTCTGATGTGCAGCTGGCTTACCGCTGGTTTCGTGTCCATGGTTCTTTTGATGATACGGACTTTTGGAAGGATGTACTCGGTAAATCCTTTGTATTCCGGTTCCAGCCCGTGTAAGCGACGGCTCTTAGGTTGCCTAATCGGAGCCACGGCGATGCAGCTGTTGTACAGGATACCCGGCGCCTTCACCAAACAATGTCGCGTTGAAATGGGAGCAGGCTTGACTTCGAAGGCAACTAAACACAGCACTTATACGGAAAGCACGTTTATTACGAACTTATCATACACGCAGCACTGACTGCCTCTCGGGCAGAGTGCTCTGCTATTTATACACAGACAGAATTTGCCAGAAATTAGAAGAACAGTTAACATAAGAAATAAGGAGAATTTACAAGTGGACATAGGAAAGATGTAGAACATTCTGGAATTGTTAATTACAAGGAATTAAATTTTTGCCGGGGGGCGGCATTGAACCTTCAGCACCGCAGTCTTTGACGCTATCCCCTGAGCCACGCTGGCAGTCTGTGTATGTGGTCTCTCGCGGCAATACCTTACTGCCTTGTTGGAGATAAAGGCTCTGCTATAACGTCATCCGAAACTTTGCTACAAAGTCTCGATAGTAAATGTAAATCTATGTCTACACGCAGGATCGGCCGTTGCCATCCAGGCGCTTAGTGGGGCGAAAACCCCTTTAACGAGGCCAAATCCCCGAACAATGAATTTTGAAAAAAAAATGTTCAAACTACTTATGAACTACCTTATATTAAAGACGACACAAACATCCATGCCCAACGGGGGATTCGAACCTCCCACCGTAGTGACCGTGCAGACTGTGACTGGCGCGCCGCAGAACGCTTTTTTCTTCTTCTTCTTCTTCTTCTTTTTCTTCTTCTTCTTCTTCTTCTTCTTCTACGGGTTTGTTGCGGACGATGATCGTTTCTGTTCGTTCTTGTACGATGTGTTGTTAGCTCAGCTTTTTTATTGACTAGATAATGATTTAAAGTATCAAACCTCTGCTTTATAATTTCATGATTCCCATCCCATGCTTAATTATCTAATACTTTTTAACAATAATTTTGTCTTTATATAAGGAAAACATTGTTGGGGCAATCTTGAATTGTTTAATACGAGGTTTTTCAGCCAAGATCGCTTTCTTCTTCTAATTATATGACCAGTTTCGGCGTTCTAAATCAAAATTCAAATGTTTATAAATCTATCGGACCAAACTGCGTGGTCATCAGTCCGTAGCTTACAAATGACTTAAACCTAGGTAAACTAACCTACGGACAAACACACACTCCCATGCCCCAGGGAGGACTCGAACCTCCACGGCGAGCAACCGCCCACTCCGCAACGAGACGCTTTAGACCGCTCGGCTACTCCACCGCGGCTTTGGCGTTCTAGACGCCATATTCAGACCTGTCCTAATTTTCTACATCACTGCTGTAACAATAATTTCTAATATAGCACATCTATATGAATGTATAACAATGTGCTATATTAGAAATTGTTGTTTGTTCGATCTTGTACGATGTGTTGTTGGCTCAGCTTTTTTTATTTTTTTTTATTTATTTATTTATTTATTTATTTTTTTTTTTTTTTTTTTACAGAGATCGTTCATCCCTCTGACCGGGCGTGCTGAGCCACGGCGCCCGGCTTTACACACTGCTTAAACTATCTTAATCTAAGGAAAACGAACACCCCCATGCCCCAGGCAGGACTCGAACCACCAACACGAGCAGCAGCTCTATCCACGACATGATGCCTTAGACCGCGCAGCTACTCTGCGTGGCTAACGCTCGGCCACTGCGGCCGGCGAATTTTCTATTCTTGGAATTTTGATGGGTGGCTTAGTTAGGGGAAGGATTCGTGCATCTCATTCCAGAAGAAGAGGTCTTCACCTTCGATACCTAGCGAGTTACGGCAGTTAAATACTGACCTTCGTCGAGAGTACACATGGCGCTGTGAAAGCAAGGCAACTTTACTTTCGTTTGTGAGTGAATATTTTGGTAGTCAAGTGAAGAATTACAGTTCCGCAAGATGTAAACGGTTGCTATAGGTCTGTACAAAATGTTGGTACACTAAATCTGTTTAAATTTCATGGTTATCCTATTTATATTATATTTTTCCGATGCCTGTGCAGAACGACCATGCTTTGCCTATCTTGCATTTTCAACTATAGCAGACGTTGCATATACCGCAATATACCGCGAAATTTAAACTCCCAGATTATAGATCGATTTGTTAAGGTAAAGCAGTCAACAATCCGAAGATTGGTTTGAACACCACAGTGCTTTACTAGGCATGGTCCTGTTTGGAGGTGGTATGCCGTTGCCTTCCTCCGACCTTCGAACTGACTTACCCAGCCAGTTATAGGGGGACCTACAGTTTAACGTGGGTTCCGAACCACGGTGCTAATCGGTCCTTTTCACATGAGTAATACTGATTTGTTATCTGATGGAATTGACAAGAATCAGCTGCCAAAATCTGCCATTTCTCTTGTATAATGAACATTCACAACTGCCCGTGCGCCCGACATTTCGTAGCACAACATGGTCGATGCAGCGTTGAATGTTAAGAACGATTGTCTTCATTAGCAACACTTATTACTTCTATCGTTGATTATACTATTGTATTTATTATTTGTGTTCTGCCACCGAGTTTGAAGACTGTTTCATTATATTATTGAATTACAATGTGTGTGGAATGGAATAACTTTTCCCGATATATTTTCGACAAATATGCTGTTATTTTGTTATAATAAATCACGTTGGCAGTGTATTAATCATTAGTGTCTGAATACAATATATACGCTATTATTAATAAATTATCGTTGATTTTCAAGGGTCACATATTAGCTACACCATTTTGTTTTGGAAATTTTTATCGTCTAATTCCTAATCAGCGACCTCAAAAAACCCCGTATGATGAGCCTTGTGCGAATTCAACGTCTTCTTGGTGTATTGGCCACGTTTTCGTGATTCAGTCCCACTGTGAGGTGCCCCGGGACAGCTCATGACACCCTAAATTGTACACGTATAACTTACATTTGTAGTAAGCTGTCTGACATCTCAGTTTGGGGAATAGCAGAGAGTTTTGCATGTGTAGTGGAGTACTTGTTCCACTTGTGCTGCCAATCAACAATGCCTAACATAAAATAAAGTGGAGTTACGCCACTTGCGCTTTTAAGGGCTTCATATATAAAAAGGGCGCCTGGAGATGGGAAAAATGAAACATCTGACGGTTTCGAAACACTTTTATTCAAATGCCTTGGCAGTTATATATTTCCTACAACATCTAAATTTTCCCTACAATGCCGGCGGCCTCATTATGTTATGTTGGCAACATCAAGAACACGGTAGAAAATCTTTGCCAAGTTGTTTATATTCTTCCTGCTGTGTGGTTGACAGATTCTTGTATCTACCCTCGTACGCTGAGAGAAGTAATTGTCCTCGTACAACGAAGATTTCATGACAAAACATTTGCATTGTAACGCGATTCGTTAATGCCAACGTTACATGATAGCCAACATTATCACGGGAGGCCGCTAGGACAATAAGTAAAATTTAAACACTGTAGCAAATTCACTGCTTTCGGAATACGTGACGTTCGTGCTTTCCCATTACCTGAGAACAGACTATTATTTTATGTCTAATTTATTGATTCTTATCAAAGTAGATATAATTAATACGTTTTGATTTCCTCTATTCTAGTGCCTAATATTGATAGGTGTTGTGAGGGCTAACATACATGTGGCACTGAAAAGGCAAATTATCACAACATTTATTGAGCTACCATTTTGGAAAGCGTTAAGTTTTTAATCATCGTTATCGCACCTCTAGGTACTTAAGTGAAATAAACTTTACCTTAAAATTCGAGTTTCGATCTTTAATCTGCGGTTCATTTACCGTTCGAACTTTCATAATATGGCAGTATAAATACGAAATTCGTCAAATACTGTACATTGTTAGAGTTTCATGTAGTTTATCTTTTAAAAATATCTTTTGTTTTACATGAGTATCCGGTCAACATTACTCGCAAGAAAGTAACCGTATGGGGAAAAGTTCTAACACTCTAAAACTAGATTAGCCTACATTTGCGATCTCCCCTTGTTAGTATAAAGTCTGTCATTTTAAACTTCATGTTGTTTCTTTCCTTCTTTTATTTTATTTTATTTTATTTATTTATTTATCTTTTCTTTTGTGTAGGTTTAGTCATGTTTCTTCAACATTATTACCGTACATGGATAGATATACCGCGAATTTTGCTGGATATTTCAATGCAAATAGTGAGAAATGTTTTATTTTTTTTATTTACATTCCTAAAGCAGACATTATGTCATTTCGAAATACTGCAGTCACTTTCGAAACAAACCTCTGTCCATAAGTTTTTGACACTCATTAAACTGTTCATATACCTACTAGTAAGTTAAATGTGTATCTGTGCAAAGCTTCAGCAAAATGAAACACCACGGTTTCGATACAATTCGTCGATTCTGCCTTCCTGCATTACTGGTCTGAAACACCGCTGCTTTGAAACCGACACAACGAAAGTTTCAGTATCATCAGCGAATGAGATCCGAAACCGAGAAAAATGAAACCTGGGGGTTTCGAAAACGTGAAACATGGCGGTTTCGAAACTATGAAACAGTTCCGCATATCGAAACACGGTTTCGAAACCATGAAACAGTGGCCAACTCGATAGTAGATGTAGATCTATGTCTACATGCAGGACCCGCCGTTGCCATGCAGGCGCACAGTGGGTCGGAATCCCCAAAAGTGGCCAAAACCACGAACAATGAATTTTATATTCTTGGAATTTTGATGGGTGGTTTGGGTAGGGGAAGGGTTGGTGCATCTCATTCCAGAAGAAGAGGTCTTCACCTTCGATATCTACCGAGTTTCGTCAGTTTAAAAGTGACCTTCGTCCAGAGTACACATGGCGCTGTGAGAGCAAGGCAAATTTACTCTCGGTTTGTGAGTGAATATTTTGGTAGTCGAGTGAAGAATTTCAGTTCTACAGGATGGAATCGGTTGCTACAGGTCTGTACAAAATGTATGTACACTAAATCGGTTTAAATTTCATGGTTATCCTATTTATATTTTTTCTTATGCTTGTGCAAAAGGACCATGCTCTGCCGTTTTCGCATTTTCAGCTATAGCGGACGTAGCATATACCGCAACAGACCGCGGAATTTCTACTCCCAGACTATAGACTGATTTGTTATCTGATGGAAATGACAAGAATCAGCTGCCAAAACCTGCCATTTCTCTCGTATAATGAACATTCACAAGTGCCCGAGCAGCCGACATTTCGTAGCACAACATGGTCGATGGAGCGTTCATTGTTAAGAACGATTGTCTTCATTAGCAACACTTATTACTTCTATCGTTGATTATACTATTACATGTATTATTTATGTTATGGCACGGAGTTTGAAGACTGTTTCATTATATTGTTGAATTACAATGTGTGTGGAATCGAATAATTTTCCCGATATATTTTCGACAAATATTCTGTTATAATAAACAAATCACGTTGGCAGTGTATTAATTATTAGTGTCTAAATACTATATATACGCGGGGCGAGTGGCCCATTTGGCGCACTTTTTATATATGAATCCCTTAAAGCGCAAGTGGTGTAACTCTACTTTATTTTATGTTAGCGATATAATTTTGTTCAGAAAAAATCGTTCTGTCCATTGCACAAACTGTGTAAATTGTAGTTCACCTACCAACCGCAGATGTAACAGCAGACGTTTTTGCAGTCAATGGCTCTATCTGTTGGTTGACAGCAAAAGTGGTGCAAGTACTCCACTAGACATGCAAAACTCTCTGCCATTCCCCAAAATGACATGTGAGATAGCTTACTAAAATGTATGTTATACGTTTACAATTTAGGATGTCGTGAGCTGTCAAGAAAGGCAGGATTCACGTATTTCTGGGACAAAGTGACTGGAGCTGAAGGTTCTCAGGAAATTGCTGTCTGTTTGGTGAAACACATTAAAATAAGAGCATCAGAAGCAAACCACATGGTCGTCTACAGGGACTCATGTACAGGTGGGAGCCGGAACTGGAAATCAGCCATGACTTAATTAATGTTGTTCGTAGTGATGACAACAACTTTCAAGTAATGGACCAGACGTTCATGGTAAGTGACCATTCGTATCATGCGAATGACCGCGAATTTGCTTCAATTGAAAATTTTAGCAAGAGCAACAGACTTATGTTCCTAATGACTGGTACCAGATCATTGCAAAGTCAAGGAAAGAAAATCCCTTTCACGTCACTGTTATGTCGAACTATGATTTTTTTGTTCAGAACCTGTTAAAAAAATAACCAAACGCAAAAAAGATAGAGAGGGATACCCTGTGTCAAGGCTGAACATGCAGTGGATTCAGAACCAAAAGATTGACCCATTCACAATCCTTTTTGAGGACACTCTTTCGAAAGAAATGTCCTTTCAAGACTTAAACTTCAGGCCAGGATCAAAAAGATGGTGGCCTGTCAGCGCTCATAACGTCAGCCAGGAAAAGCTCTACAGAAATCCATGCCCTGTCACCAAGGAAAAGAAAGATGAAGTGATAGTCCTTATGCCGTACATCCTCCAGTTCATCACTAATACTACGAGAGCCTTCTTTCTAGTGTGAATGACGTTGACTCTGCAGCACAACCTACCTCAGATGACAACAGTGATGATAACTAGAAAGTAATAGTAATTGAGTGTGCTAAACATATAAATACAGTATTTTTTACTAGCATGAATGTTTTTGTTGTCAATAATATCTTTGTTCTCGTTACAAGTGGTGTAACTACATTTAGACACTTGTGCACGTACAATAATACGTATATGAAATTTTTAAGAAAATGTGAATATAAGTTAGAATTATGTTCATTGAGGACATATAAGTTGAGAAAACATAAAAAATAAAACAGTAAATATCTCGAGACTAAGATAATGTGAGTTACACCATTTGTGCTTTAAGGGGCTCATTTGTAAATGGCGAACCTTCCAGTGCTTTGCAACAGGTAATTTGACTGTTTTCTAGAAATCGTCTTAAATAGATAATTACGCTATCTTATAATCATAGCATGTTTTTCTTTTCTTTTCTTTTTTTTTCCTCGTGAATTTAAGTTCTTTACAAAAAAGAAAAATCAGAAATGAAATCCAAATGATATGAAATCCCACTGATACGCATCCACTTTGAGACTTTGATGTCACTGTTGAGCATGCTGCTGCCGCTATCGTAATAGTCATCAGGCATAGTGATTCATTATTTGCAGCTATGCTAAAATGCGCAAGGGCGTTCCCCGTCGGGGGTTCGAATCCCCCCTCGGGCATGGCTGTTTCAGTTGTCTTCAGTGTGAGATAGTTCATAAGTAGTTTGTAAGTTTGGGGACTGCTGACCCCGCAGTTAAGTCCCTTAATCTTGACAAACATTTGATACATTATTTGGGAATTTACGTTTTGGAAACTTATGTATAAATTATGCGTTGTACCGCACTGTTTAAATAAACCTACAACAACTCCAGAAAGAAATTGTTTCTGCATGTTCCAAAAAACGAGGAGATGTATAAATTGTGGTCTAAACACGCTCGTAGATCCCAAATAAAATGGCGATTGCTTCAGCAGTTATTTCGGTGAGGATAATTTTCATGTTGTATTAGTTCACTGTTAATTACCACTCTCTGCAAGTGCAATCTTATGAAGTTTTATTAAGTATATATTCGTAAGCTTGTGTCTACATTTGCAAAACTGTTATTCACAATATGAAAACCACCTGTTACTAGCCGTAACTAGAATAAACACGAACTTCAAAATAAAAATATTTTTCGCATGTACCAGAAAATTTGAGAGTACTCGCGGCCACACATTCGTTCCTGTTACAATTTTTCAGCCACGAAATCATGGCCCCTGCCTCCGACTCTTAGTGACACGCGAGTGTTAATCGTTGCGCTGTCAACATATGCAATCTAACAAACATTGTGTGGCGCTGTATTATTCCCGTGCCTTAGGGGACTATTCTACATGAATGTAGTGCATGCACTGCATGATATATTAATTGCTACAGATGAGTCATTAAGTCAACATATTCGACATACATCCATTCGTATTAATTAAATGAGTGGTACCGACAGCAATTGACAGTTTTATACCGAATAAATTAATAAAGAAAGGTGGTGATCCCCCTAGGTACACAAAACAGGCCAGGACACTGATGCAAAAACATCGGAAAAGGCATGTTAAATTTAAACGAACGTAAAATTCTCAGGATTGGCGATCCTACACAGAAACTCAAAATTTACCGAGGACTTCAATGCGAGATGCCTACAATACTTATCACAACGAAACTCTTTCTCGAAATTTGACAGAAAACCCAAAGAGATTTTGGTCATATGTTAAAATATACTTGGAGCAAAACACAAACAATACCCTCACTACGTGATATTAATGGAGATCCTTCCGATAACAGCGCTACTAAAGCAGAGTCACTCTATAACAAAAATTCAAATTTTTGTAGATCTGCGGCACTCAACTGCTTGGTTATCAGTCCCTAGCTTACAATCTACTTAACCTAAGGACAACACAAACACCCATGCCCGAGGGGGGATTAGAACCCCCGACGGCGGACGGCCGCGCGCACCGCAACACGGCGCTCCAGCACGCACGGCTAATCAAATGTTCAAATATTTGTAAATCTATCGGACCAAACTACGTGGTCATCAGTCCGTAGCTTACAAACTACTTAAACCTAGATAAACTAACCAAAGGACAACACACACACACCCATGCCCCAGGGAGGACTCGAACCTCCACGGCGGGCAACCGCGCGCTCCGCAGAAAGACGCTTCAGACCGCTCGGCTACTCTACCGCGGCGCGCGGCTAATCCGCCGCGGCCACTCTATAACCTGTGCAGTCACATGCCTACTTCACAGTCCATGTTTTCTATCATTTGGAACGACAGTCAATTTCTCTGCTGAATGAAAGAGGTGCGGCTGCATTGGCGCTTCCGGTTGGTGTTCTTGAAACGAATAAGACAGGCGCTGCGGTAAGTAGTCTCGAGTGTGAAGGCAGTAGGAAGACCGGTCAGCATGTTTTCACTCCCTTGAATTCAGCGCGCATTCGTGAGATTACCACCCGAATAATATTTTCGCTCCGCAAAATGGGTGATTATAATAGTGATGTTATAGTAGGAGTGGTTTATTTTTTATTGACATGCGTTGGCGCCCCTGTGCCCCCGGCGCCCTGGGTGACCGCCCGGGTCGCCCCACCCTAACGTCAGCGCTATCTACACGTATACTCTGCAAATCACATTTAAGTGACTTGAATTTTTTTTTTCCTTTATTGTTAATTTCACTCCGACTTTCGTCGGCGGGCTGGCGGCAGCATCAGCGCTGCTCTTCAGCCGAGAGAACAGACACATGACAAGCGAGATAAAAGGAACAAAGACATGAAGTTAAAAACAATGAGTATAAAAACATGGTACGGAGGAAAAATGGAAGACTTACAAACTGGACATCGGAGACAATACTGCAGACTTAAGACACATGAACAAGAGAGACTGACACACATAAGCAGATTAAAAACAGTCTGTGCCACGGTGGCGATAAAATCACATGGAGATACAACACTGGACACACGAAGGCACACGATGATATAGGTGGTGACGACATGAGTTGCGACGCACTGGAGGTGAACACACGGCGATGACGATGCACTTGACACGAGAATACACTGTTGTTAAAAGGCGACGCTGCAGCCCCCGCGGGGCAAGGAGAGGGAGGAAGCGAGGAAGCGCGGGGGAGGGTCGAAAAGAGAGAGAGGGGGGGAGAAGGTGGGGAGAAGGAAAGACAGGCGCGATTGAGACTCCAGGTGGGGAGAGGAGGGGGGAAATCCAAGCGGGGAGGGGGAGAAGGAGGGGATGGGGAGAGGGGGCCGCTAAGTCTACGGGGAAGGGATCAAAGCTGATAGGAGGGGTATATTTCGGGGCGAAGGGCGTCATCCGGTAGGGGAAGGGAGCGGAAGTTGCCTTGGGAGAGGATATGTAGGGTGTGCAGGTGGAGAGAGGGAGGAATGCAGTGGTGGAGGCGTGGCAGAGGCCCAGGGGCGGTGAGGATAGGGTAAACTAGCGGGTTGCGGGAATCGAGTTTTCGGGTGACATACAGGAGGCGGAGGCGTTCAAGGTGTTGAAGGAGGTGAGGGAAGGGGATGAGATCGTAGAGGATCCGCGTGGGGGAAGGAAGGCGGATACGGTAGGCGAGGCGGAGGGCGTGGCGTTCAAGGACTTGGAGGGTGTGATAAAAGGTGGGAGGAGCAGATACCCAGGCAGGGTAGAAGGAACAGAGGATGGGGCGCATGATGGATTTGTATGTGTGGAGGACGGTGGAAGGGTGTAGTCCCCACGTCCGGCCGGTGAGCAGTTTAAGGAGGTTGAGGCGGGACATGGCTTTTTCACGGATGGATTTCAGATGGGGGGTCCAGGTAAGGTGTCGGTCGAGGGTGAGGCCCAGATACGTAATGGTGTTAGTGTGGCGGATGGGACGGTCGTGGAGGGTGATGAAGAGATCGGGGATGCGGAAGGTGCGGGTGGTACGACCTATAATGATCGCCTGGGATTTGTCAGGGTTGACGGAGAGGAGCCACCGGTTGCACCATGCGGCGAACGCGGTGAGGTGAGACTGGAGCAAAACCTGGGATCGGGCAAGGGAGGGGGCAAGGGCAAGGAAGGCGGTGTCATCAGCATGCTGTAGGAGATGGACGGGAGGCTGAGGTTGGGGCATGTCGGCGGAGTAGATAAGGTACAGGAGAGGGGAGAGGACAGATCCTTGGGGCACCCCGGCAGAGGGGTAAAACAAACGGGAGTTGGAATTGCAGACAGTGACATAGGACGGGCGATTGGTGAGAAAGGATGCAATGAGGCGGACATAGTTAATAGGAAGGGCGTAGAGTTGGAGTTTGAAAAGGAGGCCGGAATGCCAGACACGGTCGTAGGCTTTTTCTATATCTAGGGACACAAATATGGCGGAGCGACGGGTATTGAGCTGGACGGATAAGAGGTGGACGAGGCGAAGGAGCTGGTCGTCGGCAGAGAAGGATGGTCGGAAGCCACATTGAGAAGAAGGAAGGAGCTGGTGCTGTCGGAGGTGTTGGTGGATACGACGGGAAATGATGGATTCAAGGACCTTGCTAAACACGGAGGTGAGACTGATGGGACGGTAGGAGGAGGCTTGGGATGGGGGCTTGTTGGGTTTGGGGAACATGAGGATGCGGGAGATTTTCCACAGGCGAGGATAGAAACCGATATAGAGGATAGTGTTGTAGAGGGCGGCAAGGACAGTGTGGAAGAAGAGGGGACAGGCACGGAGGTGCCTGTAGGTGAGCCGGTCGTGACCGGGAGCGGTGTTGCGTTTGGTGCGAAGTGTAGCTATGATGTCGTGTGCTGTGATGGGTGTGTTTAAGTCGGAGGGAGGAATGTGCCCCAAGTACTGGAAGCCGGGGCCGAGCGGGGGAGAAGAGGTGTCGGTACGCTCATGGACATCGGGAAAGAGGGAGTAATCAAAATGAGGATTATCAGGAAGGGAGAAGATGTCGGAAAGGTAGGAGGCAAAGTGTTCCGCCTTACTGGCATTGTCGGGAAAGGGACGGTTATCATGGAGAAGCGGGTAGTAGGGGGAGGAGTGACGGCAGTAAGGCGATTGAAGGCCTTCCAGTACTTTGAGGAGTTAATGGGGAGAGTGGCGTTAAGGCGGGTGCATGTCTGCCGCCAGTCCCGGCGTTTTTTCGCGGACAAAAGGTTTCTAATGTGTCGTTGGATTTGCCGGTGGCGTATGAGTGTGTCCCGGTCCCGGGTACGGAGGTACGAGCGGTAGAGGCGTCGGGATTCTCGGAGGAGGAGGACAGCCTGTGGAGGCAGGGTAGGACTGTGCGGGTATATTGCTTTGGTAGGGATGTGGGCTTCAACCGCGTTAGCAAGGGTTTGCTGGAGAAAGGTGGAGGCGTGTTCAATATCTTCGGGTGTGCAGAGGGGAAGGGGGTGGCTTTCGACCGAGGTATCTATGGAGCGACCGTAGGCATTCCAGTCGGCACGGGAGTAGTCATGAATGAGTTTGGGAGGAGGTCTAGGACGGGGAGCTCGGGCAGGGCGGGGGCGGTGGTCAAGGGTGAGTAGGACAGGGGCGTGGTCACTGCCTATAAGGTCAAGGACGTCTGCCGTGATACGCCCAAGGAGGTTGGGAGACGCCAAGACGACGTCAGGGGTGGTATTGCTTTCAGGGCGAGTCGGGCGAGGGAGGGGCAGGATTCCGCCCCGGAGCGAGGTGGTGACAAACTGATGCCACCGCCGGAGTTCAGCAGGTGGACGGGAAGACAGGTTTAGGTCTGCGGCGACCACATAGGTCGTGTAGGTGCGGTCAACGTGAGAGAGGAAGTCATATGGGAGAGGAGAGGTGCTGCGGACGTAGATGGTGGCGAGGGTGACGGTGAGGGATGGGAGGAAGAGACTGAGGATTAAATGTTCGGTAGGATCATTGAGGAGCGGGTGTAGCCGGACGGGGTGGTGACGGAGATGGCCGATCGCCACTCCGCCTCTGGCCAAGGGAGGGGGACCATCAGTGCGATGAAGGATGTAAGGAGCGGTACTGACGGGACGACGGGGTTGGAGGAAGGTTTCATTCAGGAGGAAGGCGTCCACGCGGTGATGGAAAAGGGTATGCATGAAGAGGTGCTTGTTGGCTGGGAGAGACCGGACATTATGGTATAGAAAGGTGTATGATGAGCCTGCCATGTTGATGGTGGGGGGGTACGGGAGGAGGAACGGAAGAAGGGGGAGCGGGCGGGCTTAGAGTTGTGTTTCGAGGCGGGAAAAAGCGAAGTGGGAGTGGGCGCGGGAGAAAGTGGCAAAGGTTTCTAGGTGGAACACTGACCGTGCGGCCAGTGCAATCTGCTGGAGGGTGTGCGGGCGTTGAAAAGGATGGATGTTGGCGAGGACCGTGGTTACAAACCGGATGACGTCCTCTGCAGGGGGGGGAGGGAGCAAGGAGTTGTTGGGGTGCATGGGTGGGTCGACGGGGCGAATGGGGACGGTGAGTTCGGGGATGGTGGGGGCTGGGACGGACTTACATTTGTAGGAGTAGGTGGGATGGGGTCCGCCACAGGTGTTGCAGGTAGGAGGGGAGGCAAGGTTAGGACAGTGCTTGTGCAGGTGAGGGGACTTGCAGTGAGGACACGTGGGGGGGTTGCGGCAATTCTGTGTCAGGTGGTCGTTGTACACGAGGCACCTGGCACAGCGGTATGACTGAGGTGGGGAACGGGAGGGCTCCACCTTGTGGCGGCGGTCGTAAATTAGGGCCCCCTGGAGGAAAAGGTGATCAAGGGACGATGCGGACTCTGTGAATATCCGCATCAGGTATGTCGGGCCAGTGGCATTGAAGATACGCTTGGCGGAGCGGATGGTGACATCGGGCATGGAGTTGAGCTGACCCAACACCTCTTCCTCCGTGATCAGAGGGCTGAGCTTCGTGATCACGGCGGTGAGGGTGGGTGGGCGGCGGGAAGGAGGCGGTTGGCGAGCTGAGGTGGCGGTGTAGTAAGGGGTGAGAGTGGCATGGGGACCAAAGTGGATGCGGGGGAGGCGGTGGAGGATGTCAGTGTGTAGGGTGGGGCTGGGGGATTTGAGGAGGACGGAGTCTCGGCGGGGGATGATCTGAGTCAGGGGGACGTCGGGGTAGTATTTACGAAGTTCAATGGAGAGGGTCTTGTAGTCAAGGAAACGGGCGTCGGGGCGGGAAAGGACATAGGAGTATAGGTCAGGCTGCACGGGAGCAGGAATGGGGGCAGTGTCCATGTGGTTGGATGGAGGCGGAGAAGGAGGGGGAGGAGGGGGAGGGAGAGGAGCCTTTTTGGACAAAGTTGGAGTGGGGTCCGCGCTCCCCCGTTTGGATGACTTTTTGGGCTTGGCGCCCGTGGAGGAGGATGCAGAGGCGGTGGAGGGAGGGGCAGGAGAAACGGAGACTGGGTTGAGGGGGATAATCGTAGGTTGGTGTGGGGGCAGGAAGGACGGCGGGGGCGACTGTGGCGTGTCAGCCACCGTGGCACGGCGATGTTCAATTCGGGCAGGCGGTAACGGAGGAAACTCATGAGGCGAAGTCAGCGGCGTGTAGACAGGAGGAGGAGGGACGTGGGAAGCGGAGGAAAAGGACATTAAGACCGACAGTGGAATTGCCGGTTGGGGGAGGGAAGTGGAACTCCAGGTGGTGGTGGTGGAGGCCTGGGACGGGGAGGTGTAGTGGATGGATGTGGTTGTAGCAGGTGAGTGAGACATATTACCGGGATGACTGAGCGGCGACGAGGATGATGATGATGATGACGATGGCGAAGACACTGAAGACGAAGAGGCGGTGGTGGCGATGAAAGGCGGCAGGCTCGGAGTGGAGGTGGCGGCGGCGGCAGGCTCGACGGGACGACAGCGACGTTGCAGACACCCGGCGGCGACTGCTGGCTGGCGACGGCTGCTGGGCGGTGGCACAGGCTCGAGGAGGCGACAGCGGCTCTGCAGACGCCTGGCGGCGACTGCGGGCTGGCGACGACTGCTCGGCGGCGGCGGCTGCTGCTGCTGCTGCTAGCTGGCGGCGGCGGCTGGCGACGACGACGACTGCGGCTGGCGGCGACGACTGCGGCTGGCTGGCTGGCTGGCTGGCTGGCTGGGACGGCGGCGTCTCGACGACTGGCCTTAAAATCGAGAAAAGAACGATATAACGTATCGCCTTTTGTCGATCGCCTAGAGACTTGCGACTCTAGGCCGGTGGATGGTGACTTGAAGAGGGATCGCCGATTTTATAATACGAGGGAGGTTCGAAAAGTCGGTGAAGAGTCCGAGAGATGGCACCATCGGCGCGTATCGAAGTCATTAGTTAGTAGCATCTTTGGAAAGAACGCACACCAAGTTTCAGCCATATTGGTCTATTTCTTTGTGTTTGGCACTCGTGTGAATCAAGAAAGTCGAGTGCTTATTAAAGAATGGGCGAAAAATTTCGTGTGGTCATTAAACATTACTTCGTGAAAGGCAAAACGCATCAGGAGACAAAAAGGAAGCTTTATAAACATTTTAGCGACTCTGCACCTTTGGATGGGCCATATGCGCACAAGTGACGCTGAACGTTCAGGACGCCCTGTGGAGGTCACGAGTCCAGAAATCATTGATGAAGTCCATAATATGGTGAAGGATGACAGAAGCGTGATAGTGCTGTGTGTATATCGAATAAACGGGTACATAATATTTTGCATAAACATTTGGACGTGAGAAAGCTATCCGCAAGATGGGTACCGCTATCGCTCACTCTTGACCAAAAACGGAATCGTATTATAAAGTTGTCCTGGCTTCGTGTGATGCCATAATTGTTAAAGTAGATTCCGCGATTATATTTTGGACAAGGAAGTGATGGTACCGAATTTTTTGAATATGAAATAATTTAGTTAAAGTACATCACAAAATGAACATTAAAACAAATAAACCGCGGGTTGCATATTAAAGTCGGGCACCGTACAAGCAACAGCATGTTATAAGACATACGGAAAGCATGTAGCTGGATCCTGCGTTTCGTATTGTAGAACCTGGAAATGATAACTTTTACTTCTTTAATACGTGAACGTTCGAGATACTTTACGTAGTAGATCAATGTTCAGACTGTTCACGTCGCTTTTCATTGTTGTGTGACTGTGGGTGGAACATGAAGTTACTGGTAATGATAGAATAATTAAAAAAATGATTGGACTTCGTGAAATTACAAAGAAATGACTGCAGGTTCTTAAATCAAGCAAAGTATTGTATAAAGATGATTGATTGTGATTGAAATTTTGCAGGCAATGTGAAGCGATTGTAATGGCGTCTGAACATTAAACTATTACGGACGTCGAGGAGCTGAAAACATTTAAGAAATTAAATATTTGACGTGGAGGAGTTTGATTTAAATGAACACCAAGGAGAGGGAATGGTTTTAAATTTAAATAATATATTTTCAGCAACAGCTTGCATTATTCTTACTTACATGAGTGGATACAGGTATGTAAGACGTCTTGACACATCGGATACAGACAAGAGAGAGAGTGAAACTACTAACACGGTTCCGTCTTCTCGCTTCTTCGGAAGTAAAAAATAACGAACGAAATTAAATTAGTTGCATTGTGGGTCAGAGCAATAAGCATCGCTGATCAAAGATAAAAAAAAAAAAAAATAAATTACTGTATCGTTACAGTATGATGTGTTGCAAGGAAGGTTTGCAGCCGTTCAGGAAGAATTCTCAGTACTTTAAGCGTCGTTTCGTCAATCTGAATGAAGTTGGATACATTACTATACTCCTGAGACCGAAGAACCATCGAAACAAAGGGTTATCAAGGGAGAATCTGCACCAAAAATACGAGGACCGGTCCTTAGGCCGGAAAGGTTAAGGCGACGGTCTTTTGGGAATCGCAAGAAATAATGCTCATCGACTATCTGGAACAGGGTAAAACTATTATGACAGCTCAGATGAATAAAACACTCCAAGGATGTTTACTTTTTGTTACGGGAGGTCAAATAAATATTACTTTCCAAGGAACATTATTTTTAGATATCAAATTGACGAACTGTAATTAGTTATTTACTAAAGAGAATACTAAAAAAAGTAAAACCAATATACGAGTAAGTTAATAACAAAAAGTAACTAAAGCAAGAAACATCTGCACCGCGATAAAAAATAAAAACAAAACTAAAATAAGAAAGGAATGGCTTTGGTGGCGCCCACTCTAGCAATCAGCTACCTGTTGTTTCTCGTTAGCGTAACGGTTGAATAGTCCTACCGGAGTTGAAGAACGAATATTATAATGGAAACAACAGGTAATGGAAGACATAGCCACTCACTCCTGCAAAACGTGTGTAAGGACTTTCAAAATTGTGCCTCTCTGCTGATACATTTACCTTAGCTTAACAATATAGCTTCACCATGTGGCAGTCCGCCTCCGTAGTCCAGTGGACAGCGTGGTTGGATACCACGCAGGGGGCCCGGGTTCGATTCCCGGTCGGGTAGGAGATTTTCTCCACTCGGGGACTGGGTGTTGTGTCGTCCTCATCATCATTCCATCATTATTGACACGCACGTCGCCGAAGTGGCGTCAGAAAAGGAGACTTGCAATAGGCAGCCTGAACACGACCCCAGTTCTGGACGTCAGAGGTAACCTATCGTAAGTGCAAAAATGACGATTTTGATGTTTTTATCGTATGTGGCTAGTATAAGTCATACCTTCTTAGGGGTAGAATACTGTATGCATATATTTTACACAAAAGAAATTCAGCAATGCGATACTATCGTATTTGCAATCTGAAACCAGTGGTAAACAATGGTAAATGACCATACGACAATTGACCTGAATATAGACCGCAACGTTCTTTATCGTATTGGCTGTTACGATGGTTTACCTCTAAGTGTTACGTTACTTCCTTATTGTTATACACATTGTAAATCACGTCCGAATAGCAGTGTGCTGTAGTTTGTGATATTTGGAGGAGCATTTTATGACGGAATTGAAGATTACAATGGATTCTATTAGTGGAAGAAATAAAAGTATCGTGGAATTAGCGCTGAAGTGAGTACAGGTAAGCAGTACAAGTATTTCTAGTACTTCAAGAACTAAAATTCTATTTTACAGTCTCATTACATCCTTAGCTTACAACATTAAATCATTATGCATAACTAATATACATTTTAAGATGATATTCATCATACTGGGATGTAACAAACATCTAAATGTACGTTCCGCGATTTAGGAGACAAATGATCTGGATGCTTTACCACCAGTCGACGGTAGTAATGTCGTCGAATGAGAAGGGAATAATAATGATTTTAAGAGATTATATGTTGCCTCACGCGTAATTGCAAAAAATGTTAGAAGAGTAGTTCAAGAGAGTGAGTTTAGGCGTAATATGACACTTCATTACTTCTTTGAAGTTCTTGGCCAGAGACTACAAGTTTGCAAAAAAATTTTCTTAAATACTTTGAGTATTTCCGAAATGTATGTCAAGACAGCTTTGTCCAAAACAATTAATGGTGGACTTATTGAACCAGGCCAGAGAGGAAAGAAAGTTCCACCAAACAAGTTTGATGAAAAAATAAGGGACGGTATCAGAAACCACATCAGGATGTTCCCCACAATCGAGAGTCACTACAGCAGAGAGCAAACAGGTAGATTGGAGGCCATCTCAATATATCAAAAATGTATTCTTTGTATGTAGAGCACTGCAAGGAAAACGAAATGAAGCAAGAGTTAATTGCAAAGCAGTGGCTTTATCGTGACATATTTAACATTGACTTTTATTTAGGATTCAAGGAACCTGCAACTGATACGTGTGATGACTGATGAGTTTCAGGTGAAACTCAAAAATGATATAACAGCTGAAGAAGCAGTCCAAATTAAATCAGATTACGATGCCCACTTGTCAGAAGCAGATATAAGATATAAAAACAAGACCTTCGACAAAAATCGGTCAAAACAACCTGGATCAAAAGCAAAGGTTGTCATGTTCGATCTTCAGAAATGTTTGCCGACATCTCACCTTACTAATTCCAGTGCGTTTTATCTAAGAAAGCTCTGGATGTATAATCTGACAATTTTTGATGCTTCAGTGCAGAAATCCTATTGTTGCATGTGGGATGAAACAGTTGCAGGTCGTGGACCTAAAGAAATGTCATCTTATTTGCTAAAGTGGGCCGTAGCTAACCTGCCAAAAACCCAAACTGAGGAACTTACGATATGGATCGTAACTTCCCCATGATTGTCATATTTTTGGATTCTTAGGTGTCTTCCTAATCTTAAAGTGATAAACCATATATTCTTATTGAAGGGACACACTCATATGGAGGTAGATGGTGTACATGTTGTTATTGAACGCGCCAAAAGCAAACTGAGTCCAAATGACATAATTGCTACTCCTTGGAATTGGCAACAGTTTGTTCGCCAGTGCAAATTCAAAGAACTCATTGAAGTACACGACATGCAAATGGCAGATTTCAAAGACTTTGAAAATCTTTTCAAAGGATCATCACCACCTTTAGTTAAACGGACAACCAAAACTTTATCGTCTGGAAAATTTTTGGTTAGCCAAGTTGTGCATCTACAAGTACGAGCAGAGAATTCAGGTTCTGTGCTCTATAAAACAGCATTTGATGGTGAATTTCAGGAGATTGATGTGCAACGGCGAACAAGAGTATGGCCGGAAGAGCTTCCTGCTATACGAAATACTCTCATACCTACTGCTACAGAGAAGTATAAAGATTTACAAATGCTGCTTAGGCGGGTGCCTGAATCTTTTCACTATTTTTACCAAAATGTACCACAGATTATGTCAACACAAACTGAAAAGAGGGATATGAACATGATGACGTTATAAATAAATTGTACAATGGAATTCTTTTTCTACATTTCGAATTTTGTCCTAAATTTGTTAATTAATATATGCTGAATTTGGACAGAAATGTTTATCATTGTCTCAGTTTTTAAAGTGGTTTAACCTTTGTTACTTTCTAGAGTAACCTACTATGGTTGGAATTTATTTGGTTCAATTTACTTAAACTTTGATGAGTGACTAGTATTTGTGACTGGCTTTGTGAAAGGATAAAATTGTAACTCTTAATAAATTTACTGGTATTCGATAAGTATTAATGCCTTTATTTCTTAATTTCAGTACCAATAATTCTCATATTCCTATAAAAAAGCATGGAAATGAACAGCAAACCTAATGTAATAAGTACCTTGAGAATATCGTATGTGTAAATAAAGACGGCTTCACAAACATATTTATGTGAGGTAAAATATCGTAAGTGCTGTTTCTCCCGTTACATTTCATAAAATATTTCTAAAAACGAATACATGTAGAGACTAACTAGAAAAGATATAAGAATTAGAGCTCTTCATGATTGGGCATTTGATTTATTCTACAGGTAGCAAAATCCGAGTCGCAGCAGCTTCTTTTTGCTGTCTTGTAATGTCAGCGAAATGTTACTTACGATAGGTTATCTTGTGGTATCGCACAAGTACAAAGTGCACGCCACCTACTTTCGCCGCGCGCCGCCATGCACGCACGGCGCGGCGTTCTTGCGACGACAGCCACGAGCGCCCTCTGCTAGAACTCCGCTCGTGGCCACCACTGAACGACATCGTGCACTTGGGACTGAGTTAGGAACCAGTAAAGACTTCGGAATCCGATAGGCACCAATGAAGACTTGGCTATCAGTTAGGCACTAAGCAGGACTCTAGCTCAACTATGTATCAACATTCTGCAGTACTATGTAAAAGTTAAGTATTGTATAAATTCTGTGCAATATATATCTCGTTCTAATTTACTCTAGTGTTTCTAGTTTCTGGCTGCTCCTCTCCGTACCTGCACCAGCGTGCTATCTTTATTCCTGTGTCGGACTCATTCCACTCGGCCACCGACACCTACGACGGAATGAGACACAAAAGCGGCGACGAGGCTGGGACACAAAAGTGGCGACGAGGAGTGATAGACGAACCTTGGACCAGTCCGCTTGCAGCAGCCAGACAGCAGCAGTCGGAGCACGCAGAAATTGCTCCCACCCTCCCACCCTTATTATAAAAATTTTGGGGGAAGATATTTTGTTACGTGTTTTGTGGACTTTTTTGTTGCAGTGCGTCCTCTTTCATATTGCATTTGTGTTTTGTTATAATTTACTTGTATGCGCGGCGCCTAATCGGTCAGCATGGCCACTACCCCGAACCCAAACTTAATGGAAATTATTCAGTTACAGACGGCGCAAATAACACAACTCCTGCAGGCTGTGGCCCAGCTCACAGCGCAAGCAGCTAACCAACAACAACAGCCGTCACATCAGCAGCCCACACCTGCCGCTGCACCGCTTCCTACATTTCGCCATTACAACGAACGTGAGGAAGAATGGAGCGACTATTTACGCACAGTTTCAAGAACTCATCGCGGCTCATCAAATTACAGGTCAGAAAGTGAAGCATCTGCTATTATCTGTGGTTGGCACCAACACCTTCGTGTTACTGAAAAAACTTTTCCCCGACGTATCTCCTCGTGATGTAGACTTTGAACAAATTGTAGATGCACTGAATGCTCATTATGAGAGAAAAGTTCTCGTAGCTGCGGCACGGTACCGATTTTTCAGACTTAAAAAATTACCAGAGCAGTCACACCAAGAGTGGATTACGGAATTGAAGGGCTTAACCCGCAAACGTAAATTTACTTGCTCTTGTGGACTTTCGTATAGTGACGTGATGTTGAGGGATGCGATTACGCAGAACATTCAGGACCCCAGAATTAGAGCAGCAATTCTAAAACAATCTGACCCTTCATTAGACAGTGTACTGCAGCTTATAGAAACGCATGATACTTTTGACTTAACTGATGTAGAAATGCAAAGCCACAGTGTTAATTCAGTGCGCCGCAACGGACGCTTTCCTAGACGTAGTTCTCAGTATAGCACTAGTGATTCTTTAAATTCTACCGGCCGTGCTGAACAGACAGTGAACGGTAGCCAGTGTAAAAGTGCGCCACAAAGGTCGCCCCGTCGTGTTTGAAACAGTGATTTGAATAACGGGCGCCAACGCTCATTTCAGAAAAATGTACGTAAATCTTGCCCCCAGTGTGTGTCTCGCCACAAGCGTGCTCATTGCCCTAGTCGCAACGCAACCTGTTATCAATGTGGCAAATCGGGACATGTGCAGTCTGTGTGTATGCAAATTAAAAACTCAAAGAACAGTAACGTTAGAAACGGTGCTTCGCAAAGTGCGAGAGCAGTGCATACAGTCAATGTCATAGACGCTGTGGAATTGAACAGTGCTTTACTTGGTTCTCAATTGCAACGAAATTCTTCTGCATCTATTGAAAAACTATGTATTGAGCCACGCCGCAAGCGCCGCCGAGCGCGTAATTCAGTGCAACGGAAAAGGGTTCGGGACAAGCAAAGTGACAATGTCCAGTGCATTCCTGTAGTGAAAATAGTGCCTTCTGCAACTGCTCCTTGTAATAGTGCCAAGTACTGTGTAGCTAGTGACAGTAGACATCAAGTAGCTACTCAAAAGTGTAGTGCAGTAGTTAGTAGATCTGGAGTAGCTTCGCATGCTTTCGCGGACGCCGATCCGGCGGTAGTGCCATCTAGTGACAGTGTTGTTAATCCGTTGCGTGCCGAGTCTGCGCCGCTTACTTCACTACGCGGCCCGCGCAAGCGGAGTAAACAAACCGGAGCAGACGTTGCCCACATTCGCGCACCTGTCGAGCGCCGCAAGCAAAAACTGTTTGTGACTCTCTTCATAGAAAATAAGACGGTGCAATTTCAGCTTGATACTGGTTCCGCTGTCACATTAATAAATAAAGATACTTATGAACTTCTGGGTTCGCCAAAATTGTCGCCGTCACAGCAAGTGTTAACAGCTTATACAGGTCAAAATATTCCCGTGCTAGGATCGTGTAGCCTGCCCGCCTCTTTTCAAGGTGTAACAAAAACAGTTGCTTTTGTAGTTCACCTTTTCACCCTCAGTCCAATGGTGAAGCAGAACGTTTCGTTCGAACATTCAAGTCTCACATGGGGAAGATGAAAGGTCAGCACTCCCGGCAGCAAGCTCTTCAAATTTTCGTATCGATGCATGCCACGTGACGGCCCGTCTCCTGCCGAGCTGCTACACGGCCGCTGTCACCGCACTCTCCTTCACCTGCTGCAGCCTCCCACGCACCGAGTCGGTTCGTATGGCGCTACGCGTTTTCAGGTTTCTACGCCGGTGCTGTACAGGGTGTTTGCTGGTATGAAGAAGACATGGTTGCCAGGCACCATTCAGCGCGTGCTCGGTCGCAATATGTATGTTGTACGTTCTTCCACAGGGTCGGAGCTGCGGCGCCACGCAAACCAATTGCGCCTGCACAGACCGCGCGATCCTGTCTCCGGTTTCTTGATTCCAGACCCAGTTCACCGCCAGGAAGCACAGCCACATCGTTCGTCCCCGGGCTACGAGATGCCGATGGATGTCGACGCACCTCCTACGCAGTCGGCCCCTCCGCCGCGCCCCCCCCCCCCCCCCCAGCTTGGGCCACGCACCTCAGAAGAAGATGACCTGCTCAATCTGGGCGGAAGCGTGCGCCTTCCCCTCGTTTTGGCGGGTTTTCCGGGGGATCGCAAGGTGGATGCCGGGGCGCGGACGGCGTCTCGATCCCAGCCTCAGCTACGACGCCCGTCCCACCAGTAACGCCCCCGCCCAGGCCCTCCTCCCAGTACCGTCGCCGTGGCTCTCAGCCCTACGCCACGACGGCGCGGCGGTTTGGAGGGGGAGGGGTGTGGTGTCGCACAAGTACAAAGTGCGCGCCACCTACTTTCGCCGCGCGCCGCCATGCACGCACGGCGCGGCGTTCTTGCGACGACAGCCACGAGCGCCCTCTGCTAGAACTCCGCCACTGAACGACATCGTGCACTTGGGACTGAGTTAGGAACCAGTAAAGACTTCGGAATCCGATAGGCACCAATGAAGACTTGGTTATCAGTTAGGCACTAAGCAGGACTCTAGCTCAACTATGTATCAACATTCTGCAGTACTATGTAAAAGTTAAGTATTGTATAAATTCTGTGCAATATATATCTCGTTCTAATTTACTCTAGTGTTTCTAGTTTCTGGCTGCTCCTCTCCGTACCTCCACCAGCGTGCTATCTATATTCCTGTGTCGGACTCATTCCACTCGGCCACCGACACCTACGACGGAACGAGACACAAAAGCGGCGACGAGGCTGGGACACAAAATACCTCTGGCGTCCAGAGTTGGGGTCTAACGGTCATAAATGCCACACGATCATCATCATCACCATGTGGCAGTCGACGTAATTACAAATACGTGCATCAATTTTCTACAATTTTACTATGGCTATCATTTGTCTCGAAGTTTAAATTTTAGGCTATTGCAAAATGGAATATTTTTAAGAATGTGAAATCTAGAAAAGCCAATTATTGCACAATTCGTAGCGAATTAATGTTAAAAAATGCTATCTGCATAGGTCTAAAAGAAAGAAGAAAAAGGTGACTCCCCTGGTACTCGATCTTCTTATACCTAGCCGGCCGCGGTGGCCGAGCGGTCTGCGGCACGCCAGTAACGGTCTGCACGGTCACTACGGTCGGGGGTTCGAATCCCCTCTCGAGCATGCATATTTGTGTATTAGCTAGTTCATAAGTAGTTTGTAAGTTTAGGGACTGATGACTCCGTAGTAAAGTCCCCTGAGATCTACAAACATTTGAACATTTCTTATACCTCAACCGCTTCTACGTGATCCAATATTGTTTTCCAAAATAAACGATACGTGAGTTAAGCTGATATGAACATCTAAATATACTTTATACTAACCACTAAATTGCTTCTATTTGACGATGTAAGCTCCAAGCTGAAGCTCCGAAGATCGTTTGAGTGGGCAACACTGACACATCGGAACTAGAGCTTGCGCAATGCTCTGTTCTTGGACTTTAAATTATTCAGGTCGGCTAATCTTTTTGTCCCGCACTGAACATCCACCAGACGACTGCGTGCTATTGCAGCCAGAACAGCAATTTCGTTTCCAATTGCGAGTCGCTGGCGTAGTAAGTCGACGTTTTGTGAGAGCGAGGATTCCTGTTTCCATGAGAGTCTTGCAGATGTTGCCAGTGGTTCGACGTCACAAGACACCGCCGATATGGGTAGCGTTCAGCACGAAGGGTCACAGCGGCAGTTGCATTTCCGTGAGATTCGCCATAAATTAAAAAGATTTCTACTTTCTCTTCATTACTGATGGTCCGCATAAGGACTAGATGACGCCTCGGCGGAGCGGCCGAGCGCATTGACGCGCTATGCTCCGATGTCCGAGGCCGTTCCCCGTCGTGGGTTGGAATGCCCACCCCCCCCCCCCCCTCGGGTATGGATGTTTGTGTCGTCTTTAGTATGAGATAACTTATAAGTAGTTTGTAAGTTTAGGGACTGATGACCCCGCAGTTAAGTCCGTAAAGCTTTACAAACATTTGAACTATCCCCCTTTAAGAGTGCCATCAATGAAATATGGGCCGATATTAACACAACACTGAGTTAGTGCGTCAGTCACATCACGATTACCGGCAGGATGATGTTCCCGCTTTGAGTCCCAGGACGTGCGCTAACTGTGCTCTTGATTTTTTTTTCAAGCGCCAACTTCGCAGTTTCTCGGGATGAAATTGACGTATTGCATTACAACCATCGCCATTATTTTTGTGACTTTTCATGCTACTGATTGCTTGCGAAATAATAAGGGTTGTCTATTTAAAAATACACAAATTAGTGTTGAAATCACTATTTGTTTACATTTTAAAATTTCACGTAACATTTAGTTACTTTCATGCTGGTCATTATGAATGTACAATCTAACACAACTGTTACGGACGAGAGGCTAGCGTTCTAGGCAGTAGCATTGCAGTAATAGAGAATTTGCAGTACCAGAGAATTTGTTATTTTTAGTGCTGCCATTTCCAAATACCCCAGTCACCAAATGTAGAGGTGACTTTTCCAATACCAATAGGAAAAAATAATGAAAGTGGTATTCCATCAAGTGTTCAAAACAGTGTATACCAATACAATATCATTGCAGTGCAACACATGCGGTTCACATACATTGGTCCACAGTAGCACAATCGTAACTGTGTTGTAGAAAATAGTATAAAGCTAGAAATGAGCTGTTACCGGACGTGCTTCAGTGCGTGATTAAGTTACGAAGGAAATGATTATGTTATTTTCCATATGCTTGCGTCGTATTTCAAATGTTTGTAGAGCTAATGGGACTTAACTACGGGGTCATCAGTCCCGAAACTTACAAACTACTTATGAACTACTTACGAACTAGGACGGCACAAATATCCATGCCCGAGGGGGGATTCGAACCCCCCACCGTAGTGGCCGTGCAGACCGTGACTGAAGCGCCTCAGTTCCCTCGGCCACTGCGGCCGGCCATGCTTTGGTCTGACATTAATTCGTTTCACGTGTACGTCTCTGTTTAGTGGATTTGGGATTCATTGAATAATGGGCACATTGGACGAAGGAGAAGTCGTTAGTAACGTGACTGAATTTCTGAATTCATTGGAACCACTTCGAATGCCACCGCACTTAAAAACATTGAGGATTGGTTCACCGATGGTGCTCAATACCACCTTTAATACATAAGAGTTATGCAACGGAACCAGACTGACCATAAAAAAATTAGACCAAATTTAATGGAGGCAACAGAGATCGGTGGCAGAGTCAAAGGAAAAGACTTAGTGATTCCGCTCATACGGATGAGTTCCAACGACTTACAAATTGAATTCAAGTGGCTTCACTTCCCTTTTTTATCCTATTACCATAAATATCACAAGGCCAATCGTTGACTGTGGTTGGCTTAAATTTTTAAGATTCATACCTTTTACGTGGCCAGTTTTACGTGGTGTGCTAAAGATTATTTTTTATGTAAAGGATACTAATTTCCTGAACGTGTCTGTGATCATCATTTTTTCTATAAGAAAAAAAACGTCTAGATCGCTAAAATTATATTTTTTGGTTACAACGTTTCGGTATCTGCTATTATCTGATCCGTAAGATGAAACGAACAAATGTTCGTTGTACAATCCAGTTATACAGAACATTTTAAATACAAAATTATAAAACTTTTTACAAGGATACACTTTCACACTCACCTAAAAACCTCTGAATTTGCACATAAGAATATTTTTTTTATAAAGGATACTAATTTCATGAACGTGTCTGTGATCATCATTTTTTCTATAAGAATAAAAACCGTCTAGATCGCTAAAATTATATTTATTGGTTACAACGTTTCGGTATCTGCTATTATCTGATCCGTAAGATGAAACGAACAAATGTTCGTTGTACAATCCAGTTATACAGAACATTTTAAATACAAAATTATAAAACTTTTTACAAGGATACACTTGCACACTCACCTAAAAACCTCTGAATGTGCACAGTAAAGTTCAGCTCAATGATAAAATATCTACCTAGTAGATACGTCAACTGCAGTCTTGAATAAAAATTACACATATGTAAAACCTTTTAAGCTGATAGGTGGCGCTAGTGTAGAACATTGGCATAATTTTTTACTTTTAATATTCCACCTTTACTATCAAGCAAATAGATAAATTTTTACATTTCATGTTCCACATTTACTATCACGTAAAAAGAAGACAGATAAATTTTAAATTGCAATTACTAAGTAGTTTGATTTTTCAAAAAACTCGTGTTAAATCAATTAATGACTTGCTACTTGCATTACCTTTAAAAGTGGTAGTACAAAATTGTTTTTAATTAGTATATCTATCAATGGAGTTATTAATACAATCAACGTGGAAGCCACCAGATTCTTTCGCAGTAACAATGGCCTATGTTTTTCACATTATTTATGCGTAATTAGAATATCAAATACTGCGTTTTGTAACCATTAAATTACATTGACATTACGTCAATTTCGTTGACGAAATCGCTGAACACGAACGCCAGAATAAATTTTAAATAATTGATTAATATTTAATATAAAAGAATCTATTGGTTTCCACATGGATTTTATTCAAATGTTTCAAATGTTTGTATAGCTTACGGGGTCATCAATCCCTAAACCTACAAACTACTTATGAAGTAACTAATAAGGACGGCACTAATATCCATGCCCTAGGGGCATTCGAACCCCCGACCATAATGCCTGTGCAGACCGTGACTGGAGCGCCTCAGTCCCCCCGGCCATTGCGGCCGGCTGGATTTTATTAATAACTCCGGGTGGCAAGCTAGAAGCATTTATTCTTAATACCTATGTTACTTCTTCAACACCCACCAAATATGTGCTTGAACTGACAGTTAATATGTCATCTTCATCTCTGTGCCGAAAAAGAGCTGGGCCCCATATAGCATGCGTGTCACGTAGATGGCGTTCTCCCACCTTATTTGTGAACGTTCAGAGGCACTCCGAAAATATCTGACATACTTTATGTTGCCAGAGTCTACCGCAAGAGTCGCGAAACTCGTAGAGCTTTTCTGCAACTTTGCAGCTGCAGCGCTGCCAAGCGGCTAGATTGTATAAGCATACCGCAAAGCTATGGTGTATTGTATGCGTATTTGGAGCGCAGTAGTGCAAACTGCGCTCGTATTTCGGAGCTTATTGTAGCGCTATGAATTGTAGCAATTATCAAAAATATAATTCGAAAACCTCTCTCTTCCGATATGCAAAGGATGCTGAGAAGTAATAGAATGACGTTAGGAATAACTTAGTGCAGCTTTACGGTGAATATATGTACTTTTAGGCTTGGAAGAAAATTTTTAATATTTTCATTTTTTGGTAGCAACATCATTACTTCGGTTCTCACTGGGTAACTTCAACTGGTTAACCAATACTTCATGGTGACGGGAGGTGAAGGCAGCCAATCAGGAGTCGCGTTCTGGCGGCCAATAAGATGTGAGTGTTTGATGTCTAGTAAATTTGGCTTAAATTTTAAAATTTGTTCTGGCTTTTGTGTTCAGCGATTTCGTCATCGTAATTGATAATATTTCATTTATAATCGGAACGAATTATTTTTTTATTTTATTTTTTTTTACCGATTTTTACGATGTATATGGAAGGTGCGATTGTCACGGAGTGATATACCAAAAAACAGACCATTTCCATGTAGTATGTAAGAGAACAATTAATTTACTCATCGGAGAATGGTACATCAACAACCTGTCAGTCATAGGGCAGGACCACCATTAATTATTTATTTTATGGTGAACAGAAAAGGTGCATGGTCTTTCAAAACCCATTGACAGATAATGAGGTGAATAATCTTTTGTGTCCACCATAAAATAAATCTATAACGCTGTTGCTGCTCTATGGTTGACAGGTTCTTGATGTACCCTTACCCGGTAACTTATATTAATATCATCGAAAGGACTACATGTATACAAACAATAAGGACTACAGCTATTTCTTATTGGCTGCCACCTGATTTGCTGCCTTCACCTCCCGTCATCCATCGTGCCGTTGCCAACATCTACACGTCAAACACCACTCGCAGACTCATAATTTGCACTTTAGCCGAAAGGGCAGTCCAACCAAGCCAAAACCATAATTGTGACTTTAACCGCCATTTCTTCCTCCGGTTAATCCCAACAAACTTAACCATGGTTTGACTCACCTGTGGATCAACTGAATTGTAAAGTAAAAATTTTGCAGCGTTCGTACTCTGCGTTCGTACTCTGTTGCAATGAGCAGCAAATTTTATGCGTACTTTCAGCGTAAAGAATCTATTCCTAACATTTAAATTTGTAAATATCAACAAATAATTCAATTTCTTGAGACAACATTGTCTCGTTATACCAAAAGTAATAAACATAAGGAGAGGCATTGCATTAAAAATTATGCTGTGGCCTGAATTCGAACCCGGGACCTCCTACTTACTAGGTAGGCGCTTTGGACCACTCAGCAAACACAGCGTTGTAGCCAAAGCGACTATTTCTCAGTCTGAGGAACAAGGCGGGATTGTTCCCATTTGCGTTCTTTGCTGGGGTGCTATTCAAGTGTAGAAGAGACCTGGCAATTTTATACGCATTTCACAGGGAACATGAGGCATAATTAAATTATGTGGTGTTCAGGGAGACGTACTTTAAGAGAGTCCGAGTAGTCGCTTTGGCTATAATGCTGTGTTAGCTAAGTCGTCTAAAGCTCCTACCTAGTAAGTAGGAGGTCCCGGGTTCGATTCCGAGCAACAGCATAAATCATAATTCAATGGCTCTACTTATGTTTAATTTAAATTTTTGCCAATGCTATTGGTCGTGACCTGCAAATTGTCACTGTCTCTTGGAGGGCATTAATTTAATCACTGTAATTGCATTTTTTAAGGCAGCACAAGTCTTCTCTACTGTCATTTGCAGGAGTTGCTTTTGGGTTGTCAGCTATCTATATGAGCAGGCAATTATTTTATTGCTCAATGCTGTTGATTATACTTTCAATTAACATTTAATTATTTATTTCTTATTTGTAGTGGTTGAGTGGAATTTGCTTTCTGTACATGGGCGTGTGGCTTGTTAAGCGTGGCCGCGGTGGAGTAGCTGAGAGTTCTAAGGCGCCTAGCTACGGAGCGTGCCGCTGCTCCCCGTCGGAGGTTAGAATGGTCCCTCGGGCATGGGTGTATCTGTTGTCCTTAGCATAAGTTAAAGTACGTTTTGAACCTACTAAGTGATAACCAGAGTCGTTAAGTCCCATACATTTACAAACATTTGAACATTTTTTTGTTTGTTATCTGATTGGCGACCTCCCCCTCCCATTGTTTGTTGCGTAGCAGTTTATTATTTTATTTGCAAACATTCACTTAAATGGTTTGTAATTAAGATCGCCAAAGCTACCTTTGCAACATTCAGGTTGTACTAGTCAGCACAAGCTTGCCTACCTGTTAAAAACCGCAGGTATTGTTTTGGAATACGAGCCACTCCAATAATTAATGAGTCGCGGCGCATTAGCCGCGCGTACTGGAGCGCCGTGTTGCGGTGCGCGGGGCCGTTCGCCGTCGGTGGTTCGATTTCCCCCCTCGGGCATCGGTGTTTGTGTTGTCCTTAGTTTAGTTTACCTTAGGTTAAGTAGTTTGTAATCTAGGGACTAATAAGCAAGCTGTTGAGTCCCATTGACTTACAAACATTTGAATAGTTAATGGTTATCTCAATGCCGCCAGTTCCACTACGTAAATACGTAGAAAGTATAATTACGTACAACTTTAAACCAAACGACTACGTAGACGATATATCAGCAAGGCGAACCAAAGACTGTGCTTTCTTCGTAGAACACGTAGAAGATGTAACAATTATACTAAAGAGATGTCTTTGTCCGTTTGGTACTGTGCGGTAGACAACTCATACCTGCAGGCATTACAGACGATATGGAGACTGTAGAAGACTTCGCCTTGCATTATCGCACAATATAGGAAATACTGTTAATGATAAGATGCTGGAGATAGGGAAAGCAATAATTAAAACAAAGGTATGATTCGTTGCAGCGAGATCTGTATAGAAATTTTAATCGCCTACTTTCTTCTAATAATGCGAAGAAGTTTTGTTAACCCAACAACACAGGGAAGAATTATCGAAAAAATAAAAAAAGAGAATCACAGCGCGAGAAAAAGAATTAGGTGATAGTCTTTCACGCTCTGTTTGAGGGAGATCAACATTCTGAAGATAATTCGACTGAGAAGATGTAAATGTATAGAGTGAACAAAGAGTGACAGTTGTTTATCGTATAATATGCATCCTTGTCTTCAGTAGGTTTTTTTTTGGTAACGCATAGTTTATAATCTGATCTCCAAAATTTTGTTGTGACCTGAAGGACATTATAGTGTTAGTGAAACTACTTCTCGTTACATTATAAGGTCTCGAATTACGTATTTCAAGCGGTACAACCATTCGTGTACAAAGTTCGTTCCTTCTTTTAACGATTATTAAATGACTATTATATCAATAACATTTCTAGTTATTTCTCATCAGTTGCAACTTTTCTCATGGTTTAACATTCGAATAAGAATAACTACTCCATATCTTTCAAAGCAATGACAATTATTATTTTAAATGGCACACGTTCAAATATCAATTTGATACACAAAAAAATCAATATATAATATTAATCAATTTAAAAAAATAAATGAATAGATAATTAAACATGGGACGGGGAGCATGAAATCATAAAGCAGAGGTTTGATACTTTAAAATCATAATCTATTCAGAAAAATTAACATTACCTAATGTAATTCCTTCAGCATCGCTTGATTTTCTAAGACTGCATTCCATTACTCTTGTTTTGCTCTTGTTAATATGCGTCTTATATACCCCTTTCAACATGCTGTCCGTTCCGTTGCTCCCCCAGCTCCCTTTGCTGTCTCTGACAGAATTACTATGTCATCAACAAAACGCAAGCTTGCTGAATGTATAAATTGAATAACATTGGGGAAAGGCTACAACCCTGTCATACACCCTTCCAAACCTGTGCATCCATTTCATGCCCTTCAACTCTAATAACTGTTGTCTGGGTTTTGTACAAGTTGTAAATAACCTACCGTTCGCTATATTTTACTCCTGCGATTTCATAATTTGAAAGAATGTATTTCCAATCAAAATTGTCAAAAGCTTTCTCCAAATCTACAAACGCTAGAAATGTAAGTTTGCCTTTCCTTAATCTATATTGTAAGATAAGCCGTAAAGTGAGGATTGCCTCCCGTTTTCCTACATTTCTCCTAAATCCAACTGGTCTTCTCCAAGGTCAGCTTCTACCAGCTTTTCCATCGTTCTGTAAGTAATTCGTGTTAAAATTTTGCAACCATGACTTATTAAACTGATGGTTCTGTAATTTTCACACCTATCTGCACCTGCTATCTTTGGAATGGAGATTATTACATTTTTCTTAAAGTCTGAGGGTATTTCCTTTGTCTCATACAACTCACGCACCAGGTGAAATAGTTTTCTTATGGCTGGCTCTCACTGAGCCTTCAGTAGTTCTGAGGGTATGTCGTCCATTCCACGGGCCTTGTTTCGACTTAGGTCTTTAAGTGCTCTGTCAAATTCTTCTTTCAGTATAGTACCTCCCATTTCATTTTCATCTACGTCCTCTTCCCTTCCTACAATTTAGAAAATAAGTTTTCCTTTTTCAAATACAAGAACAACATTGTTATATGAAAAACATTTATTGACAGAAGGTTCAGTAATGATTGAGGTATTTTTTTGACATAAGCGAAAAGAACTGAGACCGTTTTCATATGTTGGGATGATCTTCTGCATTCTGTAGCATTACATTAGATATTTTTATTAATATTATATCTGCGACGCTTGTCGCTTGCGTATCCGTTCTCCCTTCAAGATATAAGTCTAAATTTTGTTTTGCGACTACCAGTTTTTTCAACCGGCCTGGAGAGAGAACGGAAGCGCTATTCGTCTTTCTGCTCTGCAATGTTGTACTGACTAGATGCCTCCTCCTTCTCTCTGCCACGAAACTGTAAGTGTGAACTTTATTTATTCTTATTGTAATAACCCCCCAGTTTTATTTCAATCATTTTTAATTGAAGATGACCTTCTACTCCCAATAACTTTTTCTACATTCTTTTTAGCAAGCTGCGGTCAATGGTAAAGAGATGCTTTGTCATTATTACGATTCGTTGTGCGATTGCATATGTTTGGTTCAAACTCAACTCTTTTCTGCAGTAAATATATACTGATTTGATCTTCAGAACTCGCAGTTAATGTTTTTATTCAGCGCCGTCCGACATCTTAAAATTTTATTTCCCTTTGTTTAAGTAAGTTAACTCTATCGTGAAACAAGCATCAGTTTACGGCGGGTAGTTTAATTTCATTACCTATCCCAGAACAAAGCAATGTCTACACCTGATCCAGGCCTCATCTTACGCCTAAAGGAAACATTTAACCGACTTAAGTTTGTAGTGGCGCTTTCAGGTGTTGTCTTAACGTCAACAATGAGTATCGTTATTTTTCTAATTTCAATACGATCCTTACTCTTGTCTGACATCCTATTTCAAAAAAATTAATTCCTGCAAACATTCTGAAGTATATTCAATTCCATAAACGGTATATAACCTAGATCTTTACAACACCAAACCTAAAATTACGAAATAACACTACAATTGCCTTGACGTATAATTATACCGCTTGTGATTGTAATCCACGTGTGACTGCCGTTCTCAAATCTTTGTCGTTGTTAAAACCATTAATAAATTGATTACAGTTATCTCAAGGTTGCTTGTTGAGTTTGAAAACCAACTGCATTTTCAGGAACTTGTATTGCCTGATATTATATTTGACATAAACACTGGGTTTTGTATTGTGCACTGCATATGTACTTTCTGGCCTCGAAGAAAAGTAACGCCAGACCGTTACAGTCGTCGCACAGAAAACGGCCTGAAGAACTTCGGAATGATAAGTACCTCGAGTCTCCATAGCAGTATTGAATATTTTGCGGTATAAAAAGGTAGATGACACACTATAAAACCTAGAGCAGTGATATTTGTCGTAAGTGTGTATACGTACTCATTCATTCAATGCATGTACTCCTGAAATGATTCAATCCCGCTTCAAAAATTTTCATTGTAAATGTTGATTACTAAATATATTACGAATAACATAATGTATTACGAATAACATGCAGCAACGCGATATAGAATTAATTATATCGCAACAAAATATTTTATGGCGGGTTCACAGAGTGGAACACATTCGTATGCCAATTTATGCTTTTGCGGGAACTCTACTGCCGATTTATTTGAACTCCAGGGAAACACTCTAGCGGAAAAAATTGTTCTATTAATCGTGTGCAGGTGGTATAAAGAACAACATGAAAATCGTCGAAACGCCGGTATCGCCATTCCACTTGCTATGTGGTATTCAATCGAGGCGGTCCGGCAGAAAAATCGTATTGGATTCCTCTAATTGCGGATCCAATAACATGCCAGTTGAATGCACGCTCGGGCGGCTGTTTAGTGGGGGCCAGCTGACGTCATATCAGCGTATATTCGGCCTCGACGCTGCACCCTGCGCCTCATAATTTGTGCCTTTTTTAAGCAGGCCATCTTGTTGGGAACTACCACGGGCCACACTGGACCTCCATATGCTTAGAAATGAATTGCTTCATTTTAAAATCGTAAACCGTGAATTTTTTCTTTAATATTTTTTTTTTCTTTTTTTACGTGCAAGGCACTGATTGAGTTCTTGTCATGGCATACATAGTTTTACTTTGCCAAGGGCACCTGAAAAGTAAACAATTGTTTCACACAGACTCACGTCAGAACTTTTAGAGTGGTGTATGTGAATTATTTGTCATCAGCCGGCCGCGGTGGCCGGGGGGACTAAGGCGCTCCAGTCACGGTCTGCAGGACCACTACGGTCGGGGGTTCGAATCCCCCCTCGGGCATGGATATTTGTGCCGTCCTAGTTCGTAAGTAGTTCATAAGTAGTTTGTAAGTTTAGGGACTGATGACCCCGTAGTTACGTCCCATAGACTATACAAACATTTGAACATTTTCGATTTATAGGGAAGTGTCATAGGGCTCCTACTGCTACTTATGTTATAAACTATTCAGGAGACAATCTGAGTTGCTCTCTTAGACTGTTCGCGTATGATGTTGTCATTTATCGGGTAGTAAAGTCAACAGAAAATCAAAAGCATCTGAAAAATTATTTATATAAGCTGTCTCTCCTCCATGATGCAAAAATTGACAATTGATCCTCAATTGTGATAAGTGTGAAGTCATCCATATGACCAATAAAAGAAATCAAAGTTTATTTACACAATGAATCCGGCCAATCAACAGGCCGTAAATTTAACTAAATACCTAGGAGAAAAAATTAGAAACAACTCAGACTTGAAAGAATATATAGACAATATTGTAGGGAAAGGGAAACGAAGACTACGTTTTGTTGGCTGAACACTTAGAAGATGCAACAGTTCTACTAAAGAAATGGCCTACACTACACTTCTGCGTCCTATTTTGGAGTACTGCTGGGCATTGTGGGATTCACAACTAGTAGGTGTTCCTTTTTCCGGCGAACTATTAAGAGAATGGAACAGTAGAGAAATATTATGAAAGCGGTTCAATGACCTCTCTGCCATACATTTCAATGTCTGCACCTGCATTTATATATATATAGAGGGATTATTACATTCTTCTTAAAGTCTGAGGGTATTTCCCCAGCCTCATCTTACGCATCAGGTTTTCTCATGGCTGGCTCTCCCAGAGACTTCAGTAGTACTAAGGGAATGTCAGCCACTCCAGGGGCTCTGTTTCGACTTAGGTCTTTCAGTGCTCTGTCAAATTCTTCTCTCAGTATAGTATCTCCTATTTCATCTTCATCTATATCCTCTTCCTTTTCTACAATATTGTCCCTAAATTCATTTCCTTTGTAGAGTCCTTTATATACACTTTCTTCATTTCAGCTTTCCCTTCTTTGCTGAGAACTGGTTTTCCATCTGAGTTCTTTATATTCATACAGCTGCTTTTCTTGTCTCCAAATGTTTCTTTTATTTTCCTGTAGGCGGTATCAATTTTCACCTAATTATACATTCTTGTACATCCTTGCATTTGCCTTCTAGCCACTCCTGCTTGGCTATTTTACACTTCCTGTCAATCTAATTTCTTAGTCGCCTGTATTCTATTTTGCCTTTTTTATTTACTGACTTTTTATATTTTATCCTCTCGTCAATTAAATGTAGTATTTCCTGTGATATCCAAGAATCTTTTTGTATGTCTTGCCTTTCTACCTATTTTGTTATCTGCTGCCTTCATTATTTCATCACTCAATGGTACCTATTCTTCTTCTAGTGTTTTATTTTCCTCCGTTTCTGTCAATTGTTGCCTAAAGCTCCCTCTGAAACTCTCAAGAACTTCAGGTTCCTTCAATTTATTCAGGTCTCATCTCCTTATTTTCCTACTTTTCTGCAGTTTTTTTTCAGTTTCAGCCTACAGTCCATGACAAAAAGTTATGGTCAGGGTCTACATCTGCCCCTGGGAATGTCTTACAGTTTATAACCTGGTCCCGAAATCTATGTCTTACCATTATAAAATGTATCTGGTACCTTCCCGTATCTCCTGGTCTCTCCCACGTATACAACCTTCTTTCATGTTTCTTAAACCAAGTGTTTATTATGATTAAATTATGTTCTGTGCAAAATTCTACATGGCGATTTCCTCTTTCGTTCTCTTTGCCCAGTCTATATTCACCATTTTTCCTTTCCTTGCTTTTCCTACTATCGAATTCCAGTCTCCCACCACAATTACTTTTTCCTCTCCATTAATTGTCTGAATAATTTCCTTTACCTCCTCATACATTCCTTCGATCTCCTCATCATCAGCAGAACTACTGGGCATATAAACCTGTACTATTGTGGTCGATGTTGGCTTCGTATCTATCTTGACTATAATAATGCGATGGCTGCACTGCTCATGGTTGTTTACCCGCAATCCTATTTTCTTATTCATTATCAGTCCTGTTCCTGTAATACCCCCAACTGATTTTTTATTTATAATCCTGTACTCGCCTGACCAGATATCCTGTTCCTCTTTATACCGGACTTCACTAAATCTCACTATATCTAACTTCAGCCTATCCATTTCCCTTTTTAAAATTTCTAACTTCCGTACCCTATTAAGGGATCTAACATTCCACGCTCCGATCCGTAGAATGCCAGTGTTGTCTTCCCTGATGATCACATTCTCCTGAGTAGTCCCCGTCCGGAGATCCGAATGGGGGACTATTTTACCGCCGCAATTTTTTACCCGAGATGATGCCATCATCATATATTCAAACAGTAGAACTGCACGTCCTCGGGAAAAGTAACGGCTGCAGTTTCCCCTTGCTTCAGCCGTTCGCAGTAACTGTGTGGCAAAACAACATTAGCTAATGTTACAAGGCCAGCTCAGTCAATCATCCAGACTATTGCCCGTGTAACTAATGAAAAGGCTGCTGCCCCTCTTCAGGAACCACACGTTTGTCTGGCCTCTCCACAGATACCCCTCCGCTGTGGTTGCACCTACGGTACGGCTATCTGTATCGTTGAGGCACGCAAGCCACCCCACCTCGGCAATGTCTATGGCTCATGGGGGTAATACTTTTACGCTCATAGAACTAACCTGTAACGAAGCATCCTGCTTCCCGTTGGAATTTCTCTTTCTCTCTCTTATATCAACCGTATCTAAATCCGATCCCACAATAATGAGCAATACTACTCGTAAAGCAGTGGCCGATCAAGTGTTCTGTAAGCGACTTCCTTAGTTCCTGTATGAAAGCTCCTAAGGATTCTTTCAACGAATCTGCCTGATCCACGATTTATTTTATGTCATCGTTAGGCCTATTAGCACTATTTTTGGGAAGTAAGTACTTCCATTGACTGTTCTGCGTAATTATCTAATAAAGGACTTTTCTTTCTAGGTATTCACAGTACTTTATATTCGTTGATATTGAGAGTCAATTGCCTTGTGCTTCACCAAGCGCCGATACGCTGCACATACTAAGTATCAACCGCGATCACCGACAATGACCTTCCATGCTACCTACAAGGTTATATACGAGGGTTGGAACTCAAATAGTGCGAAAACTGCTGTGGAGACATTACGCTGTGAAATATACTATTGTCGCCGACAGCAGACATTGTTGACATACCTTCCATACCTCCAAGCAAATGGACTCCGCGTTCCACGTCACAATCGAGGGAAACGCAGCCAGTAGTGAATGAGTGGTCTAACGTAGCGGTGTCACTATATTTTCGATACAGGAACAACGGAGGTGGATCAATATTGAGTTTACCAGAGGTCGTACAGCACGGGAGTGTCATCAAGATCTTCAAGAGGCATTCGGGAAATCGGGATTGCCATACAGAACAGTGGCACGTTGGGTAAAAGCCTTCAAAGCAGGTTGCCAAACTGTGGCAGAATGTATCAGGCAGGTCGTCCAAGTAAATGTAAATGTTTGTTGCGCTTAAGGGACTTAATTGCTGGGTCATCAGTCACTAAACTTACAAACTACTTATGAACTATCTTACACTAAAGACGACACAAATATCCATGCCCGAGGGGGCATTCGAATCCCCGACCGTAACGGCCTTGCATACTGTGAGTGACGCGCCGCAGACCGCTCGGCCACTGCGGCCGGTCAGGTGGTTCTAGCGTCTCTGAAGAAATGCGTACTTTTGCCGCGTAAATGGACAGTGAACGACGGCAGACGTTCGTGAGCTCTCCCACGAAACCGGATTACTGTATACGACTGTGCTTCGCATTCTGAAGGAACACCTGGGCTGCTCTACTCGGTCGATAGGACTGGGAAGTACTGTACCATCCACCTTACTCCCCGGACTTACGTCCTTGTGACTTTGTTTTGATTCCGAAGAGGAAGGAACCACTTCGTGGCATTCGCTTCAGATCTGTTCCAGAGATTCGACAGGCAGCAGACCGCTCCACTCGCACCATCAACAGAACAGGCTCTGCTAACGGTATACTAAGCCTTCCACGTCACTGGTAACGAGTTCTGCGCAACGCTGATTACTACTTTGAAAGACAGTAACAGGTGAAAACGTGTAACGCTTTTGAATCGGTAGTGAATAAACGTCGTATATACATTCTGTGAAAACTTCGTATATACATTCTGTGAAAAGCAACGGACATGTAATACTGACATAAATTTCCAAACATTTGAACATTTTGAGGTCAGTTAATTCTGGGCTCTTGTGAGTGTGTGACAAACACAAATACATCATCGCTAATTTTAAACCAGTATTCGTTAACCAACCAGTTACATCCTGCGTATCAACTACGTGTCATGTTACTTTAGTTCTGTCTAATGAAAAGATACTTGTGGCACAATGTAACAATTTGCATGAAAATGACAAAGATATCGGTTGTTTTAAGGTCGAGTGTATTCTGAGATGGTTTGGTGCGGTTCCTGTAGCTATGGGTCAAAGATAAGCTTTTTAAATGTTACTAATATGATTCTTCCCGAATTTAGGCAACGAATCTGGCAGCTTCAAAGCAATAAATTTTTAGAAAAACAATTCCTTTAAGAATGTTAGATCATCTATTTAGTATTGATAATATATTGCGTTTGTGTGACTTTTATATTTAGATTGAATAATGTGCTGTGAAGTAATGTGAAATGTGATTTCTACTTCTTTTTTTTATTTTATTTTTATTTTTTATTTATTTTACTGAGTGTACGGTAGTATGCAAAATTCTACCTGCAATCGTTAAGAGAATCGTAAGTTAAAGTGAAAATATGTTACACGTAATTTGACAGATAATTGTATAGGGGAAATCAGATGTATAGGGCTACTGAGGTATCAGTTACGTAGAGAGGGAATTATTTTGCTAGTTGTGGATTGTCAGAAATCGTTATTTTACAAAACTGCTCTGAAAAGATATTACGTCGGGATTAGTCCGCAGACGCGGGACTGTGAAAGTGACATTTAATAGCTGATTGCCTGTAACAGATATCAGCCAGTCAAGACAGACAGCCTGCGTGCTTTATTGTGGTCTAGAGAATTACTTTGTGCAGTGCAGGGAATATTCTAAGCTAAGCTGTTATCGGTAAAGGAAGAAGTTACATGCAACTATGAGAATGATTTTATAATGTCTGAAAGTAATTACGGACGAAAGGTAGAGAGGTAAGTGCGAATTCGGATTTGCTGCGTGAAGTGTCAACTTATGAATAAATCTACAGGGCGTATCGTAAAAGTCGTGAGCGAAAACTGAATGTACAAAAAGAGACCGATTTCTAGAATATAGCGTGAGCATTCTATTTCACAGACAATTCAAATGTAAATTTTTCCGTTAACAGATTAAAGTGAATATCACAATCTGGCTATTAAGACTAACTGGGATATGGTGGGAATATCGATACTGTTACCCGAAATTTAATTCAGATTGGCAGTTATTCTTTTATTCATGAAGTGACAATGTATCTGAATTTTTGTTCGGAGGCTATCTTTCAGTTTATAGCGACTTGCTGTTACGCCTCGCACAGTGACAAGAGAGTTTTGAAGCTTTTTCCGTGACACTACTTGTATTTGCTGATCTATAAGCAGTGTATTAAACTGTTGATAAGCAGCTACTACTAGTGAAGGTCTACAACCTTTCAACGTGAGTAGTCTAATTACCAGCCATTTCCACAATCCAAGGTTCTTCATCGACGTCCAAGAACTGCGAAGCCATAGAGACTACAGAAAAACGGTTTCCTACATGGAAATTTGCTGGCTCCAATATTGTTCAACATTTTAAGATTGAACTACCGTTGTATCCAACACCAAGATCTTCATGTACGCTGATACCCTAGCTTTATCCACCCTGAAACAGTTTTTGAATCATTAGGCCACACCCTCATGAATTCCCTTAAACAACTTTCCATATACTACAACACTCACCATCTTAAAACAAATTTCACAATCTATGAAATTCCAAAATCATGAAAGACGCGGGAACAACAACTGTTTACAGAGTTTTTATTCTTCAATATTTCCGTGAAAGTTGCATTAACCATTTATTTTGTGCCTAGTTTCGGACCTTCCTGTCCATTTTCAAACAATATGGTAAACAAATAAATGGTTAATGCAACTTCGGCGGATATTGTAAAGAATAAAAGAATCTCACACTGTCGCAAGTGCGAGCTGTTCATTTCAGAAACATGGAAGCTGGTCGCAAATTATGAACAATATCGACAGCCGTGTCAGTCGTCAGAAACGCATATTGCGAGACGGAAAAAACTGAAGAGTGATACTTGGACATACCTGACTTTCAAGAAGCAATATATTAATTGAAAGTAAAATGTTTTCACCAGGAACTATCTCTCACGAATATCAGCAGGATCACACTGATGTAGACGATGTGAAATTGTTTTATTAGTGTCAAAAGCGTTGCATAAAAACGTAAAAGATCGGGTAGATACGAGGGATGGAACTTAATCAGTTGCAACTACAGTATTTACTCACAACCGATTCAGAAACGTCACATGATTGCACCTGTTCCTGCCCTTCAAAGGACTCACCAGTGTCGTGTCGTGTCAATGACGTGAAACGAATAGTATGTCGTTAGCAGAGCCTGTTACATTGATGGTGCGGACGGAACGGTCTACTGCCAGTTCTGAAGCGAATACCTGGAAGTGGTTCCTTCATCTTCGTAATCAAAACAGAGTCACAAGTACTTAAGTCCGGGTAGTATGGTGGATGTTACAGTACATCCCAGTCGTATCGACCGAAGATAGCAGCCATAGCTTGCACTGTATGCGCCCGTGCTTTGTCGTGGAAATTGATGGTTAGCTTGCGCAGGAAGTGTTGCCGCGTCTTTCGTAAATCGGGTCGCAGGTGATGCTCCAGAAGCGAGCAGTAAGACTCTGCATTGACTGTCTGCCATGGGGGAACTTAACGCGTCAGGATAAGACCATCACAGTCGTACACGAGAATAACCGTAACTTTCACCGTACTGCGACTCTGACGTATTTTTGACTTTCGTGGCGACCCTTAGTAACGCCTTTCGTTGGTTTGGCGTTTCAGTTTTGACTCGTACGATGTTACTCATGTCTCATCCAGTCTTACGATACGGCGTAAGAAAGCCTCTACTTCGCGCTCATAGCGTTCCAAGTGTGTCTGAGCAGAGTCGTAACGCATCCATTTCTGCATTTCAGTCAATTGATGCGGAACCCATCGAGATGCAACTTTTCTCATGCCCAGGTGTTCCTTCGGGATGCAAAGCACTGTCGTATGCGCTAATCCGGTTCCGTGGGCGAGCTCATGAATCATCTGGCGTCGATCACTGTCCAGTAAAACGCGGCAACAGTATGCACTTATTCTTCAGAGACGCTAGGACGATCTTCCCGATGCATGTCTGCTACAGTTTGCCGACCTTCCCTTCGTTGAAGGCTGCCGCGGCAGAATATCCGTGTGCACTAAGGCAACTTGCTGTTTTTCTTGCGGCCATTTGCCATCGGAAGTTCGAATCCTCCCTCGCACATGGGTGTCTGTATTGTCGTTAGCGTAAGTTACTTCAAGTTAGTTTAAGTAGTTTTTGTCAGCCTAGGGACTAATGGCAACATATTGAAGTTCCTTAGATTTACAATCGTTTGAACATTTCGTTGAAGGCTTTTACCCAACGTGCCACTGTTCTGTACGGCAATGCCGATTCCCGTCTTGTTCTATATGACCTTTCTTACGATCTCTGACACATTCAATCCTGATCCCTCCGTTGTTTCTATTCCAAAAACATTGTGACACCGTTACGTTAGACCACTCGCTCACAAGTGACTATGTTTCCTCTACTGTGCGCACGGCGTTAATGTCGGACGTGCGGTTCCATTTGCTGGAGGTAAGGTAGGTATGTCAACAACGTGTGCTATAAGCGACAATAGTAGAATCCATTGCATAATGTCTCCACAGCAATGTAGACCCTCTAGCGTGCAGGATACTGGGCAATGATGACATCTGTACAGGTGCTTGGTGGTTTCCTCGACTCCACATTCAAAAAATGTTCAAATGTTTGTAGAACTTATGGGACTTAACTACGGGGCCATCAGTCTCTAAGCTTACAAACTACTTATGAACTACCTAAGACTAAGGACGGCACAAATATCCATGCCCGAGGGGGGATTCGAACCCCCGACCCTAGTGGCCGTGCAGACCGTGACTGGAGCGCCTCAGTCCCCTCGGCCACCGCGGCCGGCACTCCACATTCGCAGAGAGTTGATGGGTCCTGAAGATAGTTCCATCTGGTCATATTATCCTTTCTTCATCCCACCCCATTTATTAGTCGCTTGAGGTACTCTGATGACTTTCAATTTTTCCATTGCAGGTTCTCACCTCTGGGGACGGCCTCGACAGGTGGAAATTGTTATCAGACATCGGCATTTCTGGTGGTCTACAGATTTTGTCGTGCCATTGATGGTGATATACTGCAATTGCCATATATTTCAGGAAGCTCTTCCTAGATTACAGCCTGCTTGGAGCAGGTTCCCATTTAATGGGTGAACGACGTTTAATTTCACTTCGCGTCTCTCAGTGTTTGCGGTAAACTAGCGTCTTATATGTGGTGGGGCTATTCCCGTCAGGTTGTAGTATTTGTATTGTGGAATGATCAACTTACTGCACAAGATTTGTACAGATGTCAGAATGTAGCAATATTCACATTGCGACATATAATTAAATAGCATACACGCATCAGTCGTTTCTGTTAAGAAATTTCAGCAATAGAGTTGAAGGAGTTGGTTATCAACATTCCTTTAGAACTAAAACTGAACTTTATGATGTGTTACACTTTTTATGGCTGATGGAATGTTATTTAAAATGTTTACTATTGGACAGTGAACACCATCTGGACCAAACTTTAAGTCTTTATTAATGTTATTCCTTTTCTAGTAATTATGTCACGTCCTGAGCTGTTGTTAAGAGGAAAAAAGAGTCATATTGCCCTAATGGAATGAAAGTAAGCGCAGTAGCTTTTTTTTTTTTTTTTTTTTTTTTTTTTTTTTTTTTTTTTTTTTTTTTTTTTTTTTTTTTTTTTTTTTTTTTTTTTACGTCAGTTATGTCCTACAACATTCACATGCTAACAGCAATGCTGAACTGTCAACTTCTTCTAACTCATTTTATCATATTTTAGGCAAGTATTCGCAGGTAACGAATCGCATATAGTACGTCTTTCATGATTTAGTGACACGTAATTGGCTAGGAACCATTTATTAATGTCCATGAAAATGTCATTAACAGACATTTCTAGAGCTATATTAGATTTATTAATTACTGCAATGCTCATGTCATGGGCGCACAAAACTAACTACGCGCCCGTCAATGTTATTGATGAAAGCTCATTAATATACACAGGAAAGAGCCCTGAGATGAAACCTTATGGAACAACAAATGTTAATTTCCAGTTGTTTGTTGCCTGATAGCTTAATATAACTGTTTTGGCCCACTTTAGGTTACGGTAGTAACACTAAAAGTGGGCCTTTGTGGTCGTTTTTTCACAGCTCGAAATTTAAAAGAAAATAACGGCTTAACCATTCATCTGACACGAAAACTGAATAACCGAATTTGTAGAGGAGAAAATTCTCTACAACTTTGCTCTCTTATATTTTTTTCATATCTAGTATTGTTTGAGAGATATTTGCAAAAATAACGCCGATGTGACACCGTCCATTGATTTTACGAAAACCAGCCGTTCGCAGATGTCACGTGACATTCCACGCCCAGAACTCTCTCTGGCATACGTCATCTTGCGTTGCGTATTTAATGATTTTCTTATTATAACTTACACATTGTTATTTCAAAGCAACGGCGCACTGAAGAATTAACAAAAACACGTCGTTCTTTGTACGAAAAATGATAATCTAGTGTCTATAAATGCCATATTAGCATCAGTTAACAACTGCCATCAATAGTAAGAAAATAAAGGACGAATTTCGTAACTCTACGCTGTAGTGTAGTGGGCAGCGTGTTGGATTGTGATGCACTTGGTCCGTGATTCGGGATCCGCCACTCCTATTTTTTTTTCTCCATTTTCCTAAAAGGGTTACGTATTGGGTGCATAGATATTGTCACAATAGCAGAATCGTAATCATATCACTATAATTTTTTATTATTTACATTATTATATTTGTTCGAAATGTTTGCAAAAAATGATAAAACTATGAATTCAATATGGGCCGTAAAACATGCCAGTGCGATTTTTTTTTTCTATTGATATCCTTCGCTTTTTGCCAAATATGTAGTATTTGAATCATTTTACAGCAATTACTGTTACACCGTAATATTGTAATTTTCTTAAAATGTTGTGATTTACGCATCCAAAAGCCTTTGATAAATCATAGCCTGTAATTTATTGTCTAATGAATTAGCAATATTCTCACTGTATGTGTATCCTTTTTCTAGATGTTCATAAAACTATTCAGGAAAAATGCAAGAAGGGTTCCCTTGAAAGGATGCATCCGATTTCTTTTCTCATTCTTCAAACAGACGAATTTGTGATATCACTCTTATTACCATCATATCAATAAAATCGCAAACGGTCATCATCCTTCCATCCAAAATATTGATATTGCCTACAAGTATCTAGCGAAAAGACTAATATTTGTAGAATAGAAGATTTCCAAACAGTAATTTTTCCCAAGCTGGACCAGGGGGGAGAGAGTCGGGGGAGTAATTTACGACATCACATGGTTTGCCATTTCACGCGATGTACAAGCAGGGCTTTAACATTGTAGAAGGAGGAATATCCATCAACGATACTTTTACTTATTGTACATTTGTAACGTATTAACAAAATACTGCAGTGTTGTACTGGGGCATACGATGTCGAGGAATCCCTGGAGTCCAGAAAAAAAATTAAACAGAACGACAAATTAAAAAAGGAAATTTGTTGACATTGTTGGCCAAGTGAATTCTTCTCTCACACTAAAATTAATGTACAGCTTATTTTGCAATCAGGGCAACCACGGCTTGTAAAATACGTTTACAACGATTTCCAAAATCTTACAAAAATGGTCTTAAAAATATTATAAAATTTTGTGAGATAAACGGAATTTCGTCCGTGCAGCATTAGCTGTAGTTTGAACCTGTGTAGTTCAACAACCGGTTTTCCAACGTTATAAGTGCGTCTTCAGTTGGGTAGCAATTATTTCATAGCACCAAAAGAAATCTACGAAATCCCAACGTTCTAGCTTTAATTTTTCTACGTACATAAATAAATATGATGAGCCGCTGTTACAACACATTTTTATAAGAGACGTTAATGATTTTAACCATTGACTATTTTTTCTGGGCGTTGATGTTTGTGATCCACACTAATGGCTAATCAAGTATATTTATTAAAACTACAAGGTTTGGGGTTGCGTAAATTTCTTATGGGACCCATGAAATAACAACTACGCACCTGAAGATGCACTTGTTATAGTGCGAAACCGATTGCAGACCTAATAAAGGATCAACATATAGCTAATGCGGAACGAATGCACTTTCATTTATTTTACATACTTTTCCACTATTATTTTAATGATAATTATAGAAAATTTCTGAAAAAGTGAAATAAACGTCATTGGTTTCTAGTATCAAAGAGATGTAAAGACGTCTATGTATTCGTAACCGAAGTCTGAAGAATCACATATAGTTAAAGATAAAATATATGTTGTATGTAATTCATCCTGTTACGTTTTATATTTATTGCTCTGTTTAGTGTAGGTAAGAATTTGAACACAATATTAAAGATTAAGTTTGTTAGCTACCCGAGAAAAGTCAGTCTATTCGAACGAAGTGATACAGTCTTTCGATTTATATCCAAGCAAATTATTATTCAGGTCAGCCCCTCTTGCGAGAATCTTCGTAGCGAACGATTAACCAATTAACGTCGGTTCTCGCAAATTCGCCTGATACCGTTGTGATCCGTACATATGGAAGAATGTTTTCGGACCCCAGTGTCGGTTGTAGCAAATGTCAGATAACAATGCGATTAAGACGGTACGTATAAATTATCAACAAATTAAAATACAACATTTAACAACGCCAACGATAGTGACACATTGCCCATAATATCACTTTAAGGGCAAAGGTGACACGCCGGCCGCGGTGGCCGAGGAGACTGAGGCGCTCCAGTCACGGTCTGCACGGCCACTACGGTCGGGGGTTCGAATCCCCCCTCGGGCATGGATATTTGTGCCGTCCTTAGTTGTAAGTAGTTCATACGTAGCTTGTAAGTTTAGGGACTGATGACCCCGTAGTTAAGTCCCATAGACTTTACAAACATTTGAACATTTTGAAAGGTGACACCTAAATGAATCGAAATTTTATCAGTTCGAATTACTCCTACCTCAAACGATTGAAATCTAGGGTAACAAAAAGTCAATGAAGTATTAGCGTTCCAGTACTGTAATGGTACTGAAGACATGACGTCAAGTGATACAATGTAAAAGCGCAGAAGAATATTAAAAAAAATGTTTCATTCGCTAAGATTTGTAAGATTTAACGGCACACAAAATTTTTGACAGAGCACAGTTTATTGTCTGACATAAATAAAATTTTTATATGACAATGTGCGTGGTTCATGGTATGGGTTCCCGTAGTCATGTCCTAGTTTATGAACCACGGGCAACGTATGAGTGGCCAAGTAAGTGGTCATGACAGTTGGGATACCAGTTACTTTGGAATAAGTTTGGGCATCTCTAACATATTCTGAGTCCTTGCCACCTTTGTGCTTAGACGGCAACGGCAAACTTCTGCAGGCAATTAAAGGGCTTTACGTAGACTGTCGGGCAGCAGTTAGAGTAGATGGCAAATTAAGCGCATGGTTCAGGGTAGTTTCAGGGATAAGACAAGTCTGTAACCGTCACCACTGTTGTTCATACTATTCAGGGATCAAATGTTGAAAACAGTAGACTGGCAGGGCGTGATTAAAATAGGTCAAAACACAATAAGCAGTCTCGTATATGCAGATGACTTCGTTGTAATGGCAGAATCGATTGAAAGGTTGCAAACTAATGTTTCAGACCTCGATCAGAGGTGCAAGGATTTTGATATGAAGATCAGCATCTCCAAAACGAAAGTAATGTCTGTGGGAAAGAGATTTAAACAGATTGAGTGCCAAATAGGAGGAACAAAGTTAGAACAGGTAGTCAATTTCAAGTACCTGGGATGTATTTTCTCACAGGATGGAAACATAGTGAAAGAATTGGAATCGAGGTGCAGCTAAGCTAATGCAGTGAGTGCTCAGCTAAGATCTACTATCTTCTGCAAGAAGGAAGTAAGTACCAAGACTAAGCAGTGCACCGCTCTATCTTTCGACCAACTTCGTTGTATGGGAGTGAAAGTTGGGTGGATACAGGTTACCTTATTCATAAGGTAGAGGTTACAGATATGAAAGTAGCAACAATGATTGCAGGTACTAATAGATGGGAACAATGGCAGGAGGGTGTCCATAATGAGGAAATCAAAGAAAAATTGGGAATGAACACCATAGATGAAGTAGTTAGAGCGAACAGACTGAGATGGTGGGGTCATGTTACACGCATAGGAGAAGCAAGGTTACCTAAGAGACTCATGTGTTCGGCAGTGGAGGGTAAGAGGAGTCGAGGTAGACCAAGAAGAAAGTACTTAGATTCGGTGAAGAATGATTTTGAAGTAAAAGGCATAACATCAGACGAGGCATCAATGTTAGCATTGAATAGGGGATCATGGAGAAATTTTATTAGAGGTACTATGCTCCAGACTGAACGCTGAAAGGCATAATCAGTCTCTAATAATGATGATGATGATGATAATGTGCAGTGATAACGGGATAATATGGACGATGCCTTATTTGTCGAAGTCGCGACTAGTCACTAGGCCAGTATCACAATCGAAGATTTGAGTAATGTTATGAGAAGCTGGGAAATATGTTAATTTAGTCACGGCAACTGTCGTATAATCTGGTGAAGAGAAAGTGCAATTCCTTCAGTGAACGATGTTAGATTCGACGTTTCTTCAGTAGCATCAAGTGATACCGAAACATAACAACACTAAAAAGTCGCATACATCAAGAAGATAACACCGATATACAAAGATAAATAAAATACGCTAGTCGAATTCTATTTCTTCGCGGGAGGTTGGGTTGCTGAGAAAGTTGCGTCGAGAAGCGGTTACTAAATTGGTGCAAGAGTTTCAAAATTAACAGAACATTCGCTTCTTTCATTTAGTAACAAATTTTATCCGTAATCATTTGCAAAGAACATTTCCAGTGAGCGTTCCCTAATTAAACTAATAATTCAAATGTTCAAATGTTTATATAGCTTATGGGACTTAACTATGGAGTCATCAGACCCTAAACTTATGAACTAGCTTACACTAAAGACGGCACAAACATATCCCCGACTGTAGCGGCCGTGCAGACCGTGCTTGGCACGCCGCAGACGCCTCGGCCACCGTGGCCGGCAAACTAATAATAATAATAATAATAATAATAATAATAATAATAATAATAATAAAAGAAAACCTGATGCACTCATTACGGATTGGTTCTCGACGCACTTCCTGTAAGATTTCCATGTGCATACAACACGTCTTCCAACTTAGGCTACAAGCATTGAAAACGTGAATCACGGCACAAAGCACCACGCACACTGGACTTGTCGAGCATATATACATTGGAATACTTTCCACATTTTATGATGTTCATGAACAAATTCTCTTAATTCCATGTTCCAACAAACAAACAACCTTAGAAAAACTGTTTAAACGGTCTAGAGACTGGTTTGAGAATAAAATCCCCACAGAATAACTACAGAGCCACATATTTCCATATTCATTGCATACACACACGTATATATAAGAATTAGTACTGAGACCGCAGATATGCGCAATCGTCTTTATATATGAATCTGTGGTTTGGACGCCAGAGATTGGTGAAACTTAACTTCCATCTTGAATGCCAGCTTCCTGACCTCTAACTGTTGCTGAGCAACGGCATCAACCACTGCAAAGACACTGAAATTCTTGAGAACCGCGTCATATCGTGATATCGGCAGATACGATACACCATCTGTTCACTTAGAAATTCATTGGCGCCCTTGAGGTTATGATAAGAAAAAATAAAAATAGAAAGAAATGGAACGAGCGAAATGTAGCTATCCATCTTTCTACGGTTCAATGTAAATCATAATAAGGAATTCATACCACTAAGTTCTAGCAGGCTGAGCGTACGGACGAGCTGAAAGATATTTCTTAGTACTGTAACGAAGTAAGAAACAAATATTCAATATTATTTGTCATCGTCCCGTGGACGACGAGGCAATTAGAGACGATGAACACACTCAGTGAAGCAAGATCGACACGCTGTGTGACTGGATGGAGGAGTTTCTGTCAAACGGAATTCAGGGCGGCATAATCACCACAGAGAATTTTTCCGACGTAAAAGTAACTTTTTGCTTGCGCATGGAAGTAAAGAGACGCAAGAGGAACTGCAGCAGATCGACGTATTTGTGCAGGGGATTGGGAGGGGGAGGGGAGAGGGGTAATTGAATCACAACGTCAACATGTGTAAAGAGTTGTGGATAAATAGGAAGAAGAATCCATTAATGTTTTATTACAAGATTACAGAAAATCACTGGAAGCGGTTTTCCCATAAAATATCGGGGGCAGTGCATACGCGGTGATTTTACGAATTTGAAATCTTGAAACATTCTTCGGAAAAGTTGAAAATGTGTGCTGGACTGGGATTCGAACCCGGATTTCACGTTTCGAGACAGCGGTCTTCTTAATCAATTAGGCTACCGAGGCACGCTTCACTTCCAACCAAAAATTCTCAACTTGTAGCCCCCTGTCCAATTGATTCCACATGCTCGCAGCCTATACTGGATTTCCAGAAGGGATCGAGCATGTGAATGTGTCCTTCTTGAAATTGTCAATTGCCTATTGGTGGCATATCTTACCATTATTGATATGGTATTTGTTCTGTCGGACATGCCCATATCTTTATCAACTGCGAAATATTGCCAGATTCGCTATTCTTATGAAATACAGAGAGTGTAGATGGGGTTAATCTCAGCTGCTCTTTCCAATTGCACTTAATGTCGATTTTAAGGTTAGCCCATGATTGTACCTTTTAATGTATTAATAGGTAGTCCACTGTCTTGCAAGTTACGCAGTACTGTTAACTCATCTCACAGCAGATGGTCAGGATGATTTGCACATTAAATGTAAAATTTCGTACATCCATGTAAATATAATTCAGTGTCCCTGAAAAATGGAAATTCCCGAAAACGAAAAGAGGAACTCAGGACCACAAACTATGATTAAAATATGGATGTATGCACTCCTCTTTTTTAAGTACCTTATTATGATGAAAAAGTTTTAGAAAAGAAAAATTCTGGACAATTACGAAAGAAAGTCGGAAAAATCGGACAATCTGCAGTACACAGAAACTTAGAATGCACTGTAGATAATGACGCGATGACGTGATTATATAGAAATGAGTGAGAGGCACTGAATTAAAATTTTTGCCGTGGCTGGCATTCTAACTGGGGACTTCCTGATTACTATACAAGCACTATAACCAGTAAGTCACCACGACATGATAGAGTGATTCGACCGTCTCCCTCGAGAATACAAATTTCTGTTCTGCCTCACGTTTGTCACATACATGTCTGTTGACGAGGCTCTCCAACAAGGGAATATCATGCAACCAATGAATGTTAATGGGAACGATCCTGCCTTGTACCTCAGGCATATATTGAGGAACATGTGGCGAAATTTTTTTGTTGTGGCGGGAGACGTGCTATCGCCCTATTTGGTAAATCGCGGTGGCTTAGTAATTATTGTGCTTGCCTAGAAAGCAGGTGTCCCCGGTTCGGATCCAGACTGTGGTTAAAAAAAATTAATTCTATGTTTCTCATTCATTTTAATATCTTTGGTATATATTGACAAAAAAATGTCTCTGCACATTGATTTATTAGTTGATCTTTATGTCTGAAAACAGTTCGATGGGGCGTATTACAGGCACTGTTTGATTTGTAGCGTAGCCATTTACATGTATGTCACCTGACTTTACTCTTTATTTTCGGTCCAAAGCTGGGAAAGAGTGAGAACAACTGAAGAAATTAAATGCTATATACGCCACAAAGCTACAGTGCCGAGCTTACTCCGTCACTGTACACCTTACCCCTGTTCCTTTCTTACGAGTAAAAGTCCCCTACGGGACACACCGCAGAAAAGTTGAAAGCGGCTGCGTATTGTGGAAGCACTTGGCGGTCAACAGCGGACCGTTTGACATTCAGCGCGGCGGGCGAGATTTTATCGCGCCGGGTTTTCCTGCCGCATTTAGCGTGCCGCCGTTTTCTGTCTCCCCTGGTCGCTGGTCGCGGCAGACGTCACGGTCGTTAAGGCCAGCGTCAATACTTCAGCTTCAGCGGCGACGTGGCTCTTTTCAGGCCCCGCGTCTGCCCGAACCACCCCTCCCACGGCTAACGACAGCCGTATCAGCTGCTGCGAGGGGGAGGGAGGCAGCGGAGGGGTTGGCCGATCGAGAGGGTGGCCCCCGATAAGCCGCCACCCCCGGCTAATAGCCGCCCTCATCACCACCTGATAGCTGTTCCGCGCCGGCCAAAAATATCGGAAACATTTCACAGGACTGAGCCGGAACAAATCCCTGCTCTGCACGCAGGAATTCCGTTCGGCGCCATACGGTAGCGCGACTCGGGTACGAACGAAGCCTCTCCTCTGAGACTGCATTCACAGTGTAGCAAAAGGGCACGAGCAGCAGTATCTGCCTCGAAAACTACATTTCAGTGTATTAAAAGTGCAAAACGGTATATAACAAACACGAAACTGACACGATGTACACAACACTGCAGGATTTAAAGAATAAGTACATCTAGAAATACGACGTCGGTTTTGATCCATTGCAGCCTGTGACATAGAAGTATTGATAATGGTTTGAACGTCGTCCGCCAATAGATAGAGCTTACTGATACAACTGCCAGATCGGGTCCGTCTGTACCCTTCAAAACGGAATGTTTACAGCCAAAAGGCTAGTTTGAAAGGGGTCGTCCAATCGAAGCCTGCAGAGTAGCGGGGTGGTCCTTTTGGAGAATTGGCACACAAGTTAGACGTGGTCAGTTAGTTTGCAACGACGATGGTTACGTGCACGTACTCACACCCACGCAACGCTGACGTAAGCAAATGTTCAAAAGTTTGTAGATTCCGTTACGATTATCAGTCCATGCGCTTACAAACTGCCTAAACTATCTTAAAACAACGTAAAGACAACGCACACACACACACACACATACACACACACACACACACACACACACACACACACGCGCGCGCGCGCGCGCGCGCGCGCGCGCGCACATACACACACAAGCCCGAGGGAAGCCGAGAATTCGAACCTCCGACGGGGGCAACCGCGCGTTCCGCAGCAAGACGTGTTACAACACTCGACAATTCCATCGCGGCCAGTCATAAGCGAAGATAGTCACATTGTTAAGGCATCATTGGCAGATCTTATATCTGCCACGGCACAAATGAAAGGTAATTTGTTGAGAAATACATATGCCAAGATCGCACAGAAACCAGGTCTCAAACTGGTTATGAACTGTAGATTAAAACTTGAGAAATTCGAAAGTGGTAGAAAGGTGTGGAGATGGAATCGCGATAAATTGAAGGAAACGTTAAGCAAGAATTGACATAAACGGATGAAAGTATGCATTAGAAGAAGAATGGGTAGCTCTGAGGTAGTAGTTAAGGCCGCAGAGGATCATATAGGCAGTAGGACAAGGACTAACAGAAATCCCTGGATAACACAGGAGATACTCTATTATTATTATTATTATTATTATTATTGTTGTTATAGGATTAATCAATAAAAGATTAATTAATAACATCATCTAATTGTATTCCTGTTATCCTCCGCCAAACCTCTTTATCAAGAGCATCTTCCTTGTCGATGCCGCGATGTTCCAATACTCCATTTATCTTGACTGTCCAAGAACGTCTTGGACTTCCGCGCTTACGTCTGCCGGGTGGTTTCCATTCGTAAACCTTCTTTAGCCACCGATGATCTGGCATTCTCATTATATGTTCGTACCATTTCAATTATTTTCTTTCAATTCTGTGTATTACTGTATAGTATATCTGTATTCTAGCTCTTACTTCATCATTAGTTTTTTTTCGATTCTTGATATTCTGGCACTCCTACGCAAATAGTCCATTTCCACAGATCTTAGTCTTCTTTTGAGATCCGCATTTCATATCCATAGTTCTGATCCATAGAATAACACTGATTCAACCATTATCTTACCTACCCTTTTCTTATTGTTGTTGGAAATATTCTTATCACACCAAAAAAAGAATTCATACATCCCAAAACCTTTCTGCTTCTACTTCTGTGTGCCCAATTCATTTTAATCAATATCTTCCCCTAGATAGTTAAATTTCTCTACCTGTCTCATAACTGCTTCGTCATTGATGTTTGCTTCAAATTTAGCATCACTATTCACCACCAAATACACTGTTTTTGTTAGACTCATTTGTAACCCCCAATTTGTTGTATTCGTGATATAATCGTCGTATCTTGAACTCAAGGTTATAATCTTCTTGTGCTATAATGGCTTGATCGTCAACTTAATCGATGAAAGGAGGAAATATGAAAGTTTTTTTTTTGTGGTTTTTAGGGCGCACAACTTCTATGGTCATTAGCGCCCAGAAATATGAAAGTGTAGCAAGTGAAACAGACAATAGGGAGTACAGACGGCTGAAAAATGATGTTGACAGGAAGTGTAGACTGGTTAAACAGACGTGGCTATAAGACAAATGCAAGACCATAGAAGAATGTATCACTAAAGAAAAGATAGATACCACCTACAGGAAAATAAAAGAAAAAATTGAGACAAGAGAAGCATCTGCATAAATATTAAGATCTTATATGGGAAACCAGTACTAAGCACAGAAGGGGAAGCTGAAAGGTGGAAGGAATATATAAAGGACCTATACAAAGGAAATAAAATTGAAGGCAGTATTCAAGAAATGGAAGACGAAGTAGAGGCAGATGTAATGGGAGATTTTACACAGCGAAAAGAATTTTACAGAACAATGAAAGATTTGAATCGAAACAGGGCGCCTGGAATAGATGATATGCCTTCTGAGCTGCTGATTTACAGACGAATTTTGGATTAGGTAGTGAGACAATAAAAGTAGTAGATGAGTTTTGTGATTTGGGTAGCAAAATAGCTTCTGATTGTCGAAGAAGGTATAAAATGCAGAATGGCTGTCGGAAGGAAAACATGTCCAAGAAGCTCAATTTGTTGCCATCCAAAATTAATTCAAATATTCGGAAGTCCTTGCCGAAAGCATTTGTCTGGAATGTAGCACTGTACGGGAGTTCATATAAAAAATGATAGAAGCATTTGAAATGTGGTGCTAAAGACTAATACTGAAGATAAGGTCGGTAGATCACATAAGTAATGAGGAGCTGCCCAACAGAATTGGGGAGAAAAGGAGTTTCTGGCATATCATGACTAGGAGAAGGTATATATAGGTGATAGACCACATTCTGAGACGTCAAGGAATCATCAGTTTAGCACTGGAGGGAACTGTGTGGAGTAAAAATCGCAGAAGGAAACAATAAACAGGTTCAGAAGGATGTAGACCGCCGTTCCTACTAAGAAATGAGTAGGCTTGCAGGACTGGGTAGCAAGGAGGCTGTATCAGACCAGTCTCAGAACTGAAGCCCACAACTACTACCGTCATGTTCCACACTCCTATCGTGATTATTTCTATATGGTTTTCAGACAAATTAGCCATCTTTTTTTTTCAATATATCCATCTTGGATTAATAACTGCAACTGTAGTGTTAATGGTACAATTTATTTTGGTATGAAAATGTAACCAGCTGCTTCGATGGGTGTCTTGAGCCATTTCAGGCTCATCATCAGAGGAGATGCTACAGGGGCATAGTATTTTCTTGCACCGAGTGTATATTCTACATCTAAATAAACACGCAGCAACACATTGAAAGGCATGACAGAGGGTTCATCGAACCGCCTTTAAGATGTTTCTCTACAGTTCCCTTCTCTGACAGCTCGCGGAAAAAAGGAACACCTTAATCTTTCCCTTTCCGATCTCCCTTATTTCATTTTGATGATAGCGCAAGACGAGGAATCTGCAGCCCACACGGTCGCAGAACCATCTGAAACTGTGATTCAGACACTCCACTCTGCGCCAGAGGTCCACAGTCGGTCCTGTCAACTATGCCGCAGATGGTGAGCTCTGCTTTCATCTTGCAAGCAAGACTGGCAGTCTTTAGCGCTTCAGATAGCAACTCAAACCCTGAGAAAATCTCTTCAGATCCGAAGCTACACACATTATTGATACCAACGTGGGCCACCATCTGCAGTTTGCCGCACTCCGTACCCTTCATGGCATCCGAAGGACTGGTTCCACATCTGCAATGACTCCACCCGATATACACACGGAGTGCACGTTGGCCTTCTTCCCCTCCTTGGCAGCCATCTCTCTTTAAGGGAGTTACATTACCCGCTTAACGTTGCAGCTCTCGACTATGAGCAAACCCACCGAGGTTAACACAGCCTGAAGGTGGGAGCGAAGTGTGACCACTCAAACTGCACAGCAGCCACAGTCACGATTCGTGATTACAATGCCAATAAGAGCTAACGACTAGAAAGACGCGGTGTAGGACCCACATAGGGTAACGAAGATAAACGAAGACGCCTAGAGCTGGTACTAATCCAACGAAAACAATTGTTTTCAGCCCATAATTCTTATGATTCTACTAGTCGATAAATGACAGCCTCCCGTGCAAACAACGTCAAAAGACTGCTCACATTATCTCCTAAATCGTTTTTGCAATAAGGAATACCAGAGGACCCATGACACTATTACACTATCCCGTTTCTACTAGTGTCTCTGACGCACTTTGCTGTTCTGCGAAATATTATCACGAGGAATTTACAGACATCTAATTAATAACTTGTCACACATGGATAGTGCTAATTTGCGTGAAAAAGATCGTAATCGTTTCCAACAACAATTAAAATTACGTAATTAACTAATTTTCCATGAACATATTTGTGGTGAGAGATCTGAAGTGCTAGATCCACACTAACGGTATACTCCGGAAAGAAAAGCGAAAACCCATTGGTAAAGCTCATTACCTGAATTGTCGTAGGGTAATTTGTCTTCTGCTCTCGAAGGGGAAAATTTTACATCCTGTTTTGGTGTAAGTGTGGCAGTAATTGACCATCATTTATACATTTCGGTTAGTATTACATGACAATGCACGGTCGGGAAAGTCTTTTTCGTAGCTGACTGATTCCATACCAGAAGGTGCAGTCAAGGCATAGCAAACAATCTCCACATGCAAGGTTATGGCGACCGTGTTTTGGGATAGACTTGGAGTATTGTTAGTCGACTTTATGGAAAGAAGGACAACGGCCAATAAAGCAGCCTACTGCGCTACCCTGACTAAGCTTCGCCGTGCAATCCAGAATAAGATGTTCAAAATGTTCAAATGTTTGTTAAGCTTATGGGACTTAACTACGGGGTCATCAGTCCCTAAACTTACAAACTACTTATGAACTACTTACGAACTAGGACGGCACAAATATCCATGCCCGAGAGGGGATTCGAACCCCCGACCGTAGTGGCAGTGCAGACCGTGACTGGATCGCCTCAGTCCCCTCGGCCACTGAAGCCGGCTCCAGAATAAGAGCCATGGTCTTTTGTCATCTGCAGTGTTGTTGTTGCATGACAATGCCAGACCCCGTACTGCGAAGGATACACAGATGGACCACCCACCATACAATCCCGACTTGGCACCAAGTGATTTCCACCTGTTTCGCTACCTGAAGGAGTTTCTTGGCGGCAAGCGCTTCGACAGAAATGATGAAGTGAAAGAACTGTTTAAGACTGGTTATCTTCGCAGGCGGCTGCTTTCTACAATTTAGGCATTCTAAAGCTTGTTGAACGACATGGAAAATGTCTAAATACACTCCGGGCCATTAAAATTGCTACACCACGAAAATGACGTGCTACAAGCGCGGAATTCAACCGACAGGAAGACGATTCTGTGATATGCAGATGATTAGCTTGTCTTATCATTCACACAAGATTGGCACCAGTGGCGACACCTCCACCGTGTTGACATGAGGAAAGTTTACAACCGGTTTCTCACACACAAACAGCAGTTGACCTACGTTGCCTGGTGAAACGTTGTTGTGATGCCTCGTGTAAGGAGGAGAAATGAGTACCATCACATTTCCGACTTTGATAAAGGCCGGATTGTAGCCCATCGCGATTGCGGTTTATCGTATCGCGACATTGCTGATCGCCTTGGCCACGATCCAATGACTGTTAGCGGAATATAGAATCGGTGGGTTCAGGAGAGCAATACGGAACGCCGCGCTGAATCACAACGGCCTCGTATGTCGGCCAGTCGCGATGACAGGCATTTTATCCTCATGGCTGTAACGGATCGAGCAGCCACGTCTAGAACCCTGAGTCATCAAATGAGGACGTTTGCAAGACAACCATCTGCACGAACAGTTCTACGATGTTTGCAACAAACAGAATGGACTATCAGCTCGGAGACATAGCTGCGGTTATCCTTGACGATGCATCACAGACAGGACCACCTGGGTTCGGAATGGCAAAACGTCATTTTTTCGGATGAATCCAGGTTCTGTTTACAGCATCATGATGGTCGCATCCGTGTTTAGTGACATCGCGGTGAACGGACATTGGAAGCGCGTATTCGTCATCGTCATACTGGCGTATCACCCGGTGTGATGGTATGGGGTGCCATTGGTTACACGTCTCGCTCACCTCTTGTTCGCATCGACGGCACTTTGAACAGTGGCCGTTACATTTCAGACGTGTTACGACCCGCGGCTCTACCCTTTATTCGATCCCTGCGAAACCCTACATTTCAGCAGGATAATACACGACCACATGTTGCAGGTTCTGTACGGGCCTTTCTGGAAACGTTGAATGTTCGACTGCTGCCCTGTCCAGCACATTCTACAACCTCTCACCAAGGCGTGTACCTGTACACGCCATCCAAGCTCTGTTTGACTCAATGCCCAGAAGTACCTAGGCCGTTATTACGGCCAGAGGTGGTTGTTCTGTGTACTGATTTGTCAGGATCTATGCACCAAAATTGCGTGAAAATGTAATCACATGTCAGTTATAGTACAATAGATTTGTCCATTGAACACCAGTTTATCATTTTTTCTTGCTGTAGCAATTTTAATGGCCAGTAGTGTAGGTATGCAGATTATGTAGAAAAATAGAGGAAGGCGGAAGGGATGTCAATAAACAATAGCGCTGGTAACAAGACTGATTTTAGATGTTTTTGTTTTAACCGGACCTTACTTTTGGAATATCCCTCGTACATTAAGATGGTCGAAATGTGGAACAGTACAGACAAGCCATTTCGTAATTCTTCGTAACAACGTTAAACGGCGACTTGGCTTTATAAGACAGTGTTTACGAGACGTGGTAGGGAGAGAGAGGCAGCCTCGTCGCGGCTGAAATCCCTTCACGCTGACAGCGCTGTTATAAGGAAGTGTTGAGGCCGCGGTGCCGATCTCTGGGGGCGGCGGCGACTTTTCCGCTGACAGCCGCCGGCATCCGTCACAAACAGGCCCGCGTGTCCCGCAGAAAGACTGCGCCGCGCATAAGCAGCTGCGCCGCCATGAATAATTCAGCGAGCGCGACACAATTTGCGCTACTGGCGACGGCGGCCGCGGCGGGCGTGCTGGCCCGCACAACAGCCGACTGGACGTGGCAGCGGACCGCCAACACAGCTGCGATCGTAATTGGCAAGGCCACCACCAGCAGCAGCCATATTTGTCTGATACATTCCCATACCAGAGGGGCAAAGTAAGAGAAAAACGTATCGCAACCGTTCGTACATTTATATGTCCCGAAAGCAGTCTCCATTTCGAAGTTGTAATTTATCAACAAGCGTTTCGCCCTTAGGAGTCATCATCAGATCATATAAAGATATGATAGGAACTGAGCTTCATTTGAAAGATTAAAACTTTTCACTCTGCAGCGTAGTGTGCACTGATATGAAACTTCCTGGCAGATTAAAATAGTAGGAGGTGAGGTATTGGCGGAAGTAAAGTTGTGAGACGACATCGTCAGTCGTGTCGGGACAGCTCAGCCGGCCGCGGTGGCCGAGGGGACTAAGACGCTCCAGTCACGGTCTCCACGGCCCCTACGGTCGGGGGTTCGAATCCCCCCTCGGGCATGGATATTTGTGCCGTCCTAGTTCGTAAGTAGTTCATAAGTAGTTTGTAAGTTTAGGGACTGATGACCCCGTAGTTAAGTCCCATAGACTATGCAAACATTTGAACATTTTTGGACAGCTCAGTCGGTAGAGCGCTTGCCCGGGAAAGGCAAAGGTCCCAGGTTCGAGCCCGGTTCCGGCGCACAATTTTTTTCTAAGCTTCATTTGTTAATTATCACTGAGGGACAGTAAAATAAATAAGGTTTTGCCATTCATTCGTCTGGTGTTAGAAACGTAATGTGGAAGCATTTTCAAACATGACTTTCACATGGAATAGCTAGCTGTGAAACAATATGAGTAGACTCTCTTGTTGAGCCTGTATCATCCAATTTGTTATACGTGTGTCTCCATCCTCTGCTTGCGGTGTTTGAGCCTGAGTCTTCTTTGAAAGAGTGTAATGAAAAATTGAAGTGAATAATTCAGGTTCGAATCCTGGCAGGGTCGCCAAATGAAAGTGTGTAATAAAAATTCCGATTGGAATAGCAATAATTGAGGATGGCTAACAACTCACCATTACGAGGCTAAAAATAAACAATCACATTCAAATAGATTAAATTTTCGGCCATGGCCTTTATAAAAAAATTCACGCACTCATACAACTAAAATATACACCATGTCTTGCTGATCCAGTACCACAACCATTTTGACTGTGAGTGAGGGAGGGATGATGCTGGCTAAGCGTGGTGATGGAATATTCGGCGTTGCATGATGGATTTTTAAAACTGTGATGATAGGTGGGAATATGAGGTGCAGCATGGAATACAGCAGGAAATGATAAAAGGGATGTGTAGAGCAATTTGGGGAGGGATTGGAAGGATTTGAAATTATACATATAAGAAATATTGTAACTGGCGACAAACATTTGCGAGAATGACATGAAATCTCAGGATACAGGCAAATGAGTTGGGAAGGAGGGAGGATGAGAAGTTAGGTTTACGCCATGATGGTGGATGGACAGTAGAGTGTGTTGAAGGGTTAACTCCCATCTGCGCAGTTCAGAAGGGCTGATGGTGGAAGAGAGAATCAAGATGGATTTGGTAGTAAAGGAGCCATTGAAATCCTAAGTGATGAGTCCAGCTGCATGTTGTGCCACAGGGTTGTACATCTTGCTTCTTGCAACAGTTTTATGGTGGCCTTTCATCCTGATTGACAGGTAGCTCGTAGTCATACCAACATAAAACACGTTGCGATGTGATTGCAATAGAGTTGCTAATCACATGACTGTTTTCACATTTGATGGGGTAGGATAAGCCTGTGATAAGAGTGGAATAGGTAGCTCTGAGTGGATGGTTTGGGCAGGTTTCACATCAGGGTCTTCCACAGAGATATGATGCCTGTGATAAGGGGTTGGGATTGGGAGTGGCATAACGGTGGACGAGGATGTCATGGACGTTGGGTGGACAATGGAACACTACATTAGGAGGGAACGGTGTAATCTTGGGTGTGACTGGTTATTGGGTTTGGAGGTAGCATTGGTGGTGTCTTGGGATATGGCATGGGTTTTTTTTTTGCGGACTACATCAGGAGTGTAATGATTCACTGTGAAGGCTTTTGTGAGACAATGGGTATATTGGGTAAGGTACTTCTCATCACTGCAAATTCGCCGTTCATGGCTGGCAAAGCTGGATGGGAGAGTTTTTTTCTTTTTTTTTTTTTTTTGTTTCGAACGGATGACAGCTTTCAAAGTGTAGGTACTGTAAATAATTTGTGTGGAGCCATCAGCGAGGTGGAGATTAACATCCAGGAAGGAGACTTGCTTGGATTGAGAAGGACTAAGTGAAACTGAAGGGGGAGGCTGTGATGGAAAGAGGATAGGGTGGGTCCAACACATGAAAATATTATCCATGAACCTAAACCAAACCAGAGGTGTGGAGTTTTGGGAGGATAGGAAAGTTTCCTCTAAATGGCTCATAAATACGTTGGCATAGGCGGGTGCAGTACGTCTACTATGTTTGTGCCGTGAATTTGATTTTATACTCCACGTTTGAAAAAAAAAAGAAGTAATTTTATGTTACTTTGTAAATGTTAAGCGGTATACAGACTAAGATATCTGGATCGGAGTCTGAAGGACGCTGAGAAAGGTGCTGTTTGAGGCCGGCCGCAGTGGCCTAGCGGTCTGCGGCGTATCAGTCCCGGTCTGCACTGCCGCTGCGGTCGGGGGTTCGAATCCCCCTTCGGGCATGGATGTTTGTGCCGTCTTTAGTATAAGCTAGTTCATAAGTAATTTGTAGGTTTAGGACTCATGACCTCGTAGTTAAGTCCCATAAGCTCTACAAACATTTGAACATTTTGCAGTTTGAGAGCAGCACGACCACGGGTATGTGGGATATTGGTTATAGCGAAGTGGTATCAACCGTGACAAGTATGGATTCAGGCGATAAAAGGATGGAAATGGTGGCGAGTTGGTGAAGAAAGTGGTTTGTATGTTGAAGTTGGGAGACAAGGTTTCGAACAATTGATTAAAAGTGCTGGTCAACAACAGCTGAAATTCCTTTAGTTTGAGCACACTACACAGCCACAATTGGGCGTCCAGGTTTGTTAGGTTTATGGACATTTGCGAGCATGTAAAAGGTAGGTGTGCCGAGTGCTGTTGGAGTGAGGAGGGACCTGGATTCGGGGCATAGGTTTTGGGAAAGGAGATAAGAGTTTAGCAGGTATTGTAGGTCATTTTTTATTTTTGGGATGGGGATGTCCTGGCACGACGTGTAGTTGGAGAAATCAGGTAATTGATGTAAGCCTTCTGTCACATAATCACTATGATCCATCACAACAGTGAGGGAACCAGTGTCTGCAGTGAGGATGGTCAGATGGTCAGGTTGGAACCTGTTTTAAGTTTGTGTCAGGCTGTCCTTTCTTATGACGAAAGGTTGGTGATTTTAGGAAGGGGGAAGGATGGTGATTCGAAGTTGGGCATGAGAAATTCGTGGAAGCTGCCTAGAGATTGGTTATGTGGGTCACAGTTTGATGGCGGTATGAACTGGGAGAGGCAGAGTTCAGTATTCAGTATTGGAATTAGATTCTCTTTGATTGGAGGGATTGGTGACAAAGTAGTGTTTCCACTGCAGGGATCGACAGAACTAGAGGACGTCTTTGGCAACTCGAACACCGTTAAATTTTGGTGTGTGGCTGTAGGTGAGGCCTTTTACAGGACTGAAACGTGTGTGAGGTTAAGGGTTTTGGCAGAAAGGTTAACAACAGTATTCTAGGATTGTTCATTGTGTATTGTGGACTGTTGCTGGGAAGTTTTGGGAGATGGGGCAAGCGGGAAAGGTCTCCAAGGTAAAGCCATGACGGACTCACAGAGAGGAACACTTTCGGTGGGATAGTTGTTAGATAGTGGTGCATACAGGCATCAGTAGGAAGTCAACAGGCTGGATAATTTATGGCGGTGATGTCAGGAATTCTCTAACAGCTGGAGTGCAATGTCTTCAGTTTGGGATGTAGGATTTATGCAGCGGAGATTGCAAATTAACAATATCTTTATGAGGAAACAGAGGTGGTTCAGGCATGTTGTGACATGAAGATGTGTTTTTGGATTACTATGTCTGTGCAGGATCAGTACTGATGGAATCTGAAAAGATGAAGGTCATTGTGAGAGAAGGGATGTATCCAGAGAAAGGAATTTTTTTGGTTAGGCCATTGGAAAGGATTCCACTGTTTAGGCGGTATTGGAGACATATATGTCTGGGTTTTGGCCAAGAACCATCAAACTCTTCTAAACTGGTGGAGACAGATGGAGCAAGTCTCCATTGGAGCAGGGATACTGCTGGAAGATGGGAAATTATGGAGAAAAAAGTAGATTAATACGGTAGGATGGTGGGAAGTGCTGGGTATCTGAAACAGTTGCGTGAAATTAAGCTACAATGGGTTTTTATCTAAGAGAACGCAAAAATTCGCAGAATTACGCACCAACATGCAAAATTACCCTCCAGTACGAAAAAATACATACCAACACATGAAAATTACGCAGCAATACCTATAAATGCGTAATAATACGACAAATTGGCCGCCAATATGTAAAAAGGCTTATCAGTATGTTAAAAAGCATCAAATCATGAGCATGCTTGTAAAACACGCGAAGTCACGTAAAGACAAGCAAGGATACGAAAAAATACATACAAACAGGTGAAGATACTTAAAAATGAGTATTAAGTCGAGGGAAATTATGGAAAAATGATGTTACAGATTGGTGGATGTTTTATTCACTATTTTGCAAGCACCTTTCCTTTTTGTAAGACATTTGCATGGATTTAATTGGATAGATAAATACTTGAGCCAACATCAGGAAAATGTGGGGAGCTGAATTTGGTTTCAAGTGCCAATAAATTCCGGGCAGTTCTACTTCGTTTCGCACAAATAATGAATTTCTCAGTTCTAACTTTTTAATATTAAATTTTCAGTAAAGTGAGCATCACAAAGAACTAGTTTCTGGTTAGCGCCTAGTCTTTTATTTAGGATAATATTTTATCCATTTTTTAACATTTTTTAAATTGTTTGGTGACGCGAAAAACCGTCTCAGCTCCTTGCAACTTCATTATCCTGACTTGTAACCAGCCACAGACACTTACACGCCGTCACTTCAGTTTTGGAGACCGCCATTCTACTATTCGTTTCAATCTAAATATTTGCTTGCGATTCACGTCTGTGTTTTTAATTAAATATCAAAGACACTAACAGTTCTTATCGCTGCATAATTCTTTCCGTACCCAAAGACTGGAAAGTTGCCCAAGTTACTCCGATATTGAAGAAAGACAATAGGAGTGATCCCCAAAATTACAGGCCAATCTCATTGACGTCGATTTGCTGTAGGATTTTGGAACATATACTTTGTTCGAACATTCTGAACTACCACGAAGAGAACGACCTATTAACCAATAGTCAACACGAATTCAGGAGGTATCGCTCTTGCGAAACACAGCTTGCCCTTTATTCACATGAAGTGATAAGTGCCATCGACAAGGGATCTCAAATCGATTCAATATTTCTGGATTTCCGGAAGGCTTTTGACACTGTATCCCAGAAGCGTCTTCTAATGAAATTGTGAAGTAATACGCTTGAACACTAAAAGGAATCCGCTGAACTTCAATTACGCGATAAATCAGTCAACCCTTAAGGTTACAATTAAGAACAACTTAGACTGGAGAAAACACATAGAAAATATTGTGGGGAAGGCGAACCAAAGATTATGTTTCATTGGCAGAACGTTTCGAAGATGCACCATCTCCACCAAAGACACTGCCTACATCACACTTGTGCGTCCTCTCCTGGAGTACTGTTGGGACACTCACCAGGTGGGACTGACGGAAGATATTGAGAAGGTTCAGAGAAGGGCAGCTCGTTTAGTTGTATCACTTTACCGGGGGGAAAGCGTCACGGAAATGTTGCATGAATTGGGGTGGAAACCGTTAAATGAAATACGTTATTCATTGCGGCATGATCTGTTTACGAAGTTTCAATCAGCGACTTTTGCTTCTGAATGTGAACTTAAGGAGATATGACCATCCCAATAAAATAAGAGAAATCAAGTCGAAAACGGAACGATTTAGTTGTTCTTTCTTCCCGCGCGCTATTAGAGAATGGAACGGTAGAGAAAAGTTATGAAAGTGGTTAATGAACCCTCTGCCAGGCTCTTAAATGTTATTTGCAGAGTATCTATGTGGATGTAGATATAAAACTGGAATATCTATAAATCAGCAACCAAGCACACGATAGAGCGATTGTAAACATGAGCACAACAGCGCAAAAAACGATCACAGTGCTGCGCAGTGGGAGATTCCGGCACTAACCCTGTTCAGCCCATGTTATCCGAGACGAGAGATCACACTTTCTACTTCTATACGTTACGGATAATCGATTAGGGACGGTGTGGGGATCACCAATCTGCCTGGTTTTCCACCATCTATAGCAGGCTTGCCCAGGAGGCGGCTAGACGAGCACGAGCGCTCGTGCTCGCTCGCTGCCTGGGCCGAGAGCGCTCGCGGCTGAATGGGGCTGAACACTCATGCGTCGTGACGGACTGGAGCAGAGCAGGGAAGCAGAGGTGTAAACAGGCGCTGTCTTCACGCGAATGACCACAACGTCGTTCCGGCTAAGCTCTAGATGCGAGTGCGTGTGCCCACCTCGCAGTACATAACGTGCAGAGCACCTCTCTTCCCGTTAAAGAAATTTATTATGATAGCTTAAAAGCGAAAAGCAGTCACATCAACGTCGAAGTACAACACGTCAGTCCAAAAAGAGTATATTTTTCTTCAAAATTCTTAGTACACTGAAAAAGTTTAATTTCCAACGGCATTACAATACCTTCCTGGCGAAAGATTATGGACACTTGCAAGATGAAGAATGGAAAGCGCGGGTCCAAAGATTACAGAAAATACTACTAATAAGTGCGGGGTCTGACATGTAGGTCACCGATTTCGATCGAATTTTCCATAGACGTTCTATAATGAATATAAAGGACACGTGTTTCGACATTTTGCTAGACACTCAGTAATATTTTAAAACTCAACGTCAAAGTTGATGGAAAATCGCGTATTTAATGGTGTACATCGAAAGAACATATTTACTAATATGTATGGAGTCAAAAATTAATGACGTTCGAGTAATTACCGTTTTTTGTGCTTTCATGCTGTAGCTTGAGAACTCGTAAATATGAACGAAATTCCGAGAGCCGCGAAGGAGTAGCCGAGCGGTCTAAAGCGTCTCGCTGCGGAGCGCGCGGTTGCTCGCCGTGGAGGTTCGAGTCCTCCCTGGGGCATGGGTGTGTGTGTTGTCCTTAGGTTAGTTTACCTTAGTTTAAATAGTTTGTAAGCCACGGACTGATGACCACGCAGTTTCATCCGTTAGATTTACAGACATTTGAAGTTCCCAGCGCCATCGCCGGTTGAGAAGTCTAGAGCTTCGCCTGCAAAACTGTGGTTCCAGGTTCGCACTTCCATCGTGGAAATTTTTTATTATATTTTTTAGATTATTTCATAATCTCATATTGTAATACCTTTGCTTACCTTATTTTGAAGAATAGCATTTGGAAGAGTGATTATCATGCAACTAAGTGTATTATCTGTTTACAGCTGTTTACTTTGTGATACTCGGTAAAATAATAAAAATATTTTATTTTCTCTTTCAGCCATCAGAAATCTCTTTCATTCATAAGAAATGTATTTTCCCTTTCATACGATTAATTAAAACATTGCGTTTTGCCGACGACATAGTAATTCTGTCAGATACAGCAAAGGACCTGGAAGAGCAATTGAACGGAATGGACAGTGTGCTGAAAGTTGCATATAAGATGAACATTAACAAGAGCAAAACTAGAGTAATGGAGTGCAGTGTAAGAAAATCAGGTGATGCTGAAGGAATTAGATTGGGAAACGAAGCAATAAAGGAGGTAGATGAGTTTTGTTACTTGGACAGTAAAATAACAAATGATGGTCGAAGTACAGAGAATATAAAATGCAGAATGGCAATGGGTAGAAAAGCGTTCTTGAAAAAGAGAAATTTGTTAACCTCTAATATTGATTTAAGCCTAAGGAAGTCCTTTCTGAAGGCATTTGTGTGGAGTGTTGCCTTGTATGGGAGTGAGACATGGACGATAAACAGTGCGGACAGGAAGAGGATAGAGGCTTTTGAAATATGGTGCTACAGAAGAATGCTGAAGATTAGGTGGGTGGATCGCGTAACTAATGAGGAGGTACTGAACAGAATTGGGGAGAAAAAGAATTTCTGGCATACCTTGACTAACAGAAGGGATAGATTGGTAGGAAACATTCTTAGACATCAAGGAATTGTGAATTTAGCATTGGAGGGAAGTGTGTGGGGTAAAAATCGCAGAGGAAGACCAAGAGATGGATACAGTAAGCAGATTCAGACAGATGTAGGTTGCCGTTCTTATGTGGAGATGAAGAGGCTTGCTCACGATAGGGTATTGTGGAGAGCTGCATCAAACCAGTCTCCGGACTGAAGACCACAACAACAACAACGATTAATTTGCCAAACAATAGATTATTCAACCCGATAACTGTAACATCTCCAGAATTAGACTGACCGACAATTCTCCGTTGCGAAGTTACTTTGTTGCAATTGTCGCCTCCCTCACTGCTCCTCACAACTCTTTTCCTTTACCGTTAGCCACCACGAGCCGGCCGACAGCTCACTGCTGCGGCGCGAGCGCGAGCCAGCTCGCTCGAGCAGATTGCTGAGCAGTCCTGACCTATAGTACTCATAGTGTCCAGTTATTTTAATGGCTGTTAGCAATATTTTGTCCGGTGAGTATACTGTTTCTCCAAATGCGCCTACTCGTACAGATTCCGGACAGGATTGGAGCGACATGCCAGAGATGTGGCAGGAGTAGGAAAGAGAGGGTAGCAGTGTAGAGGGCGCAGAGAGACGTTTAAAAGCGGCGCACGGGGCGGTATCTGGCGCCCCATGGCTGTTGTTCACTCTCTGGCCGCCCCTCCCACGCCCCCTCGCCGCCAGAGATATCGTTGCGCGCCGCTCAGCGAGGGGAACTCCCTAAGTGCACACTTGTTCCCGCCGACTGCGCCGCAGCCCTTCTCCCAGACAGCAAAATCGCTTCCCGCCGGCGCTTCGGCTTCTCGCCGATCGTGACACCGCCGTTATAAACAAAACACGCCAGCCGTCTTCTGTAACGACAGCGAAGAGCAACGTACCGTTATGGGTACGTGGCTGTAAGGAATGGGAAGTCCAATGGAAAGGAGGGCGGTTTGTTAAGGATATCGCATCGGCAGTGAAACATATAACTATTGATGAACTTTGGTTTGTAAGAGTCTTTAATCCATCACACCAACTGTGGTTTATATTAGTTCAAAATGACAGCTACCAGTTGCAGGTTCGTGGTTTTTATTTACGGCTAGTTTATGGCAATTATTGTCCTTCCTCAGGTGTGTAATTGTGTCCTATTATGTCTGATCTGAACATGAAACAATTTGTTCTTAACCTTATATTTCTGTTCCAATGTTTTCCAACTACCAACTTGAGATATACTAGCTGATTGACTAGGCTTACAATACGTAACAAATTTAAATGGATTACGACCATTATACTTCCTCCATTGTACACCAGTAGAATCGAATGCATGTAAACTGAAATCTTTCAACCTATTAGTACAAGCAATACGGACATGTTCTAATAAACCCTGGTCCTCAAATATTTTCTTATTAGCTTTATCCTCATTAGTAATACGTTCTGTCCTAACATGTACGGACATATGGGACATAATTATACACCTGCAATAGTAAATAAAATAATTAGGCTGCAACTGGTTGCTGTCTCATTTAACATAATATTTCCCATGTGTATCCAATCGTGTCGCGACATCAGAAGACCACTACTTATGTTTCATTAACATATTTATGTCATTGTTTAACTACGGATGTATTCGTATATTATTATGTGCCTATATGAAGTAGGTAAGTATTTTACTTATTTACAAATTGTCTGTACAGTGGGACCTTTCGTAATAAGGATAATCCGCTTCTCAGTCTTACCTGAAATGCGATACAATAGTTAAGCAAAATATGTTTTATCTGTCGGAAATCATAAAAAAATGGATAATATATTCCATTCCGAAAAATACACAAAAAACCTTTAATCAATACATTTGTACTCTTCACACTGTCTAGCTTTTGAGGATTCTGTTAATCCATTCCAAAAATAATCGAAATACATGTTCACTTAATTTGTTTATAATAGGGAAAGTGATGTTACTAACGTAATAAATTGCCGAAACATTATTTCACTTTAACATAAACAGAATATTCAAGAATGACTGACTCGTAGGAGAAACTAATAATAATAATATTAATAATAATAAACCACGAAAACTGGCAAGCCGCGTGCTCTAAGGCGTCACGCTATGGACTAGACGGCCGTTTCCGCTGTAGCTTATAGTGTATTGTCCTCAGATTAGTTAATCTGTTTGCATGTCTAGGGACTGATGACTATAGCAGTTTGATCCAATAGGTTTACAGAAGGCAATTGAACATTTCAAAAATGGCAAATTGGAGAGATCCAGTAAAAGAAAATCGAGACCTATAGCGCATTTGATTCGTAGATGAACGAGAATTTCCCACATAATTTTTTTTTTTTTTTTTACTTTGAAATCTTAAAATATAAGGAAGAAAGGAATCTTAGGGGATAACGTCCCTTCGGCATCGTGGTCATTAGGGATGGAGGGTGAAGTATGGAGAAAGGAAAGTTTTAAAGAATTTGTACATAAATCAGACAGCAATAATAAGGGTGGAATGATATTAAATGCAGGCACTGATTTGGAAGGAAGGAAGATAGCATTTTAGTCTACCTCCAATGCTATGCCATCTGCACATTGACCAGGATGTGAGAAAAAGCAAATAGTAGCTTGAGAGGGAATTAAAGTTCAGGGAGTAGAAATAAAGATCCTGCAGTTGGCCGATGATATGGTCAGTCTGTCGATGACAGAAAGGACCTGCACGAGAAATTGAAAGGAATGTAAATTGTATTAATGGAGTGTATAAGATGAACAATAAGAAGAGCAAGACAAAGGTGAACGAATGTAGTCGAATTAAATTGGATGATGCAGAAGGAATTAATTTAGGAAATGAGACAATAAAGATGGTACATAAGTTTTGTTACTTGAGAAATAAAATACGATGATAGAGTTCAGAAAATATGTAATGCAGAATATCTATGGAAGAAAAGCATTTCTAAGGAAGATAAGTTTGTTGACATTGAATATTAATTTATATGTTAGGAAGTCTTTTCAGAAGGCATTTCACAAGAGTGTAACCTCTTACAGGTGTGGGACGATGACGATATACAGTTCAGGCAAGAAGAGGATAGAAGCTTTTGAAATATGGTGCTACAGACGATTAGATGGTTAGATTGCATAACTGAAGTAGCGGTACTGAACATAACAGGGGGAAAAAGAAATTTCTGAAATATTTTGACTAAGAGAAGGGATTTATTGGTAGGAGGCTTCAAAAAATGACCAGTTCAGTATTGGATTGAAGTGAGAGGCGTAAAAATTGTATGGGAGGACCAAGAGTGGAATACAGTAAGCATATTCAAACGGATGTGGGTTGCTGTTCTTATTAGGAGATGAAGAGACTTGCACAGGACGAAGTAGCGTGGAGAGCCGCTTCAAACCCCTCTACGGACTGAAGATCACAACAAAATTATTATAAATATGTATGTCTTAATGATAAACATACTAGTGGATTAGATATATCATTTTAGCACCCTTGTTGTTGTATATAATATCAAAAAACATTTAGTTATTACTCTTTCAATTGGTTTGTTGCCACGTTCCAATTTTATCTATCTCGTACTGTTCATCCACTCCCTAGACACCTAAATTGTCAGGTTTCTGTATAATATTTCTTTTGTCCCTATATCTGTACGTCCCTTCAATATTTTCGTTACTGCATTTTTTAAGTTAAAACTAGCTCGTCAAAATTTCAGGAGACAAAATATTCATTCTTAGATGAGAGTACTTCAAGCCGCCAGTGAGGAAAGGAAGACTTGAAGACCATACTGCATACAGGCCAATCAGCGTTCCTCTGACGGAGGCGAGAGTCAGAAAACAATATGGAGTACGCCTCGGGCAGCCAAGAGAAATGTGCAGGACCGACAGGACCCATGGTCCACTCTATCACTGCGTTGTCCTTTCTGGTGTATCCTGACCATTCGTCAGTAGGTCGGAAGATCCGACTTTTTTTTTTTTAGATTTGAAAGAAAAAGAAAACGTCTCCAATTAAAAGCTCTAAAATAAGGACTAAAAATTTTCGTAAGCAGTTAACCAACTGAAGTTTGAACAAGCAGGTGGATATTTATAATTTTTTTGAAACTAAGAAGAATTGGTATTCTTGCAACTGTGCTACACTGGTAAGCAGATAATCGCAAGTTTATCTAGTTGGATACGCTCTGTGTATCGTTGCCTTAGTTTTAGACATTACGGCACTTACTGGTGGGAGCAGAAGAAAGACCTCGCCATTATTCTTTCTCCATTACACTACCTACTCTATGTTGTAGATGACGAGTAATTGGATTCTATTGTAACGAAAGTTCACCAACCTGATGCAATCGAATGTTCTGTGCTGAGCGCAGGAGAATGCACGTAGGTCGTTAGTTCATGATCTTGTGGCTGTTAACTAGCAAGGGACTAATTTGGTAAAATAAATGATTTATTAAAAATCTTTTTGATGAACTGCTTGTTTTATTGGAGCAGATGTATAGAAACTGAATAGTTCACAAACTGTATTTTCATTAAATTTTTGTATCTTATAACTATAAGTTTGTTGAAGATTTATAAGAGCAATTTCTCATAATGCCTGCCGGTGAAGGTGTGAGTAGACACCGCTTTCCACCTCGGTTTCTAGGTGTGCTAATTGGGTCCAAAACATGGCCAAAGTGTTAATCTGCCTCTTAGTATTTCATATGTTTATTAATTAATATGTTATTAAATTATTTGAAATAACACAATGGTGGTTCGCTATTGAGTAATAACTTACTATGAAGATGAAGTAAAGGGAAAGTTTTAAAATATTAACCAAAGAAAAATTTCGTTTTGGCGCGTACTCTCCAAATGCAGTCCAATCACAGTTCAGTGTTAGATAAAAATGCATAAATGTTTGAGGCGCTCCAGTCACGGTCTGCACGGCCACTACGGCCGGGGATTCGAATTCCCCTCGGGCATGGATATTTGTGCCGTCTTAGTTCGAACGTAGTTCAAAAGTAGTTGGTAAGTTTAGGGACTGATGACCCCGTAGTTTAGTCGCATAGACTATACAACATTTGAACATTTGCATAAATGTTTGTAGAGCTTATGGGACTTAATTACGGGGTCATCAGTCCCTAAACTTACAAACTACTTATGGACTAGCTACAACTAAAGACGGCACAAATATCCATGCCCGAGGGGGGATTCGAACCCCCGACCGTAGTGGCCGTGCAGACCGTGACTGAAGCGCCTCAGTCACTTCGGTCACCGCGGCCGGCTCAGTGTTAGAATTTTGAGCCACCTCTCCCACGTAAACAGTACTGTTACGCCGCAAACATTGTGACAGGGAAATGTGTTAAGATCTTGGTTTGCTCACTTTAGCAAGACGGAATAAGGTCAGCAGCCGGTAGCAGAAATGCTCACCCGCCTTGCGTGATGACGGCAGTCGCTGCGTCGGCAAGTTGGAAAACCTACCGTCAGCGAACTGTGTGTGAGTGAAATGGCTGTCAGACAGAGACGCAGCTGGTAAACATTTCATAATTACACGTAACTCTGTCACAAGAGTGAATAAGACCGCGGATGCGTCATCGGTAAAGACATATCGGGCGAACTCTGCATTTTCAAACGGAACACATTCAAACCGTTTCATACGTCATAGCTTCAGCCAATTTTATGTATAAATACTCCCACATTTAGAAGTAGCAGTCACTTGGTCTTCTGAATCGACGATGCCCAGGAGGTAGTCGTCAATTCACTGGCCTAATCGTTGGGCTCAGTCTTTGTCACATATAGCAGTACATACGGGTAGCTGCTAGAGGCAGCTAAGAGATGGAGTCTGGTCGAGGTCATACTTCACACTAAACATCTTCTGGAAAGATATCCGCTGTGCTGACGACTTCACACCTCCATGGTGGCTGCCTGAGGCCAGCGCAGTCTTCAGTGGTTGGTTACTAAAGGTCAATGTTCCTGTCGTCGAGTTAGCACTCTGATGCTAATCCGGCCAGCCGGAAACCAGCACGACATTCGAATTCAGAGGGATCCCTACGTGGATCCACTGGCCGCTGCATAGCCTGGTGAAGAGCACTTCACAATAACAGTTTTTGCATCGCTTCCCGGCATCGCGGCGTGGCGCGAGCATTGCCATCATACGAAACACCAAGGTTGCAGCTCGAAGGCGACGCCACCTACTGTACCATCTATTACCAGTACCTCACACCATTCTGCGTCAGTTGCATACGGCTCTGTTCTGACTTGGTCTGAGGAAAGGAAATATGATGACAGCAATCTACTAATATTACAACCATCTTAGGATTTCATCTCTCTTAGAACTGGATTCGTGAGATCTTTGAGGCTATTGAACCTACATTTTGACCGAGATCAGATACTAGTACAACAGTGACTTTATAACAACCACGGACCTCACAGAGTCTAAGTGTGGTGGGGGGAGCAGCATCAGTGAAACCAAACGTAGAGCGAACCGCAATTTATGTAAGGAAATTCAGTAACTTGCATTTGAAGGATATCACATTGCTTATCGATATGGGTTTCTTACCCCATAAGTTTGACAAAGAATGTCGGAAAGGTACTAAGAAGGGCCGTTCCTTTTGTATTATCACGCAATTTGATAGAGAGTGGTAATAACACTGCATGCAAGCTGGCGTGGCACTCATTAAAACGAGAATTTTTCCTTGCTGCGAGATCTTTTTACCAGATTTAAATCACCATCTATTTCCTACGGATACAAAATATTTTGTTACCCACCAACTGCACGAGAGAAATGAACATTAAAAGAAAATAAGTAGCACAATGCTTGGCTGGAAAGATAAAGGTATACGCTTCTTCCCAGCGATCGTAGATAGTGGAACGGTAGAGAAATGATCAGAAAATGGTTCGATGAACCCCTGCTAGGCATTTAGCTGTCAAAGTCGGAGTATTCACGTTCATGTAGGTTTATGAACTCTTAGATAATCACAGTGAAACTTCCGCAGATATAAATGGGTTTTCAGATGTGTTTTATTGGTTTCCCAGTGTGCAAGATTGTCAGGACGTTAATTATTTCCGTTCAGTACGTGATTCAGAGCCTCCTTTCGAATTTTATTCGATCATAACGCTTTCTGTGTACTTCTATGGAGCGTTTATGGATGGCCGAAAACGTAAAAAGAAGTGATTGAGGTGACAGCTTGCGATGATCTGAAAATTCGCGATCGAGTTCTGATTAGGGACAAATTTTAATATTAAAAGACAGTTTTTCTATAGCTAGTGAAGCAGGTGCAAAAAGTATTCGGGGCTAGATAATTAATACGAAATATTTAGTACAAATATGGATGGTCGACAATGTCTGTCTGAAATTGCGGACATTTTATAATTAATCAACTAGCTTGATTTTGGTAAATTATAAAACAATTACGGCGATAAATTCCCATTACATATTAGATATATAGCAACAAAATTAAATCTATTTACCCTCACTGCAGTGTGCGTGTGTGTGTGTGCGTGTGTGTGTGTGCGCGCGTGTATGCGTGTGTGCGTGTGCGTGTGCGTGTGCGTGTGTGTGTGTGTGTGTGTGTGTGTGTGTGTGTGTGCGTATGTGAGAGAATGAGTAGGGGGGGGGAGAAAGAAAGAGAGAGAGAGAGAGGGAGAGAGAGAGAGATACAGATTAAGGGCTAAGAGAATTTGTTACTCTCTGTTACAAAATAGATAAACAAGCAGCCCTCCGTCGAAATTTAAAAATTATTTGACCTGGTTTCGCCAATGACTAAGATTGCCTTCATCAGATAATATAAAAACAAAACAACTCACATAATAAAATATACTACTCAGCTGTATAGCTTACGTCACAAAATTTAAAAAGAATTTTTTAGAAAAAGTTAGCCACTATGGGCTGCACGCCTGCACAGAGGCATCAGTTTGCCCACAGTGGCTAGCTTTTTGTAAAAATTTCTTTTTACTTTGTGACGTAAGCTATACAGCTGAGTAGTATATTTTATTATGTGAGTTGTTTTGTTTTTATATTGTCTGATGAAGGCAATCTTAGTCATTGCCGAAACCAGGTCAAATAACTTTTAATTTGCGACCGAAGGCTGCTTGTTTATCCATTGACGTAACAGTCGCTGACAATAGCTGCTATGTTTAAAATTTTAAGATCTTTGTTAGTACTTAGAGTGGGGCAAATTTCCACGAGAAGTTGATTTAAGAGAGATACTAGCGAATAAGTGTCTCTTAGCCTTTCGAGAGCAGATGTTAGGAGCTTTTTCACGCAGCAGCTGACATTCTTCCCTAGATTTTTCAGTAGGTAAAACAAAAGATTGAGTTGAAACCATTTCGAACTGCAGCAGCACTTATCGGCAAAGAAAAAACATAATGGACAGCGTCCGTAATAGAGATTGAATTAGGAAGTGTGATGACTTTGGGGCATAAAAGAATCTCATTGCTGAGCTGGTGATGAGAGATCACAGGTCAGCGTACACTCTTCTGCACTGATAAGGCCTTTCTCTGCTACCGATCTCTTCCTTTGGTCTTCAGTCCTTTCCCACACTTCTCAATCGAATGTGGTCGACGACTTCCATGGGAGCGATCCACGGACAAAATGGAATGGAGCCTGAAAGGCAACCACCGCGATGGGTGATCAATTGAGAAAAGTGAACATTTTAAGCCAACTTGCAGCGTTTAAACTTTGTGCCAGTGTCGACTACTGGGTGGATAAAATTACCGAAACGATGTAGCATGCCACTGATGCATTCATTCGTAACTGAAGGGCCGTTCCACGGTGGATATACCGGTTCTCGATAGACCACCGATATTAAGCCCAGTCGGTCGCGGCCAGTACTTCGATGGGTAACCGTTCCTGTATGTCACGCGCTGTGGACGATTTTCCCTTTGCTTTACGGCAGAGAGGACAGGAGGGGTGCTGGTGCAAATTCCCTGATCACCAATCATTGCACCAATCTCCTCTTCGTGAAGGAAAGCTACCTTTGGGCACGAAGGATAGGGAAAAACCTTTCCAATTAGGCGGCTAAACCTGCTCTTTATGGTCTCCCAGCTATTCATGGCATAGACTTTACTTTTATCCATTCCTAAGTCTTCAGGGTGACCAAAAAGGCAGCCCTTCCCTTCGTGGAATACGAATGTGTCTCTGCCATCAATACCAGGTGAGTGGCTCTTCGTCTGTTAAAGTATCGGCCGAAAGCGGAGAACTTTTCATACTTTCTGGTAGAAAGGCCAAATTTCAGCAGATTATTCGTTAGTGCAAGAATAGATTGTGGCAAGAGTTCCTGAACTCAATTACGCGTTCCATAAAACGTACACAAGTATGTGGTTTTCTGTAAGAGAAGGACTGTAGCCAGTAGCTGCTGTAATAGGGTATGGCAGTCTAAAAACATCATAGAAACTGTGGCGGCATGGCGCCAGTTAGGATTCTGCTTTCCGGCCAACTTCTGGTCCATCATTGAAGATGAGTACAGCTCGTGACATGTCCACTGTCCATAACAGGATTCATTATAACAGGATTCTAGAATACCTTACTGAATTTAAAAAAAAATAATAATAATAAAAAAATCCTTCTAGAGCATTTTATTTTCATTTGAGCTTCGGGACACTTTCCCCTCTCTTGGACAGAGGCAGTTTTAATTTCCCTCTTAAAACTTGGTGATGAGCGAGCAACCAGTAGTATTGCCTTCAACAACTGCGTGGGTAACAGCTTAGAGCAGGTAGTCAACCACCGCCTTGTCTAGATGTTACAACACAAGCACATTCTTAGTTACTTCGAGTATGCGTTCAGGAGGTATCGAAACCTCGTTCATAACTTTGCCTTCCCCGAAGCGGCTTTACCTGCATCGTCACACCTTTTCAGGTGTAGATTTAGTTTTTGATTCCAAGAATACACATGCACTTAATCCTCAAGCAGCTCCACGAATGGGAGTTTCGTGGTTGTCGTCCCAGTTTTATTCAGTCGGGCACGCAGTCAAGGATCGCTTTGAAAATGAGAACAGTGTCCAACAGCGGAGTGTTTCTAGTGTAACTGTGTTTGCCATAGCTGTTAACAGTATAATGACCGTCCAGTGTTTTTTAATTGTGGATGACTCCTCAGTTTTTTGCTCATCTTAGAGCCTTCGCAGTGATAACGCCCCAGTTGCAGTTGCGACGTTCCCATCGGTACTCACCGATACGAATTGGGCAATACATAACTCAGGGTAGTAGAAGGCTTATGGCTCGTTGTCTCGGTTCACAGGGGTGAGTTATGCATGTCAGTTTCTATGCACTAAACAGCTACCCAATCTGTTTAAATAAGATCAACAATTAACAATTTGCAGTATGATGACGCGAAAAACATATTTAAACTGTAAGGTAACCCTTAAGGTAAGCCTTACGTTATAACGATGAATGAGCTTCATTTTGAACATATTATTCGTTTTAACCTGTTTATAGTGAATATGTAGTAATTAACTTCTCATGTGACTCAATTAATTATCGTGATGCACAATATATGTAGGTAACTTAACTGTGAACATTTTCTGTCATTTATTTATTATCTGTATTGTAATTGTTTATGTATATATTATTTTATTTTATTTGTACTATGTATGTTTTCTAGATGACTGTGATTACTTGTTATGTTTAATATGTCAATGTAAAATACTTCTCTGTAAACGAGACCAAATATCGATCTGAATATTAATCGTCGGATCCTTAGATCAGAGACTTTATTGTATAGCAGTGCTCGCCTGGGAGAGAGCGGGCAAGCAGCAGCAGTATCTGCCGCCCCGTGACGTAGATCAGACGTTCGTACGCGGTCCGCGGAGTGCTCAAACAATATAAGTAATAAAGTTGAACAAAGTGAGAGTTGTAATTTGTTATAAGTGCAACGATATGAGAGTTTATGTGAAACCAGTGAACATAAGTGAAGCAAGAATTGATCTTAATGAAACATTTATTCGTTCGTCCTGCTGAGGCAGAAATTCGTTACGTGTTCGGTAATCGTCCCAGACGTCCGAAACGCGGTAGCGTCATCGCGGACGCTAACGGCCGCGATTAATTGCGCGATTCGCGAAGCATCATGACGAACTGCTAGCGAGCTGGCAAAGGAGGAGCCACTATCAAAATGATATCTGTATGAATTTATGTACCATTTATATGACTGCAGAGTACCACGTCGCAGGACTGATAAATAAGATAAGTTAAATGCTATTGGTTGTAATTTGCTGTGCATGCATGTTTAAATTTTGTTTAAATACAGGAACATTAGATAGTACTTTTGCTAGCTTATTTGAACAGCTAATTAACCAATTTACAATCCTCAATAATGCATGAATAATATTACTACATAATTTTACAATCAAATGAGTGTCATTAATTATTATAGACTGTGATAATAATAATTGAGACAATTTTGCTAAAATTGATGGTTGAAGATAACAGACAGTTGAATTAATGAATAATTTTTCTATTTCGTTTTGCACCCAGTTCAACAATAATAGTCACCGCCACATCTATCCTATAAAGAACCAAACTCGTACTAATGTCGTATTTATAGCATTGATTTACTTAAATTTCCCATTTGCTTGAGTGAATTAATTTTATCAGATACTGACTTTAGTGGTTGGACTGCACCCACTTGCCAATCACTTGATGTTAAAAATCCTACTATTCATAATTTTCTAAATTATCAGGACCATTAGCTTTCTACTTGAGTCATACATATTGCACAGACGGAGTAATTTAATTTCTGCTATCTGTGTGTGCAGTCTCTGAAGGAGATTTTGTAAGGAAAGGAAAGGTGAGTGATCTTTTGAAATGTTTGTCAGATAGGGCCATAGTATTTGTTAATTACACCGATTGTCTTGCTTAATATTTTCAAAATTTAACTACACCACTTGCAATAATGACGAGTTTAACGTAACCAACCACGAAATTAAGGTCAGGTTTGTTATGTTGCTCAAACATTACACCAACAGTCACCACATTTAATAACACGTAAATCAAAATTTATATTTCTTTTACCTCCACTTACACTTTTTTTTTTTTTTTTTTTTTTGCTCTTTGGTGCCAGCAGCATAATAAAGGTCATATAATGACATTTTACTAAAGAAATTCCAATTTGCTGCGAAGTTTATATATATATATACTTTTTTTTTTATTAAGTCACAACAGACTGTTTCGGCGTATTAATGCCATTTTCAAGTGACGTCTAGATGGAATGACGTGCATATATCATCGAATCTGACTGCTGATTTTAAAATATTTTAAATTACGTTTGACAGTTCGATGATATATGTTTACATATTACATATATGTAAACATATATCATCGAACTGTCAAACGTAATTTAAAATATTGTAAAATTTTTATTACACCAGAAGACAGTCAGATTCGATGATATATGCACGTCATTCCATCTAGACGTCACTTGAAAATGGCATTAATACGCCGAAACAGTCTGTTGTGACTTAATAATATATATATATATATATATATATATATATATATATATATATATATATATATATATATATATTCGCAGCAAATTGGAATTTCTTTAGTAACTTACACTTTTCTACAATAAAATATACACCTTTCACCCAACAATATTACCAACAACAAATATTTTCTTTCCTTACAAAACAAACGTTAATTAAAGCTCTGAATAACCAACAAAATGGATTCTAATTAATGTTCAGAAAAGGATCACTTATGAAGTAAATTTTTTTATGAATGAAGTTTATTACTCTTTCGGACATGAAAATTCGGAGGTGGTCCTACTTTGTACATCGGTAAATAACTGAATATTTTCCCCACTATTGTTCATGAGAGACACAATAAGTATCCAGATTATTACAAGTAAATTAATGAAGTCAATCGAACGTTGCAGTTTCAAATTAGCCGCGGTGGAGTAGCCGAGCGGTCTAAAGCACCTCGCTGCGGAGCGCGCGGTTGCTCGCCGTGGAGGTTCGAGTCCTCCCTGGGGCATGGGTGTGTGTGTTTGTCCGTAGGTTAGTTTACATAGGTTTAAGTAGTTTGTAAGCTACGGACTGATGACCACGCAGTTTGGTCCGATAGATTTACAGACATTTACAGACACAGACAGTTTCAAATTAATCCGCGATTAATTACAGTATTTGTTAGAAACACAGTCTGTCATCACACGAGTACACGATTCCTTAATTATCACAGTTCTACAGCCGTACTACGGTCCATAGTATACCACTTTTCAACCAGAGACTCAGTTCTGCGTCACACATACCTATCTCTTCAAATCACAAGTTCGTAACGCAGCTTCAGACCGCCCAGATTTATAACCTTTCATTACTGCGTCCAAGATACGAGTCCCCTCCCAAGAGTTCGAAAGCGTGCTCTACCTGGTTCCAAAATTGTATTCTTCCGCTCATCCTAAAGCCTCATCTTGAAAATACAATTTCCCTTCCAAAATATTATAAATTGAATATCACAGAATTAAATGCTTTGACCAATTTTCTACAAATGCTGTTTACATTTAACAAACAAATATATGTTTAACAATACTAGAGCGCGCGCCACGTTACTTGGCGGGTGAGGCCTGGATGCGCAGAAGCACGGGTACGTCACGCCACGTGACCTGCTGGCCAATAGCCGTCAGTCAGCCGTTGCGCGCGCTCGAGTTCGTATCGTACCGTGCGGAGCGACAACTGGTTTTGGCAGAAACAGGATTCATACCCGAAAGTAAATCAATATTTAAGTCATCAAAGACGAAGCATTCAGAAGACTACCATTCTGAAATGACTTTCGCAGTCTTCAGTAAGTGGTTTACGAGTCAACTGCTTCCATACCTGGCCGAGAATTCTGTTATCGTTATAGACAATGCAAGTGTGCACTCTTTGCAAGTGAACAGAGGTCCTACTTCAAATACCAGAAAGGACGAAATTATTTCGTTGCTAACATCTAATGGAATTCCTCACAGTGCGTCAGAAACCAGGGTAGAATTGCTCATGCTTGTAAATGCATTCAAGCCCAAATACCGCACTTACGCGATAGATGAACTTGCAAGACAGCCTGGTCACCGGGTAGTAATAAATCACGAAATGTGAAACACGTTGCTTTGATCAGTAAGCACTTGCTTGATGGGCATCAGTCTACAAAGACTGAACATGTGTCGCTTGTAATGTTTTTAGATAGTCTCCTTGTATTTTACAATGCCAAACATATACAATTATTCTATCATTCCATGTGATATGTCACTTAAGTCATTGATAAAGTATTTAAATAACTTCTTCGAAAAATCCAGATTTCTTGATATAATTAAGGGAAAAATCTAAAATTTGTCAATTTCTAATTTATCACTTTTTTATCTTCACAATTAATTTATTATGAATTCGTAACCTGTCGTGAACGTCTAATGTGGTTTTTCAGTAATAATGAATAGATTGATGTCCCTAGAAAAACTGTGTATATAATTTACTAATATTTCGTGTTAATCGACTGAGCTACGAAATGAATTTCTGTGCCGCTCCGAAAATTATGCCCTGCCATGTAAATGTGATAGGTGCAAGAGAAAGAGACCCATAAATACTCGTGAATGCGCCAGTTTTCGCAACAATCAAACGAGCGTTGTTTTTCTGCATTACACTTTTTATGCAGCCGTGTGTGTTCAAGACTCGCAACTTTAAAGCTAAACGGCAGTCAGCAGCTGACTGCGGAACGGAATGGAGCGCAGCTAACGCGCAGACCGCCTACGCTGCAACAGCTGCTCCCCCCCACCACTACACAGCTACCTGCGCAGAAGAGCCAGTAGTTATGTGGCGCGCGCTCTAAAATCTGTTGAGACTGAAGCCCTCTGCTCAGGTAGCTATTAAGGTGGCTTCTCACTGCTGAAAAATACTGCCGCCGTCGAAATATAGTTACATAATTAATTTTAAGATAGGTAGCGTGGTGCAATGCTATCCATTTGCTTCTTAAACTGTTACTGATAAACACTATGTATCAATAATTGTAAATGTAATTTTTATGAATTTATTATTATGGTACTGAAATTTATCGGGTTTTTATATGTAATGGATATTGAAATTGTAATTGCGGCGTTTCTACATCTACATCTACATACATACTCCGCAATTCACCGTAAGGTGCGTGGCGGAGGGTACACTGTACCACTACTAGGCATTTCCTTTCCTATTCCACTCCCAAATTGAACGAGGAATGAAAGAATGCCTATATGCCTCCGTACGAGCCCTAATTTCTCTTATCTTGTCTTTGTAATCTTTACGCAAAATGTAAGTAGGCGGCAGCAAGATCGTACTACACTCAGCTTCAATTTCCGGCCCTCTAAATTTACTTAACAGAAATTCACGAAAAGAACGTCGTCTTTCTTCCAGGTATCCCCAATTGAGTTGCCGGAGCATTTCCGTGACACTCGCGCATTGGTCGAACCTACCGGTAACAAATCTAGCTGCTCGCCTCTGAACCGCCTCTATGTCTTCCTTCAAACCGATCAGCTGCGGGTCCCAAATACTTGAGCAATACTCAAGACGTGGTCGTACAAGCGTTTTATACGTGGTCTCCTTTACAGGTGAAGTACATCTTCCCAAAATTCTCCCAATAAACCGAAGTCGGCTCTCTGCCTTACTCACAACTGTCCTTACATGCTCGTTCCATTTCATATCGCTCTGCAATGTTACGCCTAGATATTTGAACGACGCGACCGCATCAAGAAGCTCACTACTGATGCTGTATTTGAACATTATAGGATTGTTTTTTCTACTCATGCGCATCACCTTACATTTTTCTACATTGAGAGCTAGCTGCCATTCTTCGCACCAACTAGAAATTTTGTCTCAGTCATCCTGTATGCTATTACAGTCAGTTGCGGACGACACCCTCCCATACACCACAGCATCATCAGCAAACAGCCGCAAATTACAACTTATTCTGTCCATCAGATCATTTATATAGATAGAAAATAATAGCGGTCCTAACACACTCCCCTGGGGCACGGCTGACGATACACTCGTCTCTGATGAACACTCGCCGTCGAGAACAAAGTACTGCGTTCTATTACTTAGGAAGTCTTCCAGCCAGTCACAAATCTGTGAACCTATTCCATAAGCTCGTATCTTCGTTAGCAGTCTGCAGTGTGGCACCGTGTCGAACGCCTTTTTGAAGTCGAGAAAAACACAATCCGCCTGTTGCCCTTCGTCCATGGCTCGCAAGATGTCATGTGAGAAAAGGGCAAGCTGAGTTTCACATGAACGATGTTTCCTAAACCCGTGCTGATTCATGGAAAGAAGCTTTTCCGTTTCAAGGAAATTTACTATATTCGAACTGAGAATATGCTCCAAAATTCTACAGGAAACCGATGTCAACGATATTGGCCTGTAGTTATATGGGTCAGTTCTCTTTCCTTTCTTATACAAGGGAGTCACCTGCGCTTTTTTCCAATCACTAGGAACTTTGCACTGAATTAAAGATTCGCTATAAATGCAAGCTAAGTAGGGGGCCAATGCCGCAGAATAGTCTTTGTAAAACCGAACTGGTATTCCATCCGGACAAGCAGACTTTTTCGTATTTAGCTCTCTCAGCTGCTTCTCTACACCGGAAATACCTATTGCTATGTCCCCCATTTCGGAATTAGTACGTTGATCAAATGATGGTATATTTGTGCGGTCCTCCTGCGTGAAAGATTTCTTAAAGGTTAAATTTAGAACTTCAGCTTTCCGTTTGCTTTCTTCTATTACTGCCCCGGAATGATCAACTAGTGACTGGACAGTGGGCTTTGACCCGCTTATCGATTTTACATAGGACCAGAATTTTTTCGGGTTCTCGGAAAGATCTTTTGCTAAGGTATGGCTGTGATAATTATTGTATGCTTCACGCATCGATCTTTTTATAGACGCACGAATCTCTACTAACTTTTGCCTGTCATCATTTGCGTGTTCTTTTTTGAACCGAGAGTGCAACAGCCTTTGCTTTCTCAGCAGCTTTCTAACATTATTATTATACCACGGTGGATCTTTTCCATCCTTAATCGTCTTTACTGGCACATATTTCTGTAAACCTTTATTAACAATGCACTTAAATTTAGTCCACAATTCCTCTACATCCATAGTCCCAGAATTAAACGATGCCCATTCATTTTCTAAGTGCGATCGTAACATTTGCTTGTCGGCTCTTCCCAACAAAAACACGCTCCTAGACTTCTTGACTGGTTTATGAACTTTGGTCACCATCGACGCTATGACGATATCATGATCACTAATTCCTGTCTCTACACAGACATCGTTAATAAGATCAGGCCTGTTTGTGGCTATAAGGTCTAGAATATTTCCATTGCGCGTGGGTTGCCGGTTTAACTGCTCAAGGCAGTTTTCGGAGAATGTGTCCAAAAGTAGCTCGCAAGACTGCTTGTCTGTACCACCTGAAATGTAACTAGCGAGGTCCCAATCTATACTCTTAAGGTTGAAGTCACCTCCGACTAATATTACATGGCCCGGATACCTATGCACTACCTGGTGTAGACTTTCCTTGAATGATTCTAAAACTGCTACAGCAGCTCTGGGGGGCCGGTAAAAAAAACCCAACTATTAACTTTACTTCTTTTAGACCTGTTATGCGTGCCCAGATAACTTCACAGTTACTTTCAACCTCGATCTTAGTAGAAACAATATCTTTGTCCACAGCGTTGAACACTCCTCCTCCAGTTGTATCAGATCTATCTTTCCGATATACATTCCACGCTTCGCTAAATATTTCTGAACTTGCCACATCATCATTTAGCCAGCTTTCGGTGCCTAAAACTATCTGAGCGCAATAACTTCCATGCAGCGCTGCAAATTCGGGAACTTTGTTTCTAATACTCTGTAAGTTCGCGGCTAATATTTTTATGTTCGAATTTTTGTTCCGAACGTGGCCTGAATTCGCTGTATGAATGCTGACAGGCGAGTGTTCATCAGAGTTATCGCCTAGCCTAAAAAAACCCATGTGCACTCCACAAGTACTCTGCTACCCGAGTAGCCGCTTCCTTAGTGTAGTGCACCCCTGATCTATCTAGGGGCACCCTACAATTCCCCACCCGATAACACAGATCCAGAAATCTGCAGCCATGACTGTCACAGAGTCGGCGAAGCCTCTGGTTCAGACCCTCCACTCGGCTCCAAACCAAAGGACCCCGATCAACCCCGGGAACAATGGTGCAAATCGACAGCTCTGCTTGCACCCCGCGTGCGAAGGCAGCAGCCTTCACCAATTCAGCCAGCCGTTCGTAGGACCTGAGGATGTCCTCAGAACCCAAGCGACAAGCGTCATTGGTGCCGACGTGAGCCACGACTTGCAGTCGACTGCACCCCGCACCCTCGATAGCCGCCGGCAATGCCGCCTCCACATCTCGGATGAGGCCCCTCGGCAAACACACCGAGTGCACGTTGGAATTCCTTCCAGATCTGGACGCTATCTGCCTAAGGGGCTCCATCACGCGCCTAACATTGGAGCTCCCAATAACTAATAATCCCCTCCCCCCGTGCACCTGCTCGGATCCTGCTGAAGGAGTGGCCACACTTTCACTCACAGGACGAACGGGCGCGGACGGACGTCGAGCCTCCACATTGGCCTTCCGCCTCGAGCGACGCGAACGCCGTACAACCCGCACTCCCCTTGCGGAGAAGGCGGCTCGACGACGTCCGGTACACCTGACGGTGCCTCGGTAGCTGGGACAGAGAGCGTAGCGTGAGACACCTGAGGTGTCCCACTCGACGCACCAGACTCCCCACCATCGCTGCACCCCGAGACAGCAGCCTGAAGACGGCTGACCGTAGCCAACAGCACGCTCAGCTGTTCGCGAACCGCGGCCAACTCCTCCTGCGTCCGCACACAGCAGGTACACATCCAATCCATCCTATCGATACAATTAACAGCAATTAACAACTTTAAAGAAGCCTAGTACTCTAATGAAGGCGGCTGGCCGCTGACTGAACTGTGGTCAGTGGTAACTACACTGTCAAATCAACAAAACTGAGTCCGGCAGTGTAGCGCTGTTAACGCCGCGGCACTGGTGGCAACTGGCACTGGACTGACTGATAACGAGCTTATAACGGTCTCTGACTTGTTTTGAAATACACCGGTCAAAGACGAAGACTAAACACAACGGTATTTATCAAAAAGGATAGAATAAACTATTAAAACAGTAGTACAAACAAAATCTGCAAGTAAGCGGGAATAAACCTCTTAAAACAGAGTACTAACGAAAATGAACTAGACTGGCAAATTAAATTTGACAAATTAAATTCAGATACTTAGCGCTGTTTACGATGTGGCACTGGTGACAGCTGGCACTGGATTGATTCTCCCAAGTTTCCTGAATCCATTAATATAATTATATTTGCCGTATGATAATTACCTGATTTTATATACATTCTTAGAATAATGTGTGTGGCTGTATTGTATTTCAATTGCAATCTGGGATAGCCGCCCTCCCTAATCCAAGGCCGCCGTTTCCTGTTTCCGAGCAATCAGGTTTTCTTAACAACCTGTATTCCATTCACTACGTTCAAACTCTTAGCTGGCCAGCTGGGGAACCCAACAGCCTGCCAAAACTTGTTTCTCACATGGAAACAATCAGTTTCCTCTTTTATCTGTAATGTCACACAGTTATGACTTTCAGCAAAGATATCTGTGTGTTCTTAGTAACTGTTCCCATTCAGTTTTTTACTTGAATTGAGAGTGATGGAGACTGAACTGAATCCATTTGCAAAAATAGGTCCTCATAAGGAAGGTGATGTTGTTGTTGTCCTATTGTATTTACCTCCAGCCGGCCGCGGTGGCCGCGGGGACTGAGGTGCTTCAGTCACGGTCTGCACGTCCACCACGGTCGGGGGTTCGAATCCCCCCTCGGGCATGGATATTTGTGCCGTCCTTAGTATAAGGTAGTTCGTAAGTAGTTTGTAAGTTTAGGGACTGATGACCCCGTAGTTAAGTCCCATAAGCTTAACAGACATTTGAACATTTACCTCCAGCTCGGCGGGCGTGTAGATTGCCCAGAACTCTTCAGTGTACGTTGGGCTGTCAGCCTTTCAGGGGCTCTGAGAGACAGGCGACACACACTGGGGGAAGCTGACCGGTGGGGCAGCAACAAAGGGGACGTCTTCTACATCCACTGCTGGGGCCTCGTACAGGATGATGTGAAAGACAGCATCCATTGAGAAGGGGGCGGCCAGCTATGTCAGTTGTGAAAAGTGCTGGCGTGGCAGATGCAATGATGGTGGCAGCTTTGGAGGCAGAGGCATTGGCTGATTCTTATCTTGGTCCTGAGGTGGCGCAGACACAGGGACCAGGCGATGGGTTGGGCGGCGGCATCAATACTGGAGCGAAATACGTTGCCAGAGATGGATGAGGTGGAACAGGTTCGACGAAGCTATTAGATGGGAGCAACTGTGGCTTCGGAATGAGTGGAATGGCTGGTACTGCTAGGGAATAGATAAGAGTGGCCACAATGTCAAGAACATAGCTGGTTGCAGTGCTGGGCAACAAGGTAATCTTCGATGTGGCCCTCGTACAGTTGGTGGCCAAGGACACGCTGTATCATGCCTGGAAGGCAGCTAGCACTTCATTGAAACCTGTGGGCACATACTACGGCACCAGCAGTGAAACTGAAGCTAACCGATCTTGGGAAGAAAGGAGCACGTGAAGCAGCTTGTGTGAAGCTGTCGCCTGTATAATAGTTCGGCAGGACTTCTGTTGTCGATGCCAGTAGACCATTACCAGCTTCAAAAGAGGGTCAAGGCTTCATCGACTGACTGGACAAGGAGAACGTCATTTGATTTTTAAGTGAGCGGACGATGCATTCTGCCTCGTCATTGTGTTGGGGGTGGAAGGGTGGAGTGAAAACATAACCCATTGTTGGCACAGAACAAAGTGAATTCATGAATAAGGAACTGCGGTCTGTTGTTGGATAGGGTAACAGGAAAGCCCTATGTGGAAAATAAGGTGGACTGATATGATAACTTCAGTAGTGATTGAGGAGCACTGCACGACAAAAGAAAAGTGGGGAAAATGCGTCATTAACAATCATAAAATTACTGTCAAGATAGGGACCCACAAGAGCCAGATGAGTATGCTGCCAAGACTGACCTGCAATGCTCCAAGATACAAAGGATTTTGGTTGCTTTGGTAGAGCTGAGCACACATCTGGCATCAACGAACCGGCTAAGTGACTGCTGCAGTGAGGCCCACCCAAAAGAACGTGGCAGCAGGCAACGGCCTTCATGCGAGCAAAGCGTCAGTGTCCCTGGTGAAGAATCTTCAAGACTGGATTGAAGAGAGCTGGAAAACACCACTCGTGTTTGGAGGAGGACCCTATCCACTACTGACAGTTGATGGTGAATGGAATGATAAATGTGGATATTTGCCTGGGATCTATGGGGAGGATTGTAGCCCAGCCTCGCTAGGCAGGGGTCGGCTGAGGGTTGGTAGCCATTATGACAGATGTAAGAGGGAAAGTCTGGAGAGCCTACCGAATATCTTCATCTGCTTCGAAGATGAGCATATGAGAATGTCTGAGGTATCAAAGAAATTGCTCTCCCCTAGTGGTAGCCAAGAGTCAATAAAGGGCTCAGTATTCGGATGACTGCAAGTGGATCTAAAATGCATGTTATAATGGAATTTGGAAAGGTATAGGGTCAGTGTTGTAGGCATTGTGACGTCTTCATAAGTAGCCGAGGAGAGGTTTGTGATCGGTAATCAGACGAAAGGTCGTACCCTACAAAAACTGCATGAATTATATGCATGCAAATACAATAACGATTGCCTCTTTTAGATCTGCGAATTCTTCAAGAAGGCGTCTGTGAGCGATTTGAAGATAAAGGAGATGTGTCGCTCAGAGCCATCTGGTAGCTGAAGAGAAAGAACAGCAGGTATGCCTTACTGGTAGGCATCATGACCAGCTGGAGGAGAAGACACAGGGTCTATGGCATCGCACAACCTGCTGTTGTAGTCGGAAATGCTGACGCGCAGGCCGCAACCAGCGGAACAGGGTATTTCAAAGCTGATACAGCGCATTGGCGATGTGGCAGGCAATGTGATGAACTCTGTAGTAGAAGATTTTGCTAACTAGTGTTGATGAAGATTGGCTGGGCTAGTTGGTAATGGCCTCAACATAGGAAAATGAAGGGGAGATGGCATTTCAGGAAATAACGTGGCCGATCTCAGAAATAGAGGGCGAAGCAAGGAACACTTCGGTGGGTTACATTTGAAACTATGACACAGTCACTGTAAGAAAAGTTGGAGATTCCTCAGATTCTCAGACAGGGAGGAGCTGGTGAGGCCTATATCATCAAGTTAATGCACACAAAGAAGCAGCTGTTTCAAATATCTCTGAAAATTAGTAGGTGAACTTGCAATGCCAAACATCAGTCGTCACAAATGGAACAGGCTAATGGGCCTGGTAACAAAAGCCAGTTGTTGGGCAGGGTCGTCCAACAGAATTTGAAGGTAGGTCTCTGCTAAGTAAATTTTGAAAAAGAATTGGCCAACGGCGACATTACACAAAAGGTCTTGTGGACGGGGAACAGCATAGTTCTCCACCGTAAGCTGGAGTTAGGTAGCTTAGGCGGAAGTGTCCTGCGGGCTTTTGGATGATGAGGCGCCTTCTGCTTGCAGACGCTCTGATTCTTCCCGCAGTGGTTGCTACAACGCTACCGCGACATGATGGGCGCGACACTAGCGAGATCGGGTGAAAGGTTTCATCTGAATGCAAGGCGGGGATTCCTTGGCACAGCCAATTCCTGGCGATAAGAGGTCTTGGAATTATTGATAAAGTGCTTCCACTAACGGGAATGGTGTCTGTGGACTGATCCGATTGAGACGATCATCAATGGAAAAACGAAATTCTCGAAACACACCGATCTCAAATTAGGTCCACAGTCTAGGTAGTGTTCACCACTAAAACCGTGACGGTCCGGTCTACTAACTTGCAGCAAATAGCGTCCGTGAATGGCCATAGCTCAGCTATTTCTTATTTACTGTACGTGAGTAGGCATTTGGGTGTGGTTGACAGAGACACGGCACCAGTCTCGGCGTAGGAAATGTAGTTGATTAATGAGGCAACTGCACTCATATCCACTTGCATTGGATGGCTGTTAATGGTGACGTCTATCATCAGGGAGCAGTGAGGGTGTGGATACCATTTGATTGATGTCCATCTGACCTGAGTCTGGAGCCGTAGACTCGGCGCCAGGTTGGCCAAAACGGATCTGCAAACAGGTGCCATGTGACTCTGCCAGGTGCAGCGTGTACAGTATGCCCATCGATAAGAGCTGGAGTCCCGAACGTGTTACGAAAAGCAGGCAAGGTAGGACCGAAGTCGCAACGGAGTGCGTCGTTAGCAGGAGGACTATGGAGGGCCGCTGTTGTCGAGCGTAGGTGCCTCGTCGTCTAGGTTGGCGTGCGGGGGAACGGCGCGGCGATAGCGGCGGGGAGGCCAGCGGTATGGGAAGTCCTGGACTACTGCGATGTCAATCGAAGCAGAAATGGGGGAGCGGGAGGGGTACGCTTTCCCACGGGTTGGTATCCTGGAGGGTCGCGACTTCAACCCAATATTCGAGCCGCTGGTTCGCGGCTGAGGAGATCTCGAACTTGTAGATGAGGTTCATCAACTGTTCCATTGTGAAATCCTGGCGGAAGTCAGCATCGGGGTCAGCTTGAATGAGGTGATCCTGGACCATGTAGTCGACATAGTGTGACACCATAAAAGACAGTATTTTAATACTGCTATATTTCATCAAAATGTACAAATTTGTTGCTTATTGATTTTTTCACATAATTGTATCAATGTAACTGTGCGCCTCGGTTGCACAGTGGTAGAGTGCCAGGCTACAAATGAATTGTCGCGGGTTCGATCCCCGCCAAGTCCTCGGAATTTTATTTGTCACTTACCACTTCTTTCACCTCTGGCAGTATTGCAAAATCTCCAGCGAGGAGATCTTAAATAAAAAAAAGAAAAAAAAAGTCAGATGGGTGAATCAGCTTCATTTTAAGATATGGCGTGTAGCCAGGCAGGAGACATGTAACCTCTTTTATTACCTATTACAAATCATGATTTCATTCAGAGAGCCGTAGGCCTATTCATTGTGACCATGACTATGAGCCAGAATACGAAATGCTGACATTTTATTTCGAAAAAGTAGTTGAATATATATCTGGAAGCATCATTAGGCAAGTGAGTAAAAAACTTGTGTTTAGATTGCTTGGAAGTTCTCCTTGCTCCTAAAAATGAGAATAAAGCAGGATTACTCGGATTACAAGGAATACAAAAAAGTCTGTTCAATCCCTCTAAAGATCTTGTAGAAAAATTTTTCTTTTGCGAATGTATGTAGATGTATTTAGAATTTTGGGAAACAGACCTACTTTATTTGCCAACTACGAGCACTTAATGGTATCCTCAGAATTTTTGGAGGAATCTCATTACTCTAGCGTAATAAAGCTGTTATTAAGCCATTACTTCAGTTGTAGAATACATCATTTATGTAAAGCTAAATCTGCGGAGAAAAGAGGTAAGCAGATTAGGCAAATGTACACGAAATTAATATTGTTTAAAGGACAGTGAAAAGACATGTTCCTTGCATGAATGAGACGATGTTTTGCCGATCTAGTGTATTTGCCATTTGAAATTAAACTTCCCGATTTGCCTGCCACACAGTTGTTTTCTATCATTTATCCTTTATCCATTTTAGCTTGGCCATAAAAATAACAATAAGCGGGTAGAGAATGGTTTGTCAAGTCATTGCACAAAGTGAAAGTGACATGATTCAGTGCTATAGAGGACGAGTGGTTACGCCTACGTGACGTTCTAAAGCATGGCGGCGGAGATTTCAATTTGCTTCAAGTATGGCAGCACCTTAGCCAGTCTATGTTGTTAATATAGGTCGTTGGTTCTGCTGGTAAGGCGTTCGCGATCGGAAGAATACTTCCTGGTGCGTGTCGGTGTGTGCTTAAGTAATGGCGGCCCATGAACGGCAGCTTGGCATAGGAATACGCCACTATGCAGTGCATAAGAGCCATCTGGAAGAAGAGGTCCGCGTAACCAAGGTGACGATGTTGTTGTGATGTTTTACTTACCTCCGGCTCACCGGGTGTGTATGTTGCCCGGATCACATCGGTGTATGTTAGGCTGTCAGCCTTCCAGGGGCTCGGATAGGCCGGCAGAACAGAGGAAAGACTGTTTTTATATTTTGCTACTTTAATAAAGATTGCATCCCTGAATAGTGGTATACTCTTTCGTGTATGTTTTTGTAATATTTTAGAAGGGGAACAAATTTTCACAATGGTGTACACTGACCATTCGGAGCAAGGGGACTCAGTACTATTCCTGACAATTCGAAGCAAGGGAACTCACTATTCCCTAATCGTGAGTCAGGATTTGCCTTCCCCCTGCCCAGTCATTGTTTTCGGCAGGGCTTTAAGCAACCCTGAGGGCACTAGAAGACGTGTGTTTAGAGCAATAGGTGAGTTATGTACTCCAATTCCTTTGGAGTTTAACTTTTATTGCAGGACCGATACCCATCTGCGATGGTAACAAAGTTTGTTCACGAGCAACTGTACTTTTTCCAGCGGCGACGGAAGGAGGTGTCATTCCTTTGGATACCAGAGCATTCCGTGATTCGGGATAACGAAGAGGCTGATCTGGTGTCGAGACTGTCCTGTTCTGCAGAGGTCCATGCATTTGTGGAAAGAACAGTGCTTAGTAGTAATTGATAATAAGCTGCATTTGGTGAAACCCCCCCCCCCGACCATGGCGATTGTCCTACCGGTCACTCAAGCGATGAAGTGACAAAGACACACTATCGCATCGGGCATTTCCCCCTTACACACGGACTTTTACTTAGACGTGTAGATCCCCCTTTGTGTTGTTCCTGTGGCGTTCAAATCACTGTATTTTAAACTGTGCTGAGACGACATAGGCGACTTTTGGTGGGGATCTGCGCACTATTTTAGCTAATGACGATGTACTGTGACCAGAGTTTTAAAGTTTTGTTGTTTGTCTGCACCATCGCCTAAGATTTTTGGCTGAAGTTTTTATTGTGTTGCAGGTTTTAGTGCACGCTGCCACATCCTATATATCAGGCAGCCACGCCAGTATGTTAAGTATATTTAATTCCTTCTTCAGTTTACTCTTTTTAGTGACATTTGCCATGACACAACCTGTTCGTGATTCAGGGTAGGTTGACATCGGTTTTTCTTCATGATTTTCCAAGTTGTTAGTTTCTCCTTTCTTTTAATAAAATGTACTCACACTCGTCTTATTTTATTAGTCGCGGTGAAATGGCCGAGCGCTGTATGGCGCCTTGTTGCGGAGCGCGCGTTACTCCCCGTCGGAGGTTCGAGTCCTTCCTCGGGCATATGTGTTCGTGTATGTTGTTAGCAGGTTTGTATAAGTGGCTTGTATGCATCGGGACCGAAGTTAAGTCCCATAAATCTACAAACATTTCTACAGTTTCTTTTTTTCTGAATGTCATATTGACCACAATTGCTTAATATATTAGCACAACCCGCGGCAGAGCGGCCAAGCGCATTGAGGCGCTATGCTTCGATGCACGAGGGGGTTCGCATCCCCCTCGGGCGTGGATGTTTGTGTCGCCTTTTGTATCAGGTAGTTTATAAGTAGTTTGTAAGTTTAGGGACTGATGACCCCGCAGTTAATCCCTTAAGCTTCACAAACATTATAACATAGGCCAAAGTTACTGGTTTCGATTAATACATGTTGCAAGTTACAATCTGGGAAGCAAATACTTAGAAAGTGAATTACGGTAGCTTTGAGCATATAAATTAAGCAGCTGTAGTGAAAAATGACATTCTACAAATGGTTAAAAGCTGTTAACCGCCACCTTTTGACTTTTTTACATTTCAGCATTTCTTTATGTTAATGTCCGAGTTCTGAAGAACTAATTGTCATACGCCAAAATCCCTATTTCGATTCCATTTCCACTCCTTACGTAAGCTACCCAAGCAGAAACTCTGTGTTTTTGTGTCAGAAGGCAGAATCCGCTCATACGACCTTATAGGTTGTGTTCGAGGAGCTGCGACCGTAGGAGTTGAGTGGTGCTTCCAGGCGCGGAACCGATGTTCCCAAAACCGATCGACCGGTGTCGAACGTGGCGGCGGCGCGCGAGTGTGTGGGCGCGGCAGGTTGGCCAGCCTGCGCAGCTGCGGCCGGCGTGGAGAGGCCGTAGCTCACCTGCGTGGCCGGGCGCCAGAGCCCGCTGCCAGGCTGGCCACCACCACCGCGTAAAAACTGACGAGCCACTCAGCGCAACAGCCGCGCAGACTGTTGGGAACAGCAGGCCGGGCTGCTGCGGCCGTTCTAATGGGGAGAGCCGCGTGAGCTACGGCGCCCGATTGCATCTGCGACCGGCCCGCGGCTGTGCCCCGTGATTAAAAGGCGTTACTCCTGCCCCAAGCCGTATCGCCACGCGCAATTCTTTATGTTCTCTCAACAAACTGGAGGCGCTGTGTTTAAATGCTGCAAATATACGAGCGCACCCGAGTTTGTAAACGTGAAGTATCGCCTCGAAACAATTCTTCTTAAAAGTGGGACCTCACTAACCTCTACGGGTAGAAACCAGTGGCAGTACTTCCTTTGTGTTCACTGGCTCTGAGACCTCCCGACAAAAAACTGATCTAAAAATAAAATAATAAAATGTATTCTGTATTTAACCCTCTAATGCACAAGAATAATTACAGTAACAATTTTTCAGTAACTACATTGGAATTATACTTCCTAGTGGCCCTGAATGTACAATAGATGATCATAAACTGTCTAATAATATATTTTGGAAAATATCACTCCGTATATTAAAGTATACACTCCGCAAATACGTATGTTGTGAGTACTTACATATTAGTTAGTAGAAGGTACTAACTGTTTGTGGAACAGCGTGCAAAATGTATGGTACATCAGCAAATTAAGACTTTAAAGTCAAATGTGTTTATTTAAGAAAATGAGAAACATTAGTAAGGTTGGGAATACATCAGTTGGCAAAATGTTACTACTTTGCAATTATATAATTCCTAAATATATGCATTGTAAAAATTGTAGAAACAATTTCTATCTGGTACAAAAGACAAATAGGTGTCTCATTTCGCACACATTATTTTAGTTATTTTTTGACATTTATTATATTTACCTCTGGCACATATTCTACTGTAGTTAAGCCAGTGATCGACTCGGTCCTTCCTGATATCAGCATTTGCAGTCTTAGACTGCCTTCTCTCTCTCTCTCTCTCTCTCTCTCTCTTTTATTTTTTATTTTTTCAATTGCTTGGTGAGCTACCAAATGATTGTCTATTGAATGGTTTTCCTCAGCAACATCAAACTTGAAATCAAACACAACCATTTCGGTTTTCTCTTCAATACTACTTTTAATGCAAGCTCTCTTGTAAAGTAGGCAAGCAACAACACAACTCATGTCCAGTAAATGGAGAAAAAGTGTGATGTAATATTTCTTTGACCTGATTTTCCTTCCGTACAGAGCTAATAAGGAGTAAATAGCGTCAACACCTCCCATAAACTTGTTGTACCCCTGTACAATCTTTGGGTATTGTATTTATACGTTTGCTTCCTTTTTTTTTTTTTTTTTTTTTTTCGTCTTATCTTCCAACCTGGCTTTTTGGGTATGTACAAGAGACAGTGCTCAGAAGGCTGACACATGTGTTGTCTTGCCATTTCAAAAGAATCAAGTCATGTGTAGAAGCTGATGCAGTCATTTCAACAGTTTTGCCTCTTCTGTGCCTTTTCATTTCAGCATTGGTTGGCATCTTATTGTTTCTCACTCTTTTTAGTTGTTCTAGGTATCCATATTTCCTTCTGGTATAGTTCGCTTTTACTACTACTGTACACTGTTCTTTCAAATATGCACACACAAAAGTTGGTATAAAAAACAAAGTAACAATTATTTCAAAAGAAACAAATCATTTATAGAGTGAGTAGATTCTTGCTAGAGAAAAACAGCGAATCTAAAGCTCTGGGAGACTTCACTCATGAATAAAGAAATTGAAACAAATTCACGCCGGGAGACACACAGTCTTCTAGACATACAAACAGTTCTGCACACTTTTACTCAACTGCTATAAGCAGATTCTGCCATCCGCCGTGATAGGCGAGAACCACAGCTGTATATCGAAGTATACACTGTGCTTGAATGGTATAGCTACATTACGTGAGCTAGTGTAGAGTTCTGAAAACATATATATTTAAATACACACAGTGCAATAGAGGATTAAACTGTTATTCTTCGTTTAATTCTGGTATCAGCTCTTTTTATCTGTATTTGCAATGTACTTTTAACTCATGACAAACTTAACGTCGTGCAGAGAGCCCGCACACACGCCATAGCGTTGCCCGGGCACTGTTGAGGTTCAGAATCTCCTGTGAACGTCATGGACCGGGGAAGACGTCGCAAACTGCAGGCGCGTTGACGCTGGTCAGTGCTGCAGCTTCTACGTAACTCGGACTCTGACGAAAACGCCCGAATTGGCCAGAATGCCAGGCAAGCAACTCGTTGACGCATCTCACCTTGCGCATGCTCAAGGCCTCCTGAGTGTAACATCTGCGCAGTGAAGGTATATAAAAAAAACACCACATATTCCAGAAATTTTCCTGTAACTAAATGTCAGCTAATGGCGCATCAACTGTAAAAGCCTTCAGTACATCCTAAGACGGATAATAATGACTTTTATTACGAACCCAGCTCCACGAAGCTCAAAAATTTCCGAGGCGGGGGTGACTTGCGTGCCTCAACGATACAAATAGCCGTACCGTAGGTGTAACCACAGCGGAAGGGTAACTGTGGACAGGCCAGACCAACATGTGTTTCCTAAAGGGGAGCAGCAGGAGAGGATATATTATTCCCACCATATCCTTAACCTATCCATTTCTCTTTTCAAATTTCCTATCTTACTTACCCGATTAAGGGACAGAACTTTCCACGATCCGATACATAGAATTTCTCTTTTTTTTCCCCCTTGTCGCAATCATCAGCCTGCTCTTCCATCAGCGGCCCATCGACATCGGTGACGCTGTTCAACTGTATATGGTAAAGTAGCGCCAACGCATAAATAGTGAAAAGGATTATTGAATGGTGGTTGATAGGTGGGACGTAGGTTTGAGTTTGCGAGGTCGTCATAGTCGATTTTTAATTGAGCGTGTATGTTTCAGAACTTAACCTTCTACTGACTTTTTAAATACATTTTTGATAGGTTAACACACTAAATTTATGACTATAGCCAGTCGAACTTGTACCTTTTCTTTTGGTGTTAAGATTTTGTCCTTTATTCTGTAAAAATTCCGATCATTAGATAATTTTGTTTGTGCTATTTCAAGTCATTATTTTTGTATGAATTTTTAAAAAGAATTGACACTTTTTCACGCATGTCGTGTTTTTGATAAATTGGCACATAACATTTTTGTTAAATACAGTAACTATTTATGAACACCGTGTACCTGATTTCAACCACCTTTCATATATTTTTGAGGGTTTATCTCTTGTCTTTCAGTTAGACACAGTAAATTCTCAGTTTCATATTTTTAATAATTTTTTCTACTTTTTTAAATAATAATAAAAAAAATAGTGACGACCCTTGGATAACTTGATTATTTTGTGATTATGGTTAATTTAAATACAATTTATTCATTTGCATATTAATGAGCTATCTGCAAAGTTGGCAGAAAAGGTAATAGAACTCAAATGACGGATAACATTCAGTTGACATTCAAAATAATAAATTTTGAAAAGAGCAACAACGTTTCAAGTTAATCACCACAAATGTTTGGATTTTTTTTTTTTTTTTTTTTCTTTTTCAGTATGTCGTGATTTCGATTGTCAGTGACTGTTATATTGTTAGTTGTCACAAATATTTAGGTTTTAGAGCAGAAACTGACAGCAAATTCAAGAATAACATGAACGCACAACCACAACATTTTCACGAGAACAAAAGAATAACGATAAAAATAGACTTAGGGAGAGGGGGCCGCCTTTTCGCAAGCGTAAAATGCAGCTCAATGATTCAATTATTTCGAAAGTTGAATTGCGTAATCTAGTAAAACGAGTGAACCCCATAATTTTAGGCACCAGCCGCCATTGCTAGGAACACTGATGTGGTACATGATGAACTGTGTTAAGGAATTGTATTATAGATTAGCATATCTTTTTAGTGCCTAGTAATTATAAACAAACTAAAAACAATGACTTCGCAGGCATTAAGGTGTAGTCGGTCATAGATGACACAGACATCTCTCTTGCTCACCACACTCCCCATGTGCCAGCTACATTTGTGTAGGAGACCTCCTGAGGCAAGCATCAGTTAGATACTCATAAACTGCACATTAACCAATGAAGAGAGACTTTACTGCAAGAAGAATTGGGAATACTTGCGACCTTCCTTCACTACTCGTCAGTAAGAATTGGGCAATACATAACTCAGGGTAGTAAAAGCTTTATGGCTCGTTGTCTGTGTTCATAGGGGAGAGTTATGAATGTCAGCTTCTATGCCTTAAACAGCTACCCAATCTGTTAACACGAGACCAATAATTAATCTGCATTCGAGAACAGGACAGACAAGCGTAGTGTATGCAGTCTCCTTAATCTTGCATCTACATCTGAGGTTCCCTTTATGTCTTAGCGGCAAATTTACATTGTGACATTATTTGCTATTGTGATACTAGAAACATTCGCTTGTACAATAGCAACCACATGAAAGTAATTTCGATTTTTTTAATCTATGGGACTCAACAGCTTGGTTATTAGTCCCTAGCTTAACCTAAGGTAAACTAAGGACAACACAAACACCCATGCACGAGGGGGAATCGAACCCCCGACGGTGGATGGCCGTGCGCAGTTTAACACGGCGCTCCAGTACGCGCAGCTAATCCGCCGCAGCTTTGATTACATCAGGTGGTACTTTCATAGAAATGAACTGATATTTTATGAAGCATATGTACTTTGAAATTATAATACCAATTGTCCTGCAAGCAATCCTGTTTAGCTAACCGTAAAATTTAGAAATAAAGGCAACTATTAGCATATTTATTTAGCTGTGTCATTGTGATGCTGTTTCTGTTGCAAAACAGGTGTCCACTGTAAATTCAGTAATCGATTTATCATGAACATTGCTCTCGCTCATGTAGCATTGTATAGAAATCGTAAGTGTAATAGAGAACACATAACTGTCGAGTCCCAACACAACATAAAAAAGTCTCATTTTTGTATGTCATTTAACACTCTGACCAGGGACATGCTGACTTTACAAGGATAACTGAGAAGGACGCCAGAAAAAGCTACGCTGTTGAAATATACACAGATGGAAGCACGTCAGACGACGGAGTGGGTTCGGGGATAGCAATATTTGTTAATAAGAGGCTTACTTACCAGAAACAGCTAAAACTGTCTAACGAATGCTCTAACAATCAAGCGGTACAATTTGCCATCCTCAACGCTCTTGAGTTCATAAATAATCTCTCGAATACTCTTACAACGGGACTGATGACCCCGTAGTTAAGTCCCATAAGCTTAACAAACATTTGAACATTTGAACTGTTACAACTGCAGTAATTCACACCGACAGCAGGATTACTTTGGACTCTTTGCGAAATCCGAAGAACCACAACATAATGATTGAAGAAATAAGATGTAAAATCAGAAGATTGCAGACACACAACTGGCTGGTGCATTTCGAATGGGTTAAGGCACATCAAGGAATATGGGGAAATGAACTAGCGGAGAACCTTGCTAAAAGCGCAGTTCGATCACGACAACCAATACGCTACAACAAAATACCTACACGTGCCGTAAAGAGGAAACTTCGAGAAGAGTTTAGGAACAAATGGGACATTGAGTGGCACAGAACAAAAAACGGGGGAAGCACTAAACCGTATTTTCCTACGATCCGACAACGTTTACTGATTAAACTTCCAATATCTCAGAATTTTACAGCTATGTTAACAGGTCATGGGAAACTGAAAGCCTACTATCAGCGGTTCAAAATAATTGAAGACGGAACGTGCACATGTAACAGTGCTGTCCAAACTATTGACCACGTGCTTTTTGACTGCTGCAATTTATTGAAAGAGAGGGACCATCTCAGGACAAAAATAGCTGCCAAAGGAGGAGGATGGCCCGTCAGTAAAAATGACTTAGTACATAAATTCACTACAGACTTTTACAATTTTTGTAATTCAATAAGATTTCCTGAAGTACAAAATTGTTTGTTCCTTTGTAAACCCTGTCAACTTATATACTGTACTTGTGTTTGCAAAAATATTTTATGTAATCGCCTAAATCTAACCATCAAACATGTAATGGGGCATGTTAAATAATAAATAAATAAAAAAATAAAATGCTAATATTAACAACATGAAGAAAAAATAATAAGAGGATATTTTAACTAGATTACTGGTTACCGGAAAGTAGCTGTGTAACTTTAGGCAACCATTTATTTGGAAACCTTAAATGTTCTCCCATTTTCTATAAAACGGAACTGTCATTTATTCTCGTTTACCGAGAGAGTGAGTTGTAATAACGCGTCTTCGTATCGCAGTGTATATGCGATGTAGTTTAATTAGTACCAAAGCAAAACTCATCTCTGTTTCCTTTCACTGAAGCAATCACCCTCAAAAATATTAATTGGCTTTTTAGAATAAGTGCATCAGTTCTCGGCATCTTAAGGGAATTCACATCAAATATCAAGTGTAATTTAATACTAAAATATTGGTTGTAACTTACTTTGACATGCGACATCAATCCATTTGGTTTCGTATGGATACACGCAAGTCCTTATAATAACAGTTAGTTCAATTTAAAATAGGCTAATTAAATTTATAATCTGCACCTGTCGTACCAGTGATTGGTAGAGCAAAATGTGCCGAGTCCCTGTTATCTGCATACAATCGCACTTTTTATTATCAATGGGAAGTTAATTTTTATTTACAGATAATGGATCTATTTAGCGACTGAATGCGTATTTTAAATTTACAGTTAAACTGCCGATTACTGAAAACAGTGGTATATACTGTCTTACTCTAGTCGCTAAAAGTCTGTCATCAGAATAGCATCGGACATCGAACTTCACGCTCTTGCGCGTCACACAAACCCCAAATATTTTCAAAATTCACCCTTTTAGCCTCAAGTCAATTAATTATTTCAAAATTTGTCATGTTAGTACAGGTTAGTCAATAATAAGGAGGATTGTTCTATCACTAGCTTAAGCTCAAGGAAATGTAATAAATTTTAACTTGAATTCGTGATATTGTTGTTAAATTATGCCCAGAAACTATGTCCTCGAGTTATTAATGAGATCCATTATTAGTAATCTATCTAATATGCTGCATTAAAATTCTGTTAATCAGGAAAAAGTGTAATATTTTCGACAGGATATCAATCACTTAAGTGTTTCAGAACACAATAAATATTTCTTCTGATCATAATTTCCTCGACACTCTTGAATACGATTACATATCACGTTATATAAGTCGTACAGTCAAACATATAACATGGACATGAATTGCTGGAAATGTGATCGTAATAAGACTCGAAACAAACTAAATTTGAACTGGTTAAACATTCCCAGTTCTTTTTATTATTTACGTTGTCAACTCATATCTTTTACATTTTTATTATAAAATTCAGAGACGGAGGATGTCCTCCGTTAGCGAAGGCAAGGCCGGCTAAAATATCTTTGACGCTGCCGAGGGAGGTGAAGTGATGACAGCCCATGTCACTAGTAGTAAAGATGAAACCAACTTTCCAATATATCAGTACTACTTATAAGTTTACTACTTATAAGTTTATTTATTTATTTATTTAACAATTATTACTCAGCTAACAAGGCGTTGTAAGGGGCAGTCAATCATGACCTATTACAAGATGTGGCATAGTGAAAAGACATTGGACTCACATTCGGGACGATGGTGGCTCAAGACCTCATCCAGCCATCATGATTTAGGCATTCCGCGATTTCCCTAAATCACTCCAGGCAAACGCTGTGATGGTTCGTTTGTAAGGACAAGCCGATTCCTGACCCATCCCTTGCCAAACAATCTGAGCGTGAGCTACGTCTCTAATAAGCATGCTTCTTTCTTTCTTTTCTGTGATACACGCTACATCATCACGTTGTCGAAGCGTTTGTTCTATGTAAATTTTATGTCGGAAAGGAATTACAAACAGCTTCAGTTACATGTACTATTCTCAGAACTGGTATGGTTCTCCCTGACTTGTCAGAGGTTTAAGTTCCTGCACACACGTGCAGTCCGCGCTCGCTTATATGGCAAGCCACCACTTACCAGATTTGGAGCTCTTTGATGCATCTTTAACCGAGATTCCGCCCTCCATTTGCGGATCTCGCGTCTCATTCCGCAGTTTAACCTGAATAATTTCTTAAGCCCGGTACAGTCGGTGCACTTACAAAACTGGCAGCGGCGTTTCTTCTCTAACATTTTGCCCAAGTTCTACATCTGAGAAATTTTCAGACAAAAGAGTCTGTCCAATATTTTTCGTATTATAATGTCCTTGCATCAAAATCATTTAAAACATTTACTTTTATTCGGTGTACAGAGTTTAAATTACCACAAAATTTCCGAAACATTAGTGTCATGCAGCTACATCCAGTTCCCCGCGTGGTTTAAGGCACTTCCCTATGCCTGGGTGATATGCCTTCCTGGTTCGAATGTTCCTCGTGGATGAACGACATGGGTTGGGAGGAGAGGAATGTAATGGGATGGCTCCATTAATCCATCCCTTAATTTAACATGACAAATCCATAGTAACAATGCCGAATCCGCGTGGATGAGGGATTAAGGCAAAAGAAAAAGGTGAATGATTAACTTGTGATGATCCAGCTCTAGTTCTTCCGTGCTTGCTGTGATAAATTTGTGAAAAATCCGCCTTATTCAAGACACTTTGTTTGATTTTTATTTCCCAGTCATGTTTTGGCACTTATTGTGCCATCTTCTGTGGCTTTCTGCCTCTTATTTTCTAGAATAACATGTTACAGGTTTTCGATTATACAGTCATTTGGACGAGTTGTTTGACTTGTCAACTTCGTTGGATATATTAGACCTATTTTTGTTTTGATACATTTGTGAAGAATTAGGTGTAATATACCCAACACAATTGTCAAATCAAACAACTTGTCCAAATTGTTGTATAATCAAAAACCTGTAATATGTCATTGGAGAAAATAAGAGGCAAAAACCCACAGAAGAAACATCAGTGGGTAATAAAGTAAAACAGTGGATTCTTTACAAAAACAAAGAAAGGAGTATAGTGATGTGCAGCTAATGAAAAATAAACTGGCTCGTATCTACAAAGATTATCGAAACAGCAGTTTGAGTAAATATATGCCCAAAAAGTAACGGGAATCATATTTCCGCGGGACTGGGATTCATGTATCCGATAATATTTTTTATCTTGTTTGAACACTTGTTTCTTTCTATGCATTTTCAGCTGTTTTGATTATTTACTATACTTTTCATATTGCGTATTCGGCAAAATTTTACCTTTTAAGCAAAGGGCTAAAATATTTTTCGTTAAATATTGCTTTAAAAATTGAATAAGTTTCAGCAACACAATGGTTTTTGGTGAATTTACTAAAGGTAATATTTTTTTCTGAGGGGGTCGGTAAGAAGTTGAAGACTGGTTGCTCTGGAGAGGCTGTTTATGAGGTAGCCATATCCTTCGGCTCAAGCGAAACTATATTTTGGATGTTTTGGACGTAAACTGTTAAGCAAATAATGTTCTTGAATTTATACCAAAAATGAAGTCGTGTAGATAATGTTGAAAAAATGCTGAACGAAGTCGACAGCTATCCATTACATATAAAGACGGTTATAACAAGTGACAAAATATTGGTATACGGACATGTCGTCGAAAGCAAGGCCTGAGCTTGCCATTGGAAACTGCCTGAAAAGCCACGACGGAGAACTTCAAGTACGATCAGAAATGTAGGTTATACTTATGGTTTATCCGATTTCAATGGTATAGTTCCTGCCTTATCATTGAAGAGACAACAAGGAATACTACCTGCAAATGGACCGCCGTTTCCGTGAATCAGTCCAAAGGAAACGAGTTGAACTTACGCTAAATTGTTTGTGAAAACTGCGCCACTGATACCTAAATACTTGTTCGTGAAGAACAATTTTTTTCTCTTTATGCAAATACAATAAGAAGGTATCTTTTGTACCAGGTAAGTTAAATGTTTTATTTTTACATCAAAAACATCTTCAGTAGTCTGCGATGAGAGATACTTACAATTTATTCCCTTGGTAAGAGACACATTTCGTTATAGGAAGGAAGGAAGCTCAGTTTTCAACGTACGGTCATTAGAGACGGAGATAACGCTCGGAAATTTGGGTAACGATGGGGAATGAAAGCGGCCGTGTCCTTTGAAAGGAACCATCCCGGCATTTACCTGGGCTTAGGGAAATCACGGAAAACGTACATCTGGATGGCCGGAGGTGGATGTGAACCACCGTCCTCCCGAATGCGAGTCCAGTGCTAAACCACTGCGCCATCTTACTCGGTCATTTCGTTATAAAATGTGTAGAATGATGATCACGTACCTGCGGAAATTTCCTACTTTATACTTGCCTCACATCATGAAGCGCCGTCATGTTCCACATTTTGTGGCAATTTTTTGTTCTTGCATCAGTATTTTTCGTTCTATTTGCGCTACACTGAAGCACTATACGTCTTTTTAACTTTGTATAAAACTAAAACAACTCTATGTAGTATTTGTATACAATTATGCGTCTACATCTGATCAGTCATATATTTGAGTGATTAAGACACTGCATTTTTTCGTACATCACTTTACATTTTTTTTCATTTTTCGTTTTTTAAACATTTATTGCGTGTTTATTTTTGATATAAGCGAAATTTATGGTACATCAACCTAAAAACAAAATGCAGCAATTACACAAAGACAATTACACAAAGACATAATTAGTGTACAGAAGAATACAACGTTTAAAATGTTACAACATAAAAAGAAAACAAACCACACATAGCTTTCTACACTTAATCAAGTATAAAGGCAATCACAGCAATAAGTTTGACTTATTTTGAAAATCCACTACTTCAGGCAACATTTTACATATCACTTCAAGCAGCCATCAGAATAACAAAATGATACAATCAGAGACACATTAAACAGATTCAATAAAATCTTCCTAAAAACTTTCAGTCACCAAAAAGAGTCAGCTATTACAAAACAGAATTAAAAACGAAATCTACTAGACAGATTAAACAGAAAAATAAAGACACAGATTAACAACAAAATAAAGAAGACGACACTAACACCTACAAACAGTACATCCAATAAAATGGCTTATAATGACCTACCAAAGAAAATTTACACATAAAACAGGTAATGTATTCAAGACACATGGCAGTAGTATTCCTAACAAGAAAACTCTTCAAAATCACAACTTCAAACAAATATAACACAGACAATTACCAATAATCTGGTATTTATCAGCTCAACTGTAGAGGCTGTGATGAAATACACCTTTGACTGCCTGACAGGACACATTACACAAGATATAAAGAAAATATCAAGACATGTACAAACCGTTCAACATTTGCAGACCATATTAAACCATCATATAAACATACAGGGTGAAAAGTATTTATACCGACAAACTATGGGAGGTTGTAGGGGACATCAAAGCAAATATTTTCCTCTAAAGTAATTTTTTCCTATGGCGAGTATTTAAACCGGTGGAGGCCATATTAAATTGTAGCCACAACTGTATTACAATTTTCTCGCTAGAGAATTGCCAGAATCATTGGAAGATGTCCCGCTTCCTAAACGACAACGCATGTGCTTCCAACATGACGGGGCGCCGGCACATTTCATTCGTCGTGTGCGTCGATTCCTGGACCGACGGTTTCCAGAAACGTGGATTGGCAGACGTTGTCCCGTACCACCGTCTGCTCGATCCCCAAATATATCCCCTCTGGACTTTTTTGTGTGAGGAGAGATGCACAACCATGTTTACGCAACTCCTGTTGCATCAGAAGAGGATCTGGTTGCCCGGATAGTAGCACCAGTAGGAACAATTCGGGATATTCCTGGGATTCTTGCCCGTGTCAGACAGAACAGTGTAGCCTTTGTTTTCGTGTCAATTGAGGCATTTTTGAAAATCTACTGTAACTGAAATTGGGTTGTGTTAATGTATTGTTTCCTGGTAAGTAAAAAATGGAGAAGTTTTTGTTGGTTTAATTAATTTGCTGCCAGAGAAATCTTCCTGTACCGGTTTAAATACTCTTCATAGGAAAAAAGTGACATAATGGGAAAATAATTGTTTTGATGTCCCCTACAATATCCCAGAGTTTGTCGGTTTAAATACTTTTCATGCTGTATATGAAAATCAAAATATTAGTAGCGCCAGACACTTCCTTTTCTAAGAAAAACACCATATACACAAATCAGTAGCACACAACGATCAATTACTCAACGATCAAATAAATATTGAACACCGAAAACTGTACAAAAATAGAAGAAAAAGTACATAAAATCTTTCTTATCCACCTTTCCTTTCCCTCTCCAACAAAACCCCTTTTCCCATCCTCTTGCCGTCTCTCCCCTAAAAAGCATACCACATGTTGCTTCTCACTCTCATTCACCATCTCATTCTCTACATCCCAGTATTACTCTACCCCTACTGCTTGGTACACACCTTCCTCCTCCCCCCCTTCTCTGTAAAGCCTCCGCTTCATGTCTCGTCTCACATAATCGAAATGTTCAAATGTTTGTACAGCTTATGGGATTTAACTACGGGGTCATCAGTCCCTAAACTTACAAACTACTTACGAACTAGCTAACACTAAGGACGGCACAAATATCCATGCCCGAGGGGGGATTCGAACCCCCGACCGTAGTGGCCGTGCAGACCGTGACTGGAGCGCCTCAGTCCCCTCGGCCACCGCGGCCGGCTCACATAATCGCTCACTCAGCACACACACTTTACATTTTTGTGTTATCCCTTCAGAAATATACAGTAACAAAATTTAAAACGTAAGAAAATTAAAGCAAAGGAAGTAAAAACATTACGTGGAAACACTTTAAAAAACAGACGATACAGACGCAAACAAAGAAAAATAATAGTTCTTTATAGGTTTCTCATGAAAAGATGAATAATACTACAGTCAAGTGCAAGCTAGGTAGAAAAACTTCGGTGGAGGGAGAAGCAAACTGACACGATATGTGCATGCAACACATCACCCCTCGTGGTATGAAGCAAATATTCCCAAATAAAATTTTAAGAGAAAGTGCAGCACACTTTAACTTTTCTGACGAACCGACTGTAGAACTGTTAGTGTTTTCGATGCGCATTATGTTCATTTTTGAAACTTATTCCAGTCGTAAAGCCTTACTTTCCTCACAGGGTTGCCATGGTTTTATAGCGCGGAAGGGCCCTTAGAGCGTTCTCAAACACCCCGTAGAAGCACCCCGTGACGTGGTTGCATAGCTAGAGTGGAGACGTCTCTAGTCGGTTATGAGTTTACAGACGTCCTACACTGGCGAACGAAGCTCCGCTCTTGTACCTGAAGCCGATTGTCGTCCAGCTCTTCTTGGAGTGTCGCCTCTTCTTCCCCCAGACGACCAAACCCCGGAACGTAGTCATTCGCAGATGTGTCCACCCGCTTTCGCCAATTGGAAAGAAGGGGGGGGGGGAGAGTAGGTGCTGAGGTCCCTTTTTACTTTTTTAGTCTTGCGCTTCCACCGTCGTCTTGTTCTGTTTCCGCAAGTCCAGCAACTAATATAGCAGCAACAGCAATACTTTGCAGCATGCGCATTTCCCTAGTTCACGCAGTGATGCGACATCGCGCGTCATTGTACATTCGCAAGTCTTGTGGCCTGTGAGCGTTTCGAATACGCGGTATCTCCACGGCAGCACTTGGCGACGCGCCCGAGCTTCTGGCACCGATAACATTACTCTGCCTTCTTTTTTTCGTCCTCTGGGTTTCCTTCCTCTTCCCGATATCTCCAAACAACACGATCGCTTGCTGGATGATGGCGGCGTATTTCTGAGTCTTCCTGTTTTCGACATCCGTCATGTGTCAAGGCATGTTGAACACCAATGATCAGCTAACGTTCAGTGTCAGAATGTTTCTTTCTTATGCACCGCACCAACCAGCCTCTAATAAAGTACAACCAACGAACTAACGAAACAAAACAAAAAAAAAAAAAAAAAAAAAAAAAAAAGTTCAAATGTTTGTAATTCTATCGGACCAAACTGCTTGGTCATCAGTCCGTAGCTTACAAACTACTTAAACCTAGGTAAACTAACCTAAGGACTAACACACACACCCATGCCCCAGGGAGGACTCGAACCTCCACGGCGAGCAATCGCGCGCTCGCAGCGAGACGCTTTAGACCGCTCGGCTACTCCACCGCGGCTAACGAAACAAAAGCATCATTTGATTATCGTTTAGTTGTTTATAAATTAAGTTCTGTGAACTCTCGTTAACTACAATAATATCGTAGTTACTTCATGTTTTTGTGAAGAAACTTTCGTGGAACTTATAATTCTCAAAGTACACGACCGTAGCTACTCAACTATGGCATAGCAAAATATGAGAAACGTAATAAAATATGCTGCTATCACAGTTCAGTAAGCGGTGAATATGTTCCACCCACAGTCAAAAATGTAAAAGAGGTGAAGTCGGATCTCAATTAATGTGGGAGCTTCAAAAACATGTAAAAATGATCTTGTCATATTCGCACATAGTTACATGTTACTTTCTGGTTAGTATCACATGTTTTATCCCATAAACGTCTTCACGTCACACGTGCAACTTATTTTTCCGTCAGTTCTTGGTAGAACAAATTTATTATATAAATGAAAATACATAATTTTGTTTGTGTTCTACATTCATTGTTTATTTAGTTGTGATCACTATAATTGAATATGTTTATTTTCACCGTTTTTCAGTTAGAGTGCATATCTCTGACTTGTTAAGCTTTAAAATTCTCCAATGCACCATCCCATCCCATTCCTCTATTTTTGTCTGCTTCTTTATTTAGTTATAATATAGTGTCCCAGGTTTCTAATATTTAATGTATATTTCTCAGGTTTTGTGTCACGTTGTGTTTTGAACAACCCTTCAAACATTAGATTCTTGTTTAATTTAATTTTAATCACCTGTATTCATTGTTACCATGAAATTGTCATGTATTCACTGTTTCTCGAAGTATAGTATCAATATTTTATTTAAATATTTATTTACATTGTATCTGCTCCATCAAAGATGATAATTTATTTCTCTGCATGGAATATCTCTTCTGGTTTGTTGACAAAGCAAGTTCTTTGACTGTCTTAAGGTGGCCTAAGGAGCCAAAAATCGATTTACACAGTAAACAAATCTGTAGAACAAACACAACATTGTGTTAAGATTAACTGACATAGTCGGTTTTTGGAGGCGATCTGGTCGTTTTATAGTTTTCAAAATTGTGTATTTTAATTTTCTTATGTGCAACATACGGCACATTACGTCACATATGAAGCTTCATGAAAATTTGCATCTCCATTGAGGTACTTTGCAAATCACGTCTAAGAGTTTAGCGGAGGGTTCATCGAAACCCCTTCGTGGACATATCATTCAACACTCGAAAACGCGTGGAAAAAAATAACATCTAAATTTCTCCGTTAGAGTTCTGATTTCTAGTATTTTATTATGATTTATTTTACCACAAATAGGGTGCGTTTTAGGTTAACCTGCGAGGTTACCAGTGCTGTTGCGATTCTTCACAAAAGGAATATTATCAACTGATGATGATGATGATGATGATGGCGAGTGGCATTTTTGGCCGTTAGACCCCAGCCGGGATCGTTTACGGCTTGTCTGGTACAAGTCTTCAGGTGACGCCACTGGGCGAGTTGCGCGTCGATGATGATGACAACACCAAGTCTCCGAGTGGACAAAAATCTCCAACCCGACCGGGATTCGAATCCGGGTTCTCTGCGTGGCAATCTACCACGCGGTCCACTTTTTTTTTCTTTTTATATTTATTATTATTATTTCTATTCCCCTAAGCACTGCCACTTCAGGCATTGGCTCCTATCACGTATCTTACCACCAAAAGCTTACTAACTAAATCTAACAACAAAAGGAGCTTGTGCCACAACCACTTTCACCCTAATCACCCTAAGCTAAATTAACATAATATCGCCAATTTTCAGGCGACATCATCAACGAAAAAAAAATCTCCTAAAATAAATAAATAATAATAATAATAAAGAAGGAGGGGAGGAGGAAGGGACACAGATTTCTTCATTTGGTTTTTATCTATTTTTTTTTATTTTGAAAGTTTTTATTTATTTTTTAAAAGTTTTTAAGGGGGTGTTCGCAGCGTCCAGGCGTCGGGATCTCCTGTTCGTCCTCTCGTTAAGAAAGGGGTATACCCCTTTACCGTTGAGTTCTCTCTTCAACACATTTTTCGGTATTTCTTAAATTTAATCTCATACCTGGTACATCCCAATGCTCAGGGGGACGCGTAAACAACGACCCCAAATAATTTGCAAAAAGGAATATGTATAATGAGTTCCGTCGTAAAACCGTGAAGCTGGTTGTTAAATAGTACCAAAAATCGAAAAAGTCTATCTCTCCCTCACGAGAAAAGTATGACACTATAATACCTTTGACCCAAAATGTGGGATTATGTCTCGTGTTTAGGCAGTAAACAATGTCAGTATGAATCAATTCCACTGGTTCCACAGAGTGGGGCGTCCGTCGCAACAGCAGCGTCAACATGCGGCGTGCAAACAGCCAGCAGTCGGCTGTCGCTTCACAAACCAAACGGTGTGTATCGGTGTCAACCGAAGCGCAGCTGGGGCAGAGCGGTTCTTCGGATGAATGTATGAAATGCAGTCGCTGGCGGGTGGGAAATTTCTCAGTCGCTATCATATACACAAACCCCTTACAGCAGTGAGAACAAAAGGCGAGTGTTTACTACGCCACATCCTTCTCCAGTCAATCGACGGATGGCAATGTTCAACCACATTGACAGGCGGTGTCTTCTGAAAGTACCGGTAAAAGTCGTTGCAACTAGGGCTAGACTACGGAGGCGGACAGTATCAGCTTACCTGTCCGGATATTTCATCAAGGCAACAGCGTGAAAACTACGAGTTTTCGTCCTCAAACTTTTCCAGAAAGTCTGAAATAACAAATTTCGACGACCGGTAATTTAGGAAAGATTTTAGCTTTATTGTAGCACAGTGTGATGAGATGGCATAATGTAGCTAGGGAGGCGGGAATGGTAATGCAGAAGGAGTCGGATCGGCAGCGAGGTGTGGCGCGCTGTTATTGCGAGTGGTGCTCGGTGCTCGTGCAGCGCCATTAATCTGGCGCGTGTAGTGGCGCCAGTGCGTGTCGCTGTCGCCAGCAGCCCTCCACCGCCGCCAGCAGCCGCCGCCGTCCGTCACACGCGTCACGGCCGCGCCAGCAGCCAGCACCGCCGTGCCCACTGGCGCAAGGGAACTCCTATGCCTGCGAGCACAGCCGCCTACCGGAGCGTAGGAGAAGCCTGCGCTAATGACGACCACACACAAAATTTGTTAGGATTCTGTATTTTACTGAATAAACATCACTTACAATATGTTCACATGTGACAGATTAAAATATACGAGAATCGTCCACATAGTATCCGTTTCTATTTCTATCCGCGGCAGCGTCACGAAAGCAGTTCTAAGCAAGTGCGGCAGTTCTCTGATTCGAGGAGAATACATGTACCCTATTTGCTGGCGACGTGTGCTTTGTAGTGCTTCAAATTGCGTGGTTATGGTATACCGCCCCCAATTTGCCACTGGATAGGGAATTTCCTGTCAGAGAGCACACAGTTCGTAGTAACCGATGGTAAGGCATCGGCTAAAACAGAGGTGATATCCGCCGTTCCCAAAGGTAGTGTTATTGGCCTTCTGTTGTACCTCATTCACATAAACGATTTGGGGAAAAATCTAAGCAGCTCTAAAAAAAATTTTCAAATGTTTGTATTGCTTATGGGACTTAACTAAGGGGTCATCAGTCCCTAAACTTACAAACTAGCTACAACTAAGGACGGCACAAATATCCATGCCCGAGGGGGGATTCGAACCCCGACCGTAGTGGCCGTGCAGACCGCGACTGGAGCGCCTCAGTCCCCTCGGCCATCGCAGCCGGCTAAGCAGCTCTCTTAGATTGTTTGCAGATGTCACCTTCATTTACCATATAGTAAAATTATCTAAAGATCAAAACCAACTGCAGAACGATCTAAATAAGATATCACTATGATGTAAAAATTGGCAGTTGACTCTAAATAATGAGAAATGTGAAGTCGTCCACATGAGTACGAAAATAAATCCGTTGAACATTGTTTACAAGATAACTCAATCAAAAGTAAAAGACGCAAACTCCACTAAATACCTAGGAATTACTATTACTACTGACTTAAATTGGAAAGAACATGTAGATACTTTGGTAGGAAAGGCGAACCAGAGACTGCGTTTTTTTTGGCAGAACCCTTAAAAGATGCAACAGAACTACTAAAGAAACTGGATACACTACGCTCGTCCGTCTTTTTTTGAAGTATTGCTGCCCAGTGTGAGATCCTTATCAGGTAGGTTCGACGGAGGACATCGGAAGAGTCCAGAGAAGGGCAGCTCGTTTTGTATTGTCACGATACAGGGGAGACAGCGTTACGGAAATGATACAGGATCTGGGATGGGAATCATTACAACAGCGCTTATCGCTGCGGGGAGGGCTACTTACAAAAGTCCAATCGCCAACATTCTCCTCCGAATGCGAAAATATATTGTTCACTGCCACTTACATAGATAGAAATGATCATCAGAATATAATACGAGAAATCAGACCTCGAACAGAGAGGTTCGCGTGTTCTTTCTTCACGCGCGCTATTCCAGAATGGAATGGGAGATAAATAGTACAATGGTGGTTCAATGAACTCTCTGCCGGGCACTTGAGTGTGACATGCAGAGTATTCCATGTACATTATACTGTCAGACGTAATTTAAAATGACGCCGCTTGTGAAATCTGTATTGTTAGCAGTGGAAACGCCTGGGCAGCTAGCAGTACAGCACAACACACGCTTTGCCCACGAAGCCTATCCGCAGCCGGCGTTTATAAACAGAATGTCCACGAATTAGTCTCACACCTTTTCCTGCAGATGTCGCCGCTACCGACTAAGGAACGGCACCACTCCGCCAGTATATTTAAGGACCAGCCAGACGGCCGCCCGACAAGTCACGCCGAATTCCGAAGACGGAAGATCTCTGAGAAGAAGTCGTCGCCCAAGATTATCCATGCCTGTGGCACCTCTAAGACGCACTCTGTAGTTTGTATACAACATAGTAGAATTATATATAGTAGAAGTATAATAAACTTACAGTTGAAATCATCTTCGAGTATATTACCAAATCAGATCTGTGATCAGTTTTCTAAATGCAAAGGAAATTCATCGACAATCTACAAGGTTTACGCACAAAATACTGTGAGTGATTCAATGGTTAAAGGATAAGGCAAACAGTTGATTGAAGGACGCGCTCGAGTCCAGATTTTCTAATTTGATTCTGTCTTTCCTGTCTTGTATGACTGATTGCACCATGTGCTTTCATAACGGTCATTACTTTGGACTTCAGCCATGTTTTTATTAATACTAGCTTCCCTCTATACGAATTCTCCCATGTGCTTTACTCGCTAATTTTAAATTAATTTATGTTTGTAAATGGAATGAAATTTGGTATGGTCTCACTCCATGTGGTACTAAAGAATAGCGAGCCACTGCCTACCGACACATGAGTTCAATTAGTGCACAGTATATTTAAAAATTTGTGATCAAGACAGCTGCCACCTCGTCAAGCCACCGCTGACACTTTGTTTCGCTGCTGCTTTCATGTGTTCCAAGATTTTAATGTACCGCCTAGCTTTATGCATGTGTCTGTGAATGAATAAATGTGCTTTGAGCTACCCATTGTGTATTTGAAAATTTCCTCCCACGTTACCTTCATATTCATAAAGGGCAGAAACAATTTTAACACAGGCAGTAATTATAGGATTTAATTCACTTTTGTACAGAGTCTGCGCTTAATGCACTGGACAGAGTAGCATCGAGAACTGCATGAAACTTGTCTCAGCACTGAAGACCAAACATGGTACTATCATCTGATCTCTTCTATACAGTGTCTAAGAGTAGACTAGTAGGTTTACAATTTTGTATTTTTTTTCTTTTTTTCTATGAAAAGGTGCTTGGGTTTGTATCTCACTTCGAGTAAAATAGTTGATAAAGAAAGGATCACGATCACTGGCGCTTGCACCAAGTCATTAGTATGTGTAACACAGCAACTGAAAAAACGTTAAATGTCATACTGTTAGATAATGTAATCATCATTAGAGACAGTATGCCCCTCAGCGTTCATTCTGGAGCATGTTCCTCTAATAAAACTCCTCCACGATCCCCTATTCAATGCTAACATAGAGGCCTCGTCTGGTGTTAAGCCTTTTACTTCAAAATCATTCTTCGCCGAATCAATGTACTTTCTCCTTGGTCTGCCTCAACACCACTTACCCTTTCCTACCGACTCCAACAGTCTCTTAGGTAACCTTGTTTCTCCTAAGGATGTAACACTCCCCCACCATCTGAGGCTGTTCGCTCTAACTGCTTCATCTATGGTGTTCATTTCCAGTTTTTGATTTCTTCATTATGGGCACCCTCCTGCCATTGTTCTCATCTATTAGTACTTGGAAACATTCTTGCTACTTTCATATCTCTCACCTCAACCTTATGAATAAGGTAACCTGTATCCACCCAGCTCTCACTCCATAGAACAAAGTACATCAAAAGATAGTACGATGTACTTAGTCTTGTAGAAGAGAATATATCTTAGCTCATCACTTGCTGTATTAGCCTTGATTCCATTTCTTCCACCACGTTGCTATCCTGTGAGAAAATACATCCCAGATACTTGAAACTGTCTACTAATTCTAACTTTGTTCTTCCTCCTTGGCGCTCAATCTGTTTAAATCTCTTTCTCACAGACATTACTTTCGTTCTGGAGATGCTGATATTCATATCATAACCCTTACACCTCTGATCTAGCTCTAAAATATTAGACTGCAAGCTTTCAATCGAATCTGCCATCACAACTAAGTCACGTGCATATGCGAATCTTCTTATTTTCTTTTCAGCTATTTTCAGTCCGTCCTGCCACTCTGCTGTTTTCAACATATTATCCATGAATAGTATGAACAACAGTGGTGACAGGTTATTCCCTGCCTTGCCCTGAAACTTCCTTGTGCCATCAATTTGTGGTAAACTAATTGCTGCCTTATAGTCTACGTAAAGACTTAATTGCCTGCAGAAGTTTCTCTCCTGTTCCATAATCTTGTAGAACTGCCGACAGCTTGCTTCTAGGAACACTGTCAGAAGCCTTTTCTAGATCTATGAAACATAGAGACAAATGAAAAAAAATCATCGGTTAATGGTGACATAGCTTACCGAATCTGCTTTTCTCGAATAAGTAACCAGTATAGTTTTTCTGTTGTTGATATTTAAAATCTCCCCTCGCTCTTGCATGATGTCAACGTAATAAGACATCACGAAGACCACCGATCTCTGCTGGTTTCTATGAAACAGCCGTGGCGGAGCGGCCGAGTGCATTGAGGCACTATGCTACGATGCGCGAGGCCGTTCCCCATCGGGGGTTCGAATCCCCCCTCGGACATGAATGTTTGTGCCGTCTTTAGTATAAGCTCGTTCGTAAGTAGTTTGTAAGTTTAGGGACTTTTGACCCCGCAGTTAAGTCTTACAACATTTACAAACATTTGAACGTATCTGTGATAAAAACATTGACATATCCGATGTCTAGTTAAGGGTGAGGTTCATGTTAACTTGTGGGACGGTTGAATATATGCATAGCGGCACCTTACATTTTGTGAATCATACTCTGGTCTTTATTAAAATATATCACTACTCTTCATGTTAAAAAAGGGGAAATTAATTGATTCCCAAATACAGCGGTAAACGGCTGGTAATGAATTATAAAATCCAAACGGAAAGCGTAAAGAGAAACGGAAAAATCGGATAGCATTGCTGATTAACGCCCTTAGCGTGTTAAATACAACAGTCGCATCAAATCAGAAGTGTGCCGCTTTTCAGAGCGGGCACTCTCCATCCTGGATTATTTTCCGTCGCGCGCAGTATCAACAGAAAATACGGCGGGAAACAGGGACATAACGCAAGTGAAAAACTGAGCGCCAAATGCCGCCATGGCGGCGCGCCGGATTGCCGACCGCCCGATAACAAGCGAGCGTCGCCCGACGCACGACGCACAGCGCATTAAACGTCGCCCCGGCGCCTGTTTCGCGTCCATCAGAGACGCGTAAGGCCGAAACGAGATGAATACCGGTCGCGAGAGCGAATGGAAGTGCGCGTAACTCGATCACTTCGTGTCACCCGTAAACCCACCAATCAGTGATTCCTTAAAAAGTCCAACTCCCGTGTGTAACACGTCACAATACAATGCTCATTTTTTTCACGTCTCGTCTGTTGTAAATGGGATACAAAACTGGATATTTATCTACATACAGGACAGTTTAACGCAACGACAGACGAATAATTTTCGCCCATCCTGTCAGATTTCCCAGTATACCATACCGAGATGACGCACTTTTTGTCATAAATTATTGAACTTAGTTATTATTTATCTAACGTCAGGTGTGCAAAAACAAAAATCATCTGTACCTTTTTCTTTTATTCCCTTTTACCAGACACAACTAACTAAACAGATACTATTTTATTGTCAACAGACTGTTAATGGAGCGTTAGCCCCTCCAGCACTAGAACATTCCGCTATTTCCTTCCATTAATTCCACGAGTACACGAAGGGCAAAAAGTACATTGTATATAAAGCTTTCTCGAAAAGTGACAAAATCTAAAATATTAATACCCTATTCTGCTGCATGTAATAAAATAAGGAAGTATATAATTAAGTTCATATAAACGAAAAAAATAGTTACTTACATTAATTGTCCCCTATAGGTTTACTTAGAGCATTGTGTAATAACACTCAACATCAAGTGCATGGATAATGCTAGAACTCGTAAACTAAGTTGTTAATATGTGCATCTTTGGATCAATCATGTTGTGGGCGTAAAGAAACAAGGGGAATAAAGTTATAGGATTTAAGGGTCGTATAATACAGTATTATTAAGAGAAAACGGAATTTTGAGAATGCGAAACCAGCATACTGCCTGCCCAACAGAGTCATACAGTCACAGTCACAGAGTCGCAGTATAAAGAATGATATCAAAGACCATGGCACCATGGAAAGAAATATTTCGGTACTAACAGCTAGCATAGAAGCAGAAAGGTTAGAAGGGAGGTAGCCGACGTAATAAAGTACCTATCATAGAATACCAGATATAATGTGATTAAATAGGGGCGGCTTATTATATATATATATATATATATATATATATATATATATATATATATATATATATAATAATGGAAAGTCCAGGTTGGAATAAATAGTGAGGACAGTTTACTACTCACCGCAAAGACGTGGCGACGAGCTGCGACAGGCACATACAAAAGACACACACATACAACACATTCAGCTATCGGCCATGGCCTTCTTCAGAAATAGAGCACTCACGCAATCACACAGGCACACAACACAGTCATACAACCATCACCTCCGACTGCCACACTTTGAATCACGCTCTGCAGAGCGTGATTCAAAGTGTGGCAGTCGGAGGTGATGGTTGTATGACTGTGTTGTGTGCCTGTGTGATTGCGTGAGTGCTCTATTTCTGAAGAAGGCCATGGCCGATAGCTGAATGTGTTGTATGTGTGTGTCTTTTGTATGTGCCTGTCGCAGCTCGTCGCCACGTCTTTGCGGTGAGTAGTAAACTGTCCTATTTATATATATATATATATATATATATATATATATATATATATATATATATAGGACGCTATAATTTGGAACTTATTTTCTGATATGGCTATCGAGACGAACCTAGTGTTGTGTAACGGTAAGGTCTTTGAAGGTTACCGAAGGTCGAAATGTTGGCATGAATGTCCATTCGGAGAAGGTGTTCCAAGCGATGAACATTTGCAGTCTTCTTATCACGTATTGAGTGGTATTTCGTATCACTTCGGCACTTATCGAAGCACATGCTCTGACAATTCTCTCTCGTATATCGTACACATAGTAAACATTCGCCGAATACGGCGTGTCCATCTAACGTGCCGTTGACGTATAAACACCATTTGAGGGGTGTGCAGTATGCAATGCAACACTAATGGGAACGGCAATAGTATCGTCGAAGCAAGCGAGTGTGAGTGGTGTATTCCTTCGAAGAAGAAGTTGATATGCTTCTCATTTAGGGAGAACCTCAACGAAATTCAGTGAGAAATAGAGACTATATGCTAAAATATATCCTCACCGTACTCACCCTACGTGTCACATTTAAATACGTGAATGATAGATTAAGAAAAACTTGGTCTTTAAAGTATCGTCGGAAACCTATCCTGAAAGAGGCGATTTATAATCTCGTTCTTCATTATTTTCTCCGTGCAAATTATGAGAAATTGTTAAAGAATATTCTGTCAATTTTCGATCAAATTTCTGTTTTTTTTGCAATTTCAAATAATCAAATTTTTGTAAAGCTATTGAACCTAACTGCAGTGGCCATCACTCCCTAACAAACTGCTTGTACTTATGCTAAGAACAAAACACACACACACACACACACACACACACACACACACACAAACCTATATATGCTAGAGGGAGGACTCGAACGTCCTACGGGGAACGGCCGCGCAACCCGCAGAAAGGCACCATACAGTGCACGGCTATTCCTGCGTATCCCCGTTTAGTTATTTCGTAGAAGTGTCAAAGACACATGTATTGTCTCAGAATGAGTGATATTAATAACTGATATTCATAATTATGTGTTTGCATACGAAAAAATTACCTCAGTCAATGGAATTAATAGATTTCTGAAATTTTTGCTGTTAATATCGGAGTCAGTGGATGAATCCTTTACTTTTGTACCTAGAAAGGGTAATAATTGAGGCGATACAGATTGTTGTTCATACCAGTTTCCAGTTTGCAATACAGTTTGATTGCTTTCCACCTTAAGCCACCAATGGAACGAGCAAGTAAAAACTCGGTTTATTGTTTCATCCGAATAATCCACAAATTACTAATAACTGTCATGTCATAACGCAATAATTAACGCCGATAATTGACAGACTTTTGAATGATACCCGTTCATTTTCTAACTAACGTGTATGTACTTCTTTCTTCATAAAGTGCATGCTATAACGAATTTCGCGTGGAGAACATCGACGAGAGATTGAAAAGAGTATCATGCTTTATGGAGTTAATTTCATCGGTAGAGCATGAAAACAGGTTTAACCTTATATATCATCGTATTAGATTTCTTGTAACACTATTCCAGAAGTACGTGGAGGGCAACATCAGCTAGAAGCATGGTAGGTTTGTGGGCTTTCGAAAAGTGTAGGTTTTTTCTCTTTGGCAGGAAGACTCGTTTGTGCACTGATCATAAAGTCCTCGAGTTTCTCATGACTGCCAAACTAAGATAAAAACGGTTGACGAGATGGGCACTAGCACTACAGAACGGGAGGACAATTCCTGATTTAGCGCTTTAATTATGCAGGGTGTATCTGAACTGAAAGTAGAAAGTGAGAGAGCTGTTAGAGGAGGTCATAACAAGCATATTTCACATATGAACCCACGCTTGCAATATTTAGCGTACGACGTTAGGCGTTGTTGAGTAGCGTCCCGCGCAGCCAAGAGGGTAGGCACACAACATGCCACTCGATTAGTCAGAGCAGCGGGTTTGCATGGTAAGGTCTTCAGTGTATTTGTAGCAGCAGGGTAAATGAGAAATGGGTTTTAAGTATTATAACCGTTATTTGACAGTTACGTTAACTCGCCCAGCTACTTGAATGCACGCTGTACAGCATTGTCGCACTCTTTCAAACACTCCTGGCAAAGTGGACACTGCGTCGGAGGCTGCCGTAATTCGCGCTGTCAGCTCTTCACAGTCTCAGTGGGTGGTGGGTGTTTCGTGACAACAGATTTCAGATGGCTCAAAAATCAAAGGGCGTCAAGTCGGTGAAAATTGTAGACTTTGCAATCGGTCGATATGTAACAAGTGTCCGCCCCGTGTTTTTTTCGTTTTTTTTTTTTTTTTTTTTTTTTTTTTTCGTCTGAACCGCCCCTAAACATGAAACGAACTCTACAGTGGCCGGTATCAACATAGTTCCTCTACCAAAAGCCGATTCAGTACTCATCCATAACCTCTCCACCGCCCGATCTAAGCATCTCGAAGTACCCCAGACCATTGCTGCAGACTATTGCTGCATGTAATTTTCTTTATTGCTTTATACAGCTTTCTATGTCTTCTTCTTAACACTAAAGTAATTTTTTCTTACGAAGCATAAGGAATAAACTATACAGGGAAAGAAACATTAAACTATATAAAAACCCACAATTCTGTATATTTTCCTTTATTTGAATAATTTATTAGACTACGTAAGCTACTTCATGATGTTTGTTTTCTAGCCTGAATGTATGTTCTCGTGTTTAGCACATGCACAGTTAGTCCTAACAATGTCTGTGCCTGACTTTCACTTCTTTTTATTTATTAAGTTGTTCAGATTTATAAATTAATTTAAGTGTTTATCTTCTGTAATAGATGGCTCGGAATGGAAACAATACAAAAATTGAAGTATTTATTTCTTCTTATGAACACTTACCCAGGGTAGTATTGCACGAAAGTAGATTCCCCCCAAGCTTCGATGAGATCAAAACTTTGTATTATAGTTTGTAGTTGTATGTCACATTGGTATTATGTGGGTATTTTATTTATGTTTTCCATCATTCACCAAAATTCTGTTTAGACGAAATGCAGCGAACCATTATATTAATAAGCCCATTATGTATGAAAATCTCAGACTGATTAAGCGCACGTAATATATTATGAATTATGTGTCAAGATCGCGAAGTGATAACACGAAATGTCACCTATGATTACAAAATCGGAGGATTAACGGAAGGAGTGATACATAAGTTGCAGTAAACTTAATTCTTCTCTGCTAAAGGCGACAAGAGCTACGGGGGGCTCTATGCATATTTCCATAAATTGCTCTAACTGAAATAAAAACGCGATCTACATCTACAGCTACACGAGATACTCTGCAAATCAAAGGATTCATCGAACCACTGACGTACTATTTATCTTTCACTCCATTCTCGAAAAGCGCCCGGGAAGAAAGAATACCTTAATCTCTCCGTTCGGGTTCTGATTTCTCTCTCTTTTTTTTTTTTTTTTTTTTTTTTTTTTTTTTTCTTCTCTAATGATCATTTCTACTTATGTAAGTGGGTGTCAACAATATATTATCGCATTCGGAGGAGAATGTTGGTGATTGGAGTTTCGTAAGTAGCCCACGCCGCAGCGATAAGCGTCGTTGTTGTAATGATTCCCACCCCAGATCTGTATCATTTCCGTAACGCTATCTCCCCTGTATCGTGACAATACGAAACGAGCTGCCCTTCTTTGGATTGTTTCGATATCCTCCGTCAAACCCACCTGATAAGGATCCGACACTGGGCAGAAATACTCCAAAAGAGGACGGATAAGCGTAGTGTATGCAGTTTCTTTTGTAGTTCTGTTGCATGTTTTAAGGGATCTACCAATAAAACGCAGTCTCTGGTTCGCCTTTCCCACGATATTACTTACGTGTTCTTTCCAGTTTAAATCAGAAGTAATAGTAATTCCTAGGTATTTTGTGGAGTTTACGGCCTTCACTTTTGATTTATTTATCTTGTAAACAAAGTTTAACGGATTTCCTTTCGTACTCACGTGGACTAGTTCACACTTATCATTATTTAGAGTCAATTGCCAATTTTTACACCATAGTGATATCTTATTCAGATGATTCTGCAGTTGGTTTTGATCTTCAGATGATTTTACTAGACACTAAATGACGGCGTCATCTGCAAATAACCTAAGAGAGCTACTTAGATTTTCCCCAAAATCGTTTATGTAAATAAGGAACAGCAGAGGACCAATAACACTACCCTGTGGAACGCCTGATATCACCTCTCTTTCAGTCGATGCCTTACCATCGATTACTACGAACTGTGTCCTCTCTGACAGGAAATCCCCTATCAAATCGCAAATATGGGACGATATACCATAACCACGCAATTTGATTGAAAGACATTTGTGAGGTACGGTGACAAAAGCCTTCTGGAAATCAAGAAATACGGAATCGATTTGCGAACCCTTGTCGATATCACCCATCACTTCGTGTGAATAAAGAGCTAGTTGTGGTTCGCATGGACGATATTTTCTAAATCCGTGTTGAGCTTGTGTCAATAGATCATTCTGTTCGAGATCATTCATAACATCTGAATACAGGATATGTTCCAAAACCCTGCTGCAAATTGACGTCAGTGAAACAGGCCATCCCTCGTACCGCACACTGGGGTCCTAGGGACTCCAGCGTAATTTGTGTTGTGTGTTACAGAGAGTAAGTTAACTAAAAGGGTTTGGATCTTTGTGTATATTAGGTTGGTAACACTGCCTACACGTACATGATGTTAACTCAAACATCCGCATTGTTGTTGCACTACTGTCAAGCTGTAAAGATTGATGAACGTCTGTAGGGTCTTGATTACCCCAGTGTTCATTGCGTGTAGCTCACTTATGGTTCACTATATCCGAGAAAAAGGGACACAAAAACCAAAATGTGTTGCCACGATTGTAAAAGGGCGATCTGTGACGAACATAGAGCCATAATTTGTACCGAGTGTGCTCACTGACAATGTGAGTGGTGACTTGATATATTAGTTACAGTTTTTGACTTCATTGAAATATACATTATTTTCTTCTTTGTTATATGTTTTTGCACAAATATGCTACAATAGTAATTTTGTAAACATCCTATGCCAAAATATACTGTAAAATAAGCCATTATATTATATTAAAATACCGTATATTACTTTGTACATTGAAGATTTATGAAAGAGGCAATCAAAGTGGGATTAGTGGTCAACGACGAGAAAACTAAATATATGATCATCTCACGACGACAAGATTTCCCTAACACCATCAATATTGACGGACATAATTTTGAACGAGTGGAGAAATTTAAGTACCTGGGGTCGATACTATCTAGTAAAAGCGAGATAGAGAAAGGTATTCAACAGAGGATTGTTAATGCCAATCGTGCATATTTTGGACTCAATAATTTATTCAAGTCACGCTTGGCCTCACAAAACAGCAAGATCAAACTATACATGGCAGTTGTAAGACCTGTTCTGTTATATGGTTGCGAGACATGGGCAACCTCACAAACACTGGAAGAGCGCATTTGTGCATTCGAGAGGAAAGTGCTCAGAAAGATCTATGGGCCTACATTTAATATAGAAAATGGAAGATGGGAAAGGAGACAAAAAGAGGACCTGTACCAACGTTTTGGAAAAGTAGACGTTGGTAGGTACATCAGAGGGCGACGACTTCAGGGGTTGGGACATGTCATAAGAGCTGGAGACTCTATTCCTAACCGAGCGTTTAACTCTCAGCTGATCGTCCAAGAGGTCGTCCAAGGACTAGATGGAAAGATAGGGTGATGAGAACGTTGCAGCAGGTAGAACCAACAGCATCCCTTGAAGATGCGATGGACAGAAGAAAGTGGCTCAACATATGCAATAGATACCTGCGACTGTGATTGGGACAGTACTCCTTCCTGTGTGACTGATTTTGACAGTGAGCTTTATATAGTAATCAATCTTTGTAATATTTCTTTTGCTTTCTGTCATGGGTCTTAATGGCCTGTTATGTACAATAAATGATGATGATGATGATGTACATTGAAGTTCAGGCTCAGGTTGAATTTATACATTTTGTTGAAGTGTAACATGTATCAAATTTGTAAATACCATATGTTACTCATTGTAATAACTAAATAAAGTCATTAAGATATTCCGTTCCATTATATACTTTCAAATATAAGAAGGCTAAATATATAGCAATACGAAACATTTTTAATTAATAATACTATGCACATTTTATAAATATCATTCGTGACTTATAGTTGTAATAATAAAAAAATCACTACAGGTAACGAAATAGCTATTTACAATGTTCCAGATACATAAGACATTGCAATGTATGTATTAATGAGCTTGGAATACCTGATATATGATAAAATTTTTCTGGGGACCAGTAGACCCCAGAGTGCAGTGGAAGGTAATTGAAAACAAGTGTGCGGTGCGAGGGGTAATTTAGTGGGTTAGTCCTACTGCTTTTCTTGAATATAATTGTGACCTGTGTTCACGGACTTAAGACTGCAGTTAGTGTGTTTGTTGCTGGTGTGTTGGTAACCGTGTGCGGCCAGTGGCGGTCGCAGGCAAGTGGCGGGCATCTGCTCGGCTGGGCCGCTCCTCTATTCGGCAGATGGATCGCCGGAGGCGTGGCCGGCCGCCCGGCTAGTGCCCCTTTTTCCCGCGGAGCGGCGCTGGAGTGGGGCGCCTCTTGCCGGCCCAGCTACGGCTGGAGGACAATCGTGGCCGCGCCCCGGGCAGCGGGAGCGGGCAGCGGCAGCAGTGCCGGCTAAAAGGATTAGTCCGACGTGAAAGGCCCGCGGCCGGGCGGGGCGCTGATTGCCGGCTACAGACGGGCCGCCTGGGGCGACGGGCCTGTGTCCCGTGCTCGACGGCGGGCCGTCCGACGCTCCAGTGCAGGCTCCCGAGCCGCAGCGGCACCAGCTGCCAGTTATTGACGGACGCACAACATTACATACCGGAAATCCCCAAAGTTTGAACGCAGAAGATGAAGTTTCCCCACATTGGTGAATAAGTATGTGACCAGTACGTTGTCCTCGATGGCGAGTGTTCATCACAGACTAGGGTGTCGTCGGGAGTGCGCAATTGGAGTGTGAGAGGAGCGCAGTTTTATTTTTATTATAATTATTTATTTTTTGTTACATTAAAACCACCGGGGGTGGCAACAGGCTGGCATATTCATTGGTGCTCTTCAGCGGATAGTACAAAAGATTTGTCATGAATAAAAAAAAATGATCAAATGTTTGTACAGCTTATGGGACTTAACTACGGGGTCATCAGTCCCTAAACTTACAAACTACTTATGAACTAACTAAGACTAAGGACGGCACAAATATCCATGCCCGAGGGGGGATTCGAACCCCAGACCGTAGTGGCCGTGCAGACCGTGACTGGAGCGCCTCAGCTGTCATGAATAATTGAAACACAAAAGGAGCAAACAAAGCATAATTTAAAACATTGTACATGTGATAAAATTGGAGATCTAACAACATATAAACAGTAAAACAAACGTTCCGGATTTTAAAATGGCTACAGTGGTTAAAACAGACGTATATACATTAAAACTTTCGGAGATTAAAACACTCTCAGGGCAGGATTAAAAACACATGCCAAATCGAAACTGGAGACGCTTAACACAAAAACTGTCACCGACGCTGTAACACTGACGATGCACTGATAAAATTTGCTGGCACAAGTTTCCCGTAGGGGATGAGTATGGGAGGGAAGGTGCGGAGCCGGCAGCGGTGGCCGAGGGGACTGAGGCGCTTCAGTCACGGTCTGCACGGCCACTACGGTCGGGGGTTCGAATCCCCCCTCGGGCATGGATATTTGTGCCGTCCTTAGAGTAAGCTAGTTCATAAGTAGTTTGTAAGTTTAGGGACTGATGACCCCGTAGTTAAGTCCCATAAGCTTTACAAACATTTTTTTTTGAAGGTGCGGATGGGGAAGGTTAAGGGGGTGAGGGGGGAAGGAAATGAGGAAGGGGGAAAGCGCAAGGACTCCCGGGGAAGGGGAGGGAAAGGAAGCCAAGAGTGGTGTGGAGCAGGACAGATGGGGGAAGGAGAGGGTGCATACAGTTACGGGGAGGGGTTAAGATTGGTAGGAGGGGTAGATTTCGGGACAGAGGGCATCATCTGGGAGCGGGAGGTGACGAAAATCATCCTCTGAGAGGCAAGATAGCAGCGTGGCAGAGGCCCGGGATGCAGCAACAGATGGGATACAAGCAGCTGCTAGGAATCAAGTTTGCTGGATACATATCTCAGGCGGAGATGTTCCAGGAAATTCAGCAGGCGTGGGAAAGGAATAACGTTGCAATGGATCCGCATGGGTAAAGGGATACAGCCGCTATTACTTTCTGTCTATATACAGCTTTTCTTGCCTTTATCGCAGAGAAATATATTACACCCATATAAAAATGAGAGGGCTGGTAGAAGAATGGTTCATAACAAGCTAATTTTAAATGCAACTTTTGCCTGCATCCCTCAGCGAATGTTGCTAGCCTTCGTTGAACAGTGTCGTGGACTGCAATGCTATTAGACTTGTTAGCTTGTCCACAGGGCAGCCTTTTCATTTGAGATATAAAGGGGAAATGAGAGAAGGGATTGACATTTCAAGACCTTTATTTACGATAGCAGCTTCAAAAACTTCTCGAAATTGCTGCCTCCTACTTAAATGTAAGCACTGAGACGACGTTTGAGTCATTATCGAAACCTTACAAACCTGGGGAAGGACTCGAACCTCCGACAGCGAGCAACCTCACGCTTCGCAGCAAGGCGCCTTAGAGCACTCGGCCACTCCATCGTGGCCACTCCAGCGCAATGAATTATTAGAGTTTAAATCAGTATTCTTTGATAAACTGGGAATTATTGAGGATTATGCATGTAAGCGTAAGATAAAAGAGCATAAACCATTCTTTAAGAAACCTTGCCTTATAGCTCTTGAGTTAAAGGAACAAGCTTCTAAGGAGATTAATAGGATGGTTGAACAACATATTATTGAAAGATCTTTTAGAGCATCTAATAATCCACTTTTGGTAATTAAAAAAGTAACAGGAGCGGTTCGTTTAGTTCTTAATGCTAGAGAAGTCAATAAAATCATAGAGATGGAAAGAGATAGACCTATTTCTATGGAAGAGATTTTTTTTTAAATTAGCAAGAGCTAGGTATATGAGTACGATGGATTTTAGTTGTGGGTATTGGCAAATTAAACTCGATGCTGAATCTAGAAAATATACAGCTTTTCTTTTTGAGGGTAAATCATACCGGTTTAAGGTCCTTCCTTTTGGTTTGAATGTTTCCGTCGCTACTTTTATTAGAGCTATGGATTCGGCTTTAGGACAATACCTTCTTCAACAATTAATTCTGTGCGTAGATGGCATTTTAGTTTTTACCAAGACATGGGAAGATCATTTTCACTTACTAAGAGATTTAAATACTAGAATAAATTATAAAGGTATGACTTTGAAATATCCAAATCCTACTTTGGCAAAGAGGAAGTGAAATTCTTAGGTCATAGAGTTAATAAAGATGGAATTGAACTAGATGCAGTTCGTATAGAGGCAATTGCTCGATACCCTAGTCATATAAATAGGAAGCAGCTCAAATAATTTCTAGGAATTGCAGGATTTATTCCAGGAACAGTTATTACAAACCCCAAATTGTTAGATTTACTTAAACAGAAAACGATAAGAGAGATTTAGTTAATGCTTAGATACTATACTATCCAGATTTTAGTGGAAAGAAGCTTAGGGTTCAACGTCCCGTCGACAACGTGGTTATCAGAGACTGCCAGAGTTTGATCAGGAGTTTTTATGTATACGGAAGCTTCTGATTACAGAATATCCCGTGTTATTTTTTAAGGATACTTGACGGATAATAAGCGACAACATCGTCCCATTCTTTTGCCAGTCGAATATTAACAAACATGAGAGAACTTACTACGTAACGAAAAGGAAACTCTGGATGTCGTTTGGGGGTTTGAGCGATTCAGAGGACTACTTGCTGGGAGAAAAACTATTGTATTTAGCGACCATCAGGCTTTGGTTTTTCTGTCCAATTGTAGGTTAGTGCACCGAAGATTATTAAGATTGGTAATGTGTTTACGAGAGTTTCATTATGAAGTGCGAAATATTAAGGGATCACAGAACATATTTTCAGACGTGTTGTCCAGATTACCTGTAGGTATGGAAAATATCACGATAACTGAAGAACCGGGTTCCTTTTTCCTTGTCTATTTTCTCTCGAGTAAAAAAATGATACAAAGATTAAGCACATAGTGAGAGCTATAAAAACTGACTAACAGAATGACCCTATGTTTAGTAATATTATACAAATTCTTAAGGATAATAATAATGTAAATCTAGTATATACTGGTAACTGGTTATACTTTGATGGACTGTTATACTGGAAAGCAGCATCACATCACACTAGTTGGAAAATATGTATACCTGAAATAATCGTCCATGATTTAGTAATTCATATTCATGAAGGGTACGGTCGTTTTTGGAATTTACAAGTGTGTTAAAATATCTAATGAAGTTTTATTATTTTAAGAATATGACATGTATTCCTCAAGGTTTATGGGACATTCTATCAGTTTTTTGTTTTTTGTTTTTTTGTTGTTTTTTTTTCAATTTCTTTGGACTTTTACCACGAAGTTCTGGTGGATTTAATTGTGTGTTCGTTGTGTTAGAGTGTTGGTCAAATACATAAAACTTTAAATCTTAAAAATAGCCAATACACAAAGTGTGATTCGATATTCGACCAAAGATTATTTTGTAAATTGGGGAATACCAAAGCGTGTGATATCAGATAATGGCAGTGCTTTTATAAGCAATAAGTTTAAAGATATGTTAGGGATTTATAACGTGAAGCATGTATTAATTTCGAAATACCATCCTCAAGGAAATCCTGTAGAATGAGTCATGAAAGAGTTAGGTAGATCGTGTAGAACTTATTGTGGTACTAAACATACGCGTCTTGCTCGATTGATACCAGAATTTTAAAAGGTGTTAAATGAACTTCCTCATGTGACTACTGGTTTAGCTTCTAGAGAAATTTTAGGAAAACGCATAATAGGTGAGCCTTTGTTAACTGCTTTATCTTGGCCTCCTTTAAATAAATCTGAACCTATTATACAAAGTAATCTTAAAGAACAGTTGGTCAAGAGTGCTGAACTTCGAAACAAGAGGTTCAATAACCAGGTGGTGGATCCTTGTTTCCGAGTGGGGTACCTGGTTTTAGTATTATCTCATCGAAAGAGTTCTAAAGAAGACAGAGCATGTAAAAAGTTTTTCTTACTATTTGAAGGTCCTTATGTGGTCCACAAGGTTCCACATCCAGAGGTTTTAATACTTAAAGAACCGTCTTCAGGAATTATTAAAGTGTTATACATTGCTGACCAAGTTAAGCCTCATATTTAAAAAAAGTACGTTTATTGTAACATATTAGGGAAATTGACGGACAATAGAAAGACTTTGATGAATGACGGATAACGATTTATTCTTAGGGTTTCCGTACAGGTCGTTGAGGTCACTTTTTTGGGGTTCTGCAGATAATGGAGGTAACGCTACACCATCCGTTCTGTAGTGCGTCCACGACCATCTAGAGTGTCATTACGTGTCCTCCAGTGATGTAGTTTGTTCATCAAAGGGACATGGGTATCCTGGGGTGGGGGATTTGTCTTTGGGGATCTATCCCTCTTCGACCTCAACAAAATCTTCTTTCATTTCCTTTCTTTCTTCTCCTTTTCGGAGTACCATGCTACTTGTCCTTCTTTCCACATTCAATAGTTCTATCGTAGAACTCTACCCAGTTTTATTCCGTCATTACAAAGTCTGTTCTTATAGATTAGCCTGGGAGTGACAACTCACAACACAGGACGTTACTTAAGACAATTACTTAGTAACAATAATATTTATTTAATAGAGAATAACAGACAGAACGTAAAATTGCTTCCATTTAATCAAAGGTAAAGGTAAAGTGTACTTTAGACATTTTGAAAAAGCAGAAATAAATAATACTCGAAAGTATATAAACAGAATTTTATTTTATTTTTTATTTATTTATTTATTTTTTGTAAGAAACTCCGTTTCCCTATAATATAGATTTTTATTTTTTTATTTTTTATTTAATGAATCATTGCATTTTATACAATGAATCATTGCATTTTATACTTTATTTTTAATGTATGGTCGGTGCATTTAAGGTACAAAGGAGACTTTATACTCGAATTGTAGGCGTATAGGAATAGATGGTACCTTTTATTATTGAAAGAAGTTGGGACCACAAGGCTTCCAGAGTTGTAGCTCGCGAGAATGTAGTGGAATCTAATATATAAAGCAGAGTGTCCGTGTTGCATACAAATCTACAGTTTTCTTCCAATCTATATGAAATTTGGTACACGTAAGCTTCAATCTATGAGGACGGTCGCCGTAAGTGTAAGAATTACGTACAACACATAGTTCAGGAGATATGACGTCATAAACAATGAGATGAGCGAAAACTGCTGCATTAAGCGACAATGCTGCTCATTTTCTTCTAAACCACTGGACCGATTTCAACCAAATTTGGTACACTTATTCCTTACGTGAAATAACAATTGTTGTAAGAAGAACCACATACGACACATGGTTCAGAAAATACAGCGTCATAAGCGATATGAGTTGCAAGAAACCGCCAAATAATGCGACGAGAATTTATAAACACACTATATGAGAGTGACAGAACTTAGCGACTTGCAACAAACTTTTAACATAATTTCAAACCTTTATTAATTTTTTTCTCGCTGACAACCATATCAAAATATTAAAAGAAAAAAGTTTCTCGCTTACTAACTTTCCGCTGTTCATGGAGCAAACCTACGATATTCGGAATGATGTTGCAGTTCCTAATTTCTACACTACAAATGGTAATCGCAGGAGATTTTATAGATAGCATACACACATACAGCTGAATGTACCCTCGAAGTTGTATCACAGTACAACATGTAGTTCATGAGATATGAGCACATAAACAGTAACGTTCCGCTGTTCATGGACTAAAATTACTGCTTTCGGTAGGACGTTAAAATTTCTAATTTCTAGACTACAAATTGTAGCTGCAGGAAATTATACAGACAGTATACACGCATATAGTTGAGTGTAACTTCTAAATTGTATCACAGTACGAAAAATATTTCATGAGGTATGACCACACAAACAGTAACGTTTATGGAAAATCGCACCATCACGCACGAAGTTTTAATATATTGCTTCTTTACTACTAATTGTATTCACAGCAGATCTTACAGACATATATCACGTATACAAATGAATACATACCTGAAAAATTATACAATTGTACAACATATAACTCAATAAATATGAGATCGTACGAATATTACATGTCAACTGCACTTATAATTTTGTACATTATGCGAGACAGCCTTACTTCTTATTTATTCTCCGATAAATAGAGCATGATTTTGAAACAAGGAGATGGACAGGCAGAGAAGGGATAGGAGACTTTCTAACTCAAGGCAGAAATAAATAAATAAATACCCGGACAAAGCCGGGTTTACCGCCATAATCCATTGTTAGAGCGATGAACATGATCACGCTCACAGAACGTGCCCTCATTGCAGTACACTATCCTCTTTAAGAACTGTTGGTTGTTGTGAATCTCATGAAGCATCTGTAAAGCAAATTCAATCTTTTGGACCTATCAGATAGGTGGATAGCGTGGAACAATTGCAGTCTATTTCTATATCGGACAGTTTAAAAGTTCATAGACTGCAGTTTCTTCAAGTGTATTTCTGCAGCACATTGAAACAATACTGTAGTATCATTCCATTAAATCCTTGTATACTACAGTGTACGTTACTTTCATGTGATTATCATTTCGTAAAAGTGTGCTTGGCCTTTAGTGCCACTATAATGGGAGATGTACTAGGTGGAGACAAGAATGGTCTATTATTTATTAAAATTGTTATTACAGGACAAATAAGTGAGCGCCGCTGACATAAGGAGCTTCGCTTCATAGTACCCAACTCATACCTTATGTGATTGTGTGTGTGAGGGTCTGTAAGTGTGCATGAAGCCGCGGCTGGGAAGCCAGAGATGCAGAACACTCGGTAGGTTTGCCAACTTTAGTTTTGGGGTGTGGCAGAGAGGTTTCCTTGGGGATGAGATGGTAAAGTGGCTGCGCCTTGCGAGTTCCTTCAGAATTCGGAGGTTGGCAGAAGATCCCGTTAGATCACAAGCCAATGAGGGCGCGGCTACTCGCGAACGGGAACGGGGGAATAGGTTAGGACGGGGAGCGGCGACGAGAAGGGAGAACGTTTCCGGGTGACGAAGAAGAAGGATGTGAGTATGGTGGCCTCCGTGGTAAAGTATGAGGAACTGTGTTGGTTGTTAATTCTGTCTCTATTTCAGCGGGGAAATGATTTTGTCTAATGGGAATGTTGTGCATAGCTACGTGGGTGCAGTATGAGAGAGTAAAGAATGTACAGTATGAATGTCTCAATCCATTGGTGATACATTTAGTGAATGAATATTTTGTATTTTGGATTTAAAATGATGATAGGGAGATATACAGTGAATTTAATAAACTTGTGTAAATAGTATATATTTCGTCTCTAGTTGTTTTTATTAAATTCTGAGTCCCAATTTTGCTTAATGATTAAATGGGGGAATTTCAACTAGTAGGGGAACTGCCACCGGTATGCTATCAGTTGCTGCAGTCTTTTGTGTGTAAAAAAAAAGTCGTTATCCGTTGCAATGCAATTTTATCAGGGCAATAACATCTGCATTTAAGACCGAAAATAATCACTGAGCAAGGCGGCAACTGGTAGGAAGCGGAGGGTGGTTAACTTACACATGGCGAACCCTTGCCAGGATGTCTGTAATTTTTGGACTTCTGGGAAGCTGTTTGAATGCTTTTTAGGGTGTTAATAATCATTAATTAATATGTGTTTGTTTTCAGGAAGTGTCTTTGTGTTTATTGTCTTGTTGTTGATGTTGTTTTCGTCGTCGAAGTGAATTTTGGTTGTCGTCGATATTTTATGGGGCTATTCTGTGGTTCTATATTATAGTGTCTTATTTATTTGTGATTCGTATGTAATTTGGTAACGAAAATATTGAGATAGACGCGTGTGTTGGGTATTTGTAGTATTCCTTTATGTTTACGCGGTCGAAGGCGAAGGCACGGCTCACAATGGGCGATAACAGTGTGGTTTCTGGCGAAACTGTAGAGAGTAGGAGTAGTAAAAGGTTGCCTGACGAAGATAATCCCTCGGCAAGGCAACTAGGAGCTGCGGGAACCACGTGCACGTTAGACAATGCTGTAGGGCCGGAACAGCACGTGGCACAAACGGAAGGATCGGGTGCACAACATGTTGCGCCGAATCCTGTGTCTGTACTTGATTTATCGGCACAAATAAACATGATATTTATGAGCTTAAATAAAAGATTCGATGATTCAGAGAAAAGATTAGAAGAGAATAAGAGACATACGGAAGAATTGTTTAATCACCAACGAGATGCCGTTAGGAATATGCTCGGGGAACATTGATTTGATAATTGGGGAACAAGACAAGAAAATCGATGAGGCCGTCCGCGAAATAAAAGTGGTTGAAGAGGCCGTATTGAATGAGGTAGAAAAGATTCGCGAGGAAGTTAAGGAAGTGGCACAGTCGAAGAATAATGTACTATCCACTGTGGCTGATATAAAGGAAGTAAATACTTGTGCGCAGGAAAAGTTAGACGGGAGGCTCAGCGTGGTAGAGAAAAACTTAGTTCAGCACACCAAAGGTGTAAATGCAGAGGCGGAAGCTATAGGTGCAATGTAGGGGAGGCCGTAAAGTCGGTGAAGGACCGTGTAGCGGCACAAGAAAGACGTATTGACAGCCTCTCCTCGGCGGTAGAACAGTTGTCGGTGAGAAATGTAAGCGTTTCTATGATACTGTGGCAGCTGGAAGCAGTGAATCTAGGGTAGTTGAACCCCTCTTAAAACTTGAGGAGTCCAATAAAAATGTTAACGAGCAGAATTCCGAAACGCTCCGGGACTTGGTGGAAGGGCGAGACGGGCCATTGTATAGAGGCGGGCAGGTAGCAGATCTGCGAGAGCCGCCGCGCCGTTGTTTGGCGGAAAGCGAGGACAAAGGGTACCGCGACCACCAAGGCAGTCTTTGTGAACTCCAGGCGAGGCTTTGTAAGCTAAGAGATGATTCTCTTCCACGTGCGAGTCCTACACAAAGACAACGTTTAGACGAACATGAAGATGATAGCCGTAGGCATTTTGTTTCTGTGCAAAATTACAGCACATATCCAAGTCCGAATAACGAGCAGCACCCATGTAGGCAATTCGATTGTGCGCTGCCGCTATCGTGGAGCGCGAGGCTAAAAATTAATTTTGTTAGTAATTATTTGCGAGAGGGAGCGACAGAACAAATGCGGACATATGTTGAGGAATGTGACAGTTATGAGGAATTCAAGGAGGCATTTCTCGCAGAGTTCTGGCCGCGGAGCCTACAGGACAAGGTCAAAATGGGTATACTGATGTCGCCACACTACAATAAGACGAGCTTTAGAGACCCCATTGCTTGTGTTAAAGATCTTGTGAGGCGAAACCAGTACCTGTATGCCCCGTACAATTCAAGTGAGCTAGTAGGGATAGCAATATCGAAACTTCCTGACCGGCTGCGCCGCGAAATTAACATTGCGGGCAGAGGAACCGGGGACATGAAGTCGTTTATTGCACTGTTACAAGAAATTGAGTGCGATTACCCAGAATCCGGGTATGTACGTGAACAGAAAGGTCATCAGAGTAACGGTCAGCCACCCGCTCACAATGGTAGGAACAATGGGCAGTGGCAGACACAGAATAGTGGGAGACGAAACGGGAGCTGGGAATCCTACCAGAACCGTAAGCGCAGGCATGGGGGAAGTAGTGAGAATAGTGGAGGCAGTAGTAACACGTCAAGTAGTAGTTCGACGCCACAGGGGGTAGAAATTAGAGGCCCAGATCCACGACACAATAAAAGAAATGAATCGGCTGCAGGCAAGAACTGACGCCACGCCTGCGCCGCTAGTTGTGACCGAAATGGTGTGTCGGAAATTACTACCCGGGACCATCTCTCCCTATTTGTTGATTATGCCAGCATTAGGGAACTGTTGGTTTTAGAGGAGGGGGAAGACACAACTAGTGCGGCGTACCCGGTTCTTTACATAAGTGTAGAAGGAATTATCATATCATGCCTTATTGACACTGGGTGTCAGGTGTCGGTTATGAGTGAAAGCATATTTAGACGTTGCAGTAATAAAAGAGAGTGGCCTGTGCTGCCACTAGTTAAGACGAATTTGAGTGGTGCTATTCCAGGCAAGAGTGTACCTATCAAAATTCAGACCGAGGTAGAGTTTTTGTGCCAAGGGCATTATATGAGGGCAAATTTTTTAGTGACTCCTGTACTAGCGATAGAAGCAATACTAGGATTAGATTTTATATCACGTCACAAGGGGATCTTAGATATAGGTAGAAATTGTATGACTCTCCTTGTGAATGATTGTAAAGTAGAATTTGACTTTGATGAATGTTTAATAGAAGAGAGACTGCCAAGCAATAATGTAGGTATGTACATCCACACAGACGTGACTACAGAGGGTAGTAGTGACGTCTGCTGTCCATTCGACCCGCTGTCCGAATTTGAAGGGGAAACAATGCAAGTTATTGACGAAGACGTGCTTTGTGAGAATAATGAGTGGATCAATTTATCGAACGACATATTGGATGATCAGCCTGAGATGTGGATGTACTGTCACTATGTAGATCATAAGGAGGTGTCGAAAGTAGAACACATGAGCGATGTGGAGATCCAGAATTTAATTGTCGAAAAGACGCGGCAGATAGCCGACCCGCGTGACCGCGATGAGCTTCGGCATATTCTTAGGTCATTCGCGGATGTCTTCCGATGCAAAACAGGAACCATAAAAGATTTTCTTTACCGGTTTAAGGTTAAAGAACACAAACCGTTCTTTGTAAAACCTTTCGGTGTACCATGGGCACTGCGAGGAAAAGTACATGACGAAATCAAAGACATGTTAGAGCAGGGAGTCATAGAGCCGGCAGTCAGCACCTACAACAGTCCGTTGTTGTGTATAATCAAGAAGGACGGGTCGATCCGGTTGGTGCTAGATAGTCGTCAAATAAATACAATTATAGAGCCTGAAACGGACCGACCGGAAACGCTCGACTGTTTGCTCCAAAAGTTTCCTGGTGTTAAAGTGTTGTCATCGGTTGATCTGAAATCCAGCTTCTGGCAAATTGAGCTCCATCCCGAGTGCAGAAAATTCACTGCGTTCATCTGTTTCGGTCGTTGTTACCGATTTAAAAAATTGCCTTTTGGTCTCAACGTCTCGTCATCAGCATTTATCCGTGGGTTCGACTCCATAATTCCGGCTGAACTGAAGGCGCGTATCACAATGTACGTAGACGATATTTTTGTTGCTGAACCCACGTGGGATGACCACAATTCTGTGTTAGCAGAGCTGCTGTGTGTTTTTAGAGAAAAGGGAATCTCGGTAAATCTTTCGAAATCAGAGTTTGGCAAAAGAGAACTGAAATTTTTAGGACACTTAGTGTCAGCAGAAGGGATTAAGCCTGACCCTGAAAAGCTTACGGCAATCAGTGAATTCCCTACGCCCTTGAATAAAAGACAATTACGACAATATCTCGGTTTAATTAATTTTTATAAAAAATTTGTGCAGCAACCGAGTATTGCGGCCACTAGGTTGTGTACTTTAACGGGGAAGAATGCCCGATGGGACTGGGATGAGGATGCTGAGCGAGAGTTTAGCGAATTGAAGGAAGCACTCCTTGCTGCTCCGTTACTGGTACATCCAGACCTGAGCAAAGAATTTTGCATGTCCACCGACAGTTCGCGGGTAGGGCTTGGAGTTACACTCTTCCAGGAATATGAGGAGGATGGGAAAGTTGTTCCCAAGCCGATAGCTTTCGCAAGCAGAGTGTTAAACAAAGCAGAGAGGAATTATACCGTCACCGAACTTGAGGCGCTGGCAGTCGTGTACGGGTTTACCAAATACCGGTATTTCCTCTACGGAAGGGAAACCAAGGTATACACGGACCACCGGGCGTTGCAATTCCTCATGACAGCTCAGCTGACGCATGGAAGGTTAACTAGGTGGTCCCTGCTTCTGCAAGAGTACAAGTTCCGGATTGTTTACATCCCTGGGCATTTAAATGTCGTTGCTGACGCACTTTCGCGTTCGCCTGTGGGCCTCACTCACAGCGGAAATACGCCTCAAGATGACAACGTTTTTACGGCTATGTACCTGCGGCAAGTGCCGTTTGAAAACTTCATCTCGACGGCGTTTCTGAATATTGCTAGGGAGCAAATAAAGGATGACGTATGGAGAAGTATTAGGGAAAGGTGGAGGGACCCGCAGGAGACAAATATTAGGCGGTTTTATCTTGTTAAGGACGATGTATTGTTTTTCCGCAGAAATCCCACGTTAGATGCATGGGTGGTATGCGTTCCTAACGAGCTAGTTAACAAGCTGATTTGGTACACCCATTTCAGCTATGGCCATTATGGAGCGAGTAAATGCGTGAAACAGTTAAGGCGCAATGTGTATTTCAACAACATGGAGAGGCGTGTGAGGCGGGTGTTGGCAATGTGCAAGGTCTGTCAGAAGACATAGCCGGCTACGGTGAGTCGCCGAGCGCCGCTCTACCCCATTCTGCCGGAGAAACTAAAAGATTTGGCAGCTGTGGACCTGTACGGTTCCGCCCCACGGACGAGGCAGGGTTTTCAATACATCCTTGTGTGTATTGAACTAACCTCTAAATACGTGACACTCACTCCGCTGCGCAATGCCACGGGAAGATCTGTGGCGAGGGCATTTCGCAAAGGATTCTTACGCGAAGTGGGTCGTGTACGAAAGGTTCTGTCTGACAATGGTCCGCAATTTAGGTCAAGGCAGTGGAAGGACATGTTAGCACAGCAGAAGATTAAGCCTATTTACATATCGAGGTTTCACCCGAGCTCCAATCCTGCGGAACGGGTCATGAAAGAGATGGGAAAGTTGTGCCGTGTCTATTGCTCTAAGGAACATCGGGAGTGGGATAACCACCTGAAAGACTTTCAGGATATTATGAATGAGTTGCCACACGGGACCACTGGTCTTGCCCCCGTGCAGGTCCTGAAAAATCTGGTTGTCCCCAGCAAAATCAGAGAAGTAGTCAAATTTCCGTCATGTAGGAGAGAACGTCGGCAAGAACTTATTAAAGAAGCGTTAGAGAAGATCAAGAGTGCAGGGGAGAAAAGGAAAAAGATGTTCGAGAAATACACAGTGAAACGGTTCGAAGTGGGGCAGAGAATTCTTGTGAAGGCACACAGGTTGTCTAATAAGGGCAGATTTATTAGCAGAAAGTTCTACCCTGTGTACCGTGGCCCATACCGTGTCAAAAGGATTTGCCACCCCAATGCGGTGGAAATCGAGACATTACGATCACGTCGCTCAAAGGGAGTGCACCATGTGTCTAATTTAAAACATTTTGTGTGTTAGAGTTAATGTAGGCCACATTTCACCGTTAATTTTATATTTCTCTTGGTCAGCCCAATTTTGGTTTGTTTTTGTCCATTTTGTGTATTCCTTTATGTTGTAATTGTAATTTGTTTTGGGAGGTATTTTAAGTTAGTTTTCGTGTGTGTCTGTTAGGAACCAACATCGAAATTATTTTATGTTGTTTGATGTGGAGATATTGAGGAAGACAGTGATAACGGAGGAACTTCTCAGTAGAATTCAATCATGATATGTCTGTGCTGCTGAAATCCCGTTGCTGAAGTTTGGAGAGGGTACGCGGTGAATTTAGGTTCGGGAGAGGAAGCGCAACCTTTGTAATTACTGACGCCGTTCGAGGGGAAGCGCAGCGCAATAATTACTTGCAGCCGGGCGGTGTGTGTTGAACCGCGCAGCATTTTATGGGCTGGTAGATGGGAGAGTACCATGCCTTTCACCGGGCGTACGTATGTGTAGATGAAAGGAAGGACAGCGCACAGGCCGATCAGATTGTCATCCGCATGGGAAAGTGAGAACCGTAGCTAATGTGCTGTAACCATTTCGAGAGGTGTAGTTTTTTTTGTTCCAGGTCAACCTAATGATGTTTACAGCAACTATCCAAAGGAATACTGAAGAACGGATGGGAAAACGGTAAAAGATATCAGTGGAATTAATTTGCAGAAGAAAACCATAAGAGAACTATGAGTTTGGATGCCATTTTGATACTTAAATTTGGAGTTGAGATAAATACTGTGAAGAGATGTAATACTTGGCTATAAAGTATGGCGTTTCTGATCAGGCAACGAAGGAAGGATTTGCTATGGTATTGTATGGAGGTGACGAAAGAAGCAAGGTTCTGTATCAGTTCGATTTTTACATTGATTCTTGGGTTGTCTGTCTGAATGTTAAATCCAATTAGAGTTGAAAGTATTCTTTGTGTACTAACGTAGTGTTGAGATTGTGAGTAGTTAGTGTACTTACCAGTAAAAAGAATTTTTAATGTAGCATGCTAGAGAAGCAGAGTACCTGCAATACTGACAATGTTGTATAGTGGGGAGGAGAGGTGGTGTTGTATGGGATAATGAGCTGTGAATGAATGAATTTCAAGGGCATGCCCATCCCTTACCTTACTGATCCCATGAAATTATCCTTCTGAATTTATTGTGTTTGCTATTGAAATAACAAGTGGTTCGAAGTTCAGGATTTTCTTTTATTTTGTACTCATTTGAGAATGATTTGTTAAATGTTGAATTCAGCCTTTTAACGGACATTAGTAGTCCAATTAACTTGGAAAAGCTTATTTTGGAATTTTCAGTTTGCCTAAAGAGGAAGTTTTGTAATAGGGTAATGAATTTATTTTGATTGAAGATAATGCATATCTGCTGCAAAAATTTTTTATTGTAGAGTAACTATAAGTTAAGTGATGCCAAAATGAAGTGTATAAATGCTGCACTTATATAAATTTATAATTTATTGTAAGATAGGAGTTGACTAAATAATGTGCATAAATGCTGCACTGGATACTTGTTGTAAATGGTAGGTAATTTTAAATTGTATGAGGTCACAGTTTTACCTTAAGGTGTTTGTTTTTGAGAATCATAACGGTCTTATGTGTTAATTGTTTTTGAAAGGTAGGTAACTGTTTCATTTTGTCTTACGCAGAGAGACTGTAGATATGGTTTTGTATGTTTCTTGTATGATGAAATCTGATGTTTGGGCATAAACTGTTACTAGTACGACGAGGTGCGAGATGCACTGGAGATACGTGCGAGGAGCGCGGTGACGGGCGGAGTGAGTGTCCGGACGGGCAAGGAGATGACGAACGAGGCGGAGTGACATGGTGAGGCAGTCCAGCTGGTGGCTGAGCGGGATGCCGGGCGCGCCACCTGACCCCATCCCACCCCACGACAGCCAGCCGGTCAAGAATGAATGGGACCGTCTGGCCGTCGTCAAGCGCCTGGAGGTCGCTGACCGACCGCCGCTGCCGCCGCGTGACAGGACGAAACCCCCATTGACGGAAAAGCGAGGCGCTGCCCGGAGCCTTACATCGCCGGTACTGCAAGTAGTATGACGCGACCAGGCATTGCCCACACCGCCCACGAGAGAATTCAGCAGTACTACTCTGTGTTAGTCCATATACTGACGAGGTATTGTAGTTGGACACCGACAGACGATTGTGGCGCTAGGAAAACTAGGACAATTTCCACAACATTGCCTAGTAGTGGTTGCAAATTGGGGGGACATGGCAGGTTCTATTGAATCATGGTGTATTTGGGGGACATGATGAACTCACCAACATTTTTAGTGAACCATGTTGTTTAGTTGGAGTAGTCGGGAGAAGATATTATGTTGTATAGTCGTTGCGTCATGATGAACTCTTGTTGTCTAATCCAAGATCCATGACCGGCATTGTCAAAGGTACTACAGTACTCACCGAACTGTGCAACCGGAAGCAATAGCTTCTAGAACAATTTGCTGTCGCAATAGAAGGACATGTTTTTGGGGGTGGACAATTGGAGAGATTGTAAACAACTTTTATGGGGTGATTGAACTTTTGTCATCTGAGTCTATAATGAATAACTCGATGATGTCAGTGCACTAGATGAAGTGGGACCAGCAGTTAATGGAAGAGTGTTGCCAGCCACTGACCTCGCTCCTCGAACAATCGTGTGGTAGGACTGTCGGAAACTCAGTGCAAAAAGTGATTGCTTTGTTGCCCAAAGTGATTGTGTAGTGTGTGCTACGAAGTTTAAAGGGAATGTGTAATGTCGGATCGGAATGCTTTTAATTATTTGCCACTTTAGGCATCGGAGGTATCAGCACCTCCAACTAGTGTGTATTTTGTGTAATATTCATTTCAGGGACGATTATTTAGAAAGAGGAATATTGACGATTGTTTTTGTTGTATGTCTGAATGATTAATTTCGTGGTAATGAACCACTATGTATTATGAATGATGTGTCGATATGAATTGTTCAATGTTTTGTTATTTTCGTAAAACGTAGTCTTTCTCATATGTGTTTTTATGACCTATTGGATAATTATGTGATTGAGTTTTAAATGGACTGTAATTTACTATTTAACGATTCTCGTAAAAGTTTAATGATATTGGGATCGTCTGAAGTTACCCAGATTGTGTCAAGTAGGAAAAAGTTCAAATTTTTATTGTTATTAAGAGTTTTATGGAAATGTAGTAGTGCATTTTGTTGTGTTTAGAAGATTTTGAAAACTCAGGGCTAAATTTATCTTTTATTTTGAATTTTGTTTGTAAAAATGTCAGTGACTGTCTTCCTATTAGGAAGAGAGCCACTATGCCATTTTTGTCTCCATTGGCGGGGTGTGATGAAACGATACTGTAGTATCATTCCATTAAATCCTTGTATACTACAGTGTACGTTACTTTCATGTGATTATCATTTCGTAAAAGTGTGCTTGGCATTTAGTGCCACTATAATGGGAGATGTACTAGGTGGAGACAAGAATGCTCTATTATTTATTAAAATTGTTATTACAGGACAAATAAGTGAGCGCCGCTGACATAAGGAGCTTCGCTTCATAGTACCCAACTCATACCTTATGTGATTGTGTGTGTGAGGGTCTGTAAGTGTGCATGAAGCCGCGGCTGGGAAGCCAGAGATGCAGAACACTCGGTAGGTTTGCCAACTTTAGTTTTGGGGTGTGGCAGAGAGGTTTCCTTGGGGATGAGATGGTAAAGTGGCTGCGACTTGCGAGTTCCTTCAGAATTCGGAGGTTGGCAAAAGATCCCGTTAGATCACAAGCCAATGAGGGCGCGGCTACTCGCGAACGGGAACAGGGGGATCGGTTAGGACGGGGAGCGGCCACGAGAAGGGAGAACGTTTCCGGGTGACGAAGAGGAAGGATGTGAGTATGATGGCCTCCGTGGTAAAGTATGAGGAACTGTGTTGGTTGTTAATTCTGTCTCTATTTCAGCGGGGAAATGATTTTGTCTAATGGGAATGTTGTGCATAGCTACGTGGGTGCAGTATGAGAGAGTAAAGAATGTACAGTATGAATGTCTCAATCCATTGGTGATACATTTAGTGAATGAATATTTTGTATTTTGGATTTAAAATGATGATAGGGAGATATACAGTGAATTTAATAAACTTGTGTAAATAGTAAATATTTCGTCTCTAGTTGTTTTTATTAAATTCTGAGTCCCAATTTTGCTTAATGATTAAATGGGGGAATTTCAACTAGTAGGGGAACTGCCACCGGTATGCTATCAGTTGCTGCAGTCTTTTGTGTGTAAAAAAAAAAGTCGTTATCCGTTGCAATGCAATTTTATCAGGGCAATAACATCTGCATTTAAGACCGAAAATAATCACTGAGCAAGGCGGCAACTGGTAGGAAGCAGAGGGTGGTTAACTTACAACATATACGCACCGATTTCTTGGAACCCTTAGGTAGGTGTACCGTATAGCTCCTACAATTTCGTCACCAACCGAAGGCTTACCCGAACGTTTCGGCTAACAAACTGCCAGTATCCTCCAACTGGCGATTCAGTCGTCTAATTTTATTTGTGTGAGACGGGACTTCATTGTACACACAACTGTATTCATACCGATCACGAGTTAAAGATTCACATTAGCAAGCCATAGAACACACTGAAGTTCCCGATGTATCTTTCACATCTCGATTGATGTGACTTGTTGCAGCTACATATTTAGCTTCTTTCCATTGTAAAGTTATTACTTGCGCGTATTCAACAATGAAAATTAAGTAACATAAACTTGGAGAGATTTTCTTTCATTTACTAGAGGTTTCATATTTCTCTCTTGTTTCGTTGCCTTTCTGTAACCACTTAAAACTGCTCCATGACTTTACAAACACACTGTTATGCGTTACATCGCGCTGTGACGATTATGAAGCGCGATCGTTAGTTGTGCCTAGGGAAAGACAATTATCGTATATATTTGTATATACTATTTGTAATAAATAGCGTCGTGATGAAACATGCCTTTGGTCTCATTAGCTTTACAATATCGTTGCGTCGGTGTTTATTGTAGGTACTGGATTATCTACGCGTCATCTAAGTGAGTAGCCTACACCACGTAGCAGAGACATTTTATTGCAGATCTGGATTAGCTTTCTCACTGAGCCTTTTTATTCGGGTCACCACCCACGCTTTGAATCGTGAGACTGGCTTAATTAGTCCTTCCCCTAAAACAGAAAAGCAAGCGCTGTTATTATCTCCTTATATTCCGAAAATTCCTGGGTCTATCACTAGACTCAGTTACACACATCGCTTCCCGTGATCTTTCGCTGCTAATTAATTCCTCTCATCGTCTTCAGATCTCTAGGGGAGAAAGTTTCAGGATCACAGTAAATGAAGTTCAGTGAATAGTCTCAAAAACGTAAATAATTACATCAGAACAAAGCGGGATATATAACAAGTACGTCGGTAAAATTAAATATCTATTCCAACAGGACGCACAGTAACGCACTGCGAAAGATTAAAGATTTCGTTCAGCAGCATGATGATCATGAGTATTTATAGTACATCACCGATTTAGGAAAACACATGCCGTCATAAAACGTATGTAGTTAATATATATTATCTCCACCGAGTCAGTGTAATACGTACATGCATGGATGTTCCGATAATCATCGATAACCTACATGTTATTAATAAAAAAAAAAGGTTCAAATGTTTGTAGAGCTTATGGGACTTAACTACAGGGTCATCTGTCCCTAAACTTAATAACTCCATGCCCGAGGGTGGCTTCGAACCCCCGACCGTAGTGGCCGCGCAGACCGTGACTGGCGCGCCGCAGAGCGCTCGGCCACCGCGACCGGCTACATTTTGTCACTTAAATAAGCTCATGTGAAATTCTGAGAGAGCCTTTTGGTTGTCTGTTTTACTTTAAGTCGAAACCCAAACTGACAGTGTGGTTTACCAACCAAAAGTTATCTTTCTATGCCCATATTATGTCAAAGAACTGGGACATATCTGTGTAATTATTTATGAATGGAACAACACACGCCTTCATTCGATAACGTTGTAAATATTTTATTTATTTACTAGTTTGGTATCTCATTGTTACCAGCTGCAGATCGTGTAGAGACAACAGTAATGACAGATATAACAACGTACATGTATAAAACAGAAAATTAAATTTCATGCAGAATATACATGGTAATTATAGTGATTGACACTAATGTCAGCTTATATTCATGGGTATAAGAAAATTGGGAACTGATAAGATGGTGAGATACGATCGAAGTACATATCCATTTCGATTTAATATTAAGAAATACAGCGAAGTCCTCTTCCTCTGAGACAAGATGGATACAAACATGACACGTGTGTCCCGCAATGACGTTAAGTTAACATTCACTCTGTTTCTTCTTAATTAAATCTAATTAAATAAGGAATTATAAAAGATCAGATTTAGCCTCCCACATAAATTTTTAGTACTAGATAATATTGCACATGTACTTGACTGCAGTTATCAGCCAATGTTCCAATGTTTGTAAAGTCTATGGGACCTAACTGCGGGGTCATCAGTCCCTTAACTTACAAACTACTTATGCACTACCTTATACTAAAGACGACACAAACATTCATGCCCGTGGGGGATTCGAACCCCCGACGGCGGTCGGCCGCGCGCACTGCAACATGGCGCTCCAATATAACAGCCATTCAGTACCCAATTTCATTACATCCATGAACATAAGATGACTTCAGTGTCAATCACTATAATTACCATGTAAGTTGTATAACGTTCGTTCTTATATCTGGCATTGTTGTTGTCTTGTACACGGTCTGAAGATGATAACGAGTTATCGAAACTAGTAAATATAAAAATATTTATTACAGTAACGGCAGTAAGCTTGTGTTCATCTGTTTATAAATGGCAAACTTACCTTCGACTATATGCCCTAGACAATTCCTCAACAACGATGGCCAAATTTTAGCCGAGCATTTCTAGTAGGGTCAAGAACTGCGAGACTACGCCCGCAGTAGTTTCAAGTCCCCCCTGCTGGCATGTGTGTGTGTGTGTGTGTTGTCCTTAGGTTAGTGTAAGTGTAAGCCTATGGACTGATGACCACAGCAGATTGGTTCCATACATTTACAGACATATCAGATTTTTTAATAAAGTTCTCTATAGCTGAGAAATAATAGCAATTTGTTTCATATTCGCTGCTTGTGGCTCTCCGCTGTCTGTTACTCGAACAAGTGATTTGTGCTTTTTATTGATAATTGTATAAAATGGCGTTCCAAAATCCTCATAAGGTTTACAGGGGATTGCGGTCTGCCAAAGAATGTTACCTCCTACAGGTACCGACGCAAACTGGCGGAACTTGCAGATACTTGTACGCCGTGAACTGTGCACGCTGTCCCGTAAGGCAATGTAGTCATGTCATTAGTACATGCACCAAAGCTGCTTAAAACGTGCGCAGCAGAAGGCGTGCCCCTGACTCTAATGCCAAGTAACTCAGGGCACAGACGGGCAGTAATACAGCTTAAATTATACATTTAAGTTCCGTATTTCAAAATTGCCACGTCCATGTTACGTTTAAGGGTACTCAAAAGTAAGCTGTGTGGATTTCCCGCATGATCTATGGCGTCATGCTATGGACCACCGTCGAGTACTCACTTTGGCATGGGTGTGTGTGTTGTACTTAGCGTAAATTACTTTAAGCAGTTTTCAAGTCTACGGCAGGTCATTGCAGTTAGCTCCAATAGGTTTACAAACATCTGAACGTTTGAAAGCGAAGTAATAAATAAATCAGCAAATCAGGGAGTTCATATAGTCATGGGTTCTTATATAGCAGCCGACACTGACCTTTCGTGGAGGAATTTCCGAAAACGTCGTCTCGTAATTTCAGTGGCTCTGTTATTGGCAACATTACCAGTGTTATTGGGTCGTTACTTTACACTACGCATGCTCAAAAGTTTGTAAATTTTTGGGAATTATCTACTGTGGCTATTAGTCCCCAGGGTTACAAATTACTTAAACTAAACTATGGCCAACAAACATACCCATGCCTAAGGGAGGACTCGGACGTCCGACAGAGAGCAACCGCGTAGTCCTCAGCAAGGCGCCTTGGAGTGCTCGGCCATTCTACCGCAACGTATTAGCTCTTCCAAGATAAGTTGCAATGTGAGTAATTCCCCTGCTTGTTCCTACGTTTCTTTTAAAACTAAACTTATGTCCCCCAAGGTTGGATTCCACCAGTTTTTCCAATCGTCTGTAAATAACTCTTGTTAGTGTTTTGCAACAATAACTTGTTAAAATCTTTTACTGCTCTGTCATATTCTTCTCTCACTATCGTATCTCCTATCTCATCTTCATCTACTTCGTCTTCCATTTCCAGATTACTACCTACAGATCCATTTCCTTTGTATAGGCTCTCTATATATTCCTTCCACATTTCAGCTTTCCCTTCTTTGCTTAGTACTCGTTTTCCATCTCAGTTCTTAACATTCATACCGCTCCTTTTCGTTTTTCCAAATGTCTCTTTTATTTTCATGTAGGGGGTATCTATCTTTCCCCCAGTTATACATTCTTCTGCGGTCTTGCGTTTCTCCTGAAGCCACTCCTCCTTATCCAGTCTGCACTTCCTGTCAACCTCACTTTTCGGACGTCCTTAATCCGTTTTGCCTGCTTCACTTGCTGAATTTTTTATTTTCTCCTTTCATCGATGAAGTTCAGTGTCTCCTGTGTTATCCAAGGATTTCTATTAGGCTTTGTCCTTCTGTCTATATGATCCTCTGCAACCTTCCTCTTCTATTGTATTACTTTCCCCCTTTTCAGACAATCCTGCCTAATGCTCCCTCTAAAACTCTCAACCACATCTGTTTCCTTTAGTTTGTACAGATTCCATCTTCTTAATTTTCTACCTTTCTGCGGTTTCTTATGTTTTAATCCACAGTTCATAATCAAAAAGTTGTGGTCAGAGTCTATATCTGCCCCTTGATATGTCTTCCAGTTTAAAACTTGTTTTTCTAAACCTTTGCCTTACCATTATAAAGTGAATATAGTATCTGCAAGTGTCTCCGTGTCTTTTTTGCGGATGTAACCTTCTTTCATGTTGATTAAACCAAGTGTTTGTGATTATTAAATCATCTTCTGCACAAAATTCTACCAGGAGATCTCCTCTTTTATTTCTTTTCCCCAGTCCATATTCACCTACTACAGTTCCTACTCTTCTCTTTCATACTACCGAGTTCCAGTCCCACATCACAATTTTCTTCTTCCTTAAAGGTCTGAATAATTTCTTTTATCTCCTGATACATTTCGTCGATCTCCTCGCCATCGGCAGAGCTAGTTGGCATATAAACTTGTACTGCCGTGCTTGGTGTTGGCGTCTTGTCCATTTTTGGTACGATAATAGTAACTTACCCGCATTCCCATTTCCTTATTCATTATGAGACTTACTCCTGCGTTACCACCAACTGATTTTGTATTTATAACCCTGTACTCACCTGACTACAATTCTGTTAACCTACCACCGAACTTCACTAATTCCCACCTTATCCAGCTTGAACCTATCCATTTCTCTTTTCAAATTTTCTAACTTACCACGCTCCAATCCGGAGAATGTCCTCTTTGTTTTTCTTGATGACGACATACTCCTGAGTAGTTCACGCCCGGAGATCCAAATGGGAGACTATTTTACCTCCGGAATATTTTACACAAGAGGATGCCATCATCATATATTCATACAGCAGAGCTGCATGTCCTCGGGAAAATAAACGACTGTAGTTTCCCCATGCTTTCAGCCGTTCACATTAACTGCATGCCAAAGCCATGTTAGCTGATGTTACATAGCGAGCTCAGTCAATCATCCAGACTGTTGCCCCTGTAACTACTGGAAAGGCGGGTGCCCCTCTTCAGGAACCACACGTTTGTCTGGCCTCTCCACAGATACCCCTGTTCTGTGGTTGCACCTACAGTACGGCCATCTGTATCGTTGAATCACGTAAGTCACCCCACCTCGGCAATGTCGGTAATTCATGACATAGTATTATTGAATCATAGTTTTTATCTTCCCTTTCACCATTTCTATAGCTTCTCCATTATATCCCATAATTGTATACTCTGTTTTCTCAGTATCAATTTCAAAACCCCATTGCCTATATTCTTTAATTATTTGCTCAAACATGTAAGTAATATCCGGTTGAGCTATTACTGTTTGGTCACCTGTGAAGAGAAATGTAGATGCCAGTCTACGGTATTCATCGCCATCGGGCGATCCAATGTTCCAGAGCCGCACTGAAGTATTTTTAAATAAATTGGGTGAAAGACAGCATCCTCGTTCACCCTCATTGTTGATAAAATTTAGAGGTATAATTTTCGACCTGTATTGCGGCTTGATCATCTCTATACATTGTTTTTATTGCATTTATTTATCTTTTACTTATTCCAGATTTCTGTAAAATGGGCCATAGTGTCTGAATTGGGGCGGGGACCAAAGACTTCCGCAGATTTGCAAAAGTTATATGTAGTTCCTTTCCCTTTGACAGACATTTTTCTATTATGATTTTGAAAATGAATATATTATTCGTGGAAGATCTTCCTGTTCCAAAACAACTTTCCTCTTTCATTTCATTAATCTACTTCTCTATTCCAGTTTTCAAACATTTTCCACACAATCTCTCTATAGTAGATGATATGCTTACGCCTCTATCGTTACTGCCAACTTAGCTCCCTTCCTGTAGATTGAATTGAGGAGAGGAAACTTTCCAGTCCTTAGGTAGATTCTCTCCCTTTGAATATTTAGTAATATTTACATAAAGTATTTTTAATGCTCTCGTCGTAGCACATTTTATTTACTCGATAGTACGACTTCCTGGTCCTCATTATTAATATCTTCTGTCCTACCGTGTCCTTATACTTCACAACTTAATTCAGTGTCCAAATATTTACTCTATATTCCCTCAATAAATCTCTGTAGTAATATTTCAATACTTCAATTTTTTATGGATTAATTTTCTTTCAGTGCAATTATTCCTGAAATCGCTTATTGTCTGCCGGTATCATTGAGTTCATTTGTGCACATCTGTTATCCTATGCCATTTTATTCATCTTTTTTTTTCTTTTTTAACGGTGTATATGTATCTCTGTTGTACTGTTTATGTTCAACTGATCTTAATAAAATTTTACACACTACACGTGATTTGATCCATGTTGAAACGTTGGATTGGTGTCATCTCGATTAATGCTCTCCATGTTGTTTATATTGCAAATTAAATGTTTTTATATAGGTTGGCGTTGTTATTCATCGTGAAGTCTGGCCTAGCGGCGAAGTTCTCGGTTTAAAAGCAGAAGGTCATGGGTTTGAATCTCACTGGGATCACTTTGAATCACTAGCCCTCACCTGTAAGCTATTTGAAGAGTCGAAAGAAACAACACTTAACTAAGATTCCACTTTGAACTGTAGGTCCCTTTTTGCGGATGAGTGACTATGGTAGGTCAGACAACAATGAGGCACCGGAGTGGCGACCATTCGAAAGATTTGTACCAGGTCACTGAGTCACACGAGATTGCTATTATATTCGATCTAGGACGTTTCCTTTATAATACAGTTTATTCCATATCAAGCATTTTTTTTCACATTTACAAAAATGCATAACTTTTTTATTTTTTTAAATTTTTCATGTATTTCATATTAGTCTAATTCACCTAAGTGTTATCAACCTATATATATATATATATATATATATATATATATATATATATATATATATATATGCGAAGAACGCTTGTTGCATATTTTATCTTAGATAACATGTTCCGGCAAACTTACTTGTCACCTTCAAATCTCTACATTTTAAAAAATAGCACTTCGTATGTTAGCGCTTGAAGGCTATATCATAAAATTCACATACATATTTAAACTGTACTCTGTTAAATACATATAAAGTAGATTTATCGTGATCTAAAACCATATACAAAGCTCGTCACTTAAACACTCACACAACAAATTTTTACTCATTTGTTCACACTGTTTATAGTAGCCTCTTGCTTGAAAAATGTCAAGCATATACAACACAGAAACTACTATGATCTTAATAACATTTTTCACAATGTGTGTGATTTGGTCCATCTTAATAAACAGCTTAGCTTTTATCTTGATTAACACCCTAAATATCATTTTATTGCAAATTACATGCTTTTAGAGCAGTTGGGTAAGTATTTTATAATTGGAGCTGGTCTTCAGTTATCAGTCTGGGCTAGCGGCATAGTACTCTGTGAGAAATTGAAATGCCACGGCTTCTAAACTCACTGAGATCATGGAATTTTTTCACTCTGAGGTTTAACCGAGCCTTCGTCTCAGCAGAAACGACACGTTGTTTGGATTCCACGCTAAACTGTAGGCTCCCTTTCCTTGTTGGATAACTGGGGTATATTAGAGACATGCGTCGGTGACATGTAATCGAAAGAGCTACATCAGGTCAGTGATACCACTAAGCTATTAATATATTTGATTTACGACTGTTATGTCACGATTTATTATACACACTTTTTCCAAACTTACACAGGGAATAACTGCGTTTTATAAATATTCGTGTATTTCATATTATTCTAATTTTGCTGTGCATTACTAATTTGTTTGTATCGGATGGGGAGCATCCAATGATACTACAATCCCCTCCATCCCCCCACCCACCACCGTCCATGTGTGAGTGTGTGTGTGTGTGTAGAGGGGGGAAGGAGGAGACAGCTTTAAAATCTTCAAAGTGAACCGCAGTTTTCATCGCAGATTACGATTTACGGTATAAACTACATACGTTTCGTCAAAAAAAAAAAAAAAAAAAAAAAAACAAAAAAAACAAAAAAAAAAAAAAAAAAACAAAAAAAAAACGTTTTGCCACGGATGGCACTGTAATCAGCGCAAGCGAAATGAGCTACATTTGTAATTTACAACATACAGCTCAATATCCATTTAATATTCAGTGAAATGGGGGATCCCACACCAATGCTTCCAGAATAGGAAAGGGTAGTACTTAAAAGCTTTCAGTGCTACACTCACAACGTTGCACACTTCCGATACATCGATCAGGAGACTACTTGTTGCGCCTTTTTGTCCGTGTTTCCCCGATTTTCCAATTAAAGTAAATGTTTAAATGTAGTATTGGAAATGCAGTACGCACAGTGAACCATTCTGAAAATGACAGTACACACGATATAAGTATATCTGCGGAAATGTTAGCATAAGCGTCGATCATGTCTTCACGACCTGTTGGTATTTACTAGTACACCTGGCTGACAGTCAGTCTCTTACAAGCTGTAGATGTTTTAACTTCTGTATTTTATATTTCGACTAAGTGCTATGTTGTGCGCCTTATTTAACCTACTTTTTTTTTAATTAACGTAACATTGCCATCTTGTATAATTTTATTTGACGAGATGTGGTGGCATAGCCCACTGGAACCGATTGGCTTTCTACTTTTGAAGATAATTAATCTATCAGATTGCCTCGACAATCTGCGTTATCAGGTAATGTCAAATTTAAATCTGTACAGATGATATTTTAAGAAAAACTTTACTTCAAGAACTTGACAGCTGTAATCAGTTGATGGAAGAAAGTGATAACAAAGGAAGTAACTTACAAAATACTTATTAATTGATTAGTTGAACTGAATAATACTCATCAGTCTGGGAGCCATACAAGATGGGGTTCACTGACTAGGTAAAGATATTCCAGGAGAACAGCACGCATTGTTATAGGTTGGTTTAGTAGGTGTTAAGGCGTCACGGCGATAAGCGATAGGCTGCGATCGCAGACGCTGCAGGAGAGATGCTGTGCATCATAGTATGGGTTTCTGTCAGTGCTCCAGTAGCATACCTTTCTTCATTATTCAACCAAGATATTGTTTCAAGGTACAAGGTACAAGGTACAAGGTTGGAACTCAAATAGTGGCAACTATTTATTCGCAAACGATACAAAAGTGTTACAAGTTTCACGTTTTACTGTATTTCAAAGTACTGACCAGCATTGTGTAGAACACGTTGCCTGCGATGTGGAAGACGTAGTATGCCGTTAGCAGAGCCTGTTCTTTTGATGGTGCGAATGGCGCGTTCTGCTGCCTGTTGTATCTCTGGAATGGTTCTGAAGCGATATGCCACGGAGTGGACCTTCAACTTCAGAATCAAATCGAAGTCACAAGGTCTTAATTCCGGGCATTATGGTGGATGTTGCAGTATTTCCCAGTCCCATCGACCGAACAGAGTAACCACAGCTTGCGATGTATGCGCCGCGCATTGTCCTGAGAAATAACGGCTGGGTTGCACAGAAAGTGTTGCCGCTTCCTTGACAAAGCTGGTCGCAGGTGATGCTCCAAAATCGAACAGTAATACTGTGCAATGAAAGTCTGCCGTTGCGAGAGTGAAGGTCGGGGTGAGTGTTTAAAATACGGAAAGTTTAATTTTTTAAAACTCACAACCACCAGCTGCGAACCAAATTCCTAAACATGCAAAAACACTGGAGCTGTGATTGCTACTGTTTGACTCGTTTTCTAGGGGATGATATCACACGTTCGCAGCTTTCCTTCCCTGCATATGATTAACAAAAAAGTTCATAATAAAGTAAGTTCATGTGAGAAAAAGAGTGTACTAACTACTATTTTTAAAAACACGTGGAAGTTCACTTTATGTTGTTTATTACACCATATTAAAACTCTGTAGCTGATACGTCTGTACGTCGACACATTTATCAAATAAAGTTATAGCTCGTGAGCCCCCAGACAAAGTGAATATTTGTCGCAAATTGTTTTCACACCATGTGCCTGTCTCAAACACCGTTTATGTTCAGCCTATGCGACGACACGTGTTACATTAACAAAACACAGTCACATTAATTTAATGCGATGCATACCTTGTTCCACCGGCTAAATATTCACAACACACAGTAGCACTCGATACAACTTGGTCCAGTCTACGACGAGCAACCACACTTGGCCATTGCCACACAAAAATCTATAGTCTCCACCTGGAGATCCACATGCCGACTGTGCAGAGCGACGCCGCCCGGCCAGCTTCACCACTTGCTCCCGACTCCTCACACTTCCTGGGCCGCGCCAAAAGCCCAACTGCCTGGTTTTTTCCCTACGTCATCAACTTCCGGTGTGCTGTACTAACCGACTTGCCAACGTACAGCGCTCAGCCAATACATTTCTATAACTTTACTTAAAATCAAAATAATTACACTACACATTAATCAAATTTCTTCTTATTAGGTTTTTATATTGGTATAAACATCCTTTGCACTATTTATTATAATCGTGCAATTTCTTATATCACAGATAAGTGATTTAACTGAATATTTCAAGAGAAAATAGACAAGATTAATTGAAAATAAAACGAGAAATAGTTAATATATTATTTTTATAAACAAAACATTGCCATGCTAGTTGTGTAAGTATCTTGTATTCATTGGTAATTTATTATTTTTCATTGTCAATTAAACATATTACACCAGATGTGACTATAACAGCTAATGTATTGTGTATTTATCAACAGGCTATTTTGTAATGGGGGCCTTAAAGGTTCCTAACTGCATCGTATTACTTCAAATGCAAGTAGTATTAGAATATTTTATTTCACGCTGTGCACTGCACTGCACCTGGCACTCACCATTGTCCTCTCTCCCCTCACCGGAAACGAACCTGGAAAATCCTAAGCTGGAACAAGCCACCAACGTCGTCCTGCTCGCTGGCATCCCGTCAGCTACAAGCACACGGCAAATCTCAACGTGGAGAATTTCTACTTATGGCCTAGCTATAAATGTTGTTACCCAACTACGTACATACATTGCTACCATAATTAATAAGATTAAAACTGTGTAACATTTAGTGCATTGGCATGGTCAATGTTTGCAGTGAACTTCATACTGTTTAATTATCAAATGCTATTAATTACCAATATTTCTATTGGGCGGTAATCTCACACCGTGGAGGAACGTAATGTGTTTGTGACGCCGTTACGTTAGACCGCTCCTCACAAGTGACTATGTTTCCCTCGACTGTGGGACGGGCGAGTCGATTTGCTCGTAGGTGAGGTAGATATGTCAACGTGTGCTATCAAATGTTTGTAAAGCTTATGGGACTTCACTGCCGGGTCATCAGTCCCTAAACTTACAAACTACTTATGAACGTCCTTATACTAAAGACGACACAAACTTCCATGTCCGAGGGGGGATTAGAACCCCGACGGGGAACGGCCTCGCACATCGCAGCATAGAGCCTCAATGCGCTCGGCTGCTTCGCCGCGGCGTGTGCTATCAGCTACAATAGTAGATTCGATTGTATAGTGTCTCCATAGCAGTGATGGCATTACACAGAGTGTTACAAAAAGATACGTCAAAACTTTCAGGAAACATTCCTCACACACAAAGAAAGAAAATATATTATGTTGACAAGTGTCCTGAAACGCTTAATTTCCATGTTAGAACTCATTTTAGTATTTCTCTTTAAATGTAAATTGAAATGATTCGTGCAGACAATTGTCAAAATACCCAGTTGTTTCGTTAGTATGTACTGTACTTCCTCGATTCACCGTCAGTTGGCCCAATTCAAGGAATGTAATGTTGACTTCAGTGCCTGTGTTGACATGCGACTCATTGCTCTACAGGACTAGCATCAAGCACATCAGTACGTAGCATCAACTTGTTAGTGTTCATCACGAACGTGGTTTTGCAGTCAATGCAATGTTTACAAATGCGGAGTTGGAAGATGCCCATTTGATGTATGAAATAGCACGGGGCAATAGCCGTGGCGCGGTACGTTTGTATCGAGACAGATTTCCAGAACGAAGGTGTCCCGATGGGAGCACGTTATCATGATTAAATACGGGATACTCTACCTGTGCTGCTACAAGATGTGCCTTTACAAGTACGACACAACATGTGGTTCAGGCACGATGGAGCTCCTGCACATTTCAGTCGACGTGTTCGTACGCTTCTTAACAACAGATTCGGTGACCGATGGATTGGTAGAGGCGGACCAATTCCATGGCCTCCAGCACTCCTGACCTCAACCTTCTTGACTTTCATTTATGGGGTCATTTGAAAGCTCTTGTCTACGCAACCCCGTACGAAATGTAGAGACTCTTCGTGCTCGTATTGTGGACGGCTGTGATACAATACGCCATTCTCCAGGGCTGCATCAGCGCATCAGGGATTCCATGCGTCATAGGGTGGATGCACGTATCCTCGGTAATGAAGGACATTTTGAACATTTCCTGAAACAAAGTGTTTGAAGTCACGCTGGTACGTTCCGTTGCTGTGTGTTTCCATTCCATGATTAATGTGATTTGAAGAGAAGTAATAAAATGAGCTCTAATATGGAAATTAAGCGTTTTCGGACACATGACCACATAACAAATTTTCTTTCTTTGTGTGTGAGGAAGTTTCCTGAAAGTTTGGCCGTACCTTTTTGTAACACCCTGTATATGTTGGAATAGGCCACAAGAACAAAATTAGCTCAAAAATGTTTCAAATGTTTATACAGCTTATGGGACTTAACTAGGGGTCATCAATCCCTAAACTTACAAACTACTTATGAACTAAATGATACTAAGGACGGCACAAATATCCATGCCCGAGGGGGGATTCGAACCCCCGACCGTAGTGGCCGTGCAGACCGTGACTGAAGCGCCTCAGTCCCCTCGGCCACTGCGGCCAGCCCATATGTAAGCATAATTACAGTATTTTCTCATACAAACCACACGCAACTGGGATAGGAAAAGAAGATAGTGACAGTGGTACACAAAATATCTTCCACCACATGAGACATGTAGAGGAATGAATGTAATTGTGCATGTAGATGTAGCACAACGAAGATATTTTTGTTTTTCGACTCGTGTATTCTTTGCAGGCTGGTGAATTAATGACATTTGCGATCCCACAAAGCAATTCTGTAGGCGGGAGCTGTCGGCACGTTACTGGCCACTCCACTTTCCATCTGCGCCTGATGAAGCCGCAGGCCGGCGGAAGACGGCGTCGGTAGGCGGCCGCTGAGCCCGCCGGCGCTGATTCGGGCGCTTTTGTGGCTTAACTCGACTACCGCGCTCATATTCGCCTACTGTGGCCGTCCTTTGCGCCGGCCGCGGCCGCCAAGTGGGAGGTTTAATCTCGCTCGTTACTGGCGGCTCGGCAAAGTGCCTCCGCTGGGGAGGTGGGCGGGGCAGCCCGATATTCATTACCCAGGCGCGCCACGCGGTGATACACGGCCCCTCTAAAGAACTGCTCAGCTACCGGCCGCCGCCACCACTTTGTCGCGAATATGAGCTTACCAGACAGGGGAGATTCCTGGGGTTGCGATATGCATAGGTATATGAACATATACCTGAGTGTGCCTAGGTTGCAGAGTGGGAGAGTGCCAGACTACCAATCCAAAGGTCGCGGGTTCGATCCCCGCCAGATCCTAGGATTTTTTTCACCTCTGGCAGTGTTCCTCATGTGAAAAATACCCAGTAGCACTGTGGTTCGGAACCCACGTTAAACTGTAGGTCCCCCTATAACTGGCTGGGTAAGTCAGTTCGAAGGTCGGAGGAAGACAACGGCATACCACCTCCAAACAGTACCATGCCTAGTAAAGCACTGTGGTGTTCGAACCAATCCTCGGATTGTTGACTGCTTTACCTTTTTTTTTTTTTTTTTCATCTTGAGTGATGTTTTGTCGCGTCGTGAACTAGTTTCTGCCCATGCAGTTTGCCGGCGGCATAAGGTGTCCGTTGTGTAGGATGAGGGAATCAGTTATTCCATGGAGATCATCTACACAGCGGGCAGTGACACATCGCCGGCCGCGATGGCCGAGAGGACTGAGGCGCTCCAGTCACGGTCTGCACGGCCTCTACGGTCGGGGTTTCGAATCCCCCTCGGGCATGGATATTTGTGTCGTCTGTAGTCTTAGCTAGTTCATAAGTAGTTTGTAAGCTTAGGGACTGATGACGCCTTAGTTAAGTCCCATAAGTTCTACAAACATTTGAACATTTATAGTGGCACATGGACAACACTACCTCTACAGTTCAAATGCCTCCATTACAATAGGCGATACGCCACAGCGCTTTTACCAGTGGAAAAACATTCAGATTTGATGTTGAATATTTGTAGACCTAAGGGACCAAACTGCTAAGGTCATCGGTCCCTAGAATTACACACTACTTACACTAACTTATGCTAGGGACGACATACACATTGTGGAAATTAAGTCCGCTCTGGCTGCAATAAGCTTTTATTTAAAAAAGCATACCGGTTTCGCGTCTTGCTGACATATAATCAGCCGCTTTTTAAGATGTAATAAAAATAAGGGTTATTATAAGGGGTCTTTACAAAATTTTAAAAAAATATATACAGTCAGTTGTTAAATGTAAAATTAGGGCCAATGGTGCTATTTTGTCCTGGACATTCCATTTGCTTGTCCACGGAGGTTTTACTGAAAGTTCCAGACAGGGAGAGTAACTAGCCTTTCTCTTCGCCAACCGATATCAGACAATGTTCTGTCTTCAGCTAATTAAGAGGTCACGTCGTTTATAGAAAGTCAGTGTTTCGCCGGTCTCGAAGTTATATTTACGACTGGTTCTCCCGTTATTTTTTCCTATTATGCAATTTTACACTATTTAACCTTTTTTAGAATAAAAAAAATTGTGACTCATTCTATTAGTATTCATATTACAATAAGTGGTCGATTGCTAGGTGAGAGTGACATAACCGGAAATCTATAGACCAAGCAATGGTCATCTGTATGTGTACATTGTCAATGGAAGGGACAGGGCCTTTACAAGCGAAATGTTTTCAATACAGGGACGTCGGACATTAACACATATACAGTGCGCAGGGTGTCGGGCCCGGTGGTCTTGGGGTAAAGTGCTCGACTGAAAATCGAAGGGTCGCGGGTTCGGAACCCGGTCGGACCTCGGATTATTTCAGTCTGCACTTTGACCCATCCTTCAACTCTCAACGATGTGAGGAGTCGCCAGAAACGACACGTGGTTCGGATTTCACGTTAAGCTGTAGGTCCCCTTTCCCCGGTTGGATAACTGGGGTAGGCGTCCAATTGAAAGACTTGCACCAGGCCAATGAGCCACAAGAAATTATCATCCTAGTACACAGGATGTATCAAAAAGGATAGCGCAAACTTACGTTGTTGAAAGTACACGATACTAGAAGCAAAAATGTCCCAGTAAACATGGGTCCGCAAACAAGCCGTTTGCGACATAATTACCAATGTATGGTTCCACGCCACTGACGTTATTCACATCGTCATAGTTAGTACAGATTAATTTGAAATTTAGATTTAACTATTAAGATTTACATCGCATTTAGTTCACATTTCACTGACTTTATTGTAAACATGAGCATATCGGAACCTCTCCACGCTTTTTCTGCTGCTCTGAGACGTCATCTAACACGCAGATACGGCCAAAGATGGATGGGTTAAGGCAGACCTGTTACCTTGGCCTCCAAGATCACCTGATCTAAATCCTTTGGATTTTTGTGTCTGGAGTCACTTCATGTTAGGGAGGGAGACAGGCTTCAAGACAGTCCGTGCAGTGGCTGCATACATTACGTCACTGTGGCTTAGTGGTTATAGGGCTTGCCCTGTAAGTCAAAGGTTTCGGTTCGGATCCCGACAGCAACCTAAATTTTAATTCATTACCACCCCCATGAACCACAGACATTACCGAAGTGGGGTGGCTTGCGTGCCTCAACGATGCAGATAACCGTACCATAGGTGCAACCTTAGCGGTGGAGTATCTGTGGAGACGCCAGACAAACGAGTGATTCCTGAAGAGAGTCTTTTCAGTAGTTACAGGGGCGACAGTCGGGATGATTGACTGAGCTGGTCTTGTAACATCAGCTAATATGGCTTTTCCATGCAGTTACTGCGAACGGCTAAAATCAAGGGAAAGCTACAGTCGTTACTTTTCCCGAGGACATGCAGCTCTACTATATGATGACGTCTTCTGGGGTAAAATATTACGAAGGTAAAATAGTCCCCCATTCGGAACTCCGTGTGGGGACCATCAGAAGGATGTCGTCAAACAAAACAAAGCCGACATTCTACGGGTCGGAGCGTGGAAAGTTCTTACCCATAATTGAGTAGGTAATATAGAAAATTTGAAATGAGAAATGGATAGGTTAAAGTTAGATATGTTAGGGATTAGTGACGTTCGGTGGCAGGATGTTCAAATGTTCAAATGTTTGTTAAGCTTATGGGACTTAACTACGGGGTCATCAGTCCCTAAACTTACAAACTACTTATGAACTACTTACGAACTAGGACGGCACAAATATCCATGCCCGAGGGGGGATTCGAACCCCCGACCGTAGTGGCCGTGCTGACCGTGACTGGAGCAGTGGCAGGATGAAAAGGATGTCTGGACACGTGAGTACTGGGATATAAATACAAAATATGTTGGTGGTAACGCAGGAGTATGTCTCATAATTAATAAGAAAATAGGAATGCGTGTAAGTTACTAGGAACAGCATAGTGAACGTATTATCGCAGCAAAGACTGAGACAAAATGAACACCGATAACAGTAACACAAGTTTATATGCCATCTAGCTTGGCCGATGATGAGGATATCAAAGAAATGTGTGAGGAGGTAAAGGAAATCATTCAGAAAGTTAAGGGAGACGAAAACTTAATTGTGATGGGGGACTGGAACTCGGTAGTAGAAAGGGGAAGAGAAGGAAATGTAGTAGGTGAATATGGACTGGGTAAAAGGATTGAAAGAGGAGATCGCTTGGTAGAATTTTGCGCTGAGCACAATTTAAAGATAACTAAGACTTGGTTCAATCAACATAAAAAGGAGGCTGTATACATGGAAGAGACCAGGAAACACTGGACGGTACCAGATTGACTTTATAGTGGTAAGGAATATATTTAGAAATCAGGTTTGAAACTGTAAGACATATCCAGGGGCAGATATAGACTCCGATCATAACTTATTGGTTCTGAACTGCAGATTAAAACTTAAGAGACTTCAGAAAGGTAAGAAAGTTAGGAGATGGAACCTGGAAAAATTGAAGGAACCAAACGTGGTTGAGCGTTTCAGAGGAAGCTTCAGAAAAGGATTGGCTGAAACGGGGAAAAATAATAGAGTAGAAGAAGAATGAGTAACTCTGAGAGAGAGGGTAGTTAAGGCCGCAGAGGATCATATAAGCAGAAGGACAGGGCCTAACAGAAATCCTTGGATAACACAGGGTATACTGAACTTGATTGATGACATGAGGAAATACAAAAATTCTGCGAGTGAAGCAGGCAGAAGGGAGTACAAACGTCTGAAAAATGAGATTGACAGGAAGTGTAGACTGGCTAAGCAGAATTGGCTAGAGAACAAATGCAGAACCGTAAAGGAATGTATAAATAGGGGAAAGATAGATACGGTCTACAGGAAAGTAAAAGAGTCTGCTGTATTAATATAAAAACTTAGACGGAAAACCAGTACTCAGCAAAGAGAGGAAAGCTGAACTGTGGAAGGAAAAGGAAATATACTTGAAAGCAGTATTCTAGAAATGGAAGACGAAGTAGAGAAAATTATATAGGAGGTACAATAGTGCGCAAAGGATTTGACAGTGCGATGAAGGATTTGAGTAGAAACAAGGTCCCTGGGGTAGATGATATTCCGTCTGAACTACTGATATCGTTAGGAGAGCAAGTCATGAAAAAATTGTTCCACTTGGTATGCAAGATGTACGAGACAGGGAAATACCCTCCGACGTCAAGAAGAATATCGTAATTCCAAACCCAAAGAAAGTAAGTGCAGACAAATGTGAAAATTACAGAACCATCAGTTTAATAAGACGAATGGAATAACTTATGGAATACAACCTCGGGGAAGATCAGTTTGGATTTAGGAGATATGGAGGAACACGGGAGGCAATACTCACATTACGCCATATCTTAGAAGATAGGCTAAGGAAATGCAAATCTACGGTTTTAGCTTCTGTAGATTTGGAGGAAGCTTTTGACAATGTCGACTGTAATAGAATCTTTCAAATTCTGTAGGTGGCAAGGGTAAAATATATGGAGCGAAGAGTTGTCTTCAACCTATACAAAAACCAGACAGCAACTATTAATGTCGAAGGACAAGAAAGGTACATCGAGCAAGCAGTGAAGGAATTCAAGGAGAAATTTGCAGAGGGAATTAAAGTCCAGGGAGAAGAAATAAAAACTTTGCGGTTTGCGCACGAAATAGTAATTTTGTCAGAGACTGCAAAGGATCTGGAAGAGCAATAGAATGGAATAGACAGTGTCTTGAAGGAAAGATATAAGATGAACATTAACAAGAGTAAAACGAGGGTAATGGAATGTAATGTTAGAAATTCAGGCGATGCTGAAGGTATTAGATTAGGTAATGAGACAATAAAAGTAGTAGATGAGTTTTGTTATTTGGGTATCAAAGTAATTTCTGATGGCCGCAGTAGAGAAGATATAAAATGCAGAATGGCCTATGGGATGAAAAGCATTTCTAAAGAAGCGAAACTTGTTAACATCCAATATTAATTTAAATATTAGGATGTCCTTTCTGAAAACATTTGTCTGGAGTGTACCATTGTAGGGGAGTGAAACGTGGAAGATAAGGAGTTCTGTCAAAACGATGATAGAAGCTTTTGAAATGTGGTGTTAAAGACGAATGATGAAAATTAGACGGGTAAATCACGTAACTAATTAGGAGGTGCTTAACCGAATTGGGGAGAAAAGGAGTTCCTGGCATATCCTGACAGAAGGGATAGGTTGGTGGGACACATTCTGAGACATCAAGGAATTGTCAACTTAGCATTACAAGGAAGTGTGTGGGGTAAAAATCGTAGAGGGAGATTGAGGGACGAATACAGTAAGCAGATTCAAAAGGATGTAGGTTGCCGAATGTATTCTCAGATGAAGTGACTTGCACAGGTGAAGAAGGTAGCTTGGAGAACTGCATCAAACCAGTCTGCGGACTGAAGACCACAGCAACACCTCTTGTTTATTTCTACATCTTTGATTTAAATCGAGACATAGTATGTGTCCAGACATTGATTTATTATTTGCTATTTAAACCATACATGCATTATTTATATCGTCCTCTCGCCTCTTCAGACAGTCAAAGAATCTCAATAATGTACATGGATTAGATTAGATTAGATTAGATTAATACTTGTTCCATAGATCATATGTACAACATTTCTTAATTATGTGGAACGTGTCCATTTAGTAAATGTTGTCTACATATGACAATCAATATCTTAGGATTTTTATTACATTTTTTGTTGTATTTTTTATTATTTTTTAAAAGTTTTATCTAAAAATTCATGTACATTGTAAAAGGAGTTGCCATTCAGAAATTCCTTTAATTTCTTTTTAAATATTAGTTGGCAGTCCGTCCGACTTTTGATGCTACCTGGTAAGTGACCAAAGACTTTTGTGGCAGCATAATTCACCCCTTTCTGAGCCAAAGTTAAATTTAACCTTCAATAGTGAATATCATCCTTTCTCCTAGTGTTGTAGCTGTGAACACCGCTATTACTTTGGAATTGGCTTGGATTGTTAATAACAAATTTCATGAGTAAATATATATATTATGAATCTACAGTAAAGATCCCTAGATCCGAAAAAACTCTCCAGGATGCTCTTAGTTGGGCTCCAGCAATTATTCTGATTACACGCTTTTGTGCAATGAATACTTTTTTACTCAATGTTGAATAGCTCCATAATATGATGCCATACGAAGGCAGAGGATGAAAATAGGCATAGTAAGCTAATTTACGATGTATATCACTAAATTTTGCTATGACTCTGATAGCATAGGTAGCTGAACTCAAACGTTTCAGGAGATCTCCAATATGTTTCTTCCAATTCTGTCCCTCGTCAATGCAAACACCTAAAATTTTTGAATATTCTACCTTAGCTACAGGTTTATGTTCAAAGTCTAACTTTATTAATGGTGTCATGCCATTTACTGTATCAAACTGTATATACTGGGTTTTATCAAAGTTTAATGAGAATCTATTTGTAGAGAACCACTTAATAACTTTCTGAAGGATATCATTTACAATATCATCAGTCAATTCCTGTTTGTCAGGTGTGATAGCTACACTTGTATCATCAGCAAAACGTACCAGCTTAGCATCTTTGTGAATGGCAAATCATTAATATACAGGGTGATTCACTAAGTGTGTTTGCCTCTGTAACTTATAAAATAATAGGTGACGGAAATTTTAATGCGGTAGGTCAACAGACGAAATGTTACACTTTCTGCGGAGCTATGAACAAGTTTATTGTATCATTCTCCAAAGAGTTACAGCACAAAGATATAATTTTTTAAATGGAACAATAGTTTTTTTCTATCGTGCATTGGATTCGTTGAAACCAGCTGCGTCCAAATCATTTTAAACTACATTCCTATCACAGTTTGGGAGCTACAACCCTTCAAAGTTTCAGGGGCAGATATCACAAATGCTGTGCATAATGCAACGCGCCTTCTAAATGTGGTGCGGCCGAGTTGTAACGTCGCCGGTGTCACGGAGCGAGAAGCTTCCTCGATGCGCTGTTATACTGCCGACTGTCGCCGCACACGGCCATATACCCGACAGTTGGAGCCACACAAACAACCGGGGCTCAATATACCACAGTTACTAACATCGGATGACGATGGCATACACGAACAACGAGTACGTTGCCATGTTGCTGATGCTCGGCGAGTGCCGCCACGATGCCACTGAAGCAGCCACGGCGTATGCCGTGAGATATCCTAGGCGAAGAGCCCCGGCAGCCATTACGTTCTTACGTGCCGAACAACGACTTCGGGAAACAGGCAGCTTGGTAATGCGCCACAGTAACAGACGAAGACCTGCAAGAAGTGAGGAGACGGATGTGTTTGCTTTAGCTGCACTACACCAAGATCCTCATGTCAGCTAACGAGCCGTTGCTGCAGTCGCTGGTGTCAGTCTGACATCCGTGTGGCGTATAGTACACTGCCACAGGTTTCACCCGTACCGCCTGTCACTGACCCAGGAGCTGCATCGGAACGATTTCCGTGCAAGAGTGACATTCTGTGAGTGGGCCATGCGTAATTTCACGGTGGACTCTTTAAAAAGTGTTATATTCTCTGATGAGTCCACGTTCACAAATTATGGTACAGTGAATCGCCATAACATGCACTACTGGGCCGCAGACAATCTTCGGTGGGTATGACCTGTCGACCGTCAACGTAGGTGGTCTGTTAACGTATGGTGTGGAATCCTTGGGGATGAAATCATCGGTCCACACTACTTCCCAGGTACACTGACAGGTGAGTTATATCGCGCTTTTATAGCCGACAGTTTGGGTGGTCTTTTTGAACATGTGTGTCTACACACGAGAGTCCACATCTAGATGCAGCACGATGGTCACCCAGCCCATTATGCGCGTGCTGTTGTGGAAGAACTAAACAACAGGTTTGCAAGAAGATGGTTGGGGCGCCATGGTCCTCATTCATGGCCCGCAAGGTCGCCCGATGTAACACCAGTAGATTTCTTTTTGTGGGGATATCTAAAGAGTCCTGTTTATGTCACTGAGCCCACATCCCCAGATGATATGAAACTGCGCATCGAGGACGCATGTTGCTCCGTCACACCGGCGATGTTACATCTCATCCGTAGATCCTTTCGACGGCGCTCTGCATAATGCATTGAGGAACATGGACACACATTTGAACATCTCACGTAAATCAACTTCCCACCACCATAACATCCATCACCCACCACACAGCCATGTATTATGTACAGCGTGTGGTATGAAGAGTTGTAGCTCGCAAACTAACAGTGATAGGAATGTAGTTTAAATTGATTTGGACGCAGCTGGTTTCAACGAATCCAATGCACGATAGAAAACACTATTGTTCCATTTAAAAAATTACATCATTGTGCTGTAACTCTTTGGAAAATGATACAATAAACTACGTTCATAGCCCCACAGAAAGTGTAACATTTCTTGTGTTGACCTACCGCATTAAAATTTCCCGTCACCTATTATTTTATAAGTTACAGAGGCAAACACACTTAGTGAAATACCCTGTATATTAAGTATATTAAGAACAGTAAAGGACCCAAGACCGACCCTTGTGGGACCCCATTTTTTGATAACTCCCCAGTTAGAGGAATTAATTGTTTTATCTATGTAATGTGAACTGTTATTTCGACTTTGTGTACTCTGCACACTCAGCCATGAGTCGTCCCCCTAAGAAAACACAAATGTGGATAGCACAAAAGTCTGGAAGGTGGACTTACGGGCCGGCCGCGGTGGCCGAGGGGATTGAGGCGCTTAAGTCACGGTCTGCACGGCCACTACGGTCGGGGGCTCGAATTCCCCCTCGGGCATGGATATTTGTGCCGTCCTTAGTTGTAGCTAGTTCATAAGTAGTTTGTAAGTTTAGTGACTGATGACCCCATAGTTAAGTCCCATAGGCTCTACAAACATTTGAACATTTTGGACCTATGGTCCTTCCGAAATAGACGATTCAATGGATTTCTTCATCGTGTAACGATACAATGAAATTTTTATTTAATTTTTTGTTTATCTTTGATCAGCGATACTTATCGCCACCGGTTCCCTCTGACTCGCAATGCAACTAATTTAATTTCGTTCGTCATTTTTTACTCCCAAACAAGCGAGAAGACGGAACCGTGATAGTAGTGTTTTACTCACTCTCTTGTTTATGTTCGTTCTGTACGGACGTCTCCATTCATGTATGCATTCAATGTAAGTGATGCAAGTTGGAAAAATATATCACTTAAATTTAAAATCATCCCCTCTCTTTGGCTATTATTTAAATGAATCCCTCCACGTCAAATACTTGTTTTCTATTGTTTTCAGCTCCTTCGCCTCCGTAATGGTTTAATGTTCAGACGCCATTACAATCGCTTCGCATTGTCTGCAAAATTTCAATCAATCAATCATCCTTATACAATACATTGCTTGATTTTAGAACCTGCAGTCATTTCTTTTGTAATTTCACGAAGTCCAATCATTTTTTTTAATTATTTATCATTACCAGTAACTTCATGTTCCACCCACGGTCACACAACAATGAGAAGCGAAGTGAACAGTCTGAACAGTGGTCTCCTACGGAAAGTATCTCGAACATTCACTTATTAAATAAGACGTAAAAGTTATCATTTCCAGCTTCTACAATACGAAGTGCAGGATCCAGCTAGATGCTTTCCGTAACGTGCTGATAACGTGCTGTTGCTTGTATGGTGCCCAACTTTAATATGCAATCCGCGGTTTATTTGCTTTAATGTTCATTTTGTGCTGTACTTTAACTTATTTCAAGTTCAAACATTCGGTACCATCAATTCATTGTCCAAAAAATATAATCGCGGAATCTACTTTAACAATTTCACAATTATGGCATCATATTAATTATTGGTGAGGTACCTAACAAGTCATTTGGTACTTCATACTTTATTTCTGATAAGCCATTGTGTTTGAGAACGAGGAATAGAAGACGTGTTTCTGCCGACGAGGGAGTACATATTTGGGTTAAAGTTGTTGGCCCTTTTGAGAAGAAGTTTAATGTTGAAGGAGATGTGTTGGTGTATTATCATAATCCAATGCACGATAGAAAACACTATTTTTTCAATTTAAAAAATTATATCTTTGTGATGTAACTCTTTGGAAAATGATACAATAAACTATGTTCATAGCTCCACAGAAAGTGTAACCGCATTAAAATTTCCCGTCACCTATTATTTTATAAGTTACAGAGGCAAACACACTTAGTGAAACACCCGGTATATTAACAACAGCAAAGGACCCAAGACAGACCCTTGTGGGACCCCAACTCCTCGGTTAGAGGAATTAATTGTTCTATCTATATAATGTGAACTGCTTATTTCAATTTTTTGCACTCTGTACACTCAACCATGAGTCGTCCCCCTAAGAAAACACAAATGTGGATAGCACAAAAGTCAGGAAAGTGGACTTAGGGTCCTTCCGAAACAGACGATTCAACTGCTTTCTTCACTACTAATCAAAGATGCTGTGTCATTCCGGCAAGACTGCCTGGCGCCAATTTGACGCGCCAGTGTCGTTCTCCTAGACGCATCGGAGCGCCTCGCCTCAGAGATATGGACGGTGAGACGGTGCACTGCGTTGTTTGGCGCGCGACAGCAGAAATTTTAATCCACGTGGACGAGCAGGCTCTGGCGGAGTTCCAGCGCGCCGGCGCCGAATAAAACACCTCATTACCGAAGTTGCAGCAACATTTCTAATTATGAATTTCTGCTCGCCCCTCCTTGCGCGCCTTTCGCCCCTCCCCTCCAGCCCTCGGCGGGCTTAATATTACAGACGGCGCGGCGCGGCGGCCGTGTGGAGCTAGGCGGCGCTGCGTGGCGTGCCCACGTCTGCCCGCCACTTCCACTGCCACCCCCGCCGCTGCTGCTGCTGTTGATGTCGCAAAATAATTAACATGCCGTCCCCGCCGTGACCGGCTTTATGTGAGCAGCCGGAGCTGTCTCTGCGAGAGAATCCTCTTCTCGACACTGGCGCGCACACTTGAGCCCGTAAACGTCGCTGCTTGTCTGTCTCCTCCCGTGATGAAGAAGCCAGAGCTTCGCACTTACAAGAGTTCTCGAAGTTCTGCTCCAGGCAGGCCCTCGCAAAGTTTGTAATACCCATTCTCATTTGTATATTAACGAAAGTGCATTTTTGACTTGTTTAAAGCACCGCAGCTAATACAGCCGAAGTTATAATCGTGTTTCTTCATTTATGATCATCTACTTGCTATCCTCAAAGACTGCGTATACTCCAATAAATTCTAATCTTCTTCTTCTTCTTCTTCTTCATAGCCTTTTCGCACGTCAGGTGGGTTCGGCGTTGCTTTGCTGGATTCTTCTATTCCATAAATTATCCATTACATATTCTCTCGTCCATCCGTTTTCTCCTTTAAAAAATCCTGCTAACTTGTCGCTCCAGTTTAGATTGATTTTCGTCTTCTCCTTAAAATAGTTAGTTTTCAACTCTTCTCCCCCGTTGTAGACCTTCCTTCCTCATCGCTGCACATACTTATACCATCATAGCCTGTCTGATGGACAGAGTAAGTTGTAATTTGCGGCTGTTTGCCGATGATGCTGTGGTGCATGGAAGAGGGATATCTAGGCGTAACATTGCAGAGCGATATGAAGTGGAACGAACATGTAAGGACACTTGTGAGTAAGTCGGACAGTCGACTTCGGTTTATTGGTAGAATTTTGGGAAGATGTACTTCATCTGTAAAGGAGACCGCGTATAAAACGCTTGTACGATCACGTCTGGAGTATTGCTCAAGTATTTTGGACCCGCAGCAGATCAGTTTAAAGGAAGACATAGAAGCAGTTCAGAGGCGAGCAGCTAGATTTGTTACTGGTAGGTTCGACCAATACGCGACTGTCACGGAAAATCTCCGGCAACTCAATTGCGGATCTATGAAGGAAAGATGACGTTCTTTTCGTGAATTTCTGTTGAGGAAATTTAGAGGGCCGGAATTTGATGCTGAGTGTAGTTCGATCTTGCTGCCGCCTACTTACATTTCGCGCAGTGATCACAAAGATAAGAGAAATTAGGACTCGTACGAAGGCATATAGACACTCTTTTTTTCCTCGTTCAATTTGGGAGTGGAATAGGAAAGGAAATGCCCTGTAGTGGTACAGTGTACCCTCCGCCACGCACCTTACGGTGGATTGCGGAGTATGTATATAGATGTACATGTAGATGTTCTTTCGCTGTACACATCCTTTATTCTATCCTCCACTCGTACACTTTAACAGTCTCATTTCTGCCACTTACATTTCTGAGCTATCCACCTCCGTAACTCAGCCGAAAGCGTAGCTAACTACCACACAGAGGGGCCTGGTTCGATTCCCGGCAGGGGACTGGGTGTTTTGTTTTCATCATCATCGACATGCAAGTTGCCGAAGTGACGTCAAATGAAAAGACTTTCACTAAGCGGCCGAACACTCCATGACGGGATTTCAAGTCCAAAAATACGATACCACCATTCCATTTCATCTTTGAATTCTTGTGACTGGTTCATGCATTTTAGAGCACCGCAGGCTTCACGATAGACTTATACAGTTTTCCTTTAATCCTGCAGGAGTCTTTTTTTATTTTTATTTATTTATTTATTTATATCAAATGGACTTCACTCAATATCCTCCAGTTCATCTATACACTATTTATCCTGTGCAATTTTAGTTTCTTTCTTTTCTGGTTAATGTATAGGTCTTCTGCATCTTTCTCACACATTTATTCTGTTTTCTCCTAGCTAACCTGCGTATATCCTTCTTCTAGGACTTTCCTCCACTCTTCACGCTTGTCTTTAAGTGCCTCTTGTATGGGTTCACAGGTTAAACGTCATCAGTGGACCTCATGTTTCATAGATATTGGCTGAGAGCAGGTCCTTGCTGTAAATGTACTGTTTGTACTTGTCAAGGTGAAACAATACCGAACTGATAAGGGAATCAGTCAGAGCTTTATCCAGCAGGTAGGAAAACACCTCTTATCTGACTAAAACTACTTTTGTTTTATAATGTTTCCACTAATACCCAATGTTTGCACAACTTATGATTGAGTACATGTTTTCTGTAGGAAGAAGAAAATTGGCTGAATACAAAATTAAAGGAGAAATTATCGTAGAATGTATTAAATAGGAGTAAGAAATCAAGTGCAACACAGTTTCATTTTTAATTAATTTGATTATTTATTTAAAAGGGCAGTGGGTTTAGTCATTTTGAATTGAGATAATGTTAAAAAATGTAAAATTAGATAATTATGAGTAAGTCAAGAAAACTGAGACCGCATCACTCGCTGCAAGATAGACAACAGAAGAAGTTTGTACTAAAATGTGATTATTATTACATACGGTAAGCTACAGATCATGGGGCCCCGGCTTCAATTCCTGGCTGGGGCTGAAAATTTGTGCTCAGTGATTGTATGTTACGGTTGTCATAAGCATTTCACCTCATGTCCATCCATGCACAAGTCCCAGAACTAGTATAGATAGGAAGATTAGCACTGGGTGATCATTAAATCTCAGACGGTGTCTATCGACCAATAACGCCGTTTGATCATTTTATTTTAGTTATGCACGACAGCTCATAAGGAAGAGTGCTATTAACGCCTCAAATTAATGGTTTTATTACAAGGCGCAGAGTGTATATAACAAACATGGTGGTTGCTTGCTGTTAAGGTATTGGTCTCTCTTCATCATGAAAGATCACAACTATTATGTGCGACCAAAAAAATTAGGGTACATCGAACAAATATGAGAGATCTAAAGGAAAGTTACACATATCGTCCAACGCCAGAATCATTGCGCACAAACGGTATCCCATTACCCGAGGACAGTTTGGCTATGGAGTTAACTAAATGTTCAAATGTTTGTATAGCTTATGGGACTTAACTACGGGATCATCAGTCCCTAAAATTACAAACTACTTATGAACTAACTAATCCTAAGGATGGCACAAATATCCATGCCCGAGGGGGGATTCGAACCCCCGACCGTAGTGGCCGTGCTGACCTGACTGGAGCGCCTCAGTCCCCTCGGCCACCGCGGCCGGCTGGAGTTAACTGAACATTACTGCACAAGAATCAAATGGCGCGGCCCCTGGAAACGTACACAATATTTGAAGTAAAACAAATAAATTACTGTGAAATTCTAGCTGAATAAGAAAAATGTAGTGTCTCATGCAGCCACGGTGAAATGCTGCCAAAAATTTGAACAAGAATGTATATGCGTCAGAGATACTTTTGTGTTCGGTAGTGTTAAATTAGATGATACATTTAACTTTTACTTTCAGCAAAGATGACACAGGTCTGTGTGTCCCATCTGATTCTCGAGTTTCTCAGAATGTTTATCAGTGAAAATTTATAACATAAATTCAGTTATGTGGTTTGTCGCAAGAATAATATAAACCAACTGCAAAATGGATACCAATAAATTTCACATACCGCGCGGTTGCTCGCCGTGGAAGTTCGAGTCCTCCCTGCGGCATGGGTGTGTGTGTTGTCCTTAGGTTAGTTTAGGTAGGTTTAAGTAGTTTGTAAGCTACGGACTGATGACCCGCTGTTTGGTCCGATATAATTACAAACAAACAAACAAATTTCACATAACTTTTGAATCTGATACTCGGTAAATAACTGACATGCGCATGCAGTTTAAACATCGTTCCCCTGAATAGCGGGTATTGGGTTGGATGACTTTGAGAGCCTCAACGAAATTTTGATGACTGAAGTACACAGCAAAAATAACATTTTATGGCATCGAGAAATAAATTGACATCAAATGACTAGTATGACATGCGAGACCAACAAAGACAAACTGTAATGCAAGCGAAAAAACGCTCATCAGACAGGGGATTATAAATACAGTCAGTGTGCCGAATGTATTAATTACTGTAAAATTAATAATTTACATCGCGCAGCACACAGTTTGCAAGGCCGTTGGTATCCAGCACGGCTTTCCGTATTGCCCTCCTGAAAACCACCGATTTCATATTCTGCTAACAGTCATTGGATCGCGATCAACGCGAGCAGCAGTGTCGCGATACGATAAACCGCATTCGCGATAGGCTAAAATCCGACCTCTGTCAAAGTCGGAAACGTGATGGTACGCATTTCTCCTCCTAACACCAGGCATCACAACAACTTTTGACCATGCAACATCGGTCAACTGCTGTTTGTGTATGAGAAATCGGTTGGAAACTTTCCTCATGTTAGCACGTTGTAGGTGTCGCCACCGGCGTCAAACTTGTGTGAATGCTCTGAAAATCTACTCATTTGCATATCACAGTATCGTCTTCCTGTCGGTTGTCAGATGAGTATTTAAGATCCATCACATCACTTTTACCTATCAATCCAAAAAAAAAAAAAAAAAAAAAAAAAAAAAAAAAAAAAAAAAAAAAAAAAAAAAAAATTAAAAAAAAAAATCCACAAAGCTCAAAGTTACATATACTGATTATATCATTCGCGTGCTTGTGGAAACCCAAAATTAAAAGTCGAGTATTTTAACAGCATACCACCTTCCTCACCAAACATTATTGGTGACACCACATTCGCGCATTTTACTGGGAAAAAAAGTATAAATTGATGGACGAATATAGAGGAGTCAGTGAACGTGAGAGAGAAAGAGAGAGAGACCAGACGGATTTGGTGGGAGGAAGGCAGAAGGCAGATGCAGTTAGAAACGGAAGGAGGCAGCAGCAATGGGAGTAGAGCAGAGACAGCACAGAGGAAATGAAATGCAGATTATAGTGGAAACCATAAATAATCTTTGGGGATCGGGATTCCCCAGACTGAAGAACTGTAACGTCAGAAATTTAATTCACTTTGTTCCAAATACCAACATTTTAAAATTTCCTGGTCTATCGTTTACAATAGCAAAAAAAATGTTCAAATGTTTGTAGAGGCTATGGGACTTAACTATGGGGTCATCAGTCCCCTAAACTTGCAAACTACTTATGAACTACTTACAACTAAGGACGGCACAAATATCCATGCCCGCGGGGGGATTCGAAACCCCGACCGTAGTGGCCGTGCAGACCGTGACTGGAGCGCCTCAGTCTCCTCGGCCACCGCGGCCGGCTTACAATTGCCTCAAGCTACCCATAATTACACAGACAGGAGAGAATGTTGGCTAAAGAGACATACAACAGTTTGTTAGTAAGATATTGGAACTATGAGAGAAAAAGAATGGGACAGTGATAGTGGGAGTGAGAACGTGAAAATGGCAGGAGATAGTAACGAGGAATAAGGAAAAGCGACGAAGACTGTTACAGTGGAAGACGCATACAAGAGAAAGTGACAAACCGAGGATAGGCGAGAGTGCAAGAGAGACGTATGTAAATGGAGTGGATGTTGTGTATTCAAACTTCATTACTGGCAGAGACTGGGTAAAGGGTTTTGTATTCTCTGTGTTTGAAGTGCTTGAATATTTCTCGTTACGTAGGGGGAATGAAGACTGAGACTGCTTGTACGGCAGTTTTGTTCCTGATTGTTTTAAACATGACAATATTTGCTTTCTTTGTGCTCTCACAGGAGGATTTCTCACCTGTTGTAATTGCAATGCACGAGCTGCACGATCGTAACGGATTATCTTTTGTCGGCTGTTACACCAGAGATACTATACATAATTGCAACTTTATTACTTCCTGCTGCTATTTGCATCCACGCGTGACAGAACAACCCGATTAAATCAAAATTCGATAGAATCGTTCACTCAGATTCAATTATGCCCTACGTCTTGTTCTTTTACGTTTACATAATGGTGCGTTGAAGAATATATATGGTAAAAAGTCGTTGTTCTCCGGTTGTCTGAAATTGATAACTGAGTTAAAAACAGTTTCCACATCACTAACTTAATATTTTTACTAAAGCCAAAAATGGCCGCGGTGGAGTGGACGAGCGCTCTAAGGCACCTTGCTGCGGAGCGCGCCGTTGCTCGCCGTCGAATGTTTGAGTCCTTCCTCTGGCACATGTGTGTGCTGTCCTTATCATAAGTTGGTGTAAGTAGTTTGTAACCCTAGAAACTGATAACCGCAGCAGTTAAGTCCCTTAGAGTTTTGAATTGAAGATGTTTCTTGAACAGCCTTCACCTCTCTGAATCAATGTCTCGAGCTATTTAAAACCTCAGAAAGCCTGTTTGCCATCATTTGATCTCTGAAATTCAATGTAAATAACTGAACCATGTGTGAAACTATCTATCTCCCAGATCTCCGAATTCGTTCTGTATCCACACTGACATTTCCGCTGATGTTGCATCCTCCATTTTTTTCAGAATATGCTAAGATGATTCAGGAAGATTCTCTTTTCCTCTCCTAAACTGCATAAGAAAACATAGGGAATATGGGATAGTGTTATAACTAGATTATAGTGTCCGTAGGAACACACGATGCTGGTCGGTGTTTCACTCGAGAGAGCTATTCTAGAATCACAAGAAATAATTTAGAAATGAGACCGTTAAAGCAGTTTTCGACATTCTCATCAGTTGTTTTAGTTCACAAACACGCTGGAGTCTCATTCGGGAAGACGGCGGTTCAACCCGCCTGACGCAATCCTGATTTACGTTTTCCGAGAATTTCCTAAATCGTTCCAGGAAAACGACAGGTCGTAGATGCAGTTAAATACGAAGTTTGGAACTTAAATAGTGGCAAAACTGCTGTGGAGACACTATGCAATTGAATTTACTGTTGTCGCTGATACAACACGTTGTTGACGTACCTACCTTACCTCCGAGCAAATGGACTCGCACGTCCCACGTCACCAGCGTACGCACAATCGAGGGAAACACAGTCACTTGTGAGCGAGCGGTCTAGCGTAACGGTGTCACTATGTTTTCGAAACAGACCGTCAATGCACAGAATTACTGTTCGTTTTTGGAGCTTCGCTTGCGACCAGCGTTGGGAAAGAAGCGGCAACACTTTCTGCGCAACCCATCCATCATTTTGCACGATAATGCGCCGGCGCATCAACGAAAGCTGTGGCTGCTCTGTTCGGTCGATGGGACTAGAGCGTACTGTACCATCCACCATACTCCCTGAACTTAGGTCCTTGTGACTTAGATTTAATTTCGAAGATGAAGGAACCACTTCGCGGAATTCGCTTCAGAACTGTTTCAGATCCTTGACCGCTCCATTCGCACCATCAACAGACCAGGCACTGCTAACGGTGTACTATGCATCCCTAGCAACGAATTGTACACAAAGCTGGTGAGTACTTTGAAGGACAGTAACAAGTGCAAACAAGTAATGGTTTTGTATCGTTGTGAATAAATAGTTGCCGCTATTTAAGAGCCAATACTCGTACATGGCCATCGTGGTGCCAGGGGCGCGTCCACTAGGCTTAGCTCAGTGGACAAAGGCCAACAAATTAGGTTTATATTCCTTCTGGCACACCTCTGATCACTGCAGATAGTTGTGTAATTAAGAAATGTGTTTATCACTTGCTAGTCGTAAAATAGTGTAGTGAAATGGAGTACAAATTTTGTAAAGCAATTATGTAGCTAACAATACACTGATATATGTAGTAATTCAAGACCCATTAATTTGTAAAGTGATGAGTTGTATTGCATAATTAACATAATAAAGAAATGAAAAAGAAGAAAAATACCCGACCATTTGCTCCGTATAGAATGATCAGGATGTAGACGGGACGTTTAACCTCAATCTTCCTTCTATTTTGTTTTGTCTTGTCATACAATATGAGGTTTAACTTTCTGCAGAATTTATTTTTTTTTTAATCTCTTAAATTCATTTCTTTTTGAAAACTAATTGAATATGACATGTGAGATTAAAGAGTACCTCAACTGTCATGCAGCATCTTGTACCATGAAACAGTAGGTCTTCTACCAAGGAACATGTCATATTTGCAAATCTTTATTTGCATGCATACTAACCATTCTCGAACAGCGTGCGGAAAAAAAGAGTTCCCAGTCTCTTCGTTCGAAATCTGATTTATATTTTCATTATAATAATGTCTTCGTGTGTATCGTAGGTCGGTGTCAACAAAGTATTTTCGCATTTTTTTTTTTAATTGTCATAACATATTTATTTGGCCCATAAAGATGTTACATTTTTCAGTCCGATGTATAAAGTTATGGAAATTAACGGATGATATATATCCGCATATATATCGTGAAACAGTGTATAATACATTCCTCTACTAAGTCGAGAAACCTACATGGAATGTTTTCGCATTTTCCTAACCCTTCCTTTCTTCTTTTTTGAAAGAAGAGCAAGGAGGTAAATTTCTTCGTAGGGCACCAATCTGTTGACTGCCCGTATCTCGATGAGCAGGGAGCAGGTGCTCAACAGCTGCGCCACCAGTGGACCGCTCCATTAAACCAGTGGCGATCGTCACGAGTGGCGACGCTAGTTGCCCTCGGCTTATAGCGGCTTTAAAGAGTGTGTACAGAATTTTATTTGCGACTGTGTATGTTAAACCTGTACTACAGACCTGGTTAGGTATGACTGTTTTTAAGATACTAGGCACACACATATATACTTCGACGATAATTATTTCGTGTACATATTTTTTATCATTTTCTCCCCAATCTGTCATCACTTCCCTCCATAAGGGCGTCAGCAATAAATCTCTGCTGCATCCTGACAGGTCCTAAGCGTCCGCTTTCTTTCTTATCTTTGGCGTGGAATTATGACAGACATGCAGTTATTGATATGCACAGAGAACAGTGGAGTAGTGAGTGGGCCATCGCTGTTCCGTAACACAATCAGGCCGACGGCCCAGAGCGCAGCCGGCGACTCCCCACGTCAGAGGCAGTGCGGCCGCCGCCGGCTTTATCGGCCCAATTAGAAGGACTGATGGCTCCGCGGGGAACATTCCGGGGTCCTCACAACCGGCGGAGAAACATTTGCGGCCCCAGATGTCAGCTTAAGCCGTGCCGCTCCGTGGCAGAAGCGCTCAACTGCAATTACTATCGACCGCGCAGCGTTCTGTAGGTTCGTCTTTAAGTGGTTACCGTGGCAGCTTGCTGATCAGTCGCACCCGTCTGTTAAAATACAGAAGTGCAAGTAGAAGAGGAAACATAAATAAATAAATAAGGTGTCCAAATTGGTATCAGAAAAGAAAACCGTACTAAACTAAAATGCCTCGCCTCCGAGGACGATATTGCACTTAAAAAAAAGAATCTATATCTATAAATGTGAATGTCTGTTCGGTGTACGTTTATCACATCTGAACCACAAGACATAAAGAGCTAAAAATTTGTACAATTTGTACTAACGTCTACCCGGGGAAGGCTTTAGGCACGGTTTTATGACGATCGGATAGCTACTTATCTAAATATATTAATGTGAATGTCTGTTCAGTGTACGCATATCACGTCCGAACGACAAGACGCAGAGACTTAAGTATTTGTACAGTTACTAATTTATACCTGAGGAAGGTTTTAGGCACGCTTTTATAGCGATCTGATAGAATATAATGCGAAATGCGGAACAATAATTACTCTTTGAAAATGGTTTTATTGGTTGCATGAATGGAAAGTTATCTGTGTATATAAAATTGTATGTTTGTGTTTGTTAATATTTCGCTCTGCAGCAAAAACTACATAACGCAAACGAATGGTCTGTGTGTAATTGTGATCCAAAGTCTCGCGTTGTACACCATATCTGTTCCATGCCGATAGCTGTAAGGAGGTGGAAGATATGGTGGTTGAAAGTCGTCAAATTATAAAAAAAATCGGACTGAAGGCCAGCGATTACGTTTGCGACTCTGTAGCAAGGACGTTACATACAGCGAAACGTGATGCCACAGACCAAATCTTAGGTCTATGCGTGCTACAATGTCTTCAGCTCTTTCTCCGTAAGGATAACCATACGAATAAGGAAATATAAGAATAAATAAATAAAGCAGTCAAAAAGAAATATCTTTTAATACATCTCTTAAAAAAAAAAAAAAAAAAAAAAAAAAAAAAAAAAAAAAAAAAAAAAAAAAACGATTTGACGTTTCGCGCATTACATCAAGTCATCGATCAGTGATATTATTACAATCATTAATATTGAATTTCGTGATTGCATTCTTCGAAACGAGTGCATTTTTACGAGTGATTTGATCTCCACTATTTACTTTGTTGATTAAAAATGTTTGTTTCTAAAGAAGATAATGTATATCATTTAATCCTTCAAAACCAATCTCATAGCACACTACTGAAAGATAGCTTAACTATCATAATCACCCAACACGCAAGCGAAGTCGCGGGATTAAGCTTGTAAAAAATAAAAAATAAATAAATAAAGACAGAAGCTGTTCACGCAGTTTACAAACTGCATGTAATTGCACATAAAACAGAACTTAAATTTCGTTGAAAGAACACAGTATATGGAAGGATGGCAAGAAAATAAGTCCCCGCAAATCACAAAACAGAAGCAACATACGCAGCTATAATAATGGAACCAGAAAAATAAGAACGAAAAATTCTTAGAAAGATTTACGGAGAATCAACAAAAACGGCATTTGGTTGAAGAGACCACAGAACGAACTGTATCAAAAGACCAACACAGTAACCGAAGAAATCAGCAACACGGAGCAAAGTTCTATACACAAATATAAAGTATGTAGAACAAGAAGGTTAAAATAAGGGGAGATGGCGCTACTATGCAAAGCTTAGCTGTCGAGTGAAGCCAGTCCGCCATCTTGCGGAGCTAAGGAAATATGGTTCAGATTCAAGCACTGTGTGGTTCTTGTCCTGTTAACTTCCTTACGTTTGAATGACTGTCATATCTGAGTACATGTTTGATATATTATACTTTTGTGAACAAGTATAAACCTTCCAGATAGCTGAAATGTGATTATTAACATAAAATCTCATTCTATATGTATGACTCACATATCGGAATAGTATCCATATGCTTTAAAAGATCTGAAATTTCAGCTATATAATTCACAGAAAATGGAGAACAAAATTTTCCTATTAATGACAGAACCAAGCTGTACCATTTTCGTAATCTCAGTACTGAAAATACCATTTTCATATTGAATAAATAAGAAAATTCCTTCAACAGGTTCGACGTCATAAAAGATCAATACTAAAATTCTGTACTACCAGGTAATTTGAAATTTCAAAGAAACCTGTATCTCGTTAGAGTGAAAATTAGAAGTCATTAAGGGAAAAACAATGAAAAAATAGCAAATATTAATAAAGTACCACTTTCAACTCAGAATTCAAGGAATACACACCCGTCACCAGAAAAATTATGGGCTCCCCAGTATGGCACACTGGCTTCACTTTTGTGGCATTTTCACTTTTGTCTAACCTCCTTGATACAGAAACTACTCGACGTCATAACAAAGAGTAAATGCAGCACGGAGTGGCTAAAGGAGACAGGCAACAACCACATCGGCATAGAAAATATCGAAGACCGCAACGAGTACCGGAGCAAAATCATTAGGTTTAAGCAAAGAAAAACGCAACAACCTATTAAAAAGTGGAGAGATGAACGACAGATAGAACATTCTGAAAGGATGAAGAGTTTTTGGAAGAGGAAGAGGAAAAACATCCAAAAATAAAATCGTGAATACAAGTTCAAACGGTCTCCTAAAGGGTAATAATCGACATAATAAATAAATGATAGGAAGGTACTATCTCCATATTGAGCATTCTGATGCTACGATATTCATCACAAGGAGACATTATCTCGCCACTACTGTACTCAACGTATACTGCGGACACCGTACGTTCATCGGGCTTCATATGTAGATGATTCTGCAACATGCCTCGGCCAGCACCATAATAAGTGAAGAAACACTTACCACGTAAACTACCTCGAATATTGGCTATACAAATGGATGATAAGACCAAATCCCTCAAGAGGTCAACTAATACTTCTTCGCCACATAACTTTTTTTCATTGTAAGGCTCAAGAGCCATACAATCTGAATTTCCAATTCTAGTGACAAGACATAACTCAGCAATCTGGTGTCACATACCTTGGAATCCATCTGGATGATCACCTAAATTGGCTGGACAATACCACAGAAAAATGCTTAAAAACCTAGCAAAACTTGAAGCCGGTGGGGCTCATAAAATATAGAACAACAGGTGTAAAACAACCAGTTGCTCTCTGAACATAACAAATTCTTCGCCTAGTACTAGAATTCTGATCAAAAGCTTTGCTTATGTCAACAACTCATTGAAAAAGAATGGTTTCTATAGATCGACGAATGTTGCGCACCGCCGAATTATCCTACACGACATTCCTACATCTCTACTACACGACATCAGCCGGCCGTGGTGGCCGAGAAGACCGAGGCGCGCCAGTCACAGTCTGCACGGCCACTACGGTTGGGGGTTGAATCCCCCCTCGGGCATGGATATTTGTGCCGTCCTTAGGAATAGCTAGTTCACAAGTAGTTTGTAAGTTTAGGGACTGATAACCCCGTAGTTAAGTCCCATAGACTTTACAAACATTTGAACATTTTTTTGAACACGACATCATCAGTACCAAGAACACACTAATGAGTGTGAACAAATAATGTACCAAATTCGGGCTCTATTCAATAGAAAGCAACGAAACATCTGCTAAAAAAATATCCAACAACAATTAACTATCCAAGATTTAACTACGCTTTCCCTTCCTACATCGTACTGGAAGTCATCTCTGAATTACTCCAAAAGATGCCTCAATAACATAAACAATCATTGACAGGCATTGGATGTGATCTGTAATACAATAGTAAGTGTACAACTATTCTTCAAAATTTAGTAAAAAGGAGTCAAAATCGCTGACAACAGAAACAAAACCTAGAGGTACCTACACTACAAAATCAAAGCTCGAAAAGGCAACTATAAAGACTAGAAGCAGAGCCAGGAAATCAGAGTGCAAATCTCATTTGTTTTCATATTAGTTTTTCCCTCAGCCGTAAGACGAATGTCGGGATTGACAAGAAACAAAAGATACAAATAAAAATTAAATTACGTGGATATAATCGAAGGAAGTAGAATAATCACTGTGTCGCATAAGCGCGTCAGCGACTAACCCATTACACTTAACTGATTGGCTGTATGATTTTCTCCTCCTCGAGTGACTTTACCAATGAATTCCATTGCGAAAAATTTTCAATACATAGAGAATTTTAAGATATCGACTTTACCGGCTCAGAGCATTGCCTCATGTGTCAGACTAAGGAAACGATTCAACCCCTCTGAAACACTATTTTAAGAAAGCACGATATTATCAAATGAGTTAGCGTTTGTTGAATACCGAAGTGCGTATATGGTAGCGGTGAACTGCAGGACCGCTACCACCACGGGTTGTTTGTTACTGCTCAAATTCAAGACCTGTCTATAAGCATACATTCAGCAAGGGGTAAGGCAAATTGCCACACCTGTAATGGCCGTGATATTTTGGGGAACGTGTCTAGGAGCAGAGCATCTGCACAGGAGGAGAATAGGGTCATTCCATGTCAAATCACCAAGGCGCCGTAGCACGACCATCTACAATTTTTTTTTAAATTTTAGCAGAATGTTGTTAAAGGTCTTAAAGAATGTTATACAAAATATTAGGCCGATGTGTAAAGTGGTCGAGGCTCCAGGGCCGCTTTTGTGGAACGTTGTCATGCGTCGCGCGTTTGCTTGAGGAACTTTTGGCCAAGTTTGCGCTTTCATTTCTCAGCAGCTAAGGTACTTCACATTTCGAAATCTAGGTTTCTAGATCAGTTCTGCGCAGATAATTCAAAAATAACGTTATCGTATGTAAACATTAAGTAGTTTATATACTTTTTTTAAATTAAATTCAGACGTAAATTCCATTACCAAAAATATAAAACTTTGGCATTCCCTTCTTATACAGCGTATCATTTTTACACCTTGTTATTCCTCCTTTGTGTGTATGTTCTGCATGACAAGCCAGTGAAACAACAGCAAAACTGTATCTTTTGTAGTTCAAAATGTTCAAATGTTTGTAGAGCATGTGGGACTTAACTACGGGGTCATCAGTCCCTAAACTTACAAACTACTTATGAAGTAGCTAATACTAAGGACGGAACAAATACCCATGCCCGTGGGGGGATTCGAACTCACGACCGTAGTGGCCGTGCAGAGCGAGACTGACGCTCCGCAGTCCCCTCGGCCACCGCGGCCGGCTCTTTTGTAGTTTCTGAGATAATGGTTCAGAAAGTTGCCTCCGGAAAAACCAGTACACTAAATTTGACCAAATTAGCAGGCCATCTCATTTTGATTTAAAATGCACTATTAGGAAGTGCAGCTTTCGTTTTAGTGGAATATTGAGCACAATGTTAAATGTGCAGTTATCGTGCGGTCGCTTCCTGCGTCCACCCACTGGCCGAAACAGTTTATTGCTCTCTCGGGGCGCGCGGCGACAACCGCTGACAAAAGAGCAGGTCCCACCCAGGTAAAACTTTTTTGTTGACTGGTCTCGGCAGTTTGAAGCTCTCTTCCGCGGTGGACGCGCACCAAACGACATAGTTGCGTACCAATTGGTTTTCCTCGATCAGCGTTCGACTCCACGTCGCTGCGTTTTCGGGCCACGAGTCCTCACCACGCTTGTGTCGTCGTCACTGCTACTATGTTTGTGGTAAGGTGGTTCTACCGCGCTGAGTCGTTTCAAGTACTGCAGTGTATTGTTTGTGTAACCTTCGTGATCTTTAGGTAAGAAAGTGAATCTTATTGCGTTAACATGAAGAAAAATACATTCTTCTACTGTTGTTAAATTGGCGTTCTTACTGATAGCTCGGTACGTATACGTAAACCCGATTTATATTTACGTTTCCTTTGTAGATTGCTTCTTATACATTAATTAATAGTGGAGGTTAACTATGGATGTTGCTTCCATGTTTTCGTGCATTAATACTTAAATGTGCAATTAAAATTAAAATCAGAGGTATTTGGAGATATTTGTCCCAAACTTGGTCAAATTTTGGGTTCTGGTTTTTTGGAGCCAACTTTCTGGACCATTATCTTAAAAACTATAGAAGACACATTTTAACCATTATCACACTGGCTTACCAGGCAGAACCTGTACACAGAGGCGGAATCTCAAGGTGTACAACAGATTAGTCGTTTAGTAAGGGACTGCCAAAGTCGGCCTTACATTTTGGGTCACGAAATTTTCGCCTGACTTTGAAAAAAAAGTTAAAATAGAACTACTTAAACTTTACCCATGATAATGTTTTTTTTTTTTTTTTTTTTTCTCTACACAAAACGTATCTAGAAACCCATGTTCGTCAGGCTCACGCGCGAAACATGACACTCTTCCACAACAGCAGACCTAGAGACTCCAGCACTTTAGATATCGGCCTAAAATTTTGTATAACGTCATTTAAGACCCTTAACAACATTCTGGTAAAATGTGAAAAAATTCAACATTTTAAAAAATTTGGTGGTTTGACGTGGAATGACCCGATATCTAATGTACTCAGTCTCACAGAACGGCTGAAACTAGACGGCTAAGCTGGCTGAATAGACCGTTTGGAAATTCCAGAGGGCGTTACTAGTTCGACGCCATCGTGACACATCTGCTACAGTCACTACGTTCCTCCCGCATCTAGGACCACAGCGCAGCATTCCAGAGAGTGAAAACGTACAAAGTAGTTCATTCTATGGTACTATTCCTTTTGAGGTACTTCTTCTTGCTGAACTAGTTACATGAACTTGTTCAAATTAACTACGCGTCGTTGTTTAAGCAGAACGATTTAAAAAACTTGCGAGAGTCCATAAAAAAGTCAATGCCGTTTGTCATGAAATTAGTCTTCCTCCATAGTCTAGTGGCCAGCGTGGTCGGTTACCACGCATGGGGACCGGGTTCGATTCTCGGTCTATTAGGAAAATTTCTTCTCTCGTGGACTGGCTGTTGTCTCGTCTTTATTATCATTTCAACATCACTGACACTCAAGTCGCCGAAGTGGCGTCAGCTAAAAAGACTTGCTCCAGGCAGGTTAAATACGACCTCAGTTGGGGGGTCTAAAAACCTGCCACACGATAATCATTGTGGAAATAAAATCAAAACTGATTAATTTTCTGAAAGCGAATTATTTTCCTTTATTGATTATAATTACAGAAATATAGAAACACGTACTTGTTAAAAAATTCTGATAAAAAACCCAAATAGCTCTTTTCGTAGTTGTAATTGCAAAATTGCTCGAATAGCGACGTAGTTTCAAACGGACATTGATCTGTATATCAGCACCTTAAGGGCAAAATTCTATCTCCAATGATGGCAAAACTAGAAGACAACGATCTCTCAAAATTTCAAGGTTATTTTCTTACAGGGTTGATCTGATCAATGGTGAGCTATGTTTCACCCGTAGAATGGTTGAATTTCCTAAAAAAAAAACAGAAGTACACGAATTAAATTTTACCCAACAAAAACTGAATTACTTATGTTCAATCCGCCACTTCTCGTTTAATAAGTACTTTTTAAAACTGAAAATTCACCCACAACTTCGCCGAGTCACAAGTTGAATTTCCATTTATAAGTTGTATTTTAAATTTCTTGTTTACAAACCATAAGCCAATATTTCGTTGTCCTAAATGCAAAATTGCACCAATAGCGACATATTTTCAAAAATAACTTTCGTCTCCTGTTTCACCTCTTTTATTTAGAGAAATTACAGTAATTCTATTGGCAAGTGGTCACATTATTTCGTGAACTAACGAAACTGTCTGAGTCTTACGCTCTGACGTAGTTTCTATATCAGTCTCCAGTTCGCATAGTTCACCGTTGGAAGTTCAGGGCTACAGACACTTAGGTCCTTGGCAAGGGGTGTACCAAGCATCAGACGAGATGAAATGAGCGTACAAAACCACAGGGTGTTTCAGTAGGAATAGCAATGCTTTAGGAAGTGGTAGTATAGATGAATTGCAATCTAACAAGTGTCGGGTTTTTCATGATTTCATAGGCACCGTAGTTAGTACGTAAGCCAAACAAAGTTTAAGCAGAGGCAACTGCAGACGTTTCGAGTTGGTTTTCATAACTTCCAACACTAAGTTCAGTGTTCGTTTTGGTAACACTACGTGTAGTTTATTAGAGTTCGTCTTTGTGTTCTTTTATGAACGCTTCACTGTTCACTATCCGAACTATCAAATCCACAATTCTGTTTAATTTATTAGACTTCCGCTTTCAACCATCACTACAAGAAAACATCCAAAAGGGTATGGTCAGGGAACCTTGACCCAGAAACGTTCCCATATCTTCCCGGGAATGTTAGGTTCAGATGATGTGGCACCTGACATCTACAATGTCCTGAAGCACCAACCTGCTGGTAAAACATAAGCGTTCTTGTAGCCAAATGAATCTCTTCCAGTAAAGAGCTTGTTCATTTTGAAGAATCTGTAGCTATTGGGGTTCAGCAAGTCGACGCGGTAACACAACGGGCCTATCAAATGATTGTCCATCAAACCATACAATTATGAGAAGCGTTCTTGAAAATGGCATGTGGATTTTCTTTGGACCTCTGATGTGAATTATGAGTGTTATTAACGCCTCCAGGAATGATAGTGGCCTGTTGTGAAGAGTAAAAATGGGATCTATTGGCGAAACGCCTATGCAAAAATGCTACGTATGCTTCATGAAGGACTACGTTGTATGGAATGCATAATGTATTCTACTTCATGCACTGTCCTTCCATTTACACGTTCAGATGCAATACGACTGATGGGCACTGTACCAGCATCGGTAGTGTACTGATGACACGCGAAGACACTGTTCTGGTAGACTGCGGTTAGGAAAGCGTATGCAGTATCCTTTACAAGGCGCAGCAGCGTTTCCATTACGAAACCAGAACACAAACACCGCTCAGAATATACGAACGCGTCAGCCATGCTTACACACTAAAGTACAGTAGATTAGGCCAACAAATCACAATGAATCTAATATAAGCTAACGCACGACTTGAACATCGACATGTTATTTCTGACAGTCGGCAAATACGCCCGTAGTAACCCAGTGAAAAATATTCAAATGTTTGTAATCTAAGGAACTTAACTGCTGCACTGCTGCCGTTGTCAGTTCCTGGGCTACTTAAACTAACTTATTCTAAGAACAACACACACACGGATGCCCTAGAGAGGACTCGAACCTCCAACGGTGAACAACTGCGCCGTCCGCAGAAAGTGCTCAGCCACTCCATCGCGGCATCGTAGCAACCCATTGAAACCTGAGTGGCAACACGAAAATGCATTACTCAGCTGTAATTAAAAAAAAAAATTGGAAATACGTTATATGCCATTTCTTAATGCGATTCGCCTGCACTACAATTTCCTAAAATCTTTACTATTGTTCCGGAATCATTCCGTCTGGTTCTATTCCCATAATATTTCTTTTCAACCACACTGCTGAAAACAATTAGGGGATTAGGTGAGATATCATACACAATATACATAAGGTATTTTATTCGGATATTTGGCCGCGGTGGAGTGGCCGACTACATTAAGACGCCTTGCAGTGGAGAGCGCGATTGCTTACCGTCCTCCCGCGAACATGGATGTGTGTATCGCTCTTAGCTTAAGTTACTTTACATTGTTGTAAGCGTAGGAACTGACAATCACAGCACTTTCGTCCCTTAGTCGTACAAAAATTTGAACACTTCAGGTATTGGTTACAATTGTATTTTTTGTGGGTAACACAGTGGAAAAATTTGTTGTGTCAATTCTTTACATGAGATTTACGTGGCGTTTACTTAGAGCGAGGCACAATGGGGCTACCATAATAGTAAAACGACGTTGTCGTTGGCCTCTAATATGACGTGTGATCACCTCGGATGGCCAGTACAGTTGCACACCTGCGTGGGATGGACCGTAACAGGTCATCAATCCTTGAGAGATATTTGATCATTATTCCATGACTGCAATATCCAATTCTGCAACCGTTGTGGCAGGTCTGGTCTGCCTGCAATGCGTCTGTCAAATGCATTCCAGGCATGCTCAGTTGAGTTTAAGTCCTGTGAACAAGCCGACCGTTCAATTCCCTCAGCTTCAAGCCAGTTTTCCATAAGTGCAGCTCTGTGGGAAGCGGAGTTCTCGTTCACCAGAAGGAACTCATTTTCCTTGGCATCAGCGTAGGGCTCAACAAAACGTCGAAGGATCTCAATACCAGCAGTCAAAGAGCCATTGTGAATGACAAATAGGTCCTTACGGCCGGCCGCGGTGGCCGAGGGGACTGAGGCGCGCCAGTCACGGTCTGCAAGGCCACTACGGTCGGGGGTTCGAATCCCCATCGGGCATTGATATTTGTGCCGTCCTTAGTATTAGCTAGTTCATAAGTAGTTTGTAAGTTTAGGGACTGATGACCCCATAAGCTATACAAACATTTGAACATTTGATTTAGGTCCTTATGTCCGCCAATAGTGACACCATCCCACACCATTAGTCCACCACTACAGCATATAAGGATTGTTCCACGTTCTCTCCAGCTGAACACAAAGTCTTGATTCATCTGTGAACAGAACCCAGCGCCTTTCGTTGCAACAAAAGTCCTGATGTTCCCCTGCCCAGTTTCTGCGGGCTTAACAGTGTCGTGACTTAATGGGACACATACCATAGACCTCCGAACGTAGAGGCGACATTCCCGAAGGCATTTAGGTGCTGATATTGCGCGTCCTGTTACTGCATAGAGGGTGCGTTGCAACTGAGTTGCATTCAGCTTCATGTCTCGACGGGCTTTTAACCGGAGACAATAGTCATTTTTTGGCTTGTTACCCGTGGACAAACTTGGCCTTGCCTACTTTTACCGGTTCCTGTTGTCTGAAATCGCGTACAAGTGCTGCCAATTATACTTTGGGGCACTCCTATAGACACTTCCATTTGTACCTGTCGGGCTTACAGTCTTCCTGTGCTGTCCATGCCATAGATTCGGGTAAGTCACTTTGTTGTTGGATTGCACTACCTGCTCACTACTCTGTCTCAACACAACTCCTTGTGTAATCACAAGTCAAAAGAAACTTTTTGTTACTACAACATTCTTGATTGCCGTAATGTTGTTATTTCCACTCCGTAGAACCGACAGAAAGCGATCGAACCATTTTAAAACATTCAACCGAAGATAGCAGAACGTAGATATCTCATCAGATCCCCTGATTGTTTTAACCAGTGTATGTAGTTCTCCTATACATCTCCCCCAGCAGACATCTCTACAGAGGTGACATCGCTGCCTGTGTACATCTTCCGCCTCCCATCATCAAAGGATGTGCATCTCCTCTCAATGGCTCCAGAGGCAACCGAGAACAGTGCGATATCACAAGGTGATCTCGTCACTCGTGCATGGAATGTCAAGCTTAGATAACAAGATTGACAGTATAGCGTTGCGCCACTGCGTCATCATTTTAGGTGGGCAACGCAGCATAACTCAACTACCACCAGCCCACTGACACTTCGCTCTGCCAACCTCGTCCCGTGAGCCGTGTAGCGATGTCGGAGTTAGCTGAATTGGCTGTTCCGGTTGGCGTCTGGACCACGACCTACTTTGTTGACTCACTGTGGTGAGTGATGAACAACTTGGTTCTTTTTGGGGGTGTTGTTAATCTACAAGTGTGGGTGTCATACTGTGTATTACCTAATTTAGGCCGGAATACTAGTATAATTGGGCCTACTGAACTTCCCAGTGAATCAATGCGTTCAACGAAGATTTACATGTCGATAGCTGTGAAAAGTAGTGTAATGTCTGCAGATGGTTCGTCATATGACGTAATGACTCCTATTTAGTCACTTTTACTTTTTTTTCGGCGTAGATTTCTAGTTGTGTTGGAGGTTCGAATCCTCCCTCAGGCATGGATGTGTGTGTTGTCCTTAGGTTAGTTTACCTTAGTTTAAATAGTTTCTAAGTCTAGTCATGAGCAAAATAGTTTCGAATCATAGAATTACAAACATTTGAACATTTTTATAGTTGTGTTGTTCTGTCATTAGGAGTAGTGTGTCACAATTAAGGAGTCACTGATATTGGCCTTTGCGGAACTGTAGAGTGTGCGGGCACGCTGGGAACATATGATGCAGCAGACATCATAACACGACGATGCAGAGCAAATGAACCGTTAAAGACGCGTAATATTATTTCTCCAGTTCCCCATACACCGAAGCCTGTGATGACTAACTGTTGCGTGATAAATAGTTCCATTTGTTTGTAAACCTGCTGAGTGTGTGCGCTTCTTCTTGGATGACTTTACCTCGTCGGCATGAGAGATGAAATGTTTCTCCAGCAGTCAGTTGCTAGGGATAACGAACTTCCGACTGACAATCGAAAATAAACGTGTAGAGTATGGAACCAATGAGGAAAAACAGACACCACACCTGGTTCGCAGCCACTTACGTGTTGGAAAGTTTTAATGGGTGCTGCACTAGGACACTGAAATAAGTTGATGGCGACAAATTAAATTTTGATCTGAGCCCAAACTCGGGTCTCCCTCTCCGGGCCAGTGATAACCTTAATATCTCGACTTCCCTCCCGCCCACCTCAAAATCCCACTAGTGACGCGTACAGCCAAGAGTTCAAAACGACCGGTAGCCCGAAGCGAGAGACCTAGGTTCCAATCTTGGAAAGACTCAAATTTTCACTTTTCGCCATTATTTCAGTGTCCTATGCAGCTTAAGTCATTTCTTTCCTTTCTTTTTCTTCTCACTTCCTTTCATTAACACTGCAATGACCGCGCCTGTAGGAGGAATATTGGTAGTCTGTGGGATACTGGGTCAACATTACACCATTAGCTTTCACTAACTTCAGATATTACAGTGAATAAGTAAACAAACCGAAAGAAAAAATAAAAGGATTAAGATAGTAGTTAAATACACCTCTTTAAAGTTATATAAGTTTGGAAGGCGTATTATGATGGGAAGAGGAAGCACGACAATAAAATTACGATCCCTGAGTCGTGGCTTCATATCACACGAGGTATATTTCCTATTAAAAGTGAGCTCATTTAAGGTGGCAGATGGCAAGTAGCTTCTTGTTCAGTCTTGTTCAAACAATTGAGATGCTAAAAAAAATCATCTATATCATAAATGTGACAGGAAAATAGTGAAAGTTAAGCCGAGGTTCAGGCCGAACTTATTTATTGACTGAAACAACCGGCACTTTATACAAAATGCAGAATAATTCTACTTGCGGTCAGACTAGCATTTAGCCTAGGGATAATAATTTAAAAACGAGAAGCATACATCTAGAAGAAACAAAGACAATGAACAGGTGATGCATTTGGCAAAGTTCCTACAATGATGGGTTACGCAAATAATACCCTCACTCTGAACTAGAGGGTATAAAATTGGGGAGAGACAATCACGACTGGACGAGAAATGGTTGTGTCAAATTGGCATATATAGGGATAAAGGAGAAGCAGCCAACAAAATGGTTACAATGCCGGTGTGTAAATGTACGTTTCCATAAGCCATGCCGAGTGCTGCGTGCGGCTGTTGCTGGGGCCAGCAGTCGGTTCCTAAAAAGAAAGGGGGCGAAATAAATTGTGCAGTCTCGCGTACTCTGCTGTCGGTGTTTATCTAGCTCGTGCGAGTTCCTGATCTCACTTGCAAAGAGATCAGCCTGTGTCTGTGCTCTTCTAGAGGCACTGACGCACAGCTCGTTGAATAGGCGGTTGATCAACAATGAAGCTGTGCACCGTTTGTTCACTGTGACTGTGAACAAGTGAACTAGAGTCTCGACAGTCGGTACTTTTTTCCCTTTGTTGTATTTTAAAGCCACCGGGTGGAGGCAGGCTGGCAGCAGCTTCAGTGCCGCTCTTCAGCCAATAGTATAAAAGAAATTGGACATGATGCATGAAAACATATACAAAAGGAGAAAATAATGCACATTTTAAAACATTTCAAGAAGATAAAATTGGAGAAGTAACAATAACATAGAGAGCAGTAAAACACACTGTCTGAATTTAAAACTGCCACGACGGGTAAAATATACACATATATGCGGCGTTAAAAACTCATGGAGATTAAAACACACGCATAGGAGGACACAAGACGAAAACGAGAGCACACACATAATATGTCATGGCAACTTGAATATTCAGCCTGTTCAGCGGTTACTGACGTCTTAAAACAAACACTGAGCCCAAACATTTGAACACTGACAAAGCACTGACTAAAATCAAATAGCACAGGTTCCCCACAAAGGATGGTGGTGGGGGGGGGGGAGTGGAAGAGGAGGGATGAGTGGTTTGGGAGGAGGGGGGAATAGCGCAAGGACTCCCATGAAAGGGGAGTGAGGGGAAAGCTAAGTCGGGGGGTGGGGGTGGAGAGGACAAGAGGGGAGAGAGGGGCCTGCAAATATGGGGAAAGTTTAAGGTGGGTGGAATGGGTAAATGTCGGGTAGAAGGGAGAGGGAGGTGACAGAAATTAACCTTGGAGAGGATGTGGAGAGTGTGGAGGTGAAGGGAGGGAGGGATAAGGTATCGGTGTCGCAGAGGCCTGGGATGCAGCAAGAAATGGAATACATATGGGTGCTGGGAGTCAGGTTTGCAGGTCAGAGGTATTCAAGAAAATTGAACAGGTATGGAAAAGTAATAAGGTCACAAAGTATCCGCATGGGGGAGGGCAGACGAATTCAGTAAGCGAGATGGAGGGCATGGCGTTCAAGAACCTCGAGGGAATGGTGGTGGGCAGAGGGAGCAGACATCCAAGTGAGGTGGAAGCAGCATAGGATAGGACTCATGATGGGATGGCAGGTGGAAACGATAGTGGCCTCATGTCTGGCAGGAACAGAGTTTCAGGAAATTTAGGTGGGAGAGGGCTTTATCATGGACTGTTTGAAGTTTGTGTTTCTAGGAGAGGGAGCAGTCGAGCGTAAGGCCTAGGTATTTGAGGGTTTTGGTTTGTGGGATGGGACAGTCATGGAGCATAAGATAGAGGTCACAGTGATGGAAAGATGGGGTGGTGTGACATGAGGATTGCCTGGGATTTGGTGGGGTTAAAGGTGAGAAGCTACTGGTTACACCAGGTGGAGAATGCGGAGAGATGGGTTTCAAGGAGGTGTTAGCAGCAGGTGAGGGCGGGGTAAGGGCAAGGAAGGCAGTGTCGTCAGCGTATTGCAGGAGTTGGACAGGAAGGTGTGGTTGTGGCATGCCTGCTGAATATATCAGGTAGAGAACAGAGCCCTGGGGCACCCTGGTGGAGGGGTAAGACAAATGGGAGTCAGAATTATGTACAGTGACATAGGATAGGCGGTGGGCTAGGAAGGATGCGATTTGACATAATTAACAGGTAGGGAATATAGAAAGAGCTAGAAAAGGAGACTGGAATGCTATATGCGGTCTCAGTGTACAGAGAAACGAGTATAGTGGTACGATGGGAGCTCATCTGGATGGAAAGGAGGTGGGTAAGATGCAGACGTTGGTCATCAGCAGAGAAGGTAGGCCAGAAGCCACATTGGGAGAGAGGAAGGAGCTGGCGCTGACAGGGATGCTAATGGATGCCGTGGGACAGGATGGTTCCCAGGACCTAGCTGTCACCTGAGGCTGATAGGACGATAGGATGAGGCATCAGATGGTGGCTTGCCAGGTTTAAGAAACATGAGAATATGGGAGGTTTTCCACAGGTTGCGTAAGAAGCTGGTGTATAGGATGACGGTATAGATGGAAGCATGGACTGTATGGAAACAATGGGGGCAGGCCTAAGGTGCCTTTAAGTCAGGCGGTCATGGCCAGGAGCTGTGTTGTGTTTTGTGTAGAGTGTTGTTTCAGTGTCGAGGGCACTGATGAGAGTGTTAAGTTCTATGGAAGGGGGGGATGCTATCCGAATACTGAAAGCCAGGGCCAAGCGGCGGGATGGAGGTTTTCATTTGCTAATGGACGTCTGTTAAAAGGGAGTAATCAAAGCTGGGATTGTCAGGGATGGGGAAGGTATCATTGAGGTTTGCCTTGCTCGCATTGTCAAGGAAAGGAAGGTCATTATGGAAGAGCGGGTAATGTGGGGCAGAGTGATTGCTAGTAACGCGGTGGAAGGCTTGCCAGTACTTGGAGCAGTTGTGTGGGACAGAGACGTTAAAACAGATGCATGTCTGGCGCCCATCGCGTTGTGTTTTCGTGTTCAAGAGATTTCAGTTGTGATGTTGCCATTGGCTACGGAGTGTGTGTTGGTCACGGATTTGCAAGTACGGTCTGTAGAGGCAGCTGGATTCTCAGAGGAGTATGGCCTGTGAAGGTAAGGTAGGGTGATGGGGGTGGACGATTTTGGTAGGAATGTGGGACTGGATGGCATCAGCAATGGTCTGTTGTAGGAAGGACGAGGCATGGATATCGGCAGGGGTGTGGAGGCAGGGGTTGGCGGCGACCAAGGTGTCAGTGGAGCGACAGTAGACAGCCCAGTTGGCATGGGAGTAGACTATTTAGGAGAGGGCTCTGGATGGGGAACATGAGCCTGGTGGCTGCGGTGGTCAAGTGTGAGGACCACAGGTGTATGGCCACCGCCAATGATGTCGAGGACCCTTTATATACGACCCAGGAGGTCAGATAGCCGAGGACATCTGGGATGGTATTGCTCTGCAAGCGAGTTGGTTGCTGTAGGGGAACGGTGTCGAAACTGAGCTGGGAGAGAAACTGACGCCACTGTCAGAGTTTGGCAGCAGAATAGGAAGAAAAGTTCAGATCGGCTGCAACCACATAGGTCATGAAGGATCAGTCTATGTGATTGCTGTAGGAGGATGACTATGGGGGAGGGTAGAAAGAGGCTAAGGATGAAACGTTCCGTAGGATCACCAAGGAGAGGTTGCAGCTAGACCGGATGGTGTCAGGGCTGGCCGATCACCACTGCACTCCAAGCAAAGGGAGGGAGGTGGCATCAGTATGGTGAAAGGTGTAGGGAGCGGTGCTGATGGAGTGTCAAGGTTGAAGGACAGTTTCATTCAGGAGGAAGGCATCCACGCAGTGTTGGGAGAGGAGATGCATAAAGAGAGGTTTTTTGGTAGGTAGGAATCAGATGTTGAGGTAAGGAAATAGGTTAAGGGTGTGCTCTATACGTGGGTAACGTTACAGGAGAAGTAAGATTGGTTATGGGAAAATGTGTCTATGGTCTCCAGCTGGAAAGCTGAGTATGCAGCTAGCATGATCTGCTGGAGGGTGTGGGAGCGCTGGAAAGGGTGGATATTCTGGAGGACTGTGGTGACAAAACGGATGACGTCCTCCACAGTAGGAGGGAGGCAGAGGGAACTGTTAGGGTGAATGGGAGAATCAATGAAATGCACTGGGACTGTCAGCTAAGGATTGGTGGTGGCAGGACAACCTTGACACTTTTGGAATATGTAGGGTGGGTGCCGCCTCAGGTGTTTCAGATAGAGCTGGAGACGAGGTTGAGACACTGTTTTAGGAAATGTGCCGACTTACAATGGGGTCAGGTATGGGGGATTGTGGCATTTCTCGGTTAGATGATCGTTGTCGGCGAGACATCGCCCACAACAATAGAATTAGGGGAGAGGAGCAGGAAGGATCCACCTTGTAACGATGATTGTAGATGTATGCCCCTTCGGTGAGTAGGTGGTCGATGAAGGATGCGGATTCCATGAAGATCTACATAAAAAGGTGGAGCCAGAGGTGTTTTGGGTCCTTTTGGCAGAGGGGATGAGATTTCTGTTCCAACACCTCAGCCTCCATGATCACTGGGATAAGCTTGGTGATCACAGTGGTGAGGATGGGTGACCGGTGAGGAGCTCGGGGTTGTGGGAGAGAGGAGGTATGGGGTGAGGGATGCATGAGGACCAAAGAGGACTTGAGGAATCTGGCGGAGGAGGTCGATGGTGGGGGAAGAAGTCTTGATGAGGACGGAGTCCTTGCAGGGGGATGAGCTATAGGATGGGAGCAGATAGGAAGTACTTGCGTATTTGGGGGGAGAAGGTGCGGTTGTCGAGGAATTTGGGGTCGGGGCGAGAAAGGAAGTAGATGAAGACGAAGGGTGGTTGCAAGGGAAGGAAGGGGAATTGTGTCCATGGCAACAGAGGATTTGGAGGAAGCAGGAGGCTGTGCTGGATGGGGCTTTTTTTGACGGTGCCATGTGGGCATTCTATGCTGGGTGACTTGGCCATGGAGGTGACAAGGGATGTGGAAAGAGAAGGGAGTGGGAGAGGAACTGGCGTGACATGGATGTGACGAGGATGGCGGCGACCTATGCCTGGTGCTTGGGGCTGGGCGATAAGGGCGAGTCGGCCACTGTGGCGTAGTGAGGTTCAATTGTTGCGGCATGGAGTAGGGGGATTGATTGATTGATTGATTGATTTTTCCAGGGAAGCCAAAACAGTCTTGGTCCAACCCGCCACTGCCCGCACCAAAACTAAGTTTATTGTGTGGTATCACTCCCTGTATATCTAGTAAAGCCAACCAATGGCCTTGAACAAGGAGTCACTTTACCAATTCTTTATTAGACACAATTTCTTCGGGTCTGGTTGTCCCAAATATTCTGTGCCTTTTATTCTCCAATGCAATGCATTCGAAGATTAGATATGATGCAGTTTCATCACTATCATCACAGATCCTATATTTAGGGTCCTCTTCTGTTATTCCCATTGTACGTAGGTGTTTTTTGAAATTCCCATGGCCTGTCAGCAATCCAACCATGAGTCTAATCTTTCTCCTATTCAGACCCAGGATTGCAGAGATTCTTTGAAAACATGGCTTTGGCATCATTACCTTGCAATGTTTTTGTTGATGGACTTTGGTCCAATATTCTACGTGCTGTCTTCTGAGCCAGTTACGTAGCTCCAATTTGATCATTGCCTTGATGATTGTCAGGACAGGTTCCGGTCCAATAAATGGAGTCTCTGCCCCCATCATGGCTAATCTGTCGGCATGTTCGTTGCCACTGATCCCCGAGTGGCAAGGGACCCACAATAGGTTTACTCTATTGCTTTCCCCTAGCTCCACCAGAACCCTGTGACATTCTGCAACAATTTTAGACCTTGTTGCAGGAGCTGCCAGTGATCTCAGGGCTGCCTGGCTGCCTCAATAGATATAGATGCTAAGATCTTTGTAGCACCTACGCAAATTCTCCTCCACACACGCCCTGATGGCAGTGATTTCGGCCTGGAATACTGAGGCCAGTTTTCCTAGAGAGATGATGCCCTCCAGTTTTGGCTGCACTCCATATACCCCGGCCCAAGGGGTAGGGGGAAGTCTTGGGAGTATGTTACTGGCGGAGGAGGAGGATGCGCAGAGTAGGAGGGAAGGGAAGGAGAAAGTTGATGTGCGGCGGTGGCTGAAAGCATGACGGAGAGTGTGACGGGTATCTGTGGGAGGGAGGAGCTCGATGTTGTGGTGGTGGGAGCCTGTGACGGCGTGCTATTTTACACTGCCTTGGTTGTGGAGGTGATGGTTGGGTTGGTGGGCATTATGGAAGGAATGGGAGAGGGTCACTGGAGGAGCTTACAGTCAAGAGGACGCGGCGATCTCTAAGGTCTCGTAGCGGAGGGAGAGGGCTCCGACCCTTGTTGGAAGGCGGCGGGTCTCGTCCCAGGGGTCCTGGCTTGATTGAGACGACGGCAGGTGGCAGAAGCGGCGGGCTGCATAGGCGGCGAGAAGCTACAGGGGAGCCGGGTGGTGCCTCGGACGACGCCTACTGCTACAAAGACTGCGACGGAGGGTGCCGGGCAGCGGAGCCGCCACGCTTGGAGAGGGCTGTGTCGACGCAGCGGCGGCTCCAGGGGCGGCAGTGAACCTGGGGCTGCGGCGGTCCTGGGGCTGCTGCGGCGTCCGGTCGGCGTCGGCTGAAACAGCGGTGGTAGCGCTCCCTCGTAGTAGGAAGCCAGTAAGACGACGTCTGGAACCTAAAACAGCGTAGCGTCTAAGACGAAGGCTTTTGCTGTTGCCTGGTACCAGGCGGGAAGGATGATTGTCGGTAGAGGCGATTCTCCAGTTGTCCCTCCCACAATGTACGAGAGCGGAATTAAGTCCCCGTTCAAGTTAACAATACATAAAAGCGTACTACACGGCCTGAGCACCTAGCGCAAACTGATCTAAAAGTCTAACTAGGCCGTTGGCTCGCCTCCGTTCATACTGCCCGCCGTATCTGTGGTTACTAGAGTCGTAATTGGCTTCGGCGGCCTGGCCTCACGGGTCAGATGCGCTTTGACAGTTCAGAACGGCTCTTCCTCCTCCTGCCTGACCCGGCGCCTAGACACGTTGGACCACTTGGGCGGTGGGCCGGCTCATTGATGGTTTGGCGTGAGGAATGTCGGCGAATCTGCCTTGGCTTGCGAGAGTAAATTTCGAGTCCACCTGCTTGTTTTGTGCGCCGCTTTTGTACCAGTGGTTGCTGTTTTTCATTGCGTTTGCAATTTAATTGGTACTGATGTGTGCTTAAAAGGTGGTTTCTTTACGGTGACGTCGTAACCTTTCGCGTTCTCGTTGCTGTTGCCCAGGTGCGGTCGTATAATTTTACTGTTCAGCATTTTTCCCTCCGTCCGAGTTAACTGTACTCGAACGGTTATAGTTAAAGTGTTTTCTTTCTCCAAATCACCTATATTTCCTATTGGTGCATTTCGCCATTTAGCATTGCTTTTGAATGGGCTGGTTAATGTAAAGTTTCTGTGGGGTTAACTGTTAAACTGTGCAGTTTTTTTCACCCGTGTCGGCAGTCTTGTCGGCAACCTGTAAAAATTTTAAGAGATTGTTTATGTCTTGCAGGGCACATACAAAGACTGTAACTGTGCAGTTAGTTCGAGATATGGACCAGCCAGCCCTGAGCTAAGGCTATATTTAAAAGAGACTGCAACCGATATGTTTAAATTTGAATGCCGTGTTACCTTTTAAACGCTACTTTACCAGAAGTGATCAAGTCAGCCCAAAAGCCAACTTTAACGGTTGTAGCTCTGATCGTGCATTTGAGTGTTATGTGAATTCTCTGTTATTTAAAAATTCTCAGGTCGTGCTGAAGGAGCCAGATTGCGCCAGTTTTTAAATTACAGCAAGTCAGTGAAACTTTCTTCTTGACTGTTAAAATGCAATCTTTCATCCCTTGTCATGTTTAGAATTTATTGCTCGTCTGTTATATACCTTATTATATCAGGTTCAGATTCCGAGCAAAATTGTGATTCTGTTTGAAGTTTTAGTTTTACTTTCCTGTTTGTAAGACTACATCTAGACTATATCTCAGGTATTTGTTAAAATATAATTCTAGTTTTAAAATTGGGTCTAGCTGGATTGATAGTTGTTGTTTTAAGCTGGGTCCATTCTGGTCTCTCACTTGATGAATTATTGTACCTTAATGCAGGCCTTTAAATATTCTCCTGATTTATTGACAATTTTTTATTTTATTGAGTATAATGTCCGTTTTGGGCATCCTTGTTGTTCTAATTGTAATCTTTGCGGTCTAATTATTTATGCGGCGATGTCATTGAGAGAGACAGCCTCATCTGGGGGAAGGTAAATGGAACAGATGGTGAATTCCTGCATATCACTAACAGCGACTGCTTCTAGGGTCCTGTGGAGAGGCATGGCAGCACTGGGGACAGTTGTAAGGATGTAGACTGAGACACCTCCTAGTCCCATATTTCCGTTGGAGTCCATGATCATGTTTGTGGTAGCGACGGTTTTCCAATCCTTTTATCACTCCTGTATTTCTAATCTTCAGGCCGCCCCCTCGCTGATCTCTCTCTATAGCTGATTGGCAGGATTACACCTATTACACCTCAGTTGCTAGAGTTCCTATATCACTGTTAGCTGACGTCGACATGGCGGTTCATCAAGTCACTGCTGCCATCGTTTCCGCCTCTGAGGCAATTGTTCCCATCACTTCTGGCCCCACTCAGCAAACGTCCGTGCCCAGAGTGACGCCAGAGATCGCTGGAGGCATCCGGGATTGTCAGAGCGCCAACGGCGCCACCCCACAGTAGAAAACCTAATTACCTTCAAATGGCTCCGGGCCCAAGCTCGACAGCTCATCTGACAGAATAAGAAGGACTGCTGGGAGAAGTATGTTGCCAGCATCGGCTCTCGCGTCTTCCCAACTCGGGTGTGATCCCAGGTCGGACGGCGACGACTTGCCTTTCATATGTGCCACAAAGAAACATACAATGCCCCAATCAGTGAGTGGGAAGTCCAAACTGCACTTGCCACATGCCCCGATAATTCTCTGGGACCAAATAGGATCATCTGTTAATTGCAATCTTCGGGGTCTAATTATTTGTGCAGAGATGTCAGTGAGAGAGACAGCATCATCTAGGTAAACGTAAATGGAACAGATGTTGAATTCCTACATGTCCCGGATTTGAACAGCGACTGCCTCTAGGGTCTAGTGGAGAGGCATGGCAGCACTGGAGGCAGTTGCAAGGATGTGGAGGGAGACACCTCCTAGTCCCGTTGGAGTCCATGATGATCTTTTTTGCAACGACCGTTTTCCAAACCTTTCCTCGCTCCTGCATTTCCAATCTGCAGGCCGCCCCCCTCGACGGTCTCTGTCAGTTCATCTGTCACCTTTCAGCAGAGTTCCAACACCAGCCTCTCGTCCTTTTACAACCATCTATGGGCAGAGGAGGTTCTCCCATCACAATGGCGGGAAAACATAATTATCCCGGATATGAAACCTGGCGCTGATCCACAGGTGGCTGATAGTTACCGCACTATCAGCCTCACTAAAGTCCTATGCAAGCTCTTTGAACGTATGATGAGTCGTTGGCTCATGTGGATACTTAAACATCGGGGCCTGTTGCTCCCACAACAGGGGGGTTTCTGTCAAGGCCACTCCACTGTTGACAACATAGTGACTCTGGAGTCTGGCATTCGTACAGCATTTACTAGGCTTTATCACCTTTTTGCCGACTTTCTTACTTCTGAAAGGCATATGACACAACCTGCTGCCATCATATTCTGGCTACACTGCACGGTTGGGGCTTGCGACATTCACTTCCACTTTTCATTCAGAACTTTCTTACCTTACGCTCTTTTCGGGTTCTAGTCTGTACCTCCGTCAGCTCACCACAAGTCCAGGAGAATGGTGTCTTGCAGGGTCTGTCCTTTGTGTCCCTCTATTTTTAATTGAAATCATTGGTCTTGCTGAGACAGAGGGGACACCGGTATTTTTCTCTTTTGCTTATACTTCAGCTCTGCAAGCATTGGTGTAGCTGAAAGACGTCTACAGGGAGCTATTCCAAAGATGCAGTCATGGGTCTCAACCAATGAGTTCCAGTTCTATCCATCTGAAACTCGGGTTGTACTTCTGCCGCCGTCTAGCTCTTCACTTGGACCCACAGCTTTACTTGACTGCCGAACAGCTTTATGTCGAAGCTCTCTACGACCTTCGTCAGCTCAAGCAAAATTGATGGCGCTACCTAAATATTTTCCGCTGCTTTAGCCACACCGTTTGGGGAGCCGCCCATCCAATTCTTCTACAGCTCTTTAAGGCCCTCATTCAATCACACCTAGACTATGGGAGCCTTGTGTATAATTCGGCAGCCCCATCTTCATTGCCGGTCTTAAACCCCATACTCCATAGTGGCGTCCGTTTAGCGAAGGGGGCGTTTTGCACAAGTCCAGTGGTAAGCCTCTTTGCTGAAGCTGGAATCGTTCCCCTGGGATTTCGCCGGCAGCAGTTAATATCCTCATATGCTGCCCATGTTTATGCCTAACCTCACCACACGAAACGCAGGCTTCTTTTCGCACCTGCTGCACTGCCCGCCCGACGATAACGGCCGAGGTCGGGTCTCCCGATCGCGGTTCTTGTTCGTTGTAATCGCTTGAGTCCCCATTCCTCCAACTTTTCACTGCCCTTCCCGTACCCCTCCTTGGTCCCTTCCACGTCTGCAACGTCGACGTAGACTTCTAAGCCGTTGAATCTCCGTCGCCAGTTTCAAGCAGTTTTGGAGTCGCGTCGTGTCGCGGAATTTGTTTACACAGATGGTTCCCTAGTGAATGGCTGTTCTGGGTATTCTTACGCCTACGATGATCATGTTGAACAGCATTCACTGCCCTGTGGGAGTAGCGTATTTACAGCAGAATTGATCGCTATTTTTTCGGACACTCGAACATCTCAGAACCTGCCCTGAGGAGAATACAGTTATTTCTAGTGACTTCCTGAATGTCTTGCAAGCCGTTGATCAGTGCATTACAAAACACCATTTGGCGCGGTCAATTCAGTAGTGTGTTTCCAGTCTTGTTCAGTCTGGTCGCTCTGTGGTCTTCATTGGACCCTGTGTCACAATGGCATTTCCGGAAACAAGCGTGTGAAAAAGCTGCCTAAGCAGGCTACTACCTCAAGTCCTTCGGAAGTCGGTCTTCCGGAGAGGGATCTTCCACTGGAGTTACATCGGAAGACACTTCGCCTTTTGAATTCTGAGTGGGCTAACTCGACTGAACCAAATCAGCTCCGTGCATTTAAGCTCTCTACGACCGCATGGAGTCCTCACTGAGGACATCTCATAGGGAGTCTGTTCTTTGTCGTCTGCAAATTGGTTAGACGTAGATGATGCATGGCTACCTTTTCCGTCGGGAGCACCCTCCACAGTGTCGCTGTGGCGCTTCCTTGACAGTGGGCGTCATTCTTTCGGACTGTCCACTTTTAGTCGCCGTGCGACAGTCTTTTAACCTGCCATATACGCTTATTGACAGGAGACGATTCTGTTATGACTGATCGTGTTTTACTTTTTATTCGCGAGGCTGGTTTTTATCATTAATGGTGGGTACCTAAGCCTAATCTTTCAGGCACCTACCACTCACACAGTTTTAACCTGTTGATACTTTTGTATTGTCAGTCCTATTTTTGACTAGTAGTTTTAGTAAGTGCGGAGTGGTTGGCTCATCCTTTATTATTCACGTAATCAGTCAGCCACGTTATTCTGCCGCGCTGTTTTGAGTAACCCTTTAGGCCTGGGACTTTAGAATTGTTTTACGCTTCTTCTATCAGTGTAGTGGTTATTGTCACTATACCTTGCACGTTACCCTAGTAGGTGTTAAATGATACTTTTATTTTCGTATGACCTACGTTACACTCCCTTCGTTTGGAACAGACGACTGATGACCTAGCATTCTAGTCCCTATTAAATACCAACAACAATAACAGTCACTCGCAGCGAACTCCCACGCGCTAAAAACGAAGCCTCAGTCTCCGTCTCTTCTCCCCTACCTTCCCATACGGGTAGTAGGATTGTTGTTGTTGTGGTCTTCAGTACGGAGACTGGTTTGATGCAGCTCTCCACAATACCCTATCCTGAGCAAGCCTCTTCAACTCCACATAAGAACGGCAACCTACATCTCCCTGAATATGCTTACTGTATCCATTCCTCGGTCTTCCTCTGCGGTTTTTACCCCATACACTTCCCTCCAACTGATAAGTTCACAATTCCTTGATGTCTAAGAATGTTTCCTGCCAATCGATCCCTTCTTTTAGTCAATGTATGGCAGAAATTCCTTTTCTCCCCAATTCTGTTCAGTACTTCATTAGTTACGCGATCCACCCACCTAAACTTTAGGATTCGTCTGTAGCGCCATATTTCAAAAGCTTCTGTCCTCTTCCTGTCCGCACTGTTTATCGTCCATGTTCACTCCCATACAAGGCAACGCTCCACACAAATGCCTACAGAAAGGACTTCCTTAGGCTTAAATCAATATTCGATGTTAACAAATTTTTCTTCTTCAAAAACGCTTTTCTACCCATTGCCATTCCGCATTTTATATACGCTTTTCTACCCACTCCCATTCTGCATTTTATAACCTCTGTACTGCGACCATCATTTGTTATTTTACAGCCCAAGTAACAAAAATCATCTACCTCCATTATTGTTTCGTTAAAAAAAATGTAAAGCAGTCAACAACCCGAAGATTGGTTTGAACACCACAGTGCTTTACTAGGCATGGTCCTGTTTGGAGATGGTATGCCGTTGCCTTCCTCCGCCCTTCGAACTGACTTACCCAGTTGTTTCGTTACCTAATCTAATTCCTTCAGCATCACCTGATTTTCTATGACTGCACTCCATTACGCTAGATCTGCTCTTGTTAATGTTCATCTTATATACACCTTTCAGCACACTGTCCATTCCGTTCAACTGCTCTTCCAGGTCCTTTGCTGTCTCTGTCAGAATTACTATGTCGTTGGAAAAACGCAATGTTTTTAATTCTTCACCCTGAATTTTAATTCCTTCTCCAAATTTCTCCTTGCTTTCCTTTACAGCTTGCTCAATGTACAAATTGAATAACATACTAGTAACGTACGCAGTAGGGTACGTAACAACTATTTAACAATCTGCCATTCGCTGGCAGGTACCGTGTGTGTGTAGTTCATGGCGACGTCAGGGCAGTCACCGTGGTGGGCCGCGGCCAGAGTGCAGGTAGTGGGGAGGAGGCAGCGAGGTACTCGGCGGTAATTGCCCGCGTAAACATGTCGCGGCAGCGCTGGGGTCAGGAGGTGCCGACGTGCCGAGGAGCGACAGCCAGCCCGTGCTGGTAACAGACAACTGCTCGACTCCCCAGGGACTGCAACGTGTGTTGCTGACGACGCGTGAACTGAAGCAAGTCCCTGAATTCAGCGCATTACGTGCTTCCATTAAATCAACCTTTCTCTCCCCCATACAATTACTATACTACTGGCCATTAAAGTTGCTACACCAAGAAGTTTGTTTGTTTGTTTGTATAGTCTATGGGACTTAACTACTGGGTCATCAGTCCCTAAACTTACAAACTACTTATGAACTACTTACGAACTAGGACGGCACAAATATCCATGCCCGAGGGGGGATTCGAACCCCCGACCGTAGTGGCCGTGCAGACCGTGACTGGAGCGCCTTAGTCTCCTCGGCCACCGCGGCCGGCGACACCAAGAAGAAATGGACAAACATATTATACTAGAAATGACATGTGATAACATTTTCAAGCAATTTGGGTGCATAGGTCCTGAGAAATAAGTACCCAGAATAATCACCTCTGGCCGAAATAACGGCCTTGATACGCCTGGGCATTGAGTCACACACAGCGTGGATGGCATGTACAGGTACAGATGTCCCTGCAGTTTCAACACGATACTGCAGTTCATCAAGAGTAGTGACTGGCGTATTGTGACGACCCAGTTGCTCAGTCACCATTGACCACACGTTTTCAATTGCTGAGAGATCTGGAAAATGTGCTGGCCAGGGCAGCAGTCGAATATTTTCCTTATCCAGAAAGGCCCGTACAGGACCTTTAACATGCGGTTGTGCATTATCCTGCTGAAATGTAGGGTTTCGCAGGGATCAATTGAAGGGTAGAGCCACGGGTCGTAACACATCTCAAATGTAACGGCCACTGTTCAAAATGACGTAGATGCGAACAAGAGGTGACCGAGATGAGTAACCAATGGCACCCCATAACATCACGCCGAGTGATACGCTAGTACGGTGATGACGAACACACGCTTCCAATGTGCGTTCACCGCGATTACGCCAAACACGGATGCGACCATCATGATGCTGTAAACACAACCTAGATTCATTCGAGAGAATTATGTTTTGCCATTCATGCACCAAGGTTCGTCGTCGAGTACACCATCGCAGGCACTCCTGTCTGTGATGCAGCGCCAAGGGTAACCGCATCCATGGTCTCCGAGCTGATAGTCCATGCTGCTGCAAAGGTCGTCGAACTGTTCGTGCAGATGGTTGTTGTCTTGCAAACGTCCCCATCTGTTGACTCAGGGATCGAGACGCGGCTGCACGATATGTTATAGCCATGCGGATAACATGCCTGTCATGTCGACTACTTGTTCTCTGAATCCACCGATACCAAATTCTGCTAACATTGGATCGCGACCAATTCGAGTAGCAATGTCGCGATACGATAAACCGAAATCGCGATAGGCTACAAGGCGACCTTTATCAAAGTCTGAAACTAATGGTACGCACTTCTCCTCCTTACACGAGGCATCACAACAACGTTTCCCCAGGCAACGCCGGTCGCCTGCTGTTTGTGTATGAGAAATCGGTTGAAAACGTTCCTCATGTCAGCACGCTGTAGGTGTCGCCACCGGCGCCAACTTTGTGTGAATGCTCTGAAAAGCTAATAATTTGCATATCACAGCAACGTCTTGCTGCCGGTTAAATTTTGCGTGCCGCGGTGGAGTAGCCGAGCGGTCTAAAGCGTCTCGCTGCGCAGCGCTCGGTTGCTCGCCGTTGAGGTTCGAGTCCTCCCTGGGGCGTGTGTGTGTGTGTTTGTCCTTAGGTTATTTTACCTGGGTTTAAGTAGTTTGTAAGCTACGGACTGATGCCCACGCAGTTTGGTCCGATAGACTTACAAACATCTGAACATTTGATTGAAATTGTGCGTCTGTAGCACGTCATCTTCGTGGTGTAGTAATTTTAATGGCCAGAATTGTATTTGTCAGGAAACACACCTAACATCCTGGAAAAACGGTCATTCTCTGTAAATTGGTAAATTGCCTAGTAATGCGTTATTCTTTTCTTTACATTAACCATTGTTTTCAATCTTAATCAGCGAAACTATTTCACATTTTAAAAATGAAAAGAACTCGCCTGTAATCACAATTGTGATTTAGTACAGACACGATGCATTTCAGTCTCTGTGGGCCCATCTTTCAGGTGCCTCCTGAACAATATATACTTGTTTTTAAGAAAATCTGCGAATGTCAATTACAAATATGAAATGTAACGAAGTCGTACATTACAAATAAAAGTTTACAAAGTCAAGTAAATTGAAAATTAACGTAGTGATTTACACCACTGAATATACTCACATGGGTACATCAGAAAATATGTTATCTTTATGTATATAGAAATCGAGTGCTACAATGTTTGGCGGTGACAAACCCAGGAACTACTCATCTTAATGATATTTTGGACAGGGTGCGTTATTTTGACCAACTTAGAAGATAGGATGGTTTTTATTTCTATTAACACCATCTCAGTATTATTTTAATTGCAAATTAAAATTTTTTTATCTCGGATCAGTAAGCATCTAATAATTGGCGCTATATATTGACCTCTAGGCTTACGGTGAAGTAATAGTCAAGAATCCCATTATAAGATTTTTATTGCCATAGATCGCTTATTGTTTTTATATGACTAGTTTCAACTCGTTAAAGAGTCATGATCAAATCTTGCTTGTCCAGGCATGTTAAGAAATATACTTCAGATGAACCAACATCACTTGCCACAGTGATGTTGATTCATCTGAAGTATATTTCTTAACATGCCTGGACAAGCAAGGTTTGATCATGACTCTTTAACGAGTTGAAACTAGTCATATAAAAACAATAAGCGATCTATGGCAATAAAAATCTTATAAAGGGATTCTTGACTATTACCTCAAAAGATCGCCTCCTACAAAAAATCCTGAATGAAATCAAATGTTTGTAAAGCTTAAGGGACTTAACTAAACTTATGAACTACCTTATACTAAACACGGCACAAACATCCATACCCGAGGGGGGATTCGAACCCCCGACGGCGGACGATCACGCGCACCGCGACACGACGCTCCAGTACGCGCGGCTAATCCGCCGCGGCAAATCATGAATAAGATGTCAGGTAATTATATTACGAACAAGTGTTCGGAGGCAACGCCAAAAGTCGCGGTTGCGAAAACTCGCAGAATCACGGTGTCATATATTGATTTCACTGTTGGAATTGTTGAGAGGCTGTGTGAGCCACAGAGACGCACTCCAGGCTTAGAAATAGAGACCACTGCAGATAACAGGCTAAAACAGACACGTATATCTTACGAGATGTAGGCACTAAAGAAATCTCCAAGCGAACTGCTGATGCCCTCGGCCACACTCCCGGAGTGGAGGTTACCTTTCGGAGAAGATGGGCGTTTAGACGATGTTGTTCAAATGTTTGTTAAGCTTATGGGACTTAACTACGGGGTCATCAGTCCCTAAACTTACAAACTACTTATGAACTACTTACGAACTAGGACGGCACAAATATCCATGCCCGAGGGGGGATTCAAACCCCCGACCGTAGTGGCCGTGCTGACCGTGACTGGAGCGCCTGTCACCTCGGCCACCGCGGCCGGCAGACGATGATGTAAGACGTTACATTAGTACTTGGTGGCCAACAGGCACGTTTTAATGTATGTAGCAAAGTTGATACCAATCACTTGGAAACAGCAACGTCAGTGGTTCCACGAGGCTAGGGTGAGAGGGTAAAGAAGAAAAACTGCAAGTTAGCAGCTCCCCTGAGGCGTGCCCTAAGGCGGAGCCTAAGGTGTGGCCAACTGACGTAAAACATTGTTGTTGTTGCCCATATTGGGTAGCGTCGTGACGTTTTACTTTCAGCTGAACAATGTTGCAACCAAGTATGGATTTTGTTAGTGCACAAACAAGCCACCTCCCCACCCGGGGAATGGCAGAAAGGACAGGGCTGAAACGTGGTTTGCTAGAGGACTCAGAGAGAGAGGGCAAGCCACAATTTAGATTGGTTGAACCAAGCAGCGGCCAATAGGAAATTGTTAACTGTCGGAAAGTGGGAAAAGAGGTGCGCCCACACCGGCCGTTAAAACCCCCGGTTTGTGGATCAAGAGGGGAGTTCTCAGTCAGACGAGTCGGGCGCCAGCCCGTGACTATCGCCGTCGGCCTCGGGGTGCTCCACGGCAGTCTGTTTCTCGCGGGGAGTGCGTCTGTCTAGGGGATGCTGCTAGGGAACGTAATCACTGGCTTCTGTTGTGGCAAACGATTTATACTTCTTGCTTTTAAACAACTAACCCCAGTGTAGTAGACTTAGTATGGGATGCAATAAATTCAATGCAAGGTACCTAGAAGTTCCATAAAGTTTCCTAAACAAGTATCCTCTCGAGTCCCGAAATCCGCATCTCTAGTAGATGCCTGTACTGTCTCTCTGCAATCACTCCTTTCCGCTCGGAATATGCAGACTGACCTTGCTACCTCTTCCCTCTTTCCTATGTAGGACACGACAACGGGTTTTATCAATCCGAGTTGTAACCTAGCTTTCATCACTCAACAATTAGAAAACTCGCCAGAAAGGACATGTGGTTCAGATTCCACGTTAAAGAGTATCTCCCCTTTTCCCGATTAGATGACTGGTGTTGATTAAGGACATTAGGCGCAAAGTGGCGCCGTGTCCGGGCTGCTACGGTGTGCACTGTAGAGGTCGCAGAGGTTTTATCACAAAATACACCCTGAATTCAATTTCTTATTAGTAAATGCCAGTATTGACGCTTATCTATAAGAGGCTGTAACATAACTGACAAAGAATACTGGGTAAATTTACTTACGGCTGCGGCGGCGTAGTGTGCTTATGTTGGCAACGAAATTTCTGGTTTATAAGTATTATTAAATTACTGACAAGAAAAGGGTACTGTTACATACGAAAACCTGTCAAACTTAGAGATGGAACAGAATTATTTATTTATTTCACGCTCAACACGTTCTATACGATTAGGTTTTCAAATAGCATTCAAAGGTTGTTGCCAACATCGGCACCGTGTACCTCTAAGACCGTAAACTTCAGATCCTTTACACTAATATTCTTTTTAGTTTTAGTGTTTTTAATACATTGTGAAACTTTCTTAGTAACATAATAGAAGTACTTTCAGCAATTTGAGTACAAAAATCCGATATGGTGAATTTGTCACAGCAGACAAGAAACACTTACTGCAAGACAGCAAACAAACCTCGCATATTGATAGTCATTATTCAAATATAAGCCAAGATCGATTAAAAATTTTATTTAGATGACTAGTTTCGGAAACATTGAACGTAGTACGCGATTTTTATCACAGAAATATATGTTTCTTTAAATTTTCAAAATATTAAATATTTCAAAATTTTAAACATGGCTGCGTACAGCAACGGTAATTCAAAGCAGTAAAATAACAGGCAACCAGTTGCAAATTAAAGATTAATAAACTTTACCGCGGTTTCAATTGATATAAATCAATCTTCTTCAGAAGATACATGGACATTACATTCTTACTGTGGAAAAGTTAGACGCGTCAATTTTTGTACACATAATGTAGCCCTTAAGACAAAGGCACGTCAAACATATAAAATGATAACATGTGCTGTGTAACATAGCAGATTGTCTGTATTTGGACAGAAGCAGCAATAAGTAAAGAAAACACGAGATTTTTGTGTCTATTCCACATATCGATGTAAACAAGAGCGGAATGGAAGCTCAAAGTAGCACGATCTAAGGCTGTATTCCGGGCAGTTGTAAAATATTTCACTGAACTGAAATAAAACAAGACTGTTCGTATAAGCTGCGTGCTGTGTTTACCATTCGCAGTAATGAAAATGGCGGATGCGCCAACCTTTGTTTATAGGAGCTCTAACCGAAAGTATAGCTTGGCAGCGATGGCTGTACTGAAAGGTATTCTTATCCGGAAGTAAATCCGAGTTTTTTCAACAGTAAAGTTGTGCGACACTTTGCTGTTACAAAGAGACGAATGAAACAGAAATTGTTTCTAGTATTACCGTTAATCATCCTTATTTCGAATGAGTTATGCGTTTTAGGCACACGTGAAGAAACTTGAATAAAACAACACTGTTCGTATAAGCTTCGTGCTGTGTTTAGCATTCGTAGGAATGAAAATGGCGGATGCGCCAACCTGCGTTTATAGGAGCTCTAACCGAAAGGATGGCTGTACCGAAAGGTATTCTTATCAGGAAGTAAACCCGAATTTTTCAACAGCACACACTTTGCTGTTACAAAGAGACGGACAAAACAGAAATTTCTGCTAGTATTACTGTTAAACATCCTTATTTCGAATGAGTTATAGTTTTGGGTACATGTGAAGGAGAGACTGCCCTTGGGGAGCGCGTGGCGGGGCAAATGGGAGCATATGTGGCACAATTGTCGGCCAGTGTATCACTGCCTCCCCCGGGCGCGTTATAAATCAGAGAGCGCAGTTTGCGTCGGCGTCGTCGGCGGCTGCCAGCGCGCGACTGCCGAACGGCCATCGCGCAGGCATTAGTCGCTCGCGGCAGATCCTCCGTGTTCCTACCCGACTCGGAGACAATGGACAATTAAGGGCGAGATTTATGTGTCGGGACTTCCGTATCGTAATGGTTTTAAAACCGGCCCGCCGGCCCCCCTTTTGCCGCTCCGAATGTTCGCCATGAATAATTCAGAGATGAATTAAACTTTGTTTCCCCGCGGAGCGCCGTGGCCCGCCCCCGCCCACCTGTGAGTCTCTCTGCGCCCGCCGCCAGGGGCGCTCACCAGATGCCACCGCATCACTCACCCTCCGCAGTCATCAGTCCTGTGAAGTTGGCACCCCTTTTTTGAAAAATGTACATTTTTTTCAGAGTTATAGACAGATATGCAATAGTTCTGGAGTTCTCTGTACAAAATTTAAATAGTTCTGCAAAATTTCGCCGAAAAAATACGAAAAATTACCACAAAATTTAGTTTTTTCAAAATAATTTTTTGCCTGTTATTACAAACATAGTTCTGATCACAGTTCTAAATAGCTCTCAAATAGTTCTACAGGAAATCCTAATGACATTTTTCTGTGCAGATTATACTTCATGAGATAATTGCAATAATGGGGAATCTATGTACACGCTACTGTGAAGTTGGCACCCCTCTGCACAGAAAAATGTCATTAGGATTTCCTGTACAACTCTTTGAGAGCTATTTAGAACTGTGATAAGAACTATTTTTGTGCTAATAGGCAAATAATTATTTGGAAAAAACTAAAATTTCTTATAATTTTTTGTAATTTTTTCGCGAATTTGTGTAGAACTATTTAAATTTTGTACAGACAACTCCAGAACTGTTGCATATCTGCCTAGAACTCTGAAAAAAAATGCACATTTTTGAGAAAAGGGGTGCCAACTTCACAGTAGCGTGTAAATGGATTCCCCCATTATTGCAATTATCTCATGAAGTATAATCTGCACAGAAAAATGTCATTAGGATTTCCTGTAGAACTCTTTGAGAGCTATTTAGAACTGTGATCAGAACTATGTTTGTAGTAATAGGCAAAAATTATTTTGATAAACTAAATTTTGTGGTAATTTTTCGTATTTTTTCGGCAAAATTTTGCAGAACTCTTTAAATTTTGTACAGAGAACTCCAGAACTATTGCATATCTGTCTAGAACTCTGAAAAAAATCTACATTTTTCAAAAAAGGGGTGCCAACTTCACAGGACGGCAGTCATCGTGCCCAGCGTACTGCAGCCCAAATCGCACCTATCATCTCTGGATCTATGTTCCCAGTCGCGTAGCTGAACAGTCTGGCAGCCAGTGCGGTATTTTAACTGGTCGTCCACACCTCTCGCCCCCACCCCCTAAATTTCGTCCTCTTCCACAATAGTGGGGATGGTCACTTCAACATTTTATTTTGTTGTTGCAGTCTTCAGTCCGGAGACTGCTTTGCTGCAGCTCTCCATCCTACTCTATCCTGAGCAAGCCTCTTCATCTCCTCATACGAACGGCAACCCACGTCCATCTGAATCTGCCAGCTATGTTCATCTCTTTGTCTCCCTCTGCAATTTCTCCCCCCTCCCCCACCCCAACCCCAAATTTCCTTCCAATGCTAAATTTATGATACCTTGATGTCCAACAATGTGTCCTACCAATTGTGACGATACTGCTGGCTCTCTCATCTCAATGTTACCGTACGATACCGTCTGCCTGGTCCTCTCATCTCAATGTTATCGTATGATACCGTCTGTGCTAGACCCGGAATCGTGTGGTTGAATAGTGATATATTTTGCGTGTGTAGTTACAAACGAAATAGCCAGTCTAGGAATCAGTTTAGGACAGTGTCTCGGTGATACTGTGATCAAAACAAATGATAGATTTCATTAATTAAGAGATTTGTATAAGACGTTTACAGACAGTTCTATAAACAATACTTTTGTTATCGTACATTATTTCAATAAATAGACACACAAAGGGTACAAACTTGTGTAAAACATAAAGACATTAAAATAAATAGCATTGTATATATCTTAGGCTCATAAACAAGTTGTATTGACCAGCTAATTGTGTTAATTAATGTAATAGTCGAAATACCTATATTGTATTTCTTTGTATATATTGATTGACGTGAGATTTTGAACCTATTTTCAGAATGGCCGAGATATGCGATAGTTCAGTATATGTTAGGAACATGTATGATGTACTCGTTAACTAATTAATTGACATTTAACATTTTGATTTGTTGTCAAACAAAAAGTAGGTGGTAAGTCATAAAACGATATGTGGCTTGTAAAATTATTGTATGTATAGTTTTCATTTTATATTGTGATTATTTTTGTGTACATGAAATGTTTTCTTTGTGTGTTTGTTAATTGAAAAATTAGTATATTCAATTGTTATGAACAATGCATAATGCAACGTCATTATTGTCGATGTTATATATTTGCCTCACCGCCTTGAGTAGGGGAGTTCGAGTTTTAGTCGTTTGTCATGTGCTCTGGAAGCTATGTCACTCTGTGTTTTGAAAATGGAAGTACTACCAGCTAAGTTCTGACGTATTGTGGATGTTTTGAATTTGTAATGTTTTGGTGGAGAAGCAGTTTGATTTCAAATTAAAGAAGAAGTGAAAATTGTACATATCGAGTATTTATTTCTACCACGACGCCCCAGGTGAATAATTTTGCAGCAAGCAGAACCCCCATACATCTAATGTTGAAAAGCTGAGTATCGGTAAAATAAACTGTAATTACTTAAAATCTCTTAAAAGATTTCACAATCGATCCTTTCTTTTATGCAAAAAACTTCTTTTCTCCCCAATTCTCTTCAGTACATTTTCATTGCAGCAGAACCCCTCTAATCTGGCACCTTCGGGACCGGGACATGGTCGGAACCAAAAACAGCTCTGATTATCCGAAAAATCTAATATGTATTGTAAAAAGTACAGAAAAACATTTAGTACTAAAAAAATAAACGATTTAAAAACTAAAAGGCGTCTACAGTAATATAAAAAAGATGTTTTTTACGCAGTGTTAACCAGTATATTAACTAAAACACGTCTACATACATTATAATGTGTATTGGTTCTAAAAGGAAAAACGATGTTATACTCTTGGCAGAGCAACAGTTCATTTTCTTCGACAAATTCTTGAAACTTAACTGAAAATTCCTTTGCAGTTGCGCCATTGGCCAATAGTTTTTCACCGGAAATAAAATCAAATCGGACACCATGACGAATTTTGCAACGATCAGTCCAGCCTTCACTGGCAGGAAATTTACTTTCGGCTTCCAGTTTTTTGTGCAAAACTACCATTTATTCTTTGAAAAACGGCCCGGATATTAGAGTTCCTTTCCTTCTTTCGTGACAAAACCACATCCACAATGCGTTATCAAGCAGTTCAAGTTTAGGCTTTTTTAATGTTTTGCGAATCTTCAGAGTTTCTTCACCATCCATCGTAATTTTATAGGATTCAATGTCTTTCTGATTCTTCCTCCAATCCTTAATTGTCGTAACACCTACATTCAGTTCCTTTGCAATTTTTTGGAGAGATTCTCCTTTGTCCAGTCTTTGCAGTACTGCTAATTTTACATTTAGTGGGAGAGTTTCGCGTTTACGTTTGAGTCCAGACATGGTGAAAAACACATAGCTGCACACGCAAAAATATAATAAGTACTATAGAGAACACGGAATAAAGCAAACAAAAACTTTTTTTTAAATTATAACACACGATAAAACTGCACAATAACGTACAGTATAACGATATGCACAGCGACAGACACCACAACAATGGCCCGACAGGCGTCCAGTCAGCGACAAGTCAGCACAGGCTCGCGAGCTTCAGCATGGTTGGACTAACCGGGCCATCCAAGGTCGAGTTAGAGGGGTTCTACGGTATTTAGGCGATCTATCCACCTAATTGTCAGCATTATTCTGTAGCACAACATTTCAAAAGGTTCTATCCAATTCCTGTCTGAACTATTTATCATCCATGTTTCACTATCGTACAAGACAACACTCTACACAAATGCCTTCAGAAAGCACTTCCTTACACTTAAATTCACATTCCATGTTACCAAATTTCTCTTTTTCAAAAACGCTTTTCTTCCCATTACCATTCGGCATGTTATGTCCTCTGTATGTTATTTTACTGCCCAAGTAACAAAACTCATTTACCACGTTTATTGTTTCGTTACCTAATCTAATTCTTTCAGCATCGCCCGATTTTCTAAGACTGCATTCCATTACCCTTGTTTTCCTCTTGTTAATGTTCATCCTATACACTCCTTTCAACACACTATCCATTCAATTCAATTGCTCTTACAGTTTCTTTTCTGTTTACGACAGAATTACAATGTCATCAGTAAAACGACATGTTTTTATTTCTTCATCCTCAACGATAATTTCTTCTCTAAATTTCTCTTTGCTTTCCTTCACAACTTGCTCAATGTACAAATTGAAAAATATTGCAAAAAAGCTACAACCCTGTCTTACTCCCTTCCTAACCACTGCACACCTTTCATGCCCTTGAACTCTAAAGAGCTGTTTGGTTAATGTACAAGATATAAATAACCTTCGTTCCTTAAGTTTTACCCCAGCTGACTGTGTGTCCCTATCAACATTGTCACAATCTTTCTCTAAATCTACCAGAGCTAGAAATTTAAGTTTTCCTTTCCTTGATCTATTTTCTATTACTATCACATTGTCGAAATTTTTACCATGTGTTTTTATGATGAAATTCTCAAAACACTTTTTTCCCCCTGGGGTAATTCAGGAATAGACAGCCATACGAGAGAGATGGCCAACTCTTTTAACTTTTCCACAATTCACTGTACAGCTCTGCCGGTCAGTTGGCAGTGACTACGTAAGGTCTGAGGTTGCTCTTCAACATGAGTCCTTACGTTATAAGGCCGTGGGGGACATACTTCCTACTAACGACATTCTTTCACTGCATTCATGGGAACGTGTAGCTGCTGTTGTACGCTCCTCAGCCCTAGTGGTAGTTGGTTGAACTAGCTCTGGTTTCCGTTTGTTACTAAACATAGCTTTTAAGGCTGTGGGAAGTTTATTTGTCATCAATTATAACAGTTTTCCGGGGTTCTTGGGGAGTATTCTTCACACCAAAGTCGATTTTGAAAGAGGATCGGGAAATACACATGCCACAGGGTCTCTTGTGGTCCCAACTCAGCGATACCTCAAAGTTTCTAGGAATATGTCTTACCATCTCTGTATGTGCCTCACATCTTGTGTTAGTACCCTGTAGTAGGCGTAGGAAAATTGCTACATCCCCTGAAAAAGTCCAGATTCACTTCTACCAGGACCCTATACAAGACCAGATGACATTTGGCTGTGTTTTCAGATAAAACAAATCAAGTCACTCCCACCAAAATACTGAACAATATATATAATCGTTGCCAGTTAGACCCCAACTCAAACAATGAAACGTAGAAAAATAAAATTAAGCTACAAACTTAACGTCAAAAGAAGATATTAAAAACTTGAATTTAAATCGTATTGGAATACAAAGAATAAGGCCTATTGTGGAAAAAAAGTTCAAAATGTTCGGTTCTGCCAGCTTAAAGAACCTTCTGACAGTTCAGAGTCGTTAGATGAAGTTCAGTATCAGTACTGAAGTGACGCTCTTCGCGACTTTGAATACGAGGAAGACTACTCGAAAACAAAAACTGTGAATAGATTGAGTGAATCAGATGCAAGTGTTGGTTACATGAATCCCGTATGTGGATGTGTGCCATCGATATGTCAATTGCGTTGTATAACAAAATCTCGAAGTCTAAGCAATAAAACTCCCTGTTCGTAAATTATGCGTAGCTCTAAAGTAAAGGAATAACTGAGTTGATTTCTTGTTTATTTCTTATTTTCCGTGTAAAACTAGTATGCTCCAACGATTAACAAAAACAATCACGAATTGAATTGTGCATTTTATAAATGAGGTTCAGCTTAAGCTATAATTCACGTTAATATCTTTATAATATATTTTTATATCAAGAGATTCAATAAACTGTTATGAATATTATACAAGTTGTTCTTAATACTTTTCTTATTGATTTTAAAGTTCTTAGTCAGATGGCCCTCTATCCCTTACATATCTGGCCATCTAACCCTGTTGAGATTGCAAAGTGATACCGTTTTTAATTCTTTTTAGCTAGTATAAAATTTTATGAAATTTTAGGTCGTTAGGTTTGTGATACCAGCTTTTGAAAAAAAAAATCATTGCCATCTATTCCGGATTTTCCCTTTATTCGTACTCGAGATACAGTGGTTAAAAATTATCATAGTTTTACCCCAAATCACAAAACCCGATTTTTAACCGTTTTCCACCGTGAATGTCAATTACCTGAATAATTAACAATAGCAAATTATTGAAATATTTACAGCGCAATTGTAGACATTTACCTGGATACCACGGGGTTCCGTTTTAAAAAAATCTTTGTTCGTTATCACGATAAAACAGAAAAACAGGAATGCTTCGTTAGGGAATGCGCCTATTATGCCGTATGACCGCGTTTCAGATGCTCTGAATTTTACTATGCGATTTGAAAGTATCTATTCGGCAGAAAGTTTCATGTTTGTACATCTTACTCATGACTTCGCTAAATTAAGGGGTGATTATTATTATTATTATTATTCACAGCATCTATTAAGTATTGCAACATGTTTTCAAGAGTTTACAGAGGTGAAAAACACATTGCGTAGACTTCTATTATGGTTGACTTTTGATTTTACATAGCTTCGTATGAAATGGAGATGACATATTCAACCGTAATTTCCATCAGAATAATATCCTATGTGGTTTGCGAGATATCGGTCGAACAGCAATAGGTTTAAAATCGGCGCATGTGAAAATCCGATTTCTGAGGTATGGGAAATGGCAAATGACTAAAATGTTATGTGTACGTTGTATACATGTTTGTGGATAAATACGCACCCCGTTTTCGCAATTCTGTATGCGTTATCAAAATACGCTAGAAAACATCATAATTTTTGGTGTTAAAGGAACCAGTTGTGTGGATTTTTCGGTGGAGAAAGGGAAAGAAATTTTTCGATTCATTTGCTTAAGTAAGGAAAATCTAATGTTAACTAACGCTTGCGAAACTGAATGTCTTACTGAGTAATCGACACAAATACTGCAGGATAATTTGCTTACTTGGTCCATTTTTCCCAGATTGTTTATAGAAGCTAACAAAATGGAGATTTCTTCATATATTTTAATTGAGGCAGAATCGCCGTTATGTTTGTAGGTTTAACTATCTCGTGATGTTCAACATCCACCTATCTGCCTAGTGGCCTTTCCCGAGACAGTGGCTAACAAGTCCACGGGAGCAATTAGAATGTTCAAATGTTCGTACATCTATCGGACTCAACTGCTTGTCTGCTTGTTCGCAGAAGGATATTTCTAAGAGAGTTTACCTATTGCCGTTGTTGCTTTTTTTTTCCTTTGTATTCAGGGATAAAGGGTACGAATTTCGTGAACGAGTCTGCACTCTTCATTTTTTCAATAACAATAAAAACCGTCTGGATCTCAATTAAAGTTTTCGATTACGACGTTTCGGCATTTGCCATCATCAGATCTAAAAACCTCTGAACTTGCACAGTAACGTCAATAATAAAATATCTGCCTAGTAGGTACATCAGCCTACTAGGTACATATTTTATTATTGACGCTGAACTTTACTGTGCAAATTCAGAGCAGGCCGCAAGTGGCCGAGCTGTCTGCAGCGCGCCAGTCACAGTCTGCACGACCACTACGGTCGGGGGGGGGGGGGGGGGGGGTTCGAATCCCCCTCCCCCCTCGGGCATGGATGTTTATGTCTTCTTTAGTATGAGGTAGTCCACAAGTAGTTTGTAAGTTTAGGGCCTGATGACCCCGAAATTAAGTCCCTTAAGTTTAAAAAAACAATTGAACAGTTTTTGGAAGTTCAGAGGTTTTTACATCTGCAAATACCGAAACGTCGCAATCGATAAATATAATTTTAGTGATCTAGACAGTTTTTATTCTTATTGAAGAAACTGTTGGTTTCCTTATCTGTGGTTCGGCCAACGGCGTCGCTTTTGAGCTACTTTACAACCTGGAACTATCTTACTTAAGTCTTACATCCAACTGCCTTTCGCGTAAAGTTGGGTACTGTCGCTTACGCGCCACCGACTCTGATTAGTTGTGTTTGGGTTGCGACTTGAGCCGTTCGCTCGTTCGGCGGCCAGCCTTCTCGAGTGTCAATGTGTGTTATGCCCTTTCATCATCTGTTGAGCTTGGAAACTATATCTGTATGGACGTTGAAATAGAGGGATAACAAAAATCAAGTACTGTAAGAACAGGGAAAGCTTTATGTGTTTAGTAGAACACTTGTTTATTACATGATGATCAAATTTACGTAATCATGATTAGCATTTATTAAAAACAACAACTATGGAAGGGGGCAATGTACTCACTGAAGACAGAACATATGTTAATTAAATCACAGGAAACTTTAAACGAAGTGTTTACATGACACTTATGAGTGCAAAAAACTTGCAAATACTGCCGGCTTGCTTACAGGTACAGTTCAATTAAATTCAAAATCAATACCAGCTTCTCAGTGACATCGGCCACAGAACTATTAAAAAAAAGTCCAAATTATTTAAAATCTAAAATACTATCTTGGCAAAGGAACTAATTTTTTAATCGTTTACATAGCAGTTAGCACATTACATGGGTTTAAAAAATCACAGTAGAATGAGGTTACAGTGGTAACCACCTAATTTGTAGAAGTGACTCTAGAACACAACTTCGTAGTTACAAACAAATACACCCGATGCCGAAAGGAGTCTAAATGACAACATTCGTGAAAGATTGTTAAAGTCAAAATTTTGTTGATTGATTATAAATATGTCAAAATAAACAAGGAACAGGGGGAAGACATCCCTGAAATCTGCTGGTAGGCAGGACGATTGCACGGCGATGCTCTTGGTGAACACATCGGAGGACGAGGTAATTACTTAGCGCATATTCCTAAGTTCCAATTGCCACTCGAAGGTGGCACCTCGCTTTCTGTGAAAATAGCGACAGCCACCAAGGAACAAGTCGGAATCTATGAAGTAGGTAGAGACAGCAACCATGCCGGGCACAGTTAAGTTACGCGACGCCACACCTTTTGTGGATGGTTAATCAGATTAAAATAGACTTCACACGGTGCCGAGTAAAAACAATAACCGAAAATATATGACCAGGAAGCAGGACATGAAAGGAAAGGGTACGGGCGGGTAACGAACCCACAGACGGGTACTTAATAGTTAAAGGTAGGCGAAGGAGGCATTAATACAGAAAGAAGTTTAAGATTAAAAACGGAACGAAACAAACTGACGAATTACATCCACTCACCGGCTCGGAAGGAAACATGCCCAACTTACTCATACACCCCGGGCCAGGACAGACAACTGACGCGCAAGCAGCTACAAAGCAGGAGAAACCGCAGGTTACACGCAGAACAGATTCAAATGTTCAAACGTTTGTAGAGTCTATGGGACTTAACTACGGGATCATCACTCCCTAAACATACAAACTACTTATGAACTACTTACAACTAAGGACGGCACAAATATCCATGCCCGAGGGGGGGATTCGAACCCCCAACCGTAGTGGCCGTGCCGGCCGCTTTGGCCGCGGGGACTGAGGCGCGTCAGTCACGGTGTGCATGGCCACTACGGTCGGGGGTTCGAGCCCCCCCCCCCCCGGGCATGGATATTTGTGCTGTCCTTAGTCTTAGTTGGTTCATAAGTAGTTAGTAAGCTTAGGGACTGATGACCCCGTGGTTAAGTCCCATGGACTATGCAAACATTTTTTTTTTTTTTTTAGCAGTGGCCGTGCAGACCGTGACTGGAGCGCCTCAGTCCCCTCGGCCACCACGGCCGGCGCAGAACAAGTTTATGAATTTTTGTAGACACCCATACTTACTTGTATTGGTATGCGTAGTGGGGTGTAAGAGATGAATTAGAAAACATCCAGTATTGAATTGGTCCTACAACCCGACAAGGGAATCGAAATTCACACACACAGCAACCAAAAATCTAATCTACAAACACGGTTGAGGGGAACGTATCTATCAGACGAAAGGTTCTTGCTAAAGAAGTAGGTAGTCCGGCTACTGCGCTGTAAGTAATATGAATGAACGAAATCAACGTACATAATCGCTCTCTTACATTTTTATTGTTCATTTTCATTAACTATACAAGTAACAATTTAAGCTACAGATTTACATCTATTAATTTAATAAGCATATTTTAGAAAGGAGTTTAAAGTCTGTGTTCAAAATGTTTTCTGCCAACATGCAAGCAAACTTGCGCACGTCGAAGCATGTTAAGGAAAAAAAATTTCAGTACTCACTGAGGAATGTTCAAAATTTCTTCCCATATGTTTTTTTTTAATATCTACATCTGCACGGGATACTCTGTAAATCACATTTAAGTGCCTGGTAGAGGATTCATCGAACCACCTTTATACTATTCATCTCCCATTCCTTTCTCGAATATCACGCGAGAATAAAGAACATCTGAATCTCTCCGTTTTAACTCTGATTTATCGTATTATATTCTGATGATCATTTCTACCTATGTAGGTGGGAGTTCAACAATATATTTTCACATTCAGAGGAGAATGTTGGTGATTGGAGATTCATAAGTGGCCCACGCCGCAGCGATAAGCGCCGTTGTTGTAATGATTCCCATCCCAGACCCTGTATCATTTCCGTGACGCTGTCTCCTCTGTATCGTGACAATACAAAACGAGCTGCCCTTCTTTGAACTCTTTCGACGTCCTCCTTCAAACCCACCTGATAAGGATACCACACTGGGCAGCAATACTCCAATAAAGGACGGACAAGCGTACTGTATGCAGTCTCTTTAGTAGTTCTGTTGCATCTTTGAAGGGTTATGCCAGTAAAACGCAGTCTCCGGTCCGCCTTTCCCACGATATTATATACGTGTTCCTTCCAGTTTAAGTCTGAAGTAATAATAATTCCCAGGTATTTTGTGCAGTTTACGGCCTTCACTTTTGATTGATTTATCTTGTAAACAAAGTTTAACGGATTTCTTGTCGTACTCATGTGCACTCCACACTTCTCATTATTTAGACTAATTGCCAATTTTTACACCTCAGTGATATCTTATTCAGATCGTTCTGCACTTGGTTTTGATCTTCAGATGATTTTACAAGACGGTAAATGACGGAGTCATCTGCAAACAACCTAAGAGAGCTACTTAAATTTTCTGCCAAATCGTTTATGTAAATAAGGAACAGCAGAGGACCAATGAGAGTACACTGTGCGACGCCCGATATCACCTCTGTTGTAGTCGATGTCTTACCATCGATTACTACAAACTGTGTCCCCTCTGACAGGAAATCTCCTATTTAGTCGCAAATTTGTGGCGATATACCATAACCACGCAATTTAATTAAAAGCCGTTTGCAAGGTACGGTATCAAAAGCCTTCTGGAAATCAAGGGAAATCAAGAAATACGGAATCAATTTGAGATCCCTTGCCGATAGCACTCATCACTTCGTGTGAGTAAAGAGCTAGTTGTGTTTCGCATAAACGAAATTTTCTAAATCCGTGTTGACCTTGGGTCAATAGACATTCTGTTCGAGATAATTCATAATATTTTAATACAGCATGTGTTCCAAAATCCTGCTGAAAATTGACGTCAACGAAATGTATCAAGTGTTCTGGAATTTTGCCGTGGAGTCTAGTCTTTAGAAATCCCCAGAGACACACGGTGACAAGTCGGGAGATCAGGGTGGTCCCAAGCCCTTACTAATGGTCCTCTCCTCTGTAAAACGAGTAAGAGCTAAGGACAAATCCGACGTATGAGAAGTTGTCCCATCTTGCTGGAAATATGCACGTCATTTTTCGTTTGAACAGAGACTAAAATTCATTGTAGAGTTGCAAGTAAACATGTGCTTTGAGAGTTTCGTTGAAAATGTGTCGATAATTCTGTTACCAGATACAGCACATCGTTTATAAATTTTTAAATCGTGTAACAACTTTTGCAGTATGCCATGAGGATCCTATGTAGCCAAGTGTCTTGTGTTTTGTGAATTAACGTAATGCGACAGATGCAAGCCATCGGCGCTTTATGATGTCAGGCCAAAATTAGTTAATTTCCTTCAGTGAGAAAATCAAAATAAAAAAGGAAAGTAACGAACTATGTTTTGATCTATAAAAACAAATCCAATGGTTTATGCCATTTCAGAGGTTTTCCTTTAAAGAAAAAAACGCTTAGGTTGAAAAAGTTCAAATGTTTGTATGGCTAAGGGACCGAACTGCAGTGATTATCAGTCGCAAGATCTAAAAATGAATTTAACAAACTTATGATAAGGACAACACGTACACCCATGGCAGAGACGACTGGCACCTCCGATGGGGACAAGTCGCAAACTCACAGCAAGGCGCCTTAGAGCGCTCGTCCACTCCTGCGGCGTCTGGTGAAAAACAATACTAAACAGATAAAAAAATAAAAACAAAAAAACTCATCTTACTGCAGTTGTATAGACGGGCAGCTAATAACATAACATTACGTTAAAATGTTAAACTGAATGGAACCAACAGCAGAAAATTTGTATAAGTAACTAGCTTAATTCCCCCTGCTTCGCACGCGTAGACTGGATAGTCTGCTTTGGTTGTTCCTACTTCTAAATATAAATTATCTTAGATTTAGCTTTAAAAATGCTTTCCTGATCAAGTATCTTGATACAACTTGCCACTATCTATAGCATCATTGTTGGCAGAATTCTACATCTACATAGATACTCTGCAAATCACAATTAAGTACCTGGCAGAGGGTTCATTAACCACTTTCATAACTTTTCTCTACCGTTCCATTCTCTAATAGCGCGCGGGAAGAAAGAACACCTAAATCGTTCCGTTTTTGATCTGATTTCTCCTATTTTATTGGGATGGTCATGTCTCCCTAAGTAGGTGGGTGCTAGCAAAATATTTTCACATTCAGAAGTAAAAGTCGGTGATTGAAACTTCGCAAATAGATCACGCCGCTATGAATAACGTCATTCTTTTAATGATTTCCACCCCAATTCGTGCAACATTTCCGTGACGCTTCCCCCCCCCCCCGTAAGGTGATAAAACGAAACGAGCTGCCCTTCTCTGAATCTTCTCAATATCTTCCGTCAGTCCCACCTGGTGACGGTCCCACAAGGGCAACAGTACTCCAGGAGGGGACGCACAAGTGTGCTGTAGGCAGTCTCTTTGGTGGAGCTGGTGCATCTTCGAAGCGTTCTGCCAATGAAACGTAACCTTTGATTCGCCTTCCCCTCAATATTTTCTATGTGTTCTCTCCAGTCAAAGTTGTTCGTAATTGTAGCTCCTAGGTATTTGGTATAATTTACGACCTTAAGGTTTGACTGATTTATCGTGTAATTGAAGTTCAGCGGATTTCTTTTAGTGGTCATGTGTATTACTTCACACTTTTCTTTATTTAGTGTCAATTGCCAATCTTCGCGCCAAGTAGAAATTTTCTCTAAATCGCTTTGCAGTTGCTTTTGATCCTCTGTTGACTTCACTAACCGATATACGACAGCATCATCCGCGAACAGTCTAAGGGAGCTATTCAGATTGTCTCCTAAATCGTTTATAAACATGAGGAAGAGTAGGGGACCTATAACGCTTGCCTGTGGAACGCCAGATATCACTTCTGTTTTACTCAATGACTTACCGTCTATTACATCGAACTGTGTCCTTTCTGATAGGAAATCGTGAATCCAATCGCACAATTGGGAAGATATTCCATAAGCACGCAATTTCATTAGAAGCCGCTTGTGGGGTACAGTATCAAAAGCTTTCCGGAAATCCAGAAATACGGAATCGATTTGAGATCCCTTGTCTATGGCACTTAACACTTCATGTGAATAAAGGGCAAGCTGTGTTTTGCAGGAGCGATACTTTCTGAATCCGTGTTGACTATTTGTTAATAGGTCGTTCTCTTCGAGGTAGTTCATAATATTCGAACAAAATCCTACTGCAAATCGACGTCAATGAGTTAGGCCTGTAATTTTAGGGATCACTCCTATTGCCTTTTTGTATATTGGAGTAACTTGGGCAACTTTCCAGTCTTTGGGTACAGATCTTTCGCTGAGTGATCGGTTGTAAATTACAGCTAAGTACGGAGCTATTGCATCAGCATATTCTGAGAGGAATCTAGTTGGTATACAATCCGGTCCGGAAGATTTGTTTTTGTTTAGTGACTTAAGTTGTTTTACTAGTCCAGGAACATCTACTTCTAAGTTTCGCATGCTGGCATCTGTTCTTGGATTGAATACTGGAGTGTTCACTTCGTCTTCTTTGGTGAACGAATTTCGGAAAGCTGTGTTTAGTAATTCTGCCTTAGCAGTACTGTCGTCGGTAGTGAAGGTATTGCTTGTGTTTTGCCGCTAGTTTACTTCACATATGACCAGAATTTCTTTGGATTTTCTGGAAGATTACGGGACAGGATTTCGTTGTAACTACTATAGGCTTCTCGCATTGAAGTCCGTGCTAGGTTGCGAGTTTCAGTAAAAGATTGCCAGTCTTGTGGATTTTGCGTCTTTTTAAATTTTGCATGCGTTTTTCTTTGTTTCTGCAACAGTGATTTGACCTGTTTAGTGTACCACGGGGGGTCAGCCCCCTCTTTTATTAATATATTTGGTATAAATCTCTCGATTGCTACTGATATTATGTCTTTGAAAGTAAGCCACAACTGATCTACACTCGCATTGTTAGTTTTGAAAGACTGGAGGCTATCACTCAGGAAAGCGTTAAGCGAATTTTTATCTGCTTTATTGAATAGATATGTTTTTCGTTTATTTTTGGTGCATTTGGGCATTTCGACATTCAGTCTCGCTACTACAACTCGATGTTCGCTTATCCCTGTATCTGTTTTGATGCTCTTTACTAGCTCAGGATTATTTGTTGCTAGGAGATCAAGGGTATTTTCGCAACCACCTACTATTCTAGTGGGTTCATGAACAACTGTTCGAAGTAGTTTTCAGAAAAAGCATTCAGAACTAGTTCGGACGATGTTTTATATTTGCCGCCGGTTTTGAATACGTAATTATGCCAACATATCGAGGGTAAATTAAAGTCGCCACCGATTATAAGAGTATGATTCGGATACCTATTTGAAATGCGATTCAAGCTTTCTTTGAACATTTCGGCAACCGCATCGTCTGAGTCAGGGGGCTGATAAAAAGATCCAATTATTAATTTATTCCGGTTGTCAGGTATAACCACTACCCAGACCAACTCACAGGAAGTATCTGCCTCAATTTCGCTGCAGGATACACCGTATGTAACAGCAATAAACACGCCACCCCCTTTTTTATTTATTTTGTCCTTTCTGAAGACCACTTGGCCCTTTGAAAAAATTTCGGCCGAATTTATCTCAGGCGTCAGCCAGCTTTCAGAACCTATAACGATTTGTGCTTCAGTACTTTCTATCAGCGCTTGGAGCTCAGGAACTTTCCCAATACAGCTACGACAATTTACAACTGTTATACCAATGGTTTCTAGATTTGCTTTCTTCCTGTGGCTGACCTTTGAGACTGAAACCCATTTTGTGTATTCCCGAGGCCCTCTAACCTAAAAAACCGCCCATCCACGTCACACAGCCCCCGCTACCCGTGTAGCCGCTTCCTGAGTATAGTGGACTCCTGACCTATTTAGCGGAACCCGAAAACCCACCACCCTTTGGCGCAAGTCGAGGAATCTGCAGCCCACACGGTCGCAGAACCGTCTGAGCCTCTGATTCAGACCTTCCACTCGGCTCTGAACCAAAGGTCTGCAGTTAGTCCTGTCGACAATGCTGCAGATGGTGAGCTCCGCTTTCCTCTTGCAAGCAAGACTGGCAGTCTTTACCAGTTCTGATAGCCGCTCAAAACCAGAGAGGATCTCTTCCGATCCAAAGCGACACACATCATTGGTCCCAACATGAGCCACCACCTGCAGCTGGCTGCACCCTGTGCTCTTCATGGCATCCGGAAGGACCCGTTCCACATCTGGAATGACTCCCCCCGGTATGCACACGGAGAGCACATTGGAATTCTTCCCCTCCCTAGTAGCCATTTTCCTAAGGGGCTCCATTACCCGCCTTACGTTGGAGCTCCCAACTACCAACAAACCCACCCTCTGTGAGTGCCCGGATCTTGAAGGCAAAGGGGCGAGTACAGGACAAGCGACACCATCTGTGTCAGGAACATCCCCTGCCAGAGACAGTGCCTCGAATCTGTTGGCAAGCTAACAGGGGAGGCCTCCACTTCGGTCCATCGGGAAGTCTTACGCCGCTTGACACGCACTGAGGAGACCTCCCAATCCACCACGGATTGGGGGGCGACCTCCTCGCGGGCAGTGAGCGGGCTGGCCACAGCCGCAGGCCGATCTAAGGGCACAACAGACGCACAGGGCGTCTCCCGTACTCCCGCGAGCTGCCCACAACAGCGGCGACTATCCAACGCAGTCTCAAGCGTTGCCAGCGAAGCCAACGCCGCCTGAAGCTGCGAGCGAAGAGTCACCAACTCTGCCTCCATCCGTTCGCAGCAGTCAGTTCCTAGCCATTCTAAAAACCTATGTTTCTTCCAAGTAAGTACGTCTGAGGACACAGAAGTTTGATAAACAGTGAGCTTTGAAAAATATAAACCTAACGCTGAACTGTTTATTTACGGCGAATCTGAAAAATATATACGCGAGCTAATAAATAAAAAAAACAACAACTGAACTGACAACTGAACGCGATTCTTAATAAACAAACACGCGAGCACACTAAAGTATAAAGAGCTGCAAAAGATACCTGTTACCGTACAATCTAGCGCTGTTGCTGGTCACGTGTACACTGGCCGCCGGTAACCCAGCAACGAAATTCAAAGCATCCCGAAACGCATTTTTTTTTTAAATTATGTCCATGGTTCCAAGCTCACATTTTCACATTTGTAGCATCTAAATGTGTAACACCCTTAAAAGATTTTCCCTTATTTCACCACTTAATGGTTGAATTTCCAAAAATATCGAAACACGTGAGTTTAAAATTACAATAAAAAATCTAAATCCGAAGTTTTGTATTTCTTCTTCAAAATTGCCTTAATAGCAACGTATTTTCAAAAAACCGTTCATCCCATATTTCACCCCTTAGGTATGGGAATATCGATAAATCGCTGATGCCTACAGTGTAAGATAAACCACATCTACAAATTTCAAGTTTCTATCGTCTGTAGATACACTTTTCAGTGCCTTTTTTGTCTGTTTGAAACGGATCGAGAACTGGAAATTTCTTTCTTACGCTTTGGCATATTTTTCAAACTGTCAAACTGCAATATTTACTTATTTTTCTTTATTCGTACGCTTGCTGCAGAAAAACACCTGAAGAATGTGCATCACGTTTCGCTGTATATAACCTCTTTGCTATTACAGTGTCAAACATCATCGCTGGTCTTCAGAGCGAATTTTATATAAGCCGACGACTATCAACGACGACTTTCAACTACCCGCTCACAACTATCGACACGGAACTGCTAATCCAGTTGTAAGTATTTTGATCCTAAGCACGACAGTTGTCTTTCCAGTGTTTATATTGACATGATTGGTTTATTGCCAGTGTAGTTAATGCTCAGGTAATGTATGTCTGTGTTTCCCATTGTTTTATCTTTGAGTCCTTTTATCTTTGAGTATCTGTTGATCGTCGTATTGCTCCACATTTTACGGATTTTGTTCGCCACATTCACCCACCGCCACACACCGCGACCAAAACACCATAGTGCACACCGCCAACCTAAAGGCTACTGTCATGCATAATCGCCATTGATATGCAGTGAATAATTTTGCCTACCAAGTGAAATGTACGAACACACGTCCCACTTCCCATTTTTATATATGTATATATATGATTTCTTCTTTTACCAGTTTCGGCCATCTCGTGGCCGTAAGACGTGTTCCGTGACCTTTTACAATTGTCAGAACACTTTCAAAGTGTATTCGATTCACGCAATTCGTTCACCTGACACCAAAAATGAGTGAAGATTGAATCGAGCTCATGCCCGTGGATTTCTCAAGCAGAATATCAAACTGACGACAGCAGCTGCGATTAAATTTACTGATACAATTTTGCCTTTCTTGAGACGTTGTTGAAGTTGCCTAACCGAAATTCCAGGTTTGTTCCTTTGAAAAAGGCATGACATGCTTCCATTCCCATTCGTTATAATATTATGAACTACCTCGAAGAGAACGACGTAATAACCAGTAGTCAACACGGATTCAGAAAGTATCGCTTTTGCGAAACACAGCTTGCCCTTTATTCACATGAAGTGTTAAGTGCCATCGACAAGGGACCTCAAATCGATTCCATATTTCTGGATTTCAGGAAGGCTTTTACACTGTACCCCACAAGCGGCTTCTTATGAAATTGCGTGCTTTTGGAATATCTCTCCAATTGTGCGATTGGATTCACGATTTCCTATCAGAAAGGACACAGTTCGATGTAATAGACGGTAAGTCATCGAGTAAAACAGAAGTGATATCTGGCGTTCCACAGGGAAGCGTTATAGGTCCCCTACTCTTCCTCGTGTTTGTAAACGATTTAGGAGACAATCTGAATAGTTCCCTTAGATTGTTCGTGGATGATGCTGTCGTATATCGGTTAGTGAAGTCAACAGAGGATCAAAAGCAACTGCAAAGCGATTTTGACAAAATTTCTGCATGGTGCGAAAATTTGCAATTGACACTAAATAAAGAAAAGTGTGAAGTAATACACATGACCACTGAAAGAAATCCGCTGAACTTCAATTACGCGATAAATTAGTCAAGCCTTAAGGTCGTAAATTCTACCAAATACCTAGGAGTTACAATTACGAACAACTTTGACTGGAGAGAACACATAGAAAATATTGTGGGAAAGGCGAACCCAAAGTTACGTTTCATCGGCAGAACGCTTCGAAGATGCACCAGCTCCACCAAAGAGACTGCCTACTTCACACTTGTGCGTCCTCTCCCGGAGTACTGTTGCCCCTTGTGGGACCGTCACCAGGTGGGACTGACGGAAGACATTGAGAAGGTTCAGAGAAGGGCAGCTCGTTTTGTTCTGTCACGTTACGGGGTGGGGGGGAGCGTCACGGAAATGTTGCACGAATTGGGGTGGAAATCATTAAAAGAAAGACGTTATTCATTGCGGCGTGATCTGTTTGCGAAGTTTCAATCACCGACTTTTAGTTCTGAAGTGAATATATTTTGGTAGCACCCACCTACTTAGGGAGACATGACCATCCCAATAAAATAAGAGAAGTCAGATCGAAAATAGAACAATTTAGGTGTTCTTTCTTCCCGCGCGCTATTAGGGAATGGAACGGTAGAGAAAAGTTATGAAAGTGGTTAATGAACCCTCTGCCAAGCACTTGAATGTGTTTTGCAGAGTGTATATGTAGATGTAGATGTAGAAAAGGATATTTTACTTCATCTCTAGTGCTCTCGTTGTGAACAAGAGGTTCAGACTAATCACTTATTCGCCCATTACTGAACTAGGTTCCCAACCTGTTCTCCCGCACCTTCTAGAAACAGTAACGGCCATAGAAGCAGGCGTGGCGCGTGTATCTTTTACAAGAGTAAAACATGCCACTGTGTACGGAGCAGCCTATCGAGCTCCTGTGCAAGAAAGCTGTGGTCTCCGCGCGTTGCATATTTGATCGGCTTGCAGTGCCGTGTCGCGTTTACAGCGTCGCAGCAAAGCAGGCGTGGAAACTGAAGGCTTCGAGGAAGTGGTGGGGGGTGGTGGAGGGAGTGTCCTGCGGCTAATTGGCCACTTCGGGCTCATTACGGCTTCTCTTTCCGCCCCTCCCCCTCCTCCTCCCGTCAGATTAGCTTTCTCCCTGTACACGCGGGTCCTTCCTCGAGGAGGGGCGGTCGGCCTGAGGGCCTGTCCACGGCTGCCAAATGACGTGCTCGAGATTCTTGAAGGTTTGTTTACAGCTGACTTGTTACCCCTGTGCCTCTCATTACTTCATAGAAAAGCTGTAACACAAACCGAGTCTCTTTGGTTACTCCTTGCTACGCTGGCAAAGAAAAAAATGTCTCGTCATGTCCGTCAGAGGCGTTGTTAGGGTTAAATTATGAATCAAGGTGCACAGTGTACACAATAATTTTCTCAAACCTTTTTCCTGTCAACAGACGCCATGCCTCATCTGTCATTCAGAAAGGTATGTATAATACGTACCAACAGATAAGATTAGCCTCTCCCTGTCTCAAAAAGTTTCCCTGACAACTTTTCTTGTGGAATTCCAATAATCGCGAAAAACAATTCTCTCCGTTTGTTCGTCAAATGTATCATATATTCCTCATTGGTGTATTGTGGACAGGGTTACCCAAACACCTCGGAATGATCATGATATAACGCATCAGTTAGACAATACGGCGTGATGTCCCTTATAAGGATTTCCAACAGATGTGGCTCTAACCAACCATGCTCTACTGTGGCTTATTAGATATTTAATTGAAAACACAGAAAACGAAAGCAAACATATCTAATATGCGTAATTTCATGATGATTTCGGAATGTGGACTGCAAATACATTCTGAACTTCCTCCTCTCCTTTTCTCTCTCCTCCTCTGTACTTTTCTACCCCTTTCCTCCTTCGCCTCTCTTTTTCCATATTCTCTTTCCTCCTATGTCTGTGCATCTCCTCCTCCCCACTTTCCCTGTTCTTCTCCCCCCCCTCCCCCACCTCCTCAACGTTTCCCGTCTCTCTCTAACCATAAGATAGTCATACACTCTCCTCACTTTCAGTGCATTTCCACATTCTACCTCTTTCTGTTTATATCATCACACGATCAATGATCATCTCCTCTTCCTACCTCTCTACGTTAATTTTCTCGCTCTCGTCTCCTTTAATTGTGTCCGACCTAGACCCTTGTTTAGTGTTACTTTCAAAATTTTATATCTAAGAAGGTCTTAAACGAATGCCTTGAAATTTTGGGACAATAGTGCCTTGAAATACAGTATCTTTTTACGTATCTAATTTTGTAAATTGTGTCAGGTATGAATGTAGATAAATTTTATAATTTGGAAACGTAGTTTCCAAAATCTCGTAGAAGGCTGCATACACTTATACTCATGTACATAAGAAATACATACCTAAAACCCTCCGTCTATTAGAATAAATGTTTTGTCCAAATTTCATCAGTTGGTCAAAAAATTTCGGAGATTAACATTTCTTCAGAAACAAACATTTACATTTTTTTATTAGTATAGATAGAAGACATTTGATGTCGCAGAACTTCTTCCATAGGAGCAAGTTGTGTACCAAACTACCGCCGACTTAATTTGTGCTGCTCTTTCTCTAGAAACAAATCATCTAATTTTTTTGCCATTATAAATGTTCAAATGTTTGTAGAGCTTATGGGACTTGACTACGGGGTCATCAGTCCCTAAACTTACAAACTACTTATGAACTAGCTACAACTAAGGACGGCACAAATATCCATGCCCGAAAGGGGATTCGAACACCCGACCGTAATCTGCAATTATAATTAATTGCTTGTCTGTACCAGTAGGTAACATCTACCTATGTTATATGAGCAGGTGAACCTCGTTGCACTGAAGATTAAACCCTAATCAAATGTTCCAATGTCTGTAAAGCTTATGGGACTCAACTGCGAGGTCAACAGTCCCTAAACTTACAAACTACTTATGAACTAGCTTATACTAAAGACGGCACAAACAGCCACGCCCGAGGGGGGAAAACCCTAATCCTCCTACCTTTCTTTAAAGAGTAACTGAAGGCCTACTACCCATTGTAGAATACGAATTGTAGGAGAAAATGTCAGGCTGTAAAGCTAAGCATTCTTGCTTACGAGTTCTGTGTCCATCACATCACTAGTTCAGGATATAAATGCTCAATACAGGAGGCAAAGCTGCTAATGAAAGATGTTATACCTATGCAACATGATACAATTTAAATTTTACCCGACTTTCCCTTTGAAATTAAGAAAATAATAAACTCACTCGAAAGTAAAAGCTCATATGGCATTGGTGGTATTTATAGCAGAGTTCTAAAACATTGCTCCCAACAGAGAAGTAGGCTTCCCAGCCTCGTATGTCTCTCTGGAGCAGGGCTTTTTCACAGACAGACAAAAAAGCAGATGCATCCGATGTGAGTAAATACCGCCCAATCTCACTACTCACAATGACTACTTTATCCGAAGTTCTTGAGAAAGCAATGTATTCAAAAGAATTCATTGGTCAAATATTTGTAGTCTGAATATCCGAACATTACCAATTGTGATTTTTTATTATATTTCAAAGGAATTCTTCTAGATGAGCCTACGTATTGTGGTATTAGAGGGGCTGTGCACAAATGGTTCAAATCATACCTAACTGGAAGAGTGGACAAAGTTGAAATAAGTGGTTCAGGTAAACGGAAAAAGTCAGCTGATTCCTGAAACTGTGGAGCTGTGAAGTATGGGGTCCGACAAGATTAGATCGGATTGTTTGAAATTCTTTAATTCCTCCCAACAAACAGGAGTTGGCTGATGAAATTGTAAATAATGGTTTTCTTTGCAAATGGACGCTTATTAAATTTTGATAACAGACAATACATACAGTTCCATACGGCAAATGGAATGAAAGGAATAATAAATATAGACTGTCAACAGAAGTCTATCGCTAAGGTAGAATATTCAAAGTTTTAGTCGTGTGCATTGATGATAAATTGAATTCGAAGCAATACATTGATGATGTACTGGAACACTTGAGTTCAGCAACGTATGCTATTAGGGTTATTGAAAATTTTTTGACAATCCTCTCAGTAAATTAACTGTGGTTATTTTCATTCACTGCTTTCACTGGGCATTACATTTTGGGGTAATAAATCATTGGGCAAAAAGTATTCATTGCACAAAAGCATGTAATTAGAATAATTTCTGAGCCCACCTAAGACCATTTTGAAAACATTTAAGGATCTAAGGTTCGTCACAGTAGCTTCACTGCAACACTTTCGAGGTCAAATATAAGTTTCCGGAAAGTTGTGGGTGAATTATGCTGCCACAAAAGTCTTTGGTCACTTACCAAATAACGTCAAATGTCTGAGAGATAGCCAACTCAGCATTTAAAAATAAAGTGAAAGAATTTTTAGTGACAAATCCTTCTACTAAGAAGATGAATTTTTCCTTAGAAATTAGTAATATTACAAACAAACGTACCTAATGTAATGCTGTCTTTTACTAAACTGATATGTTCCACATCATTACGAAATTTCGTATTAATAATCTACGAAACAGGTATTAATCTAATCTCCCAAACTAATCGGAGGCCTCACGCTTGTGTCGGAATACAGAACTATCTGGAGGAGCAGTTCCTTCCACGTGCGTCGTTGTGCTGTGACGTTCGCTGCCTTCTATGTTCACGGAAACTTCACGGTGTCGACTAAAGTTTCGTATCCTCACGAAATCTCAACATCAGCACAACCATCGCCAACTGCAGCTTTACAGCCTCGTTATAAAACACACTATTACTAATATTTGATTCTCCATTCCCTGTATTTCAATTGCAATCACCCAAGAGTGAAAGTACCACACCGAACCTCATGCGTCGGAAATTTGCCGTACCACACACAGGTTGAAGGTAAAATCGGTATGGCGGTGCAACATCATCTACAAGTAAAATGTTGAATCGACTCTCATTGCAGCCATACAACCTAGGTAATAGATCAGGGTAATATGATCAGTCGTGCAGGATATCTCGCTGACATATGCGCGATACTTACCGTTCAAACAGTTAGTTTGAAAGACGACGTGTTATTGGCATGAGAGAATGTTACGCATCCATCTCCCAAAAATGCTGGTCGTGTTGGAGGAAGTGTTTCGGTAGTGCTATCAGTATGTGCAGAATTGGATAACGGAAGGTCATAGAATTTGACGAAATGCGTCAGGACACACCAACCAATCCACCTCTGGAAAAAATCTATACCACACCCGAATGATGTTTCAGGACAGATTTGCGTCATCCTCGGCTCTGGCGCAACAGTAAGACGGAGTAGCACATCCAGTGGCGGTTAGTGTAGGTTTTTCTATGAGTTCAAAGCATGATGGATAAGAAGAAAAGAAGAACAAAAGAAGCTAAGTCATTTCTATACAGAAATAATATCGCAGTCAAAACAGACATTCACCCTTGCAGTAATTCCCAGCAAGCTGAAAATTTGCATAAAGGTTTCCGATTCGACTATAATAAAATTGTGAAAGGTATCCATCAATCCCTTATATGCAAAAAACAAATGTATATAAGTTTAAGGTTGAAAAATATGTTTCATTTTTTTACGAAGCTGTTTTGATACATTTTCGCTATTAATTTACCGTTTCCGAGAAATAGCGATTTCAATGTTGTATTCTCAATTATATTCACAGGTTTCCAATGAGGGATTGTACTGGCGCAGTGTTCTTTTTTTTTTTTTTTTTCCTTTATTATTTTTTATTTTTTTAGCATGGTTTCCCCGGTAGGCCTACTCCACGATTAATTTTTCAGGTTTAATGGAATCTCAGGACTTATTAAGTAAGCTTCTTCTTCGTCTACATTTTCCTGAGACGACGTAATTGTTGCAACAGCAAAATTGCTGGATTAAATGAATCCTGACAACAATGTGCGAGTTGAAAAAATTTAATAATCCGGAATGTTAAAGAGCACGTAACGACTTCTGCGAATCTGATCAGCGTACCCATCAGCTGATTGCTTTTAAGTAATGTCCAGTTGTTTACTAATACCGCGTGTCCCTAAAATGTTGTAGTCAAGCTTCACAGTCGTATGTGATGCATATTTCTTTATCTTCTGCGCTAAATGTCCGAGATCGTCAACTCCTTTTATCGTCCAAGTTGTCACGCCCAGATTTTCCTTTGGCGAACAATATACAAGGGGAACAGTACAACTTTTTGTAATTTGACAACTACATATCCAGTCTACTTTCCCATAAATGTCTGGTTTGAAAGTTCTCACAATTTATTTACTTTTATTATTAGGTTTTTGCTAACTTGATACCTGTTGTCGATATCCCTAGGTCCTTGTTATGACGCTTCTCTTCAAGTGAAAGGGGAAAAAAATTAGTCTCCCTTAGTCTCTGCACTATATTATCACACATATTAACTTAGTAATTGAGACACTACAAAACTGACAACACACGTCTTCAAACTCACAAATGCATATCTAATCCTCACGCCGTCATGCGTAACCAGTTGTGACAGTTGGAGACAATGTTGGTAACCTCACTGCAAGAAATAATAGAACATTCTTGCCTGTCGTTGCTAACTAGATTATATCTATCTTTGATGTTTAAGGAACTTTAGTGCTAGCAGGAATCAATGACAACAAGAGACATTGTAATGCTACGGAAGAGTTTATATATGAATTAGTATCGGATTCTGCTTTTTGTGCGTCATGTTGGCTGAAGAACTGGGGCGGAACAGGAACTGCACACTGTCGAGGTGTGGCAGCAGGGGGAGAAGCGAAGGCTTTGGCGGATACACACTGGTCGGGATAGGAAACATCGCCTGCCCCCCGCTCGCTTCTCCACCACTCGCCTAAGAACTCAGTGGCTGGAATGCGGTTGCCGGAGGGTGGAGAACTTGATTTTGCGCCAAGGCCAAAGCAGGCCTCGAAGAGCTGACCGCCAGTTTTCAACTTGACTACAGTTGTCGGTAGAGAAGTTCATACATGTTACCACACAATCAGCCGTCAAGAAGGTGGGTGAGTAGGTTGTTTATCATCGTTACATTCCGTAAATATATCTCAAAGGCGAATATTTCTGTGGGGGTTCATTGCTATGTTGCACCATAGGACGAACCGCCTCTGAGTACATTCACTAGCAGAGGTAAGTGTCCATCACCATTTATTATGGCATTGGTTACATGCGCTTTGTCCACTTACCTTCGTACCTTTGACTAATGGGTGTAAACATGTTAGGCGACAACGGTACATGTAAATACGTCAGTGTGGACAGAAATGCCATCACACCGTGTTCATGCGCACATTTGGGTTCGCCATAGACAGAGGGAGTAGCGTGACAGAGACTGTATTCTCACAAGCCAACACAAGACTGTGGTGTGGGGTGCTATTGCCTACAACCAGAAATTACGCTTAGAATGTGTCAAGGGCAATGTGAACATTTGGACCTCCGACCCTAGTCAAACCGTAGTTGCAGAAGATCCCAGATGCCATTTTTCAACAAGACAATACATGACCACATGTTGCTGCACGAACAAGCGTGATATTGGTGGTACAGGGCTTCAGTGTTTTCCTGTAGCCTGCTAGATCACCAGTCTTTTCGAAAATCGAAAGTATCTGGGACATGCTGAAATGACAGGTACAACACTGCAACTTCTGCTCATTGATTGACTAACTCATTGAAGAGACATGTATCAGCGGTTATAGCCAGCACCGGCAGCAACATAATCACGTAATCTTTCTCGATTCACATTGGTCTAAATTTTCAATCATGAGATCTGTGTTCTAAGAGCTATCTGCCAAATGAATTTGGCTCTACTATCTGGTATCTCTCTTTTTGTTGCATTTTTGGGCCAGCGGTGTATTTGAAAACAAAAAGCAGGATTTACTACTAATTAATCGGTTACTAGTTGATATAATGCGGAAAAAGAGATGAATTAATACGAAGCCGTCTCCATTTATTTTTAATATCTTTCTGTCATGTGCAGTAAGGATGGTATAACTTTCACTAACTGAAAACAATGTATATAATACAGTTCTTTTGCTAGCGACGCGTGTACCAGCGCAAATTTTCGAATACAGCAAGATATTGTATATAGTACATTTAGTTGACTTACCTGGACATCAAGGACACTGATGGAAAACCAGTTCTCAGCAAAGAAGGGAAAGCTGAAAGGTGGAAAGAGTATATAGAGAGACTCTACAAAGGAAATGAACTTCGAGACATTATTGTAGGTAGGGAAGATGATGTAGATGATGATGAAATAGGAGATACTATACTGAGAGATGAATTTGACAGAGCACTGAAAGATCTAAGTCGAAACAAGGCCCCTGGAGTAGATGATATCCCGTCAGAGCTACTGAAGTTTCTGGGAGAACCAGCCATGACAAAATTGTTTCACATCGTGTGTAAGATGTATGAGACAGGTGAAGTACCCTCAGACTTTAAGAAAAATGTTATAATCCCCATTCCAAAGAAAGCAGGTGCAGACAGGTGTGAAAACTACAGAACCATCAGTGTTATAAGTCATGGTTGCAAAATATTAACACGAATTATATACAGAAGGATGGAAAAGCTGGTAGAAGCCGACCTCGGGGAAGATCAGTTTGGGTTCAGGAGAAATGTAGGAACACGGGAGGCAATACTCACTTTCTACATCTACATCTACATGGGATACTCTGCAAATCACATTTAAGTGCCTGGCAGAGGGTTCAACGAACCACAATTATACTATTTATCTCCCATTCCATTCTCGAATAGCGCGCGGGAAGAAAGAACACCTGAATCTCTCTGTTCGAGCTCTGATTTCTCTTATTTTATTCTGATGATCATTTCTACCTATGTAAGTGGGAGTCAACAATATATTTTCGCATTCGGAGGAGAATGTTGGCGATTGGAGTTTCGCAAGTAACCCACGCCTCAGCGATAAGCGCCGTTGTTGTAATGATTCCCATCCCAGATCCTGAATCATTTCCGTAACGCTGTCTCCCCTGTATCGTGACAATACGAAACGAGCTGCCCTTCTTTGGACACTTTCGATGTCCTCCGTCAAACCCACCTGATAAGGATCCCACACTGGGCTGCAATACTCCAAAAATGGACGGACAAGCGCAGTGTATGCAGTTTCTTTAGTAGTTCTGTTGCATCTTTTAAGGATTCTGCCAATAAAACGCAGTCTCTGGTTCGCCTTTCCCACGATATTATCTACGTGTTCTTTCCAGTTTAAGTCTGAAGTAATAGTGATTCCTAGGTATTTTGTGGAGTTTACGGCGTTCACATTTGATTGATTTATGTTGTAAACAAAGTTACGGCTTATCCTAGAAGATAGATTAAGAAAAGGCAAACTAATATTTCTAGCTTTTGTAGATTTGGAGAAGGCTTTTGACAATGTTGATTGGAATAAACTCTTTAAAGTTCTGAAGCAAGTAGGAGTAAAATATAGGGAGCGTAAGGTTATTTACAACTTGTACAAAAACCAGACAGCGGTTGTCAGAGTTGAAGGGCATGAAAGGGATGCAGTGGTTGGAAAGGGAGTAAGACAGGGTTGTAGCCTTTCCCCAATGTTGTTCAATTTGTACATTGAGCAAGCTATAAAGGAAAGCAAGGAGAAATTTGGAGAAGGAATTAAAGTTCAGGGTGAAGAATTAAAAACATTGCGTTTTGCCGACGACATAGTAATTCTGTCAGATACAGCAAAGGACCTGGAAGAGCAATTGAACGGAATGGACAGTGTGCTGAAAGGTGCATATAAGATGAATATTAACAAGAGCAAAAATAGGGTAATGGAGTGCAGTGTAAGAAAATCAGGTGATGCTAAAGGAATTAGATTAGGTAACGAAACAATAAAGGAGGTAGAGGACTTTTGTTACTTGGGCAGTAAAATAACAAATGATGGTCGCAGTACAGATGATATAAAATACAGAATGGCAATGGGTAGAAAGGCGTTTTTGAAAAAGAGAAATTTGTTAACATCGAATATTGATTTAAGCCTAAGGAAGTCCTTTCTAAAGGCATTTGTATGGAGTGTTGCCTTGTATGAGAGTGAAACATGGACGATAAGCAGTGTGGACAGAAAGAGGATAGAGGCTTTTGAAATATGGTGCTACAGAAGAATGCTGAAGATTAGGTGGGTGGATCGCGTAACTAATGAGGAGGTACTGAACCGAATTGGGGAGAAAAGAAATTTCTGGCATACCTTAACTAAAAGAAGGGATAGATTGGTAGGACACATTCTTAGACATCAAGGAATTGTGAATTTAGCGCTGGAGGGAAGTGTGTGGGGTAAAAATCGCAGAGGGAGACCAAGAGACGCGTATAGTAAGCAAATTCAAGTGGATGTGGGTTGTCGTTCTTATGAGGAGATGAAAAGGCTTGCTCAGGATAGAGTAGGGTGGAGAGCTGCATCAAACCAGTCTCTTGACTGAAGACCACAACAACAACCTGGACATGAAATATTTAGTAACTGATAATTGAAGACAAACAGTTTGTTGTGCATGCTACTGTACTTCCGAAAGATATTATCAAAAAATCCTTACAGAACATTACTGTACAGATGTAGAACTGTTGATGTAAAATGCCGCTCTTTTGGAATTTTGAAGAACGTTATTGTAAGAAATACGAAAAAGAATTTCAGCTGTTACATTAGTGATGAAATGTCAAACTTTTTGTGAACTTGACTGCCTTGAATCATTCTCTACAAAAATTAAACCACGTGACCAAGCTATGCTTACATGTTGTAACATTGCGTTCTTCTTTTTAATTTTACTTCTCTTCTAGACATTTTAGCTAATAATACAAAGTTTTTGCGTAGCTCTTCTCGAAACAACGAGGACAACAGCTGAGTAGTAACTTTTACGAGCTTCAATTTTCCTTCTAATTTACATTCCACATGTGAAGCAGGTTGAAGCAATGTTTCCTGAACGACAAAGTGTCCAACTGCTCCAAAGTTCGACTGCAGTACATACTGAGTTGCAGAGCAAAAGTTACAAACTGTTGTTAACGCCAGACTGCTAATTTCTAAATAGCTCAGCCGTTCGTGACCTGACGGCTGTGAAGTAAAATGGCGGTTAAAAACGTGAGTTCCTGCATCTGTAGCGTCACACTTCGCTCTAGTCTAACTTTCCATTCCATTATAAAAAAATAAAAATAAAAAATATATCTACAGTGCTCGCATCTCCAAAAATAGAAATAAGACCAAAGATGAACTGTAAACAAACTTAACGATTTTAAACTTTTCATTACTTTAATGTCAAAATGTGAAACGCCGCAAGGCAATTTAAATTATGGAGAAAATATGAGCATGGAAAATTAACCCTCCTATTAATCTAACATATGAGGCATATCTAAAGAATCAGCTTGTTCATTTAATCTGTCACACGTTTTTTATGTGCTGTGATAAATTATAATTACTGTCAAATTGGAGTAAATCTGTGCAGTAAGCTGTAGCTGATATCGATGGCGTTTGTTTGTGTGAGACAAGCGTTAAAAGTTGATCGATCTGTTCTATTTTATATTAGATTTTATATCTACCTCTACATGGGATACTCTGCAAATCACATTTAAGTGCCTGGCAGAGGCTTCATCGAACCACCTTTATACTACTCATATCCCATTCCATTTTCGAATAGCGAGCGGGAAGAAAGAACACTTCAATCTCTCAGTTCATGCTCTGATTTCTCGTATTTTATTCTGATGATCATTTCTACCTATGTAAGTGGGAGTCAACAATATATTTTCGCATTCGGAGGATAATGTCGGCGATTGGAGTTTCGTAAGTAGCGCACGTCGCAGCGATAAGCGCCGTTGTTGTAATGATTCCCATCCCATATCCCGTATCATTTCCGTAACGCTGTCTCCCTGTATCGTGACAATACGAAACAAGCTGCCCTTCTTTGGACTCTTTCGATGTCCTCCGTCCAATCCATCTGATAAGGATCCCACACTGGGCAGCAATACTCCAAAAACGGACGAACAAGCGTAGTGTATGCAGTTTCCTTAGTAGTTCTGTTGCAAGTTTTAAGGGTTCTGCCAATAAAACGCAGTCTCTGCTTCGCCTTTCCCACGACATTATCTAAGTGTTCTTTCCAATTTAAGTCTGAAGTTTTAGTAATTCCTAGGTATTTTGTGGAGTTTACGGCTTTCGATTTTGAATGATTTATTTTGTAAAGAAAGTTCAACGGATTTCTTTTCGTACTCCTGTGGACGATTTCACACTTCTCATTATTTACAGTCAATTGCCAATTTTTACACCATACTGATATCTTATTCAGATCGTTCTACAGTTGGTTTTGATCTTCAGATGATTTTACTAGACGGTAAATGACGGCGTCATCTGCAAACAACCTAAGAGAACTACTTAGATTTTCTCCCAAATCTATTATGTAAATAAGGAATAGCAGAGGACCAATAACACTACCCTGTGGAACGCCCGATATCACCTCTGTTTTAGTCGATGACTTACTATCGATTACTACAAACTGTGTCCTCTCTGATAGGAAATCCCCTATCCAGTCGCAATTTTGCGGTGATATACCATAACCACGCAATTTGATTAAAAGCAGTTTGTGAGGTACGGTGTCGAAAGCCTTCAGGAAATCAAGAAATACGGAATCGATTTGTGAACCCTTGTCTATAGCACTCATCACTTAGTTCAGTAAAGAGCTAGTTGTGTTTCGCATGAACGATATTTTCTAAATCCGTGTTGACCTTGGGTCAATAGATCGTTCTGTTCGAGATAATTCATAATATTTGAATACAGGGCATGTTCCAAGATCCTGCTGCAAATTGACGTCAATGAAATAGGCCTGTGGCTTAGTGGATTACTCTACTGTCTTTCTTGAATATAGGTGTGACCTGTGCAACTTTCCAATCTTTTGGTACAGAGAGAGCGGTTGTATATGGCTGTCAAGTAAGGAGCTATCTCTTCAGCATAATCATAAATCTAATGGATATACAGTCCGGACCACAAGACTTGTTCTTGTTAAGTGGTTTAAGTTGCTTCACTACTCCCAGGATATCTACTTCAACGTTACTCATTCTGGCCTCTGTTTGTAATTCGAAATCTGGAATATCGGTTTCGTCTTCTTTGGTGAATTAGTATTAAAAATCTATGTTTAGTAACTCTGCTTTTGTTGCGCTATCATCGGCAGAATCACCATTACTATCACGTAGTGAGGGTATTGTTTGTGTTTTGCCCCTAGTATATTTAACATATGACCAAAATCCATTAGGGTTTTCAGTCAAATATCGAAAAAGAGTTTCGTTGTGAAAAGTATTGTAGACATTTCGCATTGAAATCCTCGCTAAATTTCCAGGGGATTTTGTGTTCGTTTAAATTTAACATGCCTTTTCCGTTGCTTTTGCAACAGTGTCCTGATCTGTTTTGTGTACTAAGGGTGATCACCTCCTTCTTTAATTAATTTATTTGCTATAAAACTGTCAATTCCTGTCGATATCACTTCTTTGAATTTGAGCCACATCTGCTCTACACTTACGTTTAGTGTTAGGAACGACTGGATACTGTCTTTCAAAAAGCAATGTATTGCATTTCTATCTGCTTTTCGGCCGATTTGGTAACTTTGTGACTTTGATAATCAATCTCGCTACGACAGCTCTGTGTTCGCTAATACCTGTATCCGTTTTGATGCTCGTTATGAGCATGCTACATTGTATGCATGCAACAAATAATTATATGCTGCTTCTCCATGTAAGACAGTCCATTTAACAACAAACAAAGAGTTTAAGAGGACTGTGTGTGTGTGTGTGTGTGTGTGTGTGTGTGTGGAACTAGCAGTCACTTTTAAAGTAAGTACTGAATATTTTGTATAAACTAGATAAATTCTAGCAATTGACGACAATAATATTCTGCCTTTGATTATCGAATGAGTACTAAATACCTAAACACCAATGGCAGGACCATATGTTACAGGAAAACCAAGTAGTCTCTCTTGATTTATTAGGCACATTTTAGCAAAAAGTTAAAAAATAGCTGTTCAGTAATTATAAATTTTGTTTAAGACAGGCAAGAAATTTCTTTCGTATCATCTCTTTTCAGTATGTTTTGAAAATTTACGCGATCCACCGATTTAATCTTCACAATTCGTCCACATTTCCAAACCCTCTATTATCGTGTGCTCTGAACCCCTGATCGCCCACGTTTCACTCCCGTTCAGTAATACAAACAGACAAAATAATGCTCTCCGAAAGGACATCCAAACAGTGGTTGTCAATAATCTTCTCTTCTTCAGAAATGCTGATCTTCACATTAATATTATAACAAGATCGCAAACATTATAAATGTGCTGTTAACTATCTGTGCGACTTCATAATGTTTTATTGTACATATTTTTTATTTATATCATGTTTGACTGACCACCTGCACTTACAGCAACTATAATATCCAGCAGATCTGTAAAGGCATAAATGCTCTAAGATACTGTGAGGGTGAAGGTAGGGGTGAGAGTTTAAAATTAGGGAAAGTTCAATTTTTAAAACTCACAACCACCAACTGCGAACCAAATTCCTAAACATGCAAAAACACTGGAATTGTGATTGCTACTGTTTGACTCGTTTTCCAGGGAATGATATCGCACGTTCGCAGCTTTCCTTCCCTGCATATGATTAACAAAAAAATTCATAATAAAGTAATTTCATGTGAGAAAAAGGGTGTACTAACTACTATCTTTGAAAACACGTGGAAGTTCACTTTATGTTGTTTATTACCACATTAAAACCCTGTGGCTGATACGTCTGTACGTATTTATCAAATAAAGTTATAGCTCGTGAGCCCCCAGACAAATTGAATATTTGTCGCAAATTGTTTTTACACCATGTGCCTGTCTCAAACACCGTTTACGTCGATGCCTATGTGACCACACATGTTACATTACAGTCACTTTAATTCAGTGCGATGCACACCTTGTTCCACCGGCTAAATATTCACAACGCACAGTAGCACTCGATTCAACTTGGTGTAGTCTACGACAAGCAACCACACATGGCAATTGCCACACAAAAATCTATAGTCTCCACCAGGAGATCAACATGCCGACTGAGCAGAGCGACGCCGCCCGGCCAGCTTCCCCACTCGCTCCCGACTCCTCACTTCCTACACCATGTAGCCCAACTGTCGGGTTTTTTTCCTTACGTCATCAACTTCCAGTGAGCTGTTCTAAGCGACTTGCCAACGTACAGCGCTCAGCCAATACATTTCTAAAACTTTGCTTAAAATCAAAATAATTACACTACACATTAAACAAATATCCTCTTACGTTTTTATATTAGTATAAACATCCCTTGTACTATTTATTATAATCGTGCAATTTCTTATATCGCAGATAAGTTATTTAACTGAATATTTCAAGGTAAAATACACAAGATTAATTGAAAATAAAATGAGAAATAGTTAATATATTATTTTTATAAACAAACATTGCCATGCTAGTTGTGTAACTGTCTTGTATTAATTGGTAATTTATTACTTTTCATTGTCAATTAAACATATTACCCCAGATGTGACTATATCAGCTAATGTATTGTTTATTTGTCAACAGGCTATTTTGTAATGAGGGCCTCAAAGGTTCCTAACTGCATCGTATTACTTCAAATGCAAGTAGTATTAGAATATTTTATTTCACGCTGTGCACTGCACTGCGCCTGGCACTCGCCATTGTCCCTCTCTCCCCTCACTGGAAACGAACCTGGAAAATCTTAAGCTGGAATGTCGGCCTGCTCGCTGGCCTCCCGTCAGCTACAAGCACACAGCAAATCTCAACGTGGAGAATTTCTACCTATGGCCTAACTATAAATGTTGTCACCCAACTGCGTACATACATTGCTACCATAATTAATAAGATTAAAATTGTGTAACATTTAGTGCATTGGCATGGTCAATGTTTGCAGTGAACTTCATACTGTTTAATTATCAAATGCTATTAATTACCAATATTTCTATTTGGCGGTATTCTCACAATACCAGACCAGAAGATGTTCCTCGCGTGACGAAACCGGTAATAAAAACATATTTTTTCTTTTTTGCGTTCTTAGTATATTATTAATTTGAATTCAAAAGCCGCGACGGAGTGGCCGAGCGCATTGAGACGCTATGTTCCGATGCGCGAGGCCATTCCCCGTCGGGGGTTCGAACCCCCCCCCCCCCCGGGCAATGATGTTTGTGTTGTCTTTAGTATATTTCGGCCATCAGAAGTTATTTTCCTACCCAAGTAACAAATGTCACCTACTACTTTTATTGTCTTATTACCTCATCTAATTCATTCAGAATCGCCTTATTTTCTTCGATTACATTGCATTACCCTTGTTTTGCTCATGCTGATGTTCGTCTTATACCCTCATTTAAAAAATTTGTCTATTCCCTTCTTCTCTTCCAGGTCATCTGCTGTCAATGACTGAATTACAGTTTCGCTGTGAAACTGCAAAGCTTTTTTTCTTTTTATTCTCCCTGAACCGTAATTCATTTTTAAAATTTCTTCTTGCTTTCCTTCACAGATTTCTCAGTATACAGATAAATTTACACTGGGAAAAAGCTACAACCCTGTATTAATCACTTCCGAACCACTGCCTCCATTTTATGCCATTCGACTCTTATAAATACCGTCTGTTTTCTGTGAACGTTGAGTATAACTCTTCGTTTCCTGATATGTTAATCTTGCTGTTTCAAATTTTAAAGAATTTATTGCAGTCAGTACTGTCAAAAGCTTTCACCAAATGTACAAAATCTAGAAATGTTGACGTCTGTGTCTTTAACCTATTATTGAAGATAATTCATAGTGTGTTTCTACATTTTTCCTAAATCGAATTTGATCTTCCCCGATGTTAGATTCTACCAGTTTTTCCATTCGTTGTAGATAATTAGCGTTAATATTTTGCAGCCGTCACTTTATAAACTGATATTTAAGTAATTTTCACATTTGTCTGCACTTGCTTTCTTTGGACTTTGAATTATTATATTATTCTTTAATTCTGGGGCTATTTCCCCTGTCTAACAAATTTGCACACAAGGTGGAAACGTTCCTTCATGACTGACTCTCCCAACGGTATTATCAGAGGAAATATCTACTACAGGGCCTTGTTTCGACTCAAATCTTTTAGTGGTCAGTCAAATTCTTCTCACAGTATCGTATCTCCTATCACATCTTCTTTCTCTTTCCTTTCTACAATAATGCCCTCAAGTTCTTTTACCCCGTATGGACCCTCTTTACTTGTCTCCAAACATCTCATTTTTCTCCCTGTACGCGGTATTTTACTTTCCACTAGTTATTCATTCTTTTACGGACGTACATTTTTCCTTTAGCCACTCCTGATTGGCCAATCTGCACCTTCTGTCAAACCATATTTTTTGCTGTCTCTGATCTGTTTTGGCTGCTTCACATGCACCATTTTTAAATTTTCTACTTTTATTAAGTTCAGTATCTTACGTGTTATCCAAGGTTTTCATTATTCCTTTCCTGATAGAACTATCTTCTCAGCCTGAACACCCCGATGTAATCGAATTAGGTCTCTCGCTTCAGAATTTTGATTATTATCAAGCTACTTTTGACGATACACTGAAATTTTTATTTATTTTTTGTTTATCTTTGATCAGCGATACTTATCGCCTCCTGTTCTCTCTGACTCGCAATGCAACTAATTTAATTTCGTTCGTCATTTTTACTCCCAAACAAGCGAGAAGACGAAACCGAGATAGTAGTTTTTTACTCACTCTCTTGTCTATGTTCTTTCTGTACGGACGTCTTCCATTCATATATCTATTCAATGTAAGTTATCGTGATGCAAGTTGTAAAAATATATTACTTAAATTTAAAATCATCCCCTCTCTTTGGCTTTTATTTAAATGAATCCCTCCACGCCAAATATTTAATTTCTTAAGGTTTTCAGCTCCTCTACATCCGTAATAGTTTAATGTTCAGACGCCATTACAATCGCTTCGCATTGTCTGCAAAATTTCAATCAATCATCCTTATACTATACTTTGCTTGATTTTAGAACCTGCTGTCATTTCTTTTGTAATATCACGAAGTACGATCATTTTTTTTTTTAATTTTTTTATCATTACCAATCACTTCATGTTCCACCCACGGTCACACAACAATGAAAAGCGAAGTGAACAGTCTGAACATTGATCTCCTACGGAAAGTATCTCGAACATTCACTTATTAAATAAGACATAAAAGTTGTCATTTCCAGATTCTACAATACGAAGTGCAGGATTAAGCTAGATGCTTTCCGTAAGTTTCATAACGTGCTGTTGCTTGTATGGTGCCCAACTTTAATATTCAATTCGCGGTTTATTTGCTTTAATGTTCATTTTGTGCTGTATTTTAACTAACTTATTTCAAAATTCAAACATTCGGTACCATCAATTCTTTGTCCAAAAATATAATCGCGGAATCTACTTTTAACAATTATGGCATCATACGAAGCAAGGGCAACGTTATATACTGATGGACGTTAAGCGTGATAGGAGTAATAACAACGGTTTAATGAGAGATGCATACATGTTCAAACAAAGAGACATATTGAATAAAGGAAGCAGTAAAATTAAAACAAACTCTGTTAACCAGATAAAGTGAGAGCGCTGAAAATAATAGCAAAACATTTTAAATATTATACCACTTCTGTAGGTTCGTGCATTGCTAGTCTCTGCTCGGTTAACGTGAGGAAATCACGTACAAGAATTACTTCACTAGCCGAGATAAGGACAATGGGGATGAGGTTACATCAGCTGATTAGGCAATGAGTGCACAAGATACTTCATTGCCCGATCAAGAGGATTTATGACTTATTTGGTTGCGGTCATAATTGTTAGTAGTTATTGTAATAAAGTTCCTGAAAAAAGCGGGAAGTAGACAGAAGAGTTGGGTGAATGTTGTGTAACTTATGCACGTACCCACATTCAATGCCTGATTTTCGTTTTAACTGAACACATCCAGTAACGCGTTACACCGGCTAGTTAGAGTGTCAATAGAAAAGAGAGAGCACACAGTTGTAATATGTGTAGTTTAACAAAGTTTAGTGAATGGTAATTACATATGTATCCTACACTCCCTCTTCCCTCTCTTGGCTTCCTCTCTTGGTCCCATATTCATGCATCTTTCTTCTTCCCTCTCCTTGTTCTTCCCCTCCCACCGCCCCCAATGGTCTCTTCTCCCGTCTCCTAGTTCGTCGGATTCTCCCCCCCCCCCCCAAACCCTATAATTTTTTAACATCTTAACCTACTTATTGGTTAACCTAAACTCAATGTTGACTTTTTTTCAGTGTTTATAATAACTAGAACATATGAAAGAGACCTGCGATCAAAGGCACATCGTCCTTTTGATGATATGTTGATATGTAGGCTGTTGTGGCGAAGAGGTCGTTACATCTTCATGCCAAACGTATTTCCATAATGAATGGTTTACATGATTGATCAATTTGAAAATTTTACATTACCTGTGGTATTTACATATGTAAAATGTGTTGTAAAAATTATAAGTTTAAAATAAACAATAGTTCCATTGCACTACCTTACTTTTATAATAAATATTTTCAAAAGAATAAATAATGTTCCTATAGACCCTACCCTATGTATGGATAGGGAAAACAAAAATAAATACCTGTCCCTTTTCATCCCGCCAATTGGGGGGGGGGGGGGGGAATAGGGACACGAACATAAAAATATATATGGAGAAACAAGTTTTTCATTCAATGGGATGGACAGCCTGATCAATGTTGCAGATCGTAAAAGTATTAGCTTCAACACAGAACTTATTTATTGATCAGCAATACAAAAATATCTCAAAAACTGTCCCTATTCACTCCAGTTATTTTGTGAAGAAATATTAGAGCTGTCCTGTTATCAAAGAAATGCTCTGTGTTTCGAGTATTGTAGATATGACCTGTCTATTGAGTGTGTTGTATCTAAATGCATTAATATGTTATTTGAATCGAGTTTAATGACCTCGTTCGGTGTGACCAACATATTGTGAGGGTCAATGCATTTTATCGTTCTTTTTTTTTTTTTTTTTTTTTTTTTTTTTTTTTTTTTTTTTTTGTGTAGGTGTCTATTACTTATTTTATTATTGGTGAAGAAAGCAACTCGTACATTGAATGGTCTCAACACATTGCTGGTGAGTGTGTGTGTCAACAAGCACTTTATGTCTGTACAGCCTTCAAAGACATCTTTACTCGAGGGATACGAAACGTCAGGAAGAAGATTATGCCGTAGATTATGGCCATATCACAAGAAACTAGTATAAACAATAATTCAGAAGCTTCCGACCCAATGGAAAGAAGACACAACTGTAGACGGACAAAGATATTACACTAGTCTCACTTAGCTATTGGCTCTAATTTACTTTAGGGTAATGGGCCATATCTCAAGAAACTAGCATAAAAAATAATTCAGAAGCTTCCGACCCAATGGAAAGAAGACACAGAACTGTAAACGGACAAAGATATTACACTAGTCTCACTTAGCTATTGGCTTTAGTTTACTGGATAATTGATTTGTCACAAGACCGCAACATGCCACTAAGATTAGTACAGAATCTTATGTAGAAGAAAGTAGTAATAGAACTGCTATTGATATAACAGCAGACGTAAGATGACTGGTGCAGGATCGAAGGTAATTAAGGCTACCATGAAATAAAACAAGAAATTAGGAACAATTGGCAGCATGTGCGCCAATATTCTAATTTACAGTTCGTATTTTACACTTCGTAACATTTATGAATGTATTTCCCAGACGTGGCAGATTTGTAAGAATCAGAAAGCAAATGTGCACTGTTGCACTCTGCAGTCTTGACGTTCAAAGAGACAGGAAAGCGGCCGTTCGCCGCAATTCGCGCAGGCGGGTATCCGCTTTAACTTGCAGACACACTTTAAGGGAGTCGCCGGTTTGTTTTATTTTTATTCCGCCCGCGTTCTCGGAGGAGGAACGAACACAAATATCAGTTTTTACGGTGGAAGATCTCTGCAAACTACAAGAGGACGAATGCATTTGTTTTTTCGTCCTTCCGGACGACATTTTGGGGCGGGTGTTTTTGCCTTTGTCCGGGAGACGGTATTTCACGTGCGTATTACGAGGGCGACCAGGGGCTGTATCAAAGGAGCGAGCGGGGAGCGGTAAGAGCGGCAAGGTGGCGAAGGGGTGGGGGTGGAAAGGCGATGGCCCGCACCCTCCAACAGCCAGCCAGCGCGCCTTTCGGGGCGCTGCCGTACCTTCCCTCGGCCAAGAGGCTAAAGCTGTGCGGCGAGGACTTACCCGAAGGCAGAGTGACGTCACTGGACCAGCCTCTCTCCCAGAGGTAACTGGGAAGGGGAAGAGAAGGAGGACGCGTCACTTGAGACACTGGACTCGTGCTGTTCGGAGGTCCAGCGTCAGAATTTCCTCAGACCAAACCGAATACAGGAAAACGTGCCATACTGGACACTTCCCAACAGCGGAGTCTTCTTAATAGTGGATGTTTTAAAATTCCCCTAAAAAACAACGTTAGCTCTTATGCTAAAACAATTCCGAATAGCGAACATTGGCCAACCGCAGTGTCCGAGCGGTCTGTGACGCGCCAGTCACAGTCTGCACAGCCGCAACGGTAGGCGGTTCGAATTCCCCTCGGGCATGGCTGTTTGTATCGTCTTTAGTATAAGGTAGTTCATAAGTAGTTTGTAAGGTTAGGGACTGTGATCCCGCAGTTAAGTCCCTTAAGCTTAACAAACATTTGAACATTTTTGAATAACGAACAATCTCAATAATGGAACCGGGCACCCTAATACATCCCCAAACACAATTAAAACATCCAAACGTTGGACCGCGAAAAAGAAAAATACGCTTGTAAACTAAACGGCAACGATGATTATCATTAATTTCAGCGTTGTTTGAATTAAACTTTAACGTACTGTAATGGAGCAGAAACGGAAAATAGACAGTTTGTAACAATCAGTCACAAGAAAATATCTGTAGGAAGGGAAGCATGATGCAAAATATTTATTTTAAAGTTTTTCAATTCTGTAACATGATATGTTAAGCAACTGGCTAAGCTCTGCTGGCGCTTGAGAACGGTACATTAACTGAAACCGGTATCTTTGAGTTAATAAAGTAAACAGCTGTGATCAACATATCGTTTAACAAGAGTAAAAAAAGATGTTCACGCTAAACGAGAAGGTGGAATTAATATATGTCTCTGAAAAGAAAAGGCGTATTGTTAGAGATATGACTAAGTGGTTTGGTGTCGGAAAATCACAATCAGAAACATTTTAAGAAACCAGTAAACTCGCTTTTCCCAACACAGCGGGTTTAAAGGTAGACAGTTTCTCTTTTGAATGGTTCTGCTTTGGTCCCAGCAACATCTTTCCAGCTAGTGGTCCTCTGATGCACCAGAAACCACTCGTCTTCACCAAAGACTTACGACTTTACGATTTTAAAGCATCTCTAGGTTGCCTCGACAAATTTAGGAGTTAGACACGACATATATTTTCTGTATGTAGTCAATCAAGGTCAGTGTATAAAATCATGCATTATGTCAGATTGGCAAGAGTTGATAATGGTTTTTGTAAAGGTTATGAAGAAGAAAACACTTTTAACTGTCACGAAACTGACATTTTCTACACAGCTCTTCCCAGTAAAAAGATGGCTCTGAAACATGAAAACTGTTCAGAAGGGCAAAATTTCATAATAACGAGTCACTGTTTTACTGTGCTTTTATAGGAGAAGCGAATTAAAAACGCCTTTAATTAATGGCAAGTCTGCGAAGCCTAGATGTTTTAAGGGTATTGATATGTGTAATCGAAAAGTTGAGTTGTATGCTAATAAAAGATCGTGGATGACAAGAGCAATAGTGACTGAATGGTTGCTCGCATTCGACAGAAGACTGCAAAGACAAAAGAGAAAAGTGATTTTGTTTAGTGATAATGCCATTCTTCTTTGCGAAGGTGCACTAAAAATATTAAAATAACCCTTTGTCGGCGAATTTCAACTTCAGGTTATTAAAAATTTCAAATTATTTTACAGGCAAAAGGTGTTGAGAAATATTTTCTTACGAATGGACAATGTTGAACCGGGATATGAACTCGGAAAATCTATCAATATCTTCAATGCAGTTCTGTGGATTTCTACAACCTTAAAGCAAGTAGCATCCACTACAGTTAGCAACTAAGAAGGAAGGGTTCATTTATAATGATCGTGCTTCAGGTATTGGCAGCTTATCGAGAAATAGAACCTCAAGGAACATGAGCAAGAACTTCAAACCTTTGAATAGGATTTGGTGTAAGTGAGCGATGTGCCAATACCGATGATGAACTGTTTACTGAATATACAACAATTAGCGTAAGTGTCATCATGCAAGAACTTTATCAAGAAGGGCGTGATGAAAATGTTGAGAATGCACAACAGGGTGAATACGAAGATGAACATAAATGAACCAGAGCTAATTTCACCTTCAAATAAGCAGAAAATTGAAGTGGTAAGGCCGGCCGCGGTGGCCGAGGGGACTGAGGCGCTCCAGTCACGGTCTGCACGGCCACTACGGTTGGGGGCTCGAATCCCCCCTCGTGCATGGATATTTGTGCCGTCCTTAGTCTTAGCTAGTTCATAAGTAGTTTGTAAGCTTAGGGACTGATGACCCCGTAGTCAAGTCCCATAAGTTCTACAAACATTTGAACATTTTTTTTTTAAGTGGTAAGAAAATTTAAACACCATTTTTAGTGAAAAGTAATGAAGAGGGACAAATTGAAAAGAGAATCATGAGTGACTCTCTGGTTCATAAGAAAAATACATGATTAATTCAGACCAGTCTACCTGAATGCATGGGAGTAATTTTAGGACTGCATTAAGCTAGTGTGTGCTGTTAATGTAGTACTATACCTAAATAAAGAACATTTTTAATAATTTAATTCAATGGTTATCAGTGGAACAGTACATTTCTCCTTTTCTTAAGAGCGGGCACTTCTTAAGAGCGGACAATTTTTTCCCGCCACTAGTGTCCGTTATTCAGAAGTTTATTTTCATATTTTGTGTTTATCGGTAAGCAACACACAGTATTAATTTTATATACATAGTATAAAATGTAATTCTGAAGACGAGATTTTATTAACCTCAGCAGATAATGTCCTTCAGCCACAGTGTGTAATTTCTAAAATCTTTCGTGGTGAAACGTACTTCTTAAACCATACAACATGCAACCCACCCCCTCGACAGTACGCCAATTTTCGATGGTTGCTCGCTACATATCAGCACACTTCAGTTGCTGTTAACGTTCGTCACTTATACGGTGTAGCCTCACCTGCTGCCAGCCGCAGGTCTCTTTTGAAGTGTTTCTGCTCGTAGAAGGAATGTTCAGCATTATTTAATACTTAGCGATGAATGCCGATGAAGATATTCCTGGAGCACTGGAGCCATATATATTTAAGATGAGGTAAGGGGATAGAAAAAAATAGCGAAATGAGACACGAACTTCTGCGCTTCGAACCCTTTGCCCGCCACCCTGATTTAAGTTTTCCATGATTTCCCTAAATCTCTATAAACGAAATTTTCATGAAGGAAAATCATACGTGCAATGTCTCGATTCAAGATGGTGGCCTAAACCATGACCTTGCATACAAAATATTTTCATTTGTGAGTGTTAAAGACGCTTACTATTCCGTCTACTAACCATTCCTGTTCTCTATACTAAATAAATTTAAAATGCCGGTGTTATGAAACAATTACACACTAAAAAAAAAATCAAACGTTAAATTCAAAAGTGAAATTTCAGAATCATTTGAAAGAGAGCAGGTATCCTATGACGAAATAAGACTCATATGGTACTATTCAGACTCATTTTAGAGAGGAATTATGAGAGAATTGAAAAGTGCACTATATAAATTATGAATGAATAAATAAAACTTCTAAAGAGAAGCAAATACCTGAAAGTGCCTACTGTCCCTTCTACTAACCATTAATGTTGTCTTCCTTACAGAAATTTGAAATGGACAGTCGACTATTTGTGTCGTGAGACAATTACTCTGTAAAAAAATCAAATCTAAAGATATTGAGGAAAGTGGTAACTAAAACAAATATTTCACTTCGTGTGTAGGGCCCATGAAACTGGCGAAGAACCATCAGATGTTTGGTAAAAAACCATCTATGAATTTCTGAAAATAGCAAAGGCACATCAATGTAAGAAATACTAGATAATTATTTTAATTTCTCAATCATCCATAACAGAAGAAAACTATGCATAAACAATAAACGCCTAGCCTATATGGTTGAGCATGCAGACTTTACTAAAGATATACGTACACTCAACTATCACTCAGTAACCTTTGTTTGGAAGAACATCGTAGGACGTAGGCCTACGTATCTCGATATCCAAAATAGAATATATGACAAATGTATTTCAAAACGATAAAAATCGTTAATTAATAAATTTACTTCAAAGAAATTATTCAAAGAATGAAATGATCAAAGAAGCGAGCAACGCCATATCTCAGAATATGGTGCATCATCTCTCCAACAAAACAATCTCCATTAATCTGGAAATTATACGTTATGAAAAGTTTGTAAAACGATGGTGTCTCTGTTCCATAGTGTCCATAAACACACTTCATGTAGGAGAAAAATGCAGAGGAGAAATAAGAGAGAAGAAATCTTCAAACAATAAAGTTGGGTGCACAGTAGTCGAATCAGGCAATCACGCAGTTAGGAGCATCGATGACACAAATCGATAAACTTCCAGACTCTCAGAGTCGGTAAATAGCGGCTCAGTTTTTTCCGACATTTAAGAAGAATGCAAGTAAGTTTCTTAACCATAACACTACTGAAACAGCGGAAAACGATAGATTCAAGGTATTAAGAAGATTAAGAAGATATGAACATGCTCTAAAAAGACACTTAACACACAGAAACACTAAAAACGAAGAGAAAAATCAAGGATTATTGAGGAAAGGCCGAAAGAACGTTGATCTTCATATAGAAATATGAATACAGAAACGACACCTAACGTCAAAAATGTCTTCATTCATTCACTTAAAAGTTAGTATAGCATTTATTTTATGGTGACCGGAAATGCTGCCACATAAATAACTATCGCTGATACTACACGATATTTTTGAAAATAATTCTTTACTTATGTTTAGTCTTTACTTTTTATTGAATTAACTATTTGTTCTGTGTGTCTCGGCCTCTGTTTCTCCCCTTCCGTTGTTACTCTTTGCAGATCCCCTATCACTCTGTATTTATTTCTTGTCAGAGTTTCTCTTGTCTTACTTTCTTCACTGATTCTACAGACAACTCACTTATTTCTTATTGTTCTATACCACCAAATGGCAAACACTTAGATTTCACTCTGTTTCGGTATGTCCATTATCAGCCGTTATCATCCAATCATGGTAACCTATGTTTTGTTGAGCAGGAATGACTTCATAATCTGTGCAAGATTTCCTTTTTTCCTTCGCCCTTGGTTCATCCATCATAGGCCTTTTTCTTCAAAGGTAGCAGAATTCCATAACTCCGTATATTAATCATCAATATTAATATTAAATTTATAGCTATTATAATTTCTGCAGCATCAGTATTTTTGTATTTTTTCGGTTAGCTTTTAATCCAAATTTTTACTCATTGTACCGTTCATTCCGTTCACAGACAGTAAGAATTCTAGAATTTCACTCAGACTGGCAATGTTACCAGTGAATCCTATCTCTGATATCTTACCAGCAGTCTCTGTCTTAAGGGAATTTTTATTCTGAACACATTGATCTCTGCCGTTCATCCTTAATTTTCCCTCTTTGTCCTCATAGCTTACACAATTTTTTCTCGCAAATTGAAACGTACTGCACTATTTTACATTCAGATTTTCTAGATCGACATATCCGATGAAGGTATCTTGATTTATTCTTCAAATTTGCTTTCATTTTCAAGCGCAGCGTTAGAACTACTTCTTTCATGTCTAAAGGAAAACTGGTCATCATCTAACAGTTCCTTAATATTCTTTTGCATTTTTATGCGTATTTATCTTTTGTTGTGGGTGTATGAGAAGTTAAAGTAATTGTGGAATAGTTCTTACATTTGTGTACCCTCGCTGTTTTCAAAATTCATGGATGGAATTTTACAAAATATGTGATGATACTTCGTCAGTTTCATGGATTCTACATACTAAGTTAAATGTTTTAGTTATCCAAGTGACGTTAGAAATTCCGATAGTGTGTGGTCTGCTGCTTCTTGATCTCAGGTATTTCAAAATTATTTTTAATGATAATACTGCTTGCCCATAAACTTTTATATCGTCTGGAGTTTCTTCTTTCACTAGAGTATTCCTCGCCCCCTCCCCCGTCTTTGCCATAGAGGCCTTCAATAGAGTTTCTAAATTCTTCTCTGCGTTCAAAAGTGCGCTTCATAGTCCTCTCAAATTTAGTGTTTATTGATCTGACATCTTCGTTTCTTACGGGATGATTTACAGTCTTCCATATTTGTTTCCAATTCTGCAAAGTAAAAGATGGATTCGTAGCACGATAATACTGATTACGACTTCATGTATGTGTATTTTTCACTGAATTGCATTGTAATAAGTTACACGTATTCCGTTTCGTTTTTAATCACAAGAGATGTTTGGCGAAGTAAAAGATTCCATATTGGATTGTATTTAATATAAAACGGAAGCTGCTTCCGTCGCTTAATATTCTGTGAACATTTGTTGTTGCCTACGGATACGTGTGTGAACCGCTCAATTGAAATGCGTTGTAAATAAGTGCTCCTTATTCTGCTTGATTTTAATTCGCATCCATTTTTCGTAATATATCTCATTTAATGGAAAGTCCATGATAGCAGCTGTTGATACGACTGCAATTCATTATTATTGCCTTTTTGCACCAGATGAGTATTTAATAATGCTTTCAGTGGTGTGCCAATATCTATTAGAGTGGAAGGATAATTCTGGTAGGTACATTAATTTCTGCTAAAATGTATTGCTTTTAATACGTGTTAATAACGTGTGAACACTTTTGAGTAATTGCTTTTGCAGTTTTTTGCCTTTGCAAGTTAGGAGTATCGTAGGGAAGAGGATTCAGTGATGAGAAGCAACATTACTCAATCTAGACTCACATACTCTATCTGTGAAAATATATAACAAAGTACAAAACCAATTCTATCAAATGTCGATAGCATGGTCTTCTCCATTATATGGCAGAAAGTATGAATAATGGTTGCGAATTAAAATAAAGCAGAATACGAACACCATGCTTACAATGCATTTTAACTGAACAAATTCCACAGATTCTAATACAGGGACAAATGTATATGAACCCAGGAAACATGATGTTATTTTTCTATTTTTATTGAATGGGGCCTTTTCACACCCACACCAACGTGGTGACCAACTCAAAAGTTCTACATCCACCTCCGTATTTGTTAGTTTCGTTATGGTGGATCACGGGATTTGGGAGCCAGAACGTTCTGCGTACGTGTGGGCACGATTACCCATTAATACGGTGCATTGGAAATAGAAGTGGTCTCAACTAATGGTAGGTATGTAATGACAGAGACGAAAAATGTGCCACGGCAAGTGACAAGGGTAAAAAACCCTTTTCCACAGAGAGGTGGGTAGTACAGAAACGCGATTTGCTTGCTATGTGAGAGAGTGTGGTAGTGTTAGCAGTGCGTATTTCTCGGTAACATTGTCTTTGCTAGGTTTCTCATAAAGAATCAATTCGGTTTCGATGCGAGAAGCTGCTTCTGGGTCGTCTGCCACAGCGTACTTGTAACATCTTGTAACATAGTCGTCATAATAAGTAGTTCGGTGAAAGAACTGATCAAGTACGAGGAACTGTATAGATTTTCTTTGTGTTCAGTACACTGAATATGGCTTTTCTGCCTTACATGTTGGTCGCCTGTGTGAGCTCAGTCAGCGTTACCAGTCAATATCCTACACAACACTATAGCGTCCTATTTTGGAATATTTCTGCGCATTACGGGATCCACAGCAGATGGAACTGACAGACGATTTAGAGGAAGTTCAGAGAAGGGTAACTCGTTTTGTATTATCACGATGTAGGGGAGATAGTGTCACGGAAATGATGCACTAGTTAAGGTGTAAATCGTTAAAAGAAAGGCGTTATTCGTTGGAACGAGATCTATTTGCGAAATTTCTCTCCCGAATATGAAAATATCTTGTTATCACCCACCTACATAGGGATGTATGATCATCATAACAAAATAAGAGAAACCAGGTCGAAAACGGAAAGATTTAGGTGTTCCCTTTTACTGCGAGCTATTAGAAGACGGAACTGTAGAGAACCCTCTGCCATGTACTTCAATGTGCCTTGCAGAGTATTTATGTAGATGCAGATTGCAGGGGTTGGCAACGTTCATCGTGTTTGTGATTTTGGAGCTCTCTCGACTGTTGGACCACAGGAGAAGTGTTTGATGTTTTGAATACTGAAGTAATAAAACCAGCTTACATTTTGTATGAAAGAAACGAAGTATTTACTCCACACCGTATCACATGTTCGAGCAGAAATATAGCATAGTATGAGTAATATATTCACAATGTAATTCAAAGAGTGCTATATACACAAGCAGCGTTACCTGCGTCACAGTGCTATGAATTCAGCTTCTGTGTCATGTCACGACAGGTTATTTGAGGTTGTGACTCATGCTAAAGGGTAGATTTGCCAACTTAATAATGACTGCAAGGTAGAAATTTCAAGATTGGGTTTTACACATCAAAAGCTACGAGAATGGAAATTTCTCGAATATATTATTTACCGCATTCCCTAAAAACTTTGTTCCCAGATACACACTCCACCTAGTGATAATAGGTCTGTTATTATCATGAATTTAACTGTTTTTAAGTTTCTTGTTGAATGTACCTGATTTAAAAAGAATAGATTTACTATTTTAAATATCATAATAATGATTATGTTTAATGTTGAATAGGTTATAAAATATAACTCTCATATATTTTTCTAGTGATTATTGATCTAATTATTCATCCTAAATGTTCAACCCATCATAGTTCAACCCTTAAAGGATAAATGAAAAATGTGGCAACTGACCCTCCTATTTTGAATGAAATACATGGATTTTCATGTTATATTTTCACGCATTCCAGGTTCACTCCCCACCCACATGGAGCGCTGCTGCTGTTCTCTGTTTCCATACCGGAGCTTACGCTCCTTATTTATGAACCTTACGCTCCTAATATATTGATGTTCTGTTGTGAGCACTGATGTGAAACTTCTTGCCAGATTAAAAGTGTGTGCCGGATCGAACTTTTCATTTCGCACATTAATTTACAACAGATGACCAAGACGCCCGGCCAGAGTGGTTCCGAGAATGTTCACTGATAAGGTTGGACAGAGAGCGCATAGAAGAGATGGAAAATCGAAAAGGCTAACGATATGAGATGGATAGAAAGAAAATCCAATGAAGAAATAAGTTCATCAAGGAAACAAATCTTGCAACCATTTACAAGACACGAAATTATTTGGACATTTATTTTGATACAACAAGTTCTCAACAAATACAGGGTGTTACAAAAAGGTACGGCCAAACTTTCAGGAAACATTCCTCACACACAAAGAAAGAAAATATGTTATGTGGACATGTGTCCGGAAACGCTTAGTTTCCATATTAGAGCTCATTTTATTACTTCTCTTCAAATCACATTAATCATGGAATGGAAACACACAGCAACGGAACATACCAGCGTGACTTCAAACACTTTGTTACAGGAAATGTTCAACATGTCCTCCGTTAGCGAGGATACATGCATCCACCCTCCGTTGCATGGAATCCATGATGCGCTGATGCAGTCCTGGAGAATGGCGTATTGTATCACAGCCGTCCACAATACGAGCACGAAGAATCTCTACATTTGGTACAGGGGTTGCGTAGACAAAAGCTTTCAAATGCCCCCGTAAATGAAAGTCAAGAGGGTTGAGGTCAGGAAAGCGTGGAGGCCATGGAATTGGTTCGCCTCTACCAATCGATCGGTCACCGAATCTGTTGTTGAGAAGCGTGGAGGCAAATCAGCTGCTGATAGTGCCTAACACGCTGTACATGGTACGGAAACAACTAGTTCTTCCGTAGCACTTTCCATACAGTGACGTGGTCAACGTTACCTTGTACAGCAGCAACTTCACTGACGCTGACGTTAGGGTTATCGTCAAATGCATGAAGAATTGCCTCGTCCATTGCAGGTGTCCTCGTCGTTCTAGGTCTTCCCCAGTCGCGAGTCATAGGCTGGAATGTTCCGTGTTCCCTAAGACGCCGATCAATTGCTTCGATCGTCTTCCTGTCGGGACACCTTCGTTCTGGAAATCTGTCTCGATACAAACGTACCGCGCCACGGCTATTGCACCGTGCTAATCCATACATCAAATCGGCACCTGCCAACTCCGCATTTGTAAACATTGCACTGACTTCAAAACTACGTTCGTGATGAACACTAACCAGTTGATGCTACGTACTGATGTGCTAAAAAATGTTCAAATGTTTGTAAAGTCTATGGGACTTAACTACGGGGCTATCAGTCCCTAAACTTAGAAACTACTTATGAACTACTTACGATTAGGACGGCACAAATATCCATGCCCTAGGGGGGATTCGAACCCCCGACCGTAGTGGCCGTGCAGACCGTGACTGGAGCGCCTCAGTCCTCTCGGCCACCGCGGCCGGCGCGGTGAATCGAGGAAGTACAGTACATACTAACGAAAGAATTGGGTATTTTGACAATTGTCTGCACGAATTATTCTAATTTACATTTAAAGAGAAATACTTAAATGAGCTCTAAGATGGAAATTAAGCTTTTCCGGAGACATGTCCACATAACATATTTTCTTTCTTTGTGAGGAAAGTTTCCTGAAAGTTTGCCCGTACGTTTTTGTAACACCCTGTATATCGGAAGGCATAGATCTGAGATAGAAAAGCTGAGGAAGGCTAGAAACGAAAACGATAGAAGAATGGTTGGCGGTGTTAATTTATATTTATAAACTTTGAACCTCTCTTACTCTAAATATTGTCGTTAACGTACAAATTAGAAACAGGCTAATTAGGCGAATCTGCAAGATATGTAGATGTAGTGTTGTAAAGATATCCAATTACAACACTGAAAGACTAAATCAAATTCAGCGTCACCATAAAGAGTCGAAGCAAGTTTTGAAAGTGCACTAAGTAAATACGTTATAAGTATGGAGTAACTCAATCCAATATTTTCACTAGAGAACAATAATTTTGGGTATACAAATACATTTCAATATTCTCGTGTTCTTGTTTCAACTGAAGAACGATGAACTAAACGAAAACAAGATTCGCATCTTCATGAAAACCTTTAAATTTTTGAAGTTATCGAAGTGAATGAAATACGAATCGAATTTAAAAAAAATAAAAATAAAAAACTGACTTTCTTTTTAGTCCACTTCATGAGACGGATACGAGTGCCACTGCGCTGATTGGTTATGAAAGTGTCTGATCAAATACATGCTGAAGCTGAAAGTGCTCGACAAAGATGCACATGTAAGACCCTTTCCGTTTTATGCGCGCATGTTTTACTTTTCCGTTCCTCGTGGTCACGGCGGAAATGGATCCGAAAGAGGTGGGCAGATGAAACATATTTAACACTGTTTCGTGCTTCAGATTGTGTCCGAATTGACACTGTTTACTGTTAACGGTTTCCAGTTATGCAATTACGTATGCGAAAATAAAAAAACTGAAGTTGTAGTACACTCCAAAGAGGTGAGATGAAGTTTACGGCGGTGGAGCCCCAGGAAGTGAAATAGGGGCAGAGCGCAATGAATACCTTCACTAGACGGTAGTTAATGGTGATCCTACTGATGACAATGGGGCTAAAGCAGAGGTACTAAACGCAGATTTTCATAATTTTATTTGCTTGTGTCGTATGGCTTCAAATACAGTAACAGATTACATTAGTAATCAGCGTCAGATTACATCTGGTACAAATTCGAGATAAAACATTTATGGACAATATACACAGATTAAAGATAAAATACTGATAATAACAAATTATTAAATTAAGTCACATAGAATAATCAGTGATATGATTACGTAAGGTGACCATGTAGTTGTCATCACTGTACTGCTCAGGGATGGATGTCCAGCCCTTTCAGCGAAGTGACGGCTTCTTCCTTAAGCGAATGAAGGTTTTTGAAGGTACCTTGGATTTTCGTTAAATGACATTCAATTGCCATGTCCTATAGTGTATGTTTGTTGTGTCCACAGTCGCAGTCAGGTTATCATCAACGCTCCATTTATGCCTCCAGTATGGCAATTTCCTTGCCCTGTTCGGAACCGGTTGAGTAATGTCCAGAATTTCCTTCGTAGGTCGACTTGGGCAAGGTGTTGTGTTAGATCTTTGACTAGATGATTTGCGTCTGGGTTGGAGACAAACCATTCTCTGGGCCAATCATCATCATTGTTAAAATTGTCTCTTACTAAACTCTTTCCCACTTTGCGTGTTGGTTTACGAGCCCTTAGTCGAGATTGAGAGATGAAGTCTTGAAGCATAGGGAGTTGAAGGTTGGCTAGGCATTTCTCCCACTCTTTTTTCAGTGCTAGCTGTTTCGTAAGTATGGAGGATGAATGTTGGACAAAACAAGGAGCCACTGGGTTCGTGTTGTTGGTTCCCGATATCAGCCTCATAGAGTTATTCAGTTGACTATGGGCACTATTTAACCACGTAGGACTGCAGTATTCCCCTACTGGGTAGATGAGAGCAAGAGCTGTTATCCTTAAGGTTATCGCATTAATTCCTCAGTCATTTCTTCCAGTTTTTGGGTTACGTTGTTTCTAGTTTTGATTTTACAGGCTGTCTTCTCCAGGTGGGCTCCGCCACAAGGAAGGAAAGTGTCGCCTCTGTTCTTTTAACCAGTGTCTCCGTTCATCTCGTCGCATCCAGTGTTTTGTTCTTTCAACGTAATTATTTATTTATTTATTTTTTAACACCAGCGTGGCACAGTGTCAACTTACTGCACGTTTGTTTTTATCATCTAAGTCAATTGTAACTTGGCTAGCTTTCCGTCTTGTCAAGTTTTAATTCACCAACTCTATTGTACATTTTATCACTTCATGTCCATTGTTTTAAAAACGTACAGCTGAAGAGCAGCGTGAGAAACTAATAAAACAAAGATAAAGATGCTCAGAACGTCAAGAACGTCAGTAAATCGAAGACAGTAACATTTCAGGTAGATCATGGCAGAAAATTCTATCAGAGTATCTTGGAATTAACCGTGTTGCTGTTACGTTCGTCCCACGGCTCTTGAGTCAAGACTAGGAAGACCGCCGCCTAACAATATGTTTTGATAGCGCAAATGAGAACGAAGGGTACCTTGAAAGATTCATAGCTAATGGTGAGCAGTGGTTGTACGGTTATGACGTTGAGTCAGTGACAGATATTCAAAGTGTGAAGGAAAGGTTCTGCACGACCATAATTTCGTACGTGTGGTCAAGTTAAATGTGAAAGTTCTTTCTTTCACTTGGAAGGAACAGTTCATCATTGATACATGCCACAGGGAGCACATATTAATCGTTGATACTGACAGGATGTGTTGCGAAGACTGCAAGAAAATGTGAGATTAAACAATCTGAAATGTGAGGAGACAAAAGCCTCAGGATAATGCACTCGCACATTCATTCCTGTGCTTCATCATTCTCAGTTCTCTCCAGACCTGGAAACTGTGCAAATTTTTCTTTTTTTCTTTCCCCTCTATCTCAAAGATTTCAAATGTTTGTAAAGCTTATGGGACTAAATTGCGGGGTCTTCAGTCCCTAAACTTACAAACTACTAATGAACTAACTTATACTAAAGAAAACAACAAAAACAACTATGCCCGAGGGAGGATTCGAAATTCCGACGCGGGAGGCCGAGTGATGCACAACGTGGCGCTCCAGACCGCTCGGCTACTCCCGCGCGGCTTTCTCTCTCATGTTGGAAGCCTCGTTCAAAGGACGAAGATTTTCAGCGAGATAAAAGATTGGATTAGATTAGTTGCTCGTTCTATAGATCCGTGTTTAGGAGATCTTCGTGGATGCGGAACATTCCCAGACTGAGCCTCGCGCAATCCAGTTCGTGGCGCACCAAGACCGCTTGCTGAGGCGGAAACGGCGGTGGGAGCGGTGTACCAATTGTGGAGGAGATTTTTTCGGAGGAATCCATGCACGATAAATAAAGGGTAAGTGTAGAAAAGTGTGTGAACAAAGTTCCGTAACGTTTTGAACATATCTCGTAGAAATGGAAAATGAAGAAATTCAATGTCAGTGAAAGTTTCTTTCTTTTGTTTTTTATTACCCAGCAAGTACAGAACTTAATGAAAGAGAGCTGCATATTTTTACCAGTAAAAATTGTTAAGTAAAATTTTCATTTTTACGTAGATTTAACTTGTAAAATTGCATGAATTCTGTACATTTTGTTGTTAATTTACGGTTTACCAGCAGGGGTGAGCATGGGTGGAGGAAAAGAGTAAACAAGAGAAGCAAACAGCTATAGAATCTATACCTTACTCGTTAAAGATGAAAACCCGTGACGCTCAGTAGATTAGAAATAGGGCCCTCTCTTCTTTGGGGCAGACGATATTGTGCAAACGTCTCTTCCATGATTCCATGCTTAATGTAGTTTTTTTTTTTTTTTTTTTTTTTTTTTTTTTTTTTTTTTTTTTTTTTTTTTTTTTCATCAGGCCCAAAAATCGTTTTCATAAAATATGACGTCCCGTGTGTGGGCTTATATCTACATCAAATACTGCAGGACCTTAAATTTGTTACAGTTCAAAATGTTCAAATGTTTGTTAAGCTTATGGGACTTAACTACGGGGTCATCAGTTCCTAAACTTACAAAGTACTTATGAATTACTTACGAACTAGGACGGCACAAATATCCATGCCCGAGGGAGGATTCGAACCCCCGACCGTAGTGGCCGTGCAGACCGTGACTGGAGCACCTCAGTCCCCTCGGCCAACGCGGCCGGCTGTTACAGTTCACATCCGTAAAAAGCGAAGTATTCTTTTCAAATGAAAACCTAACGCAAAAGGCGTGCATAGATCGAGTAATCAATAATAAACTGTTTCGTCCAGTAACAGCAGAAATATTACGAGGAAGTACCTTGTTTTAGGAGAGGTGAAGTAGGCGCTCAATCTTAGGAATAAAGAGCTTGTTTTATTTGGATGTCAGTTAAAGTGAAGAACAACATGACATTAACCTTCCAGCGGCCACATTGTCGTAAAAATAAATAAATAGCATTTTATATTAATATGTGTATTTATAAAATCCGTCTATGCAACTGAAATAAAACAAGTTATTTTTCCACACGAGTTTCACCTGTATTTGGAAGGTATCTTCAGTGGCCTGGAATGTTTTACTATAATTGTATTTTTGTAAGGTTTTAATATTATAGGTTATAAACCGTATAACTAATGATATTTTGTTGTAATAAATTACCAGTTTCTTAGATGCTCGTTACATGTGCTGAATCAGATATTTGTGTTTCTTTCACAATGTTCAAGTGTTTGTAGAGCTTATGGGACTTAATTACGGGGTCATCAGTCGCTAGACTTTACTTATGAACTAGCTAATACTAAGGACGGCACAATCATCCATGCCTGAGGGGAGGGGATTGGAATCCCCGACCATAGTGGCCGTGCAGAACGTGACTGTCGCGCCGCAGACGGCTCGGACACCGCGGCCGGCTGTCTTTCTTTCTTCTTTTATTTCATTTCAGCACTACGCCAACAGGCACGTCCTATTTGGTTTGTGTCGTGTTTTTGTTTCGGACTTAATTGCCAACTGCTGCTGACTGTATGTTTGTCGTATCTTTGCTTCCTGTCAGTGTGTATGTGTGTGTGTGTTTCCGACGTAATTACGGGAAATACTGCGCCACCAATATTTTGTTTTGTTATAATGATAATAATACCATTTTATATACACCTACTCATGGGTGTATTTTAGAGACAGAGAGAGGTAGAGAGAGAGAAATAGAGAGTGAGAGACAGTAAATGAAGCAAACGTCGTCTTCACGTATAAATACTTATTAAAGAACAGACACCACACCAGTCTATAGTAAATTTCATTTTTTGTTGAATTGTCTATTAGACACTTGTATATATTATATTCTTCACACAAATGTTTGTTATTCTTATGGCACTTACCTGCGTGGTCATCATTCTCTTCCCCCTCCCCGTCGGAGTTGGAATCCTCCCTTGGGAAAGGATGTTTGTGTTGTCTTTAGTCTAAATTAGTTTAAGAGTAGTTTTTAAGTTTATGGACTGATGACCCCGCAGTTAAAGTCCCATAAGGTTAATAAACATTTGAACACTTCATCGGTCCCTAAACACATAAAGTACTTATAATCTAACTTATACTAAAGACAGCAAAGTTTGGTGATATACATCTCAGTAAATTAGCTTACGACGCCTATTTTCATTTTCTGGGGCAATTCAACGTTGAGTAAAAAAGTATTCATTGCACAAAAGCGTGTAATCAGAATAATTGCTGGAGCCCACCCAAGAGCATACTGCAGACATTTATTTAGGGATCTAGGGATACTCACTGTAGCTTCACAATATATATATTCAGTCATGAAATTTGTTATTATCAATCCGAACCAATTCAAAAGTAATAGCAGTGTGCATAGCTACAACACTAGGAGAAAGGATGATATTCACTATTCAAGGTTAAATCTAACTTTGGCTCAGAAAGGGGTGAATTATGCTGCCACAAAAGTCTTTGGTCACTTACCAAGTAGCATCAAAAGTCTGACAGATAGCCACCTAGTATTTAAAAAGAAATTAAAGGAATTTCTCAATGGCAACTCCTTCTACAATGTAGATGAATTTTAAGGTAAAACTTAAAAAAAAAAATCCTTAAAATATTGATTGTTCCACATCATTACGAAGTGTCGTATATATGATCTATGGAACAAGTATTAATCTAATCTAATCTAATCTAATCAGCACAGACATCCATGCCCCAGGAAGGATTCGAAATCCCTTCGGGGAACGACCTTGAGCGTCGGAGTATAGCGTCTCAATGCGCTCGGCCACTCCGTCGCAGCTTGTTCGCTACATTACTTGATGTGTTGTTGTTATGGTCTTCATTCAAGAGACTAGTTTCATGCACATCTCCACCCTACTGTAACCTGAGCAAGCCTCATCTGCTCCTCATAAGAACAGCAACCCACATCCATTGCAATCTGCTTACTGTATTCGTCTCTTGCTCTCACTTTGCTATTTTAGCCCCAAATACTTCCCTCTATTGCTAAATTCACGATTTCTTGGTGTCTGTGTCCTAAAATTCGATGTTTTCTTTTAATCGAGATAAGCCAGAACTGAGTTCATTATCTCCTCATTAGTTACGCAATTCTGTAGCACAACATTTCAAAAGCCTCTATCCATCTCCTGTCTGAACTATTTATCGTTCGTGTTTCACTCCCGAAAAAGGCAATACTCCACAAAAATGCCTACAGAAGAGACTACGACGCGGTGGAGTAGACGAGCGGTCTAAGGCGCCTCGCTGCGGAGCGCGCGGTTGCTCGCCGTCGGAGGTTCGAGACCTCCCTGGGGCATGGGTGTGTGTGTGTGTTTGTCCTTAGGTTAGTTTACCTTAGTTTAAATAGTTTGTAAGCTACGGACTAATGACCGCGCAATTTGGTCCGAAAGATTTACAAACATTTAAACTTTTTTTTTTTTTTTTTTTTTTTTTTTTTTTTTTTTTTTTTTTTTTGTGAAGATACTTTCTTACCCTTAAATTAATATTTGATGGTAGGAAATTTGTCTTTTTCAAAGCCGCTTTTCTACCCATTGCCATTTTGCTTGTTATATCCTCTGCACTGCGACCGTAATATTACAATGCCCAAGTAAGAAATCTCATTCACCGCCTTAATTGTTTCGTTATGTATTCTACTTTCTTCATCAACGCGTGATCGTTTTTGACTACATTCCATTACCCTTGTTTTGATTTTGTTAATGTTCATCTTATATTGTCAGCATACTGTATATTCCATTCAATGTCTCTTCTAGGTCCCTTGGGGTCTGTGATAGTATTATAATGGCATCGGGAAATCGGAATGTTTTTATTCAAAATACAAATTTTCAAATACTTGTAAATCTAAGGGACTTAACTGCTGTGGTTATCAGTCCGTAGGGTTACAATCTACTTAAACTAACTTATGCTAAGGATAACGCACGCACCCATTCCCGAGGGAGGTCTCGAACATCCGAGGGCGAGCAACCACGCGCTCTGCTGTAAGCCGCCTTAGAGTGTTTAGCCAGAAATGTAGAAATATAAGTTCGTCTTCCTTTAATCTACCTTCTAAGATAATTCGTAAAGCCTCCCTCGATACTGTTTAAATATAGCCAACATTGCTAGATCATTCTTGGACATTTTCTAATCGCATTTATAGATTTATCTTATATACAAAAATTAATGTTTGTTTTTTATCTTTTTGTTCGTCTTTTATGCTCGGCCGTACCGTACATCCGATTGCGATAAAACTTTGTAAACATATTGCTTGCACTATCGTGAAGGCTATACGCATGTCACTGTGCAACAAATAGTTCAGGACATGTGACCTGAACAATGAGATGCGTGAAAAACTTCCGCTTTATGAATGACGTTTAAACTCATTACTTCTTTGTTACTTTATGCATTCGAAACATATTTTTCAGATAGTGATCTTTTATGTCAATGAATGTAAGAACATAATTATTTCTAGGTACTAATTATAGTTTATGAGATATGAGGTCATAAATACCGAGACGCGAGGGAAACTGCTGCATCACGTTTTATTCGCTGCCGTACCGTGAATCTGACTGCGCCGTGGCAGAACAGCCGTGCGCACTAAGGCGCCCCACTGCGGTTGCGCGCGACCTTTCTCCGTCGGTGGTTCGAGACCTCCCTCAGGCATGGGTGTTTGTGTTGTCGGTAAGTTACTTTTTAGTTAGTGTAAGTAGTTTGTAAGCAGGCCTTTCCCCATCGGGCGTTCGAATCCCTCTCGGGCATGAATGTTTGTGCCGTATTTAGTATAAGCTAGTTCATAAGTAGTTTGTACGTTTAGGGACTGATGACCCCGCAGTCAAGTCCCATAAGCTTTACAAACATTAAAATAAATAAATGAAAATGAAAAATAAATAAAAAATAAAGTTTGTAAGCCTAGGGACTGATGACCAAAGAACTGTTAAGTCCCTTAGATTTAAAAACATTTGAATCTGATAAACTTTACATACTTAATCCTCAAAACACGAAGAAACACACTACGTAAAATTTTGCATGGTGCGAAGCAGAGGACACTTTTCATATGAACTTCGATAATATCTACGTTTTTATTCAGATCTTGTTAAAATTGTGTACAATTAACTTCCAAAAGTAGAGGAACGTAAACATCTACGTAAGATTTCATACTGTGTATCGCGGAGGGTACCGTGCAATACTCTTATAAACCACTTGACTGATCATCCCGAAAGTTAATAAATTTATATAATTGTTAACAGATGGAGGAGGCAATGGATTGAGAAGATGGAGGAGGAAATACACAGAGAAGAGGAGGTGACTGGCAGAGAAAAGGGAAGATGGGCGGAGAGGGAGTAGCAGGATATAAACAGAGAGAGGGAAGATGAGGAGATGAGAGGGGGACAGAGGAGGTGATAGGTAGAGAGAGAAGAGAAGGTGGACAGAGAGGCAAAGAGAAAGGAGACGTGGACTAACATAGGACTAGATTCAGTATATATCCGAGAGACGCAGACTTTTCATCTAGTTTAAAAAAAAAAAAAAAAAAAAAAATCAGCACTTCTACTCACACACAAACACGCATACACACAAATAGAAGGATGCAATAAAACGTGGTGACTAACATCCAAGAGTATCCGTGAAAGTCACGATATGTTGTTATTGTTGTTGTGCTCTTCAGTCTGCAGACTGGTCTGATTCAGCTCTCCAGGCTACCCTGTCCTGTGCAAGTCTCTTCGTAAAAAAAAAAAAAAAAAAAAAAAAAAAAAAAGTTTGTATAGTCTACGGGACTTAACTACGGGGTCAGTAGTCCCTAAACTTACAAACTACTTATGAACTACTTACGAACTAGGACGGCACAAATATCCATGCCCGAAGGGGGATTCGAACCCCCGACCGTAGTGGCTGTGCAGACCGTGACTGGAGCGCCGCAGTCTCTTCGGCCACCGCGGCCGGCTCTCTTCATATGACAATGCGTTCGGCAACCTACATCCTTTTGAATCTGCTTGCTATAGTCGTCCCTCGGTCTCCCTCTACTATTTTTACCCCACACGCTTCCTTCTAATGCTGACAATTCCTTTATGTCTCAGAATGTGTTCAACCAATCAATCCCTTCTCTTAGGATATGCCAGAAACTCCTTTTCTTCGCTATTCGGTTAAATACCTCCTCATCAATTACGTGATCTATCCATCTAATTTTCATCATTCGTCTTTAGCACCACATTTCAAAAGCTTCTATCATCTTTTTATCTGTTCTTATCGTCCAACTTTCACTCCCATACAATGCTACACTCCAGACAAATGCTTTCAGAAAGCACTTCCTAACATTTAAATTAACATTGGATGTTAAAAAGTTTCGCTTCTTTAGAAACGCTTTTCTTCTCATAGCCATTCTGCATTTTATATCTTCTCCACTTCGGCCATCATAAGTTATCTTGCTACCCAAATAACAAAATGCATCTACTACTGTTATTGTCTCATCACCTAATCTAATTCCTTCAGCATCGCCTGATTTTCTGATATTGCATTTCATTACCTTCGTTTTACTGTTGTTAATGTTCATCTTATCTGTTCCTTTCAAGACACCGTCCGTCTCATTCAATTGCTCTTCCTGATCTTTTGCAGTCTATGACAGAATTACTATAACATAGGCAAACCGCAATGTTTTTATTTCTTCTCTCTGCACTTTAATGCCCTCTCCAAATTTCTCTTTGCATTTCTTCACTGCCTGTTCAATGCAGAGATTGAACAACATTGGGGAATGGCTACAACCCTGTCTTACTCCCTTCCCAACCTCCGCGTCCCTTTCTTACCCTTCGAGTCTAATAACCGCTGTCTGGTTTTTGTATTGGTTGTATATAACTCTTCGCTCCCTATATTTTACCCCTGATACCTTCAGAATTTGGAAGAGTGTATTACAATCGATACTGTCAAAAGCTTTCTCCAAATCGACAAACGCTAAAAACGTAGGTTTTCCTTTCCTTAGCCTATCTTCTATGATAAGTCGTAATGTGAGTATTGCCTCTCGCGGTCCTAAATTTCTCCTAAATCCAAACTGATCTTCCCCGAGGTTGAATTCCACAAGTTTTTCCATTCGTCTGTAAATAAATCTGTGCTAGTATTTTGCACCCATGATTTATTAAACTTTCACACTTGTCTGCACTTGCTTTCTTTGGAATTAGAATTACAATATTTTTCTTGCAGTCGGAGGGTATCTCCCCTGTCTGTATTCACCAAATATGATCTCAAATTATTAGTACTCACAGTTAGCGTCTTCCGTAACAACGAAATGCGCAACTGAACCGTACTCCTCACACAATGCAAATTTCTGTGACATTTCCAGGATCACAGTTCCGTATGCTTTCCGTTCCGCTCCACCGCTCGGCCTGCCGCTGTCGTTCCTTGTTTGCATAACGCTCGCCGCTTTCAGGACTGCACGCAGGCAGGCTCCTGCCCGCGCGGCAAATATTGAGTGCACGCTGAGCGCTCCCCGATGGAGCCGGTGGGCGTGCCCGCACGTGTCGGTCCGCTAATAAATCCGCGCCGGGCACAATAACGGCCGCGCGCGTTAACTTGGCCGCCGAGTCCTAATTGGTTTTATTGCGTAATACGGCGCCGAGCGCATTAACTCAATTCCCGCACCGTCGCCAGGCGGCAGCACCGGCGGGACGTCGCTAAATTGGCGACGCGCGGCCGGAGGCGGCGGCGGCGGCTCTGCAAAACACCTGTTACCAGAGGCAGACTGCCAGGCAGCCACAATGCCCAGCGCCCGCTACCTGCTCGCGCTGCTGCCGTCCAAATCGAGATTAGCGCGCCTAAATGCCCGTGGGGAATCAACGATCCGGAATACAGCGAGCGGCGCAGCGCTGTTGCCGCGGTTGACTGCCGGCACCGTCCAAACTGAACACAGTACCGCACCGTATTGTGCCGAAGAACCGGTTTCTACTGACAGACGAGCGGAGCACACTGAAGTACGCGGGTGGTCCCATAAGCACCCCACCCAACAAAGAAAACAAACATTTTTGAAAATTCATCGTAAAGATGGTGCAGGATCAGCAACTGGTGATATATTGAAAACAATTTAATTTTCCGTCACAATTGCACTATTTAGGGGTTAGTGACTAGTTTCGGACTTAATCGTACATTTTCAAACCGTTGGCCATATTCCAATTGTAATAATACACTGCATGAAGCAAATGACTGATAAAATCTGCCTGTGGATGCATCATCTGTTTCAACCGATTTTAAATTTTAATGTAATCATGTATTAATAGTGGATAATGAACAGATTTCATCAGTCATTTGGTTCATGCAGTGTATTATTACGTTTGGAATAAGGCCAATGGTTTGAAAATGGACGATTAAGTCCGAAACTAGTCACCAACTCATAAATAGTGCAACTGTGACGGAAAAATAAATTATTTTCACATATCAAATGTTCAAATGTTTGTAGCACTTATGGGACTTAACTACGGGGTCATCAGTCCCTAAGTTTACAAACTACTTATGAACTAGCTAAGACTAAGGACGGCACAAATATCCATGCCCGAGGGGGGATTAGAACCCCCGACCGTAGTGACCGTGCAGACCATGACTGAAGCGCCTTAGTCCCCTCGGCCACCGCGGCCGGCTTTTCACAAATATTTTTGGAATTTGAACATGGCTATTATGGGATGACGTTCATGAAAAGCACACACTATTCCAAAAATGCAACAACACAGTTTTCGAGATACGCAATAAAATTTTGTACCACGCATTACATGAAAGTAACGCATTTACATATAACATCCTTTGATTATATACATTCAAACTTCGTATTGGAATGAAATTTGAAGTTTTATTTTCAAAAAATAATTTATGTTACATTTTCTCAGAAAGTATTCAAGAGATTTCTACAAAAATTTCTCTGTTTCATCTCTTTACATGTTGCAAGCAACTCTCGTAAAGTTCTTGGAATAGTTGAAATAGGAGTATTTTCGTATATTTTTAATTATAGTTCCACAAGTACAATTTTAAATTGATGCAAAATTCCAAGCACTTTGCCCCATATCTCAGTTTGCAATCAGAATTTCAAAATTTGCTCTGGAGACAACGTTTATTAGGTATACAGAAATATGTGTACAAAATTTCATAATTCTACCATTCATAGAATCTGTGCTACGTAGGCTTTCCCGACGTAATGGTTTCCTGAACGCCATCGACACGTAAGATTGCTTCAGCCAGAAAAATCTGTGGTAGCTGAGCACTGTCTTACCGAGGGACATAAAAGGAAGTATGACGAGACACAAATGGTTGCCTCTGTGTCTCGCTATTGGGTCTGCATTTTAAAGGAATCGATCGCAATTCGTCTTTCTGAAAATATTATAAATGTAAAATGTGGAACCCTGTATTGTTTGACATAAGAAAACAAAGGTCTCTCTTTATGCCTGATGAATAGCGGTCTATCGTTTGCGCCGACTTCTACCACTGGCGGCGCTGAAACGTAGAGGGCAGAACTGTCCATTCTTGCGCACGCGCCCTCAGCCTTCAGCGGTGTATTTACGGGCCTCCGCTCGCGGCTTGTACTCAGTCTCAGCGAGTCGGTGTACCAGCACTGTCACCTGAGGATGGTGGCCAGGTAGGCCTCCGAAATATTTTGTCCATACGAAGTATTTATCTGGCAGGAAATACGAGAAGAATATTACCATTCATAAACTCTAACGAAAAGGTATATAAACATTAAAAATACCTTTTCGGGAAACGCAATTTAAAGTTCAACCTATTTTTTTTCCTTATGTCTCTTCTTCAGAAGGCACCACATTTGTACTCTGGGTCGTCTTTCCTATCAAGGCCACTCTTCTGTTTTCTTGTTGCCTGTCTTCTTTCCTTTACCAGGTATTCAACTGACTTTCCAGCTGCAGAGACGCGCTATAAATCTATTTTTCTCAGGGTCTTCAGTAAAATTTCCCATACTGAAGCCCATTATTCCTAATACCTTCAGCCTCCCCACTTTCCTATCATTAAATTGCATCATAAGTTGCAATTATGACAACTGTAGCAGATGCAAATGTGGTTTTAGGGCATCGTTTCCATATGAATGCATTTAGAGACTCATTTAGATTCTGGGTTATGCCATGAACACACTTTTTGAGAAGAGCAGGATCGGCCAGAAACCGAGATCATCACTGTAGTATGCACCATTCACCTCACTAATTTTTCGCCTGGAGCTGGTAGGAGATGAGTTAACATTTTCAGCAGATATTCTTACTTCGGACATAGTCTCATTGCTGGTTTGTCTTTGTTTCTCACGTCTTCTATTCACGAACTTATTCAAACGAAGTTCATCCAGTTTTTTATACTCTTTTTAATCCTGGCATAAATGAATGAAGAAAGAATCGAACACTTGTATAATTCTCCATCGGTATCCCAAGGCAAAACAAAGAATTGCTTCGTCATTATTATTTATAAGGAACAGAGTCAAAGATGATGTAGATACATCCCGCACATGTTTGGTTTAAAGTAATACACGGAATCGTTGCTCTCTGAGCTGGTATTGAAGTGCTGCTTCAAAACATGGGCGTGTCAGGGAGGCCGCGTCACACTTTTAATTGATTTTCAGGCACTTCGGATGCGATTTAATCATTGAAACTCTGGGTACTTATTGTACATCAGTTGTACTAACAAACAAAGAATAAATCGAATTTTGACTTTTTTTGGTCAATATCATCAACGTCCCCCCGTTAAGGCAGCAACCGTTCCTGAAATATAAGGTAAACACTTAACACAGCTCATCGGTTACGTAGGGATAGGGACTGAAGACCTACCTGTTTAGTCCCCTAAAAACCAACAACAACATCAATAAGTAGAGATATCGAAACTAGTTTCGAGGAATTCTATCTCTCAGTAAGAACCAACAACAACAACTTTGTGGTTGGTACCTAATTGTGAATTTAGCGATGGAGGGAAGACCAAGCGATGGATACAATAAGCAGATCAGACAGATGTAGATTGCCGTTATTATGTGGAGTTGAAGAGGTTTGTTCAGGGGTATTGTGGAGAGCTGCACCAAACCAGTCTCCGGACTGAAGACCACAACAACAACCTACTGAGAGACAGAATTCCACGAAACCAGTTTCGATATCCCTACTTAATGGATATTATACTCCAATGTAGGGACGATGGCATAACAGAATGCCGAAACTGGTAGTTAAACAATAAATATTTCTATTAACCATACGGCTATTGGTATCCCACTTCCTTCATAACATTGTCTAGAGTGACGAATAACGGTACACAATGTGGCGATCCGACGGCAGGGTGTGTATACGGCGAATGTCCGGTGAACGTCATCTGCCAGCGTCTGTAGTGCCAACAGTAAAATTCGGTGGCGGTGGTGTTACGGTGTGGTCATGTTTTTCTAGGAGAGGGCTTGCACCCCTTGTTTTTCCCGTGTTACTATCACAGCACAGGCCTTCATAAATGTCTTGAACACCTTTTTGCTTCCCACTGTTGAAGAGCCATTCTGGGAAGGGGATGGCATCTGTTAATACCATTAAACATCTGTTCATAACGCATAGCCTGTGGCTGAGTCGTTAGACGACAATAACATCCCTGTAATGGACTGACCTGCGCGCAGTTCTCGTTTGAATCCTATAGAACACCTCTGGGGTGTTTTTGAATGCCGAATTAGTGCCAGGCCTCACCGACTTCCATTGACACCTATCCCTTGTGTAGCACTCCATGAAGAATGGCCACTACGGTCGAGGGTTTGAATCCCCCCTCGGGCATGGATATTTGTGCCGTCCTTAGTCTTAGCTAGTTCATAAGTAGTTTGTAAGCTTAGGGACTGATGACCCTGTAGTTAATCCCATAAGTTCTACAAACATTTGAACATTTGAACATGAAGAATGGGTTGCCATTCGCCAAGAAACGTTTCAGCACGTGATTGAATGATGCCTGCGAGAGTGAAATGCTTCATCAAGGCTAGGGAGCGACTAACACCACATCGAATTCCAGCATTACCGATGGATGGCGTCTTTCAGTCAGGTGTCTGGATACTTTGATCACGTAGTATATAAACATATACACGTCCATTTTATGGATAATTAACCCTAGAACAGTCGGTCGAAAAACAGTTTCGGGAACTGTCGAGCTGGGTCTGTGGGACAAAATATTTGAAATACTTAGTGCCAGACAGTATATTTACATGAAATGACAAGTTTTTATTTTGTTTAGGTCCTACTAAATGCAGTAGAGATATCATTTCAACTTTTGGAAGCACGCAACAATTACCGTAACTGCACTGGAAATAAAAGTAAAGTGGATTGAAATACAAATATAAATATTTAGAACTGAGGAACAGACATGTTGAATTTTCCTTAAACAAATATGAATTGTGAATATAGTGAACAGTTTGTAGGATATCGTCCTCTACAATCATCACCTTTTGAAACAGCCGCCATATAGGCGACGTACCTTAGGCAATTTGAGATCTACTTGAATCATCAGCTATGCGTGTGTCTGTGCTGGCAAAAGGCTGAACAAATTCCTCTTCATCCCCACTTATTTCACTATTGCTGCAACGATCATATCCGCCACAGAATTTCACTCTCAAATTCGTATAAAATTTTGCAAATTTCACTGAATTTGTCTTGTCATTTTACACTGTAGACAATTGACAAAGATAATGTGGTGTTACAACAAAGCAATTAGTTCACAAAGTAACTAGAAGCTAAATGAAACACCAAATAAAAATCGGATCGTTCTGCTAGACCCATGCGCTTTTTGAAGGACTGACAAACAATAACTAATCATTGAAAAACCTGATTCACGATATGAACGCTTTCTCTCGGATGTTTCAGCAACCTAACAGAGTACTCGATTGAAATCAGCAACATAAGTTCAGTAAACAGATACTAGTGGTTCTCACAGATGCAGCCCGACCGTTATAGGGTTAATTTCTGGGGCGTTCCTGTAATAAAGCAGTAAGAAAAGAAAAAGAGAAAATATAATTTCACATTTTTCGCACTGACTGGCCAGTTTCTTGTTAAACAACCAGGGCACAGTGAGTCAGAATACCAAAAAAGCTGGTCAAAAAAAGGAGTTGTTAATTTTGTACCAAACTCAGTAAGCAACTGTTAACATGATTTTTTATTAACAATATGATATCAAAAAAGTGTAAAAAAATGGCGGATCCATGATGGTGGTATTTATTTACACCACTGCCAGTTATTCATATAAAAGTAATATTTAGGGAATTATCTAGGTTACTGATGAAGAAAGAGTTTAAAAAGTGAAAAATACAGAATACCGGATTCTAGATGGCTGGCTCAATGTATACAGTCATTTTATTCATAAAAAAGGCAAAGCAGTCAACAATACGAAGATTGGTTTGAACACCGCAGTGCTTTACTAGGCATGGTCCTGTTTGGAGGTGGTATGCCGTTGCCTTCCTCCGACCTTCGAACTGACTTACCCAGCCAGTTATAGGAGGACCTACAGTTTAACGTGGGTTCCGAACCACGCTGCTACTCGGTATTTTTCACATGAGCAATACTGTAAGAGATGAAAGAAGTGGAAAGTAACAGATAAAAATCCTAGGACCTGGCGGGGATCGAACCCGCGACCTTTGGATTTGTAGTCCGACACTCTTCCACTGTGCAACTGTGTAAAAGATTACACATAATTATTTTATTTCAAATACAACTATTTATTTTGTAAATTTTATAAAAACATCTTTACTCGAAAATCAGGTTCTGGAATACGATGAATCAGCTGAACCTGGAAAAAAATTCTGTGTTGCACTTTCAGTCATTTTTCCAATTATTTTATTCTTTACAATGCTTCTCGCGTCAATTATAATTTAAACTGTACAAATGCAACTCATAATTAACTCTTCTGTCTTTTTTAAAATGTCTGAACAATGATATTTTCCTTTTAAAAGGTGGCTCAAAACCAGAATAATAACTAGTAGCAGGATTTGAAGCTTAATATACACAGTTAATAATATATACTTGTAGACACAGTCCAGAAGAAAGCGGAATGTCGTGGCTTTCGCATTTTACAATTTTCTTGCCCATTTTCTTGTTGCAGGTTAACTGAAAAATAAACATGCGTAATTGATAATTTAATAGTGATATAAATGTTTTTCATTAGTATATATCTCCTGGAATACCTTCGGTATTGAAAGTACTGGCTTCGCTTGCACAAAACACAAATAATTGTCTTCAGCAACCGCAGTGGAGTGGCCCAACGCTCCCAGGTCCCTTGCTGTGGAGCGCGCCGCACTGCTCGCCGCCGGAGGTTCGAGCCCTCACTCAGACATCGGTGTATTTGTTGTCCTATAATGATTTTGCCGCAGTTGGTGAAACTGAATGAATGGCCTTATCGCTAATTTGCGTGTGGTTCACCAATCTTACGGAATCATTATGAAAATAAATATGAATCACTCGTATCAATGGGTCCAAGGCCATTTCTTATCACTAGGGATAGCTGGGGTTCCTAATCCAAATAAATAAGAAATAGGAGGATTCAATGTTCTATGGTCCACAAAATTCAGGAATGAATGACGATACAAAAGTAATGAATTTCTAACAAGGATGGCACAACCTCTACCTATTATGAAAAATGGTTGATACTGAGGACATGTTAATTGTTTTAATGAAAAGTAAAAATCGCTATTCAACTCGATAAAGAAAACAACGAGAAGCTCAAGAAAACAGCCAACTAGTGAAAGCTACATTTATTTTTAACTGCCCTATAGCAAATTCAATGTGCGTATATCACCAATTCCAAATTAATTCCGTTGTATACCTCTCATAAGACGAACAGCGTGTGGCCACCGTGGATGGGTCGGCACGACGTGAAACTGAAGCTGTGTGACGATGGCTACACAGTGAACGAAATACTTCGTCACAAAACTCCTAAGTTGAAGGCACTCAAGAAGTATCAAAGTCGGGCAAGACGTTCTGTCAACTGCTTGCCCCACTGGCATGGAGCAGAAGAAAAGATCAATTGCAAGCTTGTAAATGAATGCTTCATAATGCAAATAGGATGCACTGAAGTAATAATTTTGTACCTCTGTACACAGAGAAACAAATATGAATACTTCAAGCAATGCGATCTGCACTTGAAATTAATTGTGAGCTAAGTCACTGGACGCTTTGTCAGCAACTGCCCACCTGCGTCTTTGGACAACGAGCGCAGCAAGCCGAATCTCTGCCCCCACCATTACTTCCTTCCATTACTTTCTTCCAAACATCTTTCCCGCCAAAAAGTAGCTTCTAGAGGCTTCTAGAAAGTTATAGATCGTTTCGACCGTTCGGCGGTTGAAATAATTCGTCAATCGAATCGTCACCCGCAAGTTTCGGCGCGAAGTGTAAGCGCCCATCGGCTGGTCAGTAACCTGTGACCTCGCACCGGCTGGTCAACACGCCGCGTGCTCGAGGTACTGTTAGGCCAACACCGGCTAGAAGACAAGGCCTGACAGCTGGCCGTGCCTACGTGACACGTAAAGGCCCCGGCCGCCTGCCTATTGGCCGAACGCTACGAGATGGTGGGCGTGCCAGTGAGCTGGAGGCCGGGGCCTTTACGTGTGACGTAGTCGCGGCCAACTGTGAGGCCTCGTCTTCTAGCCGGTGTTGGTTAGGCACCCCTCGCCGCTTGCCGGCCTGTCTCACTGACTTGGCTGTGTTCTTGTTTGCAACTGTAAGAAAAGTACTGCATGGTAGTATTGTTAATATTCAATGTTGCCTACCAACATCAACCAGTTTTTCCAGTGACCTAGTCAACATTAATATTTCCACTTTTCGTACCGTAACTTTCCACAACTATATACCACGTTTAACATATTTTAATGCATTAACTCATTGTATCATTTCCTACAGCCACGTTTTTTTTTTTTTTTTTTTTTTTTTTTTTTTTTTTTTTTTTTTTTTTTTTTTTTTCCTTACAGATAGCAGTTTATGTAAGAAATAAAATTACTCTAAGAGTTGGACTCAACACTGTCAATCTGTTGGTGTAACTTCATGTCAAAAAGTAGTATATTGTTTAATGCCAAGTGCCCAACTACAACCCACTATGATTTTTATATGCTATTGAGGAAAGCACTATTTATTTCACTACTTTTTACACTCATGACGATCTAGAAAGTATTATAATGAAAACTGATGTCACAATATAAAAGACACACCTTCTCAAAAGTCTCCAACAACAACTGTCACAATGTTATAAGAAAAATAATCTGCACCTTTACACCCCAATTGTCTTTCAGCTCTGGGATACTGTAAAAATCCCTTCTCGAAGAGACCTTCAAAGTCACATCAATTTTACATACAATATATGACATTTCGAACTTGTAAATAAAGAACAGTCTAGAATGCACTAATTTATTTCATTCTACTAGTTTCAGTCTTATGTAGACCATCTTCAGGAATTTGTCTCCTTTGATGTTGTGGAGCCTACCTGCCAGCTCCACAACATCAAAGGAGACAAATTCCTGAAGATGGTCTACATAAGACTGAAACTAGTAGAATGAAATAAATTAGTGCATTCTAGACTGTTCTTTATTTACAAATTTAAATAGAGTGCTGTTTACCCAATAATATAGAAACAAAAATGTTTCCAAAAATATGACATTTCGAACGTTAAAATATACTTTACAGTCCGCCAATCACAAAAATTCCCACTTCTTTCCATACATCTAACTGTAGCGTATTATCTATACACATTCAGAGGACCACCAGGCCAGTGTTTCCATTACCCGTTCCCCTCATTCTGAATTATCACATCATCGGCCACTTGAGACACGAACAGTAATGTTGTATCAACAAACTCCATTACACCGTCGACATTTTCTTATGTATTCAAATAAAAGATAACACCGTCATCTGATGCAAACGATGCTGTAACCTCATCACAAGTACTGGTCAACGTCTTCTTGAGAATTTGAAAAATTAAAATCCATCCTGGAAAGTGGGCCAACGATTTGCTCAAGTTCACACTTTTTAGTTTTATTGGCCATCTCTCACGTTTAAGTCAGCAGATAAGCATCAAGCTAAAGCTTTAAATATATTAAAAGACATATAAAGAATATACAAAAGAGATATCTCCTACCTCGCTCTCAGTACGAATGAAAATTGGTCGACTAAATTGAAAATGAACCTCTTCACATCGCTATGGCTACTGAGATGCTTTACCGTACCCGACATTGCAGTTAATCATCCTGCCAGTGACCGGTAGAGTCCCTCAGTGTTTCGAGAGGGACGGAAGCTCTCGGCTGTCGCTAAACGGTACTGTGTAGAGTCTTCAGAACCAATTTGGACCATAGTTCTGCTTAAGGACCATAGTTGTGGGAATTTACGGTACCTATTTTTTCGTTCAGATTATCTGTAAGCAAAGTGATACCAGTAATTAGATAATAAATTAATGTATAGTATTAATTATTAATACATAAACATTGCATGTAAGGTGGTGAAATTTCCTGCCATCTTACAGGTCATGGGACTGATGATTAATGTAGTTAAGTCCCTTACATTTATAAACATTTTAACTTTTTTTCTGGTCTTCAGTCCGGAGACTGGTTTGATGCAGCTGTCCACAATACCCTATACTGTGCAAGCCTCTTCAACTCCACATAAGAACGGCAACCTACATCTGTTTGAATCTGCTTACTGTATCCATCTCTTGGTCTTTCTCTGCGTCTTACCCCACACAATTCCCTCCAATGCTTAATTCACAATTTCTTGATATCTAAGAATGTGTCCTACCAATCGATCCCTTCTTTTAGTCAAGGTATGCCAAAAATTCCTTTTCTCTCCAATTCTTTGTAGTACCTCCTCATTAGTTACGCGATCCACCGACCTAATCTTCAGCAATCTTCTTTAGCGCCATATTTCAAAATCCTCTATCCTCTTCCTGTCCGCACTGTTTATCGTCCATGTTTGACTCCCAAACAAGGCAACACTCCACACAAATGCCTTCAGAAAGGACTTCCTTAGGCTTAAAGCAATATTCGATGTTAACATATTTATCTTTTTCAGGAACGCTTTTCTACCCATTGCCATTATGCATTTTATATCCTCTGTATGCGCGTTGGAGTAGCCGAGCGGTCTAAAGCGTCTCGCTGCGGAGCGCGCGGTTCGAATCCTCTGGCCGCGGGGACTAAGGCGCTCCAGTCATGGTCTGCACGGCCACTACGGTCGGGGGTTCGAATCCCCCAAGGGCATGGATATTTGTGCCGTCCTTAGTCGTATCTAGTTCATAAGTAGTTTGTAAGTTTAGGGACTGATGACACCATAGTTAAGTCCCACAAGCTATACAAACATTTGAACATTTTGTTCGAATCCTCCCTGGGGCATGGGTGTGTGTGTGTTTGTCCTCAGGTTAGTTTATCTAGGTTTAAGCAGTTTGTAAGCTACGGAGTGATGACCACGCAGTTTGCTCCGATAGATTTACAGGCATTTGAACATTTTTATCCTCTGTACTGCGACCATCATTTGTTTTTTACTACCCAAAACTGCTCTACCTCCTTCATTGTTTCGTTTCTAATCTAATTCCTTCAGCATCACCTGATTTTGTTAGACTGCCCTCTTTTGCTCTTGTTAATGTTCATCTTATATGCACCTTTCAGCACACTGTCCATTTTGTTCAACTGCTCTTCCAGGACCTTTGCTGTCTCTGATAGAATTACTATGTCGTCGGCGAAACACAATGTTTTTAATTGATCACCCTGAACTTTAATTCCTTCTCCAAATTTCTTCTTGTTTTTTTTATTATTTTTTCGGTTTCAACAAGGAGACTGTTCTCGTTTCCTGACCAGCTGCACGCACGCCACAATGAACTGCCGCCTTTGACCGGGGATACAACCGAACAAATGAACACCTGGTCGTCCGCACAGCATTCAGTGTTTCGAGCATTGCCGTAGCCAACTTGACAGCCCAAAATTCCCATGTAGAAACTTTTTTTTTTTTTTCCTTTTTGGCCCGGTTTTCAAGATTCTGATCCACTGTGTGGCGTGACGGCCGTGCCGGTGGTCGGGTTTTCTTGCCGGGCGGCCGGGCAGGCAGCGGCTGGCCCGGTGGCGCAGAAACACAGTGTCGCCATTACGGCGCTCGCTCGGCCGCCAACTATGCGGCGGCGGCGAGTAGTCTGTAACTAGCGGCCCAGGACAATGGGCCGGCGCGGCGGCCCTTCATCACGCCTCGCATTCCTCGCCCACAAAGCTGCGCGCCAAATTTCCCGCAATTTCTTAGCGCCTGGCGTCACTGGCCTCCCTGGCTCTTCACCGGACAATACCGGCGCGCGGCTCTTTTTCCGACGCCGATAGGCCGGTGCCCGGGGCAACGAGCGCGCGTATCGCACGCCACGCCGCTCCGCCGTAACGAAGCGGCCGCGCTCGCCGATAGCCGCCGTGCCGCGCCGCTTAATATGAGTGGCCGGCCGGTCAGGGGCGCGCTGCTGGAATTTGGGCATGTTTCGCGGCGATATTAAATTCTGCCGCGGCGGGCAACGGCCGGCGCGCAAGAACCGCTCCATAAATAAGGCGGCCGCGGTGTGTTTAGCGGCCGCGCCGCGCGTTGCCGCCCGATAATGTAATTGACCGAATAAATCATCGCCGCCAACGCCGCCGCTCCTGTTCCACAAACTCACGACAAGGAGAAAACAAAAAGCTGGGCTATGGGCGCTGACGTTTACACACCGGCGACAAACCTCGCTGGCCGTAGCTTTGTAGCTTTTCACGAGCGAAGCGTCAAGGCAGACAACGACGTCTGTCAATGTGCCAACGCCGGCCGCGGTGGCCGAGCGTACTGCGGCGCGTCAGTCACGGTCTGCACGGCCGCTACGGTCGGCGGTTCGAATCCCCCCCTCGGGCATGGATATTTGTGTAAAATGTAAACTTTCACGGCCGGAATGATCAAAATTACTAAAAATTTCCGGGCCATTATGTCGTGGTGTAGTGGATTTATTGTCGAAACCCAACGTTTCGTCCCCGACTGCGGAGGACATTCTCAAGGGGGATCATAGCACGTGCTACGGGGGACGAAACGTTGGGTTTCGACAATAAATCCACTAGACCACGGCATAATGGCCCAGAAATTTTTGGTAAATTTGATGCATATTTGTGCCGTCCTTAGTATAAGCTAGTTCATAAGTAGTTTCTAAGTTTAGCGACTGATAACCCCATAGTTAAGTTCAAATGTTCAAATGTTTGTACAACTTATGGGACTTAACTAAGGGGTCATCAGTCCCTAAGCTTACAAACTACTTATGAACTAGCTAAGACTAAAGACGGCAAAATATCCATGCCCGAGGGGGGATTCGAACCCCCGACCGTAGTGGCCGTGCTGACCGTGACTGGAGCGCCTCAGTCACCTCGGCCACCGCGGCCGGCCGTAGTTAAGTCCCATAAGCTCTACAAACATTTGAACATTTGAATGTGCCAACTTGTATAGTCTTCTGAGAGTACAAAACTCGGAAAGAGTCCAAAGAAGGGCAGCTCATTCTGTATTGTCACGATACAGGTGAAACAGCGTCACGGAAATGATATTGGCTCTGGGATTGAGCGAGGTGCCGCAGTGATAAGACACTGGACTCACATTTGGAAGGACGGTGGTTCAAATCCACCTCAGGCCATCCTGATTTAGGTTTTCCGTGATTTTCCTAAATCACTCCAGGCAAATGCCGGGATGGCTCCTTTCAAAATGGCACTGCCGATTTCCTTCCACATCCTTACTCAAAACTCCGAGCGTTAGCTCCGTCTCTAATAACCAAGCTGTCGATGGGACGTTAAACCCTAAGCTTCCTTCCTAGGATCTGGGATGGGAATCATTGCAGCAACGGCGGTTATTGCTGCGGCGTGGGCTACTTACGAAACTCTAATCGCCAACATTCTCCTTCGAATGCGAAAATATATTATGTAATGAATTGCTGTCTTCTATATTGTCACTAGAAACGTAATCCGTATTTGGCTTTTTTTTTGTAACTTATATTTTTGTGAACGTGAAGCAGAAAAATTCTTTTATCTCGGGGGCTTAATTATATGGCAACAGAACATACTTAATTACATAATAATGTTATCTTTTCCCGGTTAGTTTTGTTGAGTTGGAGCCTATTACAAAAAAGAAAGAAAAAAAAAAAAAAAAAAAAAAAAAAAAAAAAAAGAATGAAAATGAAAAAAAAAAACTATTTCATATTTTGTAATTGATATTGTCTTTCCAATTTAGTCTTAATTTTGCCGCGGTGGAGTAGCCAAGCGGTCTAAGTCGCCTCGCTGCGGAGCGCGCGGTTGCTCGCCGTCGGAGCGTCGGAGGTTCGAGTCCTACTTAAACTAAGGTAAACTAAGTAGTTTGTAAGCTACGGACTGATGACAACGCAATTTGGTCCGATAGATTTACAAACATTTGAGCATTTCTTACTTTCTTACTTCCAAGATATCAGTCTTCCTTCTTCGACATATATGGCTCAATGAAGCGTCAGAGATATTATTTATAGTTTACTTTTCCAAATTATTCCACAGATGTTGTTATAGATACTAATTACGAAATAAACCTGTAAAACATTTTTTCTATGTCTCTTGACTATATATTTTAGTAAAAAAAAACTCTTGCCACAATTATTACTCTTGAAAAGACACACGTATGATAATTAACAGTTCGGGAATTCCATTGTTCACATTTACTAATTTTCTTCTAACAAAATCTCTGCTTCTGTTTACAGTTCGTATCTATACTGATTTTACCTAAAATAATGTTTGTAATCCCAATATCAGCTATCCTTGATAACGCCTGATAAAATTTATCTGACAAAGTTTGTACTAAAATCGGGAGGCAGAACTTCACACTATCTCTTACAGCCTATCCGCGATCGAAACTTAATAGATATTGTTATTAGGAAGAGCGCTAAACGTAGAGATCAGATCTGACCTTATAGAAAACTAAATTTATTGAACCCAACGAAGACTGAATTTACATAGAGATCTAAATTAAGAGATGACTAAACCCGTAAAGAACTAAACTAAAAAAAGAGCTGAACTCACAGAGAGACAGGAACCCAACTGCGGGTTCTATTTATATTAATTTTCAGACAAAAGATTGTTGTTAGTTGAGGTGTTTTGACCGTCTTACTCTCTGCTTTTTTTATTACTTTGATTAAAAAGATTGTAACTTATTTCGTTTCAAATTAGCAAAAATAGACTTATTCTGCCTCGGAAAATAACAACAATACTTACAAATGACTAAAATCTTGCAATCCTAATGCTACGATCGCGATGTAGTGTTATAATTCCTCCAGGCCAGCAAAATAGTTGGCAGCTCCGGCAATCAGTTATTCTTTTGACTTGAATTTGTTGTCCCCGAAGAATAGTTTTCAATTTTTTTTAGAGATGCAAGCCTGACAGATCTGTTAGTCCAGTCATTGAGTATTCAAAAGAGGCGTGTAGAGTGCATGGAATATGCGATAATTTTTGACTTCAGAACTTTGTTAGGGATAGTTAGGAGGTGAACATTCTAAAAGTCCCCACCCCTGGGGGGTCAGCTAAAGCGGGGGTGGGGGTGGAAAGGTACAATTTTTTGGTTTTTCGCTTATATCTCGAAAACGGTCCGCTTTAGGACGAAAATATTCCCAACAAAAATGAAAGATAATTGAATTTGCTATAAAATTGTTTCTATACATATTTGTCGAATTCCCAACGGTTGTCGAGATATACGTTACTGAAAATCGACAATTTCGGAAAAAATCATTTTTACCTCACTAACTTTGTCAAACATTTACTTCTAGTGACTTACTCGATCGTTTCTCAGAAAATTTGTCAGAAAGAAAGTTGTAGAGCATTAAATTTCCTTCAATTTGATATGCTTATTTATTACTTTATCGTCAGCCAATCAGAAGCTACATCATTTGTAAAATGTGCGCTCAGTTTCGAGGTCCTTCTAGAAATGAGTGTTTTGAGAGGCTGTAACATTTATGTTTTATGAATCGTGCTAACACTTTAACAATAACAAGGTAACTGGAATTGTAACAGAACACCTTTTTAGAATTATAGCTTTTATTATAATATTATGAATCATACAATGAAAGTATTTACAAGCACTGATAGTGATTCAAAATGAATCATTTCAAAGCAACATTTTCATTTTTATGAGGAGGAATGGTCAATGCTCATTTATTGTCACCTGCAGTGGACACGCCTTCAAGGGTTAACGATGGGGAAGCCCCACGACGAACATCGAAGGCCTCCTGCCACTGGCTCCTTCCAAGGGACTGGACAGGGGGGTGGAATGGAGTGTCCTCACTCACTTCTTACTTCAGTTCACTTCAAAAGTTCTCCAAGCATAGAAAACTTTGTATGTCGGCTTTTCGTGATATTTTTCATTTACTTATGAAAATGTTGACTATGTAGTCAGTGTGCTACTCGGTGTTTTGATGTGATGAAACAATAGATGGACCAGATGTTGGTGTTTTCACAGTGACAAAAAAGGAATACTATCACTCATCAAAGCAATTAGAGAAAGGGGACATAGTAATGGCTCATCTTTAGAAGGTTTGGGCATCCTTCTGATTCATAATGAATGTCGAAAAAAATTACATCCGGCCGCAATCCATCAACGCTCATTTAAAGAGACAGGCACTCTCATCATCCTCTGAAGTAGTTCAGCCTTCAACTTTGAGATCCAAACAAGCGAAATTCGATTTCAAAACAAAATGTTTCGTTTGTGCCGAAAGTGTTGATGGTGAGCAAAAGAAGCCCAAGGAAGATTTTTTAGTTATTTTCTCACAAAAGGACGCAACAGAACTGACATACAAGTGACGAGTATGGACGCTTCTCAAGATAGACAAGATCAGTGGGGAGAGGAAGCGATGAGGCATCTTTCCACCTCAAATAATTTAGTTGCGGAGGAGGCTGTGTATCATGATGAATGTCAGTTGGAATTTGTGAGATCGTTGTACATCAGCTGTAACTGGAAAACTCGGATCTATTCCACTATGAGCATACATTACGATGAAAGAAGGTCTACGAAATGTGACCGTGGCACACACTGATATACCAGAGGAGCCGCCACATCCTGCACCAAATGACATTCTGTGGTTTGTTGCCAAAAAGCAAGGTATTGTAGTTCCAGAGTGGAAGGGACACAAGCAATGTATAACAAGAGGAGCAGGAATTAAAAATGAAGGACAACGACCATTTATTATTCCTACATATATTTACAGACTGTGACACAACATCCGCAGCGTATTGCAAGAGTAAAGTGGGGTTTGTCAAAATGCATCAGAACTCCAAAATCACACAACATGCTGCTGAGATATTTTTCCAATAATTCTTCTTCTCCGGACTCCATTCAGACATCGGGAATCATGAGTACCATACTCTCTCATGGTATGGAGCTCCAGCCACCAAGATATCCCTCAACGAGTTCCGCTGCAAATCATTTATAAAAGCAGCTGGGCACATGAAGCCTAATCTCTGAACTCTCCCTCCAACTGAAGGAGATGTTAAGCAGCATCCATTCCGAATGTAGCACCAAGTACGACTTTGGTTAAGAGAGGAACCAAAATGTGGAGCGCCGAATTGTGGTTGGGAAAGAAGGAATGACCAACTAGTTCCGAAACTCTTAGAGTTAGATGCTGCTCCTGATGAATTCTTGAAGATAATTATTGTCGATACACGTAAGATTGTGACAGTGGAGGTGTGGTTCGAGAAAATCGTTTTTACAGTGCTCTGTTACAGGCCCGAACTGCAAGGGCAACTGCAACAACGGAGTCTGAATATTAATTAAAGATGAAGATGGAGACAGTGACATTGAGACTACCAATCTTGTTGGACGACGTCTCCACTACTGACTAAGGTGAATGACACTCGACCATTCCTCAGAAAAATGAAAATGTTGCATTCAATGCACTTATTTTTCATTTTGAATCACTATCAGTGCTTGTAAATACTTGCATTGTATGATTCACAACATTGTAATACAAGTTATTTCAATTGAAATTACCTTCTTGTCATTGTTAAGGTGTTGTTATTTACCATGCTAGCACGTTTCATAAGATAAAAATGTCACAGCCTTTCAAAACACTCATTTCTAGAAGGACCTCGAAACTAAGTGCACATCTTATAAATGATGTAACTTCTGATTGGCTGAAGATAAGATAATAAATGTGCATATCAAATTCAAGGAAATTTAATGATCTACAACTTTCCTTCCGACAAATTTTCTGAGAAACGATCGAGTGAGTCACTGGAAGTAAATGTTTGACAAAATTAGTGAGGTAAAAATGATTTTTTCCGAAATTGTCGATTTTCAGTAACGTATATCTCGAAAACCGTTGGGAATTCGACTAATATATATTGAATCAATTTTATAGCAAATTCAATTATCTTTCATTTTTATTTGGAACATTTTCTTCCTAAAGCGGACCGCTTTCGAGATATAAGCGAAAAACCAAAAAATTGTACCTTCCCCCCCCCACCCCCGCTTTAGCTCACCCCCCAGGGGCGGGGACTTTTAATATGTTCACCCCCTAACTATCCCTAACAAAGTCCTGAAGTCAAAAATTATCGCATATTCCATGCACTCTACAATGCATTCATTGACTGGACTATGTATAAGGTGAATAAGTCGGGTGTGACAACAATTCATTCATTTAATTCTCTCCATTATTAATGGAATAGGATTACAGCTGAAATATTATGTAAATTAAAATAAAGTGCCAACAGCTGTGTTTAAATTTTCTGATAAATTAAGCGACCGGATTCGGTGCAATAATCGCACCACCTTCAGGCCCCCGTTAAAAAACTGTCGCAATTAACAGTGCATTTAAAACGAATGCCTGTTGACACAGCCTCGGCGGAGCGGTCGAGCGCATTGTGGTGCTATGATACGATGCGCGACGCCGTTCCCCATCGGGGGTTCGAATGGATGTTTGTGCCGTCTACAGTATAAGCTAGTTCATAAGTAGTCTGTAAGTTTACTGACTGATGACCACACAGTTAAGTCCCATAAGCTTTACGAACATTTGAGCTGTTGAAACAGGTAACCGTACATTTCTTCGTCCCTTCAAGTAAGGTATTAAACGAAAACTCACTTGTCATGCAGGGACGAAGAAATTTCCGGTTATCGGTGTCAACGGACACCTCTTTTGAATGCACTGTTACTTGCGACAAATTCGTAACGGGGGCCTGAAGATGGTGCGATTATAGCACCGTATCCGGCCGCTTAATTAATTAAAAAATTGAAACACTGATCCTGGTACTTTCTTTCAGTTTACAATATTCATACGTTAGATGGTGTAATTTTGCCATGGCGAGCGAACTTCTGTGCTAGCGTGCATTAACTTGATTGAAGAAGACTTTCTTCTTTGGCAAACCTGGCCTTTATCCGCGTATCTTTTGTTGTAATTTGTCCAGGAGGTTAGCATAGTATTCTACAGTAATTTTTGCCCAGTGAGGAGATAATCTACAGACATCCAAGAACAATGATGCCATGACCTTTGTCTTATTCTTTCTTTGACTGTTGTTTTGCCTCTGTGGTATAACAGTGCACAAAAGTTTCGTCATAAACCGGCGCAGAAAATCTGTTTCGTTTCTCCTGAAACGGGACATATTGTTTCGATATGTCCATTCTCATTCGTTTTTGATCCAGCGTCAAGAGTCACGGCAACGACCAGGCAGATAATTTGTTTCAAACATTTCAGTTAAAATGTGATATACACTTTCATATGACATCTGGCAAGCGTGGGCAGTTTCACGCACTTTCAATCGGCGATCGTCCAAGACCATTGTCTGCACTTTTTCAATGATTTCTGCAGTAGTGACACTTTTGGGCGACCACTGTACGGATCATCGTCATCATCTCAGTTCTCCCAACCAAACTTTATTTCCTTTGTTTACTTGACGAAGTTGCATAAGAAGGATCAGAAAATCTAAACGGAAATCCTTTCTTTCACACTTTGTTTATGAAGTAGTTAATCACAGTTCTAATCTCGGTTCTTTCCATATTTGCTAATCACTACGCGGAAACAACAAGAGAGCCACATCACCGCACAGCTCTCTTCTACGAGCTCTGACGTGGTACTTGTATACGCTATACAGGCTGTAGACCAATGCATATCTCGTGAACATTTCGGTAGCGCTGACCTCTCGTGGTGATTCCGAGAACTTCTCAAACCACACTCGTATTATGTAGAAAAAAGGCAACATTGCTAATTTTCCTTTATTCAGATTACCGAATACGGCAGATTATACTCCATCATCGGATCTGGAATATTTGTTTTAACATAACCGAGTTGTTCCAGTGACATGTGGGTGATATTTTATTTTCGTTCCGACACAGCAAAGTAATGTTACCGATCAAGTTCAGATTTATTAGGTTTTGTCTGTGATGGCGTGTATGTAAATTCAGATCGGATTATGGCAGGGTAATCTGCCGAAACCGGCCGGCTAAATAAAAGATAATTAGCCATAATTATTTCTAATTCATGGTGTACAATAACCCGTGAAATTATATTTTTCATTAAAATCCATCTTCGTTGCACAGCATTTTGGCAGCGCATCCGCAAATTATCTGTGAGATTAGATTAGATTAGTACTAATTCCATAGATCATGAATACGACTCTTCGCAATGATGAGGAACGTCTCAGGTTCATCAATGGTGTCTTTACAAATTGTTACTTTCTACTGAATATTACATGACACAATTTTTTTATTTCTTTTTTTCAGACATACTAATTTATATCTAAAAATTCATCTATTGCATAGAAGGAGTTGACGTGCAGAAATTCCTTTAATTTATTTATAAATGCTAGTTGGCTACCTGTCAGGCTGTTTGGTAGGTGACCAAAGACTTTTGTGGCAGGATAATTCATCCCTTTCTGTGCAAAAGCTAGATTTAACCTTGAATAGTGTTTTAGTTACTTACACAGCTATTGCTTTTGAATTCCGTGGGAATGGTAATAACAAATTTCATGAATGAATATATATATATATATATATATATATATATATATATACTGTGAAGCTACTGTGAAGATCCCTGGCTGTTCAAATAACTGTCTGCAGGATGATCTAGGATGTGCTCCAGCAACTATTCTGATTACACGCTTTTGCGCAGTGAATACTTTTTTTACTCAGTCTTGAATTACCCCAGAAAATGATGCCATACGAAGGAAGAGGATGAAAATAGGCATAGTAAGCTAATTTACTGAGATGTATATCATCAAAATTTGCAGTTACCTTAATAGCAATAAGTAGCTGCTCAAACGTTTCAGCTGATCTTCAATGTGTTTTTTTCCAGTTCAACCCCTCATCAATGCATAAACTTAAAAATTATGAATATTCTACCTTTGCTACAAATTTCTCATCAAAGTCTATATTTATTCATGGTGTCATTCCATTTACTGTATGAAACTGTATGTACTGTGTTTTATCAAAATTTTATGATACTCCATTTGCTGAGAACCACTTAATGATTTTCTGAAGGCGTCGTTTACTATTTCTTTAGTTAGTTCTTGTCTGCCAGGTGTGGTAACTATACTTTTATCATCAGCAAAAAGAACCAGCTCTGCATCTTCATGAATATAGAATGGCTAATCATCAATATATATTGATAACAGCAAAGGGCCCAAGATTGAACCTTGTGGCACCCCATTTTTGATTGTTCCCCAGTTTGAAGTATCAGCTGTTTTTTGCATATTATGTGAACTACGTATGTCAACTTTTTGCACTCTTCCTGTAAGATATGATTTAAACCATTTGTACGCTGTCCCATTCATACCACAGTACTTTAGTTTATCTAGAATTCCATTATATGCACCATCAAATGCCTTGGAAAGATTACAAATTTGGTGAAAGTATATATAGCATTTTGTTGAAAATCCTTTCTGAAAACCATACTGACATTTTGTTAGAACTTTTTTACCTATGTGTGAAGCTACTCTAGAATGCATTACTTTTTCAAGAATTTTTGATAAGGTTGTCGGAAGTGAGATTGGGCGGTAGTTGCTGACATCAGGCGTATCCCCTTTTTGTCCAGTGGTTTAACAATAGCATATTTCAGTCTATCAGGAAAATCAACACTTCTTCAGAAAACTATTACATATGTGGCTAAGAATCCTACTTATTTCTTGAGGACAACCTTTTATTACCCTGCTGGAAATACCATCAATTCCATGTGAGCTTTTGCTCCTGAGAGAGTTTATTATTTTCTTAATTTGAGAAGGAGAAGTGGTTGCAATTTCTGTTGTATCAAATTGTGTAGGTATGGCCTGTTCCATTAACTGCCTAGCTTCTTCTAATGAACAATGAGCTCCTGTTTTTTCCACAAGATTTAAAAAATTATTATTAAAAATATTTTCACCATCTCGATTGTTAGTTGTAAACTTTTCATTCACTTTGATGGTAATGCTGTCTCCCTGTACTCTTTGTTGCCTTGTCTCCCTGGTAATAACATTCCAAATTGTTTTGTTATCGAAGGTACTAATCTCAGGCATGATGCACATGCTCCTGGACTTTTTAATAACTTTTCTTCATGTAGCACAGCAGTGTTTATAATTACTGAACGTTTCTGGGTCATTACTATTTCTTGCTGTTAGATACAGTTCCCTTTTTTCGCTTACAAAATATTCTTATTGCTTTAGTAAGCCAAGGTTACTTGCATGGTTTCTTATCATTATATTTAAGTATTTTCTTAATGAGATAGATATTACACAAGAATTTCGAAACAAAATTACTAAACTGGGATGGGGGGCGGGTGGACATGGGCTTATTTTGTGCTTAGTAGATGGTAGTAGATCTTACCAAGTCACTCTTCGTGGTGTGACACCGTACGTTGGTTTGCGGTTTCGGTTTCGGAATGTTTTCTGCACTTCTGATATTTTTGCACCCTACCCGCATCAAACCAGTATCTGGACTGAAGACCACAATAACATTTGCTTTTGTTTATTTATTTATTTTTGTAGCCCTACAAATGAACGAGTAACAAATATTATAGATGTAACAGTCGAGGTAATAGTGAGAAAAAGACAAAACTTATGTTTAATTACCTTCAGACAAAATTATTTACATATATATTTGGCGTCTGTTCCGAAAGAACAGACGTCACTTCCGATCCTGCACTTGTTATTCTTTCATATTCACAGAATATATGACATCAACTGCGAATGGCCAAAGCTGAAAATCTGTAGGGTTGACCTTGCAGATGTAGTGATCACTGGGTCCCCAGTGGTGTAGTGGTCAGAGCAACTGCAAATAAAGCGGAAGATTCGGGTTCGAGTCCAGGCTGGGTACACTTTTTCAGCTTTGTCCATTTGCAGTTGATATAAATTCTGTGAATATGAAAAAAATTAATTATGATTGGAGCGAAAGAGATACTATGCAGTTTGATTAGTAAGATGCTACTGCTGTTGATACAATAGTACCAAACTCTTTCCTAATGTCAATAAATAGGAACTAACTGTTTGCGGACATGTAGTGAAGAGCCTTAGTCAGCTGCGGCGGCCCCCTCTTCACCTTACCGATTTTGAAGGCAACGAGTTACATTGAAACAGTGTGGTGGCAATATTTGATTTCAGATCTCAGTGTTGAGTCTCCAAGAAACCTAGTGTTCCGACCTAGACCCTGGTCTTTGTCGGCTTGTTCAGAACTTTTCTGATGGACTATATTTGTTCGGTTTTCAGAACAACGAATCAACTGACGAAAATATATCTCAAGAAAAGTAACCATCTAGCGTTCAAAACAGAAAAAGAAAGGACACATGCAAGGAAAATGAAAAACAAGTTATGGCTATAACCGGCCTCTTCAAAAGTAACATCATTGCTTTTGCGGGTGAGAACGTATTTGAGTGCTGGGAAACTTATATTCTTGTGTTCACGCTTGTTATAAATAATGTTCAAATGTTAGTAAATTTAAGGGGCTTTACTGCGCCGCAGCGTGATGGCCGAGCGGATTGAGGCGTTATGCATTGATGCGCCAGGCCGTTCCCCGACGGGGGTACAAATCCTCCCTCGGGCATGGATGTTTTTGCTTTGTTTAGTAAAGTTAGTTTATGAGTAGTTTGTAAGTTTAGGAACTGGTGATCCCGCATTTAAGTCCCATAAGCTTAACAAACATTTGAACTTTATTTTTTACTTTACTGCTGCTGTTATCAGTCCTAGGCTTACGAACTACTTAAACTAACTTATGCTAAGGACAACACATACACACATGCGCCAGATGGAAGACTCAAACCTCCGACGGCGAGTAAACGCGCGCTCCGCAGCAAGGTGCATAAGAACGCTCGGCCGCACAACCGCGGTACACTTGTCATACAAGGCGATAGTGTTGGTCCAATTTCACAGTGCAACCCTATACGTCGGGCTCCTGATTGGCGTCATTCAAACGATAATGTCTCGCTCTCCTTTGAGTCTCGGAACAACCAACATGGACACTGTAACAGGCTATTCCCGTTTTGTTTCTTTACGGCCTTTGTTGTGTTTCTTTAAGAACACTATTGAAAACATACCAAATTTCTAAAGATGTGATAGCACAGTTGCAAAGTACGGTAACAACGATTGAAATTATGTTTCAACATTTTTGTTATACCTCCTACTGTTTCTCTGATGGCGGGGTGGAGTGATCGAGCTTTATAAGGCGCCTTACTCCCTTCAGAGGTTCGAGTCATCCCTCGGGCATCGCTTTTTGTGTTGTCCTTAGTGTAAGTTACTTTATGTTTAACTAGCTTGTAATAGTAGGGACTCATGACAAACGTACTTAAGTCCCTTGGATTCAGAAATATGTGCTTTTGCTGATGTATGCACAGGGAGAAAGCATCCGCATTTCCTTTGGGAGAGTTTTCACTACATCAACGTCTGTATGGGCTTACATAAAAGGAATAAGTGTCTCAGAAAGAGACTACAGATTCGGTGAGAGGCAGCTGGGTAGTGTTAGAGCCGGCCGCTGTGGCCGAGGGGACTGAGGCGCTCCAGTCACGGTCTGCACGGCCACTACGGTCGGGGGTTCGAATCCCCTCTCGGGCATGGATATTTGTGCCGTCCTTAGTCTTAGGTAGTTCATAAGTAATTTGTAAGCTTAGGGACTGATGACCCCGTAGTTAAGTCCCATAAGTTCTGCAAACATTTGAACTTTTTTTTTTTTTTTTTTTTTTTTTTTTTTTTTTTTTTTTTTTTTTTTTTTTTTTTTTGGTAGTGTTAGAGTGCATGCAGGATACATTGGCCAGTAGACACGCAGTTGGCTAGGAAAGTGTGGGGATAGCGGAATTGATGGTGATAGCGGCTGGAGCAGTGAGCGAGCGCTGGTGGGGAAGTGCCCAAGCCCTGTCCAGCAGGCGCAGGTGGACCGATGCGGCTTCCCCTTCAGCCGAAGGAATGAACTCGCCCCGCACTTCTGACGAAAACACATCTCTGTGCATTGTCCACCTCATCCTGCGTGGACTCTACTTGTGAGTAGTCCTTGTAGCACGTGAGGGCAGTGGTTGTGGTCTTCAGTCCACAGACTGGTTTAATTCAGTTCTCCACACTACCCTGTCCTGTGCAAGCCTCTTCATCTGCGAATGAAATCGACAACCTTCATGCTTATCAATCTGTCTACTGTATTCATCTCTCGCTCTCTCTACGATTTTTATCTCACACACTTCCTTCTAATGCTACGTTCATGATCCTTGATGACTCAAAATGTGTCCCATTAATGTATCCCTTACTCTTACTCAGGATATGCCAGAAACTCCTTTCCTCCCTAATTTTGTTGCGCACCTCATCATTAGTAACATGATCTACTCACCTAATCTTCATCATTCGTCTGTAGCATCGCTTTTTAAACGTTTCAATCCTTTATTTTTTTTTTTTTTTTTTTTTTTTTTTTTTTTTTTTTTTTTTTTTTTTTTTTTTTGCTGAACTCCTTATCATCCACATTTAGTTCCATACACTGCTATGCTACAGACAAAAGCTCTAAGGAAAGACATCCTAACTCTTATATTGGTATTTGATTTTAAAAAAAATTCTTCAGAAACGCTTTTCTTCCAAACGCCATACTGCATTTTATATGCTCTTTGTTTCGGCCAGTAGAAGTTATTTTCCACCCAAATAATATGGAAAAAAAGAAAAAAATAATGGGCATGCAAATCTGTTACATAATGGAAAGGGCGAATTTTCTTGTGTAGTATATCTATTCCTTCACTTTACTGTAATTTAGTTAAACATTATAACCCATATCTTTAATTACATACTATTACTATTGCATTTTTAAATGTAACACACTGACCTGTACTAAAAGGTTATAAAATATGAAAGTGAGATGTTTTATTGGACTAAGAAAGGTCTGCAAAATATGTCATTAGTACATTAATTAATTAATAAATAATCAATAAGACCGCGACACTAACGATAACAAGTGTTAGAAATGGGTATAATACTCCATTACAACTTCCCCCCTTTACCACAACCATCCACTGATATATTAATTTCCTCATTACCTGATCAAAATTCCTTCAGCATCGACTTATTTTTGACACTAAAATCAATTGCACTTGTTTTACTCTTGTTAATGTTCTTCATATACCCTCCTTTCAAGACAGTGTCCATTCCACACAACTGCTCTTCCAGATCCTTTGCCATCTCTGACAGAATCACTATGTCATTGGCAAACTACAAAGCTTTTCTTTCTTCTCTGTGAACTATAATTTCTTCTCCAGATATCTCCTTTCATCCTTTACAGCTTGTATAATAAACAGATTGAACAAAATTGGGGGAAGACTTTAAGTCTGTCTTACTACCTTCCAAACCACTGTGTCTCTTTCAAATTCTTCAACTCTAATAACTGCTGCATGGCTTTTGAACTAGTTATGTATAACTCTTCAGTCCTTATCTTTTACCACTGCTACCTTCAGAATTTGAAAGAGTGTATTCCAGTCAACATTGTCAAAAGCTTTCTTCAGATCTAGAAATGCTGAATAAGTAGGTTTGCCTTTCCTTGAAGTGATTTTATGACATTTTTGGCGAAGATCCTGTCTGGGATTGTTTGGCCGCCTAGTGCAAGGATTTTTTATCATCATTTTAACATGACGCCACTTAGGCGACTTGTGTATCGATTATGATGAAAATGATGATGACAAAAGACAACACCCAGTCGAATGCCAGGAATCGAACCAGGGCCCGTTGCGAGGTAGTGGTTTGTTTTATGCTTTATGGTTAGTTCTGTTCGTTGTGGTCGCTGATACTGTTGGTTCATTATTTTTCGATGTGTTCTTGGCTTAGGTTTTTATTATTATTACACAGGACGTTCAGCTCTCTCCCGGGTGGAAGTCAGCGATGCTGTCGACTGAGTTATGGTGGTGAACAGCCTTACTGATCTTCTCCGACGTCGCATTTTTCCATTCATCTGTAAATAATTCATGTTACTATTTTGAAATCATAACCTGAAAGTTTCGTAGTTTTCACTAATAAGTGGACAGAAGGTGTTGTTTGTTGTTGTGGTCTTCAGTCCGCAGACTGGTTTGATGCAGCTCTTCACGCTAACCTGTCCTGTGAAAGTCTCTTCATCTGAGAATCCTTTCGGCAACCTACATCCCTTCGAATCTGCTTACTGTATTCGTCCCTCCCTCTACGATTTTTACCCCACGCACTTCCTTTTAATGCTAAGTTGACGATTCCTTGATGTCTCAGGATGTGTCCCACCAACCTATCCCTTCTCTTAGTCAGAAATTCCTTTTCTCCCCAATTCTGTTGAGCACCTCCTCATTAGTTACGTGATCTACCCATCTAATGTTCATCATTCGTCTGTAGCACCACATTTCAAAAGCTTCTATCATCTTTTGGTCTCAACTCCGTGTTGCCCACGTTTCACTTCCATACAATGCTACACTCCAGACAAATGCCTTCAGAAAGGACTTCCTATCATTTAAACTAATATTGGATGTTAACAAGTTTCGCTTCTTCAGAAACGCTTTTTTTCCCATAGCCATTCTGCATTTTATATCTTCTTTACTTCGGCCATCAAAAGTTATCTTGTTACCCAAGTGGCAAAATTCGTCTACTAATTTTATTGCCTCATTACCTAATTTAATTCCTTCACCATCGCCTGATTTTCTGACGGTACATTCCATTATCCTTGTTTTGCTCTTGTTGATATTGATCTTATAACCTCTTTTCAAGACATTGTCCATTCCATTCAATTGCTCTTCCAGATCCTTTGCGGTCTCTGACAGGATTACAATGTCATCGGCAAACAGCAAAGTTTTTATTTCTTCTCCATGAACTTTATTTCCCTCTCCAAATTTCTCCTTGCATTCCTTCACTGCTTGCTTAATGTATGGATTGAACAACAATGGCGAAAGGCTACAACCCTGTCTTACTCCCTTCCCAACCTCTGCGACCCCGCTGTTTTTATTTATTTATTTTTTTTTTTTTTTTAGTTAATGGGACATAATTACGGTGTCATCAGTCCCTAAACTTACAAACTACTTATGAACTACTTACGAACTAGGACGGCACAAATATCCATGCCCGAGGGGGGGGATTCTAACCCCCGACCGTAGTGGCCTTGCTGAACGTGTCTGGACCGCCTGAGTCACCTCGGCCACCGCGGCCGGCTGGTTTCTGTTTGAGTATAACTCTTCGCTCCCTATATTTTACCCCTGCTACCTTCAGAATTTGAAACAGTGTATTCCAGTCGACATTGCCAAAAGCTTTCTCCAAATCTACAAACGCTAAGCCGGCCGCGGTGGCCGAGGTGACTGAGGCGCTCCAGTCACGGTCAGCACGGCCACTACGGTCGGGGTTCGAATCCCCCCTCGGACATGGATATTTGTGCCGTCTTTAGTCTTAGCTAGTTCATAAGTAGTTTGTAAGCTTACGGACTGATGACCCGTAGTTAATTCCCATAAGTTGTACAAACATTTGAACATTTGAACTTATTAAACTGATAGTTCTGTAATCTTCAGAAGGTACTTACTGGAAAATATTTACGTCTTATTGGGAGGGGGTAGAAATAGAGTGCCTGGGGTGCACTGCAGGCTGCAGGGGCGTCACACGGCCGGCTCTTCGTGCTTCTGGGCTGACTTGTTCCTGCTTCGGCCAGTGCATTAGGGAGCGGCGCCTTTCCTGGCTCGCGGCGCCTTTCAGAGGCGGCTTATCTCGGGGCTGTTATCGGCCGATGCCGCCGCTGCCGCCGATGGCTGCCGCTGCCTCTGCCTGCTGCCTGCTGAGCGCCGGCCGCCAGCCTTTGATCCGTCAGCCGTGACAACGGCCCAGCAAAACCCATTACTCAACGATACACAGCGCGAGCGCGGAAGCCCAGCGTGCCGTATACCCGCTGGCGGCCAGAGACGCGCAGGGCGCCCCGGGCTCCAAGGCCTGCTGCCACTTGCCGCCGCTAACTTCGTTCCCAAAATAATACCGTTTCGACACGAAATGAAAACGCTTTACTACACTCGTCTGTTGCAAAATTTCGTTTCTGTGAAGAATGTATCGATGTGGTCCTTTATATTCATTCCTTTATTTTTATTTATTAATTTTTTTCCGGATTTCCACTTTTCTACAGTAGGCCTATGTAAATAATCATCGTAATGAAATCAATCCTTGATGTGGAAAAATTATATAACTACGATCGCTGAAAGTTCAGTCGAACACAGCTTTCGTTTCCACGATTTCATACATTAACCCTCATGTACGGTGTTTGTGTATAAGCGTTCACAAATTTAACTGGACATAGATGATGATCCACTCAACAGTCTGAGGTAGGCAACTATGCTTTGGAAAACCATAATAACCAACACTGATATGCTGAAGTATGCACTGATATTCTGGGGTGTAGTATACTTCAGTGCGCCTCGGTTGCACAAGTGGTAATACTTACCCGGCGTAGGAGATACCGTGATGAAAAAGGCGGTTCTCCCAGGGTGAGACCTTTCCGTTGCACTTCGGTTGGGTTGACCCCTGCGATTACTTCTAATGCAGGTAGCTCGGGCGCATAATTTTTGGTAGTCGGGACTGCGTACTTCAAAATTTCGTTTGTGTGAATAATGTATCGACGTGTTTCCTTATGTTCATTCCTTTTTTTCTTTTTTTTTTTTCTTTTTTCTTTTTTCTTTTTCCGGATTTCCACTTTTCTACAGTAGGCCTATGTAAATAATCATCGTAATGAAATCAATCCTTGGTGTGGAAAAATTATAGATCTACGCTCGCTGAAAATTCAGTGGAATTCAGCTTTCGTTTCCATGGTTCCATACATTAGCCATAATGTAGGGTGTTTGTGTATAAGAGTTCAAAAATTTAACTGGACATAGATGATGATCCACTCAACAGTCTGAAGTAGGCACCTATGCTTTGGAAAACCAAATTAACCAGCACTGATATGCTGAAGTATGCACTGATATGCTGGGGTGTAGTATACTTCAGTGCGCCTCGGTTGCACAAATGGTAATACTTATCCGGCGTAGGAGATACCGTGATCAAAAAGACGGTTCTCCCAGGGTGAGACCTTTGCATTGCACTTCGGTTGTGTTGACCCCTTCCATCACCTCTAATATACGTAACTCGGGCGCATAATTTTTGGTAGTCGGGACTGCGTACGCACTCTCCCGGTGAAATTAAAATAATAATAATAATAATAATAATAATAATAATAATAATAATTAGCCGGGCGCCGTGGCTCAGCGCGCCCGGTCAGAGGGCTAAACGTCCTCTTAACAAAAAAGCTGAGCCAAGTGATCAACGAATGACCAAGAACGAACAATGAAAATACCCGCAAATCATAGATCTATATGAAGAACAAAAAAAAAAAAAAATAAATAAATAAATAAATAAATAAAATAAAATAAAATAAAAATAAAAAATAAAAAAATAAAATAAAAAGGGTGGTAGAGTGCCAGACTACAAATCCAAAGTTCACGGGTTCGGTCCCCGCCAGGCCCTAGTATTTTTATCTGTCAAAAAATGTTCAAATGTTTGTTAAGCTTATGGGACTTAACTACGGGGTCATCAGTCCCTAAACTTACAAACTACTTATGAACTACTTACGAACTAGGACGGCACAAATATCCATGCCCGAGGGGGGATTCGAACCCCCGACCGTAGTGGCCGTGCAGACCGTGACTGCAGCGCCTCAGTCCCCGCGGCCACCGCGGCCGGCTTTTATCTGTCACTTTCCACTTCTTTCGCCTCTGGCAGTATTGCTCATGTGAAAAATACCGAGTAACACCGTTGTTCGGAACCCACGTTAAACTGTAGGTCCCCCTATAATTAGCTGGGTAAGTCAGTTCGAAGGTCGGAGGAAAAGGCATACCACCTCCAAACAGGACCAGGCCTAGTAAAGCATTGTGGTTTTCAAACCAATCTTCGGACTGTTGACTGCTTTACCTTTTTAGTACACTTCATGTGACGAATTTTTGTAGTCAATCTCTAGATGGTATCTCACACTGCTTTATAGCTCCACTTAGCTTCTATAAATGCCACTATGGTGGTACAACAACATTTTTGTAATTGTGTGATATGAATGCATTTTTAAAACCATCTGCTGTATATTAAAAATCTTATATATCAACTAGTTTCGGTCAATAGACCATCTTCATAGATAAAATGGTTTTAAAACTGAATGGTAAAATGCATCAAATAAAATACATCTAGTTGAGACAAACAAGAGTCAATGTAACTAAAAATATTTAAAATACAGTGGTCATCTTAGATAAAACATATCAGTCAACACAACATAAAAGGTAACAACAGACTATAGTTTTAACACCTTATTATCTATGAAAGTAGTCTATTGAACGAAACTGGATTATATATCAGGTATTTAATAAACAGCCGATGGTTTTAAAAATGCATTTTATGAAATATATTACGGCTGTTGACACTCGCCTCACCAAAGCTTTCCAACTCTTGAAACAAGTTTGAGCCTGTTGGGGTGTATCAAACACCAACAAATCACTGTTGTCCCACAAGGAGAAAAATTCAGCTTAGCTGTTTCATTGTATTTTCTTGCATAAGATAAGATCTTACATTGTAATATGTAACTGAGACAAAGTGCTGGAAGAAGCAGACGACCAATATGAAATTAATTGTTAGTGCTGCCATTAAGCTGGCTTGGATGCAAATTTTCTTTTATAACAGGTCCCACTACAGCTACAGTATGAGTTCAATGACATGTTTTGGATATGTCCGTCATCAGATTTCTTTCTATTTTCTGGCCACAATCACATGTATGAAGAAACACGGAATTTTATGCAGACTACATATGTGTCTTTAAGAAGCAACTAAAATGCACAAAACAGATACAAATCTGATGATAGACATGTCCAAAATTTGTAATTGTATTGTATTTGAAGTGTAACCCTATCCTCACTCCATACCAACCTTCTCCAAAAATCGTTGGGATCCTATTTAATCCTTTTGCCACCTTAACTCATTCCCTACAAAATCCTCGTCTCACTAACCCCAACATCCTCACCATCCACACATCCTCTCTGCCGTGATCAGCCAGGGGATCACAGAGGATAAGGTGTTGGAACAGCTGAATGCCAACCCTTCTCTGGAAATACGTTCCACTAAGAGGATTCAAAATTCTATTAGACCCCACCTGCCTGTGTGTCTTTACAGACTCCCCCCTCCATTAACCTTCCCAAAGATGGGGCAATCATCTACAGTCACAGTTACAAGGTCGATACCGCCAGCTCTTCAATTCAGTCACACAACTGCTACCATTGCCTCATGCATACAGAGAAAAATGGCAAAAATCCACCCTCCTGTCCCAAATTCAAAAACCTCACTTCCTGAAAGACTGCAGAAATCTTGTCACTCCAGTGACCTGTAATACCTGTGGAGAACCCCATCTCACCTAGTCCTATTAGTGTAAAGCAGCTCCACTACACTTCAACTGAGAACTCACCATCCCCTTCCATCCAATTGATCCCCAAACGCACACAAATAACTCCCAATGTTCTTCCCCCACACCTTCAAGGACATCATCCGTTTTGTCAACACTGTTGTACAGGTCAAGCAATCTCAAACCCTCCACCAGATTTCCCTGACTATCAAGTTCCAACTAGAGACCTTTGCCACATCTCGTGCAGCCAGTCCCACTCCAGATTCTTCCACCATGAAACCCTCATTTACATAGCCCTCCTTCCATCATTTTAGGCTCTTTCCTCTCCCTCTCCCCCCCCCCCCCCCACGTTCAAAGCTAAGTGACCAAAGTGCAGAGATCATCAGTCCCTAGACTTACCAACTACTTAAACAAAACCAGGTGCGCTCCACAAGTACTCTGCTACCCGACTAGTTGCAGTTAATCGTCCTGCCAGTGGACGGCAGCCTTCCACAGTGTTTCGAGAGCGATGGAAGAGCTCCTATGTCCCTAAACTGTTCTGAGTAGAGTCTCCAAACCCAGTTGGGACCATAGTTGTGCTTAAGGATCATAGTTTGTGGAATTTACGGTACCATAATTATGAAGATATTTTAAAACCCGATACCCAAGTGGCTTGTTAGACAGTTAGACAGCAACGAAATTTCAGAAACCACTAATGAAAACGCAGATAAATTGGCTTACGCTACATGGAGCTGTTAACGTGGAACACTGTCCGGCCCGGTGGGCGGCGTGTGGTGGACCGGCCACCTGCGCGGCCCGCCTTCAGCGCGGCGCACAATATATGACTACAGGGCGGCGGGGCGGCGAGGGCGGCGGGGGCGGCGGGGGCGGTGTCTGCGGCGGTGGCGGTTTGGGGCCGCTCCAACTGGGGCGCCAGCCAGTCCACACCAGACGTCTTCTGCGCCGCCGCCGGACCCGATGACCGGCACCCTGCACCCAGTTCCGTGCTGCCGCGCTGTTCAGCACCAGATGTACACGAGTTGTGACACCTGCGATTTATTGTTTCAGGACTGGTATCTGTTTTAAGTGGGCTGAATAGAAATATTGTGCATTGGCTGTAAACCCGGCGTTGCCCGAGTGTTTATTTATCCTACACTACCGTAGTCCACCCATTGAGATTCAGGCGTCAACAACTACTCGCCCAGTATGCTGCCAGAGTACACTGTACCCCTCAGCATCCAAATTACTTTTCCCAGGGGAGGTCATTCGTTTGCCGCAGAGGCGACCCCGGTCAGGACTCCCGATAGTGATGATGATGATGACGACGATGATTAGTGATATAGGGCGCTCAACATCGAGGTCATCAGCGCCCGTGCTCAAACATGAACGGATGGAAGAAAAATGACGCACCTACAGCTGTAGGGATAGCTTAAAACAACTCTTAAAAGGGCTAAAACGAAGGATAAAACAGTGACATTGATGTGGCCCGGCGACTACTTAAAAATAAAGGGTGGCCGAGCCACTCTAACACTCATTAAAATCGCACACCCAGTATTTTGGGAAGTAGTCCAGACATTGTACAAAAACGTAGGACACGATCCACAGACGCCTCATCGTCAGCTAAAATAGAGTGCAGGTCCTGTGAGAGACCCAAAGTTGCCCTGGTAGCAGCAAATAGAACGCATTCTGTTAAAATATGTCGTATTGACAATTGTGTCCTACATCGATCACACTCAGGCGGTTCGTCACTGCGTAAAAGGAAACCGTGTGTGAGTGGGCAATGTCCTGTTCGGAGACGAGTGAGGTCGACTTCATCAGCTCGTCTAGGGCGGAAGGATGTGCGCCATGGGCGGACTGAGGATTTCACGGCACGCAGTTTATTGTCCGCCACATCCAACCACTGATTCTCCCACAACGCCATGGTTCTGCTTGTCACAAAGGAGGTGACGGCTTTCAGTGGGACGGAACAGCGTACGGTAGGGGGGAGAGAACAAGCCTCCCTAGCTGCTGCATCGGCCAGCTCATTTCCCTGCATTCCTATGTGCCCAGGAACCCAACAGAAAACTATCTCCTTGTGTTGACGTTGCAGTGCAAGGAGGGCGTCCTCAGCACGGGTCCAATCGCTTCTTTCGACCCTTGACTCCTTCCCTCTTAACCCCCCTTTCCGCTCCACTTCCCATGCTCCTTCCTGGACCATTCCTCGACCTCGGATTCGGTTGGATCTTTCCCGTGAGCCGAAGACCTCCACCTCTCCTCTGGTCCTACAGCAAGAGTTTTATGCCCTGCTTCGTGAGTTCCGTAACTTGGAGGTCATTTATACAGATGGTTCTTTGGGTGGCGACCACACTGGATATGCCTACATGCATGGTGCTTATGTTGAGCAACGTTCTTTACCACTCGGCAGCAGTATCTTCACTGCAGAACTGGTGGCTATATATCGCGCCCTTAAACACAACTGCACCTGCCCCGGGACATGTTTCCTGATATGTAGATACTCACTGAGCAGGCCCACTGCAGGCTCACTGCAGGCCCTTGATTAGTGTTACCCCCGTCATTCATTGGCCAGGGCCATCCAGGAGTCGATACTGGCTCTTGATGACTCTGGTCGCTCTGTGACATTCATTTGGACGCTGGGCCATGTTGACATTCTGGCCAACGAGAGCGTCGACCAGCTAGCCAAACAGGCTACCACTCGCCGCCCTCTGGCGATTGGTCTCCCGGAAGCAGAAATCCGCCCGCTGCTTCGCAATAAAATACGAGAACTATGGAACGCCGAATGGTCTGCTCTGGACGTGCCCAATAAGCTGCGAACGATCAAGGACACAACATCTGTCTGGAAGTCCTCGCAGCTGGGTCCCGTAGGGACTCCGTGGCCCTCTGTCGTCTCCGCATTGGTCACACCCGTCTGACGCATGGTCACTTCATCCGTCGAGAGGACCCGCCTATGTGCCAATGTGGTGCTACGTTGACAGTGGTCCACTTCCTACTTCAATATCCCATTTTAGCTCCACTTCGGCATTCTTTTAATCTCCCGAACACTCTCTCTTTGGTGAACGGCGACGATGCCTCTGTGGCTAATATTGTTTTACGATTTCTTCTTGCAGGGGGGATTTACCAGTTGTTTCCACTGCTTGGTTTTTTAGATAATTATCTATTTTCCACTTGACGCGTCTTTCTACTACAGATTTTCTTGTGTAAGGTATGTGGTTGGCTTTTCCACTTTTATACTCATGGTCGGTCAACCACATACATTGGCTCTGTTATTTTATACTATTTTAATCTCCTATCTGTTACTGTGTGTCTGGTGTCTTTTGTATCGTCTCTTGTTGACTGTCAATATTTGACTAACAGTGAGTTCTTTCAGTCTGCACTATTGTAACTCCAGCTCAGGCGCATTTATCGATGATTACGTTTTTCTGGGTGTTGCCTAGCTATGAAATGGGGGGACTGATGGCCATAGTAGTATAGTCCCCCTAAAATAACCAAACCAACCAACCAACCGTAGTCCACATCCCCTTTCCCTCTCTCTCTGCATCCACCTCTTTCTCTCCCATCTCTCTCTGTCCGTTTCCATCGTTCCCTCTCTTGGCAAAGTTTTCTGCATGGCACCCTCTGTCATGTACCATACAAAGATTCGTGTACCCACTGATCTTCCTCTTGGTTTAAAGGTCATGTGTGCAAAAATTCATAAAGCTCGGAGCAAAACTATGCATTTGTACTCTCCACCATGCACCGAACGAAGTCTTATACCGACAGCGACATTCCTCTTGTTTTTAAGGTAGAGTGTGCAAAATTTCGTCAATATCGAACGAACCTATACATTGATATGCAATATAAACGCAGCGTCATATTGAAAAACGCATTTTGTCGTTCTCAAATATTCCAGTTTTATTTCATACAACCCTTGTTCTGAATTTAACGAAAAAAAGGAAAAAAGGATCTGTGAAATCGGTCGAACTGTTCTCAAGTTATGGCGCGACCAAGGTATTTAGGGATACATTTTTTGTTGCAAAGTACTCTCTCCCCATGCACCGTATGAAACGTAAGGTAGACAGTGACCTTCCGTTTGTTCTGAATGTCAAGCATGGGAAATTTCTTAAGGCTCGGGATGAAACTGTAGATTTAGTGAGTCTGTAGGAGAGCTATGCTGCGCCATGCACCTATCACAAAATACTATCTTAGCTGACGTTGTCTACCTATAAACTATATTCCTGACAAATTTCAGCTTCATAGGTGAATTAGTTTTCGAGTTTTCGTGTTTATTCAGTGAGTGAGTGAGTGTCCTTTGCTTTAATATAGATGGCGATTAAGGAAACAGATTGCTTAATTTTGGATGCAAGAGAATTAAAGGAGACTTGCAGACAAAAATAAATAGTAACATGAAAATCCGTAATGCTAACTTTATTTGATACAAGGTCATGTCTGATGCGACAGTTTTACGGCATCTACAGCGAGACTGTTGTGAGCATCAATCTGGGTATTCTCATGTGGTGGCCTCTCCTTATTTAAGACGCCATATCTCCTGAGCTATGTGTCGTGCTCTTTTGTTTTTGGGCCAGGAACCTTCGTGGGCGTACAGTGAACAGTTCACCAAAGTTTCATTGCAATCGAATGAATGGTTTATGAACACAAAGAGGATATACAGACAAAAATTCATATATATATATATATATATATATATATATATATATAGAGAGAGAGAGAGAGAGAGAGAGAGATGAAAGGTATCAGTTTTAAGTGCGCTGAATAATAATTGAATACTTACTTGGAATAAAAATCGAACTAAAGTGGGTTTCTTTTACATTGTAATCTGTCAACTAGAGGACGCGTGTGGAAACTTCGCACAGTTAGCGGAATAACAAAAAAGTTAGGGAAAAATGGAAGTTAAGTTAAATGTTCAGGCATAGCTTTCTTCAGAACCAATCAATTCCAGTGTTTAAAAGCGTAAATGAAAGAGCTTGATCCGCTAAGTGTTGTTAGGTCAAAAATAACCGCGCGACTTAATTAGAAACGAAGATGTCGTATTACAAACCGATTAAAATATTCAATGCAAGTACAGTACGATATCGCGTTTGAATAAAATATAGGCTAGAGAGACGTATGACGTGGCAATGAGTGCTAGAAGTACTGAGGCACTCACATCAGCCTTCAAAGAGCTTGAAGCCGCTGCCAAGAACCTTGGTTTACAAATCAGCCAGACAAAATCTAAATACTACATATGGTAACAAAGAGAGAAGAAACACAGATGATCTGTAGTTAGAAGGGAACAACTTTGAAAGAGTAGATAGCTTTATTTACCTTGGCTCAGTAATAACATATTAAAGTGGAAGCAGATATAACGAACAGAATTAAGGCTGCTGACAGATCATATACAGCACTATATCCCATGCTCAAAAGTAATAATCTGAGTAGGAAACTAAAATGACACTTTAGAAAACAGTAATCAAACCAGTTCTTGTGTATGGCAGTGAGGCATGGATACTGACGGAGGCCTTGGAGAGAAAATATATGGGAAAGGAAACTGCTGAGAAAGATTTTTGGTCCTGTAAGAGAGGATGAGATATGGAGAATTAGAAATAATGAAGAAATAAGGGCTCTGTACAAAGCACCTGATTTGGTAACATCATTCAAAATGGAAAGACTGAGATGGTTAGGACATGTCCAGCGGTTTACAGAAGAAAGGCTACCGAAGAAGATGATCATGGGACATCCTGGTGGTAGAAGAAGAAAGATCGCGTGTGAGATGGCTGGAAGATGTGGAATCCGACCTGGGAGTGAGGAAGTGGTGCAGGCGTGCTAAACACCGAGGCGACTGGCAATCCGTGACAGTGGAGGTCAAGGTCCTCAGAGGCCCGTACTGCCATGGAGTGAGTAAGTGAGAGAGACTTAAGTTAATTCTGATACTTGACGACAAATGTGCGAATATCTTTCGTTTAAAGCAAAAGTGACTTTATTTTGCAGCAAGTACATCCCCATAAGAAATATACAGAAGGAAATCGCTTTTGAGTATACAAAACGGAAGGCGAGAGTTATATAATTCTGATACTTGATGACAAATATGTGGATGAATACCTTTCGTTGAAAACAAAAATGAAAGAAATCGTCCGGGTTGTTCGGTCTGACCGACTGACTTTAGTTTTCGTGGATTCTTTTAATCTACAAAATTCTTCTGAAATGTAAGACAACTGCATTTAATTAGTTCAGTATGAGGTAAGAGTTTTATGCGCAGAGAAAACAGAACGTGAAAGTGATTTCATTGTTTTTTTGTCGAATTGTTGGCCTTGTTCTTGTACGTACCTCCAAATTGGATAGCGCAATCAATTCACTCGCAAGAATTGCATCAACACAGCAGCAAAGGCAGCGGCAGCAGACAAAATAATAAATGGGCAATTACTGTGGAAAGTGCAATGTGGCCGAAAGTAGAATATGGTGATTCAAAATTATGATTAAGATAAAGAAATATGCAGAGGAAAGGGGAAACTAACTACGTGAATTGATGTAGACCGACACAGCTTTAGCTTTTACAAAAGTACTACATTGACTTTTCAATAAAATTTTTATAATTACGAAAGAAATGAAATAATGACAATAAGAGTTCTTTTTGACAATTCACAATGAACATTAACAATACAAAAGGAGGCATAACTTTAACAATGACAAAATATGACCAAAGAACGCTTTTTCTTAATACCTAACCTGCCATTACAAAATTTCATATGCTTTATTTCGCTGGCGCATATTTACCTCTATATTCCTCCTTGCCAAAAAGCTTAAAGAATATCTGCCCCAAACAGTTCCCACATACCGACTGCTTCAGACAAAAAAATGTTCAAATGTTTGTAAATCTATCGGACTCAAGTGCATGGTCATCAGTCACCTAACGACAACACAAACACCCATGCCCGAGAGGGACTCGAACTCCGACGGCGAACGGCCGCGCGAACCGCAGCACGGGGCTCCAATACGCACGGCTAATCCGCGGCGGCTGCTCCAGAGAGACTCAAATTACCGACTGCTCTAGACTCCTCATTCTAATTGCTACAGAAAGACTCTCCTACTCGCTACAATCTCTGAGCCCCGCGATAATAGTATCTGCAAAGATATAAAGACATGCTGAGAGATTTAAAGGGAATCAAAAAATGTATAATTAAATTTACTACTATTGCCGATATACATAAAATTCGTTTGATTTAAAAATACCCGCGCACTGATCGATTCCTCACAAAACGGCACGATGACTCAAAAATGTGAAGAGTGTATTCCAAGTGGGTGCCGCGAATGCAGACGGATGGCCATGAGGCTGCCCGCGTGGCATGCTCTCAGGCAATCTTGAAGCGTCATGACACCGTGAATGGGATTTCATTTACATCGATTGTGACAACGGATGACACGTGGATGCCCTTTTACAATCCTAATTATTCGAGGGTTAGAACCTAAATCGCAGCTACTATTTATTTACAATCGATACAAAAGCGTTACATGTATGCACCTGTTACTGTTTCCCAAATTAGTTGCCAGCGTTGTGTAGAACCCGTTGCCAGGGGTGTGTATACCGTTACCAGACCTTGATGGTGCGAATGGAGCAGTCTAGTGACAACCTCTGGAACAATTCTGAATAAAATGCACGAAGTGATTCCTTCATATTCGGAATCAAATCAAAGTCACAAAGATTTAAGACTGGGGAGTATGGTACAGTACTTCCCTGTACCATCGACCGAACAGAGCAGCCACCAAAAAAATGTTCAAATGTTTGCAAATCTTATGGGACTTAACTACGGGGTCATCAGTCCCTAAACCTACAAACTACTTATGAACTACTTACGAACTAGGACGGCACAAATATCCATGCCCGAGGGGGGATTCGAACCCCCGACCGTAGTGGCCGTGCAGACCGTGACTGAAGCGCCGCAGTCCCCTCGGCCACCGCGGCCGGCGAGCAGCCACAGCTTGCGCTGTATGCACCCGCGCATTGTCGTGCAAAATGACAGGATATAAGGCAAACACCAACAAAAGAAACCTTACTCCCTTCTCCCATATCCGCAGCAGACAGAGTGTGGAAACATTAATACGGCCAGTTTTTAAGTTCCACAGTTTCCCGTCATTCAGCACTACACCCAGAAGAAGGCCGGTTTGCAACAGTGGCTAAAACGTCCGTGTATTTGGATATATTTACGATACGTAATACGTCGACAGCAATTTTAGTAACAAATTTCTTATACTACAAGCTCTTGTCTTTACATTTTCTGAAAGGAGAGCGTAGCACCCAAAATTAACGAAATTGCTATTAAATACGGTCTTTAATATATTTATGTGATGAGCTATGAGCACGTCATCATCTTCGATACTGTCTTTTCCACTGGCCAAGTGTTCATAACTCTTGAGGAATGCATTTTCGAATCTACATTTAGAAGACTTTTTTCTATTTTTACCTCTTTACAGAAAATGTATATGTGTGTGTCTGTCTATTTATACTGAGCTCTTTCAGTTGTTTCAGAGGACAATTCACACACACTCCCACACACACACACACACACACACACACATATATATATATATATATATATATATATATATATATATATATATATATATATATATATATTCCTGGACATTAAAATTGGTACACCACGAAGATGAGATGCTACAGACGCTAAATCTAAGCGACAAGAAGAAAATGCTGTGATATGCAAATCATTAGCTTTTCAGAGCATTCACACAAGGTTGAAGCCGGTGACGACACCTAAAACGTACTGACATGAGGAAAGTTGCCAACCGATTTCTCACACACAAAGAGTAGTTGACCGGCGTTGTCTGGTGAAACGTTGTTGTGATGTCTCGTGTAATGAGTAGAAATGCGTACCATCACGTTTACGACTTTGATAAAGGTCGGATTGAAGCCTATCGCGATTGCGATTTATCGTAGTGAGTCTATTTCCATCTATCCTATACAGATATACATAGAACTCCACGCGTTCTTTCCTCAGTTTTTTGTTTTGTTGTCTTTGTTTTCGTACAGATCTTTATTTATCGTCCAACCCACGTTCAATATCAGAGAACAGCTCCACAAATATTTCGTTTTTCGTTCTTGTTTCTCAATGTTGTGAATTTCCGTCATCCCTCCAATTGCTACGTTTTCTGCAGAATGTAATGCTCCTGTTTCCTGATATCTTAGTGTGCTTCTTGTGTTTTTCATTACTCTGATACTTTAACGAAGACTGGTGTCTATTTTCCACTCTTCTACCACGTTCACCACTCCACCAGTGGTGTTTCTTCCTTGGGTTTATTGGGGCTACGTGCTCAGATATATATTTTAATTGGGGAATTATTTCATTCAGATTATCAGTTTTTTTATATTCCTAAAAAAGATGTTTAAATGTTTGTACAACTCATGGGACTTAACTACGGGGTCATCAGTCCCTAAGCTTACAAACTACTTCTGAACTAGCTAAGACTAAAGACAGCACAAATATACATGTCCGAGGGGGGATTCGAACCCCCGATCGTAGTGGCTGTGCTGACCGTGACTGGAGCGCCTCAGTCACCTCGGCCACCGCGGCCGGCTTTATATTCCTCGTTCGTTCCGTTTACTGAAGGAAACTTATTTCTTAGGTTTGACTATCCTGTGTAGTTTTGCTTCATAGATAAGAGAATTGTTACTGTTCCTGAAATTATCGGTACAAATGATAGAATCGTAACAAAAATAATGCAAAAATTTGTATTCATCTAGGCACGCTGCGTCATATACGTCTTATAACGACATTGTAAGAAACTTTGCTGTATAAAGGCGCTGCTATATGAAGAACTTATTTATTAATTACGACAGGCCTGTTTCAGCAGAATTGCCATCTTCAGGTTTCTGTGAAGAGGAATAATATTGCAATACTGGACATCATAATATAGACTAATAACATAGGTACAATATGTTTACGTATATAAATCGTTACTTCCTTCTAACGTCGTTGTCTTATTTGCTTTCATGACGATTTGACTATTTTACTGCTGTTAATAGAAAACACATTTAGTACCGCTTTTATATATCAATCAAATTCCGATTAAAAAAATAAATAAATAAAAAAATTAAAAAAATCCTGTTTTGACAGCTTAGTCAGCGATGTTATCAACATAGCTGTAACCCTGTAACATCGTTGAATTACTCTTTAATAATTATATTTACTGTTTGAAAATGGTTTTATTGGTTGCATTGTTGGTTGAGGGTTGAAAATGATAAAAGGGATGGAAAGTTATCGTTGTATATAAAATTCTACGTGTGTGTTAATATTTCGCTCTGCAGCGAAAACTAAAGAACGCAAACGAATGGTCTATGAGTAATTGTTGTCCGAAGTCTCCCGTTGTACACCATAGCAGTTCCATGCCGATAGCTGTAAGGGGATGGAAGATATGATGGTTGAAAGTCGGCAAATTATAAAAAAGATTCGGACTGAAGGCCAGCGATGACGTTTGCGACTCAATAGCAAGGAGGTTACATACAGCGAAGCGCGAAACGTGATACCACAGACCATATCTTTGGTCTATGTGTGCTACAATGTATTCTGCTCTTTCTCTGTCAGGATAAGCATACGGCTAAGGAAATATAAGAATAAATAAATGAAGTAGTAAAATATAAATTTTCTTTAATACATCTCTTTAAAGGAACTCGATTTCACGTTTCGCGCATTACATCAATTGATAGATCTGTGGTATTACAATCGTTATTGTTGAATTTCGTGAACGGATTCTTCGAAACGAGTGCATTTTACGTGTGATTTGATCTCATAGCACACTACTGAAAGATAGCTTATCTATCATAATCAACGAACACGCGAGCGGCACCGCGGGTTTAAGCTAGTAAATAAATAAAATAAAAAATATAAATTGGGAGTCTGACTGATATATAAGAACGATATTAAATATGTTTACTATTAACAGGAATGAAATAGTCAAATTATCATGACAGCAAATATGACAACGACGTTAGAAGGAAGTTCAATCAAATGTTCAAATGTTTGTATAGTCTATGGGACGTAACTACGGGGTCATCAGTCGCTAAACTTACAAACTACTTATGAACTACTTAAGAACTAGGACGGCACAAATATCCATGCCCGAGGGAGGATTCGAACCCCCGACCGTAGTGGCCGTGCAGACCGTGACTGGAGCGCCTTAGTCCCCTCGGCCACCGCGGCCGGCTTAGAAGAAAGTGAAGATTAATGTACGTAAATGTATTGTACCTGTGTTATTAGTCTATATTATCACGTTAAAAACTGGAATATTATTCCTTTGTTATCTCCATTATCATCACACAATCCTGAAGATGGAAACTGTGCTGAAACACGCTTGTTGTAATAAATAAAAAATGTCTTCATATAGCAGCGTCTTTTATACAGCAAAGTTTCTTACAAAAATAACGCCGGTTATTCCCCAAACGAGAGACGACAATACTAGCTTCGATTTAGGGACGAAATACAGCGTGCAGAGCGGTATCGCGCCGCCAATGCCCCGGCAGTAAGACGCAATGGCCGTGGCCGTGGAGGTCCGGGACGGGTGGCTGAAGAGAACGCGCACGCCAGCCGGAGTGGCCGCCCCGTTGGCAGATGTGACAGGGGAGGGGGCGGCGTTTATCTGATGCTTTACGGTTACGGCGCAGTAATGGGGCCGGCAAACAGCGGCCGCGGACATTAAAGCAAACGCTCCCGCATTTTCGAGAGATACCATCTGGCCAAGCCGCGCCTGGGAGGCGGGCAGCCCGCGAACCACGCCACCGGCTGCCGGCCATCCGCGAGGCGGCGTAAGCCGAACGTTTCCGACGTGAGCCGACTGCGCTGCAGCTACCAGCTTCTGACGGACGAGCGTCGCGGAATAACAGTTGGACCGTTTGAAACACCCCACCCCATAATAATTTATTGGTAATTGTTAATGATGGCTGCCTAAACTAGCGTGACCAGACTTCCCGTATACATGATGTTACAAAAAGGTACGGCCAAACTTTCAGGAAACATTCCTCACAAACAAAGAAAGAAAATATGTTATGTGGACATGTGTCCGCAAACGCTTAATTTTCATGTTACAGCTCATTTTAGTATTTCTCTTAAAATGTAAATTTAAATAATTCGTGCAGACAATTGTCAAAATAACCAATTGTTTCGTTAGAATATACTGTACTTCCTCGATTCACCGCCAGTTGGCCCAATTGAAGGAAGGTAATGCTGACTTCCGTGCTTGTGTTGACATGCTACGGATGAGGCTTCATTCCGACGTGATCAAACTGTAAAGTTTCACAATTAACATATGTGGGCTGACGATAATCCGCACGCAATTGTGCAATCACGTCATCAACACAGATTTTCTGTGAACGTTTGGGCAGGAATGTGAGAGGGAAACTAAATAATCAAAGAGTCCACGCTCTTTACCACAGAAGAGCTGAGTAATGCCGTAAGGAATCCCACACCACAAAGGGCGCTGCGCTAAATGGTATCCTAACATCAATTAAGGTTTTTGAGATGAAAATAAAGCCGTTCGAATCTTCCCTTTGGCATGGATGTTTGTGCTGTATTTAGTATAAGTTAGTTCATAAGTAGTTCGTAAGTTTAGGCACTGATGACCCCGCAGTTAAGTCCCATAACCTTAACAAACATTCGATTTTTTTTTATTTTTTTTATTTATTTATTTTTTAATTTTTTTTATTTTTTTTTAAAAAATAAAACAATAGGTATTGGGCAAGTACATCTACAGAAGTGTGAAATCCATAGCATCTAGCGAAAAACCAGATTCTTAAATGGGGTAACGAAACCAGTAGTTATGAAAGATACCAGCCAATCCACTCGTCATGCCACACATTAAAAATCTTTGACAAATTGGTACAACACTGCTTCTTATTAGTTGTAAAACCTATCCTCATACGGCATCAGTATAGATTTCGTCCAGAAGAAAGCTGTATTGAACATGTGCTGAATCTAACTCAACATAACGACGATATTCCAAAGGGCTACGTAGAGGTTGCAGTTTCCATTGACCTCAAGTCTGTATACGACACTATCAATCTCCAACGAATTAGTGGCTGAAAAAAAATTGAAACAGTATATGAGAGACTACAACATAACACGTAAAAATCTAATAGTAGTTAAAACTAAAACCCCACCACATAATAATTTATTGGTAATTGTTAATAATGGCAACCTGAACTAGGATGACCAGACTTCCCGTATATATACGGTGTGTTACAAAAAGGTACGGCCAAACTTTCAGGAAACATTCCTCACAAACAAAGAAAGAAAATATGTTATGTGGACGTGTGTCCGCAAACGCTTAATTTTCATGTTAGAGCTCATTTTTGTATTTCTCTTCAAATGTAAATTGAAATAATTCGTGCAGACAATTGTCAGAATACCCAATTGTTTCGTTAGAATGTACTGTACTTCCTCGATTCACCGCCAGTTGGCCCAACTGAAGGAAGGTAATGCTGACTTCCGTGCTTGTGTTGACATGCGACGGATGAGGCTTCATACCAACGTGATCAAACTGTACAGTTTCACGGTGAACATGTGTGGGCTGACGAGAATCCGCACGCAATTGTGCAATCACGTCATCAACACAGATTTTCTGTGAACGTTTGGGCAGGAATTGTTGGTGATGTCTTGATTGGGCCTCATGTTCTTCCACCTACGCTCACTGGAGCACGTTATCATGATTTCATACGGGATACTATACCTGTGCTGCTAGAACATGTGCCTTTACAAGTGCGACACAACATGTGGTTCATGCACGATGGAGCTCCTGCACATTTCAGTCGTCGTGTTCGTACGCTTCTCAAGAACAGATTCAGTGACCGATGGATTGGTAGAGGTGGACTAATTCCATGGCCTCCATGCTCTCCTGACCTCAGCCCTCTTGACTTTCGTTTATGGGGGCATTTGAAAGCTCTTGTCTACGCAACACCGATACCAAATATAGAGAAACTTCGTGCTCGTATTGTGGACGGCTGTGATACAATACGCCATTCTCCAGGGCTGCATCAGCTCATCAGCTCATCAGGTATTCCAAGCGACGGAGGGTGGATGCATGTATCCTCGCTAAAGGACGATATTTTGAACATTTCCTGTGACAAAGTGTTTGAAGTCTCGCTAGTACGTTCTGTTGATGTTTGTTTCCATTCTATGATTAATGTGAGTTGAAGAGAAACAATAAAATGAACTCTAACATGAACATTAAGCGTTTCCGGACACATGTCCAGATATTTTATTTCTTTGTGTGTGAGGAAAGTTTCCTGAACGTTCGGCCGTATCTTTTGTAACACCCTGTATATTTTTCAGTTTTACAGAGGCCACATGGGCTTTGCCGATTTTCCGTGTAGGTTTTCGTTGTGCTGTGGGTTCACTTTTTATTAGATTCTTGGGGAAAGGGATCGTTATCTGAGTAGAACATATAGACCACCAATACTCCCTTTTTTATTATTATTACTATAATTTTATTTATTTATTTATTTTATTTTCTCTTGGCTGTTGCGAATATTTTCTCTTACGGTTGAAGGCCTATTTTATGAATACGTTATTTTGTTTTTCCCTAATTCTATGCTACGATGAACGCGGCTGCTCTCCGTTGGGGGTTCGAATCCCCCCTCGGGCATGGATGTTTGTGCTGTCTTTAGTATAAGGTAGTTCATAAGTAGTTTGTAAGTTTAGGGACTAATGACCCCGCAGTTAAGTCCCGTAAGCTTAACAAACATTTGAACATTTCCCTAATTTATTTGCTATACTCATAGTCTGTTGGTGTTTCCCTTATTGCTGAGAGCCTGTCATATTAGTAGCACATTGTTCATTTTTTTTTAAGATTTAATTATTTTTTGGTATATTACTAATCCTCATGCTCTTCTATTACATATTCACAGAATATATGACATCAACTGCGAATGGGCAAAGCTGAAAATGTGTACCCAGCCGGAATTCGAATCCAGGTCTCCCGCTTTTTAGGCAGTTGCGCTGACCACTACACCACTGGGGACACAGTGAGCACCGCACCTACAGGGACTACCTAACACGCCACTCGTCAGATACAAATTTCCGGGTTCGAGTCCCGGCTGAGTACACATTTTCAGCTTCGCCCATTCGCAGTTGATGTCATATATTCGTTGAATATGAAAGAATAACAAGTGCAGGATCATAAGTGACGTCTCTTCTTTCGGAACGATACCACATGTATATATATCTTCTATTACATTCCTATGTACTTTCTGAATATGTCAGCGTTTAGGCTTACAAGTTCCTACGTTAGTTAGCTGCCGACAATTGTTCCTTATTGTGTCTAAGTTTTTAAATACTTTCTTTGTAAATTTATGACAAGTTTCTTCTATTATATCCTTCCCCGTGGTCTTATGCATCTCGGTCAATCTTGTCCAAGGTTTTGCGCCTATAGAGCGTTTTTTTAGTTTTGATGTTGAGATTTCTGCTTCTGAAGAAGGGAAAGAGGGCTTTAACTATGTTTTATAGCAGTTTTTGTGTCTAAAGTTATGGCATCGTCCTTAGGCTAAGTGTCCCGTTGTCCCGACAAAATAAAAATAGCACGTATATTGTCCCGCTTTTTACCAACCGTCCCATATATTTTGAAATAACTTTATTGTAACTAATGTACAGCGTAACCAAATACAGAAAATAACTGATGTCATAATTTTTATTATTATTATTTCTTTTGATGTACAGCGTAACCAAATACAGAAAATAACTGATGTCATAATTTATTATTATTATTATTTCTTTTGATGTACGTAATGGTTTCACATGACATCTGAATCTTCCCCAACTAAAAAAAAAAAAATCGTTGATTAATAAGCTCATTGCTAGAATATGGTGTATTAAAAGAGGTTGCTTTCTTGAACAATCGATTTCATTTCACGAGGCGTTAATTAATTATTTCGCGAAATAGTCTGACCGATTGCAAGTGATGAAACCACTTAACAGTGTTCTGCTCAAATATCTTCCTCTTTCGAAGTCTCCACAGCGCAGTCTTAAAACTATACCAAAATATTGAAAATATTTTGAAACAAAGAGGATCAGGTTTTCTAGGGGAGTGAAAAACAATGAAGCGAGTTAGTAAAAACTAGTCTTTCATTTTCAATCACATTCTCATTTTCAACTCACCTGAATCTGAAGATATCAAGTTCAAATATTTGCAGCTCATTAATGGATTTGTGCTAGCTCTGCCTATCACTAATGCTGCTACAAAAAGAGCGTTCTCCATCACAAATAGTTTATGGCCTGGCTTAAAGAATAAATTTAGTGTGCAAACTGTGAAGGAAATATTGGATAAGAAATAATTATAAGTATACTTCACGGGTTTATTGTGCGAATCTGAGTGAAATTACCGGACTCGTGTATGACATACATTATGCTAGGAAACATAATTGAGCGGGAAATAGGTACATTCCGTAAGTATCAATCATTTTCTTTCGTACATGTCTGCACCTGACTACTATAAAATATAAAATTATTCTTGAATTAGTAATGTAATTTGTTTGGTTTTTTGTTGTGCGAATATGTTTGATTAATTTATATAGTAGAATGTTACTTGGTATGAATTAGTTATTGAGATTACCGAACATGTAATTTGTTCGGTCCCAAAAAACCCTAATACCTATGCTTGTCCCGTTGGTTTCCTGTTCAATGAGCAATTAAATACTTTTCGTGTTGTAATTATTGTTTTATACTCAAATGTCTGCGTTAATGAGCGATACGAAGGCTGTTATGTTGTATAATCATTAAAGAATAACAGTCGTATCGATGACGCCACAGTTAAAGTGAACATTTTGTTTCGCAATCTTCGGTACAAATGTGCGTCCCGTATTTTGATTTTGCAAATCTAGTCACCCAAGCCTAAACGTATATTTTGATACGACCGTGACCAAATGAATAACGGCTGATCGGTTCTTCAATCGTCATGGGAGTTGTTTCAGCGGGATTTAAGAAAAGTTGCCGAAAATAAATATCAATTTTCAATCCTCTCTCCGACAAAAACTTTAAATGGAATGACATCAATTACACAAGTTAATTTTTTTACACAAATAGCCACAATGACTTAAATTGTATTAACTGCACAAGGAAATCTTTTAGACAAACGAGAGAATAATTGATTTAAATTGAATAAATTACTCAGAGAATCTTCTATATCAACGTCTAAATTATTAACTTGAACTTGATTAATTACTTACAGAATCTTAACAAGAAAAAGTGAAAATAACGTGCATAATTGACATTAATAAATAACGACATAATAATCTCGTCAGTCACATGCAACATTTTTTATCAGAAGTTTGCTGTCTCTCCTTCGACTGATATTACAAAATACTAACAACTACTGATGATAAACTCAGTATCTTCATTTATAGCTGGAATGAACATGAAATTAATCTTCAGAACAGGTCAGCATATTGCCAATAACGTCACTCAACTTAAGACCTAAGACGTTTCTCGGGTCAGAATGCACTTTAACAGACGGACATGTAACGTGTAGCGCATTCAGGAGCATGTCTGAGAGCCTTTTGTCATTACAGCCACTAAAACTCAAAGTAGTGTTAACTCTTATGTAGTCCCGTCGGGTCAAAATCACCCGGCAGAATTTTCTTTAGTTAAATTTCTTTGTGACATAAAATTCTCAAAAATGTTCAAATGTTTGTACAACTTATGGGACTTAACTACGGGGTCATCAGTCCCTAAGCTTACAAACTACTTATGAACTAGCTAAGACTAAAGACGGCACAAATATCCATGCCCGAGGGGGGATTCGAACCCCCGACCGTAGCGGCCGTGCTGACCATGACTGCAGCGCCTCAGTCACCTCGGCTACCGCGGCCGGCATAAAATTCTGAAACTTGTGATGCACACGTATTATCCTTTATTATTGAGCCGCTTCAGATAGAGTATCTGGAAACATTGTTGGTCCCAATGTTTCCCGTTAACCTGCGATTATTGTGTGTTTGACCCGACGTGACTATTGGCGTGCTGGCATTATCGCCCGCCTGACCCGATGCGACTATTTGCGTTCCGCTGTGGCACGACCCTAGTCTTACTGTTCTGCCGTGAACTACAGAGGCTGCAAGCGTTCCAACAAGTCTGCTCCTTCTTCTCTGAGTAAGTAAGTTAACTTATTTGCGTATTTCATTTTTATATCATACTTTTATAATTTGTTCATACAAACAAATTTGTTATGGAGAGAGTTCTTCGGAGATTTACTAACAGCCACATATCCAGGAATGTTGGAGAGAGAATAAAATTATTTCTAACAGACAGAAATACTGAAGTACCACAACATCAACGACTTCAAACGCTGCAGACCGGAACTGGAACAAAACTGTACAAGCAGAAGAGGTGTTACATCTGTTCAAATACAAACGACCACAAACATTCAACAGTGTGTGCTAATTGCAGTGAAATTGTATGCAAACTACATTTCAAAGATATCTGCACAAAATGCTTAGCAGACTGAAGTATGTTGATGGTTCAAAAAGCTTTATATTTATTATTGGAAAACATTTTCTCATGTATTAGTTAAGCTTCCATTGTTACTCACTTTGTCATTAAATGCTGTCAAGTATATGCTGGTTTTATTCATTTATGTTCAAACATCATTCTTCAATTGTGACCTTTCTACTCTCAAATCTTGACATGTGCACTTAGCTTAATTTTTGCCCAGGTCAAATTGACACGACGTGGCTACTTGGGTTACTTCTTGTCACGCGACTACTTAAGGGTTCGGTAGTTAACAACACTGTCACTCATACCGACCACGTCCACTCGATCGTTTTCTACACTCAGTCCCTCGCGGCCCTCTCCCGCGTTGTCGCTGTCAGTCCCCAAAGGGGGAGGAGAGCTGAGTTCTGCTGGTCATGTGACACTCCAGTGCGCACGGAAAGGCTAAGTGCAGGCACTCGAAGACACCCCGTCATGCAACGACGGTACAGTCGCCACAACTTTAACTCCAGAAAACACACAGAAATTATCATACGGGAGGTGACCCTAGGCTACCTTTCATTGGCAGAACAGAAGACGCAGCAATTCTACTAAAGAAACCGCCTACACTATACTAGTGCGTCCTAATTTGGAGTATTGTTGCACAATGTGCGATACCGACCTGTTGGGATTGACGGAGGATATACAGAATGTTCAGAGAATGGCAGCTCCTCCTGTCTTATCGCAATAAGAGGAGTGAGAGTCACGGAAATGACGAACGAGTAGGCATGGAAGTCGTTGAATGAAAAGCTTTATTCGTAGCAGCGTGATCTGCTTGCGAAATTCCTTTCACTAATTCTGTCCTCCGAATATGTACATATTTATAGCACCCACCTACATAAGAAGACTTGATTACAATCAGAAAATAAGTGAAATATAATCGAAAACGAAGCCATTCGGTTGATCTTTCTCCCAGTGCTCTAGTTCTGAATGAAACGACAGAGAAATCTCATAAAGGCCTTTCGTTGAACCCTCTGCCCTACACTTAAATGTGACCTGCAGAGTGATTCTGGAGATGTAGATATAGGCGTATGTTAAAGTTTGCTTATTACATAGCTAACAGCCAGAATAAATTTCTAGATTTCAAACAAGATACTGCATTAGCATTCCTAGAAGTCTTGAAAGACCATTCGAAGTATCCAGTCAGCCTGTGAAGAATTTCCAGCCATATGAAATGACCCCGTCATCTACCCAGGCACGAAACCAAAATTAACCGAGGAGAGGGCAACGGAATAATCAAAAGAGTCCAGGCTCTTTATCACAGAAGAGATGAGTAATGCCGTAAGAAATCCCAACCCACAAAGACCGCTGCGCTAAATGGTATCCTAACAGCAATTAAGGATTTCGGGATGAAAATAAAATCGTTCCCCGTCAGCGGTTCGAATCCTCCCTCGGGCATGGATGTTTGTGCTGTATTTAATATAAGTTAGTTCGTAAATTTGGGCACTGATGACCCTGCAGTTAAGTCCCATAAGCTTAACAAACATTCGAATTTTTTTGTGAAAACAAAACAATAGCTATTGGGAAAGTTCCATGTACGTCTACGAAAGTGTGAAATCCATAGCATCTATGGAATAACCAGGTTCTTAAATGGGGCAAAGAAACCAGTAATTATGAAAGATACCAGCCAACCTACTCGTCATGCCACACATTAAAAATCTTTGACAGACTGGTCCAACACTGTTTCGTATTATTTGTAAAACCTGTCCTCATACGGCAACAGTCTGGTTTTCGTCCAGAAGAAAGCTATATTGCACATCTAACTCAACATACCGACGATAATCCAGATATTGCAAAGGGCTACGTAAAGGTTGCAGTTTCCATTGACCTCAGTTTGCGGACGACACTATCAGTCTCCAAAGAATTCATGGCTGAAAAAAAATTAAAACAGTATATGAGAGTCTACAGTATAACACGTAAAAGTCTAATAATAGTTAAAACTAAAACCCCATCTGAACACCAAACAGTCACCTGACGACGGCCATTCTAGCGAAAGATACATTTCTTGAAAGGAAAAAATGTTAAGAATAAGAGTATTCTGGTTTAACCTAATACAATTATGTCAATCTTTAAAGTATGTTGATAGTTTCTTGCGTCGGGATGTGTGTTACATTAAATGAAATTAGTGTTGCAGTTTCCGGTATGTTTTCATTTTTTAACTTTACCATTAGATCATCCTTTTTTTTTCTTTTTGCTTCTGTTCTTTCTCATCAGAAGATGAGTTTTCTTAAAATACCAATGTAGTCTCTTATGGTATACGGAATGACTTCTCTCATCACAGACTACAACATGAACGCGCTCAGCATAGTAACGACGAGACCATGCTTCTTTCAGTGAGTAGTACGATATGCATTTTAGAGTCCATGTTGACCAGATACTTCTACTTTTTTCCCTTTCTTTTGTAACGGGCGTAACCCGAAAGTAGAGTCTGGAAAAGTAAATAAAGAAATATAAAATCTCCACGCAGAAACATTTTGTTTCTTTAAACGCTATGGAATTTTGGAAATTACAAATTTCCCTTATAAATTACGATTATGTTAAGCGTTCCTCCTGTTGACGCTTCTCTAAAACTTCTTCCCTTCAATCTGCGATACACTATACGTTCATCAACTTGAAGCATCACATTAAATATTTTTGCATAAATTGTCAGCGTCGCTTGTCGCCTGCGTATCCGTTCTCGCTTCAAAATAATTTCTTTCATCTTATTCTTTCTATATGTTTCTCAACATAAACATTATTTAATTAAAATTTTTGTAATAATTATTTACGGTTTTCTTTTATAAATTAGTTAAGTTGTATATTGTTAAACTTAACTAGATATAAGAAGAAATTATGCAGTGTAAGAAACAAAAAAGATTAACAATGAATAATACGACCTGTTTTAGCAATCTCGACAACAGATCATTGTAAACGTCAGCAAATAAATAAATGCCGGCCACGGCGGCCGAGGAGACTGAGGCGCTCCAGGCACGGTCTGCACGGCCACTACGGTCGGGGGTTCGAATCCCCCCTCGGGCATGGATATTTGTGCCGTCCTTAGTCTTAGCTAGTTCATAAGTAGTTTGTAAGCTTAGGGACTGATGATCCCGTAGTTAAGTCCCATAAGTTCTACAAACATTTGAACATTTTGAAATAAATAAATAAATCATCACGACCTCACCTGGCTAACGTTGCAGAAAAAGTTTATTTTTCACCAGTTTCCTCTGCAGTTACATTTTCGTGTGTTGTCTTGACTTTAATAATAACTCCCCCCATGTACCTACGCATGATTCATCCATATTTTTCTTTGACTTCGCCACTTTTTAAATTTAATTGCTCCTGCTTATTCCAAGATTCGTTACCTTAAATAGTTTCTGTTGAATCTTCCGGGTTGTATTTTCATGGCCGAAGAAATATTTCTGCTTCCTACGTTTCGTCCAGAGCTGCACGGGACATCTACAGAGGTACTTCTGGTAGCGGTGAGTCTTGCCGGCTAACGAATTTGGCGTCAGAGAGCGGTATAAATGGTGTCTAAAAGCGGCGTGGTGAAGTGTTATGTGCGCAGCAGAGATAAGTCCTGTCAAAGATAAAACCATTACTATCGATAGTCATTGGTCAAAGTAGTTACACTTTTACCCTTGGCCAAAGATAGTTATGGTTTTATCTTTGAGAAGGCTTATGTCTGCTGCTCACGTGAACACTCGACGACGCCCAATTAAGACAGCAATTACGCCGCTCTTCGACGCTCGACTCATCACTCGGCAAAACTCACCGCTACCAGAAGCACCTCTGAAGATGTCCAGCGCAGCTGTCGACGAAACGTCCGGAGCAGATACAACCCGGAAGATTCAACATCAACTATTTAAGGTAATGAAACTTGGAATAAGCAGGAGCAATTAAACTTAAAAAGTGGCGAAGTCAAAGCAAAATAAGGATGAATCATGCATAGGTATGAGGGAGTTATTCTTAAAGATTCAACTGCAACTATTTCAGCCGGTCGTGAAAGCCATCCCTGCATTACCCTCAAGTTTCGCGGATTTCAATTTGAACGTGTACAGACACTATGACGTATTATTGCTACAGGCATCCGCCTCGCCCCTGTAATACTCAGCCGAGGCCTGTTAAACCGTGCGTCGATAAACGCTGCGGCAAGCACTCCTGCTGCTGGATCAACGCGAGCGTAGTTAGAGAACTCGCAACAACGGTACAGAGAGGGGGGGGGGGGGTTCCGAAATGTTGCGACTGGGCGGAACGCAGCGGGACACAACGGCGCTGATTTGGAGTCCGCCGACAGATGTGGCCGAGGGGAAGGGTGGAGGGGGAGGGGGAGGGGGAGGGGCGTGGCGACCATTTGTTATTAATCTCCGGCGGCGCAGGCGCAGAAGCGGGCGGCGGGGGCGCGGGGGCGGCGGGGGCAGTTTTGCGGTGTTGTCCGGCTGCGGCCGGCCAGAGGCAATAACATGGAGATGAGGCGCCAGCTGGTGGCCGGAACTGCCTGTCCGCCGCGGCGACGACGCACACTTTGCATTCCGCGGGTCCAGAGGGGGGGGGGGGGGGGGGGAGGGGAGCACCTCCACCGGGGACCCTGCCGTAAAGTGTCAATTACTGTCGACAGGCCGCGCTGTGGGACCGACTTTGAAACGGTACTGGCATAGGATAGAGAATTCCCTCCCTAGGCCCGACAAGATGCCACCTGAGCCGCGACAAGGTAGCAGTAAATGTTCAAATGTTTGTTAAGCTTATGGGACCTAACTAAGGGGTCATCAGTCCCTAAACTTACAAACTACTTATGAACTACTTACGAACTAAGACGGCACAAATATCCATGCCTGAGGGGGGATTCGAACCCCGACCGTAGAGGCCGTGCAGACCGTGATCCTGGAGCGCCTCAGTCTCCTCGACCACAAGGTAGCAGTAGGCAGAACACAACAGGGAAGGAAATGATCACTATAGTAGTAGTTAACAGTAGGAGCATCTATAGACAGGTTCCAGAATTACTCTCAATAATAAACGATCAAAATGCCCACATAGTACTAGGCACGGAAATTCGGCTGAAAACCAGATGTAAACAGTACTGAGATTCTAAACACAGACTGGAATCAGAATGAAACTTCACTCTGCAGCGGAGTGTTCGCTGATATGAAACTTCCTGGCAGATTAAAATTGTGTGCCGGAACCGGGACTCGAACCTGGGACCTTTGCCTTTCGCGGGCAAGCGCACTACCGGCTGTGCTATCCCGACACGACTCACGATGCCGCCTCACAACTTTACTTCCGCCAGTACCTCGCCTCCTACTTTCCAAACTTCACAGAAGCTATCCTGCGAAACATGCAAGACTAGCACTCCTGGAAGAAAGGATATGGTGGAGACATGACTTAGCCACAGCCTAAGGGATGTTTCCAGAATGAAACTTTCACTCTGCAGCGGAGTGTGCGCTGATATGAAACTTTCTGGCAGATTAAAATTGCATGCCGGAACCGGCACTCGAACCTGGGACCTTTGCCTTTTGGAAAGTAGGAGGCGAGGTACTGGCGGAAGTAAAGTTGTGAGGCGGCATCGTGAGTCGTGTCGGGATAGCAGAAGTGCGCTTGCCCGCAAAAGGCAAAGGTCCCAGGTTCGAGTCCCGGTTCCGGCACACAATTTTAATCTGCCAGGAAGTTTCACAGACTGGAATGTTTACCGCAGAGATAGGCTGGACAGTGAAGGGGGAGGCGTGTTTATAGCGATAAAAAGTGCACTAGTATCGAAGAAAATAGACGGAGATCCGAAGTGTGAAATAATTTGGGTGAAGGTCACGGTTAAAGCAGGCTCGAACATGGTAATCAAATGTTCAGCTTGTTAAGCTTATGGGACTTAACTACGGGGTCATCAGTCCCTAAACTTACAAACTACTTATGAACTACTTACGAACTAGGACGGCACAGATATCCATGCCCGAGGGGGGATTCGAACCCCCGACCGTAGTGGCCGTGCTGACCGTGACTGGAGCGCCTCAGTCACCTCGGCCACCGCGGCCGGCGAACGTGGTAATCGGATGCTTCTATAGGCCTCCTGGATCAGCAGCTGTTGTGACAGAACACCTGAAGGATAATTTGGAAAATATTTCGAGTAGATTTCCCGATCATGTTATAGTTTTGGGAAGAGATTTTAATTTACCCGATATAGAATGGGAGACTGGTAGCAGTTAATTCCATAAAGTATCTGAGAGTAGTCCTTAGGAGGGATTTAAAATGGAACAATCATATAAAATCAATCGTCGATAAAGCAGATGCCAGACTTAGATTCATTGGGAGAATACTAAGGAAATGCAGTCCGAAAACAAAGGAAGTAGGTTACAGTACACTTGTTCGCCCATAGCTTGAATATTGTTCACCGGTGTGGGATTCGTACCAGGTGGGATTGATAGAGGAAGTGGAGAAGACCGAACGGCGAGCAGCGCGCTTCGTTACAGGATCATTTGGTAATGGTGAAAGCGTTACTGACATGATCGCTAAACTAGAGTGGAAGACTCTGCAGCAGAGACGCTCTGTCGCTCGGCACGGGCTTTTGTCGAAGTTTCGAGAACTTACCTTTACTGAGGAGTCTAGCAGTATATTGCTTCCTCCTATGTATATCTCGCGAAGACATCGTGAGGATGAAATCAGAGAGATTAGAGCCCACACAGAGGCATACCGACAATCCTTCTTTCCACGAACAATAGTGACTGGAATAGGAGGGAAAGTCGATAATGGTACTCAAGGTACCCTCCGCCACACACCGTCGGGTGGCTTGTGGAGTATGGATGTAGATGTAGTGTCCACATCCACGGCGGTCTGCACTTACGTGTGTGTAGGGGAGACCAGGGAGAGTTCATGCATTTTTTAAATTATTTTGTTTTTGTTATTCTTGAGTTTCTCCCGGCGTAATTGACAATACAAATATCCTCGGGTGTTGCCGGTCTGTAGTGTCCAACGGGCACAATATGTCGCAAATTTGTACCTGGAGAATTTCGAGGAGGAAGCCCTGGCACCATCTGAATGGAAACCTACTTGCTTACGTGTACGACACTTTCGTCATCTGGCCACATGGTATGGATGAACTCCTTGACTTCCTTACACATCAGAACTCCATACACCCCAACATCTAATTCACTATGGAGACTGAAACGGAGGGTAAATTACCGTTCCTTGACGTCTTGGTCAAGAGAAGAGCTGATGGCACCCTGGGTCATAGTGTGTATTGGAAGACAACGCACACTGATCTGTATTTACACGCAGACAGTTGTCACCACCCTTCACAGAGGAATGGAGTACTTAAAACTCTAGTACATAGGGCGCGCACTATCTGCGACGCAGAGAGTCTACTCCAGGAGTTGGAACACCTGAGAACTGTATCCCAAAAAAATGAGTACTCAGAGTGGCAGGTTCAACGGCCTCTCCGTCCAAACACTACAGCACAACCTGTGGAAAGGGATGAAAACACGAGCTAGGAGGTAGGCCAAAATATTGTGCTCGTTGGACACTATACACTGGCAGTACACCCGTGGATATTTTGGTTATTTTAATTTTATTTTCAAGCTAACCATACAAACTAACAGCCAGCACGCTGTCAGCAGCTTAGGTGCTACTCTTCAGCCAAGAGAATTTGTAAAACAATGGACGAGATTAAAGAAACAATGATACGGTGAAAAAATGTGGAGTTTAAAATCTTTGACACAAAGAAATAACTGCCGAACAGTAGACAGATGATAAAAATATGTAGTCCGTTAAAATCCTCTTGCCACGACGACGATAAAAATATAGGGAATTCGGACAATGGACACACAGAGAAACACTCTGAAACACTGTTTAACATATACGGCGGCGACACTTTTTCGTGGGCGGTGGACACACTGGTTAAAACACTGAAGCACTGAAGACACTGACACTGGACATATCACTGTTTAAAACGACGGTACTGAGGACACCGCAGGGAACGGGAGGGGGAGGGAGGGAAACGCGGGAGGAAGGGGTGGGAGAGGGTGGGGAGAGAGCGTACGTACTCCAGAGTTGGGAGTGGGGATAGCCAAGCGGTGGGAAGGAAAGGAGAGGAGGGGGAGAGGTGACGTTGCATCCACGGGGAGGGATCAGGGTTGACAGGGTTGATGGGATGGATAAATTTCAGGATGGAGGGCGGCATTTAGTAGGGGGAGGTGGCGGAAGATACCCTGGGAGAGGATGTGGAGCATCTGCAGATGGAGGGACGGTTGCAGTGGTGGAGGCGAAGCAGAGGCCCAGCATTAGTGAGGGTGGGTTAGAACAGAGGGTTAAGGGAATCTATTTTGCGATTAATATAAAGGATCCGGATGTGTTCAAGGTACTCCAGGAGATGAGAGAACAGGAGCAGGTCGTAGAGGATGCACGTGGGTGAGGGGAGCCGGATGCTGTAGGCAGGACAGAGGGCGTGGCGCTCAAGGACTTGGAGGGTCTTATAACTGGTACTGGGAGCAGAAACCCAGGGAGGATGGAAGCTACAAAGGACAGGATGCATGAGGGATGTATTGGTGTATAGGATCGTGGAAGGGCTGAGTCCCCACATCTGGCCAGTGAGAAATTTGAGGAGGTGGGACACAAATTTATGTAGTTACCTTACTGATTTCGATGCGTACTTATTACATCTTGAGTCCATTCTGTTTAACGATGCCTATAAAACGTTATATTACAGGAAACTAATTATGGCGTTGCTGTAGTTTCTTTTCTTTCCTTTTTTTCACATAACTATGGTATAATAGACTACAAGAAGGGGTACAATTTTACTTACGGCGTCGGCGTTGTCCGCTAATGTTGGCAATGGCCGTTGAATGCTTTTTCAAAAATCTGTCATGTATAATGAGGGGAATAATTCTTTATTTTCATGATGACATAAATAATTTATGCTATTCTGGTCAGTAAATTAATCATCCTCCTAAAACGAATAGTTCGTTTCCAACGATTGCAAACTAAACCGATGCCACTGCAAGTAAAATTTAATCCAGGTAGGACACAAACATTTTTTTTCTTACTAGCTGTATATCATATGCTTTGCAATGTCATGGAAAGAAAAGAAGTACATCTTTTGATGGGAATAACCACTAAATTGTATACAGAGTAGAAATATCTAAAGAGTGAGCATTGTGTTCTGTGCATCTTCCCAAGATTAAGCTGGAATTACCACATGATATTGAGATAAATCCACTCTTTCCACACATTTATTTGCTATTACGATTCGTTTGTATCACATTGTCTGCAAAGAAGCTCACCTCCTTTTCACAGAGCAAACACATAACATGAAATGATATGTAAATAAATGTGTCACTGATGCAACAGTTGAGGAAGCATCGCCATTTACCCATAGCGTCTTAACCGAACAAAAGGGACCAAGATAAAGTCAGCGATTAGTAGATTTTTCCCAATATCATGTGACATTTCCACCTTAATGCTGGGGACACAAAATCTGTTCTGCACATCTGTATGCTCACTCCAGAGATATTTCTGCTATCTGCCTGCCAGTAGAGATAATATATACACGCGAGCGACAAACTCATCAGAAACGTCTTTGATTTCATAATTTTGCTCTCTTTCTGGTGCCTTTATGTGTGCTGTGTGTAATGTTTGCTAGTCCTTTCACTTTTATTTATTCCTGCAAGTCATAACGGTGTGCCTCAGAATGTATTGTTTGATGAATCTGCAGTATGTGTCTTGGATGACAATTTTCTCGTTGTTCTTCGGAGCTGTATTCGTTAACTCTTAGGCGCTGCCCTGCCAGATGAAGGCAGAGCTGGGCTTATGTTGTCGAGGGAGGCTGGTCGCTGGCGACACGAATTTGGGGGCAAACAAAATATTCTTACGCACATTTAAAGTTTGTGTCGAAGTTTGCCACCATAATGGCCGCTGAGTCGCTCTTTAATTTGCCCACTGTTCGCATTATGCTGCTTTGGAATTGTGGGGGCTTGGTTTGGGAATGCGACACTAGTGCCAACGAGCGTTCTAGTTTTTTATTTAGTAACAATTTTAAACAGGGATGTTAAAGACGGCAACCGTTCTTCAAAATATAATATAATCACTTGAGAATCAGCTCTTCAGTTGCAGAAGTTTTTAAAAATGTTCAAATGTTTGTATAGCTTATGGGACTTAACTACAGGGTCATCAGTCCCTAAACTTACAAACTACTTATGAACTAACTAATACTAAGGACGGCACAAATATCCATGCCCGAGGGGGGATTCGAACCCCCGACCGTAGTGGCCGTGCAGACTGTGACTGGAGCGCCTCAGTCCCCTCAGCCACCGCGGCCGACGCAGAGGTTTAGGTAAAATATTTACTTTACCATTTTACATTTTGCAAAATTTCGCAAATATATCTCACTGTTGCGAATAACGCCTTTCTTCTAATAATTTGCACCCTATCTGGTAAAAAACGTCCTCCAAACTCTCTCCTCTATATAGCGATAACACAAAAGTTTTGACGAGGAATGAACTGATATACTAATGAAGATTCTCAAAACAGAATAAAAGATAAAATCGAAAGAAAGAAATATGAATACAGCTCAATAAAACATCTGATAAACCGAATTCATACATTATGCAGGCGACACACATATTTTCTGATACCTATATGTTCAGCATAATACCATAAAATTTTATCAGTTGTTTGAGATGCTTAAGAAGATGCGAAAATGGGGATCAAGGTAACCAAATAGCACCTAAATAACACGAGAACACAGAAAATCAACCATCCTGAATTTTATCTACAATGTGTTATTATTCACGTCATTTCAAAGAATCTGTTTATTTCGCACTTCTACATTTTTATTTAGTTATTGAATCTCTGAATTACAGGAATGCAGTCATCATTCCGACCTTAGAACTGACTTACCCACCCTGTTGTGGGTTACCGAGGCCGAGGCTCTTGAACCGTGCTACAACTTCGTATTATTCACATCAACAACACGTTTGGATCGACAATGCGAACTTAGGATTTGTAGCGTTAAACTTGACCACTGAATCACTGAGAAACACGACTTCTGTAGCGAAAATCAGGAAACTTACGAGTATGCAGATCGGCAGTTATCTTCAAAATTCGAAAAGATATCATATTTTCATAATTTTACTTAGAACAGAGTAAAACGTTTTGTTCGTCCGATATTTCTCTATAGTGTTGGAGCATGGGCATCAAAACAATATATTATCAATATATAAAGCTTTTGAGAAGTGGACATATCCTACAGTACGAAGAGAAGAGTGAGGAAATTAAACGCGTGAATAAGGACCGAGACCTACCCAGTATATTTGGAAATTGAAGTCTTTCGCCATTGGAAGACCATACGAAACGTAAATTCTGAATCTGCTAGCTGGTAATTCAAAGAAGAATAGATTTCAGCTAATTAGTTGGAAGAAAGCAGACGACTCATCCATACGCCGTCGGAGGTTCGAGTCGTCCCTCGGGCATGCGTGTATTTGTTGTCCATAGCATAAGTTACTGCAAGTAGTTTGAAAGCCTAGGGACTGATGACCAAAGTAGTTAAATCCCATAGGTTTACATACATTTGAACATTTTTTCTCATCAATTATATTGTAATAAATGGACATCCAAAATAACTACAGATGTGCCTTGCAGGAAACTGAAGTTACGGGAAACATTCCTGAATTCGTTCAAGAAGCAACACAAACAAATGATTATGATCTGATAACTGGGAATATATTTCGTAACACATGTCTTGAAAAGAGCTCATTACCAAACTACTACGTAGCAAACTAAATGCACGATAAACAGTTTCGTTCGCTTTTCCAACTCAGAAAGTTTACTAAGCGATCTGCAGTCTTCGAGAATGTGCTGTTGCAAAGCCTTTCATTCACATGACTGACACTTGTTTAACGAAAAGAGCAGTTCAAGTGTAATCGACAACATCTGTTGAAGTTGGCCACCGCTCTCGGGGAACCGAATTTATTGCCGACCCGAAGCAAAGACTTGAAGTTGGACCGGGATTAAACGCTTGGAAGAAAGTCAACACAACGTCCACCAACTTCCGCGTGGAACTTTGGAGGACATTCAATGTAGGGGAAACTCCGGGTAAATTGAGTCCGCTCAGAATGCAAATCTAAGGCTAATGCATTAAAGTGAGTGGCCGACGCGGCATTCTTTTTAAAGTTTCTCACTTAACAACAATGCCGACTACTTAGCCGAAAATTTAACAGCACTCCCCAAATTACTGACTAATGGCTAGGGGGAAACTTTCCGTCCCTTATTATATTACAAACATCTTGTCTATGTGCACAACACGATGAGAATAAAGTTTTATGTGATTGTCCTTTTTTTATAAATTTCACATCCAGTAAGGGATTTTCTTCATCTTGATATTATTTAGTACTCCTTACACGTTGTCAACTAGAAATTTACTGAATTGTTCTTCCTTTCGCACTAACTAAGTACCTTAACTACTCTCCGGAGGTTTGTAAAAATTACGTTCTAGTGTATACACCTTGAAATGGTTGTGTAACGTCATTTATTCAAAAACACGCAATATATCTTTTGCGATATTTTCCACCGTATCCTTAATTGTTTCGCCGCCGTTATGCGGTCGAAGTTAGAATTATGGACTGTCGAGTTTCGCATAGCTCAAAAGATTATTTGTTTCCCATTTGAACAATATGCCTTGCAAAGTAAAAGTAGGGACAGCAACAAAAATGTTATTTTCACATGTTCACGATGCTTGGGGTGTTGAGGAAATTTGCTTTAATTTAAATGTGTTTTATTTTATTGCAGGTTCTGAAACCGAGGTGATATGTGGAATCGAAACAAAAAATTATCTAAAATACATCAATAGAAGCAACTGCGAACTGTCTTCATCTTCACTTTGTTATTCAGTACATCAGTTGGTATTAATAAGCAAGGCAGCAATGTAGTTAGCCCTAGCATTCCGGAATATAGTGGTTCAAATCCATAAACGATCACGCAGATGGAAGTTTTCTGTGTTATATAAATTACTCCAGGCAACTATGGGACTTTGCCTTCGGGAAGGTGCTGGCGACGACTTCCTTCCGAAACCTTAAATAAAGAATAAAAGGCCTTTATGATACGTCTCCAGTGGTTATGTATGGGATATTTAACAATAATCTTCGTAATTTTCTCCTATTCTTAAAATATGAAAGACATTTAATTTTTTAAGAAGTCAATGATTTGCACAGCTACGAATGGAAGTTCATTTCAATAACAAATGTAAGTATAGGTTACGGAACATAGTTCCTTTCTGTAAATATATCTGTAGGGTAAAAATACAACTAGGCTCTGACCACAATTCGTAACAGTCATTGGCAATGTGACGAATTCAAAAGACGATTACAGCAAGACGTGCGGTAGCGACATCTAATTTACTTACGACGACTTTGCGGCTTCAAAGTCACAGTTCTTTACGAAGAGTAGCGCCTATAAATAGGGTATTCTCGACTTTCACTATATTTTAAATATGTATCACGAAGCTAAGCCTATGTGTGTGTTTTTTGACGACCTTTTTATGCCATCATTTCCTCAGAACATGTCCCAAAAAATCAGGTATGTCTATTATATTTTAAGCGCATTTTCTTTGCATTTGAAAGAAACTCTTTGCGGTTCCTGAAATCTGAAGGTGGTGAACACCCTCTATGAACCAGAGTCTTATCGTCTGTGACGTAAATAAAGAAATTTATTCTTCTCTCGATGATCATTGTTGAATTCACGTCCATACCGCAGATGGTGAATATTTTATATTTTCCCTGTCACCGCTTTATCAATGTTTTAAATAAACACATTTTCAATTATTACCTACCTTCACATTCTGTAGTATTAATTTCATATCAATTTGCGTACTTAGTAAACACACCATGGTGTACTTCTCTTTATGTGGACTAAAAAGTACATTAAGAAAACTTAATATTCAATTTTCCAACTAACGTGTTAATAAAACTAATTGTAGAATTAAAAGCTTCATACATACACTTCACTATCATCGATATATGTTACCCATAATGATAAAACTTCCGATGGCTATTTATAAAACATAAGATCACAATAGAAGAAGCTCTTTCAAAATTTGACTATAAAATTTTCTCGATGCACACAAAAACGTTGTACTAATTAGGACGGCATAAGGTCATCAAATTATTTTGAAAGAACATTGTTCGTTTTGATTACTGCTAGGTAAAATATTATTTCTTTATACAGACCGAAAACCTTTTTTAATACAGATTTACTACTGCCCACTGAAGTAGTAGAGCGCTTGAGTCTATGGCAACATACGCAGAAGGAACAGTTATTTTAACCTCCACTTTCCTGAGTAGAGGAGCCACTCTGATACCTCAATTTTAAATTGTAAATAGTCCATATTATTTTTCCTTCTTTTCATCAGTGCATTACAATCTCTCCTGTACTCTATCCATGATGCTGCACAAGCAAAATTAAAGGAATGTAATACCATTCGCACTGTCCACATTCTTGTTCTTGCACTTTGTCTGTACACAGCAGTGATACGATCCAGTAGGTCAACCCCACCCATATTTTCATTATATTTTTCGATAGCAAGAGGCCTACTGATATTGATATATTCTTTGTCTTGCTTTGACCAACGTCTGCACTGTCCTAGAGGCAATTTCCCTTTTGCAGATGAGGCAACTATAACAGACTTGTTGTCATACCATTTAATAATGGCAACCTGCAACCTGCACACCCACCAAATCATTAATCCTATGAAGATAATGACTTAAAGTAAACCAACAATATACGCACTTGACCAGAGGTAGACACTTCTCCAGTTTACAAAACCCCTGACGTTTGTTACAATGCGGTAGCATTAGCAGTAGCAACCTAACTTCCGTCCTTGGGATCCTTAGTTTGTTGTACCGGTAAATGATTATATTTTTGGCTGTTAGACGCCAGCTGAGAGGGGGGGGGGGAGAGGGCGGGTGATGTGTTCGACCTGTCTGCTACGAGACTGTTTTAGGTGTTGCAAGTCTGATGACTGGCATGATGTTCATAATGATGACGCGGTTTTGTCAGCACTGGCTGTTCCCAATTCTTAGAAAAATTAACTAAAGAATGTTTTAATCATTGAACAGGCGTGGTCCATGGTCTACTTGAACGCATAAGCAAGTTATACGGGTTTTAAATTTTCCTTTAATCACTACAATAACTTTTTGAATCTAACAAAAGCCGTCCAGAAATGGCTATACGGTCTGGGGATCCTCGTTGCGGATCTTGCTGCCACTCCCGTCGGAGGTTCGAGTCCTCCCGCGGGGCAATGTGTATGTGAATGTTCTTCTTAGTTGTTTGTACGTCTAGAGACCGATGGACTCAGCAGTTTGGTCCCGTAGCTTTATGTCCATTTGTATACAAAGTGGGAGCATATTATGAAGTGATTAACAACGAAAAGTAATAAACGACATCCCTTAAACTTATACAGGGTATTCATTTAAACAGAAGACTATCAAATATCACGGACCCAACATGTCAGATCAAGAAATTGAACAACCTCATTTGTTTATATCGGAGAGGCAAATTCAGTGATACTACAGGCGCCCCTCCCCCTCCCACCCAACTCCGTGTGAGGGTGGTGAGGGGCACGTTTGAAATCTTAAACAAAAACCCTCGGTTTTTGTCGCAGATTAGGATTGTACGGCGAAGACTACATTCGATTCGTCGTAAACATTTTTCCGTTTCGTTACAGATGGCACTGCAATCAGCAGAATCTAAATGCGTCCACAACTATAAATTATGACATGCACCACAATATCCTTTTAAGATCTATGGTCAACAGTGAATTGTTGCCAATTAATTGACAGTGAATTTAGGGTAATTTTACGGCCCCGAATTCGAATATTTCACTTGTTTACTAGTTTCGCTAGATTGGCTCTATTTCTTGTGATAGCGTACAACAAGTAAATAAACAAGAAACAAAAAAAAATCAAAACATTAATTGAGATACAGTGTGTACAGAGTCAAATAAAAATGAGAAACACCTGTGAAAATGATCACAAAAAAGCAGTTTCATGTTTGATTCACTATGTAATATAAGAAGAAAGGGGAAACACAAACAGTCTTTTATGAACATTACAATTAACATATGGCAAAACTCCGCCTGTGTGATTTTCTCTACGGTCGGGGGTTCGAATCCCCCCTCGGGCATGGATATTTGTGTCGTCCTAGTTCGTAAGTAGTTCATAAGTAATTTGTAAGTTTAGGGACTGATGACCCCATAGTCAAGTCCCATAGACTTTACAAACATTTGAACATTTGTGATTTTCTCCTGTGCTGATATTCAGGACAGTCAAGCTAAAAATTCTAACAGTAGTCGGCCGTCATGTACTTGTTCAATCTATATTGATAGCTTTCTTCCGTCATCTGAAAAAATCGTATGGAATCTTTCACCTTGTTCCTCGCTGTAGTCACCAAGAGTCTCTTGAAAGCTATCAAGATGGCTGTGGAAGTAGTTAATGCATATTTTAGCCCCAAACTTTTGAAGTTTCTGAGCATGTTTTTCAGCAGTTCTTCATTTTTATGTGCTTTCTGGTTACTCAAGTAGTAGAGAAGTTCTTGAAAACAGGAAAAGAACTGCTTCAGAAAGTTTCTTCAGTGAAATCATGCATAAGCTTCCCAATTTGGGGACCATCAAATATATCAGCTTTCAGTTTTTGATAACGAAGTTCAAGGAATTATTTACTTATATATTTTTGTCCCATGGCTTCACAAGTTGCTTCGTTAGACCAAGTATGATATTAAGTGGTGGAGGAATGATTTTGTCCCTGCAAACTGATGGGTCTTTTAGGTTAATAGTTGCTCCGACAGTAAAGACATCTCTTGATGAAGCAGTAAACCCATCACTTGATGGCCCTTTTTCTCAGTGCTTTCCCACACTCAAATAAAGCAAGGTAATTTTGTGAATCCACTTTGTTATCCATGTAATAGAAAATAAATAAATAAATAAAATAATAATAATAAATAAATAAATAAAATCAGAACAGATAGCCGTTGGTGTGATTATGACGCTGTTTCTGGAGAATCATCTGGACATTTTCGTATTCCTAATGAAGTTTCGTCGAGTGACCAGTTGGGATGGATGAACAGCAGTTACTATTATGTACCAGCACACATTTTAGGCTTTTGGTTGAGCAGTCGATAAATTGCATCTAGACTTGAGGTTAATATTTTGGCAGTCCCAGTTTTAGTTGTAAATCCGGAATATCACTACATTAAAAAAAGTGCATCATCTTGACTGAAGAAGATAAGTAGATCTTCTCCTCTTGTCCGATAAACTGTGATTTTAGTTCCTGGTTGTAGAGAAACCTCCTCAATTAGTCTCACAAGATCGTTCCTCGCTCAGCCGCCACTCTCTGCACAAAGAAGCGGGTGGAGGCCCTGATCATCACTGCAGCAGTGTGACCAACTGACTCTCCTTGAGATTGTGAGGCAACAGAGTGTCTTCCATTACTACCACGTCCCATAATCTCACCTTCTCCTCTACAAAGTGTAACAAATAAGATATTGCATTTTGCACGTACACAGTCACAAGATATAAAATGAATAGGCATACTGAAGTATGGAATTTGCAACAGATTTACTGGTAATTTAACGATTAAACACTACACATCAGAGATAACCTGTATTAAAAAAATAATAATAAAAATAGAGCCAATTCAGGAAGTCCAGAGTCAGTTTCAGATTCGTCATACCAAATATACCAAGAATTCATTCATATATCCCTAGGAACAAGATTTTTTTTTCTTTTTTAGAGAGCAGTGTATTTAACGACACGGTAGGTCAGACCATTACTTCATGGGTTTCTATTCCACACTCCACCCACAACATTGTGTACGTCTGACATATCGATCAGATGCGTCTCTGTGTCTGGGGCTCGAAGCTAACGTTACCCTGCTTTTCCAAGTAAAGTAAATTATTGTACACATGATATAAGCTTATCTGTTGCAAATGTGTCGATCTTGTCTTCACAGCCTGTTGGCATCTGGTGGTACAGCGTACCTTTTAAATATCCTCACAAAAAGCAATTTAGTGGCGTCAAATCGGATAACCTAGCAGGCCAGTTAATACGGCCACCTTTGCCGATCCACCTACCAGTGTAAACATAGTCTCATGCTTTCATGTGATTTATGTCGATAAAGCGCTTGGCGCCCGTCGTGCTGAAACCGTAAACAATGTCGAAAGTCCAGGGCAACTTCGTGGAATAGTAGTTCCTGTTCCAATAACGTTCATTTTTGCGGCCATCCGACGTCCCATCAATAAAATATGAGCCAATGAGTTTGATCCCCATGATGCCATTCCATACTGAAACTGAACAAGGCGTTGACGATCGCCTTGCCGTAACCAGTGGGGATTGTTTACACTCCAGTAATGCTAGTTATGAAAGTTAACACTACTATGATTTTGTGAAGGTGGACTTGTCGGAAAACAGTGGATCGGCTAAGAACGTGGGGGTCTTCCCCATTTGCCCATTCACAAAACACTACCCAGTTATGGAAATTGTCTGCATGCAGTTCTTGATGCCCATTCACAAAACACTATCCAGTTATGGAAATTGTCTCCATGCAGTTCTTGATGCAGTGACACGTGGTATTGACGGTGCCTATAACGATGGAATATGTTGCAGATGTCATCGATGAAAATACCAGAATCCCGGTGTACTTGCCTGTGAATTATCTGGGGATTGTGGTGTACTGCTGTTAATACTGTTGTTTCATTAGCTTCCCCTGTAACTGGTTTGCTTAGTTTCCGCATGACAGTCTGTAGACTGCTATCAGACGTAAAGGAATTCATAACCTTGTAATATAACGTACGAGAGGGAAGATTATCTGGAAAAGATCGGCATACGTGGCTACATCAGCGCCAACCTCTGACATTAGCCATGAATCAATCTTTTCCTCTGTAGGGGAGGGGAAGGCGAGTGTAGTATCATTGGATGTCCGTCTCCTATACAAACAAATTATTAATTTTTTGATCCGTCGTGTAGTTTCCGTGATATTTCAATGTCTTCATTTAAAGTGAACACTCTGTATAACGTGTTTTGTCTTACTTCAAGGCAAAGATATGGGGAGTTACAGCCGTTTTTGGAAGATCAACGTTTTCACTGCAGTATTTGGGACGTATCTCTGACGAAGCAGAGCTAATGGATTTCGGAAATAACCGCGAGGTGTGAAGATTTACAAATTTCGAGAAACGACATAGCGTCTGCAGTCGCTTTGTCACAACCAAAGACTGGTATAAGATTTGCCAACTCAAGGATTATGTTGCAGTCGTCAGAGCAGCCTTCTATGTAGTTTCGAGTACATTATGCCGAAGTTAAGGGAATTGGAACGTGCAGAAATCTCTTGTAGTTTTATGATAGGTGCTGCAAACAACGTAGTCACATTGTTTGCTGATTCTCGTACAATATCGAGAATTTGTAACGTATATGGGAAAATGAATAAACATCATCTGCTAATTTACAAAGTGGACGAAGGAGTGTGTTAAAGATCGTGTAGGACGGTCATTGTAGAGAATTAAGGAGTCGCAAGAGGACGACAGTCGCGGTAGTCCCTACAAACCCGAAACCTGTTAGCTAAAAACTACTCAAGGTGAATTCCACACGAGGGTGATCCTAGGCGATCTGCACTACACATCAGTGAGAGGAAAATGTGGTGACGAAGCCAATAAACCTGGTTTGTTCCGTGATGGAAGAAAGACATTTGATCACAAGAGTCTTATTCCACAAAGTGTCTAGCGTCTAAGCCTCTTTGCGACTGGCGTATGCGTTTCCAGGCCTAGAGTGGTGACTACACTCACGTACAAACAGAAAAGGTTACACAACGCTTTGAGATAGAAATTTGATATTCTCACGACGTGTACAGTACTAGGTTCTGCAGAAATTATCAGCGTTTGAGTCATTTCGGTCCGTGCGTTCAATGTCATCTGTGATAAAGCAGCACAAGACGTCCTGTGGCTAAACTGTGTCTACGACGATCACTATATTTTCAAATGTTTGTAAATCTTTCGGACCAAACTGCATGGTCATCAGTTCGTAGCTTACAAACTACTTGAACCTAGGTAAACTAATGTAAGGACAACACACACACCCATGCCCCAGGAAGGACTCCAACCTCCTCGGCGAGCAACTGCGCGCTCCGCAGCGAGACGCTTTAGACCGCTCGGCTACTCCACCGCGGCGCGATCACTATGAACTGAACGCAATGGAGCAGAGTGACCTGAGCAATTTAAACTCAGTTTTATGAGTACTGACCACTTTACAGGAAGTGTACATTGGGCAGTTGTTCCCCCTTTAACAAAGGATATGTATGACGTTGAAAATACGTGGCTTTGCCGACAACTTGTATGTACAGTGGACTTTATACGTTTCATTGTCCTTCTTCTGACCTGCCCTGTTACAGAACTAATACACTGCAACTTTTGTGAGGAAGGCCAATCAATTTCAATAGAAAAAGGAAAAGACGATAAGTTTACAAAACAAATTGCATATACATCATTTTTCCTTTTTTTTTACGAGTCCTGCTGTACAGTATTTGATCCATACGACATACAATTGACGAATTATATCAAAGAGCGGTAAATCGTTTTACATTATAGCATATATAGGGGAGACTGTGTTACACATTTCATGGGCAAGAGTCAATGATCAAAATTAGCCTTATTTCGTTCTACCGACATCATTTCATGAAATTTTAATCAGCAACTTCTTCTTCAGAACACTACAGTACCTTTGACTGTCATTTACAAATGACCGAATGACTGTGGGAAAATAAATATGAATTCTGCGTAACATTTAGGTATTCGATTTTTCCTGGTGCTACTTCAGAGTGAAACGTAGAGGATTTTTCTGAACGTGGTTCTTCGCACACTCTGCCAGAAACCTGTGTGGGAAGCACAGAACATTTTCGTTTAAAATACCTTGTACGTTATTTTTGTTAAAACATTCGAACATATTTTACTTTACATTTAATGGGGGCGCGACGTGTCGGCTTAACGCCCCGACTCCCTACGTGCATGGAATATCAGAATTCATTAAGCGCAATTCTGGTAATGCCTAGCCCACACAATTCTGGGAACACGCACAGAATGCCAGTCGCGAGCTTTGCACGTTAAGAACACGGCCTTAACACAACGGTGTACGAGTTGTAGGCAAACTTGTTTCACTTTTCCTCCACATTATGTTGTCACCAGGCGGATGTTACGTTTAAACGCTGCTTGTTTTTTTCTTTGTTGATCATGAAGCGTTTGGAAGGAAATCTATCAGTAATTGTGCCGCAACGTATTTTTCCATGATTATAATACTTTAACTCAGTAAGGGTGCGATTACTTCAACTTTTCTGCTACTTCTGTCAAGTTATATGGAATCCTGAGGAAACTTTTATCAGAAAATTAAGTGTCATTTTGATAAAATAATTATATCTGATAGTGGCTCTTTTAGCAATATCGTTGCACTCCTATAATCCTTCTTTCTTATCAAGACGCTACCACCCCCTGCGCACCCCTCGCGTTTTTAACGTCTGCTCTCCGTTTTGCCCTGTTCAGTGCGGTTCTCCGCCATCCTCAGTCTCTGAGAGATTTTGTATGTCTTCACACACCGTCTTTCTTCTGTCATTGAGGACTTTCTTTCTGTCTTCTTCTATGTCACCTCCATTAAGGAAACGTTTTACTTGTTCATCCAGTACCCATTGGAAGGACATGTCAAAGTCAAGCTACTATATAAATTTTTATTACTCCAACAAAGTAAGCTCCTTGTAATAAACGATCCAGTCGAGCGTTTTGTCTAGATCTCCAGAAACCATGTTATGTAAAACCCTACGTTTCAATAACACGAGCTGCTGTGTTCACGTGTTTCGCATCACTATATTTATTGCATATATCCGTCACTCATTTCACCTGCCGTGTCATTAAATTAGTTTTTGCCTAATTTCTTATTTCAAATTATTTATGAAACACAATATATAAAATTGTTAAAATAGTTTATAGAGAACAACCTTGAAGTCAAAAGACGTGTTATAGTATCTACGATACCACGTCACACTAGACATAAATACTAACTCTATGAGAGAGTTTGTCACTCACTTATTTACTTACTCACTCACTCTCGATTACTACCACTGATATCACAACTGATGCTATCGATTGCTAATAGAAGTGATTATATTGTAATTGTGGATGAATATATATATATATATGTATGTATGTGTGTGTGTGTGTGTGTGTGTGTGTTTGTGTGTTAGCTTTATTCTGTGCACCTCTTAAATTATTTTCATTACAAAATATTTTTTTCGACGTAATTAGTGGTTTCTAATGAATTTCAAATATTATCCTTTCGACAGATGTGGCTATGTAAGTAATGATTTTTATTTAGATAATCCAAGTATTTAAAAGTGAAGACTAATTGGCAAAGAGCAGAACATTTTAGGAAGTGTATGGGTGGATTACAGTCCTATTTGTGAATTTCAGTATCCCGAAATACACATTTGAACTACTGCTGTGGTCTTCAATCTGCAGACTGGTTTGATGCAGCTCTCCACGCTACCCTGTCCTGTGCAAGTCTCTTCATCTGACAATACGTTCGGCAACCTACATCATTTTGAATCTGCCTACTGTATTCGTCCCTCGGTCTCCCTTAACGATTTTTACCCCATATACTTCCTTCTAATGCTACGTTGACGATACCTTGATGTCTCAGAATGTGTCCCACCAGCCTATACCTTTTCTTAGTCAGGATATGCCACAAACTCCTTTTATCTTCAATTCTGTTAAGCACCTCATTAGTTACGTGATCTACCCATCTAATCTACACCATTTGTCTGTAGCATCACATTTCTAAAGCTTCTATCATGTTTTTGTCTGATCTCCTTATCGTCCACTTTTCACTCCCATGCAGTGCTGCACTCCAGACAAATGCTTTCAGAAAGGACTTCCTAACATTTAAACTAATATTAGATGTCAAAAAATTTCACTTCTTCAGAAACGCTTTTTTCCTATAGCCATTCTGCATTTAATATCTTTTTTACTTTGGCCATCAGACGTTATCTTGCTACTTAAATAATAAAACTCATCTACTACTTTTATTGTCTCATCACCTAATCTGATTCGTTCAGTATCGCTTGATTTTGAAGTATCACAGATATTATTGTAGAACTTCAACTATCGCTGGTCGAGATCTGTAGATTCAAGTTTAATAATAACTTTTCGTGAATGTGAACGTAATTTAGTAAAAATGAACAGATTATCAAGGTTAAAAATCGTGAAATCTAATAATGGTATTGATCAAAGCCGATTTGTCGTAGTTGCTCAGTGCCAGTGGAAATTTACGCTGTACGATAAACAAGTTAGAAACTGTTTTCTTCTGGCTCTATGCGTCTTAGTGGAGTGAAATTTAATACAGAAACATATGGACAGTTTAATGTATGTCATGTTTCAGTTCCTAATACTGAGTATAGCCGAATTTTTCCTTCTACTCACGTGGAATGATAAAAAAATTAAAATTAACGGACAAGGTTCCATGGTTAATGAAACTTTTACCTGCACATTTCATTATACTACAGCATGATTTTGTGTCCCTGTGGTTTTTGTAAACAAGCCGTTTTTTAATAAATAAATAAATAATTGCTTTGCCAACGTGGAAACAAAAATATTGACACGAGTCCTCCGGCGGAACGCGTGGTGTTGTGGTTAGCATTGTAGACTGCTGTGCTTGCAGTCCCCGCCACGGGCAGAAGGAAATTACTATTTGTAGAATGTTCAATACGTTTCTGATATTTGATGTACTTTTAAGCTCCAGACCATTCCTTCTATGTATAAATAGTGGAGCACTGCAAGCAGGAGGTAGTCTGTAGTGAGTACACACTTGTGCTAGCAAGTGTGTTGCTCTATAAACGACCAGCCTTCGAATTCCCGATCACCTACAGGTTTCAACGTCATAATATCATTACGCTCAATAACAACGTGAAGAATCGAAAGCCAGGTATTACAACTCACATATTTGCAGTATCAGGTACCTATTTATACTGGCGTCATATAAGACGTCACTTCCGCGCATAGAGCGATGGGGGAACCGTGGAAGGAAGGAGCTACGGCCGAGCGCCAACAGTTGCGCTTGAAGGAGAAGCATTGCGAACTCACAGCCAGCCACGCGCCTAGAGAATGAATTTTATTGGCTGTCAGTGCGGTAATGGAGGGGGATGCGCAGAAAGGCTGAAAACTGGGCGCCTTCGTAGCTGACGCCGACTATAGTAACCTAGAGCCCAACAATTTGTTAACGCATTCCGGTCGCTACCCCAAAAAATTATGGGTTCCCATTTGTAGCCATAACACACGAGAATGAAGGGAATTTATGAAAGCGCGTGATAGACTATAGAGCCGTTCATGTTGAAACATAGTAATCGTTTGTAGTAAGTAAGAAGTCGGAGATTCACCGAGCGCCGACTTTTACAGCGACAACTTCGCGTCCATAGTAACGGGCAGTGGCCGAAATGTGCTACACGTGGTGTGCTATGTTCATCACAATGAACTAAGTTGGTATCTTCTGACCACGTTTGCAGCATTTCATCGCTGGAGACCTCTCTGGCCAAAAGATGTGTTGTGTGCGGCAACACACTCCAGAGGGGTGAGTTGCAAGGTTGCTGACGGACGCTACCACAACTCGGCAGGCAATAGGCTGGCATGTAAAAAGGCTGGACGCAAGCGTGCGGCACGGATATTGACATGTCCGCAATGTGAGTGAGCCAGACACTTGGGAAGTATGTGTTTTGTTGGACGTGTCTTGTTTCCAGTTCCAGTCATAACACCTGTACGCCTGGCATGACTAGAAAGGCAATGCCGAAGTCTGACCGTATCCAAATAGTTACTGTGTATCACGAGAGGCACATTAACGGAAGATTTCAGACGTTTCGCAGTGAACCAAAGTGTTGTGGATCAGACGTGCTAGGAGGTGCCTTGATCGCCCAAAGGCTACCATACAGGTGATGGCCGTTACTTGCGGATTTTAGCTCCAAACAACCCCGAGATGAAGACACCATACCTATTAATGATTTTCATGCATCCACAGGACGTCGTGTTTCGTCTCAAACTATACGTAATAGACTTCATGGGATCTCGAAACTTCACTCTCTACGTTCATGGCGAGGTCCATCTTTGATATCTACAAACTATGTAGTGCGGTACTAATGGGCCCAACAGCATGCAGAATGGACTGGTCAGAACTGACATGCTGTTTGCAGATGAAAGACACATCTGCCTTCAATCAGACAATCGTCAGAAACGTTTCGGGCAGCAGGCTGGTAAGCCTGAACATCTCAGACACACTGTCCAGAGAGCAGCAAGGAGGTTCTCCCCTGATCTTGTGGGGTAGCATTGCGTGGGGCCACCGCGCGCCACTTGTGGCTGTGGAAGGCTATCAAGCGGTTATAGGGACATGGATGCAACCATATCGACTTAATGGACGACAATTCTCCCAGGTAAAGTGTAAATCATAAAGACATCGCAAGATTAGAAAGGCCCAGGAGACTCCTGAGTGTGACTCTGGCGAGACTTGTCCACTGTAGGTGCTGTTTTGTACGAGTTTACGAGAATAACTCGTGCGTCCGTACTTTGATTTTGGGTGGTTTTCCTTGGTTGTAAGGCTTATGCCGGAACTGGTAATCCCCTCCCACTTATTCTCAATTAGTATCAGATTGTCTGATAATTGGATGAACAGAACCGCGACTCTTTATGGTCTGGATCTCAAACAGCTCGCTCCACTCATCAGAGTTGAAAAGAATAAGGGTTTTTATTTTATTATTATTATTATTATTATTCGAATGGCGAACATGACTGAAATCCATACCTTGGACATATTGAAATGGGCTCCTTTCGGGCGAGACGATCACCAACGAATCTACAAGGTCTACAACAAATGACTGTTGAGTAATGGGAAAATCTGTCCCAACAGTTCCTTCATGATCCAGTGGACCGTATTCCACAACGAATACAGGTCAGCGTCACTGCAAGAGGACATGTTACCGGATATTAGGGATACTGGTGTGTTCTGCAATCTGTAACACAAATGCAAAATGTATAGGGTACTGTCGTACAATTTGTCAATTTCTATTTTAATGAAGGGACTGAAATGTTGTTTTTTATATTTCATTTTTATACAAAGGGTCACGAATTATGGTGATGTTACACTTTTTTATATGTATATAATCACTGATGAATCGTCGTGAGCTGTAGTGTTCACCAGACACTGACTACGAAAGGCAGTGTGGAATTACTTGCTGGTATGCTAATGAACTAAAATATTGCACAATTTGATGTGAATGTCGTAATAATCAATTTGCTGTGTAACTATCTTCAAGAGGGCAAATTAATTTTAATTCAATATATGGTATAGCTAACAGTTTTGCGTGAAGACTACTATCATGCCCGTAATTTGTAGAAGCTAATACGTATGTACGGGTTATCTGCAGGAGTAGAAGCTAAACACATTGTTTCTCATATTCGCGTGTTTCAGGCGCTGTTCTTTGAAATGTCATTCTAAACTGTGTTTGTTAATCCGTGATTGGAACCCCCTGAATCGTGTGTGGCAGCTCATAGTGAAATCATCCGAAGGTAATGTGCTGATACGATTCAAAAAGTTCAAAGTTCGTGTATCTAAGGCACCAAACTGCTGGGGCCATTAGTCCCTAGACCTACGCACTATTTAAATCAACTTACACTGAGAACCACGTCTTTTATCTTTGGACTTTCCAATGTGTACACTCAGTTCATTAGTCGTCGTTGAGATTGTGACGTGAATAGACGAAGGAATGTTGTTTCTATACAACTATACCCACTTCACATATTATTTCTTTTTCCTAATTTGTTGTTTTTATCTAGAAATTTACGGCTACCGGTATTAACGGCTACCCTGTTCAAATGCGCCATTATTGACAGTTACATACAAGGTGAGTAGACCTTTCGTTTCATTGCTTTATTTATTTATTCCGTAACTAGCTAAACCCGGCCACACTTCGCTGTGGCTTACTCTCATATGAAATAGAAAAGGAAATACTGTAACTCATGTGAACACAGTATCACCGAGAGAATGTTTCAATCACATCAATATCGTTCGTTCAATAGGCTCCAGTGGCTATGTAAACGGAAAGTATAGTATGTAAAACGAAAGGTTAGCTTCACATATAAATATTATTTTAAACTCTTAATATAGATAACTTTTTTTGTCGTTTCTCCACAAACATACAAATCGGTTTACCGACTCTGGACCATCTTAGTAAAAAGCTAGTTTTTTCTACATTCTTTCTATCTATTTCCCAACCGCTATGTCTGTTTCCTGCTTCCCCACTACCTACCTCTTCATCCTCCCTCTATCCACTCCTCGGCCTCTATTAATCACTCCCTTTCCTTCCATCCATCTTCAATCTCCTCCTCTAGCTATCTCTATACGTGTCTCGCCTTTCACTCGTCGTACCTATAAAAAATGAAGAAATTAAAAATTAGGTAATTGCTTCAAATTATGTTATCTGCTGGAAATTATCACAAAGTTGCTGTTACATGAAAAGACATAACGACGCACCTAAACAACCTTTTGTTCAGAATTCGTTTCTATGGTGTTTCGATTTCCACTGCTAATATCATAATCTATCTTACCGAAAATTAACTATTGAACATGAGCGTATATAAAATGCGTTTCCATGAAAAGTTGTTACTTTAGTGTCGTATTTTTACCATAGCACCTGACCAGTACGCAAGGCAAAAGTTGGTACCACCTCGATTTTCGAAGCTCGCTTATTTGGCAGCTGGAAAATTTAAAGCGTGGACAGAGAGATATGAAAACATCTGATTTCTTTTTCTTCTCTTAACGGCTACGAATACATATGATGTTCGTCTTGCACGCATCTACGGCAAAGTGTCTTTTGAATTGTGTAAGTTTTATTGGTCTCATGGTAAAATTATAATCGAAAATCGATACGTCGTTTTTCATGTTGATGTATTTGTATAACTTCGGTAAAAATTCACTTGCTGCAGCGGTTGATGTTGCAAAAATCTCTTGACTGCTCATTGAAAACTCAGTCACATGCAACGAGGCTAATAACGTTCCGCGTTTACCATGAAATATTACATTAGCACGGAAAACCGCAGCTGCCGTAAGTAAAATAACCCCTTCATTTCCAATTAATTCTACGATGGTAAATGTTCGTTTTTATCGACAGGGATTTAGAAACACACATTCGATATATATAGTTAGAGGCCCGGCTACTTCAATTGCAAACATTATTATAAAGCATATGGTTCCCAAGCATTACTCGGCAATGTTGTTCTCTATAATGTAGTGGTAATTCGAAGGAGATCCTTATCAGAATGAATATTTTGAATGAATCGGATTTTTAACCATAAAATAAGCATTTAATGTAGTTCTGCTCTGTCGTTAGTACGTTCCTGTATGAACCACTGTCAATAGATGAATTATACTTCTAAACTGAAGATTTCCTTGCCAACATTACTGCTCTCCGCTGCTGAACCCGTAAGTAAAATTTAGTCGAGCAACAAATAATAGAGAGTGAGAGGAACAAGCTTTTGAGCTTACAATTTAACAGATAATTGAGTCTGTGCTTGCGCTCTGGTTGAAGGGTTCTCGTGATAGAAAATTAATTATCCACACGAAACGAACATTCCGTTGCCAACATTGGCAAACTGCGCCGTCGCTTTGGGATAAATTTAATCATTGCCTGAAGGCTGTGAGGATGACGAACTTGTATCTGTTTGTTCATATCCCTGACGTTTAGGTTATCATGTATCACCAATTATTCTTTGCACTATGGAGGACTATTATTTGGCACTCAGGGGTCCATATGTTCATCGTACAGCAATTCGTTGAGCAGCAGGATCGTCCTCCCAGTCGTCAGACTTAGTAAGCGACTCGGTTGCGCGCCGCTTGATAATACTAAATATATAACAGAGAACACTGCATACACCACCTTCGAGAGAGATCACAACAGCTTGTAACGCATAATACCTATAAATAAAAGGCAATGTTCCGAGTGACTGACTGACTGACAAATTAAATGAATGACTCATCATCGTCCAGTCTAAACCACCGATGATAAAAACTTAAAATTTGCGGAGGGTGTTCATCTTACACTGTTGGCGACGTTGAAGAGGCGATTTTTGGATATTCCGTCCCGAAGGGGGTGAAATAGGGGATGAAACTTTTTTTAAAAAAATACGCTATTATCCAGCCAATTTTGATGCTTTTGATGTACGGATTCTTGGTTAGACTTTAAAAAAGGCGTCTTTCAGCTTTCTTAGCCTTTAAGGGGTGAAACAAGGGATGAAAATATTTTTAAAAAATGCTGTTATTAAGGTAGTTTTTTTAGCCTGAAGTACAAAAATTGGTATTTGAAGTCTTGGTTACAAAAAAGTACGTGAATATCTCCCTCCCCTCTTCGTCATTGCCTACCCTTCCTGTGTTTCGTCTTAGAAATCTAACGTAGAACGTTGTTTTGTCTTGTACATACATATATCACGTAGGAATTTACATAAATTTTACAATGTGGAAACGTTGAGGCCAAACATTGCAAAAGTGTCATATATATAGGTTATGAGTGATATATTAAAGAAATAGGTGTCTGAAAACCTTCCTGTGTTACAGTCCAACGTTGTGACAAACTTGGAGCTCAATCGGTGAAGAACCTTTTTGAGATTTTCAAACACACACAACATTTTTATATACAGAGGTTTCGAAGTACCTTGTCTTAAACGTCACTTCCGGACTTTTATGTGATCATGATTGAACATGTAGTGCATTTTCGTTCAATGAATGTTATTCCTGGACATCATGATTGTACAGTTACGGTTACGCAGATGCTTTTTTAATTTCATTTTCCCTACAGCTTACCACTTATTCCACACTATTGGAAGCAATTCTTTTTCTTCCTGCCGTTATTGATGATTCCATTTACATATTTCGTTATAATTTCTTCTATGACTGCACAGAATAGTATTCCATACTTAACGGAGTTTTGTGTACTTCTTAGTTCGTTTTCCTCCTTACAATCACATTTCAGCCACATATTCACATATCAACTATGTTACGCTGATCACTGGTTACCATTTTGTTAGTTTCCACGTTCGGTTTACATATTTACGCTGTGGCAATTCTATCCCCCCCCTTCCCCAACCATTTTCTTTCTATTTGTTTTTTTATACAGATTGTTAGATAGTTTATATCTCGAATAAATGACCAGAATAGCAATCTTGGCTTCCATGCTCTTTTCTTTTTTCTTCCTTCTTTTATAAAGATTTTTCTGCGTAATATTCCCTTTGGCTTATGGCAGAGGGTCTTTCCACAAATATCCTGCATAAAATTTCAAATCTCGTCGCAGTGTCTCATGCAGCGAGGGCATGGGACACTGTTGATGGTGTCGGATGGGGTCATCAAGCTCGGCGGCCCCCTTAGTACTTCTCGAGAGGAGTAGGCTATGTGCCGGCACCGAGTTATGGCAGCAGCTAGCGCTCGCACTCGCGCTCGCTAGGTTAGAGTTAGTCTTGTGTAGTTCGCGAACGAACTAGTTCGGAAGAGCGCTCCCACAGGGGAACTACGCGAACAACGTCGTTCATCCCTTGCCTCTTAGTTCGTCTGTTCCTTTTCCGAAGACTGGCGGGGAGCAGCGAGAGGACGCGAGAGCGCGCAGAATCCCGTGATTCCCTTCTGCCAGTTACCGTCATTTCGAGCTGAGATGCAGCTCAGCTGTAGTTTCATAGTTCACTGCCACAAACTTTCTTTTCTAAGGTATTCAGCAGTGTCATAACAAAAGAAAGAGCTCTTTTAGTAGCGGGAGTAAAATCCAAAAAGAGCGGACGAACTAAAAAGAGCGACCTACTTTGCGGCCGAGCTGCGAACTAAAATGAGAGCTATTGGTCGCGAACTAAAATATGCGCAATCGGTCGCGAACTAAAATATGTGCAATCGGTCGCGAAGTAAAACATGCGTTACCGGTCGCGAACTATTATGCCAAACGTATCTCTCTTCTTAGTTCGTTGGATTCTTTTCCGAAGACCGACGGGCAGTACGAGAGGCCGCGCAGCAGAATTAAATATCACGTGTTTGCCCTCTGCTGATGAGAGCCATTTCGAGGTGAGCGTCTGCCTGCTCGATTACATAGTTCAGTGCTACAAAATTTCTGTTTTGAAGTATTCTGCACTCTGCAATATCTGTCTAATAAATTCCGTAAAGCCAGCCGCGGTGGCCGAGGCGACTGAGGCGCTCCAGTCACGGTCAGCACGGCCACTACGGTCGGGGGTTCGAATCCCCCCTCGGGCATGGATATTTGTGCCGTCCTAGTTCGTAAGTAGTTCATAAGTAGTTTGTAAGTTTAGGTACTGATGACCCCGTAGTTAAGTCCCATAAGCTTAACAGACATTTGAACATTTTTGAAATTCCGTAAAGACAAGATACAGAGACAAGCCTAAACTTAAACGCGAGAAATTATCCACAAACTGTATCGTTTGGTTTTCGTGATATCGATAGCGGCTCATGCAGCAAGCGCATGAAGCAGCTAAGTGGGGGAACTTCTCACTTCACCTGCATGCGCAGACCACGCCGCTCAGCTGTCACTGGGAGCGGACGAACGAAAAGAACGAACTAGTTCGCGGCAGAGCCGCAAACTAAAGTGAACGCTCCCTATCGCGTACTATTATTCGCAAGTCTAGTTAGAGTTATGCCGGCCTATAAGAAAGAGCGTTACAATTGTACTATGTAAACAAATCGAAGCAGTGTATGCAAAAGATTTTGACGATAAAGAAGTTACACTTGCTATCAGTATGGATATTGACAAGAAAATAATGACAAGAACATGGATTGGTTGTCATTTCAGAGCCTGTTTCCAGCGAAGGCGACTTTCTGGCCTTACTATATAGTACAAATCGTTTCCACAAGTGATTTAAATTTTGGTGATTGCAACTCTCTTGCAGCAGTTTTGTGTGGCCGCAATGTCGAGTGTCCTTGTATTTGGTTCCCATTAAGAGAACTGAACAATAATTTCAACAAAACTCATTATCAGCATATATCACGGCATTGCAAAAATTTCCGTAAGTCCAATCAGTTGAGAAACCATGGGGCAATGATTATTAATAAAGGAATAAAATAATTGTCATACAAATAAACAGTATTGATGGTGGAGAAACACTTTAGAGTAATAAATAACTCAAAATGGAACACGACCAGACATTTAGTGGACCTGTTTCAACCTTTCTGCCAATATCGTTGTTATACATCATTAGGTTGCACAAAAAAAAAACTTTTCTACTTCCAGCCGGAGAATCTTAGCGGAAAACAGGTTTAATTTACTTCAAGAAAGTCCAAGCTGACAAATAAATGCTGTTTCTGTTGTGAATACCAATAGATTTGCCGAAAGTGGCTTCAAATATGCGTGCTGTTCTTTCTAGAATTAACTTTAAGTCCACCACCACTCCGTTCCCCTCTCCCGTCTGTCTCCTCGCTTGTCTGTCACGCAGTATGATGCGCACAACCTTCTGTTGAGCTAGGAGAGCAGCCGAAAGCGGGAGGTAGCGGCCGCCTGCCTGTAACAGCCAGTCGCAGCCACGGATCGATTCGCGCCACCTCTCCGTCGTTGCTGCTGCTCTGGCCGGCAGCGGCGGAGCAGGCTTGTGGGGCGTGCTACCTCCAAACGAGGATCCAAACATTTTACGGGCCTTTTGTTATTTAGCGTCCCAACAAAATAAATACGGGATGTGTATTGCCTCGTTTTTTTTTACTAACCGTCCCATAAATTAAAAAAAAAAAAAAAAAAAAAAAAATGCATCTAAGGAATTTAAAGTGTAGGCAAATGGAGAACAAATGCGATCATAATCAAGCTAATAAATAAAGACGTTATCTACATTATGCTTGGTCTTCCAACTATAAAATTTTAGTCTACTAGTTCACTAGAAGATGGTGTGCCGAAAGAGTCTATTTCAAAGATACAATTAGACCGCGGATTTTTCGGTCTTTAGTTACCTGATTTAGGTCAAATAAAATGTAAGGTAGGCCTAACAGGTGTTCTTCATAGGAAAAAAATCGTAATGTCGACTTTTGGGCAAATTTTTATCCATTTACAATATGGAACGTGCACAGTTTCTCAACATAGAAAGCATCACACAACATAACTGATAAAATTAATACAAAACCTTTATATTTTTTAAAAAGATAAAAATACAATGCAAATAAGAAGCCATATATATACATATATTATTTAACAAACGCAAAGTAAACCAATAATCTCAAACATTCAACCCATAGTTGACTTCACAGTAAATTACAAATAGTTTGTAAGTTTTCTAGAGAAAACCCATGGCTCTCGTCGTTTAGTATTACTTTTAGTGCCAAGAATTAACGTTCCTACATCACGAGATGTGACAGGGGGAATACTTCGCTTTCGGCACATACCGGACAGAAACGCAGGAACCCAGTTTTCCAGATGGTAACACCCAACGTTCCTTCAGGTCAGTGATCTGGAAAACCTAACGAGCTTTAGTGATTCTCGCAGTAGTGTACAAAACTTTTAAAATCACGATTCAAATGTGCCGGCCGCAGTGGCCGAGGAGTCTGAGGCTCTCCAGTCATGGTTTGCACGGCCACTACGGTCGGGGGTTCGAATCCCCCCTCGGGCATGGGTATTTGTGCTGTCCTTAGGATAAGTTAGTTGAAAAGTAGTTTGTAAGTTTAGGGACTGATGACCCCGTAGTTAAGTCCCTTAAGCTATATTCAAAAAAATGTTGATATCATGCCATCGTCACATGCGTGCTACCATTATGATGAAAATACATACCTAACTTTAATTTCTGACATTAATAATACCTTCAAAATTTTAAGTATAAGCAAATGAGTATCTTCGGCATGATGGATAATTAAGTTTTTCGGCGATCGCATAATGAATATTTAAGCAATGACTTAGATTAAGTGTTTTCCAGGTAGATTTCCCAGTCCTCTTTCCAATGCACTGTTGAGAATTACTGTGCTCATAAATTTAAACAAATTACGGTCATTAAAGAAAAATAATTTAGTTTCCAGAAAGAAAACACTTTAAAATAATATTTTCTAATCAGGTCATAAAGTGTGTTTCCACATCTGCAACTTATCAGTGCCTTCGTGTATCTGTGTTATATTAATTGTTATTAACAAATAATTATAGTTTTCATTAAAAGTGCACTAATATGTGCAATATATAAGTTGCTGATGATTTAGTTATACCATACTTTGCGTCTTGATTACACTTTTCATTGACCTCCTCGCTCGTGATTTCAGTTTAATTAGTTTAGCCTCTGGATTTTTCCAATTGAATAAATATTAGTTTTCTGAATAACTTTTGATATAAATTTAATATAAATGATGTCAACACATCATCTGAACCGCGATGTTCTCTTTGATTTGCTTCTCTGTGCTAGTCTGTCACTCTAATAGTGTCAGCCTAGTATCTAAAAATAAAGACAATGCCGTTCTTCGGAGGAAAATATGACGGTAGAAAATGATGTAACATCCAGCATCGTGTTCTCCATGTGGTCCATGTATCCTACGCTGGCCGAAGCGAAGCTGGGCGACGCTTACCTCCTCGCAGCGGCGGATTGCCTGTTCTGTCACAGAAACTTTCGACGATCCCCACTGACAAACTAGCGTGTTTTGTAACGTCACACAGTACCTCCATTTCTTTACCTTCAGTTTCACACAGTGGAATTAGAAGGAAAAGAGTACAAGACTGTCAGTCATATATAATTAATAAAAATTAATAGGCCTATATTTAATAAAACTTTGTGTAGCAATTTGAGCGTAGTCGAGGTCAGCAGTTGCAGGTCGTATGCGTTCTGTGCTTTAATTTATGTATGCTAATGTGACACAGACAATTACCCCATATCATAACATAAAACAACAACTAAAACAGTATTTTACTCTAAGAGGTTTAGATAACAGTTCTTTTTTTTCCAGTTCCTTCTCAAATGTCGCGAAATATACATAAAAAGAAATACAGAAATCACTACGAAATGTGTGAACCATTATTTCACATTGCATGTTTTGGCCTCTTGTAATCACTTCATGAAGCACACGATCAGTGGATCACAGAGTCGGTAGTTAACGATTTTACGACCCTAACGTGAATCAGTACAACTACGATGCTCCCTACAGCCCGTCAGCAACACCAGGTAGTACCTGGTGTGGCTGATGGGCTGTAGGAAGCATCGTAGTAGTACTGCTTCACGTTAGGGTCGTAAATGTGTTAACTACCGACTCTGTGATCCACTGTTCGTGTGCTTCGTGAAGTGATTACAAAACGACAAAAAAAGGCAATGAGAAATAATAAATAAATTCCTGACTAACATGGTTCACAAAATTCATAGTGACTTTGATTCTGTATTTCTTTTTTATGTACATTTAGCGACATTTGATAAGGAACTAAAAAAAACTGTTATCTAAACTTCGTAGAGTTATTGTTTTAGTTGTTTTATATTATGATATGGGGTAATTGTCTGTGTCACACTAGCACACATTAATTGAAGCACAGAAGGCATACGACCTGCAACTGCTGACCTCGACTACGCTCAAATTGCTACACAAAGTTTCATTAAGTATAGCCTATTGATTTTATTAATTATATATGATTGACGATTTGTTTATGTGGAGTGGATTCTTTGTGCTCTTTTCCTTCTAATTCCACTGTGTTAAACTGAAGGTGGAGGTACTGTGTGTGACTTTACAAAAGTTTGTCAGTGGGGAGCGTCGAAAGTTTCTGTGACAGAACAGGCAATCCGCCGCTGCGAGGAGGTAAGCGTCGCCCAGCTTCGCTTCGGCCAGCGTAGGACACATGGACCACATGGAGAACACGATGCTGGATGTTACATTATTTTCTACCGTCATTTTTTCCCCCGAAGAACGGCATTGTCTTTATTTTTAGATACTAGGCTGACACCATTAGAGCTACAGACTAGCACAGAGAAGCGAATCAAAGAGAACATCGTGGTACAGATGATGTGCTGACATCATTTATATTGAATTTATATCAAAAGTTATTCAGAAAACTAATATTTATTCAATTGGAAAAATCCAGAGGCTAAACTTATTAAACTAAAGTCACGAGCGAGGGCTTCAATGAAAGGTTGTAAGACGGGGGCTGTAATTAGTCTATTTTTCATGCTAACCTTGTGTTACTGCATTTTTCTCTTTAAAGAAATTTCTGGATTTTAATGTTTATTGGCGCAGGTTGGGTGCTAGAAAGTGGTTTTCCCTGTTGGATACGGTCAGGCCGTGATGAGCAGAGAAGCTCTTGGAGGTCTCCCCCTCCCACCAACTTTCGCTCGAGGAAGGAAGAGAGGGGATGGTCCGGCGGCCGCAGTATACCTGGCAGAATTTTTTAGAGTGTGTGAGACGCTTTACACAATGCTGAACCGCGGTCTACGGTGCCTTTTTAGTCATTCGGCCGTTCCGCAAACAATAGCAGAGTGCTCTGGGCCCCGGGCTGTTTATGGAGACGTATTGCCCTTGAAGGCAGCAGAGTTTGAACATAGTTAGTGTGACGAATGGTTAGGTTGAGAGGAAAGCTTTCTGCCCGCCTGGTTCCCCAGGGGTTTGGCTCCAGCAGCTGTTTATATATATCACAAAGTCAATATTTTTAGACCGTGAGACCATAGCTAGGAGGAAGCTCAAATTCCTTGCAGGTCACTCATCCTGGGAACGGTGAAATCCACAGAAAGCTTTGGTGGCGTGGGCGGAACCTCTTGGCAGCCGCAGAGAACGCGTCCTGATTCGGCAAATTATTTTAGTATGACAGATAAACAATTTGTTAACCTCGCTATGCCATCCGATTGGTTTGACTATTAGCCATTGGCAGAGATTGGTGCGTCTTTTACGCATGGGTGTGGCCGCCCGTCACTTGCCGTGAGCTGCAGCAGAGCGCGAGGAGGCACTGGGACTCCTGTCTGAGCGTCCGAAGTGTACGGACCTCGGGAGACTCCTGTCTGAGCGTCCGAAGTGTATGGACCTCGGGAGACTCCTGTCTGTGCGTCCAAAGTGTATGGAGCTCGGGAGACTCCATTTTGAGCGTCCGAAGTGTACGGACCTAGGGAGACACGCAAGGCTCTGTTTAGATTTGCGGGAAAGACATCGTCTTAAACGGTCCTCTGTTTGATTCCGAAGATTCGGACCTTGTAGAACTTGTGTTGACTTCACGGACGTTACATTGTCCGGTGGTTACGCTGTGAGCGGCCACAATTTAGTTTTCGTTTTGCTAGAATTCTCTATTTGAGCATTCGCGCCTTTTCGAATTGGGCATTGTTTATCCAGATCTTATTACGCAAGTGACTGATCGCTTTGTGACAAGTAGATTTTGTGTCACCTATGCAAAATATTGGTTAGTCTGCTAGCGTGACAGAATCGCACAGCAACTGCCTAGCGACGCCGACGCTAGTAACACTGTGTTAAGTTACATGTCGATCCTGCTTAATAATTTAAAGCAATTACGGTCGGATAGAAAAAATTCAGCTCAACCGCTCCCACCGCCTGCTGCCTGTGAGCCTGAGACGGTGCCGTCAATAATCATCTGTGTGGGTTAGGTGACGCACTTTCTGGGGAGTTATATGAATCAGACTTGTTGGATTCTGTCCCTTATTTTATTCTTTTGAGATCTGCCTATTTACTCTGGGCAGCTTAATCATAATAAACTAATTTTGAGCAGATCGTCTTTAATTTAAGAACATTCCTTTTTCACTACTTTGGAGGGGAAACAGAATAGTTAAATTGCACAGTGTACCAATAATTTTTCAAGTACATTTTTTTGTACAACTGATACATTTCAAGAAAGTAGGAATATTTATTATATGTTTGAAAATATCTGTAATCACATCATAGCTGATCAGTAACATTTTAATTTTCCATATTTTGGAGAAATATGATGGCGGCCCAATATAGTTAATTGCTGTCCTAAAAATATATATAGATTAATTCATAACATACGACATAGTTCACAAGGTGTAATCAAGACGCATAGGTTAAGATAACTAGATCATCGGCAACTTTTAAGGAAAACTGTAATGATTTGTTAATAACAATTAATATAAGACAAACAGCAAGGCACTGATAAGTTGCAGATGTGGAAACACACTTTATGACCTGTTTAGAATATATTATTTAGTTTATATTATAGTGTTTTCTTTCTTGAAACTAAATTATTTTGTTTATTGACCGTAATTTGTTTAAATTTATGAGAACAGTGATTCTGGCCTGAAGGAACGTTGGATGTTAGCATCCGTATTCAGTGGAAAATTGGGTTCCTGGGTTCCTGGTCTGGTATGTGACGAAAGTGAAGTATTTCCCCTGTCACATCTCGTGACATAAGAACGTTCATTCTTGGCACTAAAAGTAATACTAAACGACGAGAGCCATTTGTCATTTACTGTGGAGTCAATATGGTCTGAATGTTTGAGATCAGTGGTTTACTTTGCGTTTGTTAAATAATATATGTACATACATGGCTTCTGATTTGTATTGTATTTTATCTTCGAAAACTATATAAAGTTTCGTATTAATTTGATCACTAATGTTGTGTGATGCTTTCTATGATGAGGAACTGCGCACGTTTTCAATTTCCATATTGTGACTGAATAAAAATTTGCTCAAAAGTCGACACTGCGTTATGATTTTTTCATTTGACGAACACCTCTTAGGCCTACCTTACATTTTATTTGACCTAAATCAGGTAACTAAAGACCGAGAAATCCGCGGTCTAATTGTATCTTTGCCGGCCGCAGTGGCCGAGGAGACTGAGGCGCTTCAGTCACGGTCCGCACGGCCACTACGGTCGGGGGTTCGAATCCCCCCTCGGGCCATGGATATTTGTGCTGTCTTTAGTATTAGGTAGTTCATAAGTAGTTTGTAAGCTTAGGGACTGATGACCCCGTAGTTAAGTCCCATAAGTTGTACAAACATTTGAACATTTTTTTCGAATCCCCCCTCGGGCATGGATATTTGTGCCGTCCGTAGTTGTAGCTAGTTCATAAGTAGTTCGTAAGTTTAGGGACTGATGACTCCGTAGTTAAGTCCCATAAGCTTAACAAACATTTGAACATTTTGAATTGTATCTTTGAAATAGACTCTTTCTGCACACCGTCTTCTAGTGAACTAATTGATGACTAAAATTTTATAGTTGGAAGACCAAGCATAATGTAGATAGTCTTTATTTACTGCTTGATTATGACCGCATTTGCATACACTTACATTCCTTAGATACAGGTTTTTTTTTATGGGGCGGTTAATTAAAAAAACCAGACAATACACATCCCGTATTTATTTTGTCGGGACGCTAAATAAGAAAGGCCCGTAAAATGTGCAGGTCCTAAGCACGGGAAACCAACCCCACAAGCCTGCTCCGCCGCTGCCGGCCAGGGCAGCAGCAAAGACGGAGAGGTGGCGCGACTTGATCCGTGGCTGCAGCTGTTACAGGCAGGCGGCCGCTACCTCCCGCTTTCGGCTGCTCTCCTAGCTCAACAGAAGGTTGTGCGCATCATACTGCGTGACAGACAAGCGTGAGTATACAACAAAATTCACAGGTAAAATACCAACAGCTGGAAGCTATTTATCAGAAAGGACGATCTGTACAGTCACAGCGCTGAGAGTGAGACACGCAGTTGCCGTTTTTACTTCTCCTGCTATAATTAATAACCCTAATTTACTACACTACACACGTTAGATAACGGTATCTTCTTCGCTCATCGAAACTTAGCCCTGGTCAATTTTAAATCCCTGAATTTACAAAAGTTAACCATTTAACCACAAAAAAATCCCTTTTTTATTTGGAAGCTCACGTCCGCGCACCAAGAATTAATTCTTCAAAACATATGACAATTTCTGCGCTACCTCACGCACCAATAATTAATTCTTCAGATTAATTATTCTCTGAGCTACTGACAATTCTCCGCCACCTCCGCGCGCCTAGAATTAATCTATCGGATTAATTATCACCACAAACCACTTCCCACAATTTTCAGATTACAAAAAAACCACAGATACAAGCCCTTGAGATATTAAATTTCATGCACAAATGCAAGTCTTCACAGACGCGTTTACATCTACATCTACATCTACATAGATACTCTGCAAATCACATTTAAGTGCCTGGCAGAGGTTTCATTAACCACTTTCATAACTTTTCTCTACCGTTCCATTCTCTATTAGCGCGCGGGAAGAAAGAACACCTAAATTGTTCCGTTTTCGATCTGATTCCTCTTATTTTATTGGGATGGTAATGTCTCCCTAAGTAGGTGGGTGCTAGAAAAATTCATAAGTAAAAGTCAGTGATTGAAACTTCGCAAATAGATCACGCCGCAATGAATAACGTCTTTCTTTTAATGATTTCCAGCCCAATTCGTGCAACATTTCCGTGACGCTTTCCCCCCCGTAACGTGATAAAACAAAACGAACTGCCCTTTTCTGAACCTTCTCAATATCTTCCGTCAGTCCCACCTCGTGAGGGTCCCACAAGGGGCAACAGTACTCCAGGAGAGAACGCACAAGTGTGATGTAGGCCGTCTCTTTGGTGTAGATGTTGCATCTTCGAAGCGTTCTGCCAATGAAACGTAACCTTTGATTCGCCTTCCCCACAATATTTTCTGTGTTCTCTCCAGTCAAAGTTGTTCGTAATTGTAACTCCTAGGTATTTGGTAGAATTTACGACCTTAAGGTTTGACTGATTTATCGCGTAATTAGAGTTCAGTGGATTTCTTTTAGTGGTCATGTGTATTACTTCACACTTTTCTTTATTTAGTGTCAATTGCCAATTTTCGCACCAGGTACAAATTTTGTCTAAATCGCTTTGCAGTTGCTTTTGATCCTCTGTTGACTTCACTAACCGATAAACGACAGCATCATCCGCGAACAGTCTAAGGGAGCTATTCAGATTGTCTCCTAAATCGTTTATAAACACGAGGAAGAGTAGGGGACCTACAACGCTTCCCTGTGGAACGCCAGATATAACTTCTGTTTTACTCGATGACTTACGTCAAATACAATGAACTGTGTCCTTTCTGATAGGAAATCGTGACTCTAGTCGCACAATTGGGAAGATATTCCATAAGCACGCAATTTCATTAGAAGCCGCTTGTGGTATACAGTATCAAAAGCCTTCCGGAAATCCAGAAATATGGAATCGATTTGAGATCCCTTGTCGATGGCACTTAACACTTCATGTGAATAAGGGGCAAGCTGTGTTTCGCAAGAGCGATACTTTCTGAATCCGTGTTCACTATTGGTTACTGAATGCCCCGTTGTTTAACTTTAAGTCTTTGTCACTTCAATTCAAATTTCTTGCATACTTCGTCGGGAAGTCTCAACCCACTAGAATGTCAGTGTACAAGTTATCAACAAATAAACAGTGTGCATACATTATGCCTTCCACTTTTATTAATGGTTGCACTTTCTCGACTGGCTCGTTCCTAAGCATAGTCTCTACCATTAAACCTTTTTCTATTACTTTAAACCTGTCTATGCGCAGATTACCAACGACTGTTTCACTTCACTTGGTGATTCCAGCTGTAAATCATCTTTAAAATTTTCATTAAATACCTTGCGAAACTCAGTCCGACTTTCACTTATCATTTAGTTTGCTAGCAACGTTTAACTTTTCACTTGCCCATCCCAGTGGAAACAACTGAATCATAAATTTCGCTTTGGAGATGTAACTACTAGCTCACATTCCTCTTTTCTGACCCAGGCAGTATTTATATTTCAACAGCAACTTGCTGTTCGTCATCAATACTGATGACTTCCCTGACCTCGCTAGAGTATTCGCTGCAGCTATTTACTTCTGACACCAGAGAGCCAGCCGTCGCGTCCACCCTAATGTGTCCTCCAGCCTCCTGCTGCAAGGTAAACAAACTTTTCGTGCACACTACATCGTCGTGATCATGCAGAACAGCTGCCTCAGGTTCCATTACCTGCCTTCCTAACATTGATGACGTCAGAATCAAATTTTTCCAAGACCTTTACACCTTCCTTATTGCCCAGATCGAGTACTGCGAAACCTATGCTTTCGTCCACACAAGAATTCTTACTAATAATACCTGAGTCCTTTTCTGAAATTGCTAGTGTTCTTTTATATTGTTTTTCTTTTACTCCATCACGCTTTCGCCACCAATTCCATAGTTCTTCACCCCATAAAATTCCCTCAACATTACTCATAAACCTCCCTTACTTTCATTCCCACTAAAATCATGCTTCGTGTTCTGCAAATTATTCCAGGCCCTGTTTCGTTTCCTTCCTTCACTCCCTTAACGGACCACGGTTGGGAGCGTATTCAGTTTTCCTCCCGCTGGTCGTTAGTATTAAGAATCAAAAATTTCAAGTGTTCAAATATTTATAAAGCTTATGGGACTTAACTGCGGTGTCATCAGTCCCTATACTTACAAACTACTTATGAACTAACATACCCTAAAGACAACACAAACATTCACGCCAGAGGGAGGATTCGAACCTCTGACGCAGCAGGCTGCGCAATCCGCAACGTGGCGCTCCAGACCGCTCGGCTACTCCCGCGCGGCAGTATTAGCATTATTTTGCCCTCCGTTGTTTCCCGCGTTACGCCATTAATTGTGTCCTTTCTCTTTATTCGGAGAGTTACCGCCTGAATTATTTCCACATCTATTACGATGGTGCACTGCAAAGCCCATACGTTCCATGTAATCGAGAAATCTCTCGACACAGTCTGTAGGACTGTGTTTCAGATCCTATTGTAATCAGTCTGTCATACGTTTTATTGACGTAGACATTACAGCGCACTTAAGAGCCTGTTCAGGTGCACTAATTTTCTCAGTTCCCACTCGCAAAACTCTCGCAGTTATTCCTAGTTCCTACGGTAATAATCTCTGTTTAAGAATTCGTTTTGAAGACGTGTCTCAGACGTCAAAAAATCTGTTACATCTGCACGTCTTTGCATTCCGCCTCTTCACACCTTTAACTTTCGCCTCATCAGACATGCCTGCAATGAAATAATGTTAGACGTGACCAGCAAATCCACTATGTGATATTTGTCAGTTCCATTAAAACTTTTAATGTTATGCCTTGCAATTAGCAGTGAACTCCTTAACGGACTCGTAATGATATTATCGAAAGAATTTTTAATGCTCTCCAAATTTTCATATTGCTAACAGATTTCACATTTTAATGTTTTTAATTCTTTAGGCTGGCCCTGGGATACATTATCTATACTCTTTTTTACTGTTTCTAGCATGCGTACCATCTCTTTCTTCTCCTTCTAGCACCGCGAATGCACATCATTTATCCTCTCGACCAAATCACTCTCAACTTCAGTAATCCTATCTGTTTATTTCAGATCATTTTCCTTTACTTGGATTTAGAACCCTTTTAAACTACCGCTGAAATTCTCGTTTTGAGATACTATTTTTTGTTTAATCTCATTAATTTCACCAATTAAAACATTACTTTGATTTTTAATTTCATTATTCATTTCAATAATTTCACTATTCAAATTACTATTCTCAATCTTACTATCACTAATGTAAATGTCCATTCAAACACCCAAGCCTATAATTTGATACTCATTTCACAACTCATTTGACTATTCATTTCTCCAATTTCACTATTCATTTCTCCAGTTCCACTTTTTATTTCTTGAATTTGACTCTTTAATTCACTTTTCAGACTATTATTCATGTCCTTTATCATTAACATTATTTTTCTGACTGATTCGTCGGTGGTAAACAAACTTCAAATTATCCAATTGATTTACTCTGACCTTGTAGAGCTACCTGCATCGCTACCTGTGCACTCTGACCCACATTCACTAGGCGACATTTATGTTGTTCTGTAAAGTCAGCACCACACGCAAGACGCACGAGAAGGATCGTGGAGAAGTTCAAATGTTTGTATAACTTATGGGACTTAACTACGGGATCATCAGTCCCTAAACTTACAAAATACTTATGAACTAACTAATACTAAGGACGGCACAAATATCCATGCCCGAGGTGGCGATTCGAACCGCCGACCGTAGTGGCCGTGCACTGGAGCGTCTCAGTCCCCTCGGCCACCGCGACCGGCTCGTGGAGAGAAGGCAGCGGATGACGTTCGGCAGTCAATAGCACGCAGGCGACGCGCATCCTGGAGGGAGTAATGGAGATGCGCGCCCTCTACAAGCTGCTATATCTAGGCTGACATGTGTCTGGACGCCCCGTCAGAACTCGGCTACGAACTAGGCAATAACTAGGTCTCAGAGCAGCTTGCATAGTACAGAAGTCGAAACCGCGGGAAGAGAGAAGAACAGTTAGCAGATAGAAGTTGAGTATTGTATTCTTCAGTCAATAAAACTTGTAATAGTAACTATATCGATGTTCTAGGCATCTACGCACCCTGCACCGAACCTTCCCTGAAAACTAGACCGGGACGAGAACTAAACAAATGGCGACGAGGTGTTAAACTACAGAACAACGATCCACATTGCGTCGCGGTGTTAAAGTACAGAGAACAAACCACATTGCATGCCGACGTTGCTGCCGATTACTCTGCGGAATTAATTTGCTTGTCTCTTTATTACAGGGCTACAGCATATAATCTTGTTGACTTTCTCTTGCGGAGTTATGCGTCAATTTCTATATTATTGCGCTGTTTCTTCTTGTTGTTATTGCAAAATGTCAGTCCCCGTTAATCCTACTAATACTGTAACTGATACTGCGCCACAGCTTCCTGCGCTTGATGCATAGCAACTGATGCAGATGTTTCAGTTTCAGAGCCAACAAATCGCTGTCTCTACTGTACAACAATTTCTGGCCGCACCTGTGCAACATACAGTTAGACGCGATTGGGAAAAAATCAGAAAAGTGGAATAAATTCAAAGTCGCAGTAAATCAACTACAAAATACGGCATGCAGCCCCTATAAATACATAGTAATTCATAAGCAAGGTAATAAAGGGAGTTGTAGAAGGCTAGGAGATAATTTACTGACAGAGTCTGAATTCAAAGTAACAAGTTTGGAAACGAAACAGCAATTTAAAATAGACGAAGAGGAGATCGCGGTGTACTAAGTGAAATCAGGAAGATACATGTATGATTTCTTGCCTGAAGGGCATAGAAACCGACTCAGGGGTAGCTGAAGGCTTTGTTCTAAGAACACCTCACGTGGAGTTCATATCACTCGAAGAAAGAGAAAATGGAAAAGAATATTTCACATACACTACACATAATAAAAATATTCCCGCACATTAGTTGCATCCAACAAAGTTATAAAGAAATTAAACCCAGATCGTACACCACCAGCTAGTCACATATTCACCGCGTTCACCTCTGCAAAATCAAAGAAATGAAATTGAATACTCTTCCGTACATGATCGGAGAAACTTAATGAACCTAATTTCTGAAGTCTAACTTGAACAAAGCAGACAACAAAACGCTACCATTTCCAGGGAGGAAAGAAAATCAGTTTACTAGGTTGAAGTGCAGTCACAGAGTGACCAGACGGCCAGTGAGCCGTCCCCAGAGCCGGAAATCGGTAAACACCCAGCAAAAACGAGGTGGAGGGAGAGCTTAGGCTCGCGCGTCCTACCGAGGTTCGCTACCGGGCATTGCCAACTCAACTTGTAACCAAAGGGGGGAGGAACCTCTTTGGGAACATCAACAGATACAAGGTCAGGGAAACACTAGTAGCAAGCACGAGCAGCCAGCAGCCGACGGCGAAAATTCTCATACATACACTCAGTCTCACATGCTAGAAGATTCTCATACTTGCACATACAGAATAAAGCAAGTACACATTGTCACAGGGACAGTGACGTCACGGAGAAACCGTTCATATGGCCACATTCATAGAAACAATGATAAATTATTAGCATAATACAGCAATATTACAGAAACTAACATTTAAAAACATGAAATTAAATGCTATTCCTCATGCCTCTGGAGGAAAGCGGTTCTCGTTTAACAAAAAAGCCCATCTGGTGAACTTAGATAATTTACAAAGACGTCAGAAGCCGTCTTTCAACTTTTAAATTCTGTGCTCTTGATCAGAAATCAGACACGTGATACAAACAGAGAACCGTGACGAATAACTCTCACTGCAATACTATTTTTTTATTATTATTATAAAGAATCAGAGTAAATATCGCGTAAAAGCTAAAAATAATTTTACTCCTGTATCAAAAATTAATTTTATTTTCGTAAGTTAGTATGACCAAAGAGTATAGTATCTGAGCTCCCTGCATATTTAAAGTTATTTATTTATTTATGCATTTATTTTACTAGGCTTACTGAAGGTGAACAATTTGTTTAGTACATTACAGTCAGACAATGTATAATACAAGTATTAAAGTAAAAAAGCGTTGATTATTACTAGAATATAATTGTAACTATAATACTAAAATAATTAAATGAGAATCAAACATATTATAACAATAATAGTGACGACAATAATAATGACTTTGCAAAGGACAGTAAGCATTTTCGTATTTTCAACATCAGCCCTGTTGCCATTTAGGAATTGCCTTGTTATGTTCGTACATATTGTGAGTTATTTACATCAGGCAGAGACATAACACGATAGAATATGGTCAGAGAGATATAGAAGAGGTAGACTGGTTAGAGCAAGAGAACTACAATGCTAAGATTCAAAGCTATGATGCAGAGAAGAGAGAATGAACTGAGAGGAGGGTAACAATGGAGACTACGCCGTCGTCAGTATGTGAATTTTGAGTTTCCTCTTGAATGTCGAGTGGTTTAGGGTAAGACGTAGATCACATGACAGTGTGTTATATAGTACTATGGCTGAGATGGAGAACGACACGGAGAAAGATTTAGTGTTGTGTGAAGGTACAGCCAAGATGCTAGATGTATCCGATCTGGTATTGCGGTTGTGGAATAATGACAGCTGTTTAATGGAGAACGACACGGAGAAAGATTTAGTGTTGTGTGAAGGTACAGCCAAGGTGCTAGATGTATCCGATCTGGTATTGCGGTTGTGGAATGATGATAGCTGTTTAATGTGACAAGATGAGTATTGGAGACACTGGTGGCTGAGAAAACGATGAAGTAAGCACAGCGTTCGAAAATCACGCCACTTATGTGGGCGCATCAAACCTAGCTGGGTATATGAAGGATGAATATGATTGTACAACAATACGTTGCACACGTTTGTAACGCAAACATTCATTACTACCTCAAGACATCTCGAATTTTCTCTGTTTGTGCCGTGTTGAACTACATCACAGTTGTAAAGATATGGCAAGACAAGTGTTTGGACTAATCAGTTATCAGGAATCAGTTATCAGTACTCAATAAATATATAAAATGCCAATAAGAGGGTGCTAATTTTATGTCATACTTGATTAGAAATAACCAAATCCTAAGCTGCAGGAATATTTCGAATCGTTTTGGCAGAATTTCGATAGTTTTGTTACTATTATTGAAGTATAAGGAACGCGAAAATTAATTTAATATTAAAATTAATAGCATCGGCCAGTTCTTACAGGTAAGGTAACTAAATGACAAGTTCTCAATAAACGGGTGCTGTAATGAAAATTAAACTTACGATTTATCAGTGAAAGCTAATAAACCGTATCAAAAGAGCGACATAAATGCGAATGTTACCAAAGTATTCAAAGATAAACACTGCACAAATTGGAATTTTTGGATTAAGTTTTCTTAATAGAATTTTGTAGACTGATTTGAATCATGCTGGTAATTATACACAAAGCAATAAAGTTACCACTACACACACTCTCTCCTCCATTTGAACCGGAACCTAAAGAAAGAACTAAAAGGGATTTTACAGAGGTGGCCTTAACATTTGATAATTGTCTTATTCATTGTTATTTGGCCACGATATTAATAAATTTTAATTAAAATTGCTCACATATTTATCGTAACAGTTAGTGGAATAATCTAATACATACAAATGAATGTTTGTGTGTTCGTATTTAATGGGCAGCCATACCTTTCAAACGGTTGTGTTGAATCTTTTTCAACAAATTGCTTGTACTTTCGCGGTCGACATAGGTACCATTAAAAGCCTGTACGACAAATAGTTCAGGAGATATGAAGTAATAAACACTGAAATGCCCGGAAGAGTGTTGCATCATGCGACGTCTGCTTGTAAACCACTGTGCCGACTCCAACCAAATTTGGTACACATATTCCTTCCATGAGGTAACAATTGACGTAGGGGTAAGAATTGCTTACGACAATAGTTCAGGAGATATGACGTCATAAACAATTATATGGTTCAAAACCTGTGGCAGCATGCGAGATGCGAATAAGGACACTTTATTCATCCTAAAATCTTCACGACATTTTGGACACTTGACCTTCAAAACAAAACAATGGTCACTGTCACATAAAATTTTGGATGGTGCATGACGGAGGATACTTTACATATGGTCTTCGTCAGATTCTACAGTTGCATTCCGATTCTGATAAAATTTTTAAATATGCTTGAACAATTCAGTTTATCAGTGCAGTATTAATATATTCAGATACCTCTAATCATTTAAATTAATTAACGTGATTAAACAGTTATTTTCCGATTTCTGCAAAATTTCGAATGAATTAAATTTTTGTTCAGCTTTGATGCATACCAAGCGTGCCGAATCATTGGGGTGAAAACCACCAACAGAAGGACTGTTTTGTTATCAGCGTATGATTTTCATACGAATTTAAAAATAAATGTAATATATAAAAATTAATATTTGTTTGTTTTTCTGTTTGTTAGTATTTTATGCACGCCCTTACCGTACATCCGATTGCGATAAAACTTTGTCAATTCATTGCTTGCGCTGGCGCGAAGGTTATAGGCATACTAAAATTAACTTAGTATGGTGCAAGGCGGAGGGTGCTTTACAGTTAGTTAATGCCTTCATGCTGAAATGTCTGGACGAATATGAATTAAATTTGTAACAGATGTAGCTTAGACCCTGCTTAATACATGGGATACCTTTCGTAAACATCTGTAGGTGTATTAACCTTACAGTGGGTTAATATGTTTGCTACTGCTTCCTACTGAAACGAACGGAGAGGTTTGAATTAAATTTGGAGTGGAGATAGCTTATACCCTGCATTAATACACGGGCTACCTTTCGTAAGCGTCTGCAGCAGTATGGCGCAGGATACGTTACAAAAATAAACCAAAGTGTTCAACAGGTCACCATGACAGTCAGCACATAAATGTATCATGGAGGAGATCTTTATAATCTGCAAGACAGTGAATTTAGTATAGCGGAGGGTACCTTGCAACTTTCACATCGTTTGACCAGTCGACATGAAACTTGGCATATACAGGGTGAATCACCTAACACTTGCACGACATCGCAGCTGATTGGCTGGTGGTCATGAGACAGTGGGCCGTGCCCCAGGGGCTAGCCACTCGGCCAGTTAGCTACGCTATCGAAGCCTCCGCCCCCGAAACTTTGAACGGTTGTAGCTGCCAAACTAGACGTGATAAAAATGTAATTCAAAATTCTTTTTATACAGCTGGTGTCAAAAATTCCAGTGCATGATAGAAACAACTATTGTTCCATTTAAAAAACTGCATGTTTGCATAAGAAATACAGTTTCTAACCGCGGTGGAGTAGCCGAGCGGTCTAAAGCGTCTCGCATCGTTGCGCGCGGTTGCTCGCCGTGGAGGTTCGAGTCCTCCCTGGGGCAAGGGTGTGTGTGTGTGTGTGTGTGTGTGTGTGTGTTTGTCCTTAGGTTAGTTTACCTAGGTTTAAGTAGTTTGTAAACTACGGACTGATGACCATGCAGTTTGGTATGATAGATTCACAAACATTTGAACATTTTGAACAGTTTCTAAGTAATATTACAATCTGCTCGTTGGTTAAAAGTACGAGCTCCTGACTACCAATCCATACTGTGAAATCCGCACATCAATCGCACTTTCCGTTTCCGCAATATTTGCAGTGCAAGTGTTAGGTGATTCACCCTGTATATATAAATTTAATCACATGTCAGTTCTAGTATAATATATTTGTCTAATGAATGCCAGTAATAGTTGCTCGGCCACCATTGACCACACGTTTTCAGTTGGTGAGAGGTTGTAGAATGTGCTGGACAGGGCAGCAATCAAACATTTTGCGTATCCAGAAAGACCCGTACAGGACCTGCAACATGCGGTCGTGCATTATCCTGCTGAAATGTAGCGTTTCGCAGGGATAGAATTAAGGGTAGAGCCACGGCTCGTAACACTTCTGAAATGTAACGGCCACTGTTCAAAGTGCCGTCGATGCGAACAAGAGGTGAGCAGTAGCACCCCATACCATCACGCCGGGTGATATGCCAGTATGGCGATGACGAATACACGCTTCTAATGTGCGTTCAGGCGCCATGTAGCCAAACACGGATACGACCATCATCATGCTGTAAACAGAACCTCGATTCATCCGAAAAATGACGTTTAGCCATTCATGCACGCAGGTTCGTCGTTGCGTACACCATCGCAGGCGCTACTGTCCGTGATACAGCGTCACCGGAGCCATAGTCTCCGAGCTGATAGTCCATGCTGCTGCAAACGTCATCGAACTGTTCGTGCAGATGGTTGTTGTCTTGCAAATGTCCCCATCTGTTGACCCAGGGAGCGAGACGAGGCTGCACGATCCGTTACAGCCATGGGGATGAGATTGCGATAGGCTACAATCAGACCTTCATCAAAGTCGGAAACGTGATGGTACGCATTTCTCCTCGTTACTCGAGGCATGACAACAGCGTTTTACCAAGCAAAGCCGGTCAACTGCTGTATGTGTGTGAGAAATCTGTTGGAAACTTCCCTCTAGTCAGCACGTTGTAGGTGTCGCCACTGGCGCCAACCTTGTGTGAATGCTCTGAAAAGCTAATCATTTGCATATCACAGCATCTTCTTCCTGTCGGAAAAATTTCGCGTCTGTAGCACGTCATCTTCGTGGTGTAGCAATTTTAATGGCCAGAAGTGTATATCGGGAGATCAAAAAGTCAGTATAAATTTGAAAACTTAATAAATCACGGAATAATGCAGATAGAGATGTAAAAATTGAGACACATGCTTGGAATGGCATGGGGTTCTATTACAACAACAAAAAAGTTCTAAAAATGTCCAACAGGTGGTGCTTCATCTGATCAGAAAAACAATAATTTGCATAACAAATTAAGACAAAGCGAAGATGATGTTCTTTACAGGAAATGCTCAATATGTTCACCATCATTCCTCAACAATAGCTGTAGTAGAGGAATAATGTTGTGAACAGCACTGTAAGGTATGCCCAGAGTTGTGGTGAGGCATTGGCGTCGGATGTTGTCTTTCAGCATGTCGATCGATCACGATACGCTTGCGACTTCAGGTAACCCCAATAATCGCATGGACAGAGGTCTGGGGACCTGGGAGGCCAAGTATGACCAAACGACATGCGCAAGAGATCTTTCACGAGTCTAGCAATATGGGGTGGAGAGCCTTCCCGCATAAAAGACGTACGTTCCACCAGGTATTTATCAGCCAATCAGCCAGGCTGGATATGATTCGATTCTGTAACATATCGGTCTACCTCTCACTGGTCACGGTAGATGTGGTAAATCCAACTTTCTCGTCGTGCAATGGAGTTTCCACGACAGTTCTAGGATTTTCGGTGGCCCATATTCTGCAGACCCTCGGAGCGTGAAATGAGCTTCGTCGGTCCACAATTCGTTACTCAACCAATCGTCATCTTCCGCCATATTTGAAACAAAAATCAAATGTTCAAATGTTTGTAAGGCTTATGGGACTTAACTACGGGGTCATCAGTCCCTAAACTTACAAACTACTTATGAACTACTTACGAACTAGGACGGCACAAATATCCTTGCCCGAGGGGGGATTCGAACCCCCGACCGTAGTGGCCGCGCAGACCGTGACTGAAGCGTCTCAGTCTCCTCGGCCACCGCGGCCGGCTATATATATATTTGAAGCTCCCACACTGCAAATGCCCTCCGCTTCACTAAATCGCCAGGTAAACAGTTCATGAAGCCGATGGATTTTGTAAGGATAGCATCGGAGGGTACGCCTAAGTGCCAACCAAACAGTAGTGTATGGAATGCCAGTGCAACGTGCGACTGCACGAGTGCTGATTTCTCCAGGCATAGACGAACCCACTACAGTCTCCATTTCTTCCTGAACAGTCTTAGCAGCATTATTCCTTGTGTTCGGTCGACCACTACGGGGTTTATCGTCTAAACAACTCGTGGCTTCGAACTTAGAAATCATTCTCGATACAGATGCATTTGTCAATGGACCTTTACCCATTAGAATCCCTTCCTATAGCGATAGGATCGTAACGCTGAACTAACAGATTCCCCATTCTGACAGCTTCACTAAAAGCGCCTTTGCAGGTAATGTCAACATGCTGCTACTGCTGGTGCATCTGATTTTCTCTCTCATCACAGATCCTTTTATACACGATTTTCATGCGCAGTCACTAACGTTTTGCTGTCCAGCGCCATCTGTCGGACATTTTTTTAACCGATTTATTTTTCTTTTTGGTTCTAATAAAACCACATGTCATTCTAAGCATCTGTGTCAATTTTTATCTCTCTATCTACATTATACCGTGATGTACTAAGTTTTCAAATTTACACTGACTTTTCGATCACCCGGTATATACTCATTTATAGGAGGGAATAATTGGAGGGGAGACAGACAGAGAGAGGGGAGAGGAGGAGAATGATAAAGGGGAGATAGTGATGGGCATGTGAAAGAAGATCAACATTTTTTCCTTTATTGTTAGTTCATTCCCAAGGTGGGATTGACTAGCAGTATCTGAGCACAGACAAATATATACAGACGGGAAACCTCCGTAAGGGCCCGATCCCACTCTCAGGGGTGCGGGGAGGGGGTGCTGAAGCAGTTCCGTAAGATGTCCCATGATGGCGCTGCGCTCAGAAGCAGCCCTTTAAACAGGCAGCAGGTAGCAGCTGTCTCCACCACCACCTTCCCTCAAACGCCAGCAAGCCGGACACAGCCGTGGCCCCGTGGCAGGCGACACGAGCTCTCCTCTCAGCCTCCCCTCCACGCTACCCTCTGACGTGCGAGAGGCACCCTCAGAAGCCGGTACTAAGCCAGCGAACAGCCTGACACCTGCTAGCATCTTACGGAACTACGAGTGGAGCGTAGGACAGTGGTTTAGGGAGGGGGCTGCTTCTCTGTATATGTTATTATGTGACCCGAAGAATCTGTAATCTGTACATGGGACGAAGAATATAAACAAAACACAAATGGAGTGCAAAAAGAGTCAATACACATAAAACGGCGACATAATGGAAGATGAGCAAACACTTGAAATGAAGTGTTGGTGTGCAGTATTACGATAAAATCATATGGCTGCGAAAATGGGGAAACACTACACTGAGGCGTTTAATCACACAGACACACTTAAAAGACACAGGCGTCGGCTGCGGATTTGTCGTTCGCAGGAAAAAAACACTGATGATTTACACTCCAATGAAACACAGATGATGCACTCGCAGATGATGATGAATGTGATGGGTGTAGATGGGGGAGGAGCAAACGTGGGGAGGAAGAGGGGTAATGTGGGAGGGAGAGGAGGGGGGGCGACAGGTGGGGACAGGGTAAGGAGGGGCCACAGGGTTGGGAGAAAGGAAGGGGGTTGGGTGTCCAAGGAAGCTGAAGGAGTGGAAGGTGGGATTCCAGAGGGACTGCCAAGAGGAAGGGCAGTGAGGAAGGATGGGAGTGGGGCCCTCTTGGTGGGATCAGGGACTGAGGGTGGGTAAGAGGGGATGGATTGGAGCTGGTACAAGGTATAGCTGTCTGTGTGGAGGGCATCGTCAGGGAGGGGAAGAGGGCGGAAACTGGCACGGAAAAGGGTATGGAGCGTGGACAAGTGGAGAGCAGGAGGAGCGGCAACAGACCGGGATTGGTGAGGAGAGGATGGACAGTAGGGTGAGGGGGATCCAGTTTATGGTAAAGAGGAACAGTTTTTTTTTCTTTTTTTCTTTATTGTATTTTAATGCCCTGTGGGGCAGGCTGGCAGCAGCCTTGTACACTACTCTTCAACCCAGTGTAAATATGCGTTTGACAATTGGCGATGGTAATTTAAAACAGAAGATAAAAATGTTGAATTTGACAATAAAAAGAAGATAAAAATTGGCGAATTAAAAACAGTGAAATGAAGGCTGTAAAACACACATAACCAGAAGTAAAACCTGCCACGGTGACTAAAAAACACAGATTTTACATAGTTAATGATGACAACAGAGAGACAATAAAAAACATGGCAACACATTGTTCTGCTTATGTGGCAGTTGCTGAAGTCTTAAAATGACGCTCACCGCTTGGCACTAACACTTCAACACGGTACACTGTTAAAAAGTAAAGCACTGAGACCTTGCATGGGGAGACAGGAAGGAAGGGAGGTGCCGAGGGGCGGGAAGGAGAGGGGGTGGGGGAGTGATGAAGAACTTCGAGGGAGGGGGAAGGGAGATCCAAGCGTTGGAGGGTAAGGAGGGAAGTGAGAATGGAGGGGGTCACACAATGTATGGAGATGGGAGGGATAGGGCTGATAGGATGAGTAAATATTAGGACGAAGGGAGTCATCTGAGAGAGGATGTGGAGAGTTTGAAGGTGTAGGAAGGGAGGGATATGCTGGTACTGACGTGACAGAGACCAGGGTTTAGCAGGATGGGAGAAACAACAGGGTGACGGGATTTAATTTTACGGGAGGTGTAGAGGATACGGAGATGTTCCAGAAACTTGAAGATGTGAGGGAAAGGAATGAGATGATAGATGATTCCCGTGGGGGAAGGAGGCGGATGCGGTAATCGAGGAGGGAGTGGGGTTCTAGAATTCGGAGGGATTTATAAATGGTGGGGAAGGTGGATATCCAAGCAGGATGGAAACTTCAAAGGACAGGGCGCATCAAGGAACGATAGTGTATATGATTGTGGAGGGGTTAAGTCCCCATGTCCGGCCGGAAAGGAGCTTGAGGAGGTTGAGACGGGAGAGAGCTTCCTGACGGACTGTTTGAAGGTGAGGGTTCCAGGAAAGTGAGCTTTCCAGGGTAAGGCCAAGGTATTTGAGTGTGGAAGTTTGGGGGATGGGACGGTCATGGAGTGAGGTACAGGTCGCACTGCGATTTGGTGGGGTTGACGGAGTCACTGGTTACACAAAGTGGAGAATGGTAGAGGTGAGCTGGAGAAGGTGCTGAGAACGTGCAAGGGAGGCGGGATGAACAGGAGGGGTATGAGGAAATGTACGGAGAAAGGACAAGAGGAGTCGGGGCAAGGAGCTGGTGAATAGACATAAGAGAGAGGAGGAGATGGACTAATGGAAGATTGGAAACCTCGTATGTATTTGTTTGTTTGTTCGTATTTTATGCGCTTCCGTAACGTTGATCTGGTTGCGATAAAACTTCAATTTACTTCTTGCTCTTACGCCTACAGTAGATGGCGTGCATGGCGTACCGGCAAATGTATTTGAAGGACCATTGAAGTAGCACATGTAATTAAACGAGGTTAACTTTCAAATATCAAACATTTGCACAATTATTTACTCTGCGGCATCAACGCGCTGGTTACCAGCTAGTATAAATAATCTTTGCTGCTCGGCATTGACATAGATAAATCGCCGAGAACTCTTCGGAGGGCTATTACATTAAGAAATAACTAGAAGCGACGGTTTTTTTTTTTTTTTTTTTTTTTTTTTTTTTTTTTTTTTTTTTTTTTTTTTTTTACCTTAGAGTAAAAATCACAAAGGATCGCATTGATTCAGTAAGTACTAAAAGAAATCTCACCTTCTATACCTACATGTCTTAGCTTCAGCAAGCACAGAAAAGAGTTTCAGAAAACCCAGCAGCAGTTCGTCGCCCTCAGATTGCCAAATGTCACGTTTGTTGCCCGCAGTCCGGCCGGGTAACGCAGTTGAATTCAGCTTGGTGCTGGACGCTAGCAAATGGCTCATAAAATGACGCCTACTTTAAATACGATAATTGGTGCTTTGATTTAATAATGTGTTCGCCAGTTAACGGCCAGCCTCGGCCGGTAATGAATAGCAGCGGCCCGGCCCGGCTACGCCGCCTACGGGCTATTGGCACAATTACCGAACCAGCGCAGCTGACGGCCCCGAGCTTATCTCATTACCGCTAAACTGCCTTCCTGCGCATGCGCGCGCCGCCCTTGCAGGCCGCGACCAGCTCCACAGGTTGCAAAGTGGAAACACCCCGGCGGGAGTCCCACAGTGTGACTTTCTGCTAGGTTCACAAGTACTATACTCCGTTCACTTTGAAGAGGCGGCTCAAGGTCACGCAGCTGTATCCCCACTCTACACCCTCCTACCCCCGCTCCCTTGACAGAACACTGCGCAGGCAGCCCGCTTAAACAACGAGTCAACAAGTCTTTTTTTTCTTTTCTTTTTTTTCTTTTTCGTCCTTTGGAGCCCGCAGTGTAAAATATGTCTTGTAATGACATGATTATTATAATTGTACACCAACAACACTGCTTTAAATTTGCTGTTACTATTTATAAATCACGATGATCTCATTTCGGCCTTTAGCCATCATCAGGTGCTCTGTAAATACATTTGAATGGTCTGAATATACATATATGTATTGTAACTATAGATGGAAATGGTTTACAATTTCTTAGTTCTTACCTTACATGGAATATCGTATGTGTCATATCTGTCTTTATTTTTCACCTAGATGTAGATTGATGCCTCGTTTGTGTCTAGGCTGTCTTTATTTTTTACTCCTGGATTTCAATTGGTGCCTGTTAGCTTCTTACGTTATTTCGATCTTGACAGCTTGGTTGACAGTGTATTTTCGATATTCCATGTTTATATAGTTACTATTGAAGTGTTTTGTGGAGAACTCTGTTGTAATTTGCTTGCTTTATTGGCTTTGGCTTTAATTAGGTCTTTTACTAGAAGTTCTCCACAAAACACTTCAATAGTAACTATGTAATCATAGAATATCGAAAATACACTGTCAATCAAGCTGTCAAGATCGAAATAAGAAGCTAACGGGCACCAATTGACATCCAGGTGTAAAAAATAAATACAGCATAGACACAAACAAGGCACCAATCGACATCTAGGTGAAAAATAAGGACAGCAGTGACACATGCGATATTGCATGTAAGGTAAGAACTAAGAAATTGTAAACCACTTCCATCTATAGTTACAATAAATATATGTATATTCAGACCATTCAAATGTATTTACAGAGCACCTGATGATGGCTAAAGGCCGAAATGAGCTCATTGTGATTTACAAATAATAACAGCAAATATAAAGCAGTGTTGTTAGTGTATCATTATTGTGTAGATCGCGAACGAACTAGTTCGTAAGAGCGCTTCCATAGGCGTACTACGCGAACTAGTTCGCAGATCCCTCGCCTCTTAGTTCGCTCCTTTTCCGAAGACTGTCGGGGAACAGCGAGAGGACGCGAGAGCGCGCAGAATCACGTGATTCCCTTCTGCCAGTTACCGTCATTTCGAACTGAGATGCAGCTCAGCTGTAGTTGCATAGTTCACTGCCACAAAATTTCCTTTCTAAGGTATTTCTTGATCATACTCGTCCAATATAGAATCCTATCTATTCTCATGACTGCTGCTGCTATTACCAGACGCCGATGAGTTGCTAGGAGTAGGATCAGCCATTGAAATTTCTCTATCGAGAAATTTATAAAAGTGAATTTTTATTCACGAAAATAGACGCATTTAGCATATTTTGTACATAATTTTCTTTCAATGACCTATTAAATAAATAAAGGAATCCATTTAAAAAATCATAATTCGTGTAAATAATTTGTTTATTTTCTGAAGTGTTTGATGTCTAATTGCCCAAAAATACGGGTAATAGCACATGCTTGGGCAACACTGATCATTATATCATAACAAAAGGAAGAGCCTTTTAGTAGCGGTAGCAAAAGCCAAATAGAGCGGACGAACTAAAAAGAGCGACCTACTTAGCGGCCGAGCTGCGAACTAAAAGGAGAGCTAGCGGTCGCGAACTAAAATATGCGCGATCGGTCGCGAACTAAAATATGTGCGATCGGTCGCGAACTGAAACATGCCTTACGGGTCGCGAACTATTATGTCAAACGTATCTCGCTTCTTAATTCGTTGGATTCTTTTCCGAAGACCGACGGGAAATAGCGATGAGAGCCATTTCGAGGTGAGCGTCTGCCTGCTTGATTACATAGTTCAGTGCTACAAAAATTCTTTTTTGATGTATTCTGCACTCTGCAATATCTGACTAATAAACGCCATAATGCCAAGATATAGAGATAACTCTAACCTTAAACGCGAGAAATTATCCACAAACTGTTTCTTTTGGTTTGCGTGATATAGTTAGCGGCTCAAGCAGCAAGCGCATGAAGCATCTAGGTGGGGGAACTTCTCCCTCCACCTGCATGCGCAGACCACGCCACTCAGCCGTCACTGGGGGCGGACGAACTAAGAGAACGAACTATAGTGAGCGCTCCCGATCGCGAACTATTATGCGCAAATCTAGTGCCAACTGTAATAAGCACTGCTGGTTTTTAAAATTAATTTATTACATTTTAGTGAATTTCATTTCGTTCGTTGCAATATGTATAAAATGTACACCACTCAAGAGTTTATTACGCTGAAATAATTACATTAATAAAGTCAAATAATGAAAAAGTTATATGTAACTCACTAAACACAGACTACAGTGGGCGGAAATCAGCTTCACTATTTTCGTCGTCATCGTCGTCAGTGGAAGTTTCGTCACTATCTTCACGTAGATTTATTAAAATGCTCTGAATTCGGTCACGTCTAAGCCTTCCTTCGCAAAGTATTTTTCCTGTAATAGCTTCGCATGGGCAACGTATTTTTGCCAAGCTTCTATTGTCACGTTTTTTAATGGCGTCCTCCAGTAATTTTTTAACATCTCTAATTTTAAACGTAGAATTCTTCTCTGCTACCTCTCGCTTTATTTGAGCCCATATCACTTCAATGGGATTGTACTGACACTGGTAAGGAGGAAGCCGTATTACTTCATATCCCATTTCTGCAGCTACATTATAGAGCAAATGTCGCCTAAAACTGTTGCTGTGTTGCTTAACAGTGCAAGGTAATTTGGCTATCGTGTGTGTGAGGTTATGAGGTATGCTTTTGCTTTGCAGCCTTTCCAAAATATCGGCTTTCTTGAAACTTGAACTGTGAATTTTTTCTTTAAGCATGGAATGATAGCTTGCATTGTACATGACTATCACACATCCTTCTTCCAGGCTTCGAAGGAGATCAGCAAACCATTCCCTAAAGACTGTATTGTTCATCTCTTGGTGGTAATCGACACCGCTTTTAGACTGAAATTCTGCCCCGTCTATGAAACCATATATGGCCAATCCGGCATGGAAGATTAACATACGTGATGCTTTACCTAACGGGTCATTTAGACCACTCTTTCCTTTAAAATCCTGTCAGATAAAAGAAAAATTTAGATTGGTTTTGATTTACCCATGGTTCCTCGCTGTAAATGATAGGTCGAGGATGATAACTCCTTATTTCAAACCTTCTTCTTAAAAATGAGACTCTTGCGGCTACATCTTTTCTCTCCATCAAAAATCTTAGATCATAATTAGCTCTTCAGTATCTGAAGCCAAGTTTTCTCACAATTTTATGAAAAGATGTGATACCTCCAGCATAGTCGATTTTAGCTTTTAAAACATCTTTAAGTTTTTTAAGTGTTGGGTATTCACGTTTATCGTAAAATTGAGCGGCGGATCACGTCGTTTTGGAAATCGTCTAATTCCGTGACAGTCTTTTGGCAAGCAATCTTTTTACTTGGAGAGGAAAAGCTTGGCCCTAGGATATCTTCATTTTCGATTACACTTTTATGTGCTTCCTCACCAATGCGCTGCACTGTTCTTACCGACACCTGACAAGCTTCTGCAGTTGTTTTTTGAGTACGGTATCTCTGAAAAAATCACAAACCTTTTCTTGACAGATTTCCAAAGCTTTGAATAAAATATACACTTTATACACAATATCCTTCGATTCGCGCTTAATACCAGTCAGACTCGACATTGTAGCAAATTTAAATGTACACGCAGAGAAACGCTACCGCACTGTTGTTGTACAAATGCAGAAGGGATGGAGGCCGCGCAGAGGACAGAGGAAAATGCATTGTGGAGGGGGTGATCACGTGCGGCGTGCGGGCCAAATGACCTTGAGCCGCTTTGTCAGAGAGATCCTAGAGTGGCTACGGCTGTGGCTCACTCTGAAATGAAATGGGTGCGGAAGCAAAGAAAATAATTGGAGTCAGACCGAAACATGATTTGTGGCCGAAACCGAAACCGTAATCGAAACTTGCGTAGTTAAGTTAAAAATTCTTTACATATTTCTTCCTGTTTTTGGCCTCCTTTTCCGCAGTTGCAGTTATGCAATTTGTATAGGTTATGGGACCGTCTTATACATCTGTAAATTAGTTTACTTTAGACCAGACGAGTTACGTTTTATTCTAAAGCTTCTTTAGTGTTCCGCTACACAAGATATGGTTTGTGTTACATTATTTACTTTATTTTTTACTAAATTCGATCGGTAACAGTTCTCATGCAATTGGATTGTTTTGATTCTGAATAAATTGGACTACTAATATTACTCCCGAATTTTTATGTTTTCCTTTTCATGTGTGATTTGTAGCACATTGCCATTTGCTCCCACTGCTTATATTTACACTTTCTACAGTAACACTTCTTACAAAAGTTTTTGAAAAATAGTCATTTCTGTGGCCGTTCAGGCTCTGTATGTCGTTTGTTTTGTTTCTGTTTATTGTCTGTGTGTGTGTTATTTTCTTTCTAGTTCTTTGGTTCGTGCTGTGAGATGTGTTTTTGTTTCATTTCTGTCAAAAACAGGCGTCTGCTAGCAACTTCGTGTGTGACGTTCTGACTGTATTGTGTGTGTGTTTATAAATATGATTTTAGGTCCACTAGCGACTTTCTGTATGTGTGTGTGTGTGTGTGTGTGTGTGTGTGTGTGTGTGTAAGAGAGAGATTCTGATTTTCTGCAGGTGTGTATGTGGGGGTAGGGATTTGTTGTTATGGTTGCTTTATGTGATCGTATTATGTGGTGGTTTTGAGGGTGGGAAGGTTTGTCTTTGTCTGCTATGTGTTTTATTAGTTTAAATAATGTTTGGTTGCTGATGGTTACTTAGTAATTTAATATGTGTTCCTTTTCTATTAATGCTTTTTGAATTTGGAAATTTTATTGGAGGGTCAGGAGGTGTTACTTATTGCTAAATCTGACTAATTGCATATCGGTTTCTATGGTGGTGGGTTAGTGGTTTTCTTGCCTAAGGCGTTCTGCAGTACACAAACGACGTACAGAGCCTGCCAGGCCACAGAAATGGCTATTTTTCAAAAACTTTAGTAAGAAGTATTACTGTAAATAGTGTAAATATAAGCAGTGACAGCAAGTTGCAATGTGCTACAAAACACAAATGAAGAGGAAAACCTAAAAATTCGTGAGTAATATTAGTAGTCCAATTTTCTCAGAATCAAAACAATCCAATTGCGTGAGAACTGTTACCGATCGAATTTAGTATAAATTCAAACAAATAATGTAATACAAACCATTTCTTGTACAGCTGACCACTGAAGATGCTTTAGAATAAAGCGAAACGCGTCTATTCTAAAGTAGACTAATTTACAGTTGCATAAGACGGTCCCATAACCTACACAAATTGTAAAAATTCCTTACACCACAAATTACTAACTTTTCACACTTTTTTTTTCAAAATGCCCTCCCTCAGTACATTCTCGTGTGTGTTTTAGCCTAATCTGGAGTCTGTAGAATATGATACGGGAGGCGAACCGGTTCAAACAAATCTACGGTACTTTTTCTTAAAGTACTTCGAAATTGGATTCTTTTCTCCTCATTGTGACATTTTCTGCCCAAAAAAGAGAAACTAAAGTAAGTTAGACAATAAGTAAACTGAACTCGATACAGTGTAGTCTCTATATTTCTAGTCTCGGAATTATGAATTTCTAGTAAATACTAGTGTTATGAAACAAAACAGCAACTACGGATGAATTCTATCTTCACAGAAAAAGGCACTCCGCCATTATATCGCGAAGTAAATAGTGAAAAGACATTAAAACCTTCAGGCTGCCAATGTAAATGACTATTTAGAAACTGTGTTTTAAGAAAGGTTATTTTTTTACACTGTATACTTTTCAAGGTCGATTTTCTTCCTTTTCAGAAGTAAATTTTGGTACTTCGAGATGATCCCGGTCCCGTTCACCTCAAATTAACGAGTATACTGTATAGCTACCACAAATTCTAGAGTCCTGCAGAAAGATAGTCTTTAGGTATACAACAAACATACCAAATAGATACTACTACCACAACACAATAATACGCAGAAAGTAATGATTTGTTTGTTTCCATTAGTAGCCTTTACGATTGTGCTAGCTTCATGTTACCACCTACACTTCCGATTTTTTTTTCTTTTTTAAGAACTTTTCACATTTCCTTTCTGGTATTCCTAAATACATAGCAGCTTCAATCAGTGCTGCGGAAAGTATTTCGAAAAATATAGTCACATTTCCGACTGACAGTATGGTTGTTGTCAGTATAAATTTATGCAAACTAAATAGGAAAAAGTCTTTTTCCTGGACCCATAGTAGTTATTAAGAAAGCTCCTCGCTTACAAGGAATCTTATTAATAAAACTTTAGAGCATAACAATATGATAACCCATTCTGTTATGTACAATTGTGATTAAGTTAAATTGTTATTAACATTGTACATCACTATAAGATACGATTGTGTTCTAATTTGCCACGGTGGAGTAGCCGAGCGGTCTAAAGCACCTCGCTGCGGAGCGCGCGGTTGCTCGCCGTGGAGGTTCGAGTCCTCCCTGGGGCATGGGTGTGTGTGTGTTGTCCGTAGGTTAGTTTACCTAGGTTTAAGTAGTTTGTAAGCTACGGACTGATGACCACGCAGTTTGGTCCGATAGATTTACAAACATTGGAACATTTTGTGTTCTAATTTGCTTAACAATAAAATGCCCACAATTTTTACGTGGTGGGAGAGGCTCCTAGCAGTTAAACGGCGCGCCGTCAACTGGGGTAAAGCGTAATTGTTGGCTGAATCCACTTTGAACGCGACCGGACATCGATGTAACTTTAAGAAAGCTAATTGCGGTCAAATGTAAAGATTAGAAATTAATACCACCGTAAGTACTTCGTGCTATCAAAAGTAAATAGTCTGTAGTCATTTAATATGTCACACAAGGTAACAGCCTCCTTTTCAGGTTAGATCCAGATTATTCCTGTGGAAGAATATGTTTCTCTTTCATACCAGAGAAAAACACAAACACATAGAGGCGCAGACAAGTAATACGAGGCAAAATCCTATACTATTTTTAATATAAAACTAGATGACCCGATGAACTTCGTATCACTTACCTCTTAATATAAACCATATTAGTTTAAATCATATGTATTTTACACCCAGTAGTTCTACAAAGGCATCATCAGATAGTGTAAATATCGGCTCGATAGTGGGCGGGAAGTGTGGGCAAATCACGCACATATGTCCAGGATGATGTTCATGTCACATTCGTGGAAGTTCATGGAAGGTTTAAACGGTGATGATATATGAAAAAATTGCGAGGAAAATTTAGTCTTAAAACATGTAAAATAATGACTTGGTTGTTGTGTTTGGTGCGTTCAGAAATATAGTACTTTGGAAGAGTATCTACCAAAGATGAAAATGAATTGCTGTTCCTTAGTCTCGCTAAAACTCGAGAACGGCTGAACCGATTTTGCTATATATCATTATCTATTGTGATGAAATCTGGTGTGGAGATAGCTGGAGCGCTGAAGTTCCGGATAGGATACTTTAAAAAGTGTGTAATTTCCAAATTTTTATTTCATAAGAGCGTTACTCTTGCGTTGAACGTCAAACATGCAAAATTTTAACGCAGCCAGACGAATGATATTGAAATCCTATTGCAAAAAGCTCTTTAAGTTTCTCGCAAATTTTAAAATTTTTCGGAAGACTTTCCCAAATTTTTAGTTAATAACAACGTTCACCTTTCGTTCTTTTTATTTTTTTTTTCCAAGATTATAATACACAAAACAAAAAAAGGATTATCCCTCTCCTTCATGCGAATAGTCTAGTCAGGAATAGTGCTGAAAACACATTGAAAAACGCACTTTCAGTTTTTTTCAAATTTCCCTAAAAACTTTATTTCATACAAACCTCTTCCTGTCAAGCCGTACTCAAGAGATGCTCTTACAACAATGTGGAAATTGATTCTTATTTATAGAAAGAAATCACTTTCAGGTTTTCCTAAATTTTCCTTTTTTCCGGACTACTTTTCCATATTTTACCATCGTTTAAACCTTCCCTGGACTTATACGAATATTTCAAGACTAAAATCAGCCAAAACGGTTCACCCGTTCTCGAGTTTTAGCGAGACTAACGAACAGCAATTCATTTTTATATATTGTTTTTATGGTCTTCAGTCCGGAGACTGGTTTGATGCAGCTCTCCACAATACCCTATCCTGAGCAAGCCTTTTCATCTCCTCATAAGAACGACAACCCACATCTACTTGAATCTGTTTACTATACGCGTCTCTTGGTCTCCCTCTGAGATTTTTACCCCACACACATCCCTCCAACGCTAAATTTACGATTCCTCGATGTCTAAGAATATGTCCTACCAAGCGATCCATTCTTTTAGTCAGGGTATGCCAAAAATTCCTTTTCTCACCAATTCTGTTCAGTACCTCTTCATTAGTTATGCGATCTACCCACCTAAGCTTCAGCATTCTTCTGTAGCACCACATTTCAAAAGCCTCTATCCTCTTCCTGTCCGCACAGCCTATCGTCCATGTTTCACTCCCATACAAGGCAACACTCCACACAAATGCCTTAAGAAAAGACTTCCTTACACTTAAATTAATAATCGATGTTAGCAAATTTCTCTTTTTCAAAAATGTTTTTCTTCCCATTGCCATTCTGCATTTTATATCCTCTGTACTGCGACCATCATTTGTTATTTTACTGCCCATGTAACAATACTCATCTACCTCCTTTATTGCTTCGTTACCTAATCAAATACCTTCAGCATCACCCGATTTTCTTAGATTGCACTCCATTACCCTAGCTTTGCTCTTGTTAATGTTCATCTTATAAGCACCTTTCAGCACACTGTCCATTCCGTTCAATTGCTCTTCCAGGTCCTTTGCTGTATCTGACAGAATTACAATGTCATCAGCAAAACGCAATGTTTTTATTTCTTTCCCCTGAACTTTAATCCCTATTCCAAATTTTTCCTTGCTTTCCTTTACCGCCTGCTCGATGTACAAATTGAATAACATCGGAGAAAGGCTACAACCCTGTCTTACTCCCATCCCAACCGATGCTTCCCTTTCATGCCCTTCGAGTCTAATAACTGCGATCTGGCTTTTGTACAAGTTGTAAATAACTCTCCTTTCCCTGTATTTTACCCCTGCTGACTTCAGAATTTGAAACAGTGTATTCCAGTCAACATTGTCAAAAGCTTTCTCCAAATCTACAAAAGCTAAAAATGTAGGTTTGCCTTTCCTTAATCTATCTTCTAAGATAAGACGTAAAGTGAGTATTGCCTCCCGGGTTCCTACGTTCCTCCTGAATCCAAACTGATCTTCCCCAAGGTCAGCTTCTACCAGCTTTTCCATTCTCCTGTAGATAATTCGTGTTAAAATTTTGCAACCATGACTTATCAAACTGATGGTTCTGTGATTTTCTCACCTGTCTGCACCTACTTTTTTTGGAATGGGGATTATTACAATTTTCCTAAAGTCTGAGGGTATTTCGCCTGTCTCATACATCCTACACACCAGTTCAAATAGTTTTGTCATGGTTGGCTCTCCCAGAGACTTTAGTAGCTCTGAGGGTATGTCATCTACTCCTGGGGCATTGTTCCGACCTAGGTCTTTCAGGGCTCTGTCAAATTCATCTCTCAGTATAGTATCTCCTATTTCATCTTGATCTACTTCATCTTCCCTTCCTACAAAATCGTCTCTAAGTTCATTTCCTTTGTAGAGTTTCTCTATGTACTCTTTCCACCTTTCAGCTTTCCCTTCTTTACTGAGAACTGATTTCCAATCTGAGTTCTTGATATTCGTAGAGTTGCTTTTCTTGTCCCCAAATGTCTCTTTTATTTTCCTGTAGGCGGTATCTACTTTTCCCCTTCTTATACATTCTTCTACATATTTGCATTTGGCTTCTAGCCACTCCTGCTTAGCCATTTTTCACTTCCTGTCAATCTCATTTCTTAGTCGTTTGTACTCCATTTTGCCTGTTTCATTTACTGCGTTTTTATATTTTTTTTTTTTTGTAGGTCTTGCCTTTCTACCTATTTTGTCCTCTGCTGCCTTCTTTATTTCATCTCTCAATGCTACGCATTCCTCTTCTAATGTTTTATTTCCCCCTGTTTCTGTCAATTGATGCCTAAATCTCCCTCTGAATTTCTCCAGAACTTCACGTTCCTTCAATTTATCTAAGTCCCATCTCCTTATTTTCCTACCTTTCTGCAGCTTTTTTTTTTTTTTTTCAGTTTCAGCCTACAGTTCATGACTAACAAGTTATGGTCAGAGTCTATATCTGCCCCTTTTTATATACATAGATTACATTAATTATAAGCGTAACACCTAAATTCAGGTTCTAATTCAACATTACAGTTAGGATAGTGCAACTCACTGAAAGACAATCGTCGTGTCGTAGAAATACACGTAATAAAGCTAAAACTTTAACGGAACTTTTATTGGTAATAGATGTACAATTGTTTTTAAAGCTATGGGACCAAACTGCAGTGCTCATCACTCCCTAGACTTAAAAATTCTAAAAAACAATTTCTGCTAAGGACAACACACACAGCCATGCCTGAGGGAGGACAAGAACCTTCGACGAGGAGCAGGCACACACTCTGCAGCAAGGTGCCTTAGGACATACTGCTACTACCGCGCAGATTGGTAAGAAGAAAAGAAAATTGGATATCACGATTATTACGCTCGTAACGCGTCGTTCAAGACGTTTCTGTGAGCCGCAGCATCTCAAACGTTAGATGTAACAGCTGGAAAGTTTCTATAACAGTGAAATAGCAGTGTGACAATATTCCCATGTTGACCAACAGACCCGGCCGTAATGGCTACTTACAAACAGACAATAAAGTGTCCTCAGATCGGCAAAAGACAAGAGATCCACTTGCAATAACGGGAGGATACCGACTACCAAACTAACTGGCTTACGGGCTACGAAGCTGGGACCTTTGCCTTTCGCGGGCAAGCGCTCTACCGATTGAGCTATCCCAGCACGCTTCACGGTCCGTCCTCAGAACTTCTCTCAATACCTCGCCTCCTACTTTCCATACTTCACAGAAGTTCTCCTGCGAACTTTGCAGAACTAGCACTCCTTGAAGGAAAGGATATGGTGGAGACATGACTTAGCCACGGCCTGAGGGATGTTTACAGAATGAAACTTTCACTCTTCAGCGTAGTTTGCACTGATATGAAACTTCCTGGCCGATTAAAACTCCCTTAGGCTGTGGCTAAGCCATGTCTCCACCATATCATTTCTTCCAAGAGAGCTAATTCCGCAGGGGAACTTCTGTGCAGTTTGGAAAGTAGGAGGCGATGCACTGGCAGAAGTGGTGAGGATGGACCGTGAAGCGTTCCGGGATAGCTCAGTCAATAGAGCACTTCCCCGTGATAGGCAAAAGTCCCAGCTTCTAATCCCGGTTCCGGCTCACAATTTTAATCTGCTAGGAACTTTCATATCAGCGCACAAACCCGCTGCAGAATTAAAATTTCATTCTCATACCAAATACCATCTGTTTGTGTGAAAGTATACGTTGGAATGACTGGACGATCAAGGAACGCCAGAATCACAGAACATAAACGGCACTGCAGGTGGAAAATATCGGGCGTGGCGGAGTGTGTGCTGTGTAAAATTTCCCGACACCGAAGATCTTGCTGTGGGGAAGAGTTTAACACACTCGTGTGTTTTAATCTGTAGAGATTTAGAAACACGGCAGCAGCTTCAACAAAGAGCTGAAAAGCCTGAAGGTAAACGTATGTTGGATTCGCGTGCTACAGTGAATGACTTATCTACGTAGCAAGTGCAGAACTGTAGCAATGAAGACCACAAAAAGTACCTCGGACGTTGACACTCCATCAAAGTGAAACGCCGGCCCAAGAAACGGAGGAAGAAGCCAACAGGCAAAGTCTCAACCAATGACTAATAAAGCCTTAACTATTCTGTAAGTCACTAAAAACATCGGGGTAGCTACTAATGTGTTGATTCGAATCCTCCCTCGGGCATGGATGTTTGTGCTGACTTTAGTATAAATTAGTTTATAAGTAGTTTGTAAGTTTAGGACTGATGACCCCGCAGTTAAGTCCCATAAGCTTAAAAATCGTTTCATTCGGACCAAGAATTGAAAATTGGTCGATGAATATATCAAAAACTAATTCCCCATTGTTTCATCTTTGTATTTCTACCGTCAAGAAAATATTTCCTTAAGCGCCTTTAAAACTGAGCTTGCGTGATCAAACGAGGACGTGAAATTAGTGGTAGATAAGATCGCAACATTCAAATTATTATTCATTACCAGCTGTCGTCTCCATTCTTCGGTGAAACTGTGCGATAAGAGAGAAATCTGCAGGAACTTAAGTGAAGTTTGCTTTCATGTTGACATATCAAAGAAAAATTGCGACTGTAAAACTACAGCATTTTTCCGATGTGCTAGATGCCATGAAAATGGTTTTCCATGCTGTAACGATGCTTATGACCCTGGCATATCTGAGAACACATCGAAATGAAGGATTTCTTATCTTTCAGTATTGCAACAAATAAGGAATCTGCAATGTTTCTTGTGTGTCTTCTTGTTTTTCATTTAAATCATCATTATTGACAACCTTTATAAAATATAGAAAATTACGAATAAAGAAAAATTCTATTATGTTTTAAAATGGTGTTGTTGTTGTGGTCTTCAGTCCGCAGTTTGATGCAGCTCTACACGCTACCCTGTTCTATGCAAGTCTCTTCATCTGAAAATACGTTCGGCAACCTACATCCTTTTGAATCTGCTTACTATATTTGTCCCTCGGTCTCGCTCTACGATTTTTACCCCACACGCATCCTTGCACTGCTAAGTTGACAATTCATTGATGTCTCAGAATGTGTCCAACCAATCTATCCTTTCTCTTACTCAGGATATGCCAGAAACTCTTTTTCGCCCCGATTCGGTTAAGCCCTTCCTCTTTAGTTATGTGATCTACCCAACAAATTTTTATCATTCGTCTGTAGCACCACATTTCAAAAGCTTCTATAATCTTTTTATCTGAACTCCTAATAGTCCATGTTTCACTCTCATACAGTGCTACACTCCAGACAAATGCTTTCAGAAAGGACTTCCTAACATTTAAATTAATATTGGATGTTGACAAGTTTCGCTTCTTTAGAAACGCTTTTCTTCCCACAGCCATTCTGCATTTCATATATTCTTTACTTCGACTATCAGAAGTTATCTGGCTACCCAAATAACAAAATTCATCTACTACTTCAATTGCCTCATTACCTAATCTAATTCCTTCAGCATCGCCTGATTTTCTGATATTGCATTCCATTACCTTCTTTTTACTATTGTTAATGTTCATCTTATATCTTCCTTTCAAGACACTGTCATCCCATTCAATTGCTCTTCCAGATCTTTTGCGATCTATGACAAAATTACTATGTCATCGGCAAACCGCAATGTTTTTATATCTTCTCCCTGCACTGTAGTGCCCTCTCCAAATTTCTCTTTCCATTCTTTGACTGACTGCTCAATGTACAAGAGCAGCAATGAGCAAGATTGGGGAAAGGCTACAACCCTGTCTTACTCCCTTCCAAACCTCTGCGTGCCTTTCTTGCCCTTGGACTCTAATAACCGCTGTCTGGTTTTGTAAAGGTTGAATATAACTCTTCGCTCCCTATATTTTACCCATGATACCTTCAGAATTTCGAAGAGTGTATTCCAGTCGACATTGTCAAAAGCTTTCTCCAAATCGACAAACGATAAAAACGTAGGTTTCCCTTTCCTTAACCTATCTTGTAAGATAAGTCGTAATGTGAGTATTGCCTCCCGTCGTCCTACATTTCTCCTAAATTCAAACTGATCTTCCCCGATGTCGGATTCCACACGTTTTTCCATTCGTCTGTAAATAATTCGTTTTAGTATTTTGCAACCATGACTTATTAAACTGATAGTTCTGTAATTTTCACACTTGTCTGCACTTGCTTTCTTTGGAATTAGGATTACAATATTCTTCTTGAAGTCGGAGGGTATTATCCTGTCTCATACATCTTGCATACCTGGCGATACAATTTTTTCACGACTGGCTCTCCTAACGACATCAGCAGTTCAGACGGAATATCATCTACTCCAGAGGCCTTGTTTGGACTCGTCCTTCAGCACTCTCTCAAATTCTTCTCGCAGTATTATATCTCCTATCTCATATTCCTCCACTTCGTCTTCCATTTCTAGAATACGCCTTCAAGTTTATTTCCTTTGTATTGGCCCGCTATATATTCCTTCCACAATGCAGCTTTCCCCTCTTTGCTTAGTACTGGTTTTCCGTCTGAGTTCTTGATATTCATACAGCTACTTTTCTTGTATCCAAAAATGTCTTTTATTTTCCTGTAGGCGGTATCTATCTTACCCCTAGTTATGCATTCTTCTACGGTTCTGCATTTGTCCTGTAGCCACTCCTGCTTAGCCAGTCTGCACTTCCTGTCAATCTCATTCTTCAGACTTTGTACTCCCTTTTTCCTGTTTCCACTTGCTGAATTCTTATATTTTTCCTCTCATCAATTAAGTTCAGTATATCCTGTGCTATCCAGGGATTTCTATTAGTCCTTGTCCTTCTGCCTATATGATCCTCTGCAGCCTTCACTACCCTATCTCTCAGAGCTACCCATTCTTCTTCTACACTGTGTAAGTATTCGAAAACAAAGAATAAATCTTTCACAACAGCTTTCGAACCACCGACTCTATGGTTGTGAAGCCAGAACGCTTCCACTTGAGCTACACGGACAGAAACTGCAACTGTTTTAATAACTGGTGCTTACATGTACTTGCAAAATTTCTAAGTCGATTTTCTCCAAATTTCTTTAGAGTGGTGTCGAGCCGCTTTGGCTGATTGTTATTTGAGTGCTGAACTTCATGTGCCATAAATATAAAAAAACTCTAAAATCCTATACCCATGTTGTCTCCTTGTGAGAGTGTTAAAATAATCATTTTTTTTCTCAGAGCGCACTATTTCCCTCACTTGTGTTGGTGGTAGTTGCGGAACTGTACGGAAGGCCTGAGTGTGACTCGACAGGCCACGGACATGAGCGTCGGCCCGGCTGGTGGCCGCGGCCTACACCCCCTCCCACGCCCTTCATCCCCCACCCCCGCCCTGCAAATGGATCTGGACGAGGGCGGCTGTCCGCGGGGTTGCAGGTCGCAGTCCTTCACGGCGTCGACGGCGCCATGAATCTGGATTAGGGCGCGCCGCGGCTAATGGTCTTTCTTACTGAAACGTTTCGCCACTTGCGGCCCCTCCCCTCCCCCCCTTTCCCGCGCCGCCTCACCACCGCTCTCGGTCCCACCCGCCGTGCCCGATTTGTCGGCCGGAATATTGAGTGCTAGGCCTAAACTGCACGGAAATAAAAGATCGGAAGCTGGCTACCGCGGCGCCAAAAGTGTGCGTCACGCAACTGACAGCACCTCTCACCTACGCTCTTACACTATCACCAGCCACCACATTCTTCGTGTAATTCGGCGTGTTAGTACGTCAGACGGATACGTCTTCGAGTTTAACGCCCCTTCGACGACGCTTCTACGAATGGAGTAGGAGTTGGAATAATTCTCCGAAGTGACATTTCCAAGGTTTCCGCGTAACTTGGGGGCCTTGCTGAGATAAATGATTTTTCACAAATAATACAATTTATATTGTGGGCAATCAAAAATGTATGAATCCGTTCTTCTTGAACAAAATCCCGGGAGCAGTTGAATAATCCTGTACTTCTCCTATCGATTTCCTAACATAATGTAGTTAGCACACACACTGTGATGGGCTCGGGGAATAAATACTTGTATATACAGGGTGTCCCAACTATCTTGTCCACCCAAAATATCTCTGGAACAATAACAACTATTGGAAAACGACTTTCAACGGTATCAATGTACGGCTGGGGCCCATGAATGTACATATTTGGAAACATTCTAAAACGAAAGCAAATGTGTTTTTTAACACAAACTTATGTTTTCCTAAATGGACACCCTATATACCCCTATATTCCCCTACATACCGAGATATTGCGACGCGAAGTTGACGCTTGAAATACGCGAAACGCGCGGCTAGCGCACGTCCTGAGCAGCATGGGGTTCTCGCCTGAGTCTCAGGACGTGCGCTAGCCGCGCGTTTCGCGTATTTCAATAGTCAACTTCGCGTCGCAATATCTCGGGATGTAATTGGAATATTGCGATGCAATCAACGCCACTGTTTATGTGATTTGTCATGCTATGGATTGCTGAAGACAAAATATAGGGTGTCCATTTAGAAAAAAGAAGTTTGTGTTAAAAAAAACACATTGGCTTTCGTTTTAGAATGTTTCCAAATATGTACATTAATGGGCCCCAGCCGTACATTGATACCGGTGAAAGTCGTTTTCCAATAGCTGTTATTGTTCCAGAGATATTTTGGGTGGACAAGATAGCTGGGACACCCTGTATATTACGTTAGTTATGAAATGATGCTTTGATTATGATCGTTAGATGATTGTGGGTGGATTTTTAGTTGGAACTGACCGTGTGCCTGCCCACATTATTCCCCTGAGCCATTAACACACCCTACCTCTAATCTATGCACTTCACTCTGGTGCAATATCGTCAATAAAGGGTTCTCATTCATTAACACAACTTAATTCAGCTTTGAATCAGTGTATTGAAACTCATGCACTGTAGTAAAAGATAGACAACAACGGACAGGTTGAAGGTTCACACGTCGTCCCAAATCAACAGTACATAAGCAAGTGACTAACTGTCCTGTTCTAGAATAAAGAATATCTTGAGGTATTAGCACATATTACACAATATGCTAACCCAATATGTTATTCACGTGCAATGGCAGTCCAACTTCAGTTACAGCAATTGTTGCCAGTTCGACAGGTCCGATAGCGACGCGGGTGCCCGATAATCTTGATGTCACGGTACCAAAGAATGTTTGTATTTTACGAGGTCAAAGTTCCACGTTAGTCAGATCTTCTTCGTTTAGATCCAATCCATATATAAAACCGTTACCGTCGCGACGCGGTTGATTGTTTCTCTCGACGAGACGACACACGTTAGCGAACACTTCGACAGAAAAACAAATTCGACAGACTGTAAAGATACACAGTGGCTTATCGTGGCTCATCAATAAGAGTCACCAATTAGTTGCAGCAGCTTCAATAATAACCATTTCGTTCGTGCCACTGCCGTAGTTAGCTAGATCTGCCCGCTCTCTGCCACACACACCAACTGTTGCTCTTTTTAAACTTGATTCCTTGGACGTGATCGACAATCGATATCACTCGGACAGTCAAAGATGTAGCCTACAGTACGCTTACAACACTGTGCATTTGAACGTTAACGTTGTGGGTAACGAGTCCACAGTACTGCTAAAACGCTCGGAAACAATGAGACACGATCATACATAACCAGTGGTATGTGCGAGCACAGCGAGTTATAACAGCAGTTGCTATCGATTACCGTCTTTCTTCCTCTTAAAAAATATTGACAAGCCGTCACTCATGTGTTGTGCAATGTGTTCACGTGTCAGCTCAGGCTCTGTTGCAAAGTTTTCATTGCCTTCCACAGCACGCTACTCTGATTCCATTGAGCACTCATCTGATAGTAGTGTGATGTCCTGTTACCATTGTTATTTTTGTCTTGGATCTAATATTAAATCTAGAGAGTCAAGGAGTGACAAAAAGATCGTAGTTGCCCTCTGGTACGTCAGGTAGCTTCTATCCTTGATTAATCGACAATTTTGTCTTCAGAATGCGAAATTTTTCTACAGTTTTTTTCTACATAAATAGCAAAATCAATGTCATTCGGAAAAAAACGCTATTAACTGTCAGGAAAAGATAAATATTTGAGTTGAACAACAACAGATTGGTGACCTCAACCACTAAACAGTATATAACATTGTACCAAATTTGGAGAGTGACAACATTAAAAATACAATAGTAGGCGTAAGAATTACTACCGAACATGCAAAATATAATAAAGGAGATACATATAATATTGCACTGAAAGCGAAAGACAGGCTAGTCCAGGAGAAACGAGAAGAAAATAAATAAAGCTATACAATTAATTATTAATATTAGTGCAAAATTGAATGAGAAAAATGTATTAAGTGAAAAAGCATATAAAGCCAATACTCTTATAATCGTTAAAGAAGATGAATATATTTCTAAAAAGATAATCTTTTTAATTAAAATAATGTAACTTACGTTCAAAAACACCTCACATAAAAATTTCAGCATAAATTAATAATGTTAGATGGAGGAAATAATTTATTATTATTACCCAAAGAAGATCATACATTAATGATCATTAATTGACAACTTCGAAAATTAAGACTACAATTAAAGCTTCACAAACAAATTTTTTCAGTATATTCTATCGTAAACAAGTCATCATATCCATTATACAATTTAAATAGGAAAGTAAATGATAACATAAAATCACTTTATGTCTTTGAAAAAAAAACTATTAAAAGCAGCTATGAATAGGCCCAACATGTTTTTCGAATTGATATACCTGAAAATGCAAATTGTGCATCTTTTGATATAAAAAAAATGTACTAACATTTCTGTGAATGAAAGCATTGAAAGTGTTAAGAATAAATTTGTTACAGAGCAAGATAGTGAACTGCTTACACGTGGAAGAATTGGTAGAATTAGTATAATCACACTAGCTTTCAATTATTTCTCTTTTAATCGAAAAACATATTAACAAAAACTTCCTGGCAATGGGCGATTCATTAGGTGGAATATGGCTGATATTTTTTTTAAATTTCATTGAATAATATATTTTTAAAGTAATCACAAAATTACAGAAAAAATTAGTTACTGAAAAATTTAATAATAAGATTATTTTATATAAGGGTTCTTCAGCTGTCATAGACGCTATGTTACATAAATTGAATAACATACACTGTAATATGGTATTCCCAGTAGAGTATGAATAAGCCAATATTATAATTTTTGAAACTCAACCAATCAAAATGCAATGTTAAACTTGAATTTGCAATACATTGGAAACTTGCAAATTCAGATGTTATAATAAATACAGATTCTGCTCATCAACATAAATATAAAAAAAGGCTTTTTCTTAGCAATGGTACACAGAATTTTCAACCTCCTATTAGAGAACTCTAAAATTCAGAAGGATAGCTAAGTGCAACAAATTTAATGTTCAATTCATAAATTCAATATTTTCCAAAGTGCAAAAAGCTGTTATTGGTACATATCAGAGGAAACGAAACAAGACATAAAATACACCAGCGTAACATATAGAGGGAACATATCTGAAAAAAGAACAGGTTATTTAAGGTAACAGCACTGACCTTACTTTTTTATTTTTTTATTTTTTCAATTAGTGACGCTCTACAATACAGATTGATGTACACAATAAAGAAATGTGATGAGAAATATTCAAACTCTGGTGTTTATAAAATGTCATGTAGCACATGTGGAAGTACTAAATTGGACAAACAGGACGTAATTTTCAAAAACGGTTTTGTGAACACACACTGAAGGTGTTGCTCTTGGCACAGAAAACCAACATTGTCACGGTATCTTTGAAAATAACCTGAAGTTTACACATAGCCCCTAAAGGATTACGCCTTAATTTACTGTAAGAAATAGAGATATAGGTGCAATACAACAAAAACCCTGCGAAACGCCAGAAGGAACAGACTGATTATCAGGAAAAAATTACTTCAACTTATTCAAATACTTTAAATATTTACTATTGTGAGATTATCAGTTATTGACAAACATGTTCAACTTGTATAAATGTTTTAATAATTATGTTAATCCCGTTTTATTTTATTCATTTATTCGTTTATTCATACTGTTAATTGCTGTCATGAACATCTGGGTAAATGTAAAGCTCCGTCATTTAATTTAAATCACCATCATTCTTGGAGCTATTTTACTCCTTAATTTTACTCATTTTATTGTTAATTGCCTGTTATGTATTCTATTTGCATATGGTCATTATACTCAGAAGCCATTGGAATGTTGATTCATTTTCGAGCTGTTCGAATTACATAACAAACAAACCTAACTGCTACACAATCACAAATATATTATAATTTTGCCACCCTTTGTTTATCATGTATCACTGGACGGATCAAATCCACCACATTACACCACATCACGTGATGACGCATGTTATGCTCATGGCAGTGATGAGTCGCTCTGCCACATTAGGAACCACATCATAACAAATGCGGTCTGTTGGGCAATAAGCAATAAGCGCGAATACCAAATGTTCAAATGCTTGTAATTCTATGGGAACAAACTACGTTGGTCATCAGTCCCTAGACTTACATACTACTTATTCTGAAGACAACAAACACATCCATGCCCGAGGGAGGATTCGAACCCCCGAAGCGAAAGGCCGTGCAATCCGTAACGTGGCGCTCCAGACCGCTCGGCTACTCCCGCGCGGCGTGGGTGTACCATTCTACGTCATTTGCGGTAGACTGAACTGTTCTTAAGACGTCCATTGCTGATTTTACCATTGATTGAACGCCACAAACATTACGTAGAGAATTGTGTATGTACGACGGACAAAGAAAAGGGAATGGAACAATTATTTTTCTTTACTGATAACTTGCGATTTTGCCTGTTCAACACTATGGTCCAATTAGAGACTGAAACATGGTTGAGAGAGCCAGTTTAGCTGTTGGCACATGCATTGTCTCACTGGTCCTGTATGCGTTATTATGATTTAGAGTTGTATTGGATTGCACTCAAACACCCGCCAAGTATGCATTGCCGGTACAATAACCAGCTAGCTTTACATATCAAATGTGTTAAGGTCAATTTTCCCCCATACGATCGGAGCCAATGTTGCAACGCCAATGTTGCAACAAAATAGTCTGCCATCACACACAGCACGCAATGTTCTTCTTCTTCGTCACCATCATATTGCATTCCCGCCTTGGCTTCTTTGTTCGCCCGACCACTCACCTATCGAAAACCGCTGGTCAAAATTTGCGGACATACCGACCCGGGATGCACCATCCGCTGCTATACCAGCTCAACCTTCAGAAAATATGAGTGAGACACGCGGGAATGACCGAGCGGTTCTAGGTGCTTTGTCAGGCAGTGAGACTGCTCTATCTAGAGGTTCGAATCGTCTCTCGGGGTTGGGTGTTCTGTTTTCCTTAGGCTTAACGTAGTTTAAGTAATCTGTAGGCCTAGGGACTAATAATCAAAGTAGTCAAGTGCTATAATTTACAAACATTCGAACATTCATTCGTCTCTTTTGATACACGAAACTACTACTTTTTCATTTATTTCTCTTTGTGATTGATTAAGCACTAAACCGTAGATCGCTATAGCTGCATTTATTTATAACATCGTTGTGGCAATTGCCATCATCAGATATATGAACATCTTTCAAATTGTGAAACAATCTCACTGACAGAATCTGTACCTGAAATAAAACACAATTTGCGATCAATTATGGCTTCCCTGTACTAGGTTTAGATGGAATACCAAAGTGCGGCGAATGAAAATTTGTGCCCGGCCGGGATCGAACCCAGAATCTCTTGCTTACTAGGCAGACGCGTTGACCACTCCGCCACCGAGGACACAGGTAACAGCCCCACTGCAGAAGACTCTTCCCTGTACGTCTCCCGCCACACACAAATCTCCATTCGCCACACTGTCTCTTTCCTATTACCACAGCCTATTTGTTCTGTAATGCTCGCAGCCATAATACTGTATTCCCGCATCAGGAAGAACAGACAATGAGGTACGGAGACACAATTAATTGTCTTCAGGAGCCCAGCCTCGGCCACACACACACGCGTGATTTTTTTTTTCTTTGTGAGAGACAGCGTGGGGAATGGAGATTTGGGTGTGGCGGGAGACGTGCAGGGAAGAGTCCTCTGCAGTCGGGCTGGTCACTGTGTCCGCGGTGGCGGTGTTATCAACGCGTCAGCCTAATAAGCAGGAGATTCTAGGTACGAATCCCGGTCGGGCACAAATTTTCATTCGCCGCACTTTGGTATTCCATCTAAACCTAGTACAGGGAAGCCATAATTGATCGCAAATTGCGATTTATTTAATTCATTTAACGCTGTAATGTCGAATATATAAATATAATTGAATCTGTATCTAATGTTTTGTCACTGACACTGAACTTTGCTTCTCAAGTTCTAAGATTTTTGGAACTGACGATGTCAGATGCCCAAAAGACGTTATAAATATTAATATTGATAAACACCGAAGATGGTGGACTCATACAACAAATTCGTTCCCTTTATGAAAGATCACTTATTAAAATTGAAGGGTAGCACAATTCTTTGTCTTTCCATCCTTCTGTCGAAGGTGCCACTAAACATTCTGTGTCCGTGAACGAACGAATAATAATGCGTGTTTTAATAAGAATCAGATTCTGGGAACCCTTTTGTTTCGCGGGAATGTATGTGGCTTGGAAAATCTCGGTGTTCGGCATCGCTGGCTCTGTTAGAGGAGACGGGGAGGCCAGCTGGGCGAATAATGCTCCACCAGGCGACCTGTGTGTGCGCTCAGGAAGCTGCCGCTGCCCTCGACCACCCACAGCCTTCCGGGAAAACCATTGTTCAGTGCTACGGTTTAATTTGGAAGAGCGCACGTGGGCAGCGCAGGATTAGTTGTGCTTGAGTTCACTGCGCGTCGCTTTCCTAGAATCCGCAGCGAGGAGAACCGTTGATACATGTTATGTTCCTACCTGTGTGCTAATAGTTAAAAGTTTATTAACATGCAAACTAAATTGTTTTGGCCCTGTGTCGCTTCACCACATCTACAAGAGCGTCACCGAAATCATTAATTAACTAGCAGTAGCTGTAGTTCGCCAACGCTTTCTGACTCACTATTATTCAGATTTCCTAAAAAGTTCCATTTACTGCCACTGCCACCTCCAGGAATCAGTTCAGCACAATGCCACACTATGGGAGAATGACATAACTACACATTCGATACCAGAGTTGTTGATATACAAGTTAGACATTAATCCTTTATGAATTACTTGATCTGAGATATCTAGACTTCAGTAAATACGTTCTTTTAATGGACAGATCCTTATTTTTTAAATACTTTTACATTCCACTTGATAGCAATAAATAATTTTAAATTCCTTTCTTAAGCTTGGGTCTAATCACGTAAATTAATTTCTTTTTTTTTTTAATTTTTTATTGCGAGCGAGGCTATTTTCACCCGCCGCTAATACTCAATATTTAATATCATGGTCAAAGACGGTACACTTTTGTAACACTAAACTATCTCTGACAGCGATATTCTTAAATTGGGTTTCCTTTGATTTTACTTAACGGCACACAGTTTATATTATACCATTACTACAAAACACGAGTTTTAGATGAAATTTTTGATTAATTCTTTTTTACCTTATCTCGTTTTTTTATCTGTTGGGAATGGTGTAGTAGAGAAACTAAACACCAATTTATTATTTTAAATTCCGTCAAGGCGCTGTATTTCTATCTTTTTTTTTTTTTTTTTTTTTTTTTTTTTTTTTTTTTTTTTTTTTTTTTTTTTTTGGCAATAGTTATTATACATCAATAAGTTAGCGAGTGACTGCTGGCTACAACCCAATCTGACTATCTGTTTAAATATGTTTAAAAATAAAGAAACATAAACCCTACGGCACCACCGCCACTTTGTACCGTGTTTTCAGAAAATTTATGTAATTAATCAAAGCTGAGCCTCTTAAGGCGTGGGTGTCTTATATAACTAAATAACAATCTAATCCACCCCCCCACGTCACTCGTGAACTTTGGTAGAAGAGTACTCGATTTATTTGTTATTCATACTTATGGTGCAGTTGCTTTATCCCTACATTTCTTGGGGCAATATCATGAGGTTTGGTAATTAATAGTTTTCAATGGGTCAGTATTAGTCGTGACTTGCGGTAAAACTAAGTACTTTATTTGTATCTGCCGGTATCCACAACAATCCGCACACGAGCATCTCGTTGCTATAACGGACTCCCTCAGGGTCCTATAATAAAATGGACTACCGGAACAGATACTAATGTACCGGTTCCCAGCAGCACCGCACAAATTTATACTGCTCTACTAATCACACTACCGCCTTTAAGTCACAAAAATCTTGTAAATTTCTAGGACCATCAAAATTGAGTCTTTACACTTTTCTCTTGAAACAGCATTGAACTATGATGCTTGTGATCATAAAAAAAAAAAATAATAAATAAAATAAAATAAAATAAAAAGAGAGAGAGAGAGGGGGGGTTGGTATAAAACGCAAGCACTCAAAACTGTCGCTGCAATATTCATTACAGTTCAATCAAAACCACCCTGGAAACCAACTATTATTTAGTGCACACTTCAAGTCCCGCAGGAAAGAAGCTGATACCTAACATTCATCACACGATTTCGTTTCCACAGGGAGAATAATCACTTCCACTCAAGCTGAGCCAAACAAAAAAATTAAAATAGCCCACTTATCAAAAAAGCAGCTATTTAGGCGACAGTTCATGATCTAACAAATTCCATTACCTTTACCGTTTACCAAGACTACGCCAAACCCGAATATACTTTAACTGCAACTGAGCTGGATGAGTGCTAAACTGCAACAACCTTTCCCATACTAGCTGGATCATTAGTATCAATAACGAAATAATATCTTTTCCCTTATTTACAGAAAAAGGCACTGTTAATGGCTGGACATCGTCTTCATCTAACGGCCACTTTGTTATTCTTTGGCGCGCGCCGCTGACTCTCTTTCTCTGCTCGCCTCGGTGTTTATGACAGCATACGCAGTAAATTCACGTGTGCTGCAACATACAAAATTAACAGATTACTACAAAAATTTACAAAATTGTTTTCACTTTCAAATATTCGTAATTATAACTAAAATTCGTAATAAGTTGTAGCGATCGGTTCAGGCTTACGTAACGTATTAATATAACATCCCGTTACATACTCCTCTCGAGTCTTATGCCGGATCAGGACATCACCCGAACACAATATTTCGGCACTCCAACCAGCCGTCATCCTCAGGCGTGTGTGCTGTGTCACCAACACGTCGGAACTGAGTTCATTACGGTTTTTTAATTGTTATTTCACGTCAAACATACATTCGAACAGAATATATATCCGGCAGGCTGGAAGCAGCTTCATCACCACCCTTCAGCCGAAAGATTGTCCAGTAATTAATATGAAGATCAAAATTACAATGCCATGAAGTTAAAAAGTCGGAGAATTTAAAACGTTGTCAGTCAGAAAGTGTTGGCGAACGAGACATTTGAAATTTTAATTCTCTCCATAATCAAGGGGTTGTGAGAACAGCTGATATATTTGAAGTTAGAAGAAAGTACCAGCAACTGTATAAATATTAAAATATCCACGAGTGTACCGTCAGTCTATAGTGTCCAACGGGCACAATATTTCGGCGATCATACATGTCGCCATCATCAGGTGAACTGAAGGCCTGAGCTCCTGGAAACGCGCCGGCACGGAGATCCGCACGCTACGGCTGCTCGAAGGGAACTGGGTTCTAGCCCGGTAGCGGGCAATTTAAATACCCTCGGCCCGCGGAGCGACCACTCCGCGGTCCGCGCCCCGCGCCGCGGCCGCGCAGTGGAACCGATTGCGCTGGCGTCTGAGATGGCGTCGGTATGAAGGCTCTGTCCGCCGTGGTCGTCACTTCGTTACGTTTGCTAGATGTACTCTTAATTAACCCAATCGCTGGTTCCCAAGTTTTGCTACGATTATAGCCACAGTCACGGTTTTAGGTCGTCACTTGTGCGAATTTCAATGGCCTCTCTAACGATTATATAAATATTATTTATTCAATTATGTTACTGGTTTCGGTGTCACAATCACACCATCTTCAGGTCGACGTGTTGCAACTGTCAGTACTAGCACATGTGGAAAGGGCAGGGGTTATAACCGGTAGCCTTAAATTTCTTAGTCCATTCATGTCAAAAACCCAACGACGACTGATGAACTAAACCTAGTTTTGACATGAATGATTTAAGAAATTCACGGCTACCGGTGCTAACTGTTGCCCTTTTCGTTGTGCTAGTACTGACTGTTGCACAACTGGGTCCTGAAGATAGTGTAAGACCGAAACCGGTCGCATAATTTGATATTCATGCAGTTGCTGGTACTTTTTTTCACCGTCAGACATTAGGAAGGTGATAAAACACATTCAGGCCGTTAAAATTGTCGTGCCATGGTAACTTTTAAAAACACTCATCGAGAAAATACAACACTGGCCAGACGAAAAATCGCTGAGGACACTGCATAAATCTTTCGACAGCGACACTTGTTTGTTGGCGGCGGACGCACTTTGAAAGACACTGGTGCACAGGAGACTGTAAATATATATAAATACATAAAATCAGTTGAAATTAACTTTCTCTGGTTATGTTCTGATAAGATGCTGGAAAAAAATTCTGAAAGAGAACAATTTATTTGTTTCTCACCACCACAGGCTAGTCATGATCTGCAATTGTGTGAAGCTGTAAAACTTGAATTTATTTTTACATAAGAGTGAGGTAGTTTTCAAAATGTCAAGCCAAGATCGCACACTAACAAATTATTAAATGACGACCGGTTTCGGTGCACTGTGTCACCATCATCTGGTCACATATATGTTATAATCTGGTCATCTTGTTAAAAAAAAATTGGGTATAAAATAACAAGTGCAACATTGCACTTAGTCACTATATAAAAAAATACATAAGTTAAAAACATGACAGCTTACAAAATACTATAACCTCTCATGTTTTTATGTTTTTCTTTATATAGTGACTAAGTGCAATGTTGCACTTGTTATTTTATACTCAATTTTTTTAGCAAGATGACCAGATTATAACATATATGTGACCAGATGATGGTGACACAGTGCACAGAAACCGGTCGTCATTTAATAAACTGTTAGTGTGCGATCTTGGCCATGACATTTTGAAAACTATGAAACGATTAGATCGCCTAGAGACCAGACTATGTCAGGTAATCTCAATAAGAGAGAGAGAGAGAGTCACGGAATTGAGTATCTCTGTCTGAACGGATAATCCACTACCCAATTTGGAATTGCTAGCTGTTCTGTGTCTAATGTAACAAATATTTTACGATCAATTTAGATAAAGTCCCGTGTGTATAATCTGCAGGTTCTTTATTCCAGATGAGGCAGTCCAGTAGACTACCTTTGTACTTAACAGAAATTGCCTGTGCAATTGATTAAATAACTGTAGACAAATGCAGAACTTACTTCGAGTTGAAACATACGTATATTGAGCATTCGTCATACATCCAATAATTCCATAACCCAATATGATAATCCTCGTCCATAATTATAATACTACATCATACCAGCAAAGAGCATCCGTTACATAGAGTTTTATATGTTTTGAAAAATACTTTACATTAAATTTGTGATTAATGACCAGATTTTTTATACATATTGAGTACTGCAAACTTCCTAATTAGTGTTGAATTTAATTCACAACATCTTTTATTTCATAAAATCTTTTATTAATAGTTACGTGATAAACAAATGAACCTATGTGACGCATAGTACTGACAGGTATCTTACAAGACACAAACTAAAACGGTGGCACTGAGGACCTCGCAGGGAAGGGTAGGGGAGGGGTGGTGGGAAGCGCAGGGGGAGGAGGAGGGAAGCGAAGGGGAAAGAGTGTAGTGACTCCGGGAGGGGAAGGGAGGGGGATAGCCAGGCGTTGGGGTGAGGGTGGAGAGGAAGAGGAGGGGAGAGGGGGCGTTGCATCTACTGGAAGGGGATCAGGCTTGGTGGGAGGGATTGAGGGATTGATTTAAGGACAGAGGGCGGCATGCGGTAGGGGGAGGAATCAGAAGTTACCCTGGGGGAGGATGTGGAGCCTGTGCAGGTGGGGGTGGTGAATGCAATGGTCAAGACGTTGCAGTGACTTGGGATGGGGTAGATCAGACGGTTTCGGGAGTTTATTTTGCGGGTGATGTAGAGGATCCAGATGTGTTAGAGGTACTGCAGGAGATGAGGGAACGGGATAAGGTCGTAAGGATCCTCGTTGGGGACGAGAGCCGGATACGGTAGGCGAGGCGAAGGGCGTGGCGTTCAAGGATTTGGAGGGTCTTATAATAGGAAGGGGGAGCGCAATGAATTCGCTTCTTTTTTATTGTTGTTATTTCCAAGGCCCTGATCGAGCAGGCTGGTAGCGGCTTGTATGCCACTCTTCAGCCGAGCGTTTACACAATTTGGCAAGAGGTATACATGCACAATAAAATGGTCAAAAGTCAGGAGATTAGAAAGACACATGATGGTAGTTTCTAAAACGGTGCCACGATGGCTAAAATACATGAATGTCTGAGTCAGAGGCGGTGACTGAATCCGCGACCGGCGGTCCCTTTAATCGCCGCGAACGGCCAACAGAGCGTCAATGAGTAGCGACGGTACAGCCCCGTGTCGTACAGCGCCCCAGTGGTGGAAGTCAGCGAAAACGATGAATCGCAATTGAGTACTGTTCACTGCTGATTGACTGACACACCGTTATTGTTTCATTTGTAATAACAGCGGGTTCCACATTTTACTTCAGGGGAACCCCTTGCCTCTGTTTACAATTAAAATAGATTTCTTTAGCAAACAGTCCCAATGGCGATAGTCAGATGCAACAATTTGTGTTTCATCATAAATCATTTTGTGTCCCTCGGAAAGACACTGCTCGACCACCGCAGATTTATCTGGGTTAAAGAACCGTGTGTGTCGACGGTGCTCGGTACATCGATCTTATATGGTTCGGATTGTCTGACCGATGTAAACTTTGCCACAGTGACAAGGTATTTTGTATACCCCGGGCCTCCTAGGTCCTAAATCATCCTCACAGAGCCCAGGAGCGCTCGAGCCTTGACTGGAGGACGAAAAACACGTTTGATATCGCATCTTTTTAAAAGTCTGCCTACTTTCGAAAGATATGCTTCCAACAAAACGCAGGAAACCCAACGACTTTCAAGTGTCTTCTAAGGGTTCCCACGATGGCCCAAACTGCATGGCACGACAGATCTGCTTGTATCCATTCTGCTTGAGCACTCCTCTAAGATGGTTCAGCTCTTTAGTCAAGTTCTCTGCCTCTGAAACGGAAAACTTGATCGTGTCATCGTTCACAGGACACCAGTGCGTTGGTATGGGGGATGACAGTCTGTTGCGCACAAGTAACGGTGTGTGTTTGGGCTTCCTGTAATCTGTGGGTCCCAATTCCCCATCATCTTTCCTGTACACCAAGACATTCAGAAACGACAACTTTCCATTCATTTAAACCTGAAGGCTATTAAAATTGTTCTAGAAATCTCTCCCATGTGGCCATCAATGTACCTCTAGAAAGAGGCGAGTTTTAACCCTCTATTGCACAAGAATAATTAAAGTAAGAATTTCCAGTAACATCATTGGAATTATACTTCATGGAGCCCCAGGATGTAAAATATATGTTCAAATGTGAATATTCGAAAATATTACTCTGTAGATTCAAATATAGACTGCGCTAAGAAGGATGTTTTGGTTACTTACATATCAGTTAGCAGAAGGTATTAAGTTTTAGGGGAACAGCGTTCAAAATTTATCACACATCAGCACATTAAGACTTTAAACTAAATTGTAATTATTTAAAAAATGAAAAACAGTAGAAAGGTTTGGTGTACAACAGGTGGCAAAATGTAACTCCTTTGCAATAACATACTTTCCTAATTTATACACTATGAAAATTGTAGAAATAATTTCTCTCTGGTACAAAAAACAAATACGTGTCACATTTCGTATACATTATTTTGTTATTTTTCGACATTTATTTACATCTGGTAGATTTTCGACAGTAGTTGGCTAGTGATCGATTCGGTCCTTCCTGATATCAGCATTAGCTGTATTTGGCTCTCTTGAACTCCGGTATTACATCGGCGAACAGTAGTTGTTTTGATTTGCCAATCCGTGTCTACCACGCCACGCTACAGTTTTCTGGTCTGAACACCCGTTCTGAGACACTCGCATCCTTGTAGCATAGCTGCTCCGGTGTAAGAACTGGTCTAGTTGTGAACGGCAGTACTTCAAGGCATTAATTGACAATAATTAACTCCGCCGGGACTCGTCGCTCTATACGGGATTTTCAGTCTTCGGCGTGTTATGGGATTTAACTATATCATAATACAGAAACTGCCAACAAGAACTTCAAAATAATAAATCACATCACCTGGTATTCCTTAGTTACGCCGTCAGCTCGCCTGCAATCATCTTGTAAGCATTATTCTTTAATGACTTCGGGCTTTAGGACGTCAAAATAACAAAAAAATGTTGCGTAAAATATTAATTTTTATTGCATCGGTGACTGTTCGCCAACACACATAACGTTGAAATACACAGATCAAGGCAAAGAGTGATTGATTACATGACTACAGACATGATTCGACCTGACATGACTACTTCTTGACTACTCGCGTGTCATAAAGCGCCCGTATATATAGGCAATGTTGGTTTCTAGAATGCTCCAGAACAAAATTAATACAGTTTAATTCCCAAATTCAATAATCACCAAACGGAAGTAAGTCCTTCACAAACAAATATAACAGATTATCCATCATTCATTAAAATAGTGTTTAAATAAAAAACAAAAACAGATATTATATGTGTATGCAAATTAAGATTACAACAGTATTAGTTTGTTTACATAAATTAAATTTGATAATTTTAATACAATCGCCTAACTACGTTACGAAGAGGTCATGACATATTGTTAAGTATATTTTAAATAACCTCGGTAAGTGCTAGTAAGAAATTTATCCAGTAAAATGAACAATTGACCATACTACAATTGATTTCTATTACGAAACTTTTACAAACAAAAGTAGTTTCACAGTATAATCCAGACAGCGAAGGTAATGGGATGACAAAGTATTTTCGTAATATATTGCAGTAGTCTGTGAATATAGCAATATTTGTTCATAGGTAGAGGTTCAACTTTTACATCCATAAACATAGATGGTATCCGGGTGTTCACTTAAGTAAACAGATAGGTTCCATGAGGCCAAATCCATTACAGGCGCGATCTACTTCTTTGCCATCAGCACCAACACAATGCCGCCTGCTAACCACTCACTGGTAATGTACCGCAGCAATTCAACTACAAAATCACGAGCTACCAGTTTGTCGAGGTAGCATTTGACAGAGGTTTGCAGTCTTTGTTGATTTAGAATCGTAATTATATCGTATCAGTTGTTTAAGAACCACAGTTATTCGGCACCCCCTTTTCCACAGCTTTGCTTTCCGACGAACTTAAGAATGTGTTAACAATTCTGTAACCATGTGTGTGTCCCTTGTTCAGTATCTCATACTAGTAAGTATCTGGATAAAATATTTTATTTCAGCCACCCTCTCATATTAACTAAATGCAAGTGTATTTGCGTCTTTTTGGATGAATTCATAAACATGACAGGCAAGTCGATTTTCATTGTTCATTAGATTTACTTTGTAAGCAGCGCTTAGTGAAAGATACCATCTAAATCACAGTCACATCGTGTATTCATTCAACACAAGAAGCAGGCCATTTTTACATTTGAATTTATCCACCCAAACTGACGTGTCCTTCAAAATTTTCGTAAAGGGAAAATGGCGTTTCGTGAAAAATTTCTAAACGATGTATATTTGAGATCTGAGACATTTCCTTACTTACATAACTTCGGCCAATTATAGAAAAATGGCTAAAAATTTTGCTATTTTCTGCGTAATTTAGTTTACCTCTGAATCTTAGTAACAGAGAAAAATTTAGAAAAAATTGAAGTGGTTCCCAGAAAACCTCATTTTAAGAACATAGTGTAATGATTTCTACTGTTTGCTTTGAATAGAAGTTATAGAAGAGGTTATCCCAACAATTGTTACTGTTGAGATTTCGGGATTTCATCATACATAGTTTGTGAACAAAATTGTATTTTTTTAACGACGTTCTAAGCAACAGAAACAAAACGATTTGCACAATTTACCTGAGCTTGAGGAAGTGTGAAATGTTACATTTTGACCCTCTTCTGTAGGATAGCCGCAGTGGAGGTACACAAATGGTGTCTAGGGAAATGGTTGTCCAGAAAACTTAACCTTTTTTCTCTGTGATCAATAAAACGCTGTGAATAATCGCATTTCTGAAAGCCGCTTTTCTAATAAAATGGTTAGCTGTACTCTGTAACAAGGACATAAATGTAAAATATCACCAAGTAACTTACAAAACGTTTTTCGGTAGACTTATGGTTTGGTTTATATATTCAGTGCTTCTAGATGCCTGAAAACATTAGACTACATTGATACATTAATTTACATATTTTTATCTTCTATTAATATGTTTAATTAAAATTTTATGAACAGAACAGAACGGAATAAAGTCTGAATCTGTCAGATACAAATAAGAAAAAGAAAAAGAAAATAAAAAAGAGAGAGAGAGAGAGAAAGAAAAAGAAAGAAAAAAGAAAAGAAAACAGTATGGGGAATGACCTTCAAGGAATTTCGATAATAGCCGAAGCAGAAATGAGACGCATATTTTGAAAAGAATAAAGTTAACTATATACCTCTCTGACAACAAACCTATATTCGTAGACGGCTGTCCTGCAGATAGCTTCGGAAAATATAAAACTATGCGGAACACAGGGATTCAGACAGATTTATAAATAAAGCCGCTGAAACAGAATTTCCGGAAAGACTACCTGGTATAGTCTGATGTTCAGAGAATGTCGAAAGATGACTATCAAATGAAGGAGGGAAATGTGAAGGGTAAAAAGCACAAGCACTGGCAGGAAAAATACGGGAGGGTGGAACAGAAGAACCACTTCAGGAACGTGGAGTGCAAGAGCTGGAGATCTCTCGCGTATTTTATATCATCAAGGAGATGAGGGCCAGATTGTGTAAGTTCACTCGGTACACAGAGATAAAAATAGCAAGAGGCAGACGACAGAGGCTGGTGTGAAAGCAGACGAAAGACGATATTTATCTTTACATTGGGCTACAGTGCAACCTAGTTTACCTAGCCCTCATTAATCCGGATTCCCGATTAATTTGGACCGTTTTTTTTCCACAGTATCTCTACAGCACATGAGTAACTGAACTATAATCCGTATGTTGTCACATATCTAGACATTCCGTTTGCTCATACACAGTCTTTATCGTTTTTAAAGTGAATTTTTTAAGGAATTACTTACTCATCAGTTTTTAAAACCATCTCTTTGAATTGAAATCTAAATTTGACTGAGCATAATTTAGGAGGGCAAACTGATTGGGCGAAGTCTTCTTCACTCAATGGTGGACAGTGGTCCTTTCTTAATGCATCAGTGCATTGGAAAAAACCTTTTTGTGTTTTAAACCTACTAGCATGACACTGGTAAATTTTTACAATATGTCTCACTGGGTAATCCAATTAATTTTTCGTATTGGACTAGTGCCAGTCTAGTAATTTTGGATGTTAGATGTAGAACGCCAATGGTTGCCTGAAGAGCTGAAATTAGTGTCCTTTTTACTGCTCCTGTATTAAGGCGCAGAGCTTGATTTTGGTATATTATTTAGATGTATTCGTTGTCAATAACACTTCACATACGTACAATATACTGGGTTTTCATGTAAATTTTAAAGGTAGTGTTTAGTTCTTTCACGGAACCACCCCACTTTCTTCCCGCTAATCTCTTAAGGATGTTCAGCTTTTACTTACGCTTAGTAACAGTATTTTGTATATGGTTCACCCAAGTCATTTCGCGGTCCAAGCAGATGCCAAATTACTTTGGATCATTACACTGAGTTAAATTTTTGTACTCATTGTGTAAATTTATACTGGGAATTAAATTAGCCAGCCAGAAAGCTTCGACGAATGTGTTTTTGCTCTTAACTGCCATCAAATTTTCTCTGTATATTATACGTTTCAAATTTCCTAACATATCTTAATATCTGTTTTCCGTCTCAGCTCTTAATTTTCGTGCAGCAGCATACCTGATGGGTAACTAACAATTACGGAGGTGACAGTAGAATTTTTGAGTCAGTCACGAAGTTGGTGTGGGCGTTAAGAGGCCCCATCCTATTGTTACTCATCACCTTTTTTTGACTGATTCTTCCGTCAGTTCTCGGTACAACATCGTCATACCGAATCAAAAATCACAATTTTGAGTACCACAATTTTATTTTTAATTCTTGAATCGATTTTCGGCTTACAAGGCCATCTTCAGACTTAACTGTTTATCGTAAAGAAGATACAATGTTTTGATATAGGCTTGAAAGATATTCTACTCGTTACACTTATACCCCAGGACATAACAATTATCCTTGACTCTACTGTGGTAGTACAATTAAAATGTTCCAATAAAACAATCATTCATAAATATCAAGAAGGGGAACCAAGAACAAACTTAATTTTAATCTCGAAAACCTAGGTGTAAAACATTTAAAACTATTAACCATTCTCTTGAACAAAATTACTTGAGAGACTGATTGAAACACAAGGTATTACCAGGCACTTTGTTTTGTTGTACCCACAACGCGTTTCGTGGATTTAAACCCCCAATATCAGGTGGAATGACATTAAGCTGAGTGCATATAGGTTAGGTTAACCTGTTGCACTGTCTCACCTTAATGTCATTCCACCTGATGATGGGGTTTAAACCCTCTAAACGCGTTGTGGGTACAATACAACAAAGTGACTGGTAACATTAATACCTTGTGTTTCTTCAATTTCAAACAACAACCACGGTAAAGCCCTTACCAAAAGGTTTTCATTTAAAGGACTTGAGAGGCTGCCTAAAATATGTTAAATAACTTACATTGTGGTAGGTAATGGATATTATATATTTATAAATTGAAATTGTTGATGATCAAAGCTGTTCAGTTCACAGCTATAGTTTTATTCTATGATATCCATTACGTACCACAATGTAAGTTATTTAAAATATATTTAAGCAGTAATTATACTACCGCAGAACATCTACATCTACATGGGATACTCTGCAAATCACATTTAAGTGCCTGGCAGAGGGTTCATAGAACTACCTTTATATTATTCATCTCCCATTCCATTCTCGAATGGCGCACGGGAAGAAAGAACATCTGAATCTCTCCGTTCGAGCTCTGATTTCTCGTATTTTATTCTGATGATCATTTCTACCTATGTAGGTGGGAGTCAACAATATATTTTCGCATTCGGAGGAGAATTTTGGCAATTGGACTTTCGTTGGTCGACCACGCCGCAGCGATAAGCGCCGTTGTTGTAATGATTCCCATCCCATATCCTGTATCATTTACGTGACACTGTCTCCTCTCTATCGTGACAATACAAAACGAGCTGCCCTTCTTTGAACTCTTTCGATGTCCTCCGTCAAACCCACCTGATAAGGATCCCACACTGGGCTGCAATACTCCAAAAAAATGACGAACAAACTTAAAGTATGGAGTCTCTTTAGTAGTTCTGTTGCATCTTTTAAGGGTTCTGCCAATAAAACTAAGTCTCTAGTGCGCCTCTCCCAAGACATTATCTACCTGTTCTTTCCAGTTTAATAGTAATTCCTAGATATTTTGTGGAGTTTACGGCTTTTATGTTTGATTGATTTATCTTGTAAACCGAGTTTAACATATTTGTTTTCGTAGTCATGTGGACGACTTCACACTTTTCATTATTTAGAGCCAATTTTTACACCTAGCGATATCTTATTCAGATCGTTCTGTTTTTGATCTTCAGATGATTTTACTAGACGGTAAATGACGGCGTCATCTGCAAACAACCTAAGAGAGCTACTTAGATTTTCCCCTAAATCGTTTATGTAAATAAGTAATAGCAGAGGACCAATGACACTACCCTGTGGAGCGCCCGATATTACCTCTGTTTTAGTCGATGCCATACCATCGATTACTACAAACTGAGCCCTCTGTGACAGAAAATCCCCTACCCAGTCGCAAATTTGGGCCGATATACCATAACCATGCAATTTGATTGAAAGCCGTTTATGAGGTACGGTGTCAAAAGCCTTCTGGAAATCAAGAAATACGGAATCAATTTGAGAACCCTTGTCGATAGCACTCGTCACTTCGTGTGAGTAAAGAGTTACTTGTGTTTCGCATGAACGATATTTTCTAAATCCGTGTGATCTTCAGTCAATAGATCATTCTGTTCGAGATAATTCGTAATATTTAAATATTTGAATACAGGATATGTTTGAAAACCCTGCTGAAAATTGACGTCAATGAAACAGGCCTGTAGTTAAGTGGGTTATTGCTATTGCCTTTCTTGAATATAGGCGTGACTTGTGCAACTTTGCAATCTTTTGGTACAGATCCTTCTTTGAGAGAGCGGTTGTATATGGCAGTTAAGTAAGGAGCTATCTCTTCAGCATAATCAGATAGAAATCTAATGGGTATACAGTTCGGACCAGAAGACTTGTTCTTGTTAAGTGATATAAGTTGCTTCATTACACCGAGGATATCTACTTCAACAACAGTACATCTACATCTACATACATACTCCGCAATTCACCGTAAGGTGCGTGGCGGAGGGTACACTGTACCACTACTAAGCATTTCCTTTCCTATTCCACTCCCAAATTGAACGAGGAATAAAGAATGCCTATATGCCTCCGTACGAGCCCTAATTTCTCTTATCTTGTCTTTCTTATCTTTACGCGAAATGTAAGTAGGTGGCAGCAAGATCGTACTACACTCAGCTTCAAATTCCGGCCCTCTAAATTTAGTTAACAGAAATTCACGAAAAGAACGTCGTCTTTCTTCCAGCGATCACTAATTGAGTTGCCGGAGCATTTCCGTGACACTCGCGCACTGGTCGAACCTACCGGTAACAAATCTAGCTGCTCACCTCTGAACCGCCTCTATGTCTTCCTTTAAACTGATCTGCTGCGGGACCCAAACACTTGAGAAATACTCAAGACGTGGTCGTATAAGCGTTTTATACGCGGTCTCCTTTACATCTTCCCAAAATTCTCCCGATAAACCGAAGTCGGATGTCCGCCTTACTCACAACTGTCCTTACATACTCGTTCCATTTCATACCGCTCTGCAATGTTACGCCTAGATATTTGAACGACGCGACAGCATCAAGAAGCTCACTACTAATGCTGTATTCGAATATTATGGGATTATTTTTTTCTACTCATGCGCATCACCTTACATTTTTCTACATTGAGAGCTAGCTGCCAATCTTCGCACCAACAAGAAATTTTGTCTAAGTCATCCTGTATGCGATTACAGTCAGTTACAGACGACACCCTCCCATACACCACAGCATCATCAGCAAACAGCCGCATATTACAACTTACTCTGTCCATCAGATCATTTATATAGATAGAAAATAATAGCGGTCCTATCACACTCCCCTGGGGCACGCCTGACGATACACTCGTCTCTGATGAACACTCGCAGTCGTGAACAACGTACTGCGTTCTACTACTTAGGAAGTAGCGCCAAGGATGCTAATTGTTATGTGATTGAGTATAATCTAACGAGTAGAATGTCTGTCAAGGCTGTATCAAAACATTGTAACTTCCATTAGATAAACATTAAAGTCTCAAATGGCCTTATAAGCCAAAAACTGGTTCACGAATTAAAAATATTACTCTCAAAATTGTGATTATTAATTCAGTTCTCATCACCCCCTCTCATAACGCCAGAGCCACCTCTCATGCCCTCTGGTTGCAAATTATTCGTCGTAAAGAGAATTCTGGACACTATTGATCAGACAGCACGGTGTTGGTGCAGCGGTGTGTTGGCTGGCGTGGTGCACAGTGGACGCAGACAGCGGCGCATGTGACGCTTCGCTGTTGGGCGCTGTGCGGCGCCGGCCTAATCCCCGGCAGTACACGCTGCACGCTGCATGCCGCCGTATATTTTTCAGGCGCCGCAATCAGGACGGGCTAAGCTGCCAGCGGCTAAGCCGAGCATTAGCCCGTACCAGCGCCCTGACCCTGCCCTGCCCTGCCCTGCCGTCCACGCGTCCCATCCCAACGCTCTGCTTCAACCCTCCCGCTCGAACCTGCCACGACAGCAGCCTGTCTGTTTTCAGCGTGAACGACAAGGATCGCTTCAAACAGTGACGCTCTTTGGACTCTGATCTTCGTACAGTGTATCCAATCTACATCTACATAGATTCAAATGTTCAAATGTTTGTAGAAGTTATGGGACTTAACTACGGGGTCATCAGTCCCCAAGCTCACAAACTACTTATGAACTAGCTAACACTAAGGACGGCACAAATATTCATGTCCGAGGGGGGATTCGAAACTCTGACCGTAGTTGCCGTGCAGGCCGTGACTGGAGCGCCTCAGTCCCCTCGGCCACCGCGGCCGGCCATTTACATAGATCCTCTGCAAATCACATGCCTGGTAGAGGGTACATTGACCACATTCATAACGTTTCATACCGTTCCATTTTATAATAGCGCCCTGGAAGAAACAACACCTAAATCGTTCCGTTTTCGATTTGATTTCTCTTATTTTATTGGGATGGTCATGTCTCCCTAAGTAGGTGGGTGCTAGCGAAATATGTTCACATTCAGAAGTAAAAGTCGGTGATTGAAATTTCGCAAACGGATCACGCCGCAATGAATAACGTCTTTCTTTTAATGATTTCCACCCGAATTCGTGCAACATTTCCGTGACGCTTTCCCTGACGTAACGCGATAAAACAAAACGAGCTGCCCTTCTCTCAGCCTTCTCAATGTCTTCCGTCAGGCCGGCCGCGGTGACCGAGAGGACTGAGGCGCTTCAGTCACGGTGTGCACGGCCACTACGGTCGGGGATTCGAATCCCCCCTCGGGCATGGATATTTGTGCCGTCCTTAGTTGTAGGTAGTTCATAAGTTTAGGGATTGATGACCCCGTAGTTAATTCCTTAAGCTTAACAAACATTTTTTTCTTCCGTCAATCCCACCTGGTGAGGGTCCCACAAGGGGCAACAGTACTCCAGGAGAGGACGCACAAGTGTGATGCAGGCAGTCTCTTTGGTGGAGCTGGTGCATCTTCGAAGCGTTCTGCCAATGAAACGTAATCTTTGGTTCGCCTTCTCCACAATATTTTCTATGTGTTCTCTTCAGTCTGAGTTGTTCGTAATTGTAACGCCTAGGTATTTGGTAGAATTTACGACCTTAAGGTTTGATTGATTTATCGCGTAATTGAATTTCAGCGGATTTCTTTATTAGTCGTGTGTATTATTTCACACTTTTTCTTTATTTAATGTCAATTGGCAATTTTCGCCAATTATGTCTAAATCACTTTGCAGTTGCTTTTGATCCTCTGTTGACTTCACTAACCGATAAACGGCAGCATCATCCGCGAACTGTCTAAGGGACCTATTCAGATTGCCTCCTAAATCTTGATAGTCCTTCCGGGTATTCTGCCGGATACTGAGAACAAACTGGTTCGGGACGCTGCTGCTGCTGAGTCCCGTCAAGTACTGAGGGTAGAGCCGTATTCTCCGTCCTATATAGGCGTCGCGCGTCTGTGTGGCGCGTTAGCCACCTTCCAAAGTTGTTACGTACGGGACGTGTACTAGTGGCGCCGCCCCTAGTGGGAACTCGGTGTAACGATATAACGATTATGGTACATCAAACACTGGCGCTGCCTTCGTCATAGAACGTTGCAATTTGATGTTTTTCAAAAGCGGGTTCCACGATCTGCTCAGAGGAAAACCCTTGTCTCGGTTAATTAGATTGTCCGCCAATCTAATTTCAATTGCTTCTTTGTAGACACTGTCCCAAAAACCAGAGATGTTAGCAATTATGAGGGTCTCGTCATATTCCATTTTGTGTCCCTCAGTTAAACAGTGTTCTGCCACAGCAGATTTTTCAGGTTGCAGCAGTCTTATGTGGCGACAATGTTCAACGCATCTATCTTTGACAGTGCGGACAGATCGGCCGATGTACGCCTTGCCGCATTGGCAAGGTATTCTATAAACACCCGGCTTCCTAAGACCTAGGTCATCTTTTACAGAGCCAAGCAGTCCCCTAATTTTGCTGGGAGGGCGAAAAACACTTTTGATATTAAAGTTTTTTAAAAGTCTTCCAACTTTGAAAGAGACGCTCCCAGCATAGGGAAAGAACGCCATCGCTTTATATTCCCCTTCTTGAACCTCTGGCGATGGTCCAAACTCCATGGCCCGATGAATTTGTTTGTTAGAATAACCATTTTCTTTAAAGACGGTCTTCAGATGTTCAAGTTCAGGTGTTAAACTATCTGCATCTGAGATGGCATATGCCCTACTAACCAAGGTTTTAAAGACACCGTTGCGTTGGAATGGTGGATGACAGCTTTTGGCATGCAAATACCGATCGGTATGTGTTGGTTTTCTATAAACCGTGTGTCCCAGGGTGCCATCTGCTTTGCAACCTACATGCTTTTGGCGTTACGTCGATGACACGTTCTTTATCTGGCCCCACGGACGTGATACGCTTGAACGACTTTTGGACCACTTCAGTTGCCTTCATCCTAATATTAAATTTACTATGGAGATAGAAAAGGACGGGAAGCTCCTATTTTTGGACTTAATGGTTTATAAAAAACATGATGGCACCCTGGGACACATCTTTCCAGTCTTTGGGTACGGATATTTCGCTGAGTGAACGGTTGTAAACAATAGCTAAGTACAGAGCTCTTTTGATACTCTGATTAATGTATTTAGCCCTAGGGAACCCATTTGTTGTGGTTAAGGAAGTAATGGATAACCTTTATGTCGGTGTATGTAAAAGTAGACCTTCACTTTTTTTCCCTTTATTGATATTTTAAAGCCACCGGAGATGGCAGGGTGGTAGCAGCTTCACTGCTGCTCTACAGCCTATTTTATTTACAATGTTCACAAGTTTTTGTTAAAAACCTAGAATGTTGACACAAATATATTCCATTTAAATACTTGAAGGGAGAGTAAAATGTAAGTAACAGACCTAAAGCAAAAAATTTGAAGTAAACCATGTCTAGAATTAAAACAGCCACAGTGATTAAATTGGCATATACATACAAGTAAAAAATTCAGGGTTGTTAAAAAGCACATTGGCGGAGCACACTAAACGATCACACTGCTTAAAACACACGGCAACACGAATATTCTGCCTATTGGGCGGTTGCTTATGTTTTAGAAGAGACACTAGTAGTACAATACACATACACTGGCACAACACTAACGGCGCCCAGTTGAAAGCTGCAGGGCACAGGTACCCCGCAGGGGATGAGTAAGGGAGGGGAAACGCAGAGGGGAGGTATGGGAGGTGAGGGGAGTAAGGCGCAGGGACTTCAAGGGATGGGGGAGGAGGGTGAAGCCAAGCAAGGGAGGGTGTGGGACAGGAGGGGAAAGAGAGGGAGCCTACAAATTTTGCGATGGACTAGGGTTGATAGGATGGGTAGATTTCGGGACGGTAAAACGTTACCACCTTACAGAGTTCTGTTCACCGACTCGGTGATTGTGCTCTTCACGTCTTAATAAATCTCCACAGCATCAAAGTTCAGGACAGTTACCTTGTATCTCGTGGATGTATAATCTTCTTAAAACACATCATTTACATAACCTGCTTACAGGAATCCCTAGAATTCATTCAGAATACGTGCAGCTAGAGAAATGTTCTCTATTTCATGTGTGCGTCAAAATTAAAGCAAGAACTGAGAGTAAACAACAGGTATCTCAAAAGCTGTTTAATTTCATCACTTTTACCCTACAATGCATTACAACAATATGTACATCGGTGTCCAAACCGGCATAGTGGCGGCTTGGAAAGCTGTTACAAGACTGCCTTTTCCGATCTTTGTGTGGCCTCCTTTTATAGTCTGGCCTACAATACCATACATTGTTACAACTATTAAAGATATGAAAAACAATTAGTTTGGCCATGTTATGGCAAGATAATAGCAGCTTCACATTCAAAATTAAGGTAATTATTAATTTACATCGATTCATAATAATCCTGCTTTCATATATTGAGTTGCAAATCTGAAATTAGCTTAACTATAAAATACAACAATACATTGTTTATTTATACTAATATCTTGAAAAATAGTGAAGGGCAAATGTTCCTACCATGTACAGAATAATGAAATAAAGCATTAGTTGTTTTGCTGTATACAAGAACATGGGAATATTTAGTTAATCTACAATGCTGCCCATGCTGGCAAGTTTATATTCGAAATATTTATTATATTTGTTTTATCATGGCCAGTTCCTACTCAGCTATACAATAGAATATATCTCTAAGCATACTATTTAACTTATGTTTTCCTAAAGTGCATATTAGCAGGTTTTAGTTTCATGGCCATGTGCGCTTGTTTATTTTCCTATTTTATGATGAAATGTTATTTGTTTGTCTTCCTAGCAATGTATTTATTTTCTCTTCACCATTACTTTATCTAGAAATCATGTTTCTTATATTGCACACATTCTGAGATCACAAACTGGCATTTCAAAAAATGTTCAAATGTTTGTAGAGTCTATGGGACTTAACTACGGGGTCATCAGTCCCTAAACTAACAAACTACTTATGAACTAGCTAATCCTAAAGACGGCACAAATTTCCATGCCCGAGGGGGGATTCGAACCCCCGACCGTAGTGGCCGTGCAGACCGTGACTGGAGCGCCTCAGTCCCCTCGGCCACCGCGGACGGCTGGCATTTAATATTTGAGGTTCTAATAAAATAATTTGTTTAATTTGTTATTTGGGTGATGAAGTAGTAAACATTTAGCTCTATAGCTTGCCTATTACATGTCAACGGAAGGCGTTATCCGGGAAGCGGAGATGACGGAAATTACCCTCGGAGAGGATGTGGAGAGAGTGAAGGTGAAGGGAGGGAGGGATAACAAGGTAAATGCGTGGCAGAGGCAGAGGGCATGGCGTTCAAGAATCTGGCGGGATTTGGAGAGAGGAGACTGAAGGATATGGCAAGGGAAGAGGCGAGGGCAAGGAAGGCGTTGGAAGGTGCACTAATGTATAATTATCTTAGCTACATCCATAGGCTACAGCAGGGCCGGCGCAAGGCACGTGAGAAACGTGCGGCCGCACGGGGCGGCACTTTCCGAGGGGCGGCAAATCTTTTTTTCTTTTTCGACAAACTCAACATTAACGCCCAAACCTCGGAGGGAGCAGCTTTGGGAACTGTGCCATGGTGCCTCGACTACCTGCTGACCGCCGCTGTTGAACAAGGGGAGGGAGGAGGACTAATTTCTTGCTCGCCACTGTAACAGCGCCGTCGTGTTTACGATAGAGGAACAGAGAGGGGGAAGCAGTCTGGAGTACACGCCAGTATTCGTGTGAGTGGAGCGCTGCCAGCCTGTTACGCGCCGTGCGTTTACTCAACTAATTTTGCAGAATATGAAATCTAATTTGGAAATTCGAATGGAATATTCGATTCTGCGGTTACATGTTAAGCCTGAAGCAATTTTGCTAAGTCCTTCAATGGCAGTTTCCGAGGGCTTTATTCTTCCCGCATCAAAAAAAAAAAAAAAAAAAAAAAAAAAAAAAAAAAAAAAAAAGTTGAATATTACTACAAACATGTCCAACAATATATTTGCTTCATAGGTAAGGTCCGCCTTGAGCAAACACAAATGTTTTTTTTTATTTCTCCCATACATGTTTCGCTGGTGTTGCAGCATCATCAGTGGGATGTTTAATTCATATTGTCTGTCAAATCGGTCGGGGGTTCGAATCCTCCCTCAGGCATGGATATTTGTGCCGTCCTTAGTAGTAGCTATATAGTTCATAAGTATTTTGTAAGTTTAGGGACTGATGACCCCGTAGTTAAGTCCCATAAGCTCGACAAACATTTGAACATTTTTGTCTGTCAAATCAACAATGAAATGATTGTTACTTTTGTACATAACAGTAAAAACTACAGATAATTATGAGACTATTATACATCGTTTCTTATTTTTATAGGTATACTAGGCCTAACTTAATACCACATGTAGTTATGTTCTTCAACTCACAAAACGTCACTGATATTTTTTGACAGTTTGTCATCTGCAAACCAAAACGTGTGTATTTAATGTGGTGAACGGTTAGCTTGTAAATACCGGGATTTTTACGAAAATATAGGACGTCGTTTGTGTTTTGGTTTAATTTTATTGTAGCTACTGCTTCTATAACAAAATGTCTAAGTGTTTATAGCAAGTGTAAGCAAACGCGGAGATTGAAGAGCTTTTCAAACCTCAAGATGAATGTCCAACAATGGCTAGAAATAATGCGAGTGGGTAAATACGCTACGAGTAATACAAGGGATATAGACATTGGTAGTAAGCCTGGAATGTTCGGTTTCGACGTATTTTTGATAATTTTTGCTATTTTCATGTGCCATGAAATACCTGTCTCTGCGTGCATGAACAACAATTATACTCTGACCGACACTTTTGTTTGACAATACTACTCGCACACTATCACTTTGCCAACGCCGCGGTGGATTAGCCGTGCGCGCTGGGGCACCCTGCTGCGGTGCGCGCGGCCGTTTGCCGTCGGGGTTCGAGTTCCCCTTCGGGCCTGGGTATTTGTGTTGTTCTTAGGTTAGTTTACCTTAGTTTCAGTAATTCGTAACCACTCAGTTGATTCCGATAGATTAACAAACATTTTTTTGAACTTTGCCAACATTTATTTACTATATAATGCGTGTGACTCCATGTTTCATCTAAGTAAACTACTGGCCGCTTTGATTCTGATGAAAACTTGAGAAAGTATGCTATTTTAGCAACAATGCCCTATCGTCCGCATAAAACAAAACGTTAATGTTGACACGTCGTTGTTGTTGTTATGGCCTTCAGTCCGGAGACTGGTTTGATGAAGCTCTCCACAATACCCTATCCTGAGCAAGCCTCTTCATCTCCACATAAGACGGGCAACCTACATCTGTCTGAATCTGCTTACTGTATCCATCTCTTGGTCTTCCTCTGCAGGTTTTACCCCATGATGCTACAGAAGAATGCTGAGCCGGCCGCGGTGGCCGAGGGGACTGAGGCACTCCAGTCACGGTCTGCACGGCCACTACGGTCGGGGGTTCGAATCCCCCTCGGGCATGGATATTTGTGCCGTCCTTAGTATTAGCTAGTTCGTAAGTAGTTTGTAAGTTTAGGGACTGATGACCCCGTAGTTAAGTCCCATAGACTCTACAAACATTTGAAGAATGCTGAAGAGTAGGTGGGTGGATCGCGTAACTAATGAGAAGGTACTGAACAGAATTGGGGAGAAAAGAAATTTCTGGCATACCTTGACTAAAAGAAGGGATAGATTGGTAGGGCTCATTCTCAGACATCAAGGAATTGTGAATTTGACACGTTCTAAAACGAAAATCCATAGAACATTGCTTCTATGTGTTTCCTTGCTAGCTTTGAAGCTCATTTCTGTTTGACAAAAGTTGTACAGTTTTCGCAAAGTTCATATTTCTTTCTATTGGTCGTAATGCCATAGAAATTGCTGCCTGATATTACATTTATCCATATCATCGGTCACATACTTCTTGCTTATTCGAGTTGGGCGCTGCTTTAACCGTAGCCTCGCTGTACCTCGTCACGTAACCTAGTTCCTGGCACTTCCGCATACCACTTTGTCTTTCCAAGCAATAGTTATTATTGGCATCTGTACAACAAAAACTACAGAACTGGTTACGGTAGTTGGCCGAGGGAGTCAAGATTGGTCATAACCGCTTTCATTGCGTTTGAACAGAGGAATTGGTGCGTCCATATTTCTTGCAACTTGGGATGTAATAGGTAAGTGCTTTTTATATAACGTACAATTAGTATTGCGCAAGCACGTTACACATAACTTAAAATTTTTCTCCTTCAAGATTGCAGAATAGGAAAATTTATTTTTCTTATGATTTGTTATTTCAAAAACTCAGTGGCAGAAACGGAAGTAAAAATAAAAGTTGCGGTCGACTGCCTACATTTCGTACAGATTTTTTAAATAAAATTTCATAAACTTTTGTAAAACAAAACAAAATACGTGGGGGGCGGCAATTTAGCAGCTCGCACGGGGCGGCACTTGGGCTTGCGCCGGCCGTGGGCTACAGGTACTCAAATACTATAATTTAATATGTACCATAATTACTGAGACAATCCTATATATCTCAGTACTTTATTATCATTTGAAATTTACTGCAAATATAGATAATATTCAGTAATTAACCAGATTAATATTCGCAATATTCACACACACACAAAAACGAGAGAATCTCGGCTGTCGGAATTCACGTTACACGTGCGCACGAAGTGCGAGAAGTACTCAATAGATGGCAGCACATGAAGCAGAAAGTTAGACGGGCGCAATAACATCTGGCGAAACACGATACCAACTTAGAAAGCAGTGGAAAATCCGCAGCCCACAACCGCCTAACTCGAGCTTAGCCCGCCCAGCAATATCATGCAGTCCGAGTCAGGCTCGGGCACCAACACGAATGTGTTAACCCTTTTTCCCAGTGTCATTCCTGGGCAACAGCGTATTAAAAGTCGATTTCTCAAATGTTCAAATGTTTGTTAAGCTTATGGGACTTAACTACGGGGTCATCAGTCCCTAAACTTACAAACTACTTATGAACTACTTACAAACTAGGACGGCACAAATATCCATGCCCGAGGGGGGATTCGAACCCCCGACCGTAGTGGCCGTGCAGACCGTGACTGGAGCGCCTCAGTCCCCTCGGCCACCGCGGCCGGCAAAAGTCGTTTTCTACCGTATTTTGTGCATCAATCCTTAAAGTTACATTTTTGTTGATGAACAACACGCCGCTAGTGCCAATTTTGTCTCTTGGTACGACGTGTAGCCAGTTCTGAGGCATTAATCTGTCCATCTTGGAGGTTGTGTTGCGTTACCGTCTTTACGATGCTGAGAGTATGAGCGTGATTATGGCTTCTTTTATTTTATTCCGACAAAGAATTGTCTTGTCTTTGGTCCTATGGCGAAGATTATGCTAATTACTGATCTGGCAGTTTGACTATCATCAAAGGAACGTCCAAGTAATAAAATATCTCGATACAAACGTATGTGTTGTGTATGAAATATATGACATAAAAATTAAAACTTCGACCAAAAATTTCAAAACATAAATTTGATGTTTACTGCATTGCATTAATACAGACGACGCTAAATTTTAATTTTTCCAAAGCTGATTTCATAATGTGGGACTGAAAGGGTTAAGTAATTTGTAATGTTCATTTCTTTAATCATATTATGACATGATGGTTTCTCATCTACATTGTTTTTATTATTTTACCTAAATTTTAAATTGATCAACAATTTTAATTTCTTGTTCTCCTTTTTTTTTTAATTTTACTTGTAAGTGGTGGATCAGTTACGATTATCTGTTTTCTTTTCTTGAACCGATATTCTAAGGCAGCTTTTCTGTGCTATTTCTTATAGTGATTTTGCTTGTTGTCTGGTCTCTTGAATGGGGTTGGCTAGAAGAGCAAGATCAAAAGCAAATGTCAAGCAGTTTGAACTTATATTATTTTTCGCACATCCAATAATTTTCCCCTTTGGGTTTTCCTTATATTATTCTCCCCTCATGTATTCTTTTGGTACACAGATTAAGAATAATGGTGATAAACAGTCACCTTTTCTTAAGTTTCTTTTTATGAGAAATTGTTCAAATATTCATTTTAAAAAGCTTGTTTTTTAATATCGACTGGGCTCAAGTGCATGCTCAAACTTTCACTATAGACGGTTAAATCACTTCTCCGACTTGCAGGAAAGCAGCTACGCCTCTTCCTTTGTTCCAGTTTTCTGTTAGCCTTCTCCTCCCTCTCTCCTCCTCCTCCATCTACATGCTACCTCTTCCTTTCTCCCATTATTCTTCTGACTTTAGTGGTTTATTAAGGACAACAGCCAAGATCGTTTTTAATATTTTATTCAGTTTACCAGGTTTCAGCAGTTTAACTGCCTCCTTCGGATCTTTCATTTTATTCCTCAGATCGTCACAAATAAAAACTTTTGGAAACACACCAAAAGCCTCACCCTATCATTTCATGTGGTCACTCAGTTCGTTTCAAATTAGTGTCCACGTCACATCACACGACGAGGCTGTTGATACTTTATTTATATGATGACTAGCTAACAATAATGTTGGAGAATAAGTGTGTTTCAAAAGATTTATTCTGAGATAATCTGAGAAACGAAATGAAAGATCGAAAGATGGCAGTTAAAATGCTGAAACAGTGAATCTGAATAAAAACTGATAAGCGATCTTGGTTGTTGTCCTTAATAAACTGATTGAAAGTATCGCCCCTCCCCCTAACCCCACCCCCCAAAACATGACAAGTTTTTATGAAACTCTGTGTAGTTCACAGTTACGTTTCCTTCCTCATCATCTTATTCCAGGATTTTAAATTGAAAGGTTTGTAAAACTAAGAGACTTAACTTCAATGCTCATCAGTCCATAGGCTTATAAACTAATTAAACTAACTTACTAAGGATAACACACACACGCACGCCAGAGGGAGGATTCGAACTTTCGGAGGGAGAGGTTGCACAATCCATGACATAGCGCCTTGGACCGTACTTTCATTCCCCCTCCTCCCGGGATCCTGCTTGCTAAACGTCGCATTAAATTCTTCAAGATTTTCTGTCTTCAATCACAGATATCCGTTTGGCTCACTCTCACGTTCTGTACGAGGGCAGTTCGGAAAGTAAGATGCACACCGCTGAACATTACACTGTTTCAGCTACTTTTCGACATAATTTTCATACACATTGAAATATTTCTCATAGCGCTTCGCAAGCTTAGAAATCCATTTTGCGCTAACCCCTACCGACTGTGCTCATCCGTTTGAACCTGCTTCGATCCAGGCAATCTTTTTCATGTTCGGGAAGAGATGGAAGTTTCCAGGACCCAAGTCAGAAGTACACCTTACATGCGGAAACACCTGAGTGATCCCAGGCGGTTTCTACCGGATGAAGAATTCAATGAGCTTCAATGGATGGCTACATTCACAAGTGGCTACATTTAATGGAGAAAGGATTTCGAAGCTTTCGCAGTGGCATGACAAATTTTGAAAAACAATTGAACTGGACTACTAAGATTTTTTTATCTCTTTCCTGATTGTGTTTTCCTCTTTGGCCAGTAGCTTTTCATTTTGGCTGACTGCGCTTCTTCTCTCTCATCTCACCATTTGTAGGTAGGACGTGGAAACGGCGCAGAAAGCGGAATAAGGTTTTCAGTAATTATGACTCTTTCTCTGAAAACGTTTCGATCCTGAATATTCTCGAATGAAATTTCAGCTTTCTGTAAATGCTTTTTAACTTGACTTGCCCATTTGGAATACGATTTTGTTTTTGAAATTGATGTTTGTATGCGATAAGTACGTCTTTGGGTGTTCATTCTTGCCAGATGACCAAAAAACATCATTCTCCGCTTTCTCATGCTGGTAACAATGTCTTCTGTGCGTTCATATAATTCATAGTTGTGTCTTCGGCAGAATTCTCCATTTTCTCTGATGGGCCAAGCAGCTTCCTCGAAATTTTCCTGTCTTTTGACTCCAGTTTTCTCAGTGGACCCTTCTCCGTCGTGTTTAAACATTCTGATGCATACAGAGCTGATGGTCTAATTACGGTGTTATATTAACATAATTTCAGGTTTAATGACAAGTTTTTGTTCTATATAAGTCTTTGCACTGATGAAAAGCACCTTCTAGTTTAGAACACCTACTTTCCACATCTGAATTTCCTGACTTATCAGTTGTAATTATCTCTCCAAGGTATTTAAATGTTTTCGACTGCTTCATTTTCTCTTGTTGTATTTCAATGTGAAAAGGTGCATGTTGGACGTTTGTGATGAATTCAGTTTTGTTAAATGCTATTTTAGGCCAGTTTTTCGGCAATTGATTTACCCTGGATACTTTAACCTTGTTGTAAAATGTAAACTTTCACGGCCGAAATGGTCAAAATTACTAAAAATTTCCGGGCTGTTATGCCGTGGTCTAGTGGATTTATTATTAAAATAATTTTTAATAATAAATCCACTAGACTAATTTAACCTTACCCTCGTCAATATCATTGGTAATAAGTGCCCAGATTATCACCAAAGCCAAAAAGTTTACATTTAGGCCATTTCTCTTGTGCCCAGTTTGAATCCCATAACTTGGAGGTAAGGTTGTTTTCCATTCTCTATCTTTTCCAGGACACAGTTGGAAAGAAATGGAGAAAGCAAGTCACATTGTCTCACTCCTGTACAATTTCTAATGGTTCCGATAGTTTACCTCCGAACTTGACCTTTGTCGCAGTGTTATTTAAAGTGACACTTATCAAACTGATTACTTTTCTATCCAGACGAAATTCGGCAATGGTATTCTTCATTGTTTCTTGATCAATTGAGTCATACACTTTTTGAAAGTCGACAAAGGTCACAACATACTTTTTTGATCTTGATTTTTGCGCGTGATAGACTATAACAGATTTCAGATTATCGATCTGCTCTGTACGGGATCTTGATGTCCTGAAACCGACTTGATATTCGCCCAAATGTTGATCTAAGAGTGATTCAGCTCTCTTTAGTAACTGTATTGAAAACTGTTGTTTGAAAAAAAAATCGTAACTAACCAGTTTTACTTTCCTTTACAGAAAAAGATGAATTTCCACCTTTCATAACGCTTCTGTTGATACTGTTATGACGTACATAATTGCTTAATTTCTGTTATTACGAAACGATAGCGCACGAATTGTTTCGTTCCCGCTCTAGTATATCACGACACGTATGTCATCGTGAAATACGTTTACTGTTTCAATTGCCGACGTAAATCTGTCCCCCGCCGATGTACAACAGCTGGAGGTTATGAAACAGTGGGCATCGCGAGCATTAATAAACAGCCGAGAAAACCGACAGTCCGCTCTGAAACAGGCGCCGGTGTTCAATGGTGCGCGATGATCCACGGCCCCATAAAACAATCGTGAAGTAGGCGCTGGAACCAGGCACCCACAACTCTACTCGCTCTCCAGGCATAGAAAGATAATTTATCAGCCTAATTACTGTATTTACCACGTGTTAAGAATTGTAACCTTCACATCATATGACGTAATTGAATCTATACATGCGAGTGACTTCTGACCGGTGAATCCATTAAAAACATATCAAAGAAGGAAACATCCTTTAAAACAATTAACGTTTATTAATCTTCCGGTTATTTACTAAAATTCAAATTTCTTCTTGAAAGTTCGATTAATAATTATTCCCTGCGCCCCTCTCACCAATTTAATCGTCGTTATGTAATTTTTTTTATCGTTTCCAGGACACTTATTTCTACGGTTCAGTGTGCAACTCTTACCATTTGATTTGGGTGACCACGATTCGTAATCTGAATAGCGATATGTCAAACACCTGGAATGTTTCCAGAATGAAACATCCCTTAGGCTGTGGCTAAGCCATGTCTCCACCATATCCTTCCTTCCAGGAGTGCTAGTCTTGCATGGTTCGCAGGAGAGCTTCTGTGAAGTTTGGAAAGTAGGAGGCGAGGTACTGGCGGAAGTAAAGTTGTGAGGCGGCATCGTGAGTCGTGTCGGGATAGCACAGTCGGTAGTGCGCTTGCCCGCGAAAGGCAAAGGTCCCAGGTTCGAGTCCCGTTTCCGGCACACAATCTTAATCTGCCGGCAAGTTTCACCTGGAATGTTATTTCGTTAAATCCAAGATAGAATTCTTCTTTCATTCTTGTCTAATTCGACAGTGTATTACACCATCAAAATTGTAGAATAATATTACCTTAAGCGTGTTTGACCTACCACGTCTAACAGGATTACGATAATTATACCAATGAAAAATAAAGTAATTTAATGTAAAAAAAGACAATCAAGGTAAATAAAGTAAAATAAAGACAAACAGAAATCTGACTGTATTTTCAGTTATATACGCAGTAACAAAATTAAAGACAGTGTCAGGAAACCACGATGCACAATGGATATAGCCTGATGATGGCCATAGTACCGAAATAGGCCTATTGTATTAAGAGCAATAAATAACTGCTGCTCTAGAAGCATTCTGATAAATATTTCTAGTGTCGCTTTTTTCATAGCTTACTGTCACAGATTACAACCAGCAGTGAGGAGTGCTTACAAATCTTTCATTTGAGACACACTGAGAATTTATTTTTGAACAGTGCAGTGAATTCTTAAAGGAATTGTTATCTTTGTTTACTGTTTTAATGTTCCATCCTCCAATTTTTTTGTATGTTCATTGGCTGAAATACACCAATTACTCGACTGAGCGACTGAGTGGAGAACGTAATTTGGATCCACAACTTCCTTTCCAGGCACGATACATTGCTTCAGCCTTGTTTTTAAATCGAGCGAGATGGCACAGTGGTAACACACTGGCCTCGTACTCAAATCCACCTGCGGCCATCCAGATTTAAGTGCCCCGTGGTTTTCCTAAAACTCCCTAGGAAAATGCCGGGAAGAACACGGTCAATTTTCCTCCCCATTCTTAAGCAAAACTCCTAGACTAAGCTCCGTCTTTAATGACCATGGTGTCGACGGACGTTAAACCCTGATCTTGTTACTTTTAATTTGTAGCGATCAAACCTACTTTCGTGAGCAAATACAAATAATGTTTAAAATATTCTAACAATCATCGAAAGTAAAATCCAGCTCAACAAAAATCTACGGCAAATATAATAAAACCAACTGGTATTCCCCTTCTCTTTATCCAATTTTTGTAGTATAGGAGAATTATTCCCCGACATTGGAACAGCAGTTCTATGAAAAATGCATCTTGTTTATATCTTAATTTTTCCGCTCACTGCAGAAAATTGAAATAAAATTGTTGTCTTTCTTGTGAGGATAAGTGACTAGAAATCTTCAGGCGACAACATATAAAACCGTGGAACACATCAAGAAGTCTAGAAAATGGCCTCAATTTGGCGAGAAGGGGACCCTGTAAGAATCTACAGGATTTCCATAACGTTCTGAAGCCACTCAGTGTGGTAAGGTACAGATACCAAATCGAGGCGGCGTTTATTGGTATATCTCGCTCACCGTTACAATTTAATCAGCCATTTCGAAAAGGCCATATATCCACCAAAGAAAAAGAAATTGTTAGTATTGTAACACCGAAGTGTGCAACGCTCAATATCACCCACATAGGAGTGAGTGTGACATGATCTTTTCAGAGGACAGGTGCGTTTCTTCAAGTACTTCTAGATTTTGAACTAAAATGGAAATGTGAGGATGGACATACGGCCTTTTCGAAATGACTGATTCAATTAGCTGTATACAATCTTTATGCGATTAAGAGGATGTTGTAGAGGGCTACTTGAGGTTCTACTGACTGTTAGCGTTCATCAAAGATGCAATGCATACAGTCGTTTCTGTTAAAAATGCTATTCTAAATTTTGTAAGACACATTTTCCTTAAGCGTAATCATGAAGATTTGGAAGAAATAACATTTAGTCACCGAAACTTTTAATTAAGCATTCCGTTTTACGTTTACAATAATCCGAATGAAGCGCACAAAACATAAAAAATAAAAACTTTTTATACATTATACCTGGCATCACTTTAAAATAGGCCACTTCACCATAATAAGCGCCTCCAGAAACCTCACGTGCTATTTCTGTGCCGTTTCGCCACTCGTGAACAACAGTTAAGAGTTTAATCGCCCTTCCATACATCCTTACGACAGTAGCCCGTGGACAAATGTTCAAATGTTTGTTAAACTTATGGGACTTAACTACGGGGTCATCAGTCCCTAAACTTACAAACTACTTATGAACTACCTAATACTAAGGACGGCACAAATATCCATGCCCGAGGGGGGGATTCGAACCCCCGACCGTAGTGGCCGTGCAGACCGTGACTGGAGCGCCTCAGTCCCCTCGGCCACCGCGGCCGGCAACCCGTGGACAATTAACAGAATAGCGCATTCCGAGTTCTCTCTTATCAGGTGCTGGGTTGTAACAGTCTTCTCTTTGTTACAGTAAGGGTCATACTGCGCGTATGAACATTCCTTACTACTGATTGAACTATCAGTTGGCGCGGCGGAAAAGCCGTTACAACAATAAAAATTCTATGGGAGTATACTAACTATTCCTATATCATTTTCTTTCCTCCTCCATGTTGCCATGGATGACGCACAACAGTTTGCGTTTGTACCGCAATAACAACAGTGTACGCGAGGGTTGCAGTTACTTTCCACAGCACTGTGTCATCTTCTTCTTTCTCTTTGGCTCATTTCCCGCGCTGCTGCAAGGTCGTCACTGTGTTAAACGCGGATGTGGCATGTGTTAATATTTACAGGGTAACCGGATGCCCTTCCTGCCGCTAATGCCTTAATTAGCCGGGACACGTTGCTTCGCTGTACTAGCGCTATTTTGTCACACAGGCGCGCAGTGTTTGCTAGCAGAATACACAAGTCCAATTGTAGCAAAGCGTCTAGACGGACGACTGGGCAGCCCATTGTCAAAAGTATTCCTACTTTTGGACAGTTATCGGAAAATGCGGAGGTACTACATGTTGGTAGGTAACTCCCTCAAAAATGTCATCGTGTATCAACTGGCGTTGGAAACCCTATTCCAGAAAATTGCAGAACGACATGTTGACCATAGCTGTTTATTAATTCTCAATGCTACCGGTTTCGGTTATGTACCATTGTCAAGCGTTAGCAGAGATTAGCTAATAGCTTAACATGTAGGAATATAAAAATACAAAATTATAACACAAGTATTCGTTGTCATTGCTCAAGTTATTGTCACAGTGGCTGACTGCTATAGACTCAATATATAGTCTATAGCAGTCAGCCACTGTGACAATAAAGGATCCACGCTGCTGGTCTGGAGGAGTTATTCGACTTTGTGAACACTTTAATGTGTTAGGCACTTTTGTCTAATTTGAATCGCAGTGTTTTCCACCGGGTGTTATGTGCGATACCAAATCCCTATAGTCTTGTGGTTGAGACTGATCTGCGAGTTATCACTTCCAGAATACTGTCATCTGCTACATGGCCGCGGCGGAGCGGCCGAGCGCATTGAGGCGCTATGCTACGATGCGCGAGGTCGTTCCCCGTCGGGGGTTCGAATCTCCCCTCGAGCATGGGTGTTTCTATCGTCTTTATCATAAGGTAGTTCATAAGTAGTTTGTACGTTTAGGGACTGATAACCCCATAGTTGTCCCTTAAGCTTAACAAACATTTGAACATCTGCTACATACAGCTGACAGCCACGATTAACGCCACTAACACAATTATACGGCATGTATTCATAATAGCATGTCTGGTAGGAACAGTGCGTAAATTTTACCCGTATAACAGTTACGAACCTCCTTATGCTCGATGGGCAATAACTGCAGATTTCCGTGTACTTTGTAAATGCTTTTAGATTACCCATAGAAATGTCAAAGATTTTAAGACAGTCATTAGGATTGATTAACAATGTATTTTAGTCGACCCATCTTTAAAGAGCAAACTAATCGCTTTGAAAGGAAGAACCCCGATCATGTAGAGGGAAGTGACAAAATACTTGTGACAGCGATATGCTCAGATACAAATAGCGATAGTTTCTTGTAGGGTAGATATATAATGCCGGTGTCCTGGTTAAAGGTTCATTTGTGCTCCTGCCGGCTGCGGTGCCCGAGGGGACTGAGGCGCTCCAGTCACGGTCTGCACGGCCACTACGGTCGGGGGTTCGAATCCCCCCTCGGGCATGGATATTTGTGCCGTCCTTAGGATTAACTAGTTCATAAGTAGTTTGCAAGTTTAGGGACTGACGACCCCGCAGTTAAGTCCCATAAGCTATACAAACATTTTTTTTTTAAAATTGTGCTTCTGTGATTCATGTGGATAGGCTTCCGATATGTCTATGACTGTACCACACGAACTAATAAAATTTCAGTACGTAACGGCAATTGGACCTAGAATAATGGACATTCCATTTTGTAAATCGTTGGCCAATTGAATATTCCGAGATTCACAGTGCCAAGAGTGTGCGCAGGATACCAAATTTAAGGCGTTACCTCTCTACACGGACAACGCAGCCCTAAATAACCGAGAGCAGCGGCCTCCGTGTAGAGGAGTTAGTGCGAACAAAAAGGCAAGACTGCCTGCAGCGAAGTAAACGTCATTCAGTGACGTAATGTATGCATCATTATGTATGGTACTGTCCATGATGTTTTTCAAATCACGAAATAAGGGGCCATTTCGCCTATAATTGAGATTAAAGTTATTTGTATAATCGTCTTTTGTAATCCACCTTAAATGGCGCGCGGTGGTATCGGGATGCCGGCGCCGAGGCTCAAAGCACCTGGTCAGTGAGCAGAAGGCATTCTGTAAAAAAAAAAAAAAAAAAAAAAAAAAAAAAAAAAAAAAAAAAATAATAATAATAATAATAATAATAATAATAATAATAAATTAAAAAAAATTTAAAAAAAAGTTGAGGGTAACGCGCTTGATTGGAAATCAAAGGGTAGAGGGTTCGCAACCCGGTCGGATCATGAAGATTTTAAGTCTGCGTTTTAACCCAGCCTTCACTTCTCAACGATGTGATGACATGTCATTCGAATTAAATGTTTAACTGTAGGCCCTGTACGCCCAGTTGGATAACTGGAGTAGGTTATGGACACGCAAAGTCGCCGAAGTAGCGTCCAATTGAAGGACATGCACCAGGCCAATGAGCCACGCGAAATTATTATCGGGACTTTCTTGAAACATTTTGCTCACGTTGTCTGTGTCCTGACTCCCATTCAGTACCATTTGTCGCTGTGTTTATAGTTTGATAATTATTTTACTATTAATTATTGCAGTATTTAGTTTTATCTACAAATTTGCCGTTTCTAAAAATATTACTTTGAATAATTAGTGACAGCAGTTGAGAGGTCTATCAAAGAAGTTATAGGGTTGGTTTAACTGGATATCTATGCTATTGTGCTGTTTTAGTAGGTTGAATTTTATCTTTGGTTGAATAGTGAAAAAAGTATTATCATCATTTTATTTGTTTCTTCAAAGAAACACTGAAGTTTTCTATGAATTGGGTGTATTTTAGCACGACTTGTCCATCTACAATTAATTGCGGGTAAATTCGTGTATGTAAAATATGTGCTGTTTTTCGAAATTGTTCATAATCGCTTTAGTGTTATATGCAAAATTTCAAACGGTGTTTCGAGTCGAGATGTTGCTTTTAGTTCGTTTTTTCCGTGTCATTCGGTCCTCCGTGTTTTTGTAAGTAATAGAGCATTTTGTGTCCGCCGTATGTTGAATTTCATACAGTCTCTGGTTGAAATAACCACATAAATCAATGTGAGAAGCATTTTGGCGTTAACGAGCTGAGGTAGCAAACGACAGATTTAACTGTATCAAGAAACACGCTACTAAAGCCGTATTAGAACATCATTGTTTTTCGAACATTTGTATTATATTCATATCTTGTTAACATTCGTCACACCACCTAGAAATTTTGTCCAACTCATCTTGTATTCCCCTATGGTCAGTCATCAGTGATTCCGTCCTGTACACCAAAGCATCATAAGCAAACATCCTCACACTGATATACACAATGTCTGATTATTTACGTATATAGAAAGTAGTACCGGTATTATCACATTTCCGCGGAGAACATCGAATGATATCCTTGCTCTAATGGCCAGTTGCCAACCATTCCTCGAATAATTGCTCCATAGTGTCAATTTTTCTAAGACCTAATTTACATTTCAGAAAAGATATGAGGAAGTTTCTTCTTACTGATTTTTTTTTCTAATATATATGTAAGCAAAACAACTTCTTTAGCGAATAAAAAATAAAACGTATGTACTAAATTGCTATTCAACCTTAATGTTACCAGTAGCCGCTCTTCTGGAGATATAATAGCTCTGTAATTATAATCTTTTTTTCTGTAATAGCCATGAGAAGTATGGCAAACGATCTTACAATCATTCCTAATTACAAAAAAAATTTGTCTAGAAACTTCCGAAGTTGGTCGTACATCACGTTGAAATGTTCAAAATGTTCAGATGTTTATTAAGCTTAAGGGACTTAACTGCGGGGTCATCAGTCCCTAAACTTACAAACTACTTATGAACTACCTTATACTAAAGACGAGACAAACATCCATGCCCCAGGACGGATTCGAACCTCCGACGGGGAACGACCTCTCGCATCGCAGCATAGCGCCTCAGTGCGCTCGGCCTCTCCGACGCGGCTACAACACGTTCACTTTGACATCTAATACTACGCATGATGGTTGTTTCTGTAACAGTTCATATTTCAAAGAAATATTTTCTGCCAGATTCACTGAAAGAGACATTTCGACCGTGCGAGTGACAGAGCGAGCGAGCAAGACGCCTATGGCTAAAGGTCTGCGCGAATGTGGATATCCTCAGGTATATCCGCGGATATCCGCAGTATTTCTTACTTTCCGCATAAAATTGTGAGCGAAGCGGATATCCGCATGTTTTATGTCCAGTATGTCTGTTGAAATGTTAGCTGAAAACCAAGCCTGTGGACATTCTCGGAATCCTTTCAGGGCCCAGGTAGAGCGGAAGTCTGTTGTCCTCATACTCTGGCCACAGCGGACGTAGCTGTACCCGAGCACAGACAAATATATGTTACTCTGTGACCCGATGCACCTGCCCCTAAGCCGTTTCCGCAACCGTGTCTTATCTGCGGTCTGTCAAGTGCTTTCTGGGTGGCAAACCGGCCCACAGCCCACCAGAGGTGCCGCGTCAAATTTCCGCTGCTTTCAGTTAGCGCTTTGGAGTGACAATGTATATCGTAGTGAATACAGTGACAGTTCTTTCTTAAACTGAACACATAAATGTATACTGTATCGTATAAGTGAAGAGAGAGGATTTGACATTAGTGAACAATAACAAATTGTAATTGTCAATTTGGAAGAAATTTGGATACATATTTGATGTCAAGGAAAAGATCAACTATGTTTTGCTTGTAAAAAATTATATTCTTACACTGTTTCATCGCTACCGAATAAACGGTACAGTCGCGCATAAAATACGAACAAACATTCATTTTTATGTATTAGATAAATGGTGACGGAAGTAATAAATATTGACAACAGCATTTTATAACAACTTCCATAATCAGATACGGTTTACAGTGGAAGTAACGTATTTATGAAGTCACACAATGTTAGACTGTATAGGCTAGCCGTAGCTGCAGCTGACATTGACTCCTTTTCCTGACAGTTTCGAATAAGACTTAGACGGCAGTTTTAACACTTGAAATGACATGCTTTGCTTTGTGTCACATAACTTCTTGCGCGTTAATATGGGGAACATAAAGTGTCCCTTTTGTAAAACTCCGATATAAACAAGAATCGTTTCTTTTTTTAAATGTAAACACAGTAAGATCTCCTCTATACCGATCACTTTCAATCACTGAACTCTAAGAAGATGCCTGTGTGAAAGAGCTGACGCAGTGGTTCGAGAACACGGGCTCTGAACGCTACTGTATGTGTCCGGAGCACCAATGTTTTCCTGTTTGGAATAGCCTATTTTGGAGTAGAACTGTTACCGTGATTCGAGAAGTCAATAGTAGTTAAGTTGTCGCAGAAATAACACTAACAATCATTATATCACTACATACCATGGTTTTATTTACTGCTATTACTTTTACCCATTCAAAACTTTAATATCTGCAGAAGGGAATATCAAACTTGCAGATGCGGATAAAGTGCCAAGTATGAGGATGCGGCTATGGGTTTCACGGATGTGGTGCTGATGCTTTTCTTATCCGCACAGACCCCTTGGCTATGGCAACTGGCATTGATGCTCTGGTGTGGCCACCAAGCATCCAAGTGCTTGGTGCCAGGCGACTTATAAGGTATATAAGCACCAAGTGAGGGGCGTCCAATTTGTTCTGCGTAACATGGTGTGGATGTGGATAACACTTTTTTTATCCGGGCAAACCTCTAGGCTATGGCGACTGGCATCAATGCTTCGGTGTGACCACCAAACATCCAAGTGCTTGGTGCCAGGCGAGTCGTAAGGTATATAAGCACCAAATGAGGGGCATCCAGTTTGGCTTGCGTTAACATGGTGTGGATGTGGATAACACTTTTCTTATCCGTGCAGACCTCTGGGCTATGGCAAATATCATCGATGCTACAGTGTGGCCACCACACATCCAAGTGCTTGGTGTCAGGCGAGTCGTGAGGTATCTACATGCCAAGGGAGGCGCATCTGGTGTGGCCTGCATTAATATGGTGTGGATGCGGATAACACTTTTCTTATCCGCACAAACCTCTAGGCTATGGTGACTGGCATCGATGCTTCGGTGTGACCACCAAGCATCCAAGTGCTTGGTGCCAGACGAGTCGAGAGGTATATAAGCACCAAATGAGGGGCGTCCAGTTTGGCCTGTGTTAACATGGTGTGGATATGGGTAACACTTTTCTTATCCGTGCAGACCTCTAGGCTATGGCGACTGTTATCGATGCTCCAGTGTGGCCACCACACATCGAAGTGCTTGTTGCCAGGCGAGTCGTGAGGTATCTACATGCCAAGGATGCCACATCTTGTGTGGCCTGCATTAATATGGCGTTGATGCGCATAACACTTTTCTTATCCGCACAAACCTCTAGGCTATGGCGACTGGCATCGATGCTTCGGAGTGACCCCCAAGCATCCAAGTGCTTGGTGCCAGGCAAGTTGTGAGGAATCTAGGCACCAAGGGAGTAGCGTCCGGTGTGGCCTGCATTAATATGGTGTGGATGCGGATAACACTTTTCTTATGCGCACATACCTGTAGGCTATGGTGACTGATATCGATGCTCCGGTGTGGCCACAATGCATCTAAGTGCTTCGTGCCAGGTGAGTCGTGAGGTGTATAAGCACCAAGTGAGGGGCTTCCAGTTTGTCCTGCGTTATCATGGTGTGGATGTGGATAACACTTTTCTTATCCGGGCAAACCTCTAGGCTATGGCGACTGTCATTGATGCTCCAGTGTGGCCACCACACATCCAAGTGCTTGGTGCCAGGCGAGTCGTGAGGTTTCTACATGCCAAGGGAGGCGCATCTTGTGTGAATTAATGTGGTGTGGATGCGGATAATACTTTTCTTATCCGCCCAAAGCTCTAGGCTATGGCGACTGGCATCAATGCTTCGGTGTGACCACCAAACATCCAAGTGCTTGGTGCCAGGTGATTCGTAGGGTATATAAGCACCAAGTGAGGAGCGTCCAGTTTGTCCTGCGTTAACATGGTGTGGATGTGTATAACACTTTTCTTATCCGCACAAACCTCTAGGCTATGGCGACTGGCATCGATGCTTCGGTGTGACCAGCAAGCATCGAAGTGCTTGGTGCCAGGCGAGTCGTGAGGTATCTCTAGAGCACGCTCTTAAACGTCCTGCTACATTCCATGGAACGTGCTGCTCATCGTGATTTGCTTTGCGACTGCAGCGCTCTTCAGTGCCTGTTGCAAGCTGGCGCGAAGATCATTGTGTTTACAAAGATGAATGTGCATAAAATTAGACGGTGTCTCTGTTACCGATTATTTAAAAAAGTGCTTCGTTGTGCTTGCATGTGGCATGCAATACTCTTACATAATTTTTTTTCCACTTCAATTAGCACAAATACGGTACATTTATCTGAAAGCAGTTGAGAATAAAAAAGCAATTTAAGATAAAATCACTTTTGGCAAAAATTCTTAAAAAATTGTCGACGGTAAAATGAATTATTTGCACCAACTCCAATGGTCTTGCTCTTATAGAGTCATTATCCACGTTGTAGATATTCTACATAGTCTGAGATAATAGATTCTGACCATATTTTACTTACACATGAGGTGCAACGCCTGAACTCGACAATATTCGTTGCAATAATGTTTGCTTTTAGTATTGTACGCTGCGATGGAGTAGCCGAGCGGTCTAAGGCACCTCGCTGCGGAGCGCATTGGTGTGTGTGTTGTCCTTTGGTTAGTATACGTAGGTTTAAGTAATTTGTAAGCTATGGACTGATGACCACGCAGTTTGGTCAGATATATTTACAACATTTGAACATTTAGTATTGTATGTAAACAGTGTTGTTCATAAACTGCTCTGCTTCCGTAAACACGTGCTAGCCATGTTCACTTTGCAGTGTCACATTGAGCTATTCCTATACTGTACTGAACTGCAACTTAATTTAAACACTGTGGGAAAAACCGAGTGGCCTAGAACGAAAAACTCAAAAAATTCTCTTGTGGACACATTCTCGTTTTGTAATAAATAACGTCGAATACCGAATATTGTAATTGTATTAAATTAACAAATAAGTTACATAAACCGTAATTAAACCGAATCGGTAAAAATATCTGGGAGAATGTAGATGCAAAACTGTTATTTACATCTCTATTCCTCTGGTAACCACTACGGTAATAAGTTGTCTTAAAAGAAATAGCTACGAATACCGGATATTATACTTGAATTATAGAGAAGAACCAGAAACGTTAAGGAAACAAAAAAGGGAAAATAAAAATATTTCGGAAGTGCACAGAATCGAACCTTATTCCGCCACTGTCTGCGACACTATCAACTACGCTATTCCTACTCTCGGACAGGTTGATTCTGAATTCAGATATACTGCACTTCTAAAACATGTTGTAATATGTTATTTATGTATGACATAGTATCACAAAGACGCTTCTTTGATAGAAGAGTTATGCCGTAGCAAAAGAACGATATTATTTCACACTGTACAAATTATACCAGGGACACACGTTAAATAAGAGAACATTTAAAGCTTTGAAAATGCTGTTCCCGGTAATTTGTTGTAACAAATCATATCTGAAATGACACCTTTCCAAAATTTATTCAATATTCTGATGCTTTCAAAAAGATTATATTCATATATCGTACGCTACAACGAAAAAAGGCACGAAATACGGAGTTCCGTTTGCAATATGGCGGCTTAATAGTTCTACTTGTCACGTGAAAACCAGGCCGCTTCTTATTGGCCACGTTCCAGTCCACGATGCAAAATTTTAACATGCTGGATCCTTCATTCCACGCTTCTCAGGGTGGTGTAACGTGGTATTCCACGCTGCGGCGTCACCACTTCCTCCTCCACGACCCATGAGAGGACGGCTTTAGACACACCTCGTTAGGGTGTTCCAGAAACTCATCTAGAGCCTGTCTGCCATGCTCCCATACCACAAAAGTGTCGTCAACATAACGGGAGAAGTGCTTCAGTTTGTATTTCGCTATGTTACTGATAGTTGTGCAATCCTGTGTCAGCGCGGCTAGGTGGCAGGTGCCCATCCCGTGATGTACAGCTATCGCTCGGGAGGACAGGGAAAGCTCGCGCCATACCGTGAATCGCTGGTACGGTGTACGGTTTTTAAATGCATGCCTTCCCCGTCAGCTGTACTGGCTGGGTGTCGTGTCGCGCCGGTGTTGGCGACTGCTGGGAACGCCGCCAGCGTGGACGGCTGCCAGCGCCGCCGGGTCACTAGGCATTACAGCTACCGCTATCAGCGACACCGCACCAGCGCTGCAGCTGCAGCTGCAACTACAGCTGCACTACCAGAAACAGCGGCGCACTTGTCAGCCGACGACTCGTCTCTGACAGTGGCGGCTGTGTGATATTCCTGGCCTATGGCCACTTCATATTTCTGGCCGCTGGCCGTTTCTTTGCCAACATTGTACGTGTCTTAAAGACGGAAGTAAGACAGTAGTGCACCATATGTTGGAAGGTGGGGTGGGGAGCAGTAGAATATGGCACGGTAGGTGCTGGTTCCCCTGGGAAAGCTCGCCTATGTTACTGGTACTCTCCTCGCATTGGCTACTGCATTTCATGTTCAAATGTTTGTAGAGTCTATGGGACTTAACTAAGGGGTCATCAGTCCCTAAACTTACAAACTACTTATCAACTACTTACAACTAAGGACGGCACAAATATCCATGCCCGAGGGGGGATTCGAACCCCCGACTGTAGTGGCCGTGCAGACCGTGAATGACGCGCCTCAGTCCCCTTGGCCACCGCGACCGGCTGCATTTCATGTCACGTGATTTCTTTTGATTTTAGTTTCATTTATTGTTTACTAACTATTAATTGTTCAGAGCTGAGAATTTGTTATAAAAATCTCTCAAGGACAAACTAGGTATTAACGGCTTAAGAAGTTTAAGGTGTCTTCTCTTACTGCAGAAGGCGCGCGACGGCCATGTTTTGCCGCTAAATAGAGCGTCACGTGCCCTCTCACAACGCGCCGCAGATTCAGTCTCGAGCTGACCACTATACGCGCAGGTCCGCGCCGGTCATGAGTAAAGTTATGTTAACGCTCGAGGACTGACTGAACTACGAGCAGCATAGGCCGTGTAGTATTGATAATAGTTGCTTATACAGGAAGTATTCCTCATGTTAAGGAGTTTATTAATTACTATCATTTTGCAACACAGTTGCTAAAACATCCAAAGATATGAGCCAAATAACAGTTTAAAAATCATTGTTGTTCCCGCATCTGTTAAAAAGAAGATTGGGTTTAGAAAAAATTGCTTGCGCTCGGTCTTGAACCCAATTCCTTCGCCAGCACAGCACGATGCCGCTAACCATAGGGCTAGGGCTTTTCTTGCTAGATCGAGAATAGTGATTAGAAAGGTGAAGAGGTAGGGCTTAACAGCTTTGACATAATTGCATATTGACCGTAGCTGTTTATTTTTTCTCAATGCTACAGTTTGTAGCAGTCAGCCACTGTGGTAATATCAATAAGGAGTAGAGTAATGACAACAAATATTTATTTTACAATTTGGAATTTTTGTGTTACGGCATGTTAAGCTATTAGTTAAACTCTGCTAATGCTTGATAATGGCAAACTAACCGAAACCGGTAGCATTGAGAAAAAATAAACAGCTATGGTCATTATGTTATTTTGCAAGAGAACAGTGACTTCATTATTATTCATGATCGGATCTTCTGAAAGCTTTGACAGTTGATGCACCTTTCATTTATAGTTATAACATACTTTACCAAATACGACATGTTTTTAATGAATCTTCAATGCGCCAAGAACAAAGTTGTAGGGTGGATGTTGCCTCAGTGGAGGATTTGCTGATGCGAGGTGCGTAGTAGTTCCACTGTCTCTGCTTTGGGACCATTCGTGCGTAACCGCCAGAGCTCGAGTAGCCAGGAGCTGGTGTCTCTACCAGCTCCAATGTTAGAAGCGGAGCTTCCCCTCGCCCCTCCCTGGGGCATCCATATGCTGCCTCCAGGGGGGTCAGAAGAGAATTTGAACCTCAGCCCCGCATGCGCATTGCAACGCTCTGGCCACTGCCGCCTGTATTAAGCGGCCGCGCTACGACTCGTATAAATGCTGTCTCCGTGACGTTTCTCATGCGATAAAAACTGAATGTGCATATTGAATTATCTGATAGATGAAAACACTAGGCGCGCTGCTAGCGTGTATCCGAGACGCAAGCGAGACTCACTGTTGAGCCTCGGACACGCGCTAACACCGCGCCTAATGTGTTTCAAACGTCAATTTCAATTCGCAGTTTCTCCGTATATAATTGACGGACTCCATTCTTTTTGTGATTTTTCATTCTATCGATGGCTTAAGAAATAATATGGGGTATCCATTTAAAAAAAAAAAAACGTGTTTGTTTTGAAAATAATATTTCTTCACGTTGTAGAGTGTCTCATAGTACCTACTTTCATAAGCCCCTGCCGTCCGCTAATGATCGAGAAAGTGGTTTTTCTATATCTCGTGTAGTTTCAGAGATATCTGGGATGAAACAGTTGAGTGGGACACCCTGTATATTAAGATTGTACTTTTAAGTTCAAGAATGGGACGAAAGGATTGAATACTATTATTGTAAATCATGGAATACAAAAATTGTGAAAAAATTATATCCTTAAACATTCTCATTATCATTGCATTTGGGCGTACAGCATTGTGTATGTCTTTTAAGGGCATGTTGTTAATACAAATAATACCGAAATGCTGCTTTACTTGTTAGATGTTATTTAATGCTTATAAATACAGCAAAAGACCTATTTCCTCTATGTGGCCATCATCAGGCTATCTGCGGATAAAGATTTAACGTTAAAGTGAGTAAAATAGAGATACTTACACTTACACAAATGTCTAACTCAAATGTCAGATTAGTAATCATAAATTAATAACGTGACAAGCATGAAATAACACAAATACCATCTAAAGAACATTTAGACTGCAATACACGCAGTAACTAAAATAAAATTATACCACCACGATGCAATATGGACTTCAGTGTGGAATAATATGTCACGAAAATGTGTACCAAAATTGTAAGTATCTCTATTTTACTTATTTTAACGTTAAATCTGTGTCCACAGATAGCCTGATAATGGCCACACAGCCGAAATACGCCTACTGCTGTGCTTATAAGCATTAAATAACATCTACCAAGTAAAGCAGCATTTTGGTATTATTTGTATTAGCCTTATACATTGTATAATTTATTAATTAAATATGAATTGTTATAGTGGGAATATATACAATTTATTCCTGTGATTACATCGACGATGAGTGTCTTTATTTAAATCCTCCATTTCTATACTTACCCCATTTCTGTTTTCATGTAATTGTCTCTTCTTCTTTGGTATATCTAATACAATATAGGCGCTAATAGTCCGAAGCTAACCTGTGCTGACTCTACATACCATTCGTATATTCCGTATTTCTTGATTTCCAGAAGGCTTTTGACACCATACCTCACAAACGGCTTTTAATCAAATTGCGTGGTTATGGCATATCGCCCCAAATTTGCGACTGGATGGGGGATTTCCTGCCAGTTCGTAGTAATCGATGGCAAGGCATCAACTAAAACACAGGTGATATCGGGCGTTCCACAGGGTAGTGTTATTGGTCCTCTGCTGTTCCTTATTTACACAAACGATTTAGGGAAAATCTAAGTAGCTCTCTTAGGTTGTTTGCAGATGACGCCGTCATTCACCGTCAAGTAAAATCATCTGAAGATCAAAACCAGCTGCAGAACGATCTGAATAAGATATCACTGTGGTGTAAAAATTGGCAATTGACTCTAAATAATGGGAAGTGTGAAGTTGTCCACATGAGTACGAAAAGAAATCCGTTGAACTTTGTTTACAAGATAAATCAATCAAGAGTGAAGGCCGTAAACTCCACAAAATACCTAGGAATTATTATTACTTCAGACTTAAACTGGAAAGAACACATAGATAATAAGGTGGGAAAGGCGAACCAGAGACTGCGTTTTATTGGCAGAACTTTTAAAAGATGCTACAGAACTACTAAGGAAACTGCATACACTACGATTGTCCGTCCTTTTTTGGACTACTGCTTCTCAGTGTTGGATCCTTATCAGGTGGGTTTGACGGGGGACATCGAAAGAATCAAAAGAAGGACAGGTAGTTTTTTGTTGTCACGATACAGGGGAGACAGCGTTACGGAAATGATACAGGATCTGGGATGGGAATCATTACAACAACGGCGCTTATCACTGCGGCGTGGGCTACTTAAGAAACTCAAATCGCCAACATTCTCCTCCGAATGGGAAAATATATTGTTGACTCCCACTTACATAGGTAGAAATGATTATCAGAAAAACATACGAGAAATCAGAGCTCGAACGGAGAGATTCAGGTGTTCTTTCTTCCCGCGCGCTATTCCAGAATGGAATGGGAGATGAAATAGTATAACTGTGGTTCGATGAATCCTCTGCCAGGCACTTAAATGTGATTTGCAGAGTATCCTATGTAGATGTAGGAGAACTTCGGGCAAGTAGCAGAGCAAAGTCTACGACTGTTGTTCTGTAATAAACCGAAAAGAAGGCGAGACGGTCGCTGGAGGTCGACGACTGCGGCTGCAGCGCCGGCAGCCAATTGTGTGGGGCAGCGTGGCCGCGGCGCAGCTGATCTGGCTGGCGCCACGGGCTGATAGACGGGCTCGTTTGACGCTAACGAGGGCGGCATCCCGGCGGCCGGCCCATTATTACTAGTCGGAAAGTCGCCGCCATTAGCCGGACAATGGGCGCGCAGCAGAGGCCAGAAGAATGGCGGTCCTCAGAAATGCGTCGCCACCGCCGGATGGCCGCCGCCGCCCTCGCCACCCACGCCGGCCGCGGCCGGAAGCCCGGCGTCGCCCCGGGCTTCGAAATAACGAGCGCGCATTGTGGTGGCCTGCCAGGGCCGTCAAAGCCGCCGCGCGGGCTAATGTCATTGTGCCGCCACTGTCTCCGCGCCTGCTAATTATGACACCTGCGGAGCGCAGCGCGCCCCACCTGAGTCCGCCTGCTGACACTCGATAACAAGGCCAAATCACGACACCGGCACATGGGGATGTGATGTTTGTCAACACACTGCCTGTTTCTGTTTGACTACTGGCAGTGTACACCACTGGCTATCAAAAATGCATCACCAAGATGCCATGACATGTCGGATATAAATATACGCTGCACCAAACGATTAGGGGTGAAGGTGGGAAATCATACAGGATATACTGTAGCGTGTTTTACTGAGATGGGACTGACACCATAATTGTCAAAGATGGCATTCTCGTGTGGAACATGGACTCACTCGACTCATAGGGAGAGGGATGCGGAATAACACAAGACTCCAAGTTTGACATGTATTTAACGTAAGTTTTACAACAATTCTGAGGACTTTGCCGGCCGCGGTGGCCGAGGTGACTGAGGCGCTCCAGTCACGGTCAGCACGGCCACTACGGTCGGGGGTTCGAATCCCCCATCGGGCATGGATATTTGTGCCGTCCTAGTTCGTAAGTAGTTCATAAGTAGTTTGTAAGTTTAGGGACTGATGACCCCGTAGTTAAGTCCCATAAGCTTAACAAACATTTGAACATTTTTGAGGACTTGAAACCACTTATTATTGCGGTTACACAAGTGACATGCTAAACAGAACTCTGTACTTGAACGAAACGGTCTGGCTGTCTCGAAAGAACATTTACAGCGAGAGAATGAATGACCGCGCCACGCCATTGTGCCACCAGTGTCTCCGTGCCTGCTAAGTATAACACCTGCGGAGCGCAGCATGCCCCACCTGAGTCTGCCTGCTGACACTCGATAACAAGGCCAAATCACGACACTGGCACGTGCCGATAGATGGGGATGTGATCTTTATCAACACATTGCCTGTCTCTGTTTGACTACTTGCAGTGGACACTACTGGCTATCAAAAATGCATCACCAAGATGCCCTGAGATATCGGAGCCAAATATACGCTGCTCCAAACTATTAGGGGGGAAGGTGGGAAATTATGCAAAATATACTGTAGCGTGTTTTACTGAGATGTGACAGACGCCATAATTGTCAAATATAGCATTCTCTTGTGAGACATGGGCTCACTGGACTCATAGGGAGAGGGATGCGGAATAACTCAAGACTCCAAGTTTATACATGCATGTAACATAAGTTTTACAACAATTCTGAGGAGTTGAAACCCCTTATTCTTGCAGTTACACAAGTGACATGCTGAACAGAACTCTGTACTTGAACGAAACGGTCTGGCTGTCTCGAAAGAACATTTATATTGAGAGAATGAATGACCGTGCTGCCACTACTGTCGGGGGTTCGAATCCCCCCTCGGGCATGGATATTTGTGCAGTCACTAGAGTTAGCTAGTTCATAAGTAGTTTGTAACCTTAGGGACTGTTGACCCCATAGTTAAGTCCCATAAGTTCAACAAACATTTGAACATTTTTTTACCGTTCCGCGCGGGCTAATGCCATTGTGCCCCCACTGTCTCCGCACCTGCTAATTATGACACCTGCGGAGCGCAGCACGCCCCATCTCAGTCTGCTGACACTCGATAACAAGGCCAAATCATGACACCGGCACATGGGGATGTGATGTTTATCAACACACTGCCTGTTTCTCTTCGACTTTTACATGTACACTACTGGCTATCAAAAATGCATCACCAAGATGCCCTGAGATGTCGGAGCCAAATATACGCTGCTCCAAACTATTAGGGGTGAAGGTGGGAAACCATGCACAATATACTGTAGCGTATTTTACTGAGTTGTGGCTGACACTATAATAGTCAAAGATGGCAGTCTCTTGTGGAATATGAGCTCACTCGACTCATAGGGAAATGGAAATGAGCGTATGGCTCTCTTGGCCGGGAGATCCCTTACAGGATTGTTCGACCGCCTGAGTGTAAGTCTTTCTATTTGACGCCACGTGGGCTACTTACTTACCAATGATGATGAGATGATGATGATTAGGACAACACACAACACCCAGTCCCTTGCTGGTAATCGAACCCGGGCCTCCTGCGTGGTAGTCAGCGACGCTTCCACTAAGCTATGGAGGCGGACACTCATAGGGATAGGGATGAGGAATAACACAAGACTCCAAGTTTAGACATGTATTTAACATAAGTTTCACGACAATTCTGAGGACTTGAAGCCCCTTATTCTTGCAGTTACACAAGTGACATGCTAAACAGAACTCTGTACTTGAACGGAACGGTCTGGCTGTCTCAAAAGAACATTTACATTGAGAGAATGAATGACCTACTGTTGGACACCTTTGCCGTGCAAGCCTCGGCTGCAGGAAACGCTGAGTGAATATGCTGGCGCAGCGGAAGCCGGCGTTAGCTGACTGCGCGGAAGTGCGGCTCGCCGATCGCTGTGCAGGCAGCAGGCCTTAGAGCTCCGTGGAGGCAGGACCGTGCCGCTCTATCCGGGATGGCGTGTGACGGCTATGAGCGGCGAACTCGCGTTCTCCGCCGGGCGATGTCAGGAGGCTGCGCCCCACCCAGGAGATGAAGGTAGAGCTCACTGGCTGGGTCCCAGGAAAGCTGCCATTGTCGCCACTGCTACGCTTCCATCCTCCGCGGCGTTGCATGGGAGCTGACTGGCTCTCGTCGGCCCCTGGTCTTCTGGTGTCGAAGACACGACTCTCCGATGACGGCTGCGGCGCCCCGGCGCTTCTGGTGGTTTGGTCCGCACTCTTGTCCATCTTCCGATGACTCTGCCGACCTGTGGTTAGAGGGGTCCATTTATAGTCGAAAAGTTGCTACTAGAACGTTCTGGTTGCTCCGTTGACCTGCTTACGTTAGCGTAAGACACTTTAGTAAGATGACAAAGTCACGCTCTACACGTAGTCTGTGTTGTTGCGAGAGTTCCCCTTTCGGACGCGCACGTGCCTCAGACGAATAACACTCCGGCCAACCCTGTTTACAACTGATTTTCGTAACCGCTGCTGCTGCTAACCCACTGTCTGTCTGCTGTTCAGTTGTCCATTCAAGTACAATTCCCATAGTTATTTTATTATTAAATATTATATCCTCACACACTCTATTGATTTATTTTACACTTTTCATTAGTACACTCTACAATACATATGGTAACGTATATTATTCAGATATTGGTTGTAACTGCATTTCGTGTGTGATACAGTACACATGCTGATAAATGGGGATGTGATGTTTATCAACACACTGGCTCTTTCTATTTGACTTCTACACTGCGAGGGTGAAGGTCGGGGTGAGAGTTTAAAATTAGAGAAAGTTTAATTTTTTGAAACTCACAACCACCAGCTGCGAACCAAATTCCTAAACATGCAAGAACACTGGAACTGTTATTGCGACTGTTTGACTCGTTTTCTAGGGGATGATATCACACGTTCGCAGCTTTCCTTCCCTGCATATGATTAACAAAACAAATTCATAATAAGTTCATGTTCATGAGAGAAAAGGGTGTACTAACTACTATTTTAGAAAACACGTGAAAGTTCACTTTATGTTGTTTATTTCACAATACTTGAACCCTGTGGCTGTCGCGTCTGTACGTCGGTAAATGTACCAAATAAAGTTATAGCTCGTGAGCCCCCAGACAAAATGAATATTTGTCGCGAATTGATTTCACACCACATGGCTGTCTCAAACACCGTTTACGTTCATGCCTATGCGACGACACGTGTTACATTAACAAATCACAGTCACTTTAATTTAATGCGATGCACACCTTGTTCCACCGGCTAAATATTCACAAACACACAGTAGCATTCGATTTAACTTGGTGCAGACTACGACGAGCACCCACATGTGGCGATTGCCACACACAAAACTCAAGTCACCACCTCGAGATCCACTTGCCGACCGACTGCAGAACGACGCCGCCCGGCCAGTTCTCCACGTGGTCTCGAGTCCTCACTTCCTGCCCAGGCGCGCGCGCGCGCCAAAACTCAACTGCCGGGGTTTTTTCCCCTACGTCATCAACTTCCCTATGTAAGCTGTTGTAACCGATTTGCCAACGTACAGCGCTCAGCCAATACATTTCTAAAACTTTACTTAAAATCAAAATAATTACACTACACATTAAACAAATATTTTCTTGCGTTTTTATATTAATATAAACATCCTTTGTACTGTTTATCATAATTGTGCAATTTCTTATACCACAGATAAGTGATTTAACTGAATACTTCAAGATAAAATACAAAAGATTAATTGAAAATAAGATGAGAAATAGTTAATATATTATTTTTATAAACAAACATTGCCATGCTAGTTGTGTAACTGTCTTGTCTTCGTTGGTAATTTATTACTTTTCATTGTCAATTAAATATATTACGTTAGATGTGACTATATTAGCTAATGTATTGTTTATTTATCAACAGGCTATTTTGTAATGAGGGCCTTAAAGGTTCCTAACTGCATCGTATTACTTCAAATGCCAGTAGTATTACAATATTTGTGCACTGCACTGTGCCTGGCACTCGCCATTGTCCCTCTCTCCCCTCACCGGAAACGAACTGTAAAATCCTAAGTTGGAACAAGCCACCAACATCGGCCTGCTCGCTGGCCTCCCGTCAGCTACAAGCACACAGCAAATCTCAACGTGGAGAATTTCTACCTATGGCCTAACTATAAATGTTGTCACCCAACTGTGTACATACATTGCTACCATAATTAATAAGATTAAAATTGTGTAACATTTAGTGCATTGGCATGGTCAATGTTTGCAGTGAACTTCATACTGTTTAATTATCAAATGCTATTGATTACCGGTATTTCTATTGGGCTGTAATCTCACAACATGTACACTATTGGCCATCTGAAAGTCATCACCAAGATGCCCTGACATGTTGCAACGAAATATACACGACTTAACAGCAATTAGGGGATCTGGTGAGATATCATACACAGTATACAAATGTAACGTATATTATTCAGGTATTGGTTGCAATTGCATTTATTGTGTGATACAGTGCATTATTTGACTTTCTAAACTCTGTACTTGAGGTTTATATGGCGTTCACGTAACCCTTTTTTCCACCCAAATCCACCCGATCGTGCGGGTTCATTTTTTTTTTTTTTTTTTTTTTTTTTTTTTACGACAATCTCAATCTTTTGCCTTGCTTCCAACCAACCTGCAACGATAGTGCAGGTTACATGCTACGCGTTTCTCACAGGTTAGTAGCTAATAATTAAGTTACATTTAATTGTTTCGAGGATTTACTGGGCCTAGTTATTTGTAATAGTGTGTACAACGTTGTGATATTGATAATTATTAGTAACTTCATATCTGTGCATAGTAATTGTGCGTTAAATTTGTGCTAGCATAATTGTGTGGGTTAGGCGTTGATTGTGTAACTTCAGCCTCTAGTGGGTGTTTTTGATTGTGTCATTGGCCTCCCTCTATTACTGCTTTTCATAAAGTTTGAATGAGAAAGTTTTTATGCACATTTCTGTTATTGTACGCAGGTTTATCAGACAATCACATTCGTTCTCTGTTAGAGGATTAGGATTTGAGTGGTGTTTCGTCAGATGAAGACAACGAGTTTGTTCCTTCTCCTTTTCAAACAGTCAGCAGGCAGACGACTCGTCTGATGATGATCTCAGTGCTGAAGAAGTTCCTGAAGTTCCTGAAGACCACATAGTTCACGCTGTGTCACAGAAGGTCACTTTCTCGGAGATCAAATTATGTTCAGAAGTTTCGTCCACCAAAAATTAATTACAGTGCTGTTGAGGTCAGTGACAAAGAGGTGCGATCTGAGTTACCTATTTCATGAATCATTAGATAAGAGCGTAATTTCAATGTAACACTTTTCTGTTAATAAGCTTTCATTTGAACCCATTTGGTACTTTGTCCATTGTAATTTATATAAAGAAAATACTAGCGAAGAATCTAGAAGGTTCGATTGGCGCCAGAAAAGACAGAGAAACAACTAGCAGCCACACCTGGCCGAGCACAGTCCAGTGTCGACCTTCCAACTGTTAAAATGTAGAACCATGTCTTATTACAGAGCATTATAAAACTTTTACATTTGTTAGCATGGCACTATTATTTATTGTGATGTGACTATGGTTCAATGTACCGCTCAGATTTGTGGATTTCGCTGAGAGTGTGGAAACGTTGTAAGAATAAATTTAAAATCCATCCCGTGTTTTACGAAGAAAATCGTCGTTAGAGCTCTTAAATTATTTTCACGGCATGCACACCAGGTAATGTCCGTACGGATTCAAGCTGACATTCCATATATCACTCTGTCCTTGCGTAGTTTAGCACAATAAACACTCATTGATTCTCCGTGTATACCATAGCGAATCGAAATTTCTGAACTCAAAACAAAACACTCAGTCACACAGTATATAACACACGACCAGGTCGTCTTTGAGTGAGGACGGGGCCCAGTGACAATACTGCCAGACTCAGCACTGTAGCAAAATATCCGAGAACACCCGTAGCCGTAACCGGCTGGCGGAGCGGCAACAACCGGCAAAGGCGCCGCACATCCCAAGGACTTCTCCCGGGCGTCTTTCGTGTGACGCCCTGATTATTAATTTAAGCCTGGTCATTCCATGTTCTTCGTGCTAGTACTATTCCTCGTCAAACATTGGGTCTGTAAGTTTTCTTTGGTATGCTGATTTGATCTATACGTAGATGTTCATGCCATTCCTTCCTGTAGTCTTCCACCTTTTCTACTATTCCTACAACACAGAGCTTCTCTCTTATCTCATTCTTCCTATTTACTAATCTGTATTTATTGTATTGCATTGCTGTCTTCATCCCCTCTTCCTCTCTTCTGCAAAAAACGTTTCGTCATGAATACAGAACTAATGGCCTGGAATACAACACTACATTAGATCATCGTTGGTAATACAGTATATAAAATCAGCCGGCCGCGGTGGCCGAGGGGACTGAGGCGCTTCAGTCACGGTCTGCACGGTCACTACGGTCGGGGGTTCGAATCCCCCCTCGGGCATGGATATTTGTGCCGTCCTTAGTTGTAGGTAGTTCATAAGTAGTCTGTAAGTTTAGGGACTGATGACCCCGTAGTTGGGTCCCTTAAGCTTAAAAAACATTTGACCATTTGAACATATAAAATCAGCATGGACTGCTATACCCCAGTATTCCATCTGAAGCCTCTTTGATTCAATGTCATTGCATGAAGCTGCGGTTATACCAAGAAATGATGGAAACCATCATTGCTAATTTCGTATCTTCATCACTTAAAAAATGGTAGCTCTATTTCATTCACATTACCTTCGTAAAACGTGTTGTTCAAATGTTTGTAAATCTATGGGACTTAACTGCTTGTTTATTAGTCCCTAGCTTACAAACTACTTAAACTAAGTTAAACTAAGAATAACACACACACCCATGCTTGAGGGAGGGCTCGAACCCCCGACGGCGAACAGCCGCGCGCACCGCAGCACGGCACCCCAGTGCGCACGGCTATTCAGTGTCGGCAAAACTTATTGTGTGCGGTACTTTTTGGTGTCGGATTCCTGAAAGAGAGTACTGTCTTTTCCTACAGTAACCGTTTCCGAAAGGCCGTATTTGTGTCTTGTCAGCACCAGGGCTTCAAAACCCAGACTTATTTTCCTATCTCATTATTGTTAGTCCTGAAATATGTATGTTTAGCTCACGCAAAGTGAAATAAGCACTAGGTCCTGTCATTTAATGTGATTAAATAATGCTGATAGGTCGCTGAGGCTTTAATTAATTGAACTCCTTTATTACTAGTTTCGGGCACGAATGTTCAAATGTTTGTTAAGCTTAAGGGACTTAACTACGGGGTCATCAGTCCCTAAACTTACAAACTACTTATGAACTACCTACAACTAAGGGCGGCACAAATATCCATGCCCGACGGGGGATTCGAACACCCGACCGTAGTGGCCGTGCAGACCGTGACTGAAGCGCCTCAGTTTCCGGCTCGGCCGACCGTCAGATAACCGCTTTGCATCGTTTACAAAATGAAATGCTAACACATCAGAGACATGTATCCTACATGTAGCAGCCACCTTTGGATACACGTTTCTGATGTGTTAGCATTTCATATTATAAACGATACAAAATGGTTATCTGATGGTCGTCCAAGCCCGAAACTAGTAATAAAGAAAGTTCCATTAATTAAAACCTCAACGACTATCAGCATTTTTTATCATATTGTCTTAACGAGAAATGGTCGCATACCCCACGCATGACTTCAAATCGTTTCTGGGACCTATGACTTGATACGTGAAGACGTCTAGGACTGTTACTTACGTTATGAAAAGAGTCTGATCGTGAGTAGCAAACGAGAGTTAAATTAATATACGAGTATGTGTGTCAACCTTACTTGTATACATGTAATTTCTATTACTATAAGAAAATAGTATTGAAAATATTGGACGCCAGCCTGTATTGGGTTTGCTTCTGAGACAGTGAGGTTGTCGATTTTTTTTAAAAAAAAGAAAGAAAAGTCCCAACCCGGCGTCTGGGACAAGAGAAAAGTTTTAAGTGAGTTGCCGCTAGGCGGAGCATTGTGGAAACCGCGACCGGCGCGGCCCCAGAGGAAAATCTCCCAGGCGGAAACTCGTAGCCGCCCGCCCTTTGCTCGGAGAGAGAATTCGCGCTTGTGGCCACGCCTTCCGCCGCTGATAAATAATGGATATCGGAAACTGCCGCCCTTCAAAAGTGGCTGCTTATCTGCTCCAAATACACAATAAGCCCAAATCCAGTACTCGCACGCTGCTTTTCTGCGGCCGCACAATACCACTAAGTGTATCTGTACAATTAGACTACTGTCACTACAGTTACAGCCGACCTATACATAGGCACAGACATCTACATACAAACGCATGGGCCAGCCGCGGTGGCCGAGGTGACTGAGGCGCTCCAGTCACGGTCAGCACGGCCACTACGGTCGGGGGTTCGAATCCCCCCTCGGGCATGGATATTTGTGCCGTCCTAGTTCGTAAGTAGTTCATAAGTAGTTTGTAAGTTTAGGGACTGATGACCCCGTAGTTAAGTCCCATGAGCTTAACAAACATTTGATTTGAATAACAAACGCATGGAAGACCTATCTCGATATGTGGCAGAGGGTACTTTGTGTGTCACTTGCACTTCCTCGTTTCCCTTTTCCAGCAGCGAACTGTTCGAGACTCAATGTGCTCTCTGACCCCCTTAATTTTGGCCTCATGATCGTTTCGTGAAATATATGTAGGAGGAAAAAAATGTTGCATGCCTTTGAAAACAACATAAGCTGTCCGTAGCCCATACCACGATACAGAATGCCTCCCTTGTAGCGTCTGCCCTTGGAATTGACTATCTTCGTGCCGCTTTCATTGCTGCTAAGTAAACCTGTAACCAGTCGTATCGTCTTTGCTGGACCTCTGCTAAATGCTTTATCATTTCCACCTGGTACGGATGACGCAGTGACTAGTATTGGTAGAATTTTGTAAGCTACTTCATTTTTTGGTGATCTTCACTTGCTGAGTATTCTTCCAGTGAATCATAGTCAGGCATCTGTCTTCCTCACGACTAATTTTAATTGCGAATTTTGTCGAAGTAACTGCTTCCATTGATTGTTCTGGAACTGCGTGATCTTAATAAATGTTCTTATTCACAGCACGTTACATCTGAACTAGTGTCTAATTCCGCAATTTTTTTATTTTATTATTGTTTTTTTCGTTTTGGTGCGGCGGGATGGACTATCTCTCTCTCTCTCTCTCTCTCTCTCTCTCTCTCTCTCTCTCTCTCTCTCTATTTGTCTCTTTAGAAATCAAAAGTGAAGGCCGTAAACTCCACAAAATATTTAGAAATTACTATTACTTCAGACGTAAACTGGAAAGAATACGTAGATAATGTCGTGGGAAAGGCGAACCAGAGACTGCGTTTTATTGGCAGAACCCTTAAAAGATGAACTACTAAAGAGACTGCATACACTACGCTTGTTCGTCCTTCTTTTGAGCATTGTTGTCCAGTTTGCGAACCTTATCAGGTGGGTTTGATGGAGGACATCGAAAGAGTCCAAAGAAGAACAGCTCGTTTTGTATTGTCACAGTACGGGGGAGACAGCGTTACGGAATGATGCAGGATCTGGAATGGGAATCATTACAACAACGGCGCTTATCGCTGCGGCGTGGTCTACTTACGAAAATCCAATCACCAACATTCTCCTCCGAATGCGAAAATATATTGTTGACTCCCACCAACGTAGGTAGAAATGATCATCAGAATAAAATAAGAGAAATCAGAGCTCGAACGGAGAGATTCAGATGTTCTTTCTTCCCGCGTGCTATTCGAGAATGTAATGGGAGATGAATAGTATAAAGGTGGTTCGAAGAACCCTCTGCCAGGCACTGATTTGCAGAGTATCCCATATAGATGTAGAATAGAGGTTCTGAGGGTGTGACTTTAGTGGGGGACTGGGTGGGTGGGTGGGAGGGGGGTGGAGAGCACTGCAGCCCCATTGGCTCAGTCTTCATTTGTCACTGTATTGAACTTCATTTGTCACTCCTTGCAAAAGCATCTATACGCTGCAGAGCCCGTCCTGAATTTCTCTATAATTTTCCAGTACTGCGACTTCTCTATATCCAATAGAACCCACCGAGCGAGGTGGCGCAGTGGTATCACATTGGACTCGCATTCGGGAGTACGGTGGTTCAAGTCCACTTCCGGCCATCTAGATTTAGGTCTTCCTTGATTTCCCTAAATCACTCCAGGCAAATGTCGGGATGGCTCGTTTTAAAGGGCACGGCCGATATCCTTCCCAATCCTTAACCAAAGCGCCGTCTGTAATGGCCACGCTGTCGACGGGACGTTAAACCAACGCCACCTATATAAAAGTCCTGTGCGTTGTCTGCCAAGAGTAGTCATAACGCAAGCAAACTATTTGTCTTGTGTATCGTTGTGATGAGTTTGGGAGTACGTGCTCGTTGCTATGTGTGTGATTCTCCGTGCAGATGTTTGCTGGTCTGAGTCAAAATGCGTAATATGAATCTCCCGATTCCAATAGCGGTAATATATCTTACTAATAGTTCATAAATAATTTATACCAACAAAAATTTGTCTGTGAATCACATAAATAGCATTAAGAACATTCTGAAACACCGTGTGCAACATGCACGTGTTCCCAAACTCAAATTCAAATGTTTGTAAATCTATCGGACCCAACTGCGTGGTCATCAGTCCGTAGCTTACAAACTACTTAAACCTAGATAAACTAACCTAAGGACAAACACACACACACCCATGCCCCAGGGAGGACTCGAACCTCCACAGCGAGCAACCGCGCGCTCCGCAGCGAGACGCATTAGACCGCTCGGCTGCTCCACCGCGGCTTTCCAAACTCAGTACAGCGCTACATAAGACAAATAGTTTGCTTCTGTTATGACTGATCTTTGCAGACAGCGCACAGGCCTTGTACCTGGGTGGCGTTGGTTAAACCCTAAGCTTCCTTCCTTCTCAGTAGACATCCGCGGAAATTCTCAAAAAATATTCAAATGCTTGTATAGCGTATGGGACTTAACTACGGGGTCATCAGTTTCTAAACTTAAAAACTAATTATGAACTAGCTAACACTAAGGACGGCACAAATATCCATGCCCGAGGGGGGATTCGAACCCCCGACCATAGTGGCCGTGCATACCGTGACTGGCGCGCCGCAGTCCCCTCTCGTTGACCTTTCAACACTCAAATGTTCAAATGCTGGTAAAGTTATGGGACCTAATTGCAGTAATCATCGGTTCCTAAACTTACAAACTACTTAAACTATCTTATCCAAAGAACAACACGCACACCCAGCTCGAGAGAGGTCTCGAACCTCCGATGCCGAACGGCCGCGCATGCCACAGCCAGGCGCCTTAGTGCGCGCATGGCTGTTCCGCCGCGGTCTTTCAACACTGTTCTAGTTTATTTGTCTATACTGCGAAAAGTAACCGTCCTATAACACTCGGTCGGAGAAATTACATTCACATCAGGACAGTTCTAACCAGTGAGAATGATACAGTGCGTCCTCTTCGCTAAACCTCTTCAGTTCACTCACGTCCATAGTTTTTTGATTACGCGAAGCCGTATCAAACGTCTTCCGAAAGTCGAGGAACAAGGCATCCACATGGGAGCCTGTTTTTACTCCTTTCTGGGTCTCGTAGATAAACAGAACCAGCTGGGTTTCACACGATCTTTGCTTGACGCGTTATTCACTGCTGCAATCATTCTAACACGATCTTAAAGAGCCCTGGGCAGCGTTAGTTTCCTTCTTGCTCTTATTAATTAAATATACTACGATTACTTAATGTGGGGTGCGGCAGAAAGGGCATCGGACCGCCAAAATCCATAGTTAACTATGCCGTTCCTGCGCAAGAACGACTAAATTCAAATGTTCAAATGTTTGTAAATCTATGGGAATTAATTACTGAGGTTATCAACCCCTCGGCTTACAAAATAAACTAACCTGAGAATAAGACACACACACACTCCAGAGGGAGGGTATTACCTCCCACCAGTACATTTACGAGTCAGTTGGCAATTAAGTATACCTTGTTCCTAAATCACTAATTAGTTTGGAAGGAAATCGTTCAAAATTTAATCTCGGCCAATGTAGAGGAGGTTATAAATTGGTCGTTGCCGCAGCGTATCTGCGCACGATAAGGATCGAAACTTTTTTGAGGAAAAATTTGGAAAAAATATTTTATAAGTTGTTAAAGCTGCCAAAATGATGAACAAACGGGTGGAGCTGTCCGAAATTAGCAAAAGAAAATTGTTTATGTTCGACACACTCACTGAATGAGCGAACAAATTTTGAAAAATGATTTAATTATCAAAAATAATTAATGAAGGGTTAATTAAGTAGGTGGGCAAACACACAGAATTCGTACTACGCTAAGATAGGCCAAGCTCCATACCCGAATGACACCACACAAATATGTTCTGAAAATTAAATCATCTATAAAGCACTGCAGTAATCTTACAAATATTGCATGTAATAAGCAGCAAAGCTATTTTGGTGTTACTATTAAACTTGATTCTCACCGTAATGACTATTGCATTTTACACACAATAAAATACAGTAAGCAAATCGTACTCGTTAATTGAGTACCTTAATTGTCTTAGCTTGAGAGCTTAGTAATTACATAATCAAAATTACACCCTTTTTTGTTACATAATTGACCAATATTATGAATTTACTTACAAGTCTTAAATGTACTAGTGACTCAACCGATTAATTAACACCTTTTATCTGAGAAACTTATTACTCTCAAAAATATTATACCTGCAATAACCAAATGGAAACATTTATTAGCTGTAATCTTTTAACTAACACTGTCCGTTATTTGTTTCTACACAGTGACTTAATTATCCTGCCCTTAAGCACGAGGTGTTAACTGGATATGTCTGAATCAAAGCAAATTTACGATTTAGGCCTTTCAATAATGCACAACTAAAAGTTCACTGATTTGCACGGCGTTAAATTTGCTCCACTTCTTGTAATTGAAATTTTCACTCCAAATGAGTATAACAAATACTTCTCATTATCACTTTTAATATTCTATGATTTGACCTTGGAATAACAATGATGTGGATAGGAAGGAACCTGTATGGTACCTGTTTTAGGTAAAAAGTCGTGAACACTGTTTTCACTAATTCTGGTCCGCTATTGAGAAAAGAGTTCTAATACATTGGCTAGCCGTACATTCTAATAGAAGAGTAATTGGATGGATGAAACTTTTGAAAGGCGACGTGTGTCGTAGTCGGTCCTTATTGGCAGTCGGTAATTAGCATAACAGGCTCTTTTCGACGGCGGAATATTTCCAACAAACATTGGGCACACAGTACTATTATTCTTACGTGCCTCTTCTTGATGGCTTTTACTGAGCCCATAACCATTTAATTAGACCTGATTAATAATTTCAGGTTGGCCTTTGCCGACATCACAACTACTTCACACCGGCTTTCGAGTACAACGACTATGAGTTCTGCTCTGCTACTCTGCTACTGACGCGCCTCAGCGTTCCAGCGACCAAAGCTCTCAGCCAAAGATTGGGGTATACTTACACTGTCGAAGTTCTTGTCTACGCCAGCGTGTCTGCTACATCGATATAAATATTATTTCATTTACGATATTGAAATCGGCACACAAAATTTACATTGTATTCAAAATAAAAGCACATAAATAAATCAAAACGTATATACACAATAGAATACGTAATTGCGTAATACATTTATCAGTTAAAGTGACCGTGAGTTCAATATCTCTGTTTCTCGGGAGTAGTTTTATCTTTGGTTTTGTGAATTCTTTGGCCACTGATATAATGCCCCCTGGCGATTGGTGTGAGAAGGAGGACTCGCGATCGGGAGCTTGGTCTGGAAGTACGGAGTGGCGGCGAGACACCGACAAGTAACCAAATGTTCAAATGTGTGTATAGTCTATGGGACTTAACTACGGGGTCATCAGTCCCTAAACTTACAAACTACTTATGAACTACTTACGAACTAGGACGGCACAAATATCCAAGCCCGAGGGGGGATTCGAACCCCCGACCGTAGTAGCCGTGCAGACTGTGACTGGAGCGCCTCAGTCTCCGCGGCCGGCGACAAGTAACCGCCCATGTGGTTTGATTTTCGTTTGCTGCGTGTTCCTCTTTGTCCGGGCATTAATGACTCGTGTTGTTGCCTGCGGTCTAGAGCTCATGGTGTCGACAGTAATCGCCATGCCTTGTCAAGAGGAAACGGCCTAGTGTTCTTCTAGGGCCTTACTTCAGTTGAAGAATAACCCTTTGTACATTTGTGGCCGCTAGTTGTGGCTGCTCAAGCACAGATTAATGAATTGCCGTCTTGTGCGGCCTCTGTTGTTTATACACTGCTGTGCAAAGGTACGATTTGGTAGAGTATATTATGTTGAACATGTGATTATTTGTGCTAAGCTATTATTCTGCTATAGAAGCAGTAATTGGTCTGTTCGATTTAGTGCCTAACAGTAGTTGTTTATACGAAATTAACTTCGGCACTGGAAAGTTCGAGTTCTAACCGCAGGAACGGCTGATGGTAACATTTTGTGGACATATTTCATCATTCATTCTGTGTGCATTTGTTAACTTATTTACTATACCCTTTGACAGTAGTGAGCGTAGAAATGTTATCTTACACGTGGTTAAAATTTTACTATGAAAAGTTTGTTTAGCATTACCCGTCCGTGGCACCTTTTCTGTCTGTTATTTTATTGACCTATTCGTGTTTGAATTAGTTTTAATGTGCTTGGTCTTATCCTGTTACATGTTCTGGAGCTAATCAGCCCTGGGGAGCCGAACGCAACGGGCGGTGTCTCGGTCGTAGCGTGAGGTCTACGTGCCCGCCGTGGGAGTTGCATTAGGGAGGTACCGTTCCTTGCCAAGGTTTCCAAACTGAGTGTTTAGCTGTTTGGTTTACCTCAGGCTCTTCAAGCTTGCGCCCACTTTATTTGTCTGTTCCTTGAATTCTGCAGCTTTAAGGCCGAAATGTAAAGAATAGTATTTGAAGCGTTGGTACTTGGTGTAGATTTGTTGGTGTAATTATCTAAATTTATTGTAAGTTATTTAACTTTGATAGTTCAGTTAATGATTTAAAGCTACAGTTACAGATTTTTTTTAAATTTTTATTTGATAATCATTTGTACGTCAATATTATTACGGTAATTGTCTTAGTTTTTGAAATGGCTTAGCAAGGCAAGCCTTAGTTTAATTTTTAACTGTTCCCTTTCTTATTAATGAAAATTTGTGTACTCCATGGAGGTCAAACTGATCAAAGTACGTGAAAAATGTTCAAATGTTTGTCAAGCTTAAGGGACTTTTGACTGCGGGGTCATCAGTCCCTAAACTTAGAAACTGCTTATGAACTACCTTATATTAAAGACGACACAAACATCCATGCCCGAGGGGGGATTCGAACCCCTGACAGTAGCGGCTGTGCAGACTGAGACTGGCGCGCAGCAGACCACTCGGCCACTGCGGCCGGCATAAAACACTGTGATTGTTCCTTTTGAATTTAAGGAACTTAGAAGGTGTATACAAAAACCTTACTATTTGGTGATAAATATCCATGTTGGTTTGGTTATATTAATAAAGTGTAGCAAGTAAAGATACGTAGATGGGCCTACCTTTCCTTACTCAGTCCAAATGCACCCTGCGATCTTGATAGTTGTTAAAAATAATCGTTCAAAAAGTCTTTCTTCAATGTGGTTCAGGAACACTAAAATAACAAATCGTGGTAAAGGTATTTCACGGTAGCTTATTAGTAAAAACGTATCTTCTGTAACTGCAAATACATCTACTTCAGGTTACAAATGAAACATAAAAATCTTACTGTCCTAGATTTGATAATTGACTTTTCGGTTCTGGAAGTGGAATTCAAATAAGAGTAGAAAGAAAAACAGGTGTAATGGACAGCAAAATCTGCAGTCTAGAACAGTAATAACTAAGCCATACGCGACATTACATCAAATGGACGGAATGTGTTATACATTACTGCCACAAATTCTCATACTTCACTTTTTTTCTCCCCGAGATAATAAATTTCACATTATATGTAGCATTTTTTTTTAATCCTCACAAAATTCAAAGACATAACTTTGCTTGGAGATGACAACGCTCCCAGTACATAACTATGTAGAAACAGTTCCACATTGGCGCAGAATGTAAAAGAAGGTAAAAACCAAAATAAGACTGACGACTTTTTAGGCCTAAATTTACATATAACTTAATACGGTAGTAAAATCAATATATTTTGTTTACACAGCATTAAAAAAATGGAAAATCCACTGATGATGGCACTGAGATGCTGAAACTAGTTGACTGTATAACAAAACAGTGTTGAACATTTATAATATCATGCTACTGACTGGGTGACCGTTCCCGCAAGAGATTCGAGTTCTTCCTTGGGCATTCGTGTGTGTTATCCTTAGAGTAAGTAAAGGTATTTTGTGTAATTGTATGTAACTGCCATACATTTTTCTTCCTGTTGTTTGTTGCTCTCCTGTTGACGGCAGAATTGCCGAAACCGCTCGAGCATAGCAAATTAAAGTATTTCACAGTTCTGAGCACAAAAATGATTTTTTTCAAAGTACATCGTGGCTGTGGACAGCAACTTAAAAACAACATTAAGTTAAAGTCTAGAGAGTGATGACCATAGCGGTTTGGCCCATTATGTTTACAAACATTTAAAAAAATTTTAATACTTGTAAAACATGCAACTATGTATGATCTCCTCTGTGTATTTCGTGTACACCATCTCTTCTCTGGACATTTCAGAATGCAGAAATATTTGCGGAATTAATTACAGATGGAAAATTACTAATGGTACAATTGATTTTGCATGTATTTCAAAACCGTAATGATTTCATAGTAAAATAGGTACTTATTCACGTAAACACGCGTAAATTTTGTGTAAAAAAAGGCTTCCTACAGTTCATTCACATAGTGAGTTCCTAAGAAAATCGCTAAATAATTCAATACTTTCTAATCGTTTCACAAAAGGCTTCATAACAGAGTAATACATTTCCGTAAAGCGCTGGCGTCGTAAATAAATCGCCAATCCTTTATTTTCATCTAAGGCCACGCTCTCATTGTATATAGACCCTTTAGGTTGGATGACAGGTAGCAGAACAGAATTTACAGTGTGTCTGCATAAAATTTAGTGGTGTAACAGCCGCGACAGTATGTCCGTGCGTACTAAGGTTCCCAGCTGTCGTGCACGCGGCCGTTCGACATCGGGGGTTCGAGTCCACCTTCGGGCATGACTGTCTGTGTTGTCCTTAGCATATGTCATTTTAAGTTAGCGTAAATAGTTTGTAAGATTAGTGACTAATGACAATGTCCCTTAGATTTACAAACATTTGAACATTTTAATTTGATTTAAGTGTCGTAACACCATGCTGCCCTTAATACATGCTGCCGAAGAGTTTCTCAAGGAATGCCTGTGCTCTAATTAAGAAACTTCTACATTTACATCTACATCTACATGGGATACTCTGAAAATCACACTTAAGTGCCTGGCAGAGGCTTCATCGAACCATAATTATAATATTTATCTCCCATTCCATTCTCGAATAGCGCGCGGGAAGAAAGAACGCCTGAATCTCTCTGTTCGAGCTCTGATTTCTCGTATTTTATTCTGATGATCATTTCTGCCTATGTAAGTGGGAGTCAACAATATATTTTTGCATTCGGAGGAGAACGTTGGCGATTGGAGTTGCGCAAGTAGCCCACGCCGCAGCAATAAGCGCCGTTGTTTTAATGATTCCCATCCCAGATCCTGTATCATTTCCGTAACGCTGTCTCCCCTGTATCGTGACAATACGAAACGAGCTACCCTTCTTTGGACTCTTTCGATGTCCTCCGTCAAACCCACCTGATACGGATCCCACACTGGGCTGCAATACTCCAAAAATGGACGGACAAGCGTAATGTATGCAGTTTCTTTTGTAGTTCTGTTGCATGTTTTAAGTTCTGTAGGTATGAATCGCTACGAAGACAGGCCCTTGGGGTCCGAAAACTTACACAATGTATTTGAACATATCAGTGATCGACAGAAGCTTAATATTCGGCGTGAGCTAATGCACGATAGGGTGATGGGCCCATTATTCTTCGCATAAAAAACCCGAACGGGAAATTTCTGCGACGACAGATAGGAGGGCTGCAGCCATCCATCACCTTCCAACATGATGGTGCAGCGCAGACTGGAGTCTGAACGTGCTGTATGGGGTGAATGACTCATTTCCTGACAGGCGGGAGCCACCACGCTCTCCCCATCCCTCTGTGTGGTTACGTCAACGACCGCGTGAACATAAATAAATGAAGTAATGCGGGTCGAATTGACTATCACTGTAACAATTTCAGAAAATATTTTTGGAGTAACAGGGATCGTAACTGAAGTTATATTTTTTTTAAACACAGTCTCGACCGCAATAGGACTTTTTATTGTTGTTGGGCAATTGGTTTCAATCTGCTTTTGAGATCATCTTCAGGCCAACTGCAATACAATAATGTTACAAATATTAAGAGGGATTAACAGAAGATGATATTATGATAACTACTCTAACAGTAAAATAATAACAAAGTTGATTGTTATACCTATGACAGCAACGCTCGAGCTTTTGTATACGGTACTTATAAGTACATGATTAACTCCCAGTGATGTAACGTCGCAAGGGGGGAGAGGGGGAGGTCGGAGCATACCGTATATAAGCTAGAGCTTTGCTGCAGTAATCCGCAGTTGATTCCCATGGCCAACGGTTCCTAACCTGCTCACAATCGACTGCCATGAGTGTCACATTTCACTTTGATATTATTTTACTGTTAGAGTAATTACCATAATATTATCTTCTGCATAATCCTCTTAATATTTATAATATTCTGTTGCAGTTGGCCTCAAGATGGTGTCACAAACAGACAAACAGTTCCCTAAGAACAATAAAAAAAATTCTCTTGCTATCGAGACTGTATTTTAAGAAATAGGATATCACCTTAACATTCTACAAGCGACAGATAGGCACACATTGTATTCTGTCATAATAAAAATACTTTTTCCAACAAAACGCAACGCTCGGTCCTTAATAGTTTCAATGTTATGAATTTTGGTAGTGTTAAGGGGACTTGATTACAATTAAATATCCAACTACATTTCTATTAACTAAAACTGTAATCTCCAAATAAATATAAAATGTCCTATATAATTCTAGAACAGACTTTGTGGCTATATCTCCTTAATGTAATTTCTCACTTCAATACTATACTGCACCTTAATAAAGGAAAAAAAGTTGGAATTCGACATTTCGAGAGACGTGCTTTCTGCTGTATAACTGATTTCAAAATCTCTAATGTGTTATCGTAAATATTTTCAGTGTACTCAAACAAGTTACTTCCCATTCTTTATTAGTGTATCAGTTCTATATGCTGTATTGTTTACTGTGTTATCAAGATAACTATATCTATCTTGTGTACGTAATGTTGTATGACTTTGTACTCAGAGTGATATAAAATAATGTAAAAAATCTGTGTATGAATTCAGAAAAGACTAACTCACATAAATATTATTCTGCAGGGTTTCTAAAGTTGAACGAAATTATCACATTATTAGTTATAATTCCTAATTAAATGGAAAGACGGAAAGAACACATAGAAAATATTGTAAGGAAGGCGAACCAAAGACTACGTTTCATTGGCAGAACACTTAGAAGATGCGACAGTTTCCCACTCTGGCATCCCCACGAAGTGGGACCGACGGATTATAAGCGGAGAGTTCAGAGAAGGGGAACTCGCTTTGTATTATCGCGATAATAGGGCGCACACTATCTCCGACGCAGTGAGTCTACCCCAGGAATTGGAACACCTGAGAACTGTATTTCGAAAAAATGGGTACACAGAGTGGCAGATTCAGCGGGCTCTCCGCCCAACCACTACAACACAACCTGTGGAAACGGATGAAAACACGAGGGAGGATGTAGGCACTGCGTTCGTTCCATATACCGGCGCACTCTCAGGGAAGATCACCCGCATTTTGAAAAAACACCAGGTTGGAACTGTGTTTTGTCCGCCGAATAAAATTCGTGCACTGGTGGGGAGCGCTAAAGATGATCTCGGTTTGAGGCCGGCGTGTACCAGATTCCGTGTCAGTGTGGAAAGTCATATATTGGACAGACGATGCGTACCGTCGAGGATCGATGCGTTGAACACCAGAGGCACACACGATTGATGTATCCGAGCAAGTCGGCGGTCGCTGAACATTGTTTGTCGGAAAATCATGCGATGGAGTATGCACGCACTAGGATTCTGGTACAGACGTCGAGATACTGGGACTGCGTCGTTAGAGAGGCCATTGAAATTCGCACAAGTGACGACCTCATAAACCGTGACTGTGGCTATAATGTTAGCAAAGCTTGGGAACCAGCAGTTGGGTTAATTAAGAGTAAATCTAGCAAACGTAACGAAGTGACGACCACGGCGGACAGAGCCCTCACACCTACGTCATCTCAGACGCCGTCGCAATCGGTTCCACTGCGCGGCCGCGGCGCGGGGCGCGGACCGCGGAGGGGTCGCTCCGCGGGCCGAGGGTATTTAAATGGCCCGCTACCGGGCTAGAACCCAGTTCCCTGCGAGCAGCCGTAGCGTGCGGATCTCCGTGCCGGCGCGTTTCCAGGAGCTCAGTCCGTCAGTTCACCTGATGATGGCGACATGTATGATCGGCGAAATATTGTGCCCGTTGGACACTATAGACCGGCAGTACACCCGTGGATATTTTGATTATAATAAAAGCTGTTCGATGAACCCACCGCATACACTTAAGATTAGCGATGTTTTTATGTAGATGTAGATTAATGTTTCTTATTCTGACCGAAAGTTTGCTTGAACTACTAATGACAATGTAGCGTTATTAAAGCTTTAGTCAATAATATCACATTTAATTTCACTGATTCGAAAACACTAACCCTCGGAGTAATTCTCGTGAATCTGCTGCGTACCTGTGACTCTTATTTAAACAGACTTTGTTCGCCGAGTAAATAGAGTATGGGTTACACTTAAGTGGTGTACTGCCTCATGCATGATCGGGACTGTTAACCGTTGCAGTTTCAAAATTCAACCAACCAACCTCATGCAATATCGGAAGGAAGGCGAAAAGCGAATAAATATACTAATAATAATTTCGTGGTGCAAGTCTTTTAACTGGACGCCACCTCGACTACTTGCGTGTACCTAACCTAGCCCAGTTATCCAACGGAGAAAATGTGCACTGTTGACAGAATATTCGTACGATCGCGGAGAATTTTGCAAGTTTTACAAAATATCGAAATATTTAACAGCATTTCTATGCCTTAATCTCTTCCTGGTCAATTCCTTATAAAGCCAACTTGGTAAGCCACAATGAACACACAAAAATATACACTGATGAATCAGAAAATTATGACCACCTACCTGACAAAGAGCTCCTTTCAAAGTGATAACCACTATGCAGAAACTCACGGTGCATGTAATATCAGTGAATGAGCTGTACGTGTTTAAAATGGGGGGGGGGGGGGCGCGTGATCTAACCGGGCTAGACTTAGATTGTGATGGCCTCAAGGCTCAGCATGAGCATTTAGGAAACTGCATTTGTCGGGTGTTTGAAGAGTTGAATAGTGAGTACCTTCAAGAAGTGGCGAAACCTAAGTGAAGCCACGACCAAACATTGAGGGATTGTGTGACCACCTCTCATTACAGATGCCGGATGACGTATACTGGGCAGAATGGTAAAACAGAAGAGGCGGCGAACTGTGATGGAACTAACATAAAACTTCAATGCTTGGCAGAGTATACGTTTGTCTAAACACTCACTGTACCGAACACTCCAAACGATGGCCTTCCACAGCTCACGATCGATGCATGTGCCACGACATCGGCAACTACGACTGAAATGGTAGGTGATTATCGTCACTAGACCTTACCGCACTGCCGGGTGTTACACGGTCTGATGAATCCCAATACTTTGTTCTTCATGCCAATGGAAGGCTGCGAATCCTTAATACCTGTACTGCGGGGCAAGCTGACAGAAGTTTCGTTCCGGGGCATCTGAAATATTACTTTACTTATTTCTTTGAACACTGTGAAGTAAATAAAATTTTGTAGAAGTGAAAATGTGGGCAGAAAATAGCAAAGCAATAATTCTGAATAAATATTACAACTGAAATTAAACAACAAGGGGCCGCTGGCAGAAAGTAATGTTCCAACACGATGGTGGAGTTGTGACTAAAAGGCGTCATTTAGTGAAATGTAATTAAATTCGAATTAAACCTATATAATCATCACCTCTATTGGAGATCATGCTCTGCAAGCGCCTTTGTGCAGACTGGTACGTAAAACAACGTGATGATTGTTGAAATAAATGTGACCTGTTATTGAACTATCGCACTGCTATCAACATTACTGATGATAATGCTTTAAATGACGATCACGAAATCTCAGGGCTCTTCTGCCTGGCTTCAAAAACAATCTTCAAACATTAAAGTTTGGTTATTGCACACTCTAAAATCAGCGTGTACTCTCCTAATTCCAGTAAAGGCGGAATCCCTAAATGCTAGATAAAAATGTGCGAATAATGAAAAGGGAGGAACAGTCTACGAAATAAGAACACGGAAGATGAAATTTAAGTACTTCATTATGTAAATCAGAGCAATATAGATACAGTTACAATGCAACTATTTCCGTCCGACTGCAAAGACAACAGTGAGTCTCTATGCTACAGAACATGAGAACATAGTTCTTCCAATTGTTTTCGGAGACATTGTTCCTTACATAGTATCTTTTAATTTCTTACTATGAGAGTTACACAGTGCCCAATTACATAAATTACTGGCTTTCAAACAAATGTTAACTCAATACCACTTGAAACTAAGACAATTTTCTCTGTATTATATCTCTTTTATAATTCCAACATAAAGTATTATTACACATCCACGGATTCAGTAGAGCTTATGCACCATGATGGCCAAGAAGTGCCCTACACTATTTCCAGACCACGTACACCCTTCACAATGATCAAATTTGTAAACAGCAGTACTATTTTATCAACAGGGTAATGCGCCATATCACAAGGCCAAGAGTGCGTGCTTATAGGAACACAGTGGTGAGTGGCAATTGATGTGCTGGATCCCAAACTCACCATCGAGTGGAATGGCGCAGTGGAACACACTGGCTTGCACTTATGGTTCAAACCCACCTGCTGCCATTCTGACTTACGGTTCCCGTAATTTTTCTAATTATCTCCAAGCACGTGCCAGGATAGTTCCTTTAACCCTCGCACCGCACACTTGTTTTCATTTACCTGCCACTGCACACTGGGGTCTACTGGACCCCTGAAAATTTTTATCAGATATCAAGTGTTCCAAGCTCATTAATATATACATTGGAATGTCTTATGTATCTGGAACGTTGTAAATACCTATTTTGTTGCCTTTAGTGATTTTTTTATTATTACAACTATGAGTCACGAATGGTATTTATAAAATGTGCATAGTATTATTAATAAAAAATGCTTTGTATTTCTATATGTTTAGCTTTCTTATATTTGAAAGTATTTGTCTTCTTGTTTTCTTTGCATGCGGGTTGCTTTGTCATCAAATCGTAGACAACTAGTCCAAAACTGAAATCGCTTTTGTGACACTGCAGCGCGAAACAGGGTATTACAAAATTTAGGTGACCAAAGTTCTTCTCAGTTTGTGTGAGCAGCCTTGTTTACGCCGTAGAGATACAAGAGTCCAGCTCTACAATATGTATAGTGTTATGGTAACATTCCTAGTTTCCGATTGCAGAACGTTTGCGAGTAATTTCGTCGTTTGTGTAAGTGAGAATCATGTCTAGCATTTCATCTGTCACTAATAACCGCCATGCTTCAATTGGACTAGAAATAAACCTTGCTTGACTCTTCGGTCCTGGAAGGTGAGTAACTAAATTTCTGGATTTAGTTCTTCTCTTAGATGGTGCAGTGTGTCTGAGTTGGAAGAACTACCTTGACTATCATAAACGTCTTCTCCACTCTCTTCCGTACCTGATGGTTCCTGTACTTCGACAAAATCAGGAACATCGTCAGAACCTAGGCCTCCAAATGAATCGTCTCCCTGGTCCAACTCGTCCATAAGTGCATTATATACATCTTCATCTGTTATGAGTCCTTATAGTGTAAAATGAAACAATGTAGGGCTACATTGAAAGGAAACAGTAATAAGTTATATACTATATGTATTTCAGTATTGTATACTTACCAAGCTTTTATTTTCAGTCTGCATAAGTGAGCCACACGGAATGCACACTGGGGTCATCAAGACCCCACGGGCGTTCAGCAATCTTTACAGCTTGACACTAGCGCAACAACAATGCGAATGTTTGAGTTAACATCACGTACATGTAGGGAGTGTTACCAACCTAATATACACCAAGTTTCAAAAACTTTTAGCCAACGTACTCTTTGTAATACGCAACACAAATTACGCTGGGGTCCCTAGGACCCCAGTGTGCGGTGCGAGGGTTAAAAGGGTAATGCTGATTTCCCTCCACATCCATGACTAAAACTATCAGAGAATGTGCTACCTCTACGGTTTTCACCAGATAGTGGAAGTGCCTCTCTGCCATGTTTCCTGTTGCCTACATCTGACGGAATTTCCCTCAAATTCGCTCTTAGTACGCACTTTGCTTCAAATCCCATTGAGGAGCACCATACTAATGTCATGCTGGTTTTTCTCGTATTGCTTTGTCCAACGACAAAATTCTTCTAATGCCTCTATGGAACATGCTCATAGCTGATGCAATGTTAACCTTCCGATAGTGTGGCGCGGTCTCACAGACCGACTGGCTCAACAATGTAAATTATTTTATCTAACAACGGGTTGTGTGAGCTGTTCTGCCGTGTACCTTCCTCATTCGCGATGCCTTACATTTCGCAATTTAGTTAGTTGCGTGCTGATTGTTTATTGAAGACGTCATTTTGTGGACCCCCTAGACCGACCTCACTAACGTCTTAATGCTAAAAAGTTACCGGCAGTCAGTTATAAGGCGTGCATATCTTTTTATCCTTCCAGTTTAATTAATATTTGTGTGTTTTATATAGTGATAAGGTGAACACGTTTATTATTAATTACTTACTTGTATAAAAGAAGCATTAAAACTGGAGCTTGCGAGAGAATGTGAACGTATCAAAAAAAGTTACTGGAAGAATATAAACCTGAAGATGAACCAATATTTGGTGAAGAAGAAGTCTTAGAGGAACGTAGAGAACACAAATTGCAAAAGATACATGTGCCTTCAACATATTAAAGGTTTTCGGAAAGACTGTGAATGGGTCAAAGTGTGATTATATTAGTAACTGCACTGTTATTTTTTGTTTTGTTTAAAAGTTTTCATATTTGTCATATAATTTTGTGTTATTCTGTTGTTTAAATGTCCTTACTTTGTCATTTACATTTTTGCATGAGGTACATATTAAGTAAAAGACAAACATTTCCATACTGTTTGCATAAGATTCATTTACTGCGAAACTTACTTATAAACAGTCACTAAGAAAAAGAAAACGACTGAGTAACAATTTTATCCTTGCTTATAATCGAAATATTAATAAATACCATGTGAATTCAATTGTTATAGTCTTATGGCCGGAGAGACCGATCTTACTAAACTTGGTACCTAAAACAACCTCATTGACAGAGGGGTAAGAAAAGAAATGCCATAGGGATAGGTTCTCTCTGCAAAAGGAAGGTGTCTAATCGCTAGGATTCAGTATGAGTCACAAAAAGCAAATAAAAAATTTAACAGGAGGGTCATTAGTTTTTGTCTCCACCTCCAAAAATTTCCACCTTCCACTTTACCGCTAGCTGGTTTTTTTCTTGTACGCTGGCATTCTTTCAAATGAGCTCCCAAATGATGCAATGCAGTCGGTGGCGACTTTAATTTACCCTCGATATGTTGGCATAATTACGTATTCAAAACCGGGGGCAAATATAAAACATCGTCCGAACTAGTTCTGAATGCTTTTTCTGAGAACTACTTCGAACAGTTAGTTCATGAACCCACTAGAATAGTACGTGGTTGCGAAAATACTCTTGATCTCCTAGCAACAAATAATCCCGAGATAGTAAAGAGCATCAAAACAGATACAGGGATTAGCGAACATCGAGGTGTAGTAGCGAGACTGAATATCGAAATTCCCAAATGCACCAAAAATAAACGAAAAATATATCTATTCAATAAAGCAGATAAAAATTCGCTTCACGCTTTCCTGAGTGATAGTCTCCAGTCCTTCAAAACTAAAAATGCGAGTGTAGATCAGTTGTGGCTTACATTCAAAGACATAATATCATTAGCAATCGAGAGATTTATACCAAATAAATTAATAAAAGAGGGGGCTGACCCCCCGTGGTACACAAAACAGGTCAGATCACTGTTGCAGAAACAAAGGAAAACGCATGCAAAATTTAAAAAGACACAGAATCCGCAAGACTGGCAATCTTTTACTGAAACTCGCAACCTAGCGCGGACTTCAATGCGAGAATCTTATAGTTGTTTCCACAACGAAATCCTGTCTCGTAATCTTGCAGAAAATCCAAAGAAATTCTGGTCGTATGTGAAGTACACTAGCGGCAAAACACAAACAATACCTTCACTACGCGATAGCAATGGTAATCCTACCGACGACAGTACTGCTAAGGCAGAATTACTAAACACAGCTTTCCGAAATTCTTTCACCAAAGAAGACGAAGTAAACACTCCAGTATTCAATCCAAGAACAGCTGCCAGCATGCGAAACTTAGAAGTAGATGTTCCTGGAGTAGTAAAACAACTTAAGTCACTAAACAAAAATAAATCTTCCGGGCCAGATTGTATACCAACTAGATTCCTCTCAGAGTATGCTGATGAAATAGCTCCGTACTTAGCTATAATTTACAACCGATCACTCAGCGAAAGATCCGTACCCAAAGACTGGAAAGTTGCCCAAATTACTCCAATATTCAAGAAAGGCAATAGGAGTGATCCCCAAAATTACAGGCCTATCTCATTGACGTCGATTTGCAGTAGGATTTTGGAACATATACTTTGTTCGAATATTATGTACTATCTCGAAGAGAACGACCTATTAACCAATAGTCAGCACGGATTCAGAAAGTATCGCTCTTGAGAAACACAGCTTGCCCTTTATTCACATGAAGTGTTAAGTGCCATCGACAAGGGATCTCAAATCGATTCCATATTTGTGGATTTCCGGAAGGCTTTTGATACTGTACCCCACAAGCGGCTTCTAATGAAATTGCGTGCTTATGGAATATCTCCCCAATTGTGCGATTGGATTCACGATTTCCTATCAGAAGGACACAGTTCGTTGTAATTGACGGTAAGTCATCGAGTAAAACAGAAGTGATATCTGGCGTTCCACAGGGAAGCGTTATTGGTCCCCTACTCTTCCTCGTGTTTATAAACGATTTAGGAGATAATCTGAATAGCTCCCTTAGACTGTTCGCGGATGATGCTGTCGTTTATCGGTTAGTGTAGTCAACAGAGGATCAAAAGCAACTGCAAAGCGATTTAGACAAAATTTCTACTTGGTGCGAAAATTGGCAATTGACACTAAATAAAGAAAAGTGTGAAGTAATACACATGACCACTAAAAGAAATCCGCTGAACTTCAATTACGCGATAAATCAGTCAAACCTTAAGGTCGTAAATTCTACCAAATACCTAGGAGTTACAATTACGAACAACTTTGACTGGAGAGAACACATAGAAAATATTGTGGGGAAGGCGAACCAAAGGTTACGTTTCATTGGCAGAACGCATAGACGATGCACCAGCTCCACCAAAGAGACTGCCTACATCACACTTGTGCGTCCTCTCTTGGAGTACTGTTGCCCCTTGTGGGACCCTCACCAGGTGGGACTGACGGAAGATATTGAGAAGGTTCAGAGAAGGGCAGCTCGTTTTGTTTTATCGCGTTACGGGGGGGAAAGCGTCACGGAAATGTTGCACGAATTGGGGTGGAAATCATTAAAAGAAAGACGTTATTCATTGCGGCGTGATCTGTTTGCGAAGTTTCAATCACCGACTTTTAGTTCTGAATGTGAAAATATTTTGCTAGCACCCACCTACTTAGGGAGACATGACCATCCTAATAAAATAAGAGAAATCAGATCGAAAACGGATCGATTTAGGTGTTCTTTCTTCCCGCGCGCTATTAGAGAATGGAACGGTAGAGAAAAGTTATGAAGGTGGTTAATGAACCCTCTGCCAGGCACTTAAATGTGATTTGCAGTGTATCGATGTAGATGTAGATGTAGAAATGTGCTTGAACGGCCCAGCCTCTTATGTATGCCCCGTATGAAATGCAATTATTTGAGCAAGTGCAGTAAATACCAACACAGATATCACATGTGAGGTTTCAAATACCTCAGTAAGAGACATATTTCACGCAAGAATGCTCCAAGATAGGATGCAAGGAGGGTAATATTTCTAGACGCCTTACAGTTTTATCCATTCATATCATATTACCTCTATCTGTTAGCGACGCCATAAAATTACATATCTGCACTCTCGATTATGGTATAAAATAGGAAGGTCATGCCTTGTGTTTCTCTCAATAAAATCTGAGATGAAAGTGACCTACAATAAATACTTCAGTCGATTCAAATGAAAAGTAAAAAACATTTACAAAAGTCAAAAAAGTACAATGTACGCCTTCATTGAACATTACACTTCTGCTCCTCTCACCACCAAAAACAAACTGTAAGTAGCTTTGAATAGAAAAATAGACCGACTACACACAATACAGAAATACATAATGTTCACTGTAGGGAAAGAACAAGCAGGCAAAATAAATTTTCTAGTTACACCTATTGCAAAGAAAAATAACCAGCCGCGGTGGAGTAGCCGAGCGGTCTAAAGCGCCTCGCTGCGGAGCGCGCGTTTGCTCGCCGTGGAGGTTCGAGTCCTCCCTGGGGCATGTGTGTGTGTGTTTGTCTGTAGGTTAGTTTACCTAAGTTTAAGTAGTTTGTAAGCTACGGACTGATGACCACGCAGTTTGGTTCGATAGATTTACAGACATTTGAACATTTTTTTTAAATAATCAAACAGCTAAAACACAGCTTGCGGCATAATACGTATTATATGTCTTCCAACCACCCATAGGCACAAAAGGAATCAGCCCTCAGATATACGTTATAAACATATTAAACACAATACTACTCAACACACACAATTACAAGAATGAGATGGACATTTTATCACAGATACCAAGAATCCCTAATTACAAAACCGAGTAAGAAAATCCAGAAGAACATAAAAATAAACAAGCAAAACACTAAACCCAAGGACTCAAAACACTCACCACTAACTCCCAAATCAACAACAAATCTCCCACCACTATCCAAGAACACAGACACTTACAAAAATAGAATAAAATAAGACAGTATGGTACAGACTCACATATGGAAATGAAGTAACTCACGTAATTGGAAATATGATCAATAAACGAGGAACAAAAATAGCATGCCAATGCAATAACTCAATGCAAAAATTTCTAACAATTAACAGAAATTTTGCATATTCCGACACCACTGTTAAAGCTGTAATACTTTATGCTTAGGACAACTTATATGAGACAAGTAGAACTTTTGAAAGGATATATAATGAACATTAGAGAGCTTGAAAATGTGGAACCACCATTAAACATTTGAAAAACAATATGGGCAAGAAATCCATCATCCTACCATCTTAGAAACAGGTATAAAATTGCCAGATTTAGCAATTAAAAACATTTCGTAACATTTCAACGAAATTTTTAAATTAAGAAAGTAGTAACAGAAAGAATTATATATTAAATGACTAAGTAAACATCAGCAAGCAGACACTATTTAAACTAACGAAACATATAGTAGACAAAGACAACCCTCCAAAGCCACCACATGATATCATCACATAAACAAAGCAGCCCCTCATATACACACCGATATCAGGGCATATCAGGCCCCTTACAAATATCACACACACACACACATTCCACCACTACTTTGTTGTTTCGTAGAAAAGTTATAACTTGGTTGCACAGGAAAGACAATCTTACTCATCAAAGTGCATGTGTTAATGCATTATTTTCTTCTCTTACAAGAATATACATGTTTTCTTCTTTAACCCTTTCCAGTCCAAAGCTTATCGAATTCGCATGGCATCATCGGGCTTTACTGTACCTCACATCTTTTTCAAACTGTTTACTACTAATATAGAATAGACATTTTACAATACTTTATTAATGATAATCAAAATATCCACGGGTGTACTGCCTGTCTATGGTGTCCAACGGGCACTATAAACACTATAGACCGGCAGTACACCCGTGGATATTTTGATTATCAAATACGCCAGGAGAAACTGACGAATTTATTAATAATGTTTTCAAATTATTTTGTTTCCTTTACTGCGATATAATATTTCAAATGTCTTTCTGTTTGTACTAACTTAGACATTAAGCAACAATACGTATTTAGTCAATGCATTGTAGCCTATTGCTCCTCTGTTTCTTTGGAGTAATGGTAGGCAAGCTACCCAAAATGAGTTTTAGAATGTCCTGCAGTTTTCTTTATGATCTTTGGTCGTATGGTTGGTTCGAAAGTACCAGATAAAGATGAAGATGCCATATGGCATCATTGGGCGGGAAAGGGCTAAAATGAAAAGATCATTAAAATAAATCAACTAAAGTAATTTAGGTAACACTAGACTAAACAGCGAAATTTTTATTCTTAACGTATTCAACACGAGAAGTAATAACACTGAGAGTAAAAAAATTGCCACACTGTGCCTTTCATAGTGACTAACGATAATCATTCATGAAATTTAAGATGATGATCAGCATCTGTATTCACATCTCTGGGGGACACCACCTTGACGAAGCACTGTCCGTGCGGGTGGAGAGGCTTGCACATCCGTGTGAAGCAGAGGGCTATACCGAAGGTAGAGAACCTACTGCCGGAAAGGCCTCAGCTGATGGATCTGACCAAGAGTGTCCCACAACGTCCCGTCTTCCTTATCCTCTCCCAGTCCTTTCCCAATTCCTTTCCCAACCCAAGGTGTGATGCGATCCGTGTCGAGGGGTGCATGGCACATGTGTAGATGTGTCTCGAACGAAGCCTCAGGGATACCGGGCGACCTCCCTGAGTAAGTAGCCTTGCACCACGTGGGGTTATCGTGGTGTGGACCATATAAATCCCCAAATCTCATGGGACTAAGATGAAGACAGAGAAAGAAAGTATTTTAAAAGAATCTGAGGGGCAATCTGAGACCTCAGATACTCAAACGGGATCAGGACCGATGGAGTGCACTCCTACTTCTGAATCAGGGTCTAGACCTGAACAAGAAGTGGGAACTGTATCAGAGAAGTTGGACCAGATTAGGATGAAGGCCTTGTCTGGGGCTCAGAGGTGGAAACTTCTCAAGGAACAGTAGCAAAAGGAAGGAAAAGAATGGCTTCCTAAGCATAAGTGGAGGGAATCAAAAGAGCTTGAGCCCAAGACCCCCAAAAAGAAACTGCCTCAGGTCAAACGGGATACACAGACCCCCTCGACGTCAAAGACAGGTGGCAAGAGGGTTAGGGAGGAATCTAAGACTCCCTCCTCTCTGGACAAGCGTGATCCTAAAAGTCTGAGGCAGGAAATAGGAAAACAGACCTATAGTACTGCAGTCTCGGTCTTTAGAATGGCGGTTGTCCAATAAGGATACCCACGGGTGAGCATCACCACGCAGCAGGAGGAGCTCTTGCAGATGGCCCTCTTTGAAGAGATTGGGGGATTCTGTTCCAGGACCCAATTTCTGGAGGGTCTATCTAGATCGTGGTGCACTCATTTTTGTCTGCGAGGGGGAGCACTCAGCAGTGTGGCTTAAGGACAAGGTGCCCATGATATCCCCGTGGGAGGATGCGAAGCTGCTGGTCAAGACAGCAACCGAACTCCTGAAGACCGCAAAGGTATCAATATGGGTACCAAAGATCCTTAAGGATGTCCCTCCAAAGACTCTGTTCGAGAAAATAAGGGTCCAGAACCCAAAAGTCTCGACAGAGGATTGGAGGGTAATTAATCAAAAGGTCGTTCCGGAAGGACGAACCCTGGTGGTGGAAGTCGGAGAGAAGTCCCTGAAGGCAATGCGAGAGCAAGACTGAAACTGTTTTTAGGATTCTCGCAGGTCGCCGTCAGGGTAATCAAAGACCTTAAAGGCAATAATGGCAGCACACTGGGGACTGGACGTGCTGCAGATAAACCTGCAGCACAGTAAAGGGGCCACCTGCCCTGAGCCGTCGCCTGGGGAGACAGGAGGTGGACGTGGCCCTGATACAAGAACCCTATTTATACAAAGGGTGTGTTTCGGGCCTCGGTGGTACTGGAGGTAAGCTGATTTATGCTAGAAATCTAAAAAACTCCAGAACATGCATTTATGTTAGAAATGGAATACCTTTCATACCAATGATGGATTTTTGTTCCAGGGACCTGGTGACCATCAGGATGCAGCAACGTGAGGAAGCTATCACGAGGGAAATTGTTTTGGCCTCAGCATACCTTCCTTAGGAAGACAGCTCCTTCTTTGGAAGTGAGGAGACTGACGGAAGCCTGCCATCGACAAGGTGACGAACTGATGGTGAGATGGGATGCCAATGCCCACAATCTATCGTGGGGCAGTAAGGACACCAACAGTAGAGGTGAGCACCTTCTTGAATTTCTCCTATCTAACAACTTGGAGATCCTGAATAGGGGTGATGAACCTACATTCAGGAATAGCAGAAGGGAAGAAGTAATTGACATAACTTTTAGTTCCATGATGATGGGAAGTTAAGTCAAACAGTGGCCTGTGGTCCTGGAGCCATCCTCATCAGATCACAAGTATATTAAATTCAAGGTCGAAATGGAAACCAGACAGATAGGAGAGACCTTGACTTCAGCCTATCGGAAATTAAAACTTCGATAAGGAACCCAGCAGAGTTTGAGAAAGTAGCAGAGGCCATAACCTCTGCTATAGTGACCTCATACCAGGAAAACTGCTCAATAACCAAGAAGTGCACAAATAGGAGTGTGCCTTGGTGGAATAATAACCTGGAAATGCAAAGGAAACAGGTACGAAGACTGTTTAACCTTGTGAGGTACAAAGAATCGTGAGGCCGTTGTCAATTACAACCTTGCCATCAGATGGGCAAAGGAGGCATCCTGGAAGGTATTCTGTGAGGAAGTGGAGGACACGGCTGCTCAAGCGAGACTTCATAAAATACTCACTAGGTTACCAACTAATCCAGGAGGAACATTGTGGAAGGAGGATGGGGAGTATACAAAGACAGCACATGAAACGCTGGAACTGCTCCTCAAGACTCACTTTCCTCAATATACTCTGGGGGATAACTCAGACCAGAAGGCGATTCCTGAGAGACAACGGTTCTCAGGTATTCGCAAAGAGGACTGGGATCTGGCCAAGGAGTGTGTCGATTTCAGTAAGGTCCGATGGGCGGTGGGAACATTTCAACCGTTCAAGTCATCTGGCCTCGATGGAATCTTTCCAACTCTCCTGCAACAAGCGGGAGAAAATCGTATTAGATTCCTAAGCAGGTTATTCAGGGTTAGCCTAGCAGCAGGAATCATTCCCAATGCCTGGAGAGCAGTGAAGGTTGTCTTCATTCCAAAACCAGGGAGAATTGATCATACCAAGGCCAAGGATATGAGACCAATCAGCCTGTCCTCCTCCATTCTTAAGACATTGGAAAAGCTGGTTAAGTGCATGTTGGAGAAAGGAGGTTAAGTAGGGCTCCTCTACATTCAAACCAACATGCATATCAGCCAGGTAAATCATGTGAGACAGCTCTCCACCAACTCGTTGGGAAGGTGGAGAAAGTACTACACTTTCAGGAAATAGCCCTCTGTATCTTCCTGGACATCGAGGGGGCTTTTAGCAATACGACCTTCGATTCCATGGTTAGGGCAGCAGAGGTGCATGACCTAGGGACCACTATATGTAGGTGGACTAGGGCCATGCTCAGTGGAAGAAAGGTAGAGGCTACCATGATGGATGAAAGAATGGTAATCAACACCACTAGGGGTTGCTCGCAAAGAGGTGTTCTTTCCCCTTTATTGTGGAATCTACTGGTGAATGATCTCATTGGAGAATTAAACTCTAGGCAGTACTTTTGCCAAGGATATGCAGATGATCTTGTCATAGTAATACTTGGCAAATTTGCTGACACAGTGAAGAATATGGCACAAGGTGCACTGGACATTTTGCAAGACTGGTGCAGAAAACAGGATCTGGGGGTTAGTCCTAAGAAGACTGTTGTACCATTCACAAAGAAGCATACACAACATGCAAGTTGGAATCTAAAGCTTTTCAATGAAGCGCTACCTGTGAAGGGGACAGTGAAATATCTAGGGGTTACCCTAGATGAGAAACTGACATGGACCCCTCACATTAGGAATATTTGCTGCAAGGCAAAAGGTACTCTAGTAAGTACCAGGAGGGCTTGTGGCAAAAATTGGGGCCTGTGTCCCAAGGGTATGCACTGGATATACACCACGGTGATTAGACCCAGGATCACCTATGGGGCGATCGTGTGGTGGAAGAAGATAGAACAGCAGGTTGCTGCTAAGGAGATTGGTAAGGGGCAGAGGTCAGCCTGCCTAGCCATAATAGGCGGAATTTGGAGCACACCAACTGCTGGTATGGAAACCATGCTGGATATGCTCCCATTACACCTTTTGGTCAAGATGGAGGCAGCGGCTGGTGCATACAGACTCAAATATGGCAACAACTGGAACTCTTTGGGATATCCAGAATCACACACTAAAATAGTGAGGTAAATATATGAAAGGTTGGGGAAATGCCAGACGACTATATTATAACCCCATACTGCTTCAACAAGCCTTTCAGTATAACAATTGGAAGTAGGGAACAGTGGGAGAAAATAGTTCGACACCATACAGGGGATATTGTCTGGTTCACTGACGGGTCAAAATCAGACCAAGGCGTTGGGGCCAGGGTATATGGGGTGCAGCCAAGACTGGAGGAAGTCATCTCTCTAGGCAAACTGGCCTCAGTATTCCAGGCCGAAATCACTGCCATCAGGGCGTGTGTGGAGGAGAATTTGCGTAGGTGCTACAAGGATTGTAGCATCCATATCTATTCAGACAGCCAGGCAGCCCTGAGATCACTGGCAGCTCCTGCAACAAGGTCTAAAATTGTTGCAGAATGTCACAGGGTTCTGGTGGAGCTAGGGGAAATCAATAGAGTAAACCTATTGTGGGTCCCTGGTCACTCGGAGATCAGTGGCAACAAACATGCCGACAGATTAGCCAGGATGGGGGCAGAGTCTCCATCTATTGGAGCGGAACCTGTCCTGACAATCACCAAGGCAATGATCAAATTGGAGCTACGTAAGTGGCTCAGAAGACGGCACGTAGAATATTGGACCAAAGTCCATCAACAAAAACATGGCAAAGCCTTGTTTTAAAAGAAGCTCTGCAATCCTGGGTCTGAACAGGGGAGAGATTAGACTCATGGTTGGATTGCTGACAGGCCATGGCAATTGCAAAAAACACCTGGGAATAACAGAAGAGGACCCTAAATGTAGGCTCTGTGATGACAGTGATGAAACTACATCACATCTGATCGAATGCATTGCATTGGGGAGTAGAAGGCACAGAACATTTTAGACAACCAGACCCGAAGAAATTGTGTCTAATAAAGAACTGGTAAAGGGACTCCTTGCACTGTTCAAGGGCGTTGGTTGGGTTTACTAGACATACAGGGACCGATACTGCACAATAAACGTAGTTTCTGTGCGGGCAGTGGCGGGTTAGACCAAGACTGTTTTGGCTTCCCTGAAAAAATCAAATCAAATCAACCTGTATTCATATTTGTTTCAAGAATTGTAATTAAAATATTTAAAAGGATAAGTCACATTCACACTGAAATCGAATCATAACACTCCATAATTGCACAGACTGGAGGAAAGTGTTCTTAGGTTGTGAACATGCGTGGATCCGTCAAAATAAAAAGGAAACGAAAAACAGCGTGCAGAACTGCTCACGAACGATTCCGTCCAAAGTAGAGCTTGTGCAAGAAGTCTTGTCCCATGTGCGGAAACGAATTCTCGAGTTGTGCCCTGGGCGAGTCCATTCCTTTGTTTTGGAGGGGTGGCCGCCTCACTTGCAGTTGCTGGGCCGCGACCAGAAGGCAAAACGCAACTGAGGTGGCCGCCCCTCCAAAACAAAGGAATGAACTCGCCCAGCGCCCAAGTTGGGAAACCCGGGCCTCCACATCTAGCATGAGCTCCACCGACAACGCGCGCAATTTCGTAGCTGTGCATAGTGACGCAGTTGGATCTCTTCACCGACCAAGCTGCGTTGAAGCAATTCCTCTTTCTTGGTTTTGCCCGGCGTGATTGGTGTGTACTTGGCTTTATAACACGTCGAGCGGCGGCGCGTCCTACGTGTTCACTGGCTCAGTGACCCCCGAAGAAAAAGCTCTTTGCGAAAAAAGTAAATTAATTAATTAATTAAATAAAAAGTGCTTTTAAATTGTCATTCTTCCTTTCATTCTTCTATCAAATTTTTATCGCATGAAAAACGTTTCACGTCGCGGAGACAGCACATACACGAATCGTAGCGCGGCCTCAGCGTTGCAATGCGCATGCGCAGCTGAGGTTCAAATTCTCTTTTGAACCCCCTGGAGGCCGCATATGGGCGCTCCCGTGGCAGGGAGGGGTAAGGGGAAACGCCACTTCTAACAATGATTTTTGTATTCTTTCTTGCCACATATCTTTGGACGTTTATGGAAATGTGGCGTGATTTGGAGGGTAAATGAAATTTATAATCTTCTTTGTAACAATATTAAACTGTTCGAAAAATGTTGGGAAGAGCAGCCTCTGCGCATGCTTAAGGTTATGACGGGGTGCTGCTTACAGTGTCATGTGATATGAAGATAGCTTGTCGTAAGAGATTGATTTTGTTACAGTCGCTTAACAGTGCAATCAGTCACGTACTGTGTTTTAACTTTCAGTGCTCTTCTGCCTATTGGTATGTTCTTGTTGTTAATTAGCAAAGAGAGTTCTCAACCCAGTCCACCATACCGGCATCCGTCTGGCCACTGGAGCCTTTCGTACAAGCCCTGTCACGAGACTTCTCGCAGAGGCTGGAGTCGCCCCATTGCGATACTGACGTCACCAACTAGTCGCCCATTATGCTGCCAGAGTCCATTGTACCCCTCAGCATCCAAATAAGAGACTACTTTTCCCGCGGGAGGTCATTCGTTTGCCGCAGAGGCGACCCTGGTCAAGACTCCCAATAGTGGTGGCTGTCCAATCGCTTCTTTCGACCCTTGACTCCTGCACTCTTAACCCCCCTTTCCGTTAAACTGCCCATGCTCCTCCCTGGACCATTTATCGACCACGGATTCGGTTTCATCTTTCCCGTGAGCCGAAGACCTCCACCTCTTCTCTGGTCCTACGGCAACAGTTTTATGCCCCGCTTCGTGAGTTCTGTAACTCAGAGGTCATTTATACAGACGGTTCTTCGGATGGTGACCACACCGGATATGCATACATGCATGGCGCTCATGTTGAGCAACACGTTTTACCACCTGGCAGCAGCATCTTCACTGCAGAACTGGTGGCTATATACCGCGCCCTTAAACACATCCGCACCTGCCCCAGAACATGTTTCCTGATATGTAGCGACTCACTGAGCGGTTTTCAGGCCCTTGATCAGTATTACCCCCATCATTCATGGGTGAGGGCCATCGAGAGTCGATACTGGCTCTTGATGACTCTGGTCGCTCTGCGACATTCATTTGGACCCCGGGCCATGTATGCATTCCGGGCAATGAGAGCGTCGACCAGCTAGCTAAACAGGCTACCACTTGCTGCCCTCTGGCAATTGGCCTCCCAGAAGCTGACTTCCACCCACTGCTTCGCAATAAAGTAAGAGACCTGTGGAACGCCAAATGGTCTGCTCTGGTCGAGCTGAGAACAATCAAGGACGCAACGTATGTCTGGACGTCCTCGCAGCTGGGGTCCCGAAGGGACTCTGTAGTCCTCTGCCGTCTCCGCATTGGTCACACCCGTCTGATGCATCCTCCATCGAGAGGACCCGCCCATGTGCCAGTGTGGCGCTCCATTGACAGTGGTCCATCTCCTATTCCACTGCCCCGTTTTAGCTCCACTGCGGCATTCTTTTAACCTCCCGAACACTCTGTTTGGTGCTCGGCGACGATGCCTCTGTGGCTAATATTGTTTTAAGATTTCTTTGTGTGGGGGGGATTTACCAGCTGCTATGTGTCCTCTGGTTGGTCTTTCAGATCATTATCTATGTTCCACTGGACGTGTCTTTCGACTACAGCTTTTCTTGTGTAAGCTATGTGGTTGACTTTTCCTCTTTTATACTCATGGTCAGTCAACCACATTCATTGGCTTTGTCATTTTATCCTATTTTTATCTCCGGATCTGTTACTGTGTGTGGCGTCCTTTGTATCGTCTCTTGTTGACTCTGTCAATATTTGATTGACAGTGTGTTCCTTTATTCTGCGTTATTTTAAATTCAGCTCAGGCGCATTTATCGACGATTATGTTTTTCTGCGTGTCGCCTAGCTATGAATTGAGGGACCAATGGCTGCAGTAGTCTAGTCCCCCTAAAACCATACCTACCAACCAATCAACCAGTGCAGGGGCGTTTGTGAAAGTGCACTACCAGCAAGCGAAAGCCTGGGTTTGCACGGCAGGTTGTCAGGCTGGTCTCTCATGGCAGCGGTTGCTCCACAGCGCGCGGCACGCAATCGGCGCGGCAGTGTCGCGGTTTACCGGCGAAGCCAATCCTGCACGGACAATGGTTGGCTGTCCTTTGTCGTGGCCCCTCAGCTGGGGCACGCCTCGTCGCCGCCCGCGCGGAATTAATTTTCAGCGCCGGCCGCCGCGCGCCGCGCGGGCACGGCTGCCAGTTTCCGCGCGGGAAGCGGTCGCTATTCATAAGCCGCGCCTGGGCCGACAACACTTTTAAAGCTCTGGCGTGCGCGTGGCGCGCATTTAAAATGTATTCGGCGGCGGCTGCGGCGCTGACGTTTGAAAAGCCGGCCGGCCGCTGTAGCACCGGACATAATTTCCTACTTAACGCGCCGGCGCGGGCGCGGGCGCGGGCGCGGGCGACATTTCACGCGGCGCACGTCACATTAGCGGTCAGCGCGCGGCCGCCGCCACAAAACAACAATGGCGCGGGTTAAATATGTGCGCGGCGTACTTGTTGCGCGGCAACTTTTAATAGCCCTCCACTGGTGAGGAGCGTTTACATTCCGCCAGGCGCGCACGCCAACTTTACTCCGCAATGAGGTACTTGTCGGCATTTCCCTTAATTGGATTTGTTACCGTCGCTCCGTAACCGGTTATGTACAGCACTTCCGTCACGCTGTGCTATATTTTCTCGCCAGCCGCACTCGTTCTTAATAAGGGGGGAAAATATCGCTACGTGAATAGGGAACGTTGCCAAGTAGCAACGGCCTGTGTTGTTCTAAACATAAATTTCTGAGTGACCAATAAAGGCCGACCGGATATTTAAAATTAAATAACACGAAGACAGGCAGAACGATGTAAACAGGGGATCACTCTCACTTATGCATATAAGCGGTTCCTTAGGGCGACCATTTTAAATGGTGGCGAATTTTAAGAGCTGGGTTCAGTGGACTTGGGGGTTCACTTCTTTGAGTGCTGAGTCTTGATAGTCGGTGAGCCATAGAGTTGGCTCCCGTAGTCCAGATGTGACTGCACCAGAACGTTATACAGCCGCAGGAGAATAGGGCGTGCTGCTCCCCAGACAATATGGCTGAGGCAACGAAGGACGTCCAGATGTCGTGAGCACCGTTGCTTAAGCTGGCGCAGATGAGGGAGCCATGTCAAACGTGAGGCGAAAAGGAGACCCAGGAAGCGGTGTGCGTCCACAACCTGAAGGAGCTCACCATCAAGGTAGAGTTCTGGATGCGGATGTACCGCCCGTTGGTGACAAAAGTGCATCACCCTAGTTTGCACAGGGGAAAGTGTAAAACCATGGTCAGAAGCCCAATTCTGCGCCCGATGAATGGCTACCTGCAGTCGTCGTTCAGCTACACTTGTACTAGCGGTAGAATAGTACAGGCAAAAGTCGTCTGCATAAAGAGAGCAAGAAACTGATGGCCCCACTGCAGCCACTAGACCATTAATAGCCACTAAGAAGAGGGGTACACTTAGGACGGACCCTTGTGGTACCCCATTTCCTTGGATATGGGGGGGAACAGAAGGAGGTGCCAACGCGAACTCTGAAGCGGCGCGAAAGTAAAAAATTCTGAATAAAAAGTGGGAGGGAGCCACAGAGACCCCACCCATGTAGCGTGGCAAGGATGTGATGACGCCATGCCGTGTCATATGCTTTCCAAAGGTCGAAAAAGATGTCGATGAGGTGGTGACGTCGGGCGAAAGCAGTACGGATCGCCGACTCCAAAGAGAGGAGGTTATCAATGGCAGAGCGACCCTGCCGAAAGGCACCTTGTTGTGGGGCGACCCTGATACTCGAGAACCCACAGCAGTCGCCGGCTCACCAAACGTAACAAAAAGCTTACAAAGAACGTTTGTGAGACTTATAGGACGGTAACTGTCAACGTTCAATGGATCTGCACTTGGTTTCAACAGAGGGATAACGATACTCTCCTGCCATTGGGACGGGTATGCTCCTTCGATCCAGAGGCGATTGAAGAAATCCAAAAGATGGCGTTGCGAGTTTGCAGAAAGATGTTTTAGCATTTGACAGTGGAGTCGGCCCGTTCCTGGAGATGTATTGGGGCAACTGGCAAGAATACTTTCAAATTCCCACTCGGTAAATGGCGCATTGTACGCGTGATTCAACCAAGATCGCTAAAAATTTATTTTCGTCTCTTAACCGGTTTCGGTGAGCTCAGTCACCATCTTCAGAAAGTCCAGTAAAATCACTTAGCGTCATATGTACAAATACAGACATAACCTTCTAACACACGTAAATATCTCGTTAAAGTTTTTCATCACAGGGTGGTTCGTCATAATGAATAAAATGTGGTCTTGGTCCAAGCAAACAAGATGTTTATGTGTGTTAGAAGGTTATGTTTCTATTGTTACATATGACGCTAAGTGATTGTACTGGACTTTCTGAATGTGGTGACTGAACTCACCGAAACCGGTTAAGGGACGAAAATAAATTTTTATCGATTTTGGCTGAATGAAGTGTTTTATATAAACTGTTGATCGCTCTCCAGTGGCGTAAAACGCCTTTTAACTGTGTAACTTGCATACAACTTATGCAATCAGTTTGAAACACGTATTTCCTCAAGGAGACAGAATGGGCAACTGGAAACTACACAAATTAACGCTGTCAAAAGAATAGTAACCACACCAACTCGACATCAATATCGAAATGACACAAAGATAAAGAATATTTTCTGTTTTTGCATGAACTTCTGGTTCACTGACATTGTAATGAAACAGGACAATTTGTGATATAGCTTTGTCTACAAATAACGATACTCACATAATTATAAAATAGAAATTATCTGTAAAATTAAAACAATTTTACTAAAAGTGATGAACCTGAAAACTTTCTAATTAAATTAGACTAATATTTATTATGTATAATTACGCATAAGCAAGAGTCAAGAATGTCCCCAGAGTATAATTCCAAGTGCTGGTATAAGAAACAACCATGGGGAATATTCATATCATATATCTATTTGCAAAACTGGACATGTCCATTCAGCCTGAAATTGAGAAAAAACAGGAACTGTGTCTATGACATATAAGATTTTTTTATGTTTTCTAATGAACAGATAGCAAAAATGTATTCTTTCAATCCATTATACGGTGACAGATATAAAAAGAAAATGGACTTGTTCAGTTTTGAAGCCAAGTCGTGGACATGTCTGGTTTTGAAACAATTCCTTTGGGCTTTTCCGTTTATGAAACTTACTCTTATTATCTACATTGTGCCGACCGCGGTAGCCGAGGGACTAAGGCGCTCCAATCACGGTCTGCATGGCCACTACGGTCGGAGGTTCGAATCCCCCCTCGGGCTTGGATTTATGGAATGATGACCCCGTAGTTAGGTCACATAAGCTATACAAACATTTGATTTTGTCTACATTGTAAGGGATTGTACATGACGGACGGAAGATCGGCAATATTTGGCAATGAAAGCATCCTGTTGTGACTTTACTCTTGATGCGTAAAACATTGCGTGGAATCTTTGCACGTCATCTAATGTTAACACGTGACAACTCTTCCCCTGGGACTTGTGGTTGCAATTTGGATTTTCATTTTTCCTTCGCCATATACCTGTAACGTGAAAGACAAGTGTGAGATTATGACGTCATATTCGAACTGAATGGTCAGATTTTTGTGAAACAAGCGCAATAACCGCTGTTTCACGTGCAGCACGTCGTTCGATAAGGCACATATTACTGATATCTGATTTTTAGCTGTACATTATCAGAAGCTAAAATTACAAACACTACGTATATATAAGAACAATACACTATCTCAGCGTGTCATTCATGTGTAGTAAATCGTAACTAAGAATTCCGGAAATCAGAACAGGTAAAACTGCAACGCATTCTCTGTTAATGCCCATTGACAAAACTGCACTCGATGATTAAAGTCATCATCATGTAATTGATGATGTAGCGACACATGAAACGGGTGAAAGCGGTGACGACGCAGTATGCGCATGACACTACTTTGACTCAGTCCAGCCGCGGTGGAGTAGCCGAGCGGTCTAAAGCGCCTCGCTGCTGAGCGCGCAGTTGCTCGCCGTGGAGGTTCGAGTCCTCCCTGGGGCAAGGGTGTGTGTGTTGTCCTTAGGTTAGTTTACCTAGGTTTAAGTAGTTTGTAAGCTACGGACTGATGACCACGTAGTTTGGTCCGATAGATTTACAGACATTTGAACATTTTTTTTTTTTTTTTTCCATTTCTGTGGTGTCCGTTGTTTCTTCCGGGCCTTGTTGCTCTCAACTACTTCCACAACCATCTTTGATGTTAAATCACTAATTTCCTTATAGTAATTAATCAAATTCAACACGTTTTGCTACACAGAATCGACAAACATTGGATGAAAACAGTTTGTCGCACGAAATCAGCCGCCATTACCCTTGTTATTGACACATAATGTGCGGCTACAACTCTAATTGGTGTTGGCTGACTAGTCCGTTTCTGAAACACTTTCGTGAAGGACTTGTCCGGTTCTGAGAACAAACCATATATTTCACATCCAATTTGGAGAGCTTCTGCCTGGTTTTGTGCTCTACACTTCATTGGAATGGAAATATCTGACCCATAATATGTATCTCCATTTTTACGATCTGTGGAATTGCCCGGTTTTGAAACTAGACGCTTCATATGTAAAATATAAAGTTTTTGAAATATACAAATACTGCGTTATCATTATCATTACCAGTTCTAGCAGGAGCAATTACTACATTATTAACAGATCGAAATCTTAATATTTTTAAGTATACCTACTTATAATTGGTCATAATGAATAACGATTTAATGACGAACGATAGACAGTGCCAGAGCCATAGCTGGACACGTTTCAAATACGTGTTGTAACGATATACTTGAATTTTTTTTATCTTTGATCAGCGATGCTTATCGCCTCCGGTTCCCTCTGACTCGTAATGCAACTAATTTAATTTCGTTCGTCATTTTTTACTTAAAAACAAGCGAGAAGACGGAACCGTGATAGTAGTTTTTTACTCACTCTCTTGTCTATGTTCGTTCTGTACGGACGTTTTCTATTCATGTATCCATTCAATGTAAGTGATGCAAGTTGTTGTAAAAATATATTATTTAAATTTAAAATCATCCCCTTTCTTTGGCTTTTATTTAAATGAATCTTTCCACGTCAAATACTTATTTTCTATTTTTTCAGCTCCTCGACGTCCGTAATAGTTTAATGTTCAGACACCGTTACAATCGCTTCGCATTGTCTGCAAAAATTTCAATCAATCAATCATCCTTATACTATACTTTGCTTGAATTTAGAACCTGCAGTTATTTTTTTTTTTTTTTTTTTTTTTTTTTTTTTTTTTTTTTTTTTTTTTTTTTTGTAATTTCACGAAGTCCGATCATTATATATATATATTATTCTATCATTACCAGTAACTTCATGTTCCACTCACGGTCACACAACAATGAAAAGCGAAGTGAACAGTCTGAAGATTGATCTACTACGGAAAGTATCTTCAACGTTTATATATTAAAAAAAAGGTTATTATTTCCAGCTTCTACAATACGAAGCGCAGGATCCAGCTAGATGCTTTCCGTAAGTCTTATAACGTGCTGTTGCTTGTATGGTGCCCGATTTTAATATGTAACCCGCGGTTTATTTGCTATAATGTTCATTTTGTGCTGTACTTTAACTAACTTATTTCAAAATTGAAAAAACTTCGGTACCATCAATTCCTGGTCCAAAAAATATAATCGCGGAATCTACTTTAACAATTATGGCATCATACAAAGCAAGGGCAACGTCATAGTGTCGCGCGTCCATTTGCGCTTAAAATGTGCTATAGAGTGAGAATCTGGCTGCCCTGCTGCACGACGACCGTCAGGCAGCACTGAAAATTGATTCTGCGTGGGCGTCGACGAGGCATGATCCTCAGAGGACGGCCGACAAAGGACTGCGGCGCATTGTCTGCGCAGGATTGGCTTCGCCGGTAAACTGCGCCATCGTCGCCCCGATGGAATGTGCACGCTGTGGAGCAGCCACTACGGTACAAGGTCAACCACACAGTCTGACGAGCGAACCAAAACTTCCACTTATGGTAGTGTACTACCGGACGACCTTGAACCTCAAATGTCCGATAGTTCAGCCTGTTCATAATAGGTGTTATAATGAACGGATGTTTCTGCAATAGTGGATGAAGATCGCAATTTACATCATAATATCTTCTTGTCCAATGTAAATTCTAATTTTCATCTCAATAGTTTGTAAGGGTCCTTTACCTGGGCGGCTCTAGGAAGCTCGGAGGAAGCGGCGACAGAAGCGACATTACTTAGGAATGCGGTATGAACGAAATGTGGTGGCCTTACAGTAAGGGTCTACTGTGAGTGTGCAGCCAAACGTCAGCTCAACACCTATGCCAAGGATAGAGGAGGCTGGTCCGAATCCCAGGTCGTACACTCCCCACCACAGTGGTGCAGAAGCTGTCTGAAAATAGGTCCTGCATCGACACAGACAGTGACATACCTGTCTGTGCTATGGCCAGACACTTTATTTTTATTTACAATTACAATAACAATTTAGGTCTGTTACCTGGATAACTAAAACAGACCTTTACAATCAATTATTATACATCACAAATTACACCACTGCAACTCATATTAATTTATCAGATTGTTAAATTTATAAAACAAAATACAGTAAAGTAAAGTAAAGTAACAAAGTAAATTACACTACTACTACTAGTGGTGCACTGATTTACACTATCCATCTCATTTACACCACTGGATTTCTAGTCTAGATTGGATTTGGAAGGTAGCGAGGCAGCCAACACCAGAGAACTTATTCCAGTGACTTCTCTCTTATACCTTGCTCACGCAAGGCGGGAAAGTCGTCCAGCTCTTCACTCCTTGCCTCAACTAACCTTCCGGTCATATTCGGTTCCATCCGTGGTGCCAAATCGATGTTAGCCGGCCAGACGCCAGGGATGGTGATGTCAATCCGGTTTTACGTACGCAGTATATTGCTGCCAATGTATGCCTCATAGAGGCATGCACGGCTTTTCTCTCCCGTTGTTTCGCAGCAGACTATCCTCGATAGATCTGCTGCGCGTGGGTTGATACTTTGTCAGTTAGTATAATTAGGATCTCTACTAACTCATCATTCCTTATTATTTCATAGATGTCCCTGGTGGGTATGGCTTGCCTCTCTACAGAGGCAACTCGTGCGTGTACTGGGCACTCGAAGATTACGTGTTCCGGGCTGCCTATCTCAGCACCACATTCACAAACTGCATCAGGCCGTTTCCCTATTCGGTGCAAGTGCACCGGGTAGGGTCCGTGACCTGTCAAAAAGTGCACTAATCCTTTAGATGGAAGAAATTTTAACTTCATCCTTTCTCTCACTGATGGTAGGAAGGAGTGTACGCGCCTGGCTGTTTCAGTAGAATCCCAGTCCCGTTGCCAAATATCGTTAATGGTGTCACGAAGAGCAGCCAGCAGCGGGTGCCAAACCGGCACTAGCTGGTCCCGTGCAGTCTGCACAGCGGCGGACCACGCCACTCAGAAGGTGCCCACTTGCCTACCTTTCGTTTAAAAAAAGACAACCCAGTACGACTGCTGTCTTATTTACGCCTCTGAATCTGGGTCTGAACCTTAGTTCCAGATCTAGTGAATATGCTTCCACTGACCTACAAGTTCTATTCGTAATATTAAAGATCACAGATCAAAACAATTAAGAAATCAGTTGAGGTATCAGTGTTCTGGAGTATTGACATCGGTAGAAAATAAATATTGTTTGACGTTTTCCTGCTAGTTCTACGGAGTGGTAAAGAAAAAAAACATTAAGGCACCCGAGATAGTGATAATAACAAAAAGTTGATGCAGAGGAGTTTGGTGATGCCAAGTGTTACTGTACCAGACGAATTACACAAGCAGTGGGGTCAGCTAGTGTAGTGGGTATGTACGGCAATGTTACTACAACGTGACTTACCCAAAGCTATGGCATAGGGAGCCATATGAAGTTTACATGTTAGGCAGAACAAAACAAGGTGTCTGCAGGTATTGGTGTGTACCAAAGTGCTATTTCCAGGACAATATTTTAGATACCAGTTTGAAACACCACTTACCGCAAGAGAAATTAATCATGGGATGAATTCAATGAAAAATGGGAAAGCAGCATGAGTCGACGATATATGTGTGGAACAGATCAAACAGCTTGGACCCAGTGCCAAACTACAGCTCTTCAATCATTGCTTAAAAACGTATAACATCCCATACATGTGGAGGAAATCAAAGATAGTGGCACTACTAAAACCCGGAAAAGATGCAGGCCGATTGAAGAACTACCGCCCAATAGCACTCCTGTGTCATTTGTACAAATTGTACGAACGAATTATGTTAAACCGCACTGCAAATATCGCAGAGCAAAAGCTCGTTCCCCAACAACCTGGATTCAGACCCGAGAAATCATGTAGCAGTCAAATCCTAAATTCAAATGTTCAAATGTTTGTATAGTCTGTGGGACTTAACTACGGGGTCGTCAGTCCCTAAACTTACAAACTACTTATGAACTAACTAAGACTAAGGACGGCACAAATATCCATGCCCGTGGGGAGATTAAAAACCCCGACCGTAGTGGCCGTGCATACCGTGACTGAGGCGCCTCAGTCCCCTCGGCCACCGAGGCCGGCAGTCAAATCCTAGCCCCCACAGAACACACATAGGAAGATTTTGCAAAAAAAAAAATAGGTGTAGCTTTGGTGGACTTAAGTTCTCCTTATGACACCGTCAACCATAGACTTCTCATGAAAAAACTATACAGTACATTTAAGGATCACCATGTCACAAAAATAATTGAATCACTGTTGCAAAGAGACAGTTCTATGTAATGCTGGATGGTAGAAAAAGCCGATGGCGCCGACAGAAGAACGGCCTCGCCCAGGGCAGTGTTCTGCCCCCCTGCTATTTAACCTATACACCAATGTTCAACCAACACCGGAACACACCACCCATTTCCTGTATGCCAATGACTTCGTCATTACAGCACAGGGAAATAGGTTCGAGGAAGTGGAAGAGAAACTAGAAAGTTTACTAAACATAATATCCGAATACTATAAAGAGAACTCCCTCAAACTAAATCCTTCGAAGACTCAAGTTAGCGCATTCCACCTTCGCTCAAAACAGGCAAACAGGAAGCTGAATGTCACCTGGAATGACAGAAAGCTGAAACATTCGGACAGACCAACATACTTGGCTGTCGTGCTGGATAGATCGATGAAGTACAAATATCACTGCGAAAAGACCTGCCAAAAGGTTGCTGCCAGGAACAATATCTTCAGGAAAGTGACGAGCAGTAAATGGGGAGCCAGTCCGACTGTATTACGAACAACTGCTCAAGCACTCTGCTTTTCCATGGGGGAATATGCTTGCCCTGTATGATCCCGATCCACACATGCCAAAAACGTCACCGCAGCCCTATATGAAACATGCAGGCTAACAACAGGATAACGAAATTCGCACCACTTGTGAAAATATATAAATCAGCTGGATTCTCATCTCCTGAATGCCGATGAACTGCTCATTGAAACACAGAAAAATTCAAACAGACCTTCTACGAACGCCACGCACAAGAGATTCCTCGCCAGTGAGCTGAATGAACCCCCGAAGGACTACCCTGCTTCACGAGAAATGCCCAGCGGGAGTAAAACGAGCTGGGAGATTTGGAGAGCACTGAATTGTATCAGAACAGGAGTAGCACCAGCCAATGCAAATCTAGTCAAATGGGATTTCAAAGAAGGAGACAACAAATGCGACTGCGATGAAGTTCAAGATATGGAACATCTTCTACAGTGTTCAATCTGCCTCACGAGGTGTACCCTCGATGAACTATGGCTTGAGAACAGAGAAGCATTTGATTTGGCCCGACACTGGGCTGAAAGACTTTGAAAAAAAATTTCCGGACACGAAAAAGAAAAGTAAGTACCAGGAACCACTGCAAAAAAAAAAAAAAAAAAAAAAAAAAAAAAAAAAAAAAAAAAAAAAAAAAAAAAACATACAGCAATCTCGTCCCTTAGAAACGACGTTGAAAGTTCTTGTAGTGAAGAATTATTAACTGACGTACATTGTGATTCTGGTATTACAAAGGATGTCCTAGCTGCTTCTGTTGATAATGGAAATGGTTGCATTCAGCAGTACCTGGGTAACGCTATGGCACGTATCGTGCGTTATCTGATGCGACGATCAGTCTGGATGCTAGTTTCATTCAAATGTTTTGGTCCCTCTCTCGTCCCGACTCGTCGCATGCAGCTACAGTGGAACATCGCAGTCCTCGGTTTTGGCGTGGGGAGTTGTGACACAACTGGCACTGCCAACAGGTGGTGTGGACCCTCAATTAGGTGCGACGGCAGGGCAGGGCAGTCAGGCCGCCGAATGGAGACCCCAGCCCATCAGCCGCACCGGCGCGTACGCGTAAAACTGGTTATTGCCAAGTGGCGGGCCCCGCCGAGGAAGAGACGGACAGGTGGCCGCTTGTCTCTGCCAGCACCCACATCGGCAATCTTAACAATTCAACTCACTCTCGAAGACTTTTTTTTTTTTTTAATTCGAAGTCGTTACTTTATATATACAGTGTCGAAAATATTGATGCCACCGAAGACCAACTGACTGACTGTCACGGCCACGGAAACACAGCTGACAGTAAGATGCCTTTCATACCACGGCGATATAAGCGATATACGATTCGCGACCCGCAGGGGCAAATGCTTGAAATCTAAAGGGAGGCGACAGCAATAGTTCACAGTAGCGTGCTTGCACAACTTATCGTGACACATCTCTTTAAGTAAATCTTGCCGCTCTCTTCGACGATTAGTCTCGTATGATACCGGGTGATCGAAAAGTCAGTATAAATTTGAAAACTTAATAAATCACGGAATAATGTAGATAGAGAGCTACATCCTTGGAATGGCATGTGGTTTTATTAGAACCAAAAGAAGAAGAAAGTTCAAAAAAGTCCGACATCCGGTCAGAAAAGCAATAAGTAGCATAACAAATTAAGACAAATCAAAGATGATGTTCTTTACAGGAAATGCTTAATATATTCATCATCATTCCTCAACAATAGCTTTTGTCGAGGAATAACGTTGTGAACAGCACCGTAAAGCATGTCTGGAGTTATGGTGAAGCATTGGCGTCGTATGTTGTCTTTCAGCATCCCTAGAGTCCGCCTCCGTAGTCCAGTGGACAGCGTGGTTGGTTGCCACGCAGGGGGCCCGGGTTCGATTCTCGGTCGGGTAGGAGATTTTCTCCACTCGGGGACTGGGTGTTGTGTCGTCCTCATCATCATTTCATCATCATTGACATGCAAGTCGCCGAAGTGGCGTCAGATAAAGAGACTTGCACCAGGCAGGCTGAACGCGACCCCAGTTGGGGTCTAACGGTCATAAATGCCACACCATCATCATCAGCATCCCTAGAGATGTCGGTCGATCACGATACACTACCGACTTCAGATAACCCAAAAGCCAATAATCGCACGGACTGAGGTCTGGGGACCTGGGCGGTCAAGCACGACGAAAGTGGCGGTTGAGCACACGATCATCGCCAAACGACGCGCGTAATAGATCTTTCACGCGTCTAGCAATACTTTTTTTCTAATAAAACCCCATGTAATTCCAAGCATGTGTGTCAATTTTTACCTATCTATCTACATTATTGCGTGATTTATTAAGTTTTCAAATTTTACTGGCTGTTTGATCACCCGGTATTTCGAGCTGTAAACGAGACGGGAAGAAGGGAAGACACTTCTGTACTTCCTTTTATTAATTTACTGAATGTTCATCAATGTATCTGAAACTATTTCATTGTGGAATACAGTAAGACACATGTTACCAGTGCCGCATCGAGAAAAATTGCATTACAAATGAAAGACACAGGTACGTGTATTATATATTTCTTTTGTGAAAGGCCGGCCACGGTGGCCGAGGAGACTAAGGCGCTCCAGTCACGGTCTGCACGGCCACTAAGGTCGGGGGTTCGAATACCCCCTCGGGCATGGATATTTGTGCCGTTCTAGTTCGTAAGTAGTTTGTAAGTTTAGGGACTGATGACCCCGTAGTTAAGTCCCATAGACTATACAAACATTTGAACTTTTTTTTTTTTTTTTTTTTTTTTTTTTTTTTTTTTTTTTTTTGTGGTGGACAAGTAAGCAATCAGATTGTTATATTATTAACTCAAATATTTTGATCTCTGACATATGAAATAAGGAATTCAGAGTAATCTCAATTCAGTTTCATAGAATTAATACCGACAAAAATTTAGTTACAAGTTAATTTTTCATTAAGGGGAGCCGGAGACGTCTATGCTGCCCATGTTAAAATCATTATGTTTGAGGAACATTTATGAACAGTCCATCAAACCGAAAAATTTGAAATTTTTTCAACATAGTGTTTTAATATTGCAGTTATAATGGAGAGATATTGGAGTATACTTTCTAGTTTCCTTTCAACATTGTTTTTATTAATGACCCAACTTCTTAACAATAAAGCTTTATTTAATAAAATTGAAATGAAACTACTGAACATATTGCTAAATGGCTGTGTTATAATTTAAGTTTGACCACTAGAAGTGCTGTATAAAAATTTCATCTCCCTAGTTTGAGTGGATTTTGAGAAAATGTTCCTTAGATCACGAAAATTCTAATTCACGAGAAATGGCCATCAAAGTTTTTCGATACATTCCTGCACTATAGGATGGATTATCCTTCGTCATCCTCCAAAAGCTTCCGTTTTGGTCGTCTCTTCTGGCCTGTTGTTCCCTCATATTTCATATTCCTTTCTCTTCTTTCTGCTCCTCTTAGCCTCTTTCTGTCAATATTTCTTAGTGCTCGTACGGTGTTCACTCCAGCTTGAAATCCTAATGCCTTCAATACTTCACACTGTTTCCTTGCTTCTAGGTTGCTATTTCATCATAAATGCCGAAGTGTAGTATTTATGTGCTTACAAACACTCTTTTAGGAATCACTGTTCAAATTAAATTGTTTACGTTCTCATTAGGATTCTGTGTTTTTCCTAGTAGAAACTTGTGTAACAATTCTGGCTGTGCTAATATTTCCTGGCATTCTTACACAGGAAAAATGTATATCACCAAATAGAAATTAAATTTTGTATTATACTTGTTAGCAACTAGAGTCCGACCAATACATGATTTGTGGCAGAAACCGAAACCGTAACTGAAACTCGCGTAATTAAGTTAAAATGTATTGTGACGTTTGATAGGAAATAATAAAGATCCTGAGTCAAAAAAAAAACCTCACGATAAAACGGTCACAACTAAGATTTTTTTTTTTTTTTTTTTTTTTTTTTTTTTTTTTTTTTCTGAAACGAGAATATTGTAAATTTTATGAACCTAATAGTTTGTCTAACGATTATATCAGTTTCGAACTATTTACGATAAACTAGTATTGTCATGTATTTGATAAAACATACACCTTTATGAACATTTTTTCACTTGTAAATTGTGGTTACGTAAAAATTTTGGTAAAATCTTGAATCTGAAGACCAATCATAAGATGTCAGGTGCGGACTCGTTTGTTTACATGAACTTTCAGCTCAAAGGTTATTGTATCACCTAGCGTCTGTGTAGCGAAATACGCACCACTTACCTTTAAATAATTAATTTATTGCATGAATTGTAACCTTTTTTGTCAAATTTTGTAACCAGTTATATTATTTGTTAACCACTAAATCGAACTGTATAAATTTCCTCAAAATTTGTAGTCTATTTATTTGAAACAGAATTTGTAAACGTCACCTCACGTGACGTGATGTGACATGACGTGACGTATTCGTGACTTGGGCGCCAAAATCTATGTATTTAAATATGCCGCTACTGACGGCAAGGGGCAGTTGACGGCAGTTATAAGTTGTAAGCAGTTTTAATCTGCTGAAAGTCGTAGACAGCTGTGGTACGTTCTTGTAAGTTCGGTTGCCAGGAGCTGTAGACCAGAAGTATACAGTGCTGTAGTGTGATGGAAGAATCAAAAAAATCCGTTATCATCTAACAACGACTTTATTTTGGTAGAAGAACCTTGGAGAATGTGCTGCTACTAACTTTACCAAGAACTTCTCTTTCTTGAAGTTTGATTCGTTGTGTGGCTTGGAGTGCTTTAGTGACAAGCAACTCTAGCAACGACCTAAGCCCCATTCACACAGACCACGCAACGTTTCAGTTACACATTTTACACATGTTCAAATGTTTGTAAATCTATCGGACCAAACTGAAGGGTCATCAGTCCGTAGCTTACAAACTACTCAAACCTAGGTAAACTAACCTAAGGACTCGAACCTCCACGGCGAGTAACCGCGCGCTCCGCAGCGAGACATTTTAGACCGCTCGGCTACTCCACCTCGGATTTTACGTTACACCACAAATCACTAGTTTTTCCACATTTTTCAAGATCTCCTCCTTGTACTAAGCCTTTTTGGCTGTGAGTAAACCTAACCAGGAATCCGTAGAAGATTTCATAGCGGGCCTACAAAATGAAGTACTTCCAAATTGGCTTCTTCTCTCGTCGTTGTGAGATTTTCTATCTAAAAACGGAAAATTAAAGGAAATTAGGTAATATGTAAACTGAACTCGATATTTTGAGTCTCGGAATTACAAGTTTCCCATAAATACGAGCGTCATAAAACAAAACAACTACGGATACATTCTATCTTTACAGATAAAGGCACTCCACCATTATAACGTGAAGTAAACAGTGAAAAGACTTTAAAACCTTTAGGATGCCAATGTGAATGACTACTTAATAACTTTGTTTTAAAAAAAGGTCATATTTTCTTACACGTGTATTCTATTCAATGCAGATTTTCTTTTTTCTCACATGTAAATTTCGATAGCTCCATGTGATCACGGTCTCGTTCACCTCGAACTAACATATTACTTTATGGCTACGATAAATTCCACGTACTTTTAGGAAGATAGTCTTTAGTTTCAGGCACAAAAAACACGTCAAATAGATACTATTAAATGCTAGAACCTCAACATGACTACCACAATTCAAAATACGCAGAAAGTAATCATTACCATAAGCGCCTCAATGCGCTCGGCCACTCAGCCGCGGCCATGGAGCGCAATAACGGAGCAATGGAGCAACACGTCAACATCAAGTTTTGTTTGAAATTTGTCAAAACGGGAACAGAGAGCCATGGGATGTTAGTGCAAGTATATGGTGCTAAAACAATGAGTAAACAGTGTGCGGAGATGTAGCATTGCGTGACTTCAGTGCTTCGAGCAATTACACAAGAAGCGTTTGCTGACAGTTTACAACAGCTGTGCAACCGATGTCATTAGTGTATTGTAGCCAATGGATATTACTTTGGAGGCCAGTAAAGGTATTTTGTTTGTAACTCTTGTTTCCTATATTTCCTAAAACCATTCACTGAACTTTTCAAATGCATCTTGTATTATACAAAATCATCTACAAAATTTTAAGTAATTATCACTAGTTTGTTTTTAAAGGTCCTCATTGTATCACTTGTTTTTCTGCAAAATAGAAAATATTTTCCACCAAAACATTTTTACGAATCGTCACTTAGTGTCATCCGTTTTAGTTACATCAAGTCCATTTTTCAAATTGTGTAACCTATGCTCCAAAAGCATTTTATTAGCTTCCAAGTTGTATCTTCATGCAAAACTTAAAAACCAATAAAGCCAACAAAGAAAGAATATAGGTTATTGTTCGTTAGTAAGTTATTTATTATTATTTATCGTATGGCATATGACAGCAGCATATATACAAATATAATAACACAAGGAACAAGAATATATATACAAATAGAAGTTAAAGATTGTACAAGAGCACATTTTAAGTACATGTGAGTGAACAATTTTGTATGTATGACAAAACACATGGAATTAGGACATGGCTACACATTAATGTCCAGATCTCTTCATCGCCTGAGGTGTGACTCTTATATTTCTTATATTTCTTCTTATATGACGTGGTCCAGCGTCTGCTCAGGTGCTCCACAATTACAACTTGGGCTGTCCACGAGTCCCCACTTATAAAGCATGGCCTTACATCTGGTATGGCCACTTCGGATGTCATTGAGCTTAGTTCAGTCTTTTCTTGCAAAACTGAACCCTTTTAGAGCTTTTAAGGGATCACTCATGAGGTGAAGATTACTGACTGAATGCTCCTACTCTTTTTTCCATTTCTCTTTCAGGTTGAAGGTGACCTCTTCTCTTATATAGCAGTTATTCCATACTGGCTTTCGTGATTTCAAACGGTACTTTGGCAAATTTTTTTATGAGATCCTGCATAGGTTAACATTTCCCTGCATTTGTTTTTACTATTTTTCCCATTCTTTAACAGATGCTTTTTGTCTTCTTATTTCTGGTGGAGATGTATTAGCGATGACGGAGAGCCACGGTGTTGGAGTAGACTTTAATGTTCCGGTGATTATCCGCATGGTTTCATGGAGCTGCACGACTGTCATATTGCTGTGGTGGCTTCTTTCCCAGAACGGAGCACAGTATTCGGCAGTGTCGTACACTATCTATGTTGCTGCTGTTCGCAGTATGGATGCATCTGCATCCCAAGAATTACCCGTCGGTTTCCTAAAAACATTATTTCGTGTCTTTAGTTTCTGGACAACATTTTTGCCGGCCGTAGTGGCCGAGAGTCTGCGGCGCGCCAGTCACAGTCTGCACGGCCGCTACGGTCGGAGGTTCGAATCCCCCCTCGGGCATGGATGTTTGTGTCGTCTTTAGTATAAGGTAGTTCATAAATAGTTTGTAATTTTAGTGACTGATGACACCCCCCAAGTTAAGAACCTTAAGCGTAACAAACATTTGCATATTTTTACAAAATTTTAAGGTGTTCTTTATTGGTGAGGGACCTACCAGGTGTAACGCCCAGATACTTCAGATAGAAGTTGTGTTCACTCTCTGTTGGTTAAATAACACAATCAGTTGTTCTGTCAGGTGGAACTTGGGCTCACCGACTATATTTGACATGTAGAAATTTTCAGCAATCAGTCGTAAAAGTATTTATTTATTGGCAGATCTAGATTTCGACCACTGTGTGGTCGCTATCAGTGTTTAAAAACGATTAAAATACTGGCAATTTCTACAGTCATTTCTTGACTGGCTACATTATTGTTGAGGTGACAAGCGCAAACTTCAGCCTTAGACGGATTTGGGCACAGCGCCACCTTCTGTAGTATTTGTCAAGTATATATTAGTAAGTAAAAATAGTATTTTATTAAAGAAAGAATGCTCGTACAACGAAGTGTCAGCATTGTCGTCTGCTCACTCTCAATTAACCCTGCCCAGAAATTAGCATTCCCTGAAGGATGAAAGAGAGCAAGTGCGCTCGGTGAATACGAACAGGCCTACGCCTCTACCTGTGAGCCAAAGGCTGGATAATTTGCCTTCATTACGCCGCAGGAGGACGTAATGGGGCCGCGTAACGAAGTAGTCCAAAGCTGATGCTTTATGAAATTGTCTTCCGTCCAGATTAGGCGGGAATTAAAACCGGATTAGGCGGCGTCCTTTGGCCGCGGCCGCCGACTGGGAATTAGCGGGAACTTCTTTCTGAGCGACAGCGCGAGAGAGCGCGCCCGAGCACTGCATCGACCGCCGGCGCAGCCGGGTTAATTTTCAGTTTAAGACAGTTTAATGGTCCCCGCTGCTTTTAAGAAACATTATCCCTGATGGATTACTTCGCAAACTCGATTTTAGTTTGATCGGCGGTTGTCGCGTGGTCGGCTCTATAATACGGTGGGCTGTTAATGGATGAAAGCCGTAAGACAACACAGTCGAGAAAGTTGTCTCCGTCCTTGTGAGGCATTGAGCACGTCCTTCTTCCGCGAGCCAGAAGACAACGAAGAAAAGCAAAACTATGCACTCGGGCCAAAGATTAGCAGTAACATGAGACGGGGGAGGATGGGGGGGAGGGAGGGCGGCCGCGGTGGCCGAGGGGACTGAGGCGCTCCAGTCACGGTCTGCACGGCCACCACGGTCGGGGTTACGAATCCCCCCTCGGGCATGGATGTTTGTGCCGTCCTAGTTCGTAAGTAGTTCATAAGTAGTTTGTAAGTTTAGGGACTGATGACCCCGTAGTTAAGTCCCATAGACTATACAAACATTTGAATTTTTGAGAGCCGGCCGCGGTGGCTGAGGGACTGAGGCGCTCCAGTCACGGTCTGCACGGCCACTACGGTCAGGGGTTCGAATCCCCCCTCGGGCATGGATATTTGTGTCGTCCTTAGTCTTAGCTAGTTCATAAGTAGTTTGTAAGCTTAGGGACTGATGACCCCGTAGTTAAGTCCCATAAGTTCTACAAACATTTGAACATTTTGGGGGGGGGGGGGGGGAGGAGGAGGCTTTACTACAGTTACAGTAAAAACTAGATGATCTGTCGCTTACAGTAGCTGAACCATTTAGAACTAAGCTATTAAACTGCTAATATAATCACATACATTTTCATGGGGGGTGCCGGTGGCCGAGCGCTCTGCGGCGCGCCAGTCACGGTCTGCACGGCCCTCCGGTCAGGGGTTCGAATCCGCCCTCGGGCATGGATATTTGTGCCGTTCTTAGTGTTAGCTAGTAGTTTGTAAGTTTAGTGACTGATGACCCCGTAGTTAAGTCCCATAAGCTCTACAAACATTTGATTTTTGAAAATGGGTGTTGCGTATTAAAGTTAAATTTGGGGACCGCAAATGAAATTTTACCAGGTAGTGAAATATTTTTAAATGAAATTACTGAGCAATTTTGACAAGGAAGGAACAATTTAAACAAAATTATTGGATTCTGGTATTAAATGGTAGCGGTCGTGACTTCGGTAGCAAATACAACACCTGAAAGCAACATTACAGATGAAGTCGACGGAATCTAAATTTTACCTCATTGAGAGCTGGTACTATTCTGTAGTGATTGTAGCTGAGATGACTGGAATATTACTTCAATAAATTGATGCTGGGATTGTGTTGTTGTTCTTATTGGTTTTGAGGGGACTAAACAGCTAGGTCATCAGTCCCCTGGGATTGTGCATTTTGTTTACTATTGTTCTATGACCGTGTTGAAAATTAATCATGATAGTCGGCTAAAACTGCAAAATTAACGGACTTCGTAAACATCGCGAAGATTTTTCTGCAGGCATTAAAATTAATAAACCATTCATAGACACGAAATAAATAAAAGTAGCACAGAGAATGTTCTAGTACAATCGCGAAACAAATCGCAACAATACTCGAACATCACTTTATGAAGTACTGGATCTGCTGAAAATAAATAACTTTAAAATTAGTGAGAATGGAGAAGAGATTGTAAGTAAGATATTACATATTAACTGTGGGGTTTATTGAAATTAATAAAAAAGAAACTAAGCTCATACTTACAATAATTAGGCAAAATCCTGGAACACGTCCTAATTCATTGAGGAGATAACAGAAAGTGACGAACAGTTCCGCTCTCTACCTTCAGCTTGTTGCAAAAAAGAAAAATATATATATATATATATATATATATATATATATATATATATATATATATATATATATATATATATATAAAGAACTGAACATGACAAATGTCATGTTTATCGATACGCTGGCAGAGAGAGGGCAGAAGTCAGCGACAAGCATTGCACAAGTTATTAAAAAAATCATTAACGTATTAATACAGGCGCTAGAGTCTTTGATATTGTACTTTCAAACCAGAGATACATGGTACCTATCAGTAAATCGAATTTCTTATACGAGGTGTGGTCTAAGAAGGACACCACATCGGATTTTAGAAATTATTTATATTTATGGTACGTGAAGTTCAGAACTTAAATAACAATCAGTCAAAGCCATTTTACGCAACTCTAAAAAATTCTCGAGAAAGTCGACTTTGATGTTTTGCAAAATACAAGTACCAACACCACCTTCAGAAAAGGCCGCGGCGCTCTCATGTGACGTCAGGCAGAGTAGGCTGCACGCGCGTTGCTGACTGGGTAGCCGCTGCGGCACGGCCGACTATGCCGATGTAGCCAGGCAGTCAGATATGCGCGCGCAACCTACTCTACCTGACATCACACGAGAGCGCCGCGGCCTTCTCTCTAGGTGGTGTTGGCTAAACGCCTCCTATAAGTACAAACATGACCCTAAAAAAAAAAAAAAAAAAAAAAAAAAAAAAAAAAAAAAAAAAAAAAAAAGTTGCCTTCTGGCATCACTACCATAGAGTAGGTGATTCGAATCCCGCCGCTGTGTCAGATTTTTTTTTTCGTTGTTTTCGAATTAAGTTATATAAAACATTGGGAATCTCTAATGCCATGTGTTGTGTCAGTTTTTGTTAGAGTGAAAGCGCTAAAATTTTGTACTAATTTCTATTTCCAGCGGTGTGATTTGTTTATGTGCTCTTATGTCCTGAAATGTCTTAGTATTATGTTATTTCCAAAGAATATTGTTTTGTGTCCCAGCCTCGTCGCCGCTTTTGTGCCTCGTTTCCGTCGTAGGTGTCGGTGGCCGAGTAGAAAGACCGACACAGGAATAAAGGATGCACGCTTGTGCAGGTAGGTGGTGACCAGCCAGTGGGACAGCAGAAACTAGAAACACTAGAGCAAATTAGAACGAGGTCTGTATTTCTTAGAAACTTAGTAATACTTAACTTTTACATTGCTCAGTACTGCAGAATGCTGATACATAGTTGATATAGAGGCCTGTCTAGTGCCTGTCCGATAGCCAAGTCTTCACTGGTGCCTATCTGATTCCGAAGTGTTAACTGGTTCCTATCTCAGTCCCAAGTGAACGATGTCGTTCAATCGTGGCCACGAGTGGAGTTGTAGCAGAGGGCGCTCGTGGATGACGTCGTAAGAACGCCGCGCCGTGCGTGCATGGCGGCTCGTGGCGTAAGTAGGTGGCGCGCACTTTGGACTTATGCGACACCACATATTGAGTGTTATCCGTACATACTGTTTGTAAAATATCTTCTCAATACAGTTAGTAGTGTAAAACTACATTACTAAAACGTAAAATAAAATTCCATGCTTGAACAACGGAATAGTAGTAACCGATAAACTTATTTCCTTCCATAATTTGCTGAAGTCTTCAGCGAAAGGTTTGAAATCTTGTATTAAAGATTGTTTAAATTCGTTCATCATGAAAGATGACCGAAGCCTCGTTGTTTATGCGTCGCATGACATGATAGTTTTACACGTATATTATGGTTTGTAATATTTGGACGATGTGTAGTAGTTGGTTCTCACTCCCACTGTGATCTACTTGATTGACAAGAAAGAAAATTTTATCTAGATCTAAAAAAATTCAAGTGCATGAGAGGAAAGATCACATTTTATCGTATCCTAGGCTGTGAAGTATAGGCTATAATGCGGTGTTTGGATGTGCTATTGGATCCGAGAATAGCAATGCTTGAATTCACTAAGTAACTGTTTCGTTCTGTTTCAACATCCGATGGAGTAGAAAATAGATTACATGATACTTCAAGATCAACATTTTTGCATAATTATGTAACTGTTAAATAAACATTTATATGTTTGCAGATAAAGGACTTCATACACATTCCATTCATTCCAGTCATTTCAATCTTTAGTCAGTAACTTCGTAGTTGCTTCTCAGCAGCAATTTTGGGTTGCTCTTCCTCACTGACATCAATTACACGTCACACTATTTAAGATCTAATGAGGTGTTTGATCACAATTATATTTTTTTCATCTTTGTTTTTTGCTATAGCTGTTTGTTAACTTTTCTGACAAATTTCCTAATATTTGAAGAGGCTACTTCTGAATTCCAAGGGTTGCATTTGAGCATTAGTAGATAAATATTACAAAAAAACAGTCTTTTCGCAAAAAATTAACAGTTTTTATTGACCTGTTTCGACCTGATGTAGGTCATCTTCGGAACAAAATGTAGCCCATGTGGCCAGTGCTGGACTCGGCTGGGCTGGGCTGTTGTGGCTGTTCTGCAGCCAGCAGATAACAGTATGTATCTGTAACAGCAAATATATCTAATTGAGGATGCGAGCATCCTGAACTTCACTGGCGAGAAAGTGTCATTCTGTACGAGCATGAGAAACGTCGTGTTGGATGACATTATGCCACATGAATTTTTACACGACATTATCAATCGTGTTAATTTACATATGAGCGAAATTTTTATTGAACTGTTTTTAAAGGTGCCAAATCAGTCGAGAAGCCAGTTATTCACTCTGGTCAGGACGTTTTTCGCCTTTTTTCGTGCTGTGATAGTAATATTTTTCATTTTCGTTCCTAACACTGTTAGTTGTCAGAAATTTTTTTTTGTTAAGCTTATGGGACTTAACTAAGGGGTCATCAGTCCCTAAACTTAAAAAAAACTACTTATGAACTACGACGGCACAAATATCCATGCCCGAGGGGGGATTCGAACCACCGACCGTAGTGGCCGTGCTGATGGTGACTGGAGCGCCTCAGTCACCTCGACCACCGCGGCCGGCTTGTCAGACATGAGTGGTAAACGAAGTGTGTAAGTAAGCCCATAAAAACTAGATTCTACCAAAGGATATTTTTTCTTGTTCCTTGTGATTATATTTCTTTTTTCACATATTCCGAACAACTATCCGGTGAGAACTCAGCTAGTTTCAGAAACCAAAATGGCTTCGAAAGATTTATTGTGACGTATTCTCCTAGCTGCGTGAGTACATTACTGCAGAACGTGACGCAGACTCAATCTGTTCAGCTGAGTGAAACAAAACACTAACGTATTCAGCAAGCACTGTCTGAGCCGTTTACGTTTACGCTACAAATCATAATGACAAAAGAGCGTAATACAGAATTGCATACCGTCTGTGCTGTGAGTATATTGGTTTCGATATAGCACTTGATCAAGGAATAGGATTGACTAGCCTCACTACGCCTCTAGACAGAAGAACCGTCATAAACGGAACACAATACCAGCTTCCTTACGACTAGGTTTCATATTTTGCTGCATTAGGAATTTCGAAAAATTGGAGCTATAGATTATTTAGTGCGGTATTGTATACTTTTTGACTGTAATAAAAGAAAAATAGTTGGATTAACGACTGCGTTTCACAAGTGATATGCTGTGAGCCATGCTGATCCACTTAAAATGCTTACAACTGAGGTATAGAAACAGAGACGAAAAGTCTTTATTGAACGACGTTAGGGATGGAATAAATTATTCCATCTACGTGTCAAAAAACTAAATAATTACTTAACACTTTTCAACCGGCAGTGTCATGACTTCAGTTCTCAACGAAATATATTACAACCAAAAAAAATTATTAATTATGTGATTCTTGAGTTTCTCCCGGCGTGTTTGATAATCAAAGTATCCACGGGTGTACTGTCGGTCTACAGTGCCCAACGGGCACAATATTTCGGTGATCATACATGTCGCCATCATCAGGTAAACTGACGGACTGAGCTCCGGCACGGAGATCCGCACGCTACGGCTGCTCGGAGGGAACTGGGTTCTTGCCCGGTAGCGGGCCATTTAAATACCCTCGGCCCGCGGAGCGACCCCTCCGCGGTCCGCGCCCCACGCCGCGGTCGCGCAGTGGAACCGATTGCGACGGCGTCTGAGATGACGTCGATGTGAGGGCTCTGTCCGCCGTGGTCGTCACTACGTTACGTTTGCTAGATTTACTCTTAAATTACTCTTAATTAACCCATAATTTTAAATTATGTACTGACATATGATTATATAAATCGACAGCTACCAGCCATTATCAAACGTAAGTCTCCGAATTAGAAATATAATTCGTAATTGCTGTAATGTTAATGTAAAAAAATTTAATATCGACATCTATGTTTTACCGTATTCTGACGAAGCTCTTGTGTACACAGTGAACCGGTTAAATGAATAAATAATTATAGCGACTTGTGGCTCTTTATAAAATCACAGTCTCTGTCCCATACATGCAATGCCTGATATTGTAGAGTTCACCACGCATTTAGTCTGCCATCATTGCAGACGTAAACATCGTCCACGCAGATCATGAACGTAAAATATCCAACAATATCAACATAAAGACAAAAGGCTTCTGATAGAAGTGAAAGTCACTGGTTTCACCGATTTTCAAGCTCCTTTTCTGGACCCTCAGGGGCTGAACATTAATTTGCTGAGTACGGGCTTGACGAACTCGGCGTACTGCGCTGGGAACTCTGCCGCGCCAACAGTCCTCGACATCGTAATCTCTGTACGTGCCTCAGCGACAATCGTTCAGTGCGACGGGATCAGAGCCTGGGGATCTAGGCTTAATCGCCCGGCTCGCCGGTACAAACCACTATAAAAAACAATCTCATGGTGTATAAGGGACGAGGAGATGCGTGGCTGTCGAGGTTGAACAGCTGCTCCTAAGTTATATTAGGCTTACCCATGCAAGCGGGCCTCTACCAGTGCGGACGTACATTTCTCTAGCTCCTCATGGGGACACAATGAAACGAGCTAAAAATTGCGTTTGTGGACGCCAAACCACCGTCTCTAAGAGAGGAACAAAAGAGTTCAATGCAGCAACATATGACCCCGAATCGTTTTCATTCCTGAAGACCCTATGGGAACAATGTAGGGCTAATCATCAAGGTGAGGCATATGCCCCCCGATACATGGTTTGCAGTTGAAAAGATGGCGAATCGTTTATGACAAAGAATCCTCTGTTCTTTGTAGAGAATCTTTAGTTCGGGGAGGTAGAAGGAATGTCGAAGACGAGATCCGGGTCTGTCCTGATAACGACGTTATCCCCAAACTAGTAACAGTCATTGCTTGCCTATGACAAGCCGGGTGACGTTACCGTTCGCATCCCACTCCCCGCTCCCAAGGCCTGGTCACTGTCCAGGGAATTATCTTTCATACGGATCTTTTATTACAGTCTGATAAAGAACTCTGGAAGAATTAGGCACGTTTATAGGGGTCCAAAGGACAAAAGGGTCGCCACCCTTGCCTTCACCTTGGCTTTTGAGGCCTGAGAATGTCAAAGTGATGATCTACCATTGTGACATCAAACCCTACGTTCCTCCCCCTATTCGCTGCTTCCAAGTGATTGAGCTTTGTGCTCATGTTCTCCCGCTGTGATTCCACCCCAGGTGTCAGAAGTGCGGATGTGCATCTCATCCAGACGTCCCATGTACCTCTCCTCCCGTCTGTGTTAACTGCTGCTCCCCAAACTGCACAGTTCTTCAAAAATAACACAAATTAATGGAATACAAGACCCTGGACAGGCTGTCAATTCAGAATCTAAGGAAAAGTATGAAAACATCCACCCATGTTCAAATCACCTCCTGTTCAATCTAACACGCTGGACCCTCAGACCGAACCATTAACACCTACCCCCTGGTGTCTGGCGACGACTTCTCTTCTCTTGACCCCAAAGTCTCTACTTTGGGAATAATAGGTCCACACCCACACGGGACATTGGTCCTCACCCCTGAGTCACAGAACACACAGCCACCTCTGCCTTCTCTCGCTCTCTCGAAGGGCTCTCTCGAAACCCTTTCTCCTACTGTCACTCCCACTGGTACAGTGGATACTAGCGAGTTGCTTAAAAAACCACCAACTACTGGTCGTAGGGCCTCAAGGGCATCCTCAGTCCCTGAGACTGAAGTCTACAAAGCCCGCTATTATTTCCTATCTATATAAATGATCTGATGGACAGAGTAAGTTGTAATTTGCGGCTGTTTACTGATGATGCTGAGGTGTAACTGACTGTAATAGCATACAGGATGACTTAGACAAAATTTCTAGTTGGTGCGAAGATTGGTAGCTAGCTCTCAATGTAGAAAAATGTAAGGTGATGCGCATGAGTAGAAAAAACAATCCCATAATGTTCGAATACAGCATTAGTAGGGAGCTTCTTGATGCTGTCGCGTAGTTCAAATATCTAGGCGTAACATTGCAGAGCGATATGAAATGGAACGAATATGTAAGGACAGTTGTGAGTAAGGCGGACAGCCGACTTCGGTTTATTGGGAGAATTTTGGGAAGATGTACTTCACCTGTAAAGGAGACCGCGTATGAAACGCTTGTACGACCACATCATGAGTATTGGTCAAGTGTTTGGGACCCGCAGCAGATCAGTTTAAAGGAAGACATAGAGGCGGTTCAGAGGCGAGCAGCTAGATTTGTTACCGGTAGGTTCGACCAATGCGCGAGTGTCACGGAAATGCTCCGGCAACTCAATTGGGGATCGCTGGAGGAAAGACGACGTTCTTTTCGTGAATTTCTGTTAAGTAAATTTAGAGGGCCGGAATTTGAAGCTGAGTGTAGTACGATCTTGCTGCCGCCTACTTACATTTCGCGTAAAGATAAAAAAGACAAGATAAGAGAAATTAGGGCTCGTACGGGGCATATAGGCATTCTTTTTTTTTTTTTCCTCGTTAAATTTGGGAGTGGAATAGGAAAGGAAATGCCCAGTAGTGGTACAGTGTACCCTCCGCCACGCACCTTACGGTGAATTTCGGAGTATGTATGTAGATGTAGATGTAGACCTCCCAGCAGGAGAAATCAAAGTATCACCTTTCCTTCGCGAAGTGTGAGAACTGTGTGCTGAAGTGTCTGTGGTAAGTGTAGGTGGACTGTAAAAGCTGCGTGGGTAATGTAGTGTCGTGTTCGTGTTGGAGGTGATGGGAAAAGCGAGAGGGTGAAACAAGGTGCCGGCATACAGCCTACTCCTCTCGAAACGCACCAATGGTGCCGCCGAGCTTAACTTCCCCATCCGATGTAGGATCAACATGCCCTCAAAATGTACAAATGTTTGTATAGTCTATGGGACTTAACTACGGGGTCATCAGTCCCTAAACTTACAAACTACTTATGAACTACTTACGAACTAGGACGGCACAAATATCCATGCCCGAGGGGGGATTCGAACCCCCGACCGTAGTGACCGTGCAGACCGTGACTGGAGCACCTTAGTCCCCTCGGCCACCGCGGCCGGCCACCATGCCCTCACTCCATGTGACACTGCGGAGAGATTTTGAATTTAATCCAGGATATTAGTGCAAAATCTGGTGATCAAGTACTTTGCACCACCATTCTCCCGTCCACTCTGCCGTAAGGCAAAGGGAAAATTGTCAACTCCGCTTGGCGTACCCGGATGGTTAAAGTACTGGCCACGCCCGCCGTTGCTTAACTTTGGTGATCTGGCGGAAACCGGTGTATCCACCACGGCACGGCTTTTGACACCAGCAACAATAAGAAGTAACAACCTTTTTCGATGTTGGTGTTGTAACTGTGTAACAGCAGTCTTCCTTTTGTCCCTCTTCAAGTTTGAAGAGGTTAAATATTTGCTTTTGTATTTAAAATGTACTTTCAATGTGTATTTCTCTTCTAACGTTGCTTCCCAGTCCGGATCTTTATTTGTGTATCAGCTGCTGTAAAATCTCCCTGTAGCTGACTCATCAATGTGCAGAAGATCGTAATACCTTCTGCATCAGTCCACACAGATATCCCATGACTTTCGTAGTCTCAATGTGCAGTGGCGGCAGGTGCTCTACATGACTGGCTTCACTTCCTTGCCGGATCTTGTTAGTGGCTCCTCCCCCCCCCCCCCTCCGCCCACCACTCGGCGTCCAGTCAAAGAATTTGTTTGCCGCACCTACGCGAGTGGCGCCGAAGGAAAACGCCCCGTGTGCCCAGACAGATATACCTTGTTTAAAATATCTGCAGAATGTCTTACCTCGGCTTGTTTGCGCTTACTTCAAATCGACCAGACGAGGCGGTCTACCAAGCTCCTAAATTTCACACTTTTGATTCCACGCTTAAAGCTGAGTAGTTTGTTTCCAAAAAATGCTCATTGTCGTTTATTTTTCTTTGGTAATAAACACCAAGAATATACCAATATGCACATTAACACTAAAACACAATAAGTAACTGATTACACTGTTAAGTGACTGTAACAAAATGAATCTGTTACGATGATGAGACGAGCTACCTTCGAGTCACATGACAGTAAGCAGTACCCCACTCGAAACCTTACCCAAGTGCAAAGGCTGCCCTCCCCCACATCTTTTCAAATAGTTAAATATTTGTTACAGCAAAGAGGATAAATATCATTTACCCTTAAATCGTGACATAATTTCTAAAACGTCCAAATATACGGGACAAGTAACAATACAAAAGTCATTGTTGTTCCCATATCTGTCAAAGAGAAGACTGGCTTTAAAAAAAATTGCTTGTAGTCAGTCTCGAATCCACTACTTCGGACGACGCAGCACGACGTCGCTAACCACTCAGCTATTCTCGAGTGATTTCATTATTATCCATGATCAGATCTTATGGAAGCTTTTACAGTTGATGCGTCTTTAATTTATAGTTATAAGATACACTCCTGGTCATTAAAATTGCTACACCACGAAGATGACGTGCTACAGGCGCGAAATTTAACCGACAGGAAGAAGATGCTGTGATATCCAAATGATTAGAAGAGCATTCACACAAGGTTGACGCCAGTAGCGACATCTACAGCGTGCTGACATGAGGAAAGTTTCCAACCGATTTCTCACACACAAACAGCAGTTGACCGGCGTTGCCTGGTGAAAAGTTGTTGTGATGCCTCGTGTAAGGACGAGAAATGCGCTCCATTACGATTCCGACTTTGATAAGGGTCGGGTTGTAGCATATCGAGATTGCGGTTTATCGCATCGCGACATTGCTGCTCGCGTTGGTGCGCTCCAATGACTGTTAGCAGAATATAGAATCGGTGGGTTCAAGAGGGCAATACAGAACGCCGTGCTGGATTGCAATGGCGTCGTATCACTAGCAGTCGAGATGACAGGCATCTTATCCGCATGACTGTAACGGATCGTGCTGCCACTTCTCGATCCCTGAGTCAACATCAGGGGACGTTTGCAAGACAACAACCATCTGCACGAACAGTTCGAGGACGTTTGCAGCAGCTCGGAGACAATAACTGCGGTTACCCTTGACGTTGCATCACAGACAGGAGCGCCTGCGATGGTGTACGCAACGACGAATCTTGGTGCACGAATGGCAAAACGTCAGTTTTCGGATGAATCCAGGTTGTGTTTACAGCATCATGATGGTCGCATCTGTGTTTGACGACATCGCGATGAACGCACATTGGAAGCGTGTATTCGTCATCGCCACCTGGTGTGAAGGTATGAGGTGCCATTGGTAACACATCTCGGTCACGTCTTCGCATCGACTGCACTTTGAACCTTCATGCGATCCCTGCGAAACCCTACGTTTTTGCATGATAATGAACGACCGCATGTTGCAGGCCCTGTACGGGCCTTTCTGGGTATGGAGAATGTTCGACTGCTGCCCTGGCCAGCACATTCTCCAGATCCCTCACCAACTGAAAACGTCAGGTTAGTTGTGCCCGAGCAATTGGCTCGTCACAATACTCCTGTCACTACTCTTGAAGAACTGTGGTATCGTGTTGAAGCTGCATGTGCATCTGTACCTGTACACGCCATCCAAGCTCTGTTTGACTAAATGCCCAGGCGTATCAAAGCCGTTATTATGGCCAAAGCTAGTTGTTTTGGGTACTGATTTCGCAGGATCCATGCACCCAAATTACTTGAAAATGTAATCACATGTCAGTTCTAGTATAATATATTTGTCCAATGAATAGCCGTTGATTATCTGCATTTCTTGTTGGTGTATCAGTTTTAATGCCCAGTAGCGTATTTTACGAAATATGACGTGTTTTGATGAATCTTCAATGCGCCGAAAACAAGTATGATCGGCGGACTTTACCCTCATGGAGGATTTGCGAGGTACGCAGTAGCTTCGGGACCATTCACGTGTAACCGCCAGAGCTCGAGCAGCCAGGATCTGGCGTCTCTACCAGCTCCAACGCCAGTGTTAACAGCGGCGTTTCTCTCGCCCCTCCGTGCCGCGTGAGGGTCCATACGCTTTCTCCAGGGGGTTCAGAAGAGAATCCGAACCTCAAGCGGAATGAACATTGAGAATTGCTCCGGTCACTGTCGCCTACATTAGGCAGCCGCGCTACGATGAAATGCTTTTAAATAAATAAATAAAATGAAATTAAAACATTTCTCATACGATAAAAATACTTTGAATCTGCATATAAAATGATAGAAGAACGAAACGAAGAGTGTTAGTTTTAAATCACCTTTTATTTTGTGCTGTTTCAGGCTTTCCTGACGTAATGTATTCTTGAATGGTTCACGGGAGTACCGTCGGATCGTATCGTAATAATCACACAATATTTCTGCGATATAGATGCTCGCCATCTTCAGGTGTACTGCCGCTGTTTTTTGTAGTGTGACGTAACATGGAGTTGTATCGCCCAAGGGCGAGGAACAGGATAGGACTTGGCTGTATGCTAACTTTGTTGTTTTTTTTTTTTTTTTTTTTTTTTTTTTTTTTTTTTTTTTTTTTTTTTTTTTTTTCATTAAACGTTAGGGACATACTTGTAAGAGCCTGCCGGTCCAGTGCCCGCGGTTCGTAAGGTGCCCCCAATGATGGAGTTGGGCCCGCTCGAGTCGTTTGGAGCGGCGATGGTCAATGTATTCCTGAGCCAACTGTGCGATTTGTTTGAATTGTCCCTCTGTGAATATGCAATGACTGTTCATTATAACCTTGACGGCCCACCAGCCGTCAAATACGCCTTTATATTGCCTCTGGCAATTGTACTGGGCGTTGGGGGAAATGGTGGAATTTCCGCCATCGTAGGGAAAGGGTAATGGAATGCGTCGTCGTCATACTAGTGATTGGGAACATTATCGAGTACCTGCAGCAGGACCCGCTTGACATCGTGTTTGGATGGCATCTCCAAGTACAGGGCCTCTTCTTCCAAGGTGTCCTCGGCCCTCCCCGTTTCTTCAACGGCCGCCCCTCCAGGCGCCGTCACACGGTCGGATCGTCACGGAGGCCCGTCCATCTCCATTGGCGCCAGTCCTGCCGGCTGTTCCGTGGCAGGGTCCTGATCAGCGCCCTCCGGTACGACCGTGTCGCCGGTTTGCGTGGCAACATCTGCCCACAGTAGTACCCCCGCTTGCGGGGAAGTAGTGAGGGCCGCCACAGTAGTCTTCACGGTGAACAGCTCCCGCTCCAAGGCGGCTATGCGGCGGGTGGCTTTACCACGGCGCAGGCGCCGCCGCTGTGACATCATCGCAGATCAAAACGACAACGACGTAAACATGGAGAATACCCTACCGAAAGGCCGTTGAACGGGCCGCTGGTGGTCTGCGCACGCGTGGCGCGGGCAGGAGCGGCTGCTGGCGGCGGTCCCCTTGTGCGCGCGCCCACCGAAGAAAAAAGTGCGTATTTTACGCGTCTCGAATTCTATGACATATCAGCGTCGATGGGTGACCATCATCTGTCTGCGGCTGATGCTACCTCAGTACTGCCAAGGCCGGCTCCCATGCTTTACTAAGTTGGAATCCAGTGTTTCTATTAATAAGAACTTTTGCGATACGTATTTCGAAAGTTGATTTTATTTGCTGTTTCCACGACGAGCTTTTCTCCGGGAGGTCACTGAACCAGTGTTTAGAATTACATAAGGAAGCTGTAGCAGGAGGTTGTAGAAGGCTCAGAGAGAATTACTGACACAGACAGTGTTCGTACCGAAAGTCAGAGAAGAAACAGCAACATTAAAATAGGCGGGGGGAGAAGATCGCAAAATATTAGTGGAAATCAGAAGGATACCCGCATAGTTGCTTGCCTGATGGGCACGGAACAAACAAGAGAGGAAGCCGAAGGCTTTGTTCTATGACCCAACCACGTAGAACACATATCGCTCACGATGAGAAGATTTTTTACATGCACTGTATAAAAATTAACATATCACCTATTAGAAATAGGGCCCCACAAAGCTAGAAAGTATTTACACAGAGTTCAAACACCACCAGGTGATCACAAAGATTTTAACTTATCAGGCCGTTATCAATAATGTTCAAATGTTTGTAGAGTCTATGGGACTTAACTACAGGGTCATCAATCCCTAAACTTACAAACTACTTATGAACTACTTACGAACTAGGGCGGCACAAATATCCATGCCCGAGGGGGGAATCGAACCCCCGACCCTAGTGGCCGTGCAGACCGTGGCTGAAGCGCCTCAGTCCCGTCGGCCATCGCCGCCACTGTCAGTGTGTATTTGGTTTCAGTAGAACCAAGAAAATTGTAAGAGTGGTCGAATTTGTTGAGTTCTTCCCACTAAAATTCCGGGCCCTTAAGAATTCGCCATTGCAGTGGCTCCCTGTGTCGTTATTTTCCGGCGGGTTTGGCTTCTGGGCCACTCGGGTGTTCCGCAGCAGTGGAGCGAGCGCAGAGTGGGTGCCTCGACCGCGGGCAGCGGTGCACACAGCGGCAGCGGCACAGTGGCCGCGCCGTTGACGAGTGGCCGGCCGCTTCCATTCCGCGGCGCGGCGCGGCGCGGGCGTGGGCGGACAATTGCATTATCTTAATCTGGCGGGGCGCTGGCGGAATGGGCCGGATTCCTGGCAGGGTCCGCGCGCAGCGGCCGTGAAATGGCGGCCTCCTAATCGCGCCCTCCAGATACCATCGCCGCTCGTATTTCGCCCGAGCAAACGAAACACAGGAGCGGCCGCGCCGCCCGCCGCTCCCCAGCTGCGTTCATCACAGCTCGTCCCTCCCAGGCAGTTTACTGCCTGCTTGTAGTTACTTGCAGGCAGTCACTTACGCGGAGATTAGTTTGACCTTCCTCTTGACAGAGATCATTAGCATCATTATATAAATACGCTAACACGAAAAAAAATTAATATTCACGGAATATATGACACCAACCAAAGCTGAAAATGTGTACCCAGCCGGGATTCGAACCCGGGTCTCCTGCTTTCTAGGCAGTTGCGCTGACCCCTACACCACTGGGGACACAGCGATCACCGCAGCTGCAAGGACTACCTAAGCACGCCTCCCGTCAGATACAAATTCCCAGCTTAGCCCTGCCCACAGTACTCAAACTCGTAGTTATGAAACTAATTCCCGTAAGAGTAAGGGCTTCAAACTTGCCCACCCCTCCCTACTAACGATAGGATCATTGCCTAGAAAGCAGGAGACCCGGGTTCGAATCCCGGCTGGGTACACATTTTCAGCTTTGCCCAATCGCAGTTGATGTCATATATTCTGTGAATATTAAATAATAACAACTGCAGGATCAGAAGTGACGTCTGTTCTTTCGGAACAGAAGCCACATGTATATATACGAAAAAAAATGTTCAAATATTTGTTAAGCTTAAGGGACTTAACTACGGGGTCATCAGTCCCTAAACTTACAAACTACTTATCAACTACCTGCAACTAAGGACGGCACAAATATCCATGCCCGAGGGGGATTCGAACCCCCGACCGTAGTGGCCGTGCAGACCGTGACTGAAGCGCCTCAGTCACCTCGGCCACCGCGGCCGGCGGCTAACACGAAAATTGTAGTACAAATTACTAATTTATTCGTACAAGAAGGCCAATGAAAGTTCCATAATTCGAAAGATTGTTTGTCGTAGATTTCACGAATATAAATATTATGTGTGCAATTAGCCATTAAAAGTGGTAAAACGAATTAGAAATTTTCCCATCTACAGCTTGGATCAAGTTATACATTCTCCAACAGTCAGCTCACTGATTGGCTATTCGCTACTACCAAAGACGCTGTAATGCAGTGCATCTGCAGTATTAAAATAACCTATTAAAATAAGTGAATATCGAAACATAGAGTGCTCCCAACTCACTTTTTTGTGCCGTTCAAATGCTTCATTTTCGCAGTGATTAAGAGTGGTTAAAGGAAATGGATGTTTTCATATAAATGCAATTGTGCGATTGGATTCACGATTTCCTATCAGAAAGGACACAGTTCGTTGTAATTGACGGTAAGTCATTGAGTAAAACAGAAGTGATATCTGGCGTTCTACAGGGAAGCGTTATAGGTCCCCTACTCTTCCTTGTCTTTATAAACGATTTAGGAGACAATCTGAATAGCTCCCTTAGACTGTTCGCGGATGATGCTGTCGTTTATCGGTTAGTGAAGTCAACAGAGGATCAAAAGCAACTGCAAAGCGATTTAGACAAAATTTCTACTTGGTGCGAAAATTGGCAATTGACACTAAATAAAGAAAAGTGTGAAGTAATACACATGACCACTAAAAGAAATCCACTGAACTTCAATTACGCGATAAATCAGTCAAACCTTAAGGTCGTAAATTCTACCAAATACCTAGGAGTTACAATTACGAACAACTTAGACAGGAGAGAACACATAGCAAAGATTGTGGGGAAGGCGAACCAAAGATTACATTTCATTGTAGAACGCTTCGAAGATGCACCAGCTCCACCAAAGAGACTGCCTACATGATACTTGTGCGAACCAAAGATTACGTTTCATTGGCAGAACCCTTCGAAGATGCACCAGCTCCACCAAAGAGACTGCCTACATCACACTTGTGACTCCACTGCTGGAGTACTGCTGCCCCTTGTGGGACCCTCACCAGGTGGGACTGACGGAAGACATTGAGAAGGTTCAGAGAAGGGCAGCGCGTTTTGTTTTATCACGTTACAGGGGGGTGGGGGGGCAGCGTCACGGAAATGTTGCACGAATTGGGGTGGAAATCATTGAAAGAGTTATTCATTGCGGCGTGATCTGTTTGCGAGGTTTCAATCACCTACTTTTACTTCTGAATGTGAAAATATTTTGCTAGCACCCACCTACTTAGGGAGACATGACCATCCCAATAAAATAAGAGAAATCAGATCGAGAACGGAACGATTTAGCTGTTCTTTCTTCCCGCGCGCTATTAGAGAATGGAACGGTAGAGAAAAGTATTGAAAGTGGTTAATGAACCCTCTGCCAGGCACTTAAATGTGATTTGCAGAGTATCTATGTAGATGTAGATGTAGATTACTAATTTATTCGTACAAGAATGCCAATGAAGGTTACATAATTCGAAAGATTGTTTGTCGTAGATTTCACGGATATTAATATTATGTGTGCATTTAGCCATTAAAAGTGGTAAAAGGAAGTAGAAATTTTCCCGTCTACAGCTTGGATCAAGTTCTACATTCTCCATCAATCAGCTCACTGATTGGCTATTCGCCTCGGCCAAAGACGCTGTAATGAAGCGCATCTGCAGTATTAAAATAACCAAGAAGGTTAGAATCTCTGGAGACGCCTTAACACTGAAAAAGTGAAGCCCGCAAACGGGGCAATCCGGCAGTTGTTTGTGCCCAAAGCATTGGTCGCACTATGTGGTAACGTACTTCTAGCCGTTTAAATGTATGTCATATCTAAGTAAAAACTCCGATGTAACGACCAATTTAGTGCTTTGCGTAAAGAGGGCAATATTAACACAGGATTTTAAGCGAGAAATCCTTGTTTTGGGCACAAAAACATGGCCCCCATGGCTTCAACCAATGTCTGTTCTTAGCATAGATAACGCCACCTCCCTTTATTCTAACCTCCTTGCAAATAACGTATTAAAATAAGTGAATATCGAAACATGGAGTGCGCCCAACTCACTTTCTTGTGCCGTTCAAATGCTTCATTTTCGCAGTGATTAAGAGTGGTTAAAGGAAATGGATGTTTTCATAGAGGCATATAGCGGTGCTCGAGTGGAACTACGAAGTCAAGAATGCGGATATAAATGATGATGCGCCGAGAGAGGCATGTAGCGGTGCACGGGTGGAACTACGAAGTCGACATGTTGTCAGCTCTCGAATTCTGAATATCGCAGTATCGAAATAACATTATTTCTTGGCGTTGTATAAATATACGAACACCGAAATTGTAGTTCCATTTCAAATATTAGGCTAATGAAAGTTATATAATTCGAAAATGGAATAATAAGTATATACTTCCGTTTTTATTTGTTATTATTGTGTCAGGCATTTTCCTTAACACATGGGACTGTTGTCGATCTGTAGCTATACTCGTTATGGGCAGTTAGTGCTTGCCTCCGACTGCGTATACTGTATGTGTACAATGTGGGGTTCTTCCATCCATGCTGTGTGTGTACCAGTTGTAGCTTAAGTGTATGTTCTGTGGACACTTTATATTTTACGATGTTCTATTCTTTAACAAAATTGTTTGTTTACAGAAGTGTCTGCTACGTGGACAACGTATATTGGTGTTGTATTTTGAGTCTAATGTAAAAACGTGCACGATGTGAAACTGCTGATTTGATAGTGCATTTTGAATTCGGCGCCACGGCTTTTAACAGTTTGACCGGGTAATTTATATGGGTTGGTGCCTTTTGATAATGGTGCTGTCCTTGTCAGGTAGTACTCTGAGTGAGCTCAGTAATTACACCACAAGCATTACGGTCCACAGTGTTCCTAATCTTGGCCGAATTATCTGCGGCCGCTGTGTTTTATACTATAATTGTTATTACGTAAGCAGCAGCAAATTTTACTCTTGGATACTTATGTCTGTTCATGTAAGTCTTTGGGCCAGAGTAGTAGTGCAGTTTCTTCATGTATTTATTAGTTTATGTCTGGATGTTTGTACTGAGCCACCATAGTAGAACTGTCTCCCTTATAAGCGTGGAGCAGACTGTTTAACGGAGACTTCGTGGTGGTTAATTTTAGCCAAATTTAAGTTCAACTTACTCTTAATTTTTTTTTTTTTTTTTTTTTTTTTTTTTTTTTTTTTTTTTTTTTTTTTTTTTTTTTTTTTTTTTTTACATGGAGGGGTTTTATTTTTAATATTTCCAGATCATTATTATTTAATTTCATGAATTTGTGTCTTTGAAGTGTGTTGCCGTCCAATTTATTTGTTCTGTATTCATCTTGGGGTTTAAAAGCTCTTCAACACAAACATTTGTGTTTGCTCAAGGCGGACCAAACCTGTAAAGCAAATTTATTTGTTCTGGTTGACGTTGCAGACTGCTTCTGGAGTATTCTGTGCGGGACAGCGTCCCGTCCGTGGCTTACTGTCTTGGTCTGGCCCTCCTGGCTATTTGACCTAAGTGTTTGTTTTTGTTGAGGGGGTGCCGTCTTTTCTATACTTCTCTCCCGCCTTACGTTTTGAAACGTTTCCAAAAGTGTATTTATTGCTGCTAGCAATGGTAGATTCCTTGATATATACGTATTATAGGCGTTGTTCTATTGTGAAATCTTGAAAATTTTCGTCACTTATGGCTGTACTTAACTAATCGTATTTGCTTGCTGCCCCCCCCCCCCCCTTAGTGGGCAAATGATTGTCTTAATATATAAAAATATTAAGGTGTTTGTGCCTATATTTGAGTCTGTAGCCAAAACTACACATCGCAAACGAATAGTGTTTGTATGTGGCAGTAGATATAAATCTCCCATTGTGCACTATGGTGGTAGAGGGTTGATAACTATAAAGAGGTTTAAGATATGGGAGTTGAAAATTACCGACTTATAAAAATTTCTACGTGTGTCAATATTTTGCTTTTCAGCAAAAAACTACACAATGGAGACGAACGATCTCTCTGTGTTGTAGTACAAAGTCTCCTGTCGTACACCATAGCAGTCCCGTGTCGATAGCTATAAGAGAGTGAAGATATAGTGGTTGAAAGTCGTCACCTTGTATAAAATTCGGACTGAAGACCAGCGATGACTTTTGACAGTATAATAGCAAAGGTTATATACATCGAGACGTGATGCACATTCTTCAGTTGTTTTTCTGCAAAAAGCGTACGAATAAAGAGAAATAAGTGCATATTGCATTTTGAAAGATGCCAAAGCGTAAGACAGAAATTTCGCGTTCTCGATCGGTTTCTAAAAGATATCATAACGTACTGAAAAGTGAACTCACAGACGATAGAAACGAAATTATCTTACACTTTAGGCATCGGCGATTTTTCGATATTCCCGTCCCTAACGGGATGAAATAGGGGATGAACGATTTTTTTGAAAATACGTTGCTATTTAGACAATTTTGATGCAAGAAATACGAAAGTTCGGATTTCGATTTTTGATTGGAATTTTAAAAACACGTGTATCGAAATTTTTTTTTTAAAATTCAACCTTTAAGCTGGTGAAATAAGGGAAAAAATTTTAAGGGTGCTACTAAGACTATTTTGATGCTATAAATGGAAAAATATGGATTTGAAACCCTGGTTAGAATTGTAAAAAAAAAAAAAAAAAAAAAAAAAAAAAAAAAAAAAAAAAAAAAAGTGTTTCGGGATGTTTTGAATTCTGCCATCAGTGGTGCATTACGGGGTGGCAAGTTGTATCAAAATACTTGATTAGGAAAGCAATTTCAAAGCTCAATCTATGAAAATTTATATTTAGAAGTAGAAACAACCAATGCATACCATCTAGTCTAGGCATGCGAATCAGCGGGAATTAAGCCAGTTTATATATATTTAAAGAAATATTGCTTTAAATAAGTCCCCCTTCAAGGGCAAGCTCTTCTTGCGTATTGTATTTATATATTCTAATTGTAATAAAGTTGAACTTGGAATCGCCGGCCGCGGTGGCCGAGGAGACTGAGGCGCTCCAGTCACGGTCTGCACGGCCACTACGCTCGGGGGTTCGAATCCCCCCTCGGGCATGGATATTTGTGATGTCCTTAGTATTAGTTAATTCATAAGTAGTTTGTAAGTTTAGGGACTGATGACCCCGTAGTTAAGTCCCATAAGCTATACAAACATTAGAACATTTTGAACTTGGAATCTATTAATGACAGATTGCTGCACCATTTCCAAATTAGGTTCCTTTCCTTATCCGATGCTGCTTGGTATCAAGCAGAAAGAGAAACTAGGGATCAAATGTTCAAATGTTTGTAGAGTCTATGGGACTTAACTCAAATGTTCAAATGTTTGTAGAGTCTATGGGACTTAACTACGGGGTCATCAGTCCCTAAACTTACAAACTACTTATGAACTACTTACAACTAAGGACGACACAAATATCCATGCCCGGCGGGGGATTCGAACCCCCGACTGTAGTGGCCGTGCAGACCGTGACTGGAGCGCCTCAGTCTCCTCGGCCACCGCGGCCGGCAACTAGGGATCGCACAGGCATTGTTTCCCTCTTTTTATTTCGGAGTGCAACTGAAAATGAAACGGCTAGTAATGGTATGACCTACCCTCTGCTGCGCACCATACGGTGGACTGCGGGATACGTGGATGCAGATGTAAACGTAGCCTTGTGCCGTTACCTGGTCGTAGATCTATGGTTCTCGATGTTGAGGGTCGTTGCTGTCGGAAGCGGCTGGCTGAAATGTCTTGGGGCAAAAACTAATTCACTACAAATGACGAAGGTAACACATAGAACTGCAGTTCTTTGACACTTTTAACGATTCATAAATGCCCAGTTGTCTCCATTTACGATTAGCTTACAAGTCTCGTTACCTACAATTAATGTGACCAGCAAAGCACATTCCACACATCAACAATAGGATTTTATATGCCTACAGTTCGTGTGTGGAGTACTCATCTTAATGTGACAAGAATATTAATTATTCATTCATAATATCTGTATAATCAGTTTCCACTCGAATAACGTTGACGAACTTCTACATAACTGTTCAAAATTAAAGTTGCAACTGGCGTGGCTTGAGCCTAAGCTCGCGGTCAAAACAATAGACAATACTCGAAACTGACATAGATTGTACATCTGACAACTGACCAAACACTACTCTATCACATGCAGCGAACGCATTCTATTTACATCTTTCATTGTCACAGAAGATAGGATACTAATGACTGTGTTCATTGCCTCTGGGTAAAACTTAAAGCTGGCAGGCCGTGGTTCAGGTATCAAACTTCCACCCGACGTTTCAACTGCGGGAGACATCTTTCCAGGGTCTTACGGCAATTGCCACTGTGGTCTGAGAGGCTCTCAGGCATAGAGAGCACCACCACACGTAACGTGAGGCGGACTGTGTGGCTATCTTTGGATGATGTCGTCATTCTAGATTAAAAGTAATCGATTGTCTCGTTGGTACAATGTCGACATCCATATTTTATCTAACTTCAGGCCTTCCTCTTTTCTATTAAAATTATTCCGGTGTTTGTGAATCTCTATTGCTTCTCTATATATACGTGCGTGGTAATGTGATGTTCTAGCTAAAACGCTTGTTTCATTAAATTTTATTTGATGGTTCCCATGTTGAAAAATATGTCCTGCTACTGCCGATTTTTCCGTGTGGCCCAGACGCATGTATAGACAAGCAATAGAGATTCACAAACACCGGAATAATTTTAATAGAAAAGAAGGAGTTCTGAAGTTAGATAGAATATGGATGTTGACATTGCACCAACAAGATGACAATCGATTACTTTTAATCGAAAATGAGGACGTCATCCAAAGATAGAAACACAGTCAGCCTCACGTGACGTATGGTGGCGCTCTCTTTGCGGGGTGCCGGCCGCGGTGGCCGAGGTGACTGAGGTGCTCCAGTCACGGTCAGCACGGCCACTACGGTCGGGGGTTCGAATACCCCCTCGGGCATGGATATTTGTGCCGTCCTAGTTCATAAGTAGTTTGTAAGTTTAGGGACTGATGACCCCGTAGTTAAGTCCCATAGACTCTACAAACATTTGAACATTTCTGAGCCCTCTTTGCCCTCCATAAATACTAGAGCCCCTCAGACCACAGTGGCAGTAGCCGGAAGACCCTGGAAGATGTGTCCTGCAGTTGGAGACGAAACGTCGGGAGGAAGTTTTATACCAGGACCACGGCCTATCAGCTCGGAAGTTTTACGTGAAGACAACGCCGGCCGTGAAAGTTTACATTGTATGATGAGTTTATTGCATTAATTATAATGGAAAAGTAAACAATTACATGCAAATGGCTATAGTAAAAGATAGCATAAATAATACTGAGTATCTTAATATACAAATCTCGCTTAATAGTATTTCCTTTACGTATTTAACAAAATATGTTTATCAATAATACTTTCGTAATTAATGGTAATTAAACAGAAACTAATGACGGCAAAACTTTGCTAACATTACTTGTGAAACACAGTAATACTTTCTCTCAGGGAAGCCAAAACAGTCTTGGTCTAACCCGCCACTGCCCGCACCGAAACTAAGTTTATTGTAAGACTATGAGAAAAGAATTCACTTGGTTTTAACAGAAATAGTAATTAGCATAGTATCTTAACTTTAATAACGTACCCCTGGCACAAATTAATTAATATTTGCTAATTAAACATACATCTCTGTTGTCAAATAATAGAAAAAGACTTCAGCTACCGTATATTTCCGCAGATAAGACGACCTTCAGAGAAGACGAGGTACAAATTTTCATCGAAATTTTATAGTTTAAGCATATATCTGGCGTATAAGACGACCCCCAAATTACCGTATTTACCCGAATGCATGCCACACCTAAGCAAAGCTTCAGGAAGTCCCGAAAAGTGCCATCAGAAGCCGCCATAAGTAGTTTTCTTGATTAGTACACCTGGATTTCACCCTTTGTTGCAGTATTTGCGATCTGCTTTTGAACTTTCGTGCTTGTAGTACTACGTAGTATCCGATCGTGAAAAAGCATTTTTTAATTACATCGCGAAATTAAAAAAAAAGTAATTTCTTTCGCCGATGTACACATTATGAGGGTGAAACACACGAAATTTCCCGAGAACAGAAGATAACGGATATCGAAGGTAGCCGCAATTGCTGCGTATTGCTCCGAAATATTTTAACCCATTCACACCTCCGTACGTAAATATAATCGTTTCACTGCGACTCTGGACACCTATATTGAGAAATTATTTTTGACAAGCGACATTGCAAAATCAAATGTTCAAATGTTTGGATAGTCTATGGGACTTAACTAAGGGGTCATCAGTCCCTAAACTTACAAACTACTTATGAACTAGCTACAACTAAGGACGGCACAAATATCCATTCCCGAGGGGGGATTCGAACCCCCGACCGTAGTGGCCGTGCAGACCGTGACTGGAGCGCCTCAGTCCCCTCGGCCACCGCGGCCGGCATTGCAAAATCAAGCTGCATTCTAAATAATTAATTCTATTCCTGCTTTATGGCATATAGGTTGTCGAATGTACCATTGTCCACTCAGTAAATTAATAAAGCTCGAATAGCGAATATTTTTTAAAAAAGCGCAAAACTTTGTTTTCGTAAATCCTTTAAAAGAAAGCTGTACACTCAGTTTCCTGACTAACTACATCCTTTAAAATCACAACATATTCATAAAAAAATCATATTATTCACCTGTTCGATACGTATCGTTTCGATACTTAACGGCTTCGATATATATCGTTTGGAGGTCGAAGCCGCGCCTTGCAGCACATCTGCGAAATTACCAATTTCAGACTAAATTTCAATCTAATAATTTTTGTACCATCGAATAAGACGACCTCGGATTTTGGGGCCTTCTTTTTTATGATTCAGCCATCGTCTTACCTGCGAAAATATATGGTAGTTACAACAGTGCGCCTCGGTTGCTCAGTGTTAAGAGTGCCAGACTAAAAATCCAAGGGTCCCGGGTTCGATCCCCACTAGGTGCTGGCATTTTTATCTTTAACTTTCCACTTCTTTCCGCTCTGGCAGTATTCCTCATGTGAAAAATACCGAGTAGCACCGTGGTTCGGAGCCCACGTTAAACTATAGGTCCCCCTATAATTGGCTGGGTGAGTCAGTTCGAACGTCGGAGGAAGGCAAAAATGTTCAAATGTTTGTATAGTCTATGGGACTTAACTACGGGCTTATCAGACCCTAAACTTACAAACTACTTATGAGCTACTTACGAACTAGGACGGCACAAATATCCATGCCCGAGGGGGGATTCGAACCCCCGACCGTAGTGGCCGTGCAGACCGTGACTGGAGCGCCTTAGTCTCCTCGGCCACCGCGGCCAGCGGAGGAAGGCAACTGTGGTGTCGCACAAGTCAAAAGTGCGCGCCACCTACTTTCGCCGCGCGCCGCCATGCACGCACGGCGCGGCGTTCTTACGACGACAGCCACGAGCGCCCTCTGCTACAACGCCGCTCGTGGCCACCACTGAACGACATCGGCACTTCGGACTGAGTTAGGAACCAGTAAAGACTTCGGAATCCGATAGGCACCAGTGAAGACTTGGCTATCAGTTAGGCACTAGGCAGGACTCTTGCTCAACTATGTATCAACATTCTGCAGTACTATGTAAAAGTTAAGTATTGTATAAATTCTGTGCAATATATATCTCGTTCTAATTTACTCTAGTGTTTCTAGTTTCTGGCTGCTCCTCTCCGTACCTGCACCAGCGTGCTATCTTTATTCCTGTGTCGGTCTCATTTCACTCGGCCACCGACACCTACGACGAAAACGAGACACAAAAGCGGCGACGAGGCTGGGACACAAAAGCAACGGCATACCAAACAGGACCATGCCTAGTAAAGCACTGTGGTGTTCAAACCAATCTTCGGATTGTTGACTGCTTTACCTTTTTTACACTTTACAACAAATAATAATAAACGTTTTGGAAAAGAAAATGATAGTAGACTAATTACATTTGTACCTATTATTATGCAACAGTGGTATCGGGAGGTTCCGTAATGCAAGCAGATGGGAATAAATCCCAGCAGGCTTCGTTACAGCCTCTCTCGCTGCACGTCTCGCAGCTTCACACGCTGCAAAATGCGGTTATTCGGGCTTTCTGCAGGTGGTATCACATTAATGCGACTGTACGGTGCAGCTAAAGTCAGCAGGCCGATCCCGGCTACTGTGCCGTTTCCAGCGAGCATCAGTAAGAGTGCTGGAGCAGAAGATGCGTCGCTTCCCGCCGGCACAGCGCGACTCGCCGCTCGGCTGCGTTCGGTTCACGCCTCAGTTGCCCGTCCGGTCGCCTACCGCAGCGGCGAATGCGTCGGCTGTGCGGTGGCCGGCCAGGCGTTGCGTTGCGTTGCGTTGCGTTGCGCTGTGTTGTGACGTTCTGCCTCCGGCACCCCCGCCGCCAGCTCGCGCCGATTGGCCAAACGTTTATCGGCGCTCGAGCGCTTCCACTTACTACGCCGCATTAACAGAACAATCAGCTCGCTCAACAGCTCTACGGCTACATGTCTGCTAAATGCAGGCCGGATCGAATACGGCTTCCAGTCGAATATCAGGGCTGCGTATCAGTCAGCGATGACGGATATTAGCCTACGCAAAAAAGTTCAGCTGTTCACAATACCATTTAATCCGTCTGAGAGGATTTAACTGTACTGTATAAAACAGTTTCAGATTTCCTACTACTTTGCAAATGAATTACAGTATTCAATATTTTCCGTTGAGACAGTAAGAGAGAGTAAGTTCTTAAATCATTTGAAACTGTGCTTAAAGTTTCTTCATAGTCGTTCTCTCCAAATCAATTACCATATACGTGCTCTAAAGTGTGTATATTCCTAAATCAGTAGACTAATTTCAACCAAACTTGAAACATTATATTTCATACTATCACAAAAACATCACTGTGGGAGTCAGAACCATCTACGACACACAGATCTACATCTACATCTACATACATACTCCGAAATTCACCGTAAGGTGCGTGGCGGAGGGTACACTGCACCACTACTAGGCATTTCCTTTGCTATTCCACTCCCAAATAGAACGAGGAAAAAAAGAATGCCTATATACCTCCGTACGAGCCCTAATTTATCTTATCTTGTCTTTGTGATCTTTACGCGAAATGTAAGTTGGCGGCAGCAAGAACGTACTACACTCAGCTTCAAATTCCGACCCTCTAAATTTCCTCAACAGAAATTCACGAAAAGAATGTCGTCTTTCCTCCAGCGATCCCCAATAGAGTTGCCGGAGCATTTCGGTGACACTCGCGCATTGGTCGAACCTACCAGTAACGAACCTAGCTGCTTGCCTTTGAACTGCCTCTATGTCTTCCTTTAAACTGATCTGCTGCGGGTCTCAAACACTTGAGCAATACTCAAGACGTGGTCGTAAAAGCGTTTTATACGCAGTCTCCTTTACAGGTGAAGTACATCTTCCCAAAATTCTCCCAATAAACCGAAGTCGGCTGTCCGCCTTACTCACAACTCAGACATATGACGCCATAAACAATGAAATACGAAAGAAATGCGGAGCGCGCGGTTGCTCGCCGTCAGGGGTTCGAGTCCCCCCTACGGTTTGGGTGTCTGTGTTGTCCTTAGGTTATTTTACCTTAGTTTAAGTAGTTTGTAAGCTAAGGACTGATGACCAAGCAGTTTGGTCCGATAGATTTACAACCATTTCAACATTTGAACATTTCGAAAGAAACTTAAACAGAATGTGACATTGAAATGTTGCATGAGTTGCGGTAAATTACTCATTGCAGCCAGGATCATTGCCTGTCATCGATATACAGGGTGCCCCAGTTATCTTACCCAAAATATATCTGGAACAACAACAGCTATTGTAAAACGACTTTCTCTGGTTTCAATGTAAGGCAGAGCTCATGAATTGCAATATTTCGGAACATTCTAAAACGAAAGCATATGTGTTTTTTAACACAAACTTATATGTTTTAAATGACATTAACAATGGCGTTGATTTCATCGCGATACGCCATTTACATTACGAGATATTTCGGAACGAAGATGACGCTTGAAATACGGTAAATACGCGTCTAGCGCATGATCTGCAGAGCAGGGGTTCTCGCCAGAGTCTCAAGACGTGCACTAGTCCTGCATTTCTCGTTCTAGGGTCGTCCACAAATTAAGTTCCATTTCTATCCGCGACAGCGCTACGATCGCAATTCCGAGCATGCGCGGCAGTTATTCTGACACAAGGAGAAGACATGTTCGCCATTTTCAGATTGCTGTGCTTTGTAGTGCTTCTTTATAGGCCCTAATCTCAACCTATAGCGCACAGGCGCTATAACACTACTTTTGTGTTGTTGCCCATACGCATTAAACTCCGTGATTAAAGGATTAAGGATTTTTGTTAAAGTTTCGATCATAGAAAATCGGATACAAAACTGATTAAATACTTTAGGCAAGGGTGGATGAAATTAATACAGGAAAAGATTGAATAGAATGAAATGGTGGAATACAGATTGGGATTGAGGCAACACACAAAAACAACATTACAGAGAAAACTTACGGAAAGTATACAATGTAGCTTCTCTCTGGAAATGTTGATCACAGCAGCTGAAACTATTAAGCAATTGAATGGGTTTAGATAAACTTTATGATACTTTCCGCAGTAAATAATGTTCAGACTGTTCGCCTCACAAATCATTGTTGACGGACCGTGTACTAAAATTTGATAAGGCAAATAAAAAACTGAAAAAAGGAAGAAAAGTAATGATTTAAAGTAACTGATCGGGACTTAATAAAGGCAATACACGAAGCGAAAGTGATGGCGTCTGAACATCATGTTACGACGGAATATTGAGGAGCTGAAAATCTCAAAGAAAATTGATAATTGAGAAAGGACGGGACATTATTAAATGAAAACAGGGTGGAGGCATTGCTCTTAACAAAAGAGGGTATATTTTAAAGTAAAATTTAACAGCACTCACACTTACATCAGAAACATGTCCACACTTAATAGCCTCAAAGAAGACAAGGTCTGTTCGCCCTTCCGTCCTCTCGACACGCCGGAAGAAACGAAAGACGAGTGAGAAAACCTTTCCACAGATAAAATATTTCGAGGCGGAGGGAAACACGGCGACAAACGTCGCTGATCGTTAAAAAAAGAATAATTCAATTACTGTATGTATTGTTATAGCGTCTATCAGGTAGTGGGGTCTTAGTAACTTTTGAGCCTCACTCAGTGACCCGGTAACATCATGTCTACTTGAAGCGATGCCAGCTACGTCTACCCTACATAGCACTACATAATTAGTTCGCCAAGTGAGCGTTACACGCGGACGCACACACTCGCAACAAATGTCAGTGTTAATAAAAGTTCCTTCAACACCGTGGCGTGTCCCCTCTCCTGTCTCCTCTTTCCACAACTGTTCAGGATTTCTTACCTGATGTCGAAATATTAAGTCCCATTGGATGTCTCCTCTCCTCAGGTAGCAGACTCTTCCAGTATGTAGATCTCGATGCGTGTTGCTGTTCGTGGTACAGAAAAATGTCGCTGCCTACTTGAAATGAAAACGGCTCTTCAAATAACTGTCCTTTATTGCTATCGGCGTGGCATGAAATATCTTGAAGCCAGATGCACGGACAGATAAAAACAAATATATCCCCGTAATAAAGAAAATATCCTAATGAGCACCTTCTCTAATTAATAATTCTGAATATTAGCTGAAATGTGCCCTCGGTTGCACAGTGGTAGTGTGTCAGACTACAGATCTAAAGGTCGCGGATTCGATCCCAGCCAGGTCCTAGAGTTTTCATGTCACTTTTCACTTCTTTCGCCTATGGCAGTAGTATAGCTCGTGGGAAAAATACCGAGTAGCACCGTGGTTCGGAACCCACGTTAAACTGTAGGTCCCCCTATAACTGGCTGGGTAAGTCAGTTCGAAGGTCGGAGGAAGTGAACGGCATACCACCTCCAAATAGGATGATGCCTAGTAAAGCAGGATAAACTCAATATTCATGCCCAAGAGGGGATTCGAAACCAAACCTCGGAAGGAGCGGCTTCGGGAACCGTGGCAAGCGCTTCGACTACCTGCCGGCCACGCCTGTTGAATAAGGGGAAGGAAGAGGACTGATTTCTTCCTCGCCACTGTGGCAGCGCCGTCGTGTTTACGCCGTAGGAACACACAACCCGTTTACATGGGCTCCCAAAACCGGATTTCGTAAACCGATTTCCCAATTCCGCTTTTAGTTGGTCATGTAAATACTCCAAAATCGATTCTGGAAATCCGCTTCTCTAAAGCGGTTTTCAAGTTCCACAATCTAATTTCGTGCCCATGTAAACGCAACCGTTTTTGAAGCGTTCTTGGCTTGTCAGATTGTATTTTCTTGTTAAGAATTTTCGGCACATATGGAAAGAGTGATATTTTCTAATGTGAAACAAAAGTATAAATATTAGAATGAACACAAATCTGTGTATTTAAATAAAAAATAATAGCGATTGTGAAGACTAAATAAGGAGCCGAATCAGCTGTTTTCCAGCCGCCATGTTAAGAGAGCTAGGAAATCCGATTCAGGCTATGCCATGTAAACACGACAGCGAAAAACGGTTTACGAAAATCGGTTTTCGTCTTCCGGAAGATGTGTTGCATGTAAACGTACTGACAGATTGGGAAGCAGTCTGGCGTACCCGCCAGTATTCTTATGAAGCGTTGACAGTCTGTTACGCGCCTTGCGTTTACCCACAACTAATATTGCAAAAGACGAAATCTAATTTGGAAATTCAAATGCAATGTTCGACACTGCGATTATGTGTTAAGTCTCAAGCAATTATTCTAAGCCCTTCAATGGCACTTTCCGAGTGTTTTATTCTTCCTGCATTATGGATAAAAATGGTTGAACATTACTAGATACATGTCCAACACCTACAATGACTAGAGGTATTCCGAATGGGTAAATATGCAGCGAGTAATTACAAGGAATAAAGACATTAGTAAGCATGGCATAAGTTGGGTTTCGACGTATTTTCATAATTTTTGCTATCCGTTTCTGAGTGATGGTCAAACGTTTTGATTTTTGAGCCATGAAACACTTGTCTGCACCTGCATGAACAACAATTAAACTGTGACCGGCACTTTTGTTTGACAATACTACTGGCACACTACCACTTTACCAACATTTATTTACTGTATACGGTTTTCTGTTGAACACATTATCTGCTCACAACAATTGAAAATGTTTATTTACGTTAATTTTGTAAATTCATGCTGCGCGGGATTAACCGTACGGTCAAAGGCGCTGCAGTCATGGACTGTGCGGCTGGTCCCGGCAGAGGTTCGAGTCCTCCCTCCGGCATGGGTGTGCGTTTAGGTTGAGTAGTGTGTGTGAGCTTAAGAACTGATGAACTGACTTAGCAGCTCGCACGGGGTGGCACTTGGGCTTGCGCCGGCCCTGTAGTAAAGCACTGTGGTGTTCAAACCAATCTTCGGATTGTTGACTGCTTTATCTTTTTTAACTGAAATATGGATACACTCCGTAACTCGCCGATATCACAGGCTATTTCCAGAGCTACAGCTCGCCTGGGTCACAGAACGCTGGCAGTGTGTGTGAGCTTAAGAACTGATGACCTTAGCAGTTATGTACCACAAGATTTCACACACATTTGAATCTTCGGATTGTTGACTGCTTTATCTTTTTTAACTGAAATATGGATACACTCCGTAACTCGCCGATATCACAGACTATTTCCAGAGCTACAGCTCGCCTGGGTCACAGAACGCTGGCAGTGTGTGTGAGCTTAAGAACTGATGACCTTAGCAGTTATGTCCCACAAGATTTCACACACATTTGAACATTTTCGTAAATTAACAAGGCTTGTTAAAATTAGCTATAGTTCTTCAATCAGGTTTGACTCTATTTTTGAGCTGGTGCCCAGCGACCTTTTTTTTTTTTTTCTTCTTCTTTTTCCAGATCTACATATATTTCGGGTACAGTGTGGCTATTCTCAATGCTTTATGCTTACAGCGTTACCGTCATGCTGAACGTACCTGTCAACCTGGCGGTTTACATGTAACCACATATTAAAAGCTTTTGAGACTGGCCGCGATGGAGTAGCCGAGCGGTCTAAGGCGCCTCGCTGTGGACCGCGCGGTTGCTCGCCGTCGGGGGTTCGAGTCCTCCCTGGGGGATGGTTGTGTGTGTCTTGTCCTTAGGTTAGTTTACTTTAGTTTAAGTAGTTTGTAAGCTACGGACTCATGACCACGCAATTTGGTCCGATTGATTAACAAACATTTGAACATTTTTGAGACTGGCCACTCAGCGGCCGAAACCTAGGTAGATCTGAAAAGTAAAAACAAAAATTGCGATTGATTGCTGACGTTGCCTATAGATTTGTTTAAATGAAATTCCACAAACATTTTCAATAACAAAAAATCGTGGGGATGGGGTGGGGGGGCGGCAATTTAGCAACTCGCACGGGGTGGCACTTGGGCTTGCGCCGGCCCTGTAGTAAAGCACTGTGGTGTTCAAACCAATCTTCGGATTGTTGACTGCTTTATCTTTTTTAGCTGAAATATGGATACACACCGTAACTCACCGATATCACAGGCTATTTCCAGAGCTACAGCTCGCCTTGTTCACAGAACGCTGGCACGATGCCTCCACATGCAAACAACACTTACATAGGCCCGCTGGCAAAACAGCATAAGCCGCTTACAACGGCCGCTAACACACTTTAACTTCATACAAGTTGTCCGTCTACTGGTCCACCGCCGACTGGGTAGCGAACCCACTTACTCGCCTGGCCCCATAATTTTAGCAGCTGCCACACGATTGGCTGATTCATAGCAGCCAATAGAAACTCACTTTCTACGTTTGTAAACCTCTAAATAATCTGAAGTGAACCTTCGAATATTAATAAAACTGTATTTAATCTCACCGAACATGATCTCAATCCTTTGAATGTTGAAGTTATATGAAACAATGAGTTAGACCGGTATTAAACTATCACATTTATTGGACAAAAAAATAGATGAAATATTGGTTCAATTTCTTTGACAAAGATCTTTGACGTGACGCCGAAAGGGGGTATTACAATATCATCCTATATTTGAAAGTTTCTACAGTAGCTCATTATTATGTTCGTCATGTGCTTCTTTCCAAGAAAATAAAGAGTGAAGTAAAAATTGTAAATTTACTAGAAGCCATGGAAATCTTCTCCAGATAATAAGCATACAACAAAATTTGTACCGGGAACTGTGTCGAGGTCGTAAAGGCTCATAATCATATTAAAATTATATGCGAATGGACGCCGGCCGCGGTGGCCTAGGGGACTGAGGCGCTGCAGTCACGGTCTGCACGGCCACTACGGTCGGGGGTTCGAACCCCCCCTCGGGCGTGGATATTTGTGCCGTCCTTAGTGTTAGCTAGTTCATAAGTAGTTTGTAAGTTTAGGGACTGATGACACCCTAGTTAAGTCCCATAAGCTTAACAAACATTTGAACATTTTGCGAATGGAAGATATAGTACATTTAAATATATGATAATGAAATAGGCTTTTTCTGTTCCTCATATTACAAAGCAGAAAATTCACCTCAGGAAAGGTATATACTCAAAAGACAGAGCTAACGTTAGGCCCCAATTTCTTGCAACAACAGAAAGCTACTTTAGTTCACAGCTGCCACTATAATACTGCAGTGCACATTGACGAAAATAATATTCCAGTTTATAGTAGGCACTCAGATACTGTAGTGCACATTGACAAAAAAAAGGCAATGTGTAAAGCACTTAAAGAGGAATTATAACGTATATAGCCCTACTGTTTGGTACAGTATATTATCATCAGGAAGGATATTTATTTAGGTATTTATTTTGAAAATTTATTGTTTCACCAACTACACATTTGAAGCAAATTTACGATGTAGATACTTTTTAACCAGCGGCATCTGGAGTACAAAAATGCAAGACTCGAGAAGTACAAAAAACATTTATTTATCTGCAAGTATACTGTGTCTGCCGCCTCCTCTTCTATGCCCGCATTTTGGAATGCAACCTCGGTAAATCCAGAGGCAGATGTAGACGCCTATGACAAGACGGGTAATATATCCCAGCTACCCAATCAATACACAATTTATTTCTTGCAACGTACTCCAGTTGTAAATTACTGAGCGCCTCCTCTTCGTCGTACATTTCTATCAACGATGTAGCCAACAAACACCCAGAATATTTAGCAGCCATCAGCCATGTCTTTCATTACAGACGTAAAACGGCTGCCGCGGTGGAGTAGCCGAGCAGTCTAAAGCGTCTCGCTGCGGAGCGCGCGGTTGCTCGCCGTGTAGGTTCGAGTCCTCCCTGGGGCATTGGTGTGTGTGTTGTCCTTAGGTAAGTTAGTTTAAGTAGTTTGTAAGCTACGGGCTGATGACCACGAAGTTTGGTCCGATAGAATTACAAAGATTTGAACATTTGATTTGTAAAACGGCTGCAGTGATGCTAGCGCTCCAAGCGGCCAGATTTCTCACTGCAGGAAATAGACGACGAACGCTCTCTTTGATCAAATCTAAGGCCAAGTGCTAGATTTGATCAAAGAAATTGGACGAAAGGCGAGATTGGACAAAAGTGTGGTATTACACTACGTCCAATATATTGGACAAATCATCTTTGTCCAATAAATTGGATAGTGTAATACTGGCCTTATTACTAAATAAATGAAAAGAAGCGTTGGCAATTCCCACCAGCCAGACAATTTAAAATCCCCGCGGTGCCTGCACGACGCAGAAGCCTCCCCACGGTAGCTGACCATCTGTCGTGGCTGGTCCGCAACTGCTCGCTTCCGAGTATGGTACCGACCTGCTCTCAATAAAATAGCTGGACTGCAGAATGTAGACCAGGCGAAAAATGTACATTCATAAATCGGGAACAAAATGAGAAACAATGTGAGGTAACACCACAAACCGTAATTGAAAATGCCGCCGCATGTGAAATCAGATCTGTGATTCGTTTTCTAAACGCAGAGAAAGTCAAACCAAAGCAAATTCATCGGCAATTCTGAGAAGTTAAAGGGCAACATGCTGTGAGTGATTCAATGGTTAGAAGACGTGTCAGACTATTCAATGAAGGACGTGATCAAGTGCCCGATGGAGAACACAGTGGATGCCCGTCTGTGGTTACTGATGAACTGGTTCACACAATTGAACGATCACTAATTCATGGAATTGTTACTGAAATAGTGAAATTTCGAAAACTTTGCTCACGTTGGGTACCCAAAATTCTTACCGAACAATCCGAAAAACAGCGGATGGGCAGTACACTTTAGTTTTTGACACGCTACAGTGAATAAGGCAATCGGATAGTCACGGGGGATGAAACTTGGGTATCTTACAACACCCCTAGAACAAAACGGCAGTTAGCGGAATGGAGGCACACTTAAAGTATTGTGTACCTTTTTATAGGACAGAAAGAGCATTTTGTTGATTGATTTCTTGCCACGAGGCCAAAGAATCAATGCACATGATTACTGCGAGATCATTATGAAGTGGCGCCGCGCAATACAGAACAAGCGCAGAGGATTACTGTCAAAAGGCGGTGTTTTATTTCACACAGGTGTCAAGCTTCTATGAAGAAGGCATACAAAAACTTGCGAACGCTATGATAAGTCCCTACAAATTTCGGAAGCTAGGTAGAAAAGTAGTTGAACAGTTGAACAGCCTGTATCTGTACATGTTCATTTATGTAACCAAACGGAACTTACTTTGTGAACATACGCCATATTTCGAGCGTCAGCTTCGCTTCGCAGTATTTCAGGATGTAATCAGCGAATTGCGATACAGCCAACGCACTTGTCATGCTATAGATTACTAATGAAATAATGCATGGTGTCCATTTAAAAACACACATGTTTGTGTTAAAAACATGCTTTCGTTTCAGAATGTATCAAAACATTTACATTTATGAGCCCCTGCCTTTCATTGATACCGGTGAAAGTCGTTTTACAACAGTTGTTGTTGTTTCAGAGATATTTTGATTGTCGAGATGAATTGGACACACTGTACAACTTGAAACAAATTTGTGTGATGGTAATTAAATTTTAATATGTTTTGGTTAGATATATTAGTAATGCATATCTGAAATTGTAGAATATTTCAATATCCCAGAAAAAATGTTCTTCTGATTATGGTAAAGTAACTTTACCTCGTCGTAGGATAAACATATAAGGCCACTCTCATGGATGCACGAAGCTTCTATCACTGTTACGTAATATGGTCTGATACAAACCTTATGAATAGTAATATTTAAAAGTGGCTTAGAGCGTCCAGACACTTGCATCTAGCAGCTCACTCGTGTTATGGTACATAGCCCACCCCATTTGTGACTATACCTATCACTGTATGAATATATTTTGTCTTTGATCTATACTTATATTATATGCAATACCTTAAAGTGGAAGCACTATAATAATTATTATGTAATATTTACTTACGAGATTATTCAATTTCTTTTGGTTCTTCCTATTGTTTTTCGTTGTGGTAATATGTAAAACATTTTAGTAATTATATACACATATTTGCAGGTTATTCGTAACTTCATTCCAATATTTTGTATTAGTATCACTTCAAATATGTTTAAATGCACTGTACAACATTTTTTGTCCTGTAAATCTCTAATATTCTTCACATTTGTATATTTAAATATTTCGTTTTGTTTACAATGTTTTTCTGTTGACTTATCAAAGAGGAACTATCTGACATGCCAAAGATAAATTATATGTGCAGAATACACATTAACCTCTTTTATGAGGTAGATGTTTCATATCTTTGAGCAAAGATTGTAAACCTTCTGCTATATAACCAAGAGATCTGTTCTAGCAGAAGTAGTAGGAAGTTGATGTTGGCTTACGCTTTTGACCTGTTATATTTTTTTCCATTGCAGTTATGAAACATTTATATGTCTATTTTCTGGTAGTATCTAGGCATTTAAGTTGTCAAGTTTAAATGGGCACTAAACTGTGTGTTTCTTTTGGAAGGTTGGTATGAATTTTTATGAAAAAGTTCCTGTTGTGCCACGAAGAGCCTGGGAGAGATCTTCTTTATTTGAATGTGTGACAGTTTTTGTTATTGAAAGTGTGTCGCCCACCATAGAAACCCCCAAGTAGTATGAGGCGGTGAAACGGAGTGCAGCACTGGCGCGTACCGTTGCCTAACAACTCTGCATTCCTTCCGAGGCACAGCTGTTATATCTGATCGTGGCAACAATGCACGTAATTTCGCTGTCGCCACCACTGTTGATAACACGGCCCTATCAGTCTTTCATATTACTCTTTATAAAATACGTGTTATTCTGTAGGTGTTTGCAGCTTCTTACGACCACGCGACAGACCTTCTAAATTAGCCCGCGTTATATATTTATCCTGGGATGGAAAAAAGAACAAGTACTGTTTTCAGGGTGATTGCAAAATTTTGTAATGTCAGATATCCAGATCCAATATATTTGCCTGTACCATATTAATATTTCTACAACACCAGATAAATACGTTTCAAGCTATACATTGTTAAGGTGAGCAGTTCCTGGCGGAGACAACCAAAACCGGAAAATCCTTACTAAAAGCTAAGCAAAATAAATAAAACGAGAAAAATATTGCTATAACTCATTTTACATTATTGGTTTTCTTGTAATTAAACCTAAACTAGAATCTCCATTATAGAGCCCCTGAGGGGGATTAATTTACTAAACTGAAGCAAGAACCTAACAGAACAGTCCAAATATGCCGCTTGTACTAAGAAGCTGCTTACCCATACAAATAATGGTATGCTCTGCACTGTGCTCAGAGAAAGAGTATACTGTTGCTTAAATGCGAATTTGAATCTAATATGCATGTGAGCACTTAAGCAGTTTACAAACTGAAAGAAAAGGGCACAGAGAAAAATCAAATTACTACATGTCGCTTCTAATCAGAATCTGGTTACATTTACGAAATACGAAGGCGCGGTCTTCTGCCTATCTGAATCAACTGGTGCTGCTAACACCCTTACGAAAACAAAACAAACGGCGAACGTGGTAAGAAAGGCTCAATACAAACTACACTATTTTGAGAAAAACGCGAGAGTGGGCTTCCTAAATAGAGAAACAAGCAACAAATATCAGAATTAAAACTGCAGATTAGATAAGTAAATGAAAATAGCTCGCTGGTACTGAAGATTATCAGTTACCCAGAGCTGCAGTCTTAAGCTATTTGCACCTCAATTTGTCAATTAGCTATTATTGAAGTCACCAGAAGATCACCACGAATTTCAAAATGATCTAGACAAGATATCAGTATGGTGCGAAAAGACGTAATTGACTGTAAATGAATAAAAATTTGAGGTCATCGAATTGATTAGTAAAATAAGTTCGTCAGATTTCGTAAGTATCAAGAATCTAAATACCGTTAATTCAACTAAACACCTAGAAATTACAATTACGAACAACTGTTATTGGAATCATCGGATAGATGCTATTGTAAGGAGTCAAGGTATCCTCAATGTCATTTACTGCATATTCTGACCTCAAAATCATATTCTACTCATTTAGACGATTCTTATGAATGTAATTTCGATGGGATACAGACATTTTCAATGATAATAATTACAGTTTGATATGCAAATTACGAGATCATGACGGAAGTGCAATAAGATAATCAGGGTTGACGCGTACTAGCACAGACAAATATATACAGACGGGAAACCTCCGTAAGGGCCCGTTCACACGCTTAGGGGTGCGGGAAGGGAAGGTTCCGTAAGATGTCCCATGATAGCGCTGCGGTCAGAAGCAGCCCTTTAAACTGGCCAGAGCAGGCGGAAGGTAGCGGCTGCCCCCACCACCACTTCCCCTCAAACGCCGGTACACCAGACACAGCCGTGGCCTCGTGGCAGGCGGCACAAGCTCTCTACTCAGCCTCCCATCCACGCTACCCTCAGAAGCGCCTCTAGAGTCGTCTACTGGTAATAAGCCGGGCAACCGTCTGACACCTGCTAGCATCTTACGGAACTACGAGGGCAGTGTAGGACAGAGGTTTAGGGGGGGGGGGGCTTCTGCTCTGTATATGTTACTCTGTGGCACTAGTGAAAAAACACTTGTTTTTATAAAGAGAGGCAGGGCGCCATTGTGGCAGTCACCAATGGCAATAGCAGGTGGGCGCAAGGCATTTCACCCCAACTCCCTCGCCCTGGGCAGTCTACGACCAGAAAGTCACTGCCTTCCTGGGGAAATACAGATGTTTAAAATCCCTTAAAAGCTGCACAATGTCATGCTCAACAAAGCATGTTTACTTGGAACTTTTAGGACGCAGGTGGAACGCTAATTACAACTGACGCCACCATGCCTGGAAGGAATTTCCTAAATGAGACATTAGCTGATTCACTATTGATCAGCGAGCCATAAGGCGTTTTAAGATGCACTATCCGACTGGTAGGCGAGACACTGGCAGAGAAGCGCCAGAGTCATCAGAAGATGTACACTAATAGAACACAAAAAATTAAGGCAGATTCGTTTTCTCGCCCGCATTGGCTGTGTGTGTGTCGTCGATAGCTGTGCGATGTACTCACAGCGTTTTGTTGTGTGGAGAGGTGATAAAGACTCCTGTACAGTATTAACTGTAAGGAGCACCTCTGTCGTGGAGCGTACCCTAGCAAATCACCATTGGAGAATACTAAGGATTGTGCATTGTTCAATAGTGATGGGCAGTTCGGATCATTTCACTGTGTCGAAACATACGGATCACCTGAGTCTAGTGAGTCGACTCACTGTTTCGGCACACGAAACATGTGGCGTGCCGCAGAGTCATGCCTTCCCTGATTCACATGAGCCGCGACAGCTGCAGGGCGCCGCAGTGAGTCGACTCACTGCTTCGATGCTCGAAACACTTGACTTGCCGCAGCCCTGCGTCCCGCTACCTCCGCTGATTCGCGTGAGCCGAGAAAGCTGCAGTAGGGCGATACAGCAAATACGAAACATCTATGGAATATCAACATGTTTTAATACGTTAACCTAATTGCACGGTACAGGATTTGTTTGCTACTCTTTTACAATCTTGTTAAAGCGTAAACGTTTCCTAAGTTACTCGTATTTTCATACAAACAAATATTATAACAAAAGGAAACACATAATAGTAATGTTCAATTTCCAAAGTCATGAAACTTTTTCCAACCTTCAAAATTCCATAAATAACTTTAAGTAAAACAAGAAAGATCATGGTTCAAATGTCTACGTGCATCCAGAAATAAATAACTCTTCTAACCAATCAGTATAAACAAAATATTTGTTCCCAAAACATATTTAATGCAATCAATAGATATTACTATAAGTATTAACACAAGGAAACACATTTCACAATTTACGTGACGAACCCACAAAAGTGAACTAAAATTTTTCAATGTCCAGATAGATATTCTAATAATCTGATTCATCTTCAGTCAGTCAAATAAAAGAGATTCAGTTACAGTTTCTTTAAATTGAAATTAAAATGCGTTATTTTTGACGTCTTACTGAGAATGCGGTTTCGTTTCATTGAAATTATTTGCCCTTGCTTCGGAAAGATGCGTTCACTTGGCACAGATGCATAACAACGCTTAGTTCACGCAAAACTACTTCAGAATACCTAAGGACTTCACAACTTTTCTCGGTGGTATCCAGTCTTCAAACCTAAGTTGAAGGCCCTGTAGCATAATTCAAAATCTCGCGTGGAGCGATAGGGGAACAACTTCAAACCCGTTGCACGCCTGGGCGCTGTGTCGAACTCGCCCAAGTAGACGGACAGCAAAACGCATGGTAACGGTACCTAGCGTCCGATACACGAATCACAAGATTCGTTGTTTCGGAAAAGTGCCGATTCAAGTTTCGACTCAGTCGATTCACTGAGTCGAAACATTAACTCAGTAGCCAACTCTATAGTGTTGACCGAGGTACCTCATATCTGGTGTGAACATAGACAGAGTATTAGTTAACGCTTGCAAGCGCATTTTTGAGAGGCAATATGGTGAGTTAGTCGGAGACTGACGTACTATGCCAGTTTATAGGCAGACCAGCATTTATAGATTGTTCTTGACTGTATCAAGACGCCAGGAAAGTTTGATCGGCAATAGTCGATCAAGACAGACAATATTTAGTTTCGATTTCAGCGAAGATGCAGCCAGCGGCGCAGTTAACGGTATTGTGTGCAAACGCTTTAGGCGAACTCCACCCATCCTCTCACAGCAATAACAAATACATTTTTTCTTACCATTGTGACAGCCTTGACTGTAAACTGACGAAATTGAATTAATTTTAAAGTCAAGTACGTGCGGTTTTTCAGCCATTCTACCAACTTTATTTTATTTTGAAATAGTTTATACGTTTCATCAATTCAGTCAACCTATCCGGAACTTGTAAATTATAAAAATTTAACTTGTTTCTTTATTAATTCGAGTTTTCGTAAAAGTAAATAAAGCCACAATTTTCAATCAGTTTTTTATTTCAGTAACTAGCATTATCACTTTAGTACCCAAACTGATCCTCACTAGTTACACATTTTTAATTTTAAGATTTTTCTTTCAGGAGATATCATCTACGTCTATCTTTACATAAGTGATAAAGTTACACTAATTCTAGTTAGGCAAGTAGCACCTTTCGACTTCTATGTGACATACTGCTGATGTCTTCCTTGCAGGAAGGTCAGTCCATTGCGCACTATAAATAGTTGGAAGAGCAGAATAAATATCTCAATAGTTTAGTTTAGCATGTTAGACTATTGTGGGGAAGATGAACCAAAGAGTGTGTTGTTTTCACACACTTGGGAGAGGCAATAAATCCAGCAATGAGACTGCCTACAGTCCTATCTTTCGCTCCCTACTAAAGTACTGCAGTGCAGTGTGGGATTCTTTCCAGGGAGGACTGACGAAGGACATCGGAAATGTCTAAAGAAGGGTTTTTTTGTACACTGGTCAAAACAATTAGGTGTTGTATATTGCTATACAGGGGACAGAGAGTACAACGGGAATGATACACGAGTTGAGTTGGATTGGCAATCGTAAAAACAAGGAGTTTCTTGTTTGGCGAGATCGGTTTACGAAATTTAAATCACCAACTTTGTCCTTTGAATGTGAACATATATGTTTGACCCCTCTCTACCTTTGGAGGAATTATCATAATAAGAAAATAAGAAAAATTAAAGCTCGAACGAAAAGATTATGGTGTTCATTCGTCATGTGTGCTGTTGGAGAGCGACATTGTTTATCGAATAGAGTGGGAGGCATGTAAGTGCAGGTCCTTGTATTTCTTGTCCAATATTCTCGATAATAATTCAAATGGTGTTTGACTGGTGAACCTAATATCATTGATTAAATTAATTTGTTTGAGTTTCATGAACTGGCTTCTTTCTAAAATTGATAATGGGGATTGATGTGCCGCAAGATATAGTCAGGTGGTTTCAGAACTTGAAGTCCGCTAATTGTAGAATCTGAAGACTTTTCTATACTTTCATCCGATGCGATAGTTTTTTTTATCCATAGGTTACATGATTTTAGTATTCATTCGTATTAAACAGGGCAATTTAAGTTTACGCTCTACGAAGTCAGGACGAACTATCTTTCCACTTCCTAAATATAAAAATTATTCAAAAATTTCAATTCCAACCATAAAGTAAATTATTATAATAGTTCTACAGGTATATTGTCCGCTAGATGTCTTTTTATGTGTCCTAATATTTTTCCACAATGGTCTGCCTTATTAAAATCGTCTCAGTTTACAAGCCACTTCACTGCGAGTAACATATTCAAAACATACACAAGTAGGATAAAATTGCAAATGCTTCAATTAGTGTATTACTCAAAAATATGTAGATCGCTGCTATTTTCCATTGGAGCAATGAGCCATAAAATATAAAATCGCAAAACGATTTTTTAATATTTTGTTATAACCAATTAGGGTAGAATGAACCCAGATTTTCAGCTCTGAGAAGTCCGTGCTTTCTGAGCAATACATGAAAAACTGCAAAATGTTTGGGTATGCTAGTTGTTACCTGATAAACTACGCGTTTTCGAGTGTTAGTAGTTATTATAATTTTAACGCGCATTAAATACGAAACAATGTGAGAGCAACTGCAGATTTATACGTCCAGTAGTTTGCGAGTCACTTAAAATACTGATAATTTCTTATCAAAAATGAAAATTTTAAGATTTGCTTTTGTTTTGGCTAATATCGGTACAACCACTTATCCTGCGACACAAATCACGAGTAGTGAAATTTTAGTAAAAATGCATATGCCTACTTTTGATAAAAAATATATATTTAACAATGTTGAACACCTCTCTTGTATTGTATATAAGGAGAGGCGTTGAATTACAATTCGCGCTGTCGCTGGGATTCGAACCTGGGACCTCCTGCTTACTAGTCAGACGCTTTACACCGCTCTGCTAACACAGTGTGACAGATAAAGCGGGTACACGGACTGTCTCAAAGCACGTCTCCCTCCACATAACATACTTCAATTCTGGCTCAATGTTCCCTGTGAAATACGTATCAAATTCCCAATACTCTCCTACATTGCAGTAGCACCCCAGCAAATAACGTTAATGATTACATTCTCGCCTTGTTTCTCAGGCAGAGGTGATATAAATGTCAACAATAATTCAAATTCCTTAGACATTATTGTGTCATTATACGAAAGGTATTAAATATCAAGAGAAACATTGGACTAAAATTTTATTTCAACACCTACCATTATATTCAAAACCTTTGGTGTAATTAGACATTTATGTCTCAAGGATTTGAATTATTGTTGATACCATAACTCTTGTAATTCAAGATACAAAAAAAGTCTCTGTTTTAAATTTAACAGTGACGAGTTTCATGCATTCGGGGCATCTACAGAGTTACATGACACGCGTCATCTATTTGTATAAATGCGAATGTCTGTTCGGTGTACGTTTATCACGTCTGAACCACAAGACATAAAGTGCAAAATAATTTGTACAGTTACTAATGTCTACCCGGAGAAGGCTTTAGGCACGGTTTTATGGCGATAGGATAGCTATTTATCTGTATATATTAATCTGAATGTCTGTTCCGTGTACGCTTATCACGTCCGAACGACAAGACGCAGAGACTTAAATGTTTGTACAGTTACTAATTTACACCTGAGGATGGTTTTAGGCACGGTTTTATAGCGATCTGGTAGATATTTAGTAATTTGAAGAATATAAAGCGAAATGCGGAACAAGAATTACTCTTTGAAAATTATATTTACTCTTTGAAAATGGTTTTATTGGTTGCATTCTTGCTTGAGGGTTGATAATGATAAAATGGTGGAGTATATGGGATGGAAAGTTATCGGTGTATATAAAATTCTACGTGTGTGTGTCTGTTAATATTTCGCTCTGTAGCGAAAACAAAAGACCGCAAACGAATAGTCTATGTGTAATTGTTGTCCGAAGTCTCCCGTTGTACACCATAGTAGTTCCATGCCGATAGCTATAAGGGGGTGGAAGATATGGTGGTTGAAAGTCGCCAAATTATTAAAAAAATATGTCTGAAGGCCAGCGATTCTATAGCAAGGAGGTTACATACAGCGAAACGTGATGCCACAAACCATATATTTGGTCTATGAGTGCTATAATGTCTTCAGTTCTTTCTCTGTAAGGATAAGCATACGTTTCAGGAAATACCAGAATAAATAAATGAAGCAGTAAAAAATTTCTTTTAATCCATCTCTTTAAAAAAATTGATTTGCCGTTTCGCCCATTACATCAAGTGATCGATCAGTGATATTATTACAATAATTATTGTTGAATTTCGTGATTGGATTCTTCGAAACGAGTGCATTTTTACGTGTGATTTGATCTACACTACTTACTTTCCTGATCAACGGTAAGTGCATAGACTTCTGAAATCTGGTAGGAATAGTTTTCATTTTGTTTCTAAAGAAGGTATTGTATTTCATTTCATCCTTCAATAGAAAGATAGCTTATCTATCGTAATCAACCAACACGCGGGTTTAAGCTAGTTTTAAATAAATAAAAACTCGATCAGAAACTTTTTCATTCCTTGAATAGAAAAGAGGTATCTCACAATAATATTGACACCCTGCACAGTAGTGTGCGTTGATATGAAACTTCATGGCAGATTAAAACTATGTGCCCCACCGGGATTCCAACCTGGTACCTTTGCCTCCCAACAAAGATAAAAGTGATTATAACTGCTAACACTTTCGGTTGTTAACCCCTCCTGGATGGTATTTTCCAATATACGTTCATAGGGGCTCGATTTACGTAAGTGTGGTCAAACGCGCGCTCGTGTGTGTCGAGTATATTGCGCCTAGCGCGTAGCCCGCTCTATAGATTTATTCATAGCAATAATTTGCGATTTAGATTAAATCAATCGACGTAAATAATTTTAAATCCGTTTGGGAGCGCGGGCCATTTCACGGAGTAATGAGCTGATTAATTCTCGCCGGCGCCACAAAGACGCCCGGTGCGGAGGGGGGTGGTCCGTTTTTGATGTCCATGAATGACATTAATCACATGTATCAGCGGGCCCGAATGGCCGCCTAATTGAAATAAACCGACCGCCGGCGGCCGTTATTGGCGCCACAAAGCGCCAGGTTATCATCGCCACCCCATCAGCGCCACCCCAAAAGCGACGCTGTCACTCACACGCGACTGCCAACGTCCACTTACTTAAGCGCTAAGTAATCGGCACCTTAAGTGCAAGGCTGTGGGTGCAGTCTCTAATAACGTTCATTTGAAAGTGTTGTGTTAACCGTTATGGCAGGAAAATTATTAGAATATATGACATCAACTGCGATTGGGCAAAGCTGAAAATGTGTACCCAGCCGGGATTCGAACCCGGGTCTCCTGCTTTCTAGGCAGTTGCGCTGACCCCTACACCACTGGGGACACAGTAATCACCGCACCTGCAAGGACTACCTAAGCACGCCTCCTGCTTTGCCCAATCGCAGTTGATGTCATATATTCTATGAATGTTAAATAATAACAACTGCAGGATCAGAAGTGACGTCTGTTCACTCGTAACAGACGCCACATGTATATATATAATATGCCGGTGACGGGCAATGATCCTATCGTTAGTGGGGAGGGGTGGGCAAAGTTTGAAGCCCTTACTCTTACGGGAATTAGTTCATAACTACGAGTTTGAGTACTGTGGGCAGGACGAAGCTGGGAATTTGTATCTGACGGGAGGCGTGTTTAGGTAGTCCTTGCAGGTGCGGTGATCACTGTGTCCCCAGTGGTTTAGGGGTCAGCGCAACTGCCTAGAAAACAGGAGACCCGGGTTCGAATCCCGGCTGGGTACACATTTTCAGCTTTGCCCAATCGCAGTTGATGTCATATATTCTATGAATGTTGAATAATAACAACTGTAGGATCAGAAGTGACGTCTGTTCACTCGTAACAGACGCCACATGTATATATGGAAAATTATTAGTTGTAGCTGTCAATACTTCACCACCAGTGGCGGCTGGTGATAATGTGCTAATGTCCTGCAGCACACTGTAAATCTATATCTATATACAAAAGGCTTGTGTGTGTACGTGCTGACAGACTTTACTCCATGGCCACATACTGCCACCCACTCGTGGCTGTGGTGGTAGGTAGCCCTTGGTGTAATGATGTTAGTAAGGGAGTTTGGTCGCGGTGCGTCGCAGTGGGTGAGTGTGACGAGCAAAAATTCGCAAAATATGCAATAAATACTCTTAGGAAAAGCTATGTACTCTGTGACTTACGAACTTTACGGCACGAGTCAAAATCTGTTTATTCTTTCAATCTTCAGTCAATGCGGTCCTTTCACACTTTAATAACGACGAGGAATATCAAATACGCATTTTATTTCTTTTTTTTTTTTTTTTTTTTTTTTTTTTTTTTTTTTTTTTTTTTTTTTTTTTTTACATAGATCACATGTTTCCGTCAACCACACATTACCGACTATGAACAGAGACACAAAACAAAATCCAGATACACTCAAAGATAAAAATACTCGTGGAACATTGACCACTGTAGTGGAAGCGTGGTGGAAACACAGACATACATTAATGAATGTCTCTTAGGCCATAGATATTGATATGCCTGTGCCAGTAAGCTCACTGGTCTGAGCTAATTAGTGATCTCTGATACATATAGCCGCGACACTCTCTGCTGTGAAAGGTGTTATCGTTTGACAGCTGGGTCAAGAAAAACTTTGCGACGTAGTCCTACTCATATCCTGGCGGCCTCCTGTGATGTTGAATAACGAGATTCATGTGACATCGTCATAAGGCAATCGCGTGACACGCAAATATTTTGTCGTGAAATCAAGCATACAGTAGGAACAGTAGTATGTGGTTCGGTCATCTTTGCAACGATTTTATATTGTGTTATTGATGTTGCCAACATAAAAACACGAGGCCGCCAGGATAGAAAGTAAAATTTTATCGAATCAGATACATCCGTTGTTGTCACATCTCATTATGACCAGCACTTTCACGCGAAACTCTTTTATATAGAGTCTCATGATTCACACAGTCTTACAATTCATTCCAAATTCCCATTCAAGAAGATATTTGTGAAAACTGTTACAAATCAATATTAGCACTTATCCAATATCGTTTTCAGAAATGTAATTTGCCAGCCGCTTTCGACGCTGCTGTTGCAATGTGTAACTTTATGAACACAACCTAACATTGAATTTACATTGTTCCGAAGTACGGACTTAAATTAATTTCACTTTTAGTATGAAAAACTTTAAGACCATTCATCGTTTTCGACAATGACTTCTACATAAATTTGACAGATTGGCTAGGAGAACTGAGTTTATTGACAGACAGATCCAACAAGGATTGTGTTTTTGCTGACCTACGTCCGGAACCCAAAGAACCATGATATTCACAGGACCTTCTTTAACAACCGTTGCGAAGCACTGGCATATAATCTAGTATATTACTAAAATTATGCCATTTCTCTTCGAATGCAAGCGAGAAATCGCTGTAAAATTACATCCTTTCTCTTGGGATACGAGACAGATGTCACAATAAAATTATGCCAATTCCCTTCCAGTGCGTATTAGAATGCTAGTAATAAGGATGAAAAGGCATTTTGGAACGCTCTCGCTGCGATAGCTGGAAACCAGCTCCGTGTGCTGAAGTGGGATTCAGCCGCGCTGGTGCGTGCGCAGAGAGGCGGCGCAGTCGTCTGTTCGCTAGTGCGCATGCGCAGAAGTGACGTCAGGCCTGGCGACTCAAGTGTGCTGATACCGACTGCAGCACCAGACCAATATTTCTCTTCGCGTTGCGTGTAACGGTTGCGGAAGAATAGTGTATGACGAATATTGCGGCATACCGAGTCAAGTAGCGCGCTGGCTCAGTCGTCTTGCGCGTTGTCTCTCAAACCTACCTGTGTGAGTCTCGTATTCAAATACCTCTGAGAGTAAATTTTTAATTTCTGTAAATAAAATCAATAATTTTAAACGTTATATTTACTACCTGCAGTGAATACAATAAGTTGGCAGCACTGTTATAGATTCCCCTGAAGGTCTTACTGTTAGTACAATATTAATTGATATTTAATTAAAGGCAATCATACAAAGGTTTACATTTTATTTTAGTATATTTTGTTTTCTGTTTATTTTTGTAATATTGTAGCACACATGCCAAATTTTGTACGAGCCGCTACTGCTCACCACATGCATCAGACCAATTGTGTGATTGGCAGTGGCAGCGCGTCCTATGTGTTAACTGCTTCAGTGAACCCCAGGAGAAAATCTCGTCGTAAAAAATGGTAAATAAATAAATAAAATACAAGGTACTTTTAAACTATCATCATTCCTTTCGTTCTTCTATTGGATCATTTTATATGTACATTCAAAGTATTTTTATCGCATGCGAAGCGTTTTACGTCGTGGAGACAGCACGTATACGAGTCGTAGGCCGGCCGTTGAACATTCGCGGCAGTGGCCGCAGCGTTGCAATGCGCATGCGCGGCTGAAGTTCAAATTCTCTTCTGAACCCTCTGGAGGCACCATAAGGGCGCCCCCGCGGCGGAGAGGGGCGAGGGGAAACGCCGCTTTTAACACTGGCGTTGGAGCTGGTAGAGATACCAGCTCCTGGCTAGTCGAGCTCTGGTGGTTAAGCACGAATGGTCCCGAAGCAAGACAACTGTGCTCCTCGCGCCGGCCGCGGTGGCCGAGGGGACTGAGGCGCTTCAGTCACGGTCTGCACGGCCACTACGGTCGGGGCATGGATATTTGTGCCGTCCTTAGTATTAAGTAGTTTGTAAGTTTAGGGACTGATAACCCCGTAGTTAAGACCCATAAGCTATACAAACATTTGAACATATTGTGCACATGCGCAAATTCTTCATGAAGTTAACATCCGCCCTTCATATTTGTTTTGGGCGCATCGAAGTTTCATCAAAAACAAGTCATATTTGGTAAAATATCGTATAACTATAAATTAAGGACGCATCAACTGTAAAAGCCTTCGGAAGACACGATCATGAATAATAATGAAGTCACTACTTTCCACTTTGCAAGATTAGCCGTGTGGTTAGCGGCATTGCTCTGCGCTCTCGTAGGTAGTGGGTTTGAGACCGAGTGCAAGCAATTTTATTAAACCGAATTTTCTTTTTAACACATACGGGAGAGACAATAACTTTTGTATTGTTACTTGCCACATATACTTCGGACGTTTTTAATGTGTCGTTGTAATAAGTATTTAGCTGTACTTTAAAATTTTCCCTGTAATTTCTTGACTAAAGTAACGTCGGGCGTACAGACGGATGTCATTGCTTATTCCGCATGATATTCGGCCCATAACCCCTTGACCATCATCAGGTGCTGTGTACCGAAGACTAGCCTTTAAGTAGTTAAGTCCCATAAGCTCTACAAACATTTGAACATTTGAGCTTTTTTCTGTGCTGCGCCATCGGTTTTCGGAGCTTTGGGATACTCAGTGGCGTACCTTGACTGAGCCCAACAAACTTTGGGCTGGAAAGGAGGCCATGGCTGTGTGGCGTTCCTCCATGCAGGCTTCCCACTGGGACTCTGTAGTCCTGTCCCGGCTCTGCATTGGCCATAGTTGGCTAAAACATGGCCATCTCCTTCGTGGTGAGGACCTGCCCGAGTGTTGCTATGGCTCCCGACTGACGGTAGCCCACATCTCGATACACTGCCCGGTTTTAGCCGCCCTGTACCGGAGTTTTCCTGCACATTTATCTGACGATTTACGTGACGACGCCTAAATAGCTGATTCAGTTTTAGGTTTTGTATGGGACGGTGGTTTTTACCACTCTGTTTAAAGCTTTGTTTCAGTATACTATCTGTATTCCTCCTGTCTTATGTCCTCTGATTGGAGGTTTCCACGGGTTTCCGTGTAGTTGTCTTTTTCTCTTTTTACTCACTTGGTCAGTTAACCACAGACATAGGTTTTTTCGTTTGGTTTCTTGTCATTGTTCGTTGTTTGTGTGATTGTTTCAACTTGTCCTTTTACTGACTCAGTGGGATATTCCTCCCCCTTGCTATTTAAAATCTGGGATCTTTTCCCCATGTATACCTCTTCTTGTGACGCCCAGTGATGGAATAAGGGACTAATGACCTCTGCAGTTTTGTCCAAACAACAACAAGTAAATTAATCGAGTGCTTGCATGTATATTACATTCAGACTCGGGTTATCTGGTTAGTGTATTCTTCCGCCGTTAGAGACAGTCGTTTGTTTTACTTTGTTTGGATTATTACTAGCTGTAGCCCTTCTACATATCGTATTTCTAGTCGCTAGTTTTTAATTGTATTGTACTCATGAATAGGGGCTGACTGCTGTGCGCAGATACAGACTGAGTTGGCCACACTTCGCACCCAACTTTGGACTGTGTTAACATCGGTTGCACAGCTCGAGGCAGCGGTTGAGGGGCGCCGTTGTTGTTGGCAGGTCGTGGGAACTGAACTGATGCCCGGTGTGTCCACCGATCGGCTAGTGGCAGCGACAATCCCTGCTTCTGCTCGCAATGAGGCAGACAACCAACTCGTGGTGGCGTGGACGGTCGCTCCAGTGCGTGGCAAACAGCGAAAGACGTTCAAGGGGACCGATCGTGACGTCTCCCGGTTCCTCTTTCCAGTGGATGGTGTCGCTCATCTTGAAGTCACCATGCAGCTTGCAAGATCTGGGCTACCATAGAGGGTGGAGCTCCAGCGTCAGGCAGGTTATGGAGCCCCTTAGAGAGATGGCTGCCAAGGAGGGGAAGAAGGTCCCCGTGCACTCTGTGTGCATACTGGGTGGAGTCATTCACAGATATGTAATATGCCCTTCCGGATGTCATGAAGAGTACAGGATGCAGACATCTGCAGCTTGTGACGCTTTTTAATGGGCAACACTACTGAAGCCACATTTTTAATACATCACCTTCGGTTGTTCGGTGGTCTCGTAGATCTCGTAGCTCGCCTGCCATAAACACACTACAAAATAATATTAGGACGTCGGATTCTTGGGAGTCTTGTGGAAACTACTAATATGACACATTTCTTTTTATACGTATTTATTTATATTCTTGATGAAACACAAACACAGCAGAAATGCATCTTTAAGACTGCTTCACAATTCATTTCCATACTGGCTCAAGACTAAGTTATTACTCATCTAAGACTGACTGAAGGACAAGTTATTACTACTTCTAAGACTGACTTTAGACACACTGCGTTCGCGCCAATTCGCGCGTATTAATACTCGCATCGTATTCTAGAACATTGCAGAACACGGAAGTTACAATATTTAAATATAAAACAATTTGTTGATGAAACATAAATAAATCTTGCTTTACGAAAAAAATACACAAAATTATGACAAATGTAATAACAAGATTTGTGCATCAAAATAAAACCATACAAAAGATCGTAAGTAAACCACAATTAGTGCAGTATTAATATATGTTTACATTATTGTTCGACATGAAGTTTACGACTTTCAATAATAATTTACATTAGTTTGTTAGGAGATCTAAGTAAAGAAGCGACCAAATCAAAGTGACCAGCCAGAGGTGCCATAAAATGCTTATATAATATAAACATGTTATATTAGGGCACAATACTACGACTAACTATGGTATCGTATACTTCAATTATTCAAACAAACGGGAACCTCCTGGCTAAATACATTACAAGGTGATGGGTCACATCTGTACCAATGATGTGTGCCGCTTTGGATCAGATGAAATTCGGTTTTGAACACCTATCTGAAGTGGGAAGACTGCCAGTCTTCCTTGCAAGATGAAATCAGAGCTAATCATGTGCAGCATAGCTGACAGTACCCGCTGTTGACCTCTGGTACAGAGCCTAGCGGAGGGTCTGAATTAGAGGCTCAGACGGTTCTCCGACCATGGAGGCTGCAGATACCTCGGCTTGCGCCATCGGATGGTGGGATTCTGGGTTCCGAGGAATAGGTCAGGAGTCCACTACACGCCGGAAGTGGCTACACGGGTAGCGGGAGTTTTGTGGCATGGACTGAGAATTTTTTAGTTTATAGGACCTCGGAAACACACAGAAAAGGTTTCAATCTCAAAGGGTACAGGTCAAAGATAGGACAAACACAGATCTACAAACCATTGGTCTAAAAGTTGTAAGTTGCCGTAGCAGTGTGGGAAAAGTACGAGAGCTCCAAGCGCAAATCTCAACTCATTACAGCCGGCCGCGGTGGCCGCGGGGACTGAGGCGCTCCAGTCACGGTCTGCACGGCCACTACCGTCGGGGGTTCGAATCCCCCCTCGGGCATGGATATTTGTGCCGTCCTTAATCTTAGTTAGTTCATCAGTAGTTTGTAAGTTTAGGGACTGATAAACCCGTAGTTAAGTCCCATAGACTATACAAACATTTGAAACATTTCAACTCATTACAGGTACCGAACGATGGTTAAAGCCGGAGATAAATTCAGCTAAAATTTTTACAAAGGGGAAAATGGTGTTCGGAATGAATAGATTGAGTATAATAGATGGCGGCGTATTTACTGCTGTCACAAGCAGTTTACCCTGTAGCGCAATTGAAATAGATTGTTCTTGTGAGTTCGTATGAGTAGATATTATACCTGACAACCAGAATAAATTAATGATTGGTTCTTTTTACCGACCCACTAAGACTATTTGATTGCAGAAATTTTCAAAAAAGCTTGGATCAAATTTCAAAACACGTACGCAAATGATACAATTTTAATTGCTGTCGGCAAAAATATATGTTCGAAACCGGAGTCAAGCATAAAGCGTCGATTGAGATTGTATAGAAAGCATTCTCCAAAACTTATCTGGAAGAATTAGTTCAGCCGGCCGCAGTGGCCGAGGAGACTAAGGCGCTCCAGTCACGGTCTGCACGGCCACTACGGTCGGGGGTTCGAATCCCCCCTCGGGCATGGATATTTGTGCCGTCCTAGTTCGTAAGTAGTATGTAAGTTTAGGGACTGATGACCCCGTAGTTAAGTTCCATAGACTATACAAACATTTGAACATTTTTTTGAATTAGTTCATGAACACAACAGAATGGTAAATGGTTGTCAAAACACACTTGACCTCTTAGCAATAAATAATCTGGAGCTAATAAAGAACATCACAACAGACACAGGGATTAGTGAACACAGAGTTGTTATAACGAGACTTAATATCGGACTTCCCAAATCCACCAAAACTAACAGATAAGTAAATAGATGTAGATGTAGATGGGTATATACTTGTGATCATGGAAAACAGGAAAAGGAAGTACACATCTGGCCACTAAAATTGCTACACCCGGATGATGACGTGCTACAGGCGCGAAATTTAACCGACAGGAAGAAGATGCCATGATAGCAAATGATTAGCTTTTCAGAGCATTCACACAAAGGTGGCGACACCTACAACATGCTGACACGAGGAATGGTTCAAACCAATTTCTCAAACACAAACAGCAGTTGACCGGTGTTGCCTGGTGAAACGTTGTTGTGATGCCTCGTGCAAGGAGAAGCAATGCCCACCATCACGTTTCCGACTTTGATAATGATCGGATTGTAGCCTATCGCGATTGCGGTTTATCGTATCGTGTCATTGCTGCTCGCGTTGCTCGCGATCCAATGACTGTTAGCAGAATATGGAATCGGTGGGTTCAGGAGGGCAATACGGAACGCCGTGCTGGATCCCAATGACATCGTATCACTAGCAGTCGACAGACTTCATATCCGAATGCCTGTAACGGATCGTGCAGCCACGTCTCGATCCGTGTCCACAGATGGGGACGTTTGCAAGACAACAACCATCTGCACGAACAGTTCGACGACGTTTGCAGCAGCATGGACTATCAGCTCTGAGATCATGGCTGCGGTTACCCCTGACGCTGAATCACAGACAGGAGCGCATGCGATGGTGTACGCAACGACTAACCTAGGTGCACGAATGGCAAAAACACTTTTTTTCGGATGAATACAGGTTCCGTTTATAGCATCATGATGGTCGCATCCGTGTTTGGCGACCACGCGGTGAAAGCACATTGGAAGCGTGTATTTACCCGGCGTGATGGTATGGTGTGCCATTGGTTACACGTTTCGGTCACTTCTTGTTCGCATCGACTGCACTTTGAACAGTGGCCGTTACATTTTAGTTGTATTACGACCCGTGGCTCTACCATCCATTCGATCCCTGCGAAACCGTACATTTCAGCAGGATAATGCACGACCGCATGTTGCAGGTCCTGTGCCGGCCTTTCTGGATACGGAATATGTTCTCCAGATCTCGCAGCAACTGAAAACTTCTGGTCAATGGTGGCCGGGCAACTGGCTCGTCACAATACGCCAGTATCGTGTTGAAGCTGCATGGGCATATGTATCTGTACACGCCATCCAGCCAGAGGTGGTTGTCCTGGGTACTGATTTCTCTGGATCTATGCTCCCAAATTGCGTGAAAATGCAATCACATGTCAGTTCTAGTATAATATATTTGTCCAATGAATACTCATTTATCTTCTTCATTTCATCTTGGTGTAGCAATTTTAATGGCCAGTAGTGTATTTCATAGCATGTATTCACTAGCATGTTTTGTAAAAGTGATTAGCACTTCGGTTCAGCACGTGTCTTTTTCCCTAGTAGACACAGGGTGTCTGGGGTATTAAAAGTCTGCAGGTTGAAAGCTCTATTCCCATAGCTCACTCCGGTCACAGTGCCCTGGAAACACACCATCCGTTATTTGTGCTTGGTATCCAAAAGCAGCCTTTAACGTAAGCCGTTGACGTGGCGCTATACGTCTTGTACGAAAACTATCGCTGTCATGTCACTCCCCCTGTCGGCAGTGAACCAAAATTCAACCATCAATTCAAACAAACAGGACGTTGATAGCACCTTCATAGTCTGAAAACAGTATCTGCTTGACACAAGTTAACACCAACCCCCCTGCAAAACTTTCTGTTATTACCGCTACCTTTGTTGCAGTAATGTTGTTGTCTCCATTCCATTTAGATTAATACTTGTTCCACGGATCATATATTCGACATTTCGAAATGATGTGGAATCTGTCAGTTTAGTACATGTTGTCTATACGTGACAATCAAAATTTTAAGAATTTTTTAATTACATTTAATTATTTTTTTTATTTTAAGTTTTATCTAAAAATTCACCTTTAGAGTAGAAGGAGTTGCCATTCAGAAATTCCATTAATTTCTTTTTTTTAATACTAGTTGGCTATGTGTCAGACTTTTGATGCTACTTAGTGAGCGACCAAAGACTGTGGCAGCATAATTTACCCCTTTCTGTGCCAAAGTTAGATTTAACCTTGAATAGTGAATATCACCCTTTCCGCTAGTGTTGTAGTATGCATACTGCTACACTTTTAAATTGGGTCAGACTGTTAATAACAAATATATAATGTTGCGAAGCTACAGTGAAGATATCTAGATCCTTAAATAAATTTATGCATGATGATCTTGGGTGGGCTCCAGCAATTATTCTGATTACGCGCTTTTCTGCAATGAATACTTTTTTACTCAATGTTGAATTGCCCCAGAATATGATCCCATATGAAAGCAGTGAATTTAAATAGGCATCGTAAGCTAATTTACTGAGATGTTATCACCACATTTTGCAATTACCCTGTTAGCATCAGTAGCTGAACTCAAACGTTTTAGCAGAACTTCAATGTGTTTCTTCCAATTCAATCCCTCGTCGATGCGAATACTGAATATTCTACCTTAGCTACAGATTTCTGTTGAAAGTCTAAATTTAAATGATACCATGTCATTTACTGTATGAAACTGTATATACTGGGTTTTATCAAAGTTTAATAGGGTCCATTTGTAGAGAACCACTTAATAATTTTCTGAAAGATATCATTTACAATTTCATCAGGCATGATAGCTATACTTCTATCTTCAGCAAAAACAACTAACTTAACATCTATGTGAATGTAGAATGGCAAGTCGTTAATATATATTAAGAACAGCAAAGGATCCAAGACCGAAACTTATGGGACCCCATTTTTGATAACTCCCCAGTCAGAGGAATTAATTGTTTCTTCTACATCAAGTGAACTGCTTATTTCAACTATCTGCACTCTTCCAGTTAAGTAAGATTTAAACCACATGTGCACTGTCCCACTCACACCACAATACTTAAGCTTATCTAGAACCGACTTAAAGACGTCAAACCATTTTAGTTCATTCTGGCGATGACAGCAGAACCTACATATTTCAACTGACCCCAATATTGTTTTAACCAATGTATTGCTACGATCTGGAAGGAAATCAGGGATTCAGACGCATTATTATGAAACAATATCCATTCTTTCGCAATTATAACCATCTACAATATAGAAATATGGAATTAGTTGAGATTCGCTATCGACACAACTCCATACTTCATAAGTTGTTGTTTTGCATAAGAACGCCATACTCATTGTGTCTGATGTTTGCCCCCTTCGCAGACACAAGCCCCTCTCCCCTGTGACTGCCGGAGTAACTGAGGTTGTTGGAGCGGGACAGCGCTTCGTTATCACAGAGGGCTGGCTGGGGCCGTTAATCGCGGCAGGGAGGGAAGAATGCGTAAATAATGCGACTCCCCTCTGTGTGGGGGAGGGGGAGGGGGCTGCGTATCGCGTGTGATTTATCTGCCGGGGCTGCGGCTGCGGCAGCACTGGGGTGGCTCTGTCACCGCCGCTCTGCATATTTTCGTCGACGAGCGCCAGATTTTTCCTCCCTCTCCTAAAGAAAGAAACAGCATGTCGAGCAGGTTGGCCCAAAACACCGTCAAAATTTGAATCTGCACTAAGCCGCTGAAGACTGAAGACCAGTGTCTGCTAACCTTTTTAGAATACGCGATCCCCTTTGAACTCAAAATAACTTCGTGGCCAACCCCACCCATTTCCCGAAACATAACACAGCTGTGTTTGTAATTTCAAAGGAAACAAATTTAATTTTGTAAGAACGTAGACTTTCGCAGTGATTATTGTTAAAATTGAAATTCTTCTGAGCGATTTGCTGCGTCATGATGATATATATCTCCAACGTTTCGGATCCGTTACAGTAGCCTTCCTAAGAAGAAGAGCTGAGAAGAATTTCAATTTTAAATTTAATTTCCTTCTGTTGATACAACTGTCTCGTAAAAAAAGAAGGGAAAAAAGGAAGTACAATATTGTACGTTATTAGGTAAAATTTAGTCCATATTTCTGGATGGAACACATACTATTATTACGTGGATCCCGATAGAAAAGTATATGTGGCATAACTAGGTTTCGTATTGCAGGTAAAGCTCAGACTCGAATTATGGTCGTTGAGGAATATCCCATTGTATAGTCAATTTGTAAACAATCGAATGTTTGGCAATTACTTATTTTATCTTGTAAATTTAGCTATCGCCGGGTATCTGATACATTTTTCGGGCCTTTCGTTTATACATTGTTAAAACGGTGTATTTATTATGAAACAATCTATCTTCGTTGTTTTCAACTAAGAACTGATGAGCTACAAGAAATCGCGTAATTTTAATATAAAATACATTTCACTTCTCTTACGCTTATGGTTTTCCATTACGAAAACCTTAATACACAGGCATCCTCATGGGAGCTAGTTTCATGGTGCAATTATTTCCTTCTGTTATGGCGACCTCCCCCCCCCCCCCCCATGCTTTGACCACAGGTTGAAAACCACTGCTGTAGATAGAGGGTAGAGGTACACACTGTTCAAATCAATTACGGAATAACTTGACATATCTAGGTTCGGAAGTATTGGCAGAATTGACTAAAATGAAACTTCCTGGCGGATTAAAACCGCGTGTCGTGAACGGGACTCGAACCGGGGACCTCTGCCTTTGGCGGCCCCGATACACAGTTTCATATCAGCGCACACCACGTTGCAGAGTGAAAATATCAATCTGTTAACTGAAGTGGTTCGACGTCTTTCCGTCTGTTCTAAAGAGTGGAGACAACAAAATTGCTAGATAGTGGTAATAAAAGAAATTTGATACACAGGGGGTTGTGGTTCAATTTGCAAATAACTGAAAGAAATCTTCCAGTATTTTTATTATAGAAAACAACCAAGATTGCTGATAATCTTTACTCAGAAGACAGTTTTCGGCAGGTTAGCCAGCCATAATCATTTCATTCGCCATATCACAAACGAAAGCTTTTTAAGACATTCTTATTTACCAAACTTTTTGTTTGCTTGTCATAATACAAATAAAATATCAAAACCATCATGCTTTTAAGGGATGTGGTTGACACTAAGTAAAAACAGAGTACAACAAACATGTATGAATTCCTCCAGAGTTATAGACACTAAAAAGATACATAAATCAAATCAATACCTTGAGTTTCAGTAGAATGTATGTTAGAAAAATGATTTATTTTCAAAAACCCATCAGATCAACAATTTATTTTCATTGTTTCTGCCATTTCTCTTTATAAACAAAAATGTCGCTGCATTTTCCAACTCTGGAGATTGCGACGTGTAATTTTTCTTTTCACTGCCGTCTGGTATGAGACTGAGGTTTTATTTATTTATTTTTTCTCCTTCTTTCATTCTTTTCTTATTATCTTCCACACAAACCGATCGCAATCTGATAGTTCCTATTCGCGTTCATTGCTAAAGTATGTGGTGTGGAGGGAGACGTGCTTTAAGACAGTCCGTGTAGTTGCTTTGGCTACAATGCTGTGTTAGCTGAGTGATCAGTTCGCCGGCGGCAGTGGTCGTGAGCGGTTGTGTGCTGAGCGCTGCGGCCGATTGCGCTTTCGCTTGGTGAGTGTTGCGCTCTTGCAGCTTGTAGCTGTAACTTATTCGTGGCTCGAAGTGTCTAAAAAATGAGTCCGTGATGTCTGAACCATTTCGTATTGATACGTTGAAGTTCATGTTAGATCGTAGCCTTCCGAGACCGAATTCTTTTGAATTTGAAACGTTCCTAGAAGAAACAGTGAAGTTGAATTTTAACGACATTATAGGAATCTCTATGTCTATCGTAAACAGTGACGTTTTTGTAAAGTTGAAAAGTGCGGAACTGTGTGAAAAGGTAGTTCAGTCTTGTGGAGGAACTTTAAAGTTCAAACATCGCGATGGACACATTGGCGATGTTGAAGTTACCCATGCAGGATCTCGAATCAGGACCGTACGAATATTCGAACTGCCTTTCGAGGTATCGGCCGAGGAAATAAATCCAGTGGTGTCTATATATGGGAAAGTACTTAGTAATGTAGCTGAGAAATGGTCAACCTCTAATAAATGAATGGTATTCGCCAACTTAAGGTCGACCTTCACAAGCATATTCCATCGTACATAAATGTTTGCGGGTACCGCACCATAGTGTCATACGATGGGCAGCCCCGCACCTGCGCCGCTTGCGGTAAACAGGGCCACGTGCACGCCGAGTGCCTGCAGCGGCGCGTGGCTCAGCTCCCGGCCGGCGAGCCCGCCAGGCCAGCCGTGATGACGTCGCTGCCTGTGACGTATGCGTCCGCTGCCAGCGGCAGACAGCTCGACACATCAGCCACGGAACTGAACCAGTTACCCACCGTCATTGAAAAAGACGTCCCGATGCAAAGCCCGGACTTTGCTGATGTTGTTTCTGCTACATCACAGTCAACCGATTTGCCGGCGCAACCACTGACACCCCAGGTTGACGAGATTCCGATGGAAATCCCAGACACTGTGGCGGTTGTATCTGCTACATCGCAGTTAACCGATTTGCCGACACAACCACCACGGGAACAGACCAGCACCAACATAGAGGACTCACCTACTGATGACACAGCTACGGAAACTGAACTAACAAGTTCTGTAGAAGCTATTGCATCCCCAAAGAAAAAACGTACTTCTCGGACACACAAAAAGCGAAGGATTGCACATGAAGGTGCAGCAGAAACTGCCCCCAAATTGCGAGAAAAAGCCAGACAAATCGCTAATACGTTACCTGACAACGCGGGGAATCACTTCACCGCTTCCTTGCCAGCCCTTGTACCAACTGCTACCAAAGCCGATGTTCCACCGGAAGCCAGACAGCGCGGTAGTGGTGGAAAACCGCACACGACTGCCGTGGATAATAATTCAAGATTTTCGTGCAACGACTGGTCACAGGATCCAATGGAAGATGTCGATATGAGCGAACAAGGAATCGTTCAAGGTGAAGCATCGCCGAATGCCACCGATGACCTCCCGAATCATGACAAGGCTAGCGGCTACGAAACTAACACGTACTGAAATGTTCGATAGTGATGTCTTTTCCCGACATCGGTTATCTACCCAATTATGAATACTTTTCAGGCCTATCGAATTTCTACCTTAATTATAACTAGTATACGAAGTTCAGTAAAGTTGGATTGTTTAAAAGTCTTTTTATATGCTGCAGATGTAGACATTGTTATGCTCCAAGAAGTGACTGACATTGCCTTGGACAATATACGTGGGTATAACGCTCACAGCAATGCCGGTAACGGTAATATCTTAGGGACAGCAATTTTAGCGAAAGAGGGCATAATTGTACACAGCATCGAAAAATTGACCAGTGGTAGAGGAATAGCTTGTACCTTTCATAATGTTCGGCTTATTAACGTGTATGCCCCATCAGGAAGCACAAATCGACGCAATAGAGCGGTGTTGTACAAACATGAAATCGTACCTCTGTTTGGCCACCGTCAAGACAACATTATTTTAGCAGGCGATTTTAACTGTGTCCTGAGCCCAAAGGACCAGGTCCCTAATTTCAACACCTCTCCTGAATTGGACTATCTTGTTAAAGAACTTCGCCTGACCGATACGTGGGATTACATACACGGTGATGCACCAGGTTTCACATTCATTACGCGAACTTCAGCAAGTAGATTAGATCGGATGTACGTATCGAATACAATCAACGATCGTATTGTGCACGCCGAAATTTGGCTTCACCGACCACGCAGCTTATCTAAGTACGATCAATATGAAACGACAAGGGACCTACCGTGCACGAGGGTATTGGAAATTAAACGTCACCCACCTGCACGATGAGGAATGTCGTGAAAGATTTAACCAAACATGGGAGGCATGCGAACGACGTCTCCCATCGTACAATTCCGCTCTTAGCTGGTGGATGTCCTGTGCCAAACCTCGACTGCGGAAAATGCTGATGGACTACTCCAAGGAGAAAGCTTATTGGTCCAAGAGGACATCTGAATTTTATTTCCAATGTTTGCGGGAATTATACACGCTTGACGCATCTGTGATTGACAATTATGTCCAAATACAGAGAATTAAATCCAAAATTTTGTCTCTGAAGCGAATGCAATTAAACGGGTATCAAATTAGGGCACGTACACAGAATGCTCTCAACGGTGAAGAATCGTCGATTTTCCACGTTATCCGGGAACAAAAGAGAGGTCAACAAAAAATAATCACTGAAATCCAAAGACCCGATGGAACCAGTCTTACTACACAAACTGAAATTAAAACTGAAATTTATGAATACTACAATACTCTCATGTCCGGCGGAGCGGTTAGCGCTGAGGCGCAGAGAGATTTGTTCCGACACCTGCGAGCACGGCTCAGCACTGAGGCGTCTGACAGCCTGGTCGCTGAGATCGACGAAGAAGACTTGGACGCTGCCGCCTACACAGCCCCAAAAACAAATCACCGGGACCCGATGGCCTGCCGGCCGAGTTCTACCAGGTTTTCTATAGGCAGCTGAAACCCAAACTACTCCTCATCTACAAAGAACTAATGAATGCAGACAGTGACATCCCAGAGGATTTCCTTGCCGGATTCGTTGCACTTATCCCGAAAAATCCACGTTCTGCGCATATTGAGAATCTAAGACCAATAACACTGCTTAACAGTGATTACAAGATAATGATCCGCATTTTAGCCCGAAGGCTCAAACTGATCATGAATGAGGTCACTGGTCCGTATCAGACTAGTGTTGGCAAGGACAGGTCAGTTTTACAAACAGTGTGCGGATATCGCGACGTAATAGCAACGGCGGATGTTCTCAATATTGATTGCGCATTAATAACTTTAGATTTTCAAAAGGCGTTTGACAAGGTCAATCATGCTTACCTCCTCCAAACGATGTGTAGAATGGGCTTTCCACGCCGCTTTATAAACCTCGTTACCAGAATTTTAAAGAACAGCTCCTCCAAAATTATGGTGAATGGCCAGTTCACCAGGAGTATTCACTTCAACAGTTCAGTGAGACAAGGATGTCCCATGTCCACGGCCCTGTTCGCCATTGCTATCGAGCCTTTGCTCGCATCACTGTACCAACAACTACAAGGTCTACGCATTCACGATCAAAGAATTGTCTGTAAGGCCTACGCAGATGATGTAGGTGTCATAGTCACCAACAATGGAGACATAGAACAGACATTGGAGATTATCAACAAGTACGAACTGGCATCAGGTGCAACATTAAACAGAACTAAATCCAGCATCGTGAATTTAGGCCAAGGACTATTGGTGCAGAACGTACAACTTCCAGTGGTCGACCAGCGGACAATTTTGGGAATTAATTATCGGTGCCACATAAAAGAAACGATAGCAGCTAACTACAGGAACCTACTTAACAGCGTGAGGGCCAGAGTCAGGCAGCACAGTATGCGACACATTGACGAAATCCAGAAGACAACCCTTGTCAATATCTACATAGCTTCCAAGATTAATTATGTCGCACAAGTTTTACCTATGCCAGGTGCAACTGCTGCAAGGATAATGTCGGCTTTCGGCCACTTCATCAGTCGTGGGAATCTCTTTAAAGTCAGATTCGACACGTTAACTCTGTCAGCTGAAAGTGGGGGGCTCAACCTTACTGATATCTTCATGAAATCCAAAGCATTATTTATAAGCAATATGCTCAAGCTCTGGAAGATGACACCTCACAGCCAATTTACTAACGGAAATTGCTCCTACAGATTTCACCCCACCCATTGACGTTCGGCACGTTCCCATAGGACTTTATCATTTTCAACAATTTCTATTTGTACTTAGTTATCTTCCCACAACGATCACAGTGCAGAGAACGCCCAAAGCTAAAACGATATATGATACATTGATGAAAACGAAACCCGGAAATGTTGTGGAACAGAAATACCCTGGTTATAACTGGAAGGCCATCTGGAGAAACATCAGTAGCCGATTTCTACCGACCACTGTCAGAGCTACGTGGTATAAAGCCGTCAACAGAAAACTACCGACCAATTCTAAGTTGCACCGCATCCACCTCGTAGATTCACCCAACTGCCCGACCTGCAATTTGTTTGACACTGAAGAGCATCGACTGGTTTGCGCTGAAGTAGATGAAATCTGGCAAATCACTCGACAACTCATAGCCAAAGTCACCCGAACGGCTCCACATACCGTAACACCGAAGGACCTTCTAAACCCCAGCGACGTGCCTTACCCAGCCACGAAAATAAATGCCGTAAACTGGATAAAAGGGCACGCTTTACACTACATACTGACAGCAGAAGCGAAAAGCAAATATGGTTTCCACTTGTACCTTCGTATACAGCATCAGAAGCTTATGAAGAGAAAGACCTACAAGAAGCTCTTCGCTAACTTTCTGCGATACACAATTCTGTGATTTCCCGACAACTCGTGCCACGTACGCACTCTACATGACGACGTTATTATGCCTTAATTTCTGCGGTTTCCCAACGCATGTAAGAATGTATGTTTCACATTTCGAGTCAAAGAGTACAAGTACATATTCTTTCATTTATTTATCTGCTGTTGAGGATTCAGCAAGAACAGATTATTTTCAGTGTGGCAGTTTTTTCTACTGCTCCATTTTCCAGGAAGATATTTTTCGTTTAAAATCAGATAATGGTGTATTTATTTCATTTCATTTACTTCGAAGAAAGCAACAGAAGCTCGCCGAAGAAGGCACAATTTGGAGAGCGTAAGGAAGGGCTGTGAGGGGAGAAGGGAAGCCCTAGTAAAAAAAAACAAAAAAACAAAAAAACAAAACAAAAAAAGTGGTCTAAATCACCTACCTAATAAGTTGGAGGTCCCGGGTTCGAATCCCGACCACAGCGTCAATTTTAATTTAGTGCCTTTCCTTATGTTTAATACCTTAAATATACACAAGTTTGTAAGTATTTGTTAATGACGAAGTTGTTCTTTATACCCCTGAATCAGTTGATTAGGCTATTTTTACATTAACTTCAGTATTATGTACGTCCTCCGATATTTTACTGATGCTTGTAACGCAAAAATTATACTATTTCGTTTATTATATACAAAAGAAATGTAACAAACATGACTCCTTCGGCGGCTTGCCCACCGCTACAAGCGCTAGCGTCGTTGCAACTGTCAGTTGGTAACAACTTCCACATTATTCAGTGTCCCGACTGTAAATTTTAGACTGTGCTACAGCTGTAACAATATGATGATGGTAACAATAAGTTTGAAATGGTGTACAGATATACTGCATTTACAAATTTTGCAATTCTGTTGTTTCGGCGAAGTCGAAATTCTGCGGAATCTTCTTGGCGAGTCGACGAAGGTGACTTTTTCGACTTCTGCTTGATGACCAGTTCCAGGGAAGGATGAGATACTGGTGGAGGGTGAACAAAGGATGAGGAAGGAGAGCTAGCATTGAGAATGTGGAGGAGGGATAACGTTATCTGGTGGGACTGGAAAGGAGGGGGATAGTGGTGACAGATAGGAGCTAAGTTGTAAAATAGGGTGGACTACTCAGTGGCAGGGGGCAGGGGGGAGGCGGAAGCTATAGAGAAGGGCGTCTACACGGGAAAACTGTAAGTGCAAGTTGGTTTTATATTTAAACCTTTCATTCCCAAATTATGAATTCAACTTTGGAATAATAAAAATTAAATGTTTTCTGTATTAATACAGTGCAGTAAACATCAAAATATTTGTTTCAAAATTTTTGGTCGACCTATAGATTTTTTACGTCGTGTATTTCATGCACGACGCAGACGTTTGTATCGAGGTATTTCATTGCTTTGGACGTTATTTTGTTGACACTTAACACTGTCAGGTAAGTAATGCTAGCATAATCTTCGCCACAGCACCAGAAACAAGACATTCACTGCTGAAATAAAATAACATGAACCATACTAACATCCACGTACAGACGGCAACGTAACACTAAGACGGGCAGATTAATGCTTCAGAAGTGTCTACACGCGGTACCAAGCGACAAAAATTTCATACTAGAAGCATGTTGTTCATCAAAAACAATGCGACTCTCAAGGATTGAACAAATTAAAAAAGACGGTATAAATCAGCTTTTAAGACTATGTTGTTTAGGTACAACACTGGGAATTTAAGGGTTAAATGGAAAACTCCACGGACAGCTAGGATGGCTTGAGACAGGTTATATGGGCGCTCAAATGGAATAAAGTTTCGTAGGAGTGTGATGATCAAACGAATGCAGTCTTCAGCCGTGGGATCAGGGTGGAGGGAGTCGTTTGCATGAATTGGGGATGTCGATGTGGCGGATTGTTACTGCCGGTTAAGGTATGAGGAGTATGGCACTGAACTTGTTCGGTTGAGTAGGATAGGATTGGTTATAGGTATTGCAGACGCATGGACACTTAAAGCTAGTGTGAGAAGGTGGTGGGTCTTTTCAATGGAAAGTGAGGTTATCATTGTATGTGAGGTATTCCTGAGAACGATAGGACTAGGCTTTTGGATCGTGACAGTTCTAGTTTGTGTAGGCTCCATTCTGGTAAGTGGTCTATGTTGGGTAGGTGTTCCGAGGCAGCAGCGGAATAGCCGTGTGCGCTAAGGCGCCTTGCTGCAGTGAGCGCGGCCGTTAGTAGTCGGAGTTTCGAGTCCTCCCTCAGTCATGTGCGTGTGTATGTGTGTGTGTTTTGTCCTTAGGATAAGTTAGTTTCTAAGTTTAGGGACCGATGACGACTGCAATTAGGTCCCGTAACTTTACAAACGTTTCAACATTTGGTGTTCAGAGAACACACGGACCAGGAAAGTTGGACCAGAACGCTGATGATTGCGGAGAACTTCTCGGATCTGGGAGTCAGGATTTGAATAATTGATCTCCCGCTCCACTTCCTCCACTGTGAGGTCCTGATCAATGCGAGGGATTAGAGCAATCAGGGTGAGGTGGGGGTTATTAGTGACCTGCTGGTCCTCCCTGTTGCACGAATTATTATAAATAAGCCCGCACCTGACTTACGGCTATAATTCACCACCACAAATTTGCCCTAAAATTACCTTACGCTGCGGCGCCGCAGCAGCAGTGACCGAATAATGACTCGTCTCGCTAACGCTACGCGGCGAAAACCACGCCAGTGGCCATTATATAAGAAATATCGCACTTGATTTCAGCGGCAAAGAATGCAGGGGAAAGACATGTAGGTTAATTACCCTCCCAGGCCGCTCCACGGATCGGTGCTATAGAGGGTGCCCGCACTGTTTATCTATGGAGGTCGGTCGCAGCGGTGCTGCACACCGCGCCGCAGCGAGTAAAGCCTGGAAAATATATACCGTATTTACTTATCTGGGACAATTCAATTTCATTAAAAGCTGCCGTCAAAAATATATGAACAGGGCACGGGGCGGTTATATGGGAGGGGGCCCACCCCACCGGCGTGAATTGTGGTCGCCGGATGGCGCACGCGGTGGCGCGCCGTTCGTTACAGCTTATTTTTCCACCCCCTCTCCACCCCCTCTCACCGTCGTAAAACCTGTTATCGACGGCAAACGACGGCGAAACACTGGCGGCGGCGTTTAGCGCCAGAAACCGCCCCGCCTCGCCGGTATGTGTCTCTCTTCAGGGGACAGTTCGCCGCGCGGTCGATGGCGTCAAATTAAATTTTCCCTATCTCACGTCAAAATCACTTTGGCTTCCGCGCCGTTGCACCTGTTCATAGACTGCAAGCTGTAGCGCCCTCTATGGAACACGAGAGGCAGCAACTGATTTCCAGAATACCGTTACATTGTTACTCTGAAAATCACACTAAACTGCTTTCTAGAGGGTTCATCGAACCACTTTCATACTATTTATTTACCATTCCATTCTAAAATACCACGCGGAAGGAAAAACACGTAATTATCTCCGTTCGAACCAATGTTTTATTTATTTATTGTGAAGTTAACAAAACAGTTATATTGTTACTTTTTAATCATTGAATATCATTTGTATCATACAATTAATACAAGCGAATATTTTTGGTTAATGTAGTATTAATTATTTTGAGTTTTAATATTGAATTATTAGTTGATACTTTTTTATGGGTCTAATTTTTGAATCTATGAAACTTATAATAGAAACTAGGATTAAATACCCTATTATTTTAACTGTTAATTTTATTTCACCTGGACAGTGTTAGTTAAGGTCTTTAAACCCAAAGAATTTGGCGGTTTTTATTTCAGTAAGAGGAACCTATCTCATAATTGATAGTACACGATTTACTTACTTAATTTGTTTGCATATCTCCGTTATCAGAAAATCTTTTTGGAGTAATAATAATAATAATAATAATAATATATATATATATATATATATATATATATATATATATATATATATATATATATATATTAAAGGTTGTTTCAGATCCAGAGCAGCTTATAATCAATAGTACACGATTTACTTACTTAATTTGTTTGCATATCTCCGTTATCAGAAAATCTTTTTGGAGTAATAATTTATATATATATTAAAGGTTATTTCAGATCCAGAGCAGCTTATAATTAAGAGTATGAAGGTTGCAAATTTTTTTGTAATAATTTAATGTAGGTGGATTGGATAGTAATTTAAATTATTTATCTGATATTGGCACTGGTGTATGTACATATCCCCCGTCACTCTCGCTATTGATTATTAGTTATTTTAGAGTAATATGAGATACGTCGTAAAATAGTATATGTACTGGAAAGTATATCTAGTAAGTATATGAGTGAAAAGTGTGCCAGCAGTTTTTTCGTGATATATAAATGTTGGTAACAGCTCGATAAATGATGGGAAGTGAAAACAGACAATCATGAATATAATAATTCCAATTCCAAAGAAATCAAGTGCAGACAAGTGAGAAAATTGCACAATTATCGGTTTAGTTAGAAACGCTTGCAAAATACTGATACGAACTATTTACAGCCGAACGAATAACTGGTTGAATCGAACCTCGGAGAAGATGTTTGGATTTAATACAGGAACGTGTGAGGCAAACCCACCTTACTATTAACTTAGATTATAGTTTAAGGAAAGGCAAACCTACTTTCATATATTTGAAGAAAGCTTCTGACAATTTTGACTGGACTACGATCTTTGAAATTCTGAAGATAGCAGGGGTACAAAAATAGGAAACCTAAAGTTATATTTTACCAGTACACAAACACACAGCAGATATTAGTGTAGAAGGGCATGAAACAGAGACGGTGGTTGGGAAGTGAGTCAGACAGGGTTGTAGGCATTACCCTATGTTATTCAATCTTTATACTGAGAAAGCTGTGAAGGAATACAAGGAAATATTTGGAGAAGGAATTGAAGTTTAGAACAGTTTTAAGTTATTTGTGTAACAACGCCATTATCACTGGGTCATTTCCTAATTGGCTGATATATGAGGATTATTACACTTCTATTCACGAAAGGGGATAAAGAGATACCATCAAACTACAGACTGATTTCACTTTTGCCAACATTCTCGAAAGTCTAGAAAAGGTTATACAAGTAGTTTCTCAATCACCTGACAACAAATAACTTACTGTTCGGAACACAGCTTGGACTTCTGAAGGGTTCATAAATCGACGAGGCTTTTCGTTAGGATAACGCCATCGCTCATTGAAGGCTTTTACCCAATATGCCACTGTTCTGTACGGAAATGCCGATTTCCCGTACGCTTCTTGAAGACCTTGATGACACTCTCATGCTGTACGACCATTGGCACATTCAATCTTGGTCAAAGTCCGTTCATCTACATCTACATAGATACTCTGCAATCACATTCAAGTGCCTGGCAGAGAGTTCATTAACCACTTTCACAACCGTTCTCTACCGTTCCATTCTCCAATAGCGTGCGGGAATAACGAACACCTAAATCGTTCCGTTTGCGATCTAATTTATCTTATTTTATTGAGATTGTCATGTCTCCCGATTTTCACATTCAGAAGTAAAAGTCGGTGATTGAAATTTCGCAAATAGAACTCATCGCAACGAATAATGTCGTTATTTTAATGATTCCCACCTCAAATCGTGCAACATTTTCGTGACGCTTTCCCCCCTATAACGTGGTAAAAAAAAAAACGAGCTGCCCTCTGAAACTTCTCGATGTCTTCCGTCAGTCCCACCTGCTGAGGGTCCCACAATGGGCAACAGTACTCCAGAAGAGGACGCACAAGTGTGATGTATGCAGTTTCTTTGGTGGAGCTGTTGCATCTTCGAAGCGTTTTGCCAATGAAACGTAACCTTTGGTTCGCATTCCCCACAATATGTCTATGTGTTATCTCCAGTCTAAGTCGTTCGTAATTGTAGCTCCTAGGTATTTGGTAGAATTTACGACCTTAAAGGACCCTACACACGATGCGATTTATTGGACCAAGTCGTTGGTCACCCGATAAATTGGCCGGTTTTAGGCGCTACCCGACCAACTTTCCTTGTCGGCCGTTTGGTTGTGCCTGACCACCCGATCTCCGATTCCCCCACCACTTCACCCGACAAATTGTACAGTGTGTAACGCTTCCCGACCAACTTCCATGCCTGAGGTCGTGTGCACAGCGAAGAAGCAAAAACAAAAACAGTTCGACAGACAGACACCAGAACAAGGTGGCGCTGCGTGCAGTTGGTCGGAACGTGTGTAGGCTGCTATCAATTGGTTTGTTTGGTTCATTGGACATGTTGGTCGTACGATAAATCGGAGTGTGTGTAGGGGCCTTAAGGTTTGACTAATTTATCGTGTAACTGAAGTTCAGCGGATTTTATTTAGTGGTTTGACTGATTTATCGTGTAATTGAAGTTCAGTGGATTTTATTTAGTGGTCATGTGTATTACTTCACATTTTCTTTATTTAGTGTTAACTACAAATTCTCACACCTTGTAGAAATTTTGTCTAAATCGCTTTGCAGTTGCTTTTGATCCTCTGTTGACTTTACTAACCGATAAACGGCAGCATCATCCGCGAACAGTCTAAGAGAGCTATTCAGATTGTCTCCTAAATCGTTTATAAACACAAGGAAGAGTAGGGGATCTATAACGCTTCCCTGGGGAACGCCAGATATCACTTCTGTTTTACTCAACGACTTACCGGCAATTACTACGAACTGTGTCCTTTCTGATAGGAAATCGCTAATCCAACCGCACAATTGGGGCGATATTCCATAAGCACACAATTTCATTAGAAGCCACAAAACCAGAAATATGGAATCGATTTGAGATCCCTTGTCGCTGGAACTTATCACTTTATCACTTCATGTGAGTAAAGGGCATGCTGTGTTTCGCAAGAGCGATACTTTCTGAATCCGTGTTGACTATCAGTTAATAGGTAGTTCTCTTCGAGGTATTTCATAATATTCGAACAAAGTATATGTTCCAAAGTCCTACTGCAAATCGACGTCGATGACTTGGGCCTGTAACCTTGGGGACCATTCCTATTACTTTTCTTGAATACTGGAGTTACCTGGGCAACTTTCCAGTCTTTGGGTACTGGTCTTTCGCTGAGTGATCGGTTGTATATGATAGCTAACTATGAAGCTATTATATCAGCGTAATCTGAGAGGAACCTAGTTGGTATACAGTCTGTCCCGGAAGATATGTTTTTGTTTTGAACATCTACTTCTAAATTTCGCATGCTAGAAGATGCTCTTGAATCGAATTCTGGGGTGTTCACTTCGTCTTCTTTGGTAAAAGCTGCGGTGGAGTAGCCGAGTGATCTAAAGCACCTCGCTGCGGAGCGCGCGGTTGCTCGCTGTCGGAGGTTCGAGTCCTCCCTGTGGCATGGGTGTGTGTGTGTGTGTGTGTGTGTGTGTGTGTGTGTGTGTGTGTGTGTGTGTTTTCCTTAGGTTAATTTATCCTAGTTTAAATAGTTTGTAAGCTACGGACTGATGACCACGCAGTTTGGTCCGATAGATTTAAAAACATTTTAACTTTTTTTTCTTTGGTGAAAGAATTCTGGGAAGCTCTGTATAGCAATTCTGCTTGTTTTCTTGTTTGGCAATTATAGTGACTGCTTGCTCAAAAATGACTGACTGTGTTTACCCCTGATTGTATACACGCCGGTGACGTGGGACGGGCGAATCCATTTGCTCGGAGGTAAGGTACATATGTCAGGAAACGTGTGCTATCAGCGATAATAGTGGATTCCATTGAATAGTTTCTCCACAGCAGTGTTGCCACTATATAAGTTCCAATTTTCGTACATTTGAAAATGGTGTCATAGTGCATTGAAAGTTAAAAAAAATTCTAATCTTTAAGGACTGTTGCTTTAGCACTGTATGTGGTATAAAATTTAAAAAAGATGTACTAGTACTGTTAGTATCATAATTTCAGCTTGTAATAAATATATTAACATGCTCCAAATCCATGAGTATCTCCTCAATGCGGAGCTATGGGACTAACAGCTAATCCACTGTAATCAAAACCAGGCACGTGCGAAACGTTTGGCCGCACAGGGTGGCACTTTCCGTGGGTGGACAAATCTGTCACCCCCCCTTTATTTATGCCAAAGAGGAGATTCGAAACAAACCTCGGAGGGAGCGGCTTCGGGAACTCTGACGTTGCGCCTCGACTACCTGCTGGCCGCCCCTGCTGAACAGGGGGAGGGAGGAGGATTAATTTCTTCCTCGCCACTGTGGCAGCACCGTCGTGTTTACGCCGGAGGATCAGAGAGGGGAAAGCAGTCTGGCGTACACGCCCACGCCAGTATTCTAATGAGTGGAGCGTTGCCAGCCTGTTACGCGCCGTTTGTTTGCTCACAACTAATTTTACAGGAGACGAAATCTAATTTGGAAATTCGAATGCAGTATTTGATACTGCGGTTACACGTTAAGACTGAAGCAATTTTGCTAAGCCCTTCAATGGCAGTTTCGGAGTGTTTTATTCTTCCCGCATTATGGAAATAAATGGTTGAACATTACTACAGTCAAACATGTCCAACACCTACAATGGCTAGAAGTATTTCGAATGGGTAAATACGCTGCTAGTAATTGCAAGGCATAAAGACATTGGTAGTAAGCCTGACATAAGTTGGGTTTCGACGTATTTTTGAAAATTTTTGCTATCCGTGTCTGACAAGGAAAGTACTTGGGCTCGAACAAACACATATACATCAAAATCGTATGAGAGATAATGTAAAGATCCCTTATTGCTCCAGCGATACTCCCGCATCTGCAAAACTCTGCAGTCGTCCGTTAGAGGCCTCTGAGTGTGCCTTGCCACATTGCACTTTGACCTGTCGGTTCGCCAGTAGGGACGGTGCAGTGTGCCTCCAATGATGCGTTTTGTGACGTTATTTGTGTGGTGAAGCGTCAGATGGGGCGGCGATTGGTAATGAATCCTGCTAATGTATTGCGATTGGTTGAGATGAAGTTACGAAGAACCCTCCTTCGTGAAGATAGTGTAGAAGATGAATCATTGGCATGCTTTCTCGTATCTGTCATGCTACAGAAATATGAGCTTAAATTAGATACTGTTGTTACAAACTCATAATAATGATAATAAGGATGATAATGACGAACAGCTCATTGCAAGCGGTAGTACTACGGTAAGTGCGGGAAGAGGCGATGGAAGCAGTGGCAGTGAATACTCTTCCTAGAAGAGTTGTAAACGTGGACCTGCCGCGACAGCGACTCCTCTGCTGCTATGGCGCCCAATAACACAAATTGTTAAGATACCTCCTACACAGCAATAGATAGTTCTGTGGCTCCATCTCTGCCCAATCTGACGATGCGCTAACAGCGCGAAACGCGTTATTGGAGAATAAAGTACTGCAACAGAGGCTGAGCAGTTTTTAATTCCTAGAAGAGGGTTAAACATGTAACTTTCATCACGGCTTTTGATGTCAATACGCTAGAGAATATGTACGATGATTATTACATAAGTTATAGTTAAGATATCTGCATTACGTATGGCGTCTACAATCACATCTACAGTGCTAGAGCATGATCGCAGAGTTTTCCAGAAAAACGACACCCACCCTCATATTGAGGTGTACGTAGAGATCCTGCAAGAAAACGTTCATACAGATATGTCTGTTCGAGCCCATTTACTTTCCTTGTAAGTGACAGCGGACGTTTTGGTTTTTGAGCCATGAAACACCTGTCTCCGCCTGCATAAACAACAATTAAACTCTGACCGGCACTTTTGTTTGACAATATTACTCGCACACTATCACTTTGCCAACATTTACTTACCGTATGATGCGTGTGAATCCATGTTTCATCTAAGTAAAATAGTGGTCGCTTTGATTCTGATGAAAACCTGAGAAAGTATGATCTTTTAGCAACAATGCCCTCTCGTCCGCACAAAACGAAACGTTAATCTTGTACGTTCATGCTGCGTGGGATTAGCCGAGTGGTCAACGCGCTGCAGTTACGAACTGTGCGGCTGGTCCCTCGAGCATGGATGTGTGTGTGTTTGTCCTTAGTATAATTTACTTTATGTAGTGTGTAAGCTTTAGGGACTGATGACCTTACCAATTTTTGTAAATTCATAAGGCTTATTAAAATTTGCTAAATTTCTTCACTCAAGTTTGATTTAATTTATGAGCTGGTGCCCAGCGAGTGTTTTGTACAAATCTGCAGAGAAAATTGTATTGAAATGCAGGAGGATCTGCATCGAATTGACGAATGGCAATTGAATCTCAATTTAGACAAGTGTAATGTGCTGCGAATACATAGAGAGAAAGATCCTCTATCATTTAGCTACACTTTAGCAGGTCAGCAACTGGAAGCAGTTAATTCCATAAATTATCTGGGAGTAGGCATTAGGAGTGATTTAAAATGGAACGACCATATAAAATCAATCGTCGGTAAAGCAGATACCAGACTTAGATTCATTGGAAGAATCCTAACGAAGTGCAGCCCGAAAACAAAGGAAGTACGTTACAGAACACTTGTTCGCCTACAGCTTGAATACTGCTCACCGGTGTGGGATCCGTACCAGGTTGGGTTGATAGAGGAAGTAGAAAAGACCCAACGGAGAGCAGCGCGCTTCGTTACATGATTATTTGGTAAACGAGAAAGCGTTACCGTGATGATCGATAAACTCCAGTGGAAGACTCTGCAGGAGAGACACTCTGTCGTTCGGTACGGGCTTTTGTCGAAGTTTCGAGAACATACCTATACCGAGGAGTCTAGCAGTATATTGCTTGCTCCTATGTATATCTCGCGAAGAGATCATGAAGATAAAATCAGAGAGATTAAAGCCCATACCGACAATCTTTTTTCCGCGAACAATACGAGACTGGAATAGGAAAGAGAACCGATAGTGGTAATCAAGGTACCCTCCGCCACACACAGTCGGGTGGCTTGCGGTGTGTGAATGTGGATGTGGATGTAGAATGTCACCAATCAGGTGCAATTCTTGTTTTTATTTTCCAGATCTACGTAGATTTCGGGCACAGTGTAGCTATTCTCAATGCCTTATGTTTACATCTATACCGTCATGCTGAACGTAACTGTTAACATGACGGTATAGATAAAAGAACATATTAAAGGCTTTGAGACTGGCCACTCAGTGGCCGAAACCTAGGTAGATTTGAAAAGTAAAAACGAAAATTTCGGCCGTTTAGCAGCTCGCACTGTGCGGCACTAGGGCTTGCGCCGGCCCTGATCAAAACCACCACAAAACACCAAAAATAACAGAAGTGCAAAGACCATGTTATCACACGGAAACACAGAACGACAGCAGCGCTACTAGCGGCCTGGCAGTCAACTTTCAATCCGAAATATGTGGCGCGAAAATCCATATGTTTACTTCTAAATAAACGAATGAGAAAACGTTTGTTGGTATTAGATGACAATATTTTTCATTTATTATTCGACGGTGGACCTCATAGAAAGGTTTTTGAGACCTAGCAAAGTAATATACACGAGAAATTTAAATCAAAAACTAACATTAATTGCTTGTGGCTGTTGTTTACAGTCGGCCAAACTTCGTAAATGATGTCGTAGTAATCTTTTTGACCGTAAAATTGTTTGTTTCTAAAATTCGATACGCGATTTTCGTCGTGTGGCGTTATCACTTGGAAATAAATGTGATTTTGCGCATGTCTGACTAAAAATCATCTGATATTGCATGCATCCATGTAAATGATTTTTCAGTTTTCACATACGCTAAGGCACAATTATATCCACTCATGTGATCAAAAGAGGAATAGTAGGTTGTACAAATAAATAATTTTACAGCCATATACACTGTCCTGCAAACAAGAATGTAGGCCTACTGTAATGTCTACAAAAATCAATTTATTTTTATTTCTCTTGATTACTATTTATGCATCTTCAGTCATATGCAATAGAACTTCTGTAAAGTTCAAAAAAAAAAAAAAAAAAAAAAAAAAAAAAAAAAAAAAAAAAAAAAAAAAAAAAGTTCAAATGTTTGTTAAGCTTATGGGACTTAACTACGGGGTCATCAGTCCCTAAACGTACAAACTACTTATGAACTAGCTACAACTAAGGACGGCACAAATATCCATTCACGAGGGGGGATTCGAATCCCCGACCGAAGTGGCCGTGCAGACCGTGACTGAAGCGCCTCAGTCCCCTCGGCCACCGCGGCCAATTCCATAATGCCAAGATATAGAAATAACTCTAAACTTAAACGCAAGAAATTATCCACAAACTGTTTCTTTTTGTTTGCGTGATATCGTTAACGGCTCAAGCAGTAAGCGCATGAAGCAGTTAGGTGAGGGAACTTCTCCCACCACCTGCATGCGCAGACCACGCCGCTCAGCCGTCATTGGGAGCGGACGAACTAAAAGAACGAATTAGTCCCCGGCAGAGACCGAACTAAAGTGAGCGCTCCAGATCGCGAACTATTATGCGCAAGTGTACCGCAGACGCTCTCAGATGATACAGACTGGCTCTTCTGAGTTCAAACAATTTGCTGGCCACCAAACTCTTCAGCTATGAACATTGTTGAGAGTATCTGGAATGCCCTGCAACCGGCTGTTGAGAGAGATCTTCATCCCCTCGTTCTCTTACGGATTATCTACATCAACAAAGAAACTCTCTGCAGATCACATTTCAGTGGCTGGCAGAAGGTTCATTAACCACTTTCATAACCTTTCTCTACCGTTCCATTGTCTAATAGCGCGCGGGAAGAAAAAAAACACCTAAATCGTTCCGTTTTTGATCTGATTTCTCTTATTTTATTGGGATGGTCATGTCTCCCTATATGGGTGAGTGCTAGCACAATATTTTCACATTCAAATGTTTGTAAAACTTATGGGACGTAACTACGGGGTCATCAGTCCCTGCCGGCCGCGGTGGCCGAGGAGACTCAGGCGCTCCAGTCAGGGTCTGCACGGCCACTACGGTCGGCGGTTCGAATCCCTCCTCGTGGCATGGATATTTGTGCCGTCCATAGTATAAGGTAGTTGATAAGTAGTTTGTAAACTTAGGGACTGATGACCCCGTAGTTAAGTCCCATAAGCTTAACAAACATTTGAACATTCGAAATCATCAGTCCCTAAACTTACAAACTACTTATGAACTAGCTACAACTAAGGACGGCACAAATATCCATGGCCGAGGGGGGATTCGAACCCCCGACCGTAATGGCGGTACAGACTGTGACTGAAGCGCCTCAGTCCCCTTGGCCACCGCGGCCGGCGTAAATCATCCAATAGGAAGGCGAGATGAAAAATCGCAACGCTTGCAGCGCTCTATGTGGCCTGGCAGCGAACCAACATCGTGTTACCGGAAATCCCTATACGAGTTTCACCCCTCTGAAAACCACTGCCTTGGGAACACTGCCGCCGAGGCTGTGTGGACAGCTGCGTTTCTTTGGTTTATCAGGGCAGCACACACGCACCCCCTGCCTTGGCTGGCCGCAGACACGCCGCTGCGATGTGTAATTGGCCGCCACCACCACAGCCACCGCCACTTGCAGCCGTCAAACAAAACGCGCGCTTTTGACGTGCCTGCCGTTAATAAACCGCCTTTGAAGTCGCACCGCCCGCTGCCTTGCCACCGCTCAACCCACCCCTGCGTTTTGTTCACCGGGCACAAACGAACCGAAACACAGGTAAAAAATTCTTTGTTTCAATCGCTGCTGATACCGCGGGTTCTTTTTTGTAGCAAAAAACGCCGTGTTTCCGTACGAGAGGAGAACGCCTGAGCGGTTGTTTCCCTTCCTAATCTGATTAAGACAACACGAGTGCACCTGAAATACGAATACGCTCTCGTGCTACGTCCTGGAACGAGTGAGAATCATAAAACGTAAATAATGGAAATATAAGTAATGACTGACATGGCATATATTGCAACTGACTGAATGTACGGGCTGTCTGCCTCCCATATTTAGACTCACAAAGCCACGTGTAGGATGCCTAGCGTTGAGGGCGTCACGTCATTGTTGTGCGGCTGCTCCCGTCGGACGCTGAGTCCTCTCTCGAGTACGTGTGTGTGTGTGTGTGTGTGTGGGTGTTCTTAGTATATGTTAGTTTAAGTAGTTTGGAAGCCTAACAATAAGAAGCGATGACCACAGTTTTTTGGTCCGATACCTTTTAAAACATTTGAACATTATTAGACGAAAAAATGAGTAGCCTAATATCAAAGACGGACATCTGTCGTTTGCCAGAAACTGAGATAAACCTTATTTTTTATTGCGAAACGTAGGGCTACTATATTCACAAGCTGATCTGAGCATTATCAACTTTAATACTCGAGGATTTATACCTGGAAGTGGCTAATATCAATTTGATTACTCAAGCACCGTCAAATTATGTTTGAAAATACAAATGTCCGTGTTTGAAACCAAAACGTGTAGGTATCCACTTTTGATGTGAACACGCTGTGTCCGTTTTTGATACACAGAGATTCGCTTACTGCTGACAAGTATCTTTTACAGATATATAATCAGGGAAATTATAGGAATATCCACATAAAGTGGAAAAGATTACCTTTTTAACTCTATTACATGTTGGAAAAATGAAAAACTACAATAATCATAATAATCTTTTTAATTTTATATAAAAATATTACGTTTACAGTAATTTGAGTAGTAATAAAACTTTTTTTTTTTTCAGTTACTATAATGTGTAGAAATTTCCCAAGCAACTTAAATTTTTTCCGTAAACATCCTTACGTTATTTCTGACATCGAACTTCTTTCCAACAAGTGATAAATTCGTACAACACACCTTACAATATGACAGTGTAGTTTACAAGCTAGTCTTACCTCTGTTTCTTTTCAGTGTTTATTTTCCACTTTTCAGTTTGTCTCGCCCGCTTTCTAGCTTTTCATTCGGCCGCTGGTGATATATTATGTTCCATTTCACTCGCTTTAAGATTGTTATTAGTAACAATACTATAAAAATTACTGAAACAGTTAAGTAAGGGCTAATACGTCTTAGTACCTGGCACATACTGTCGCCATGTCTGATATTCGAGGTTATGTGATCACATACTGTGTTCCCATTGATGCAAACTGCTTTATTCAATAAGTGTCCGAATTTGATACCAAGCTCGTATGTAGGTGTCCACTTTTGATGTGAACAGTCAACTTTAAAGTCTGATTTATCATATTTACGTCAATTTTTTGACAAAACGGACTTCATCAATGAAAAGAGCGGAAAATCTTCCCTTGGGATGGAATGCTAACTAAATTTCGACCACTAGGTCAGATGTCGAGGATTGATATTAGGCTACTGAAATATCCATTGTTTTTCATTCGATGCTTTTCATATAATATTCTTTCTCTTATCGTTATGCTACGTAATGTGTAGTGCCGGTTAGTAACCAGTCTTGTAACACAAATCCACTCTTTGAGTTGCGTATCAGTGTTCTCCACTCGTCGTTGAGAATATATGTACAAGAATGGGATCATTTGTGCTCGTGATTTTATCTTTGACATATTCAAAAATTGTATTTCAGATTTTTACCTTTGTGACGACCCAATATGGTAATATATTTTACTAGCTGACCTGGCGAAGTTCATAACGCCAACGGGTATTGTGATAACTTTTAGCTAAAGGAAATTGAGGATTTTATATTGGAACAAAATTAATTTAGTTATACATTTTATTTGGAAAATATATATAAAGAAAATAAGAAGTCAATAAAGGTCCTAAATCCAATATCGCAGTGGCAGTTCAGCAAGGGTTGCATTCGGTTTGGTTCTCTTCACTGAATGCCCTTATACGTTCTTTTTCGTTTCTGTATCAGGCGAAAGAACAAGTAAAGCTGATGGCACTCCAAACATTTCAGGGGGGGGGGGGGTAGTTATGTTGGCCTCGCCCTGCGCGCAGCTCTACAAGTATTATTTACTTTAGAGGTACATATAGAGTAAATAGCCTTGAAAGTCGGATTACATCCCTGTTCCTCAATAATGTCAGCCGCAAATTAAGTCATTAGAAAACACCCATTGTATTTTTCAGTGTTCGCTAGAATTCTGGTGTTTCGTCACGAAGCAATGAAAGCAGTGGCTCTGGTGGCGGAGTCAATAATGGCAATTTCACCTTGCCATTAATACAGCACAATCCAAGAGTTTCTCCAGCGAACTTACACGCACCACAATGCTAACAAAGAACGTTCTCTGGACCAATTCGAACGAAAGGCTGACAGCTGTAATTAATTGTGCAGTCATATAGGAACGCTGCCTGATTTAAATCAACACTTCAGACATTTCTTCTTGAGCGTCGGAGATTATCTCGTTGCTGATCTGTGCGATAAGCTCGCCGATTTCTCACTGCCAACCGAGCCGTTTCACGGCTGTCCGTCTTTGCTCTTGTGCCTGAAATCTACAAAGTCGGTACATACTAACGCGGCGCTCTTCCCGTGCGAGTTCTAGATCCTCTTCAGTGGATTCATTCGCAATGTTTCGAAGCCATTTTGCATTACGGCTGTGTTGGGAAATATTACGTCCTCTTTTGTTCAAAATGTTCAAATGTTTGTCAAGCTTAAGAGACTTAACAGTGGGGTCATCAGTACCTAAACTTACAAACTACTTATGAACTACCTTATACTAAAGACGACACAAACATCCATGCCCGAAGGGGGATCTGAACCCCCGACGGGGAACGGCCTCCTGTATCGTGGCAAAGCTCCTTAACGCGCTCGGCCGCTCCGCCGCGGCGTCTTCTTTTGCGCGGCATTGTTAAGAATAAGCATTTTAATAGCAGTCGCACAATAGCAACAAAACGCCCGGTTACCTTGCTTGATAAGCTTGTTTCAAAATAAATCACAGATCACACGAAACATAATCGAAAACAATGCTCTTACGTTATTATGTATGACATAGGTCATGATTCCTAAATATGTGGTGGTAAACATATGGTGGAATATCAGTCTCCTTCAAGTTAAAATTTGAGGAAGAGTAAGTTTTAGAGCAAATTGAAATCCTTTCAAACAGTAGATCTATTGTGAAAGGATTTTCCTGTCAATGAAAACTTACCAACTTTCAATCACTGAAACGCTGTTGCTATGTATTGTACAGTACCCTCCGCCATACACGACACGGAATTTTATGAAGTGACCTTCCTCTCGTTTTGAAGATCAAATATACAAAATGTCATCAAGATCGGCATAAAATTTCCCATTTTGTCGAAGTTTGTAAGTAAAGTACCCTAAGACATGCACCGAACGGAATTTTATGTAGACAGTGACCGTAATGCAAAATGGCTTGCGAATGAATCCACTGAAGAGGACCTAGAAATCGCACGGGAAGAGCGCCGCGTAAGTATGTACCGACTTCGTAGTTTTCAGAAACAAGAGCAAAGAGAGAGCCGGCCGAGGGTACTGACGCGCTCCAGTCACGGTCTACACGGCCATTACGGACGTGAGTTCGAATCCCCCCTTGAGCATGGATATTTGTGCCGTCCTTAGTATTGAATCAGATGACTGAGATGTTGGTTCAAATGTTTTTAGAGCGTACGGGACTTAACTACGGGATCATCAGTCCCTAAACTTACACACTACTTATGAACCAGCTAATACTAAGGACGCCACAAATATCCATGCCCGAGGGGAGGATTCGAACCCCCGACCGTAGTGGCCGTGCAGACCGTGACTGGAGCGCCTCAGTCCCCTCGGCCACCGCGGCCGGCTTTTCCAGGAACGTTGGAATTGTGTTTCTGTCTTTCACATTTTGAAAGCAATAAATTTTTGAAATTTGTTCCTTCATTTTGAATAGCCCTGTACTTTTGTCGCTTAATGTTCTGTCGGCTCATGTACATTTGTTCCTGCTGTGGAGGCACCGTTAGTTAGACTTGTTTTTCTTTTTTTTTTTTTTTCAATTTCTTTTCTGTTTTCTTCTTTAACTTTCTCTTTATTTCTTTCGGATTGGTTCTTCTATTTCTGGTAAGAATAGTGTTTCTTTGACTTGTACTGTGACAAGTGAATGAGTTTACGGATGACTTACTACTGAAGTTATTTCCCTTTTTTGTGCATAAGCAAATACATTTTCTTGTCTTTTGAATATGTTAAATATTTAAGATTCCTTATTTAGTGTTTACTGTGTTGGTTATAAATGAAGGATTGCGTGAAGCTAAGTGAATACTGAGTCACTGTACAAACTGAGCGTTAGTAATCATAGAGTATCGTTATTGACAGTCTAACAGTGTGTGTGTATGTGTTTGCGTGCGTGTGTGTGCGCGCGCGCGCGCGTTTGCGCAGGAACAGAAGAGCGAGGACATGGGTTGTTGATGGTGTCGTGATACGAACGAGTTTATGCGCGTCAGTCCCGTTCAAATGATAATTCATACTTCATCCAACTCTGAAAATTTTTATTGCGGACAGAGAGGTTGAATTATATAAAACCACAAAGTGTCGTATTATTCCTACAGTAGTCGACAGTCGTGACTGCTCTGCAGTGATGTTCAAAACGGAACTGTATACGCTGACCTATGCAGACCTCACTTGCGCATAGTGACGAACTACCGAATAAATGATTAGCATTCAAACGGTATAACTGTGGGCGTGACGATTCCCGACAATAGCTGTAGAATTGCGGTCGTGTATTTTCCATTATAAGTCGACTGACTTCCTATTTTGCGATCGGAACATGTTATATGATAGTTCTGTCTCAATGGTATGTATGAGGGACATCATGAATGTACACATGCGAACCTGAAAGTAACAATAATAGCAACTGCACTCAGTGTGTTAGTGGCCTGTTGTACGCCATTGATGACAGCTGCGCGTAACGAAGATTAAGTTTCTCAATGAGAGGGAAAGACTGCAACTTTCACTCAATCAAGAAAGATGCTTTCAACACATCGCCTGCACCTTAGACCTGACTCCGACACCGCACGACTTCATCATCAAATACAAAATATGCTACCCGCTCCCCTTAAAGAACTGGAACACAACTTTTAAAGGTGTAATTAAGAAATATTTCTTACGTTTGCATCTTTTATAGTAAATGTGTATTCATAAAATCAATTGTGTTAATTGTCGATCTCCATGAGTATTAGTGTTTCCTATATAATTTCTATATTTTTCTTTCCTACGTCCCACTATCATTGCTTTCTAATTTTAAAGGTTTTTTTTTTTTTTTTTTTTTTTTTTTTTTTTTTTTAGTACGCCTACAGTAATCGTATCAATGTGTAACATTTCGTTTAATTCTTGGCGACCACCATCAAGTTTCATAGGACGTCCAATGACAAAAATGCTCCTTGTACGCTACTGGTTTTGTTACTCGCGCAGGTGTGCGTAAGCAATTGCCAGAAGATATAAGATGCTCCAAGTATTTACATTTGCAGTATCACATTGCGAAATGCAATGAACCACAGACATTGCTACGGTGGGGTGACTTGTTTGCCTCGACGATAAGTACGTTAGGTGCAAGGATAGCGGAGGATATCTGTGCAGAGGACAGATAAATACACTCCAGGCCATTAAAATCGCTACACCACGAAGATGAAAGACGCAAAATTTAACCGACAGGTAGAAGATGCTGCGATATTCAAATGATTAGCTTCTCAGAGCATTCACAATAGGTTGGCGCCGGTGGCGACACCTACAACGTGGTGACATCACGAAAGTTTCCAACCGACTTCGCATACAGAAACAGCAGTTGACCGGTGTTGCCTGGTGAAACGTTGTTGTGATGCCTTGTGTAAAGAGGAGAAATGTGTACCATCACGTTTCCGACTCAGATAAAGGTCGGAATGTAGCCTATCGCAATTGCGGTTTATCGTGCCGCGACATTGCTGCACGCGTTGGTCGCGATCCAATGACTGTTAGCAGAATATGGAATCGGTGGGTTCAGGAGGGCAATGCGGAACGCTGTGCTGGATTCCTAACGGCCTCGTAACACTAACAGTCGAGATGACAGGCATCTTATCCGCTTGGGTGTAACGGATCGTGCAGCCACGTCTCGATCCCTGAGTCAACAGATGGGACGTTTGTAAGAATACAACCATCTGAACGAACAGTTCGACGACGTTTGCTGCAGCATGGTCAGCTCGGAGGCCATGGCTGCGGTTACCTTGACGCTGCATCACAGACAGGAGCGCCTGCAATGATGTACGCAACGACGAACCTCGGTGCAAAAATGGAAAAACGTCATTTTTTCGGATGAATCCAGCTTCTGTTTACAGCATCATGATGGTCATATCCGTGTTTGGCGACATCGCGGTGAACGCACAATCGAGGGAAACAGAATCACTTGTGAACGGTGTTACTATGTTTTCGAAACAGGAACAACGTAGTTGTATCAAGATTGAATGTGCCAAACGTCACAACAGCACGACAGTGTCATCAAAACGACATTGCCATAAAGAACAGTGCCACGTTAGGTAAAAGCCTTCAACGAATGTCGGCAGTGGCAGACATGCATCGGGCAGGTCGTCCTAGCGTCTCTCAAGTAGAAGTGCACATTGTTGCCGCGTTAGTGGACAGTGTTCGACGCCAGAAGATTCGTGAGTCCGCCCACGAAACCGGATTATCCCATACGACTATACTTCGCATTCTGAGGGAACGTCTGGATGCGAAAAATTGCATCGCGATGGGTTTCGCATGAATTGACGTAAATGCAGAAATGGATGCCGTATGACTCTGCTCAGAAGCACTTGGAGCGCTTTGAGCGCGAAAGAGACTTTTCTTACGCCGTATCGTAACATCGTATGGGCCACATCATAGGAGCCAAAACTGAAACGCCAATCCAACGAATGGCATCATCATGGGTCGCCGCGAATGTCGAATGTGTCTCACAGCCCCAGTGTGGTGAAAGTTTTATTGATTCTCGTATACGACTGTGATGGTGTTATCCTGGCGCATTACGATCCTCCACGGTAGACCGTCAGTGCACAGTATTACTGTCCGTTTTTGGAGCATCACCTGTGACCATATTTGCGAAAGAAGCGGCAACGCTTTCTGCACAACCCACGCATCATGTTCCTCGACATTGCGGGGCGCATACAGCTGAAGCTGTGTCTGCTCTGTTCAGTCGATGGGACAGGGAAGTACTGTACCATCCACCATACTCCCCGGACTTGAGGGCTTGTGACTTTGATTTGATTCCGAAGATGAAACAACCACTTCGAGGCATTCGCTTCAGAACTGTTCCAGAGGTTCGACAGGCAGTTTACCGCTTCATTCGCATCATCAACAGAACAGCCACAGCTAACAGTATACTACGCCTTCCACATCGCTAGCAAATGAGTCTGCACAACGCTGGTGACTACTTTGATGGACAATAACATCTACATGGGATACTCAACAAATCATTATCTCCCAGTCCGCCGGCCGCGGTTGCCGAGGGGACTTAGGCACTCCAGTCACGGCCTGCACGGCCACTACGGTCGGGGGTTCGAACCCCTTTCGGGCATGGATTTTTATGCCGTCCTTAGGATTAGCTACTTCGTAAGTAGTTTGTAAGTTTAGGGACTGATGACCTCGTAGTTAAGTCCCATAAGCTATACAAACATTTAAACATTTATCTCCCATTCCATTCTCGAATCGCGCTGAAAGAGAGAACACCTGAATCTGAATTTTTCGTATTTTATTCTGATGATCTTTCCTACCTATGTAAGTGGGAGTCAACAATGTATTTTCGCATACGGAGGAGAATATTGGCGATTGGAGTTTCGTAAGTAGACCACACGCAGCGATAACCGCCGTTGTAGTAATGATTCGCATCCCGGATCCTGTATCATTTCCGTAACGGTGTCTCCCCTGTATCGTGACAATACAAAACGAACTGCCCTTCTTTGAACTCTTTCTATGTTCTACGTCAAAGCCACCCGATACGGATCCTACATCGGACAGCAAAATGTTCAAATGTTTGTTAAGCTTATTGGACTTAACTACGGGGCAATCAGTCCCTAAACTTACAAACTACTTATGAACTACTTACGAACTAGGACGGCACAAATATCCACGCCCGAGGGGGGATTCGAACCCCCGACCGTAGTGGCCGTGCTGACCGTGACTGGAGCGCCTCAGTCACCTCGGCCACCGCGGCCGGCTCGGACAGCAATACTCCAAAAAAAGGGCGGACAAGCGTAGTGTATGCAGCCTCTTTAGTAGTTCTATTGCATCTTTTAAGGGTTCTGCCAATAAAACGCAGTCTCTGGTTCGCCTTTCCCATGACATTAACTACGTGTTCTTTCTACTTTAAGTCTGAAGTAATAGTAATTCCTAAGTATTTCATGGTGTTTACGGCCTTCACTTTTGATAGATTTACCTTGTAAACAAAGTTAAAGGATTTCTTTTCGTGCACATGTTGACGACTTCACACTTCTCATTGCTTAAAGTCAATTGTCAATTTTTACACCATAGAGTTATCTTATTAAATCGTTCAGCAGTTGGTTTTGATCTTCCGATGATTTTACTAGACGCTTAATGACGGCGTCAACTGCAAACAACCTAAGAGAGCTGCTTAGATTTTTTTTTGTTTTTGTTTTTTTTGTTTTTGTTTTTATGGGACTTAACTACAGGGTCATCAGTCCCTAAACTTACAAACTACTTATGAACTACTTACGAACTAGGACGGCACAAATATCCATGCCCGAGGGGGGATTCGAACCCCCGACCGTAGTGGCCGTGCTGACCGTGACTGGAGCGCCTCAGTCACCTCGGCCACCGCGGCCGGCTTAGATTTTCTCCCAAATCGTTTATGTAAATAAGGAACGGCAGAGGACCAATAACACTACCCTATGAAACGCCCGATATCACCTCTGTTTTAGTCGATGCTGTACCATCGATTACTACAAACTGTATCCTCTATGACAGGAAATCCTCTATCCAGTCGCAAATTTGGGGCGATGTGCCATAACCACGCAATTTGATTAAAAGCCGTTTGTGAGGTACGGTGCCTAAAGCCTTATGAAAATCAAGAAATACGGAATCAATTTGAGATCCCTTGTCGATAGCACTCATCACTTCGTGTGAGTAAACAGCTTGTTGTGTTTCGCATGAACGATATTTCCTTAACTCGTGTTGACCTTTGGTCAATAGATCATTCTGTTCGAGATAATTAATAATATTTGAATACAGGATATGATCCAAAACCCTGCTGCAAATTGACGTCAAGGAAATAGGCCTGTGGTTTAGTGAGTTGGTCCTACTGCCTTTCTTGAATTTAGGTGTGACCTGTACAACTTTCCAATCTTTTGGTGCAGATCCTTCTTTGAGAGAGCGGTTGTATATGGTTGTTAAGTAAGAAGATATCGCTTCAGCACTATCATATAGAAATCTATTGGGTATACAGTCCGGACCAGAAGACTTGTCAAGTGATTTAAGTTGCTTCACTAATCCGAGGATATCTTCTTCAACATTACTCATTCCGGCCTCTGTTTGTAAGTTGAAATCTGGAATATTGGTTTCGTCTTCTTTGGTGAATGAGTTTCTAAAAGCAATGTCTAAAAACTCTGCTTTAGTAGCCTGCCATAGGCAGGATCGCCATTACTATCACTTAGTGAGGGTATTGTTTGTGTTTTGCCCCTAGTATATCTAACATATGACAAAAATCTCTTTGGGGTTTCAGTCAAATTTAGAGAAAGAGTTTCGTTGTGAAAATCATTATAACCATCTCGCATTGAAGTCCTCGCAAAATTTCGAGCTTCTGTGTAGGATCGCCAATCCTGGGGATTTTGCGTCCTTTTAAATTTCGTATGCCTTTTCCGTTATTTTTGCAACAGTGTCCTGACCTGTTTTGTGTACCAAGGAGGATCATCTCCTTCTGTAATTAATTTATTCGGTATAAAACTGTCAATTGCTGTCGATATGACTTCTATGAATTTGAGCCACATCTGGTCTACACTTTTGTTTAGTGTTAGGAACGAGTGCAAATTGTCTTTCAAGAAGCAATGTACTGTAATTGTATCTGCTTTCCTGAACAAATACACTTTTCATCTATTTTTGGTAACTTTGGGACTTTCAATCTCGCTACGACAGTTCTTTTTTTTCACTAATACCTGTATCTGTTTTGATGCTCGTTATGAGCTCAAGATTATTTGTTGTTAAGAGATAAAGTACATTTTGACATCCATACATACATCTACAATTCTAGTTGGCTCGTGAACTAATTGTTCGAAGTAAATCTCAGAGAATGCGTTGAGTTCAATTTCGCACCATGTTTTATGCGTACCTACTGATTTGAAAATATAATTTCGCCAACAGATTGAGGGTAAATTAAAATCACCAGCTACTATTATTGTGTGAGTCAGGTACGTGTTTGCAATTAGACACAGGTTTTCTTGGAACCTTTCTGCTACTGTATCGTCAGAGTCGTGGAGCCTGTAAAAGGAAACAAGTATAAAATTTTTACGATTTTCGAGTACGACCTCTACCCATAACAACTTACAAAAACTGTCAATTTCAACTTCACTACACGATAGACTACTTTTGACGGCGACAAACACGCTTCCACCTATTTTGTTTAATCTATCCTTTCAAACATTTAACGCTTTTGTACCGTTTGTGAATAAATAGTTGCCACTGTTTAAGTTCCAACACTCGTACAGTGCACATGAATTGATGCAGGTGATCAGACAGGATGGGTAGCACCTAGACGTATGAGAAACCCCGTATCACTCTAGCCGCACACGCCGGCCGCTATTACAAACAAAACCTCCGCCAGCTTGATCATTTCCCTGATAATATGCTGTGACCTTGGATTCATGAGGTTTTCTCCACACCCAGACACCTATATCCACTTTATATAACTGAAAATGAGATTCGTTAGACCAAGCAACATGTTTGCATTTGAAAAGTGTCCATAGAAAATGTATATTGCTGAATTTGTAAGAAAATGTCTAATATTGTGCCTCCTGTTTTGTGTCGAGTAACTTGCTTGGAAGAAAAAAATATAATATTGCATCTACTGTGCGTATCGATATGTGTACATAAATCTGTGAAGTTTCATCTTTGGCAAAGATTATGTATCACGTAGCATTGTAGCTTGTGCGGAGAGACAAAGAGTCAGACTTGTGGTTCAGCTGGCTGAGAGAGCAGTTGTGTATGTGGCTCCGATTTAAAGCAGAGGCTGCAGTGACAGCAAGTTGGTTTGATTGTATTTGGAATATATTGCATTTCATATAATTGCGAAAAAGGTTGTACCACCTCTGGAATGAAGGCAGTAGCATTTCATGTAATTATGAAAAGGTTGTATCATTTAAGTAATGTAAGGGTGATTATTAATAATAAGTAACAAAGCTGACCTTTCTTTTCTGTTTCATTTACGTAGTTAAAAGATTAACCTACTTCATTTATGTGATAATTAGTTATTTGTGGATTTAAAGTGCAGTATTGATTGTGGTAATCTTGTTGAACAAATTTCTTTTTTGTTAACGTAGTAAATGATTGTTATGCAACACTGCAGTTAATTGAGTACGATACTGAGTTTTGATAATCAGGTACAGATCTGTATCTAATTCTCGTAGACGAACATTAAGGAAGTGGTTTGTGTTTTTAATATCTTTCTCGCAGTCAATTTTTTTTTTTTTTTTTTTTTTTTTTTTTTTTTTTTTTTTTTTTTTTTAGTATAGTCAGTGTGTGTTACACGCAGTTTACATATCACAGTTGCTTCGTTAAGTGATTCGTAGCGCACATAAACAGTTTAATGCACTGTTTCTCATTTAACAGTATATACATCAATATCAGGGCCATAATTAAACCAAATTACCGTGTTATGAACAATGTACTGTACATGTTCAGCTAAATTTTGATGAAGTAATTTTATGACTTAGTGATCTTGACTGTTAAGCATCAATATATGACAACTATTTAGATTGCAACTAACATCAGATCGGGTTTTGAATGAGTAACTTTAAAATAAACTACTTTTGTTGTCTGATTAAACGATAGATTGAACTTTAAACATCACGTACACATTTTACAGTTAACAAAAGTCCAATGTCGGTGTTGAAAGGCCCAGGCGATTCGTAAAGGTTTGAGACATGCAATCAGCAAGGATACGTGAATGTGCCTTCGACTCAGGTAGCTCATGTCGATCATGTTCCGTTGAATGGTTCCACGCTGACACTTGTTGACGACGTAATATTATTATCCGCATCAATTTGTGGAAGGGTTGCACTTCTGTCACGGTCCCCGTTCTTGCAGGATCTTCCTCTGGCTGTAGCAATGTCGGAGATTTGACGATCTACTGGATTTCCGTTATTCGTGGTGCATTTCTTGTAATGGCCGTACGGGAGAATCCCTATCTCATCGCTTTCTAGGAGATGCTATCTCTCTTTTCCGACTATAACACCATATTCAAACTTACTTAAATGGTGATAACCTGGCATTGTAGCAACAGTAAATGATCTAATGCCTGAGTCAGACATCCTGTGTCTTAAACACATAGGTGTTTCTGCCAACAGCGCCAGTCTCTGAGTGGTCACATATCTCTTTGTTTGCACACGCATGCCTGTACCAGTTTCTTTGGCTCTTTTGTACAGGACTATACTGCTCTATTAAAATGTGTTGTTAGTGTACTTTTCGCATTGTCCTTTATTTTAGTTCTCACATGCTTTTATAAATTTATCGAATACATTGGAAAACACCATGTTGACGATATTAAATAGAATTGTAATTCTATTTTATTACGTATTTATACATAATAAGTATGTAACTCTGCTTTGAATGGTACGGCTTCTCCTTTCGGAATATGTTTAGCAGCCTTAGTGACTGAGGCTTTGTAGCTTGCAAATGGAAAAACGCAACAGTTCTTCCGGAAAAATGTTCAATCGTTACTAAGAGGTAGGTACCAAGAATAAGAAAATTATGACTAAATCTACCTGCTACAGTCATTATAATCATTATCATCATCATTAGAGACTGATTATGGCTTTCAGCGTTCAGTCTGGAGCATAGTGCCCCAAATGATATTCCTCCATGATTCTCTACTCAATGCTAACATTGATGCCTCGCCTTTTACTTCAAAATCATTCTTCATCGAATATAAGTGCTTTTTTTTTAGAGTTGAAAACAAACAATCTGTTTTTGTTCTACTAACTTGTTTTTATTTACGAACTAGTTTTTGGCGTATTAGGCCATCTTTAAGTAAACATTCGACAGGCGTAGACATAAACACTAGTATTTACCTAAAGATGGCCTAATAAGCCGAAAACTAGTTCGTAAATAAACACAAATTAGGAGGACAAAAGTAGATTGTCTATTTTAGACCTTAAATATGGACTTGTTCTACCAAAAAGTGACGTAAGAGTCCATTTATAAGTACTTTCCCCTCGATCTACCTCGACTCCTCTTACCCTCGCCGGCCGCGGTGGCCGAGGGAACTGAGGCGCTTCAGTGACGATCTGCACGGCCACTACGGTCGGGTGTTCGAATCCCCCCTCGGGCATGGATATTTGTGCCGTCCTAGATCGTAAGTAGTTCATAAGTAGTTTGTAAGTTTAGGGACTGATAACCCCGTAGTTAAGTCCCATAAGCTATACAAACATTTGAACATTTTTTGAACTTACCCTCCGCTGCCGAGCCCATGAGAATCTTCGGTAACCGCGCTTCTCCCATGCGTGTAATATGACCCCACCATCTCAGCCTGTTAACTCTAACTGCTTCGCCGGCCGCGGTGGCCGAGGGGACTGAGGCGCTCCAATCACGGTCTGCACGGCCACTACGGTCGGGGGTTCGAATCCCCCCTCGGGTATGGATATTTGTGCCGTCCTTAGTCTTAGCTAGTTCATAAGTAGTTTGTAAGCTTAGGGACTGATGACCCCGTAGTTAAGTCCCATAAGTTCTACATACATTTGAACATTTTTTCTAACTGCTTCATCTGTGATGTTCATTCCAAGTGTTTCTGTTATTTTCTCTTATGGACTCCCTCATACTATTGTACCCATCTACTAGTACCTGTAATCATTCTTGTTATTTTTATATCTGTAACCTCAACCTTGTGAATCCAAACTTTCATTACCATACTTGTTGCTCGAAAGATAGAGTGGTGCCCATTTAGTCTTGGTACTGTGTTCCTTCTTGCAGAAGAAAGTAGATATTAGCAAAACACTCACTGCAGTAGCTTTGCTACACCTTGATTCAAGTTATTTCATTATGTTGCCATCCTGTGAGAAAATACAACCTGAATTCTTCAAACTGTCTACCTGTTCTAACTTTGTTCCTCCTATTTGGCACTCGAACTGTTTATATCTCTTTCCCACAGACATTAATTACGTTTTGGAGACGCTGATCTTCATATCATATCCCTTACACCTCTGATCGAGCACTGAAATATTAGTTTGCAACGTTTCAATCGAATCTGCCATCACAACTAAGTCATCTGCGTATCCGAAACTGCCTATTTTGTTTTCACCTATTTTAATGCCGCCCTGCCAGTCTACTGTTTCCAAAATATGATCCATTAATAGTATAAACAACAGTGGTGACAGGTTACAGCATCGTCTTGAAACACGTCCACTGATTGTGTCATCGTGTTCTATTTTGATTTATTCATTGACCTAAAGTGTTTCTGCACCATTAATGTTATCTATCTGTGTGTTAATTATTTTATTATTCTTATCAGTGATCAATGCCCCATGTTTAAGTATGTTTACCCCATATTTACATATGTTTCCACCCATGTGATTGAACTTGTATATTCATGTTTATGTATTTAACCAGGAGCATCCCGTTTGTTTGTAATATTGCAGTGTACGATACCACATTTGGTCGTGGTATTTTATCCTAATATTCCATATTTATAATATATAAGCATCTTCTGGCAAGTCACATTGATTATCATTTGCATTATGAGGGTCTTCTAATGTTAAACAATAATGTAAACATAAATCAACACTGCGCTAATTGTTGTTTACTTACGATCTTTTGTACAGTTTGTTTGAATAAGAAAAACTGATTATTACATTTGTCATAATATTCTGTATCCCCACGTAAAGCAAAATATGTGTGTTTCATGAACAAAATGTTAAATGTAAAACTTTGTAACTTACGTGTTCTAGAAAAACTATAGTAAATAGAAATTGGCGCGAACTCAGTTAGTAATGGAGTAGTAGTATAAAATCAGTATGAAGTCAGTATAATGTTAGTATGAGTTAGTAATGGAGTAGTAACACTTAGTCTTGAGTTAGTATGGAAGTGTGTTGTGAACCAGTCTTACTTTTTCATTACTTTTGTGTTTCATCAAGAATGGATAAATAAATATACGGTACGTTAAAAATGAAACGTGTCATATTGAAAGTTTCCATGACTTGGAAGAACCCGACGTCTTATTATTTTGTGATGTATTATTGCCAGGCGAGCTAAGAGATCTTCGAGACCACTGGAAATTTTCAACAGGTGGTGTACTAAAAATGTGGCTTTAATGTATGTCGAGTAAGTAAAAAAGCGCCACAATATGAATGTGGAAGTTTACTTTTGATATTGACTGACTGCCGCGCAATGGCTTGCAGTCGCCGCCTCCCGCTTTAGGCATCGTTTTGCTGTTGTTAAGAATGCATGGCTTCTTTTTTGTCTGCGCTGGCGTCTGCTGGCTGGCCAGAGACAAGCTTACTTGGCAAGGTAGCGAGGTGGCCATGTTATTAGTGTCGTACCAACCTAATCTTGGACGAAAGAGGTGACAGGAGGCTTCTCTGGGAGCGATTGTAGAGGAAATTGTCTTGGCCAGGTAGCAAGGGTTGCTAAACACTAGTCACTGAACGCACTCTGAGTCGTTTTTAGCGCGCTCTGCATTCAGTGTATGGTGGGGGGATGTTTTTCCCATGCTCTTAGAGTGTCACTTTTGCTGCTGCCTTGGAAGAAAGTACTTCGTTAGGCGTGCTGTTTGGACTTTGGTTTCTTTATGATAAAGCAGTCTAGGTTTTTCAGTGATAGTTTACTTGAGTAACTTTTTCACTATGTGAGGCGAAGTGTTTCTTAATTTACAGAACTCGAGTAAATTCAGTGTAAAGTGATGATTGTGTGTCCAGTTTTGCTCAAGTTAGAATACATGTGTTTGGCCTTCAGTCTTTGTGTAAACCTAGTATGTTTGAATTTCCTTCGTGTTTTCAACTAACGTTTTCAGGTCGCATCTGTATCCACGATTGAGCTAAATATTTCTTAGATTTTCTTGTTTGATTTCTGTCTTGTATGACCGATTGCACCATGTGCTTTCGTAACGGTCATTACTTCGGCCTTCAGACATGGTTTTATTAATACTAGCTTACTTCTATACTAATTCTCGTGTGTGCTCTATTCACTTATTCTGAATTAATTTCCTTTGTAAATTCTATGGAATTCACTGTGGTCGCACACCACATGGTACTTAAGAATAGTGACCTGCTACCTTCCCACACATGAGTTCGTTTGTAATTAACTTTGTGATCAAGAGACCCGCAGTCTCGTCAAGACACCAACGATGCTTCATTTCGCCGCTGCTTTCACGGTACTGTACTGTACCGCCAAGAATTATACGCGTGTCTCTGAATGAATGAATGTGCCTTCAGCTACCCATTGTGTGTTTGCAAATTTCCTTCCACGTTACCTCCATATTCATAAAGGGCAGAAACAATTTTATTATGAGCAGTAATTATATTATTTAATTCACTTTTGTACAAGGTGTGTGCTTAATTTGGTCTCCCCACATTTAGTTGCTTGTTCATTTTTCTGAATAGATTATGATTTTAAAGTATCAAACCTCTGCTTTATGATTTCATGCTCTCCGTCCCATGTTTAATTACCTATTCATTTAGTTTTAACATTGATTTTGTGTTTGTTAAAATGTTGGCTTCTTCCTTAAGGGGTGAGCAGTTAGATAAATTTCCGTTGCACATGTACTGCGACCACTTATAAAGTAATTTAGAGCAGCAGTGAGCGTTTTAACTTACATTTGCAGATCTCAACTGCCAGAGATCTTGCAAATTTTAATAACAGCCACTTTCAGTCTTAACCCTGAAACTACCCTGAACCATGAACTTAATTTACTATCGACTCTGACTCCTGTCTGAGTGTCTACATACAGATCTTTAATTGCCTGCAGAAGTTCGCCTCATTCTCCGTCTTAATAAAAATTTTCACACCACTGAAAGCATAATTGTATATATATACTCATTCCGTAATAAGATGTAATGAAAACAAACAAAGAATCTGTCAGCAGCTGCTAACACGCAGTTCTCAATCAAATGCGAAAAATTACGGTAATCGGATTCAAATTAAAATAAAGTGGAATGCGAACGATATATTTACAAAGCATTTAAACCGTGCGTTTCATACTCGGAATTGTAGCGGACAACAAATGTCCACAAATCACTATTCTACGTGGCTGTTTTGTTCTATATGACATGTCGACAAATATGAACTATTTTATTCCACCAAATATTATTAAAATCAAAGAAAAAAATCAAGCAGAGTATGAGTAACAGACCACAATGCAGTTCAAAGAGTACAATACACACACTGTCATAAATCATGAACACGGGACTATGAATCCATCTTCAGCTGAACGAAACCAAAAAAATGTGGAAAACAGTAAATCAACAAATAAAAAAAACGAAATGACAGGCAGATGAAGTTTCAGTGTAGCACGTGGCAGCGAATAGAACCGTTATCATGTTAACGAATATCCCTACATGAGTGTAACCCACGACATACATTACTGTATGTGATCGTATAATACCTGGATGTTCGTCTTCATTTTGTCTGACCTTGGCGGACAAAGATGTTCATATTTTCTGTGCCAAATTGCTATGAAATTAATTACAACAGTGAAAGCAAATTAGTTTCGATTTCACTCCCATATCAACCTAGTATATCGCATATTGATGTAAAGTTCAAAATAGGAAGTAAGCAAGCAATTTTTGTCATGTATAGATTAACTGAAATTCGTTTGCTAAATTACAACATGCCGAGCAATGCAAAATCACGTGTAAAAAATATGAATGTGCAGGCAAACTGCATTTGTACGCACAGAGACCAGAGTGTTACATCCAGGTTATTGAGAGATCACTGCCCGTCCTATAAAGTATCAATTATACCTGAACTTACGTAACTTCCACGGAATAAACGCTCACAATTAACTGTCGTAAAATTAATTTTACATGTTATTTTCCAGAAACCAAGGTGTAGCCTCTAACAATACTGATATTCCGGTGTTAAACGAAAAGAATCTTGGTTGGTTCAAAGCAGAACAATATTTCCATAATTTTATATTTTAAATAAAAGTGCGGATAGAATATTATCTTCAATCACAAACACAGTTTCTTCTCTCGTTTTCTGTGCCACAGCCGCAAGTAAACAGATATTACTAACGAGAAAGTCGAAAGAAAAAGAAGTCGAAATTTTCTATTCGTGTTCATGGCTGAGAGAAACGAAGAACGATCATATCTCCAAATTAACATTACGTCATTGGAACTAATACACTTGAGGGGTCATTTTCCTGTCTACCAGCCTTAGAATTAAGGGAAGAAAGGTCAGAATATCAGGTACTTAACAAATGGCTGCTATTATCGGCAAGAAAGCTCGTTGAGTACCGTGTCTTTGTTATTCAACGGACAAAGTCCAATAAACTTTTGCGTATGCGGAAAATTCAAGAACTAAATAGATGGGAGGCTGAGCGACAACGAGGAGGTACTACAAGACTGCATTTTAGATACACCTAAAATAGTTCCTATCACGACAAGAATGTTAATTTAAAGTGTAGTTAAGTTCGACGTTTCCATGGGTGTTACAAAAGAATACTGAAGACTGGGTGGGTAGATCGCGAACTAATGAAGAGATACTGAACGTAATTGGGGAGAAAAAGAGTTTCTGTCAGACCCACGTCCTACCCTAACATTATCCCGTTATTTAGGGACTGATGACCCCGTAGTTAAGTCCCATAAGCTCTACAAACATTTGAACATTTGAATAATTTACTTAGTATGAATCCCTCGAGTGCTGTTGATAATATATCTTTGAATGTATGCCATATACACTCTTCACTTACATAGTTGAGAAGAAATGGAGACTGTATCCTAGAAGATATCAACCGAACTATTATCTTTTTTTCAAATTTTTATTATAATTTTATAGATATATTGTTCAATGAATACTACTTTACTCATTGTTGATTTGCGCTAGAATATTATCCCTTACGAAAGAAGTGAATGAAAATAATCGTAGCAAGCTAATTTACTGAGATGTATATCACAAACTTTCCAATGACCCTGATAGCATATGTAGCTGAACTCAAAAGTTTCAGCAGATCGTCAATTTGCTTCTTCCAATTCAATCCCTCAACAGTACAAACACCTAAATTTTTTAGGCTACTACCTTAGCTACAGATTTCTGTTCAAAGTCTATTTTTATTAATGGTGTCACGCTTCTATCGTCAGCAAAAGAACTAGCTTAGCATCTTCGTGAATATTGAATGACAAGTCATTGATGGATATTAAGAATTATGTCCCTTTAGAGTAGGAGTAGCATTGTATATACGAGAGCCTAGGCTGGCTAAAGGCGGTGTTAAGTATACCTTTCCCCGTCGCGGGAATCACGCTAAATGCGTGCGAGCACCAAGAGGAAGTAGGCAAGTGCAACATATGGAAGTTTGGGTCTGGCCGGGGAGCGCGCACGGGTTGCCGAGTGGTTAAGGCGACCGCTCGCGATAAGCGGGAGACCCGGGTTCGAGTCCCGGTCCGACACAAATTTTCATGTGTTGTAAAATCATAGACCAACTAAAGAATAAAAGCTAACGTCGGAAATTCTCGCAAATTGCGATTTCATCTCTATATATAAAAGAGAAGGTACTGAACATAATTGGGGAGAAAAGAAATTTCTGGCATACCTTGACTAAAAGAAGGGATAGATTGGTAGGGCACATTCTTAGACATCAAGGAATTGTGAATTTAGCGTTGGAGGGAAGTGTGTGGGGAAAACATCGCAGAGGAAGACCAAGAGATGGATACAGTAAACAGATTCAGACAGATGTAGGTTGCCGATCTTATGTGGAGATTAAGAGGTTTGCTCAGGATAGGGTATTGTGGAGAGCTGCATCAAACCAGTCTCCGGACTGAAGACCACAACAACAACAACAACAACAACATATAAAAGGAAGTGTCCCGATTGACTGACTGACTGATTGAGTGACTGACTGACTCATCATCGCCCAGCCCAAACCACTGAAGATAGAAACTTGAAATCTGTGGAGGGTATTGATCTTACTCTGTAGGCGCCATTTAAGAAGCGTTTTTTCGATATTTCGTCCGTAAGGGGGTGAAATAGGGGATGAAACGTTTAATGAAAAAACTTTGCTATTTAGGTAATTTTCAAGCTAGAACTACAAAATTTCGGATTTTAATTCAGGGTTAGAATTTAAAAAACACGTATTTCGGCATGTTTTGAAACTCGACAAATAAGGAGGTAAAATAGGTGACGCAAAAAATTGATTTTCAAAAATGTTGCTCTTAACTCAAATTTTCAGCTACAAGTACGAAACTTCGGATATGGAATCTTGGTCATGATTAAAAATCCATGATTTTTAGTATTTTTGGAAATTCAACGAGTAAGAAGGTGAAATAGAGGATCAAAAGTTCTTTTTCGAAATAAGTTGCTATTGATACAATTTTGAAGCTAGAGCTGCAAAAATTGATATTTATATAGTTGGTGAGACGTTGAAAAATACGTGTTTCGGTATTTTTGGAAATTCAACCATCAACGGGGTTAAATCGGAGAGTGGTGTTTTTCGAAAATATGTTGCTATTTGGGCAATTTTGAATTTAGAACTACAAATTTTCGGATTTGGATTCGGGGTTCGAATTTGAAAGACACGTGTTTCGGCGTTTTTTGAAATTCAACCAATAAGGGGGTATAATAGAGGACGCAAAAATTTGATTTTCAAAAATATGTTTCCGTTAACACAAATTTGAAGCTATAACTACGAAAATTAGCATATGGGCTCTTGATCAGGATTAAAAAGACACGAGTTTCGGTTTTTTGGAAATTCAAAAACTAAGGGGTAAAAGAGGGGATCAAAAATTCTTTTCGAAAAACCTTTGTTGTCAAGACAATTTTGAAGCTATATCTGCAAAAATTGGTATTTGTATTGTTCCTTATGATTTAAAAAATAGGTGTTTCGGTATTTTTGGAAATTCAACCACCAAAGAGGTTAAATTGGAGAGGGGATGTTTTTCGAAAGTCTGTTGCTATTTAGGCAATTTTGAAGTTAGAACTACAAATTTTCGGATTTGTATTCGGGGTTCAAATTTAAAAGACACGTGTTTCGGTATTTTTGAAAATTCGACCAATAAGTGGGTGAAATACGAGATGCAAAAATTGATTTTCAAAAATATGGTGCTGTTAACTCAAATTTCAAGCTATAACTACGAAACTGAAGATATGGATTCTTCATCCGGATTAAAAAGAAACGACAGGTGCAGACCAACCAGCCTACGCATGTGGAGCAGCGGGGGTTCAGCTAGTATTTGTATAATATTAAGAATAGCAGAGGATCCAATAACGAACCCTATGGGACACCATTTTTATAGCTCCCCAGTTGCAGGAAATAGTTGATTCTTGCATATTAGGTGAACTGCTTATTTCAACTTTCTGCACTATTCCAGTTACGTATGATTTAAACCATTTGTACACTGTCCCACTCATACCACAATACTTAAAAGCTTATACAATATTTACTTGCTTCTTAATTAATTACAGTTCATTTCTATCTACCAATTTCACACATAATACTCAGCTTTTCAACATTAAGTTGTATGGGCCTCGTGGTAGAAATAAATACTAGTAGGTACAGTTTTTCACCTCTTCTTTAATTTGAATCAAACTGCTTATTAAACAACCAAAACATTACAACTTCACAACGTACACAATGCAACAGAACTTAGCTGATAGTATTTCCATTTTAAAACGTCAGACTGATATAGCTTCCACAGCACTTGACAAACGACTAAAACTCGAACCCACCCCCCCCCCCTCCCCATGCAAGGCGGTGTGGCAAATATATAACATTGACGATAACGAAGTTAAATTACGCATTGTTCATAAAAATTGAATATACTAATTTATAATTAATAAAGACAACAGTAAAACATTTCATGTACACAAAAATAATCGCAATATAAAAGAAAACTATACATACAATAATTTTAGATAGCACATATCTTTTTAATTTAAATCTCCGATCTTTCTGTTTCACAACAAAGAGTAATGCTAAATGTCAATTAATTTGTTAATGAGTACATCATATATGTTCCTAACATATATTGAATTATCAAAGATGTTGGCAATTCTGAAAATATATTCAAAATCTCACGTCAGTCAATATATACAAAGACTTACAATATAGAAATTTTGACTATTACATTAATTAACATAATTAGCCAGTCAATACAACTTGTTTATGAGCCTAACCTCTATAAAATGCTATCTATTTTCATGGCTTTTTGTTTTACATGTCTTTTCTCTCTAGTTCTTGAACTAATGTACAATGACAAAACTATTGTTTATAGAACTGTCTGGAAAGCAAATATACGAATATCTTAATTAATGAAATCTATCACTTGTAACTAATCACAGTATCACCGAACCACTGTCCTACACTGATTCCTAAGCTGGCTATTTCGTTTGTAACTTCACACGCAAAATATATCACTATTAGACCACAAGATTCCGTGTCCGACGCAGACGGTATCGTATGATAACTTTAAGATGAGAGGGCCAGCAGTATCATTACACTTATCTAGAAGAATGCCACGATTTACACAGTCAAAAGAATTCGAGAGATGACAAAAAATCCCAACGGGTGATGTCCGGTTATTCAGGCCATACTTTGATCCGCACTACGGTTCATGTAACGAAGCTGTTTCATTTCACCATCTGTGATTACCTGATCGGCGCTGATCTCCAGGCGCCCACCTGTTTCGTCACGGAGAGCGATTGCAGTGCTTTAAGTTTACGAAGAGCGACGCAGGTGGCACGGCGATCGGCCGCGAGGCCTGCTGGGGGTGCTCGGCAGTTGACGCCTCCCCGCGCCGGCGGAAATTTCATATTCCGCGGGACCCGCAGCGTAATAAGCTCTGTTTCTGAGCGCCAACAACTACACCCAAACTAAGTTGCGCCATTTGGGCGGCTTAAGGCAAGTTGCGCGCCAGTGAAATCGTAACAGGCCAAGTTTAACTCGGCGCCACTCCAAGGACGCAGCCGCCGGCGCCGGCGACTTAGCCACTCACGGACAATTACGTGGCTCGTCAACGGCAACAGCCGCGACGTGGCTGCCGGCGCCGAGGGGCTGCATTTCCGGGCACGCCCTGCTCAGGCAGGCGCGCACCACAATCCACGACCAATTGAAGACCTGACTGCAAGAACCAGATAATGACCAAAACTAAACTTCTGAGAAAATCTAGAAAAACTTTTTTTGTATCCCATCCTCGTCGCCACTTTTGTGTCCCATCCTCGTCGCCACTTTCGTGTCCCATCCTCGTCGCCACTTTTGTGTCCCATCCTCGTCGACACTTTTGTGTCCCATCCTCGTCGCCACGTTTGCGTCCCATCCTCGTCGCCACTTTTGCTCATCCTCGTCGCCACTTTTGTGTCCCATCCTCGTCGCCACTTTCGTATCCCATCCTCGTCGCCACTTTCGTGTCCCATCCTCGTCGCCACTTTTGTGTCCCATCCTCGTCGACACTTTTGTGTCCCATCCTCGGTGCCACTTTTGTGTCCCATCCTCGTCGCCACTTTTGTGTTCCATCCTCGTCGCCACTTTTGTGTCCCATCCTCGTCGGCACTTTTGCGACTCGTTTCCGCCGGTTGTCCTGGGTGTCGGTGGCCGAGTAATGAGAGACCGACATAGAAAGTAGGATGCACGCGTGTGCAGGTACGGAGGTGACCAGCCAGTAGGACAGCAGAAACTAGAAACACTAGAGTAAATTAGAACGAGATATATTTCGTAGAAATAAGATAATACTTATCTTTTACAAAGTTCAAGACTGCAGAATGCTGATACATAGTTAAACTAGAGAGAGGCCTGCCTACTGATGAGTCCTAGTGCCTAGCCAAGTCTTAACTGGTGCCTATCTGATTCCCAAGTGGACGATGCAGTCAAGTGGTGGCCACGAGCGGGGTAGCAGCAGAGGGCGCTCGTGGCTGACGTAAGAACGCCGCGCCGTGCGTACATGGCGGCGCACGGCGAAAGTACGTGGCGCGCACTTCATATTTGTGCGACACCACACTTTTTATGGTACTTTAATCGTCAAAATTGTGGTGTCGCACAAGTCTAAAGTGCTCGCCACCTACTTTCACCGCGCGCCGCCATGCACGCACGGCGCGGCGTTCTTACGACGTCAGCCACGAGCGCCCTCTACTGCAACTCCGCTCGTGGCCACCACTGAACGATGTCGTTCACTTGGGACTGAGATAGGAACCAGTTAACACTTGGGATTCAGATAGGCACCAGTTAAGACTTGGCTATTGATTAGGCACTAGTAATCATCATTACGCAAGCCTCTATCTAAACTATGTATCAGCATTCTGCAGTCAAGAACTATCTAAAAGTTAAGTATTACCAAGACTCCATGAAATATATATATCTCGTTCTAATTTACTCTAGTTTCTAATTTCTGCTGTCGCAGTGGCTGCTCACCGCCGTACCTGCACAAGCGTGCATCCTTTATTCCTGTGTCGGTCTCTTTCTACTCGGCCACCGACACCTGGACCACGGGCGGAAACGAGACACAAAAGTGGCGACGAGGATGGGATACAAAAACAAAACACAAACAAAAAAAAACAGTGAAAATTCTTGAATGTCATGAAAGTATACCTTAAATTGTGCCATTTCACAAATTTTGAAGCTAATATCTCATGTAGAAGCACTAAATAAATTGATAAAATCGGCATGGATATATCAGTTACTTGCACACAAATATCTATATATCTTAAAAAAGCCAAGTTATTTTATTTGAAACTTTCAACTTTATTGAAAATAACAATTTTACAAGTCCTCTTATGTAATATTATCATTAATATAAAATAATAGTATAGTACAATACGATTCTTCTATTTCAGCCGGAAAAAGATGCCTCACTGTCTGTTCCCTGTAGTTCGTTCAATCTGTTGGATGTGAGCTGCTTGTAGTAGGCCTACTCCACGTGGACAGCTGGTACATTTTGGAGCAATGGCCTTTTCTGGAATAAGTTTCCCAGATGTTGAAACACATCCTTCACCACGTAAAATACTTACTTTTCTCACATTTCTTTGCCATTTCTGTTCCTCTCTCTTTATTTTCTTAGGTTTTAGAGGTGAACCAACATAATGGATCTCCTATACAAAAGAAGGAAGAATGTAGAATATAAACCTATATGTTGCATAGAATCAAACTATAAAAGTGTAAAAAAAGTCATTTGGTTACAAACATATTTATTAAAAATAACACACTGAAATAAGTATATTAAACATGTTAAAAACTTACCTATCTGTAAGAATATTTGAAATAGAAGCAGCAACTTCCCTCCCTGCCATGTTGCTGACGATTGACTGCGAGAACAAGCTCTGGTTATTATCTGTTTCTTTCACTCAAAATGGATAAACTTACTTTGGATGCCATCTAGTGCCCAAAAATAAGCACTAACTTCCAGAAGCTACAACTTTATCCTATAGGTGGCATAAATGGCAACAATTATAGCTGAAAAAGTCATTTTCCCAAAAAGTGCTCATTATCTGGTTCTTGCAATCAGGTCTTCAATTGGTTCGCACTCTTTGCACTGCACTGTGTAGCTGTCGGGTCTTTCGTTACTAGTCTACATCTCTATCTACACAGATACTCTGCAAATCACATTTAAATGCCTGGCAGAGGGTTTGTTAACCACTTCATAACCTTTCTATTTAAGATTACCTGACATAGTCGGGTTTGGAGGCGATCTGATCGTTTTATAGTTTTCAAAACGGCAAGCCAAGATCGCACATTAATAATTTATTAATTGACGACTGGTTTCGGTCACTGAGTCACCATCATCTGGTCACATGTATGTTATAATCTGGTTATCTTGTTAAAAAAAATTGATATAAAATAACAAGTGCAACATTCCACTTAGTCACTATATAAAAATACATAAGTTAAAAACATGACATCTTACACCATACTCAACAAGATGACCAGATTATAACATATATATCACCAGATGATGGTGACACATTGCACCGAAACTGGTCGTCAATTAATAAGAGTGCAGAATACTTCAAAGCAGAAATTTTGTAGCACTAAACTATGTAATCTAGCAGGCAGACGCTAACCTCGAAATGGCTCTCTTCAGCAGAAGGCAAACACGTGATTTTTAATTCTGTTCGCGACCTATCGGACATATTTCAGTTCGCGACCGGTAGCTTTCCTTTCATTTCGCAGCTCTGCTGCGAAGTAGGTCGCTTTTTTTTAGTTCGTCCGCTCGTTTTGGCTTTTTTACCGCTACTAAAACTACAATTGAGCTGCATCTCAGCTCTAAATGACGGCAACTGACGGAAGGGAATCACGCGATTCTGCGCGCTCTCGTGTCCTCTCACTGTTACCCGTCAGTCTTCGGAAAAGGGGGGGACGAACTAAGACACGAGGGATCTGCGAACTAGTTCGCGTAGTTCGCCTGTGGGAGCGGTCTTGCCAGCCGCGGTGGCCGAGGTGACTGAGGCGCTCCAGTCACGGTCAGCACGGCCACTACGGTCCGGGGTTCGAATCCCTCCTCGGGCATGGATATTTGTGCCGTCCTAGTTCGATCTTGGCTTGTCATTTTGCTTTCTATTTAAGTTCCAACTCTCGTACATTCCGACCAAATTGGGAAATTCCAGCAGATGAATGCGACACCGCAGACTAGTCTTGTGTAGTTCGCGAACGAACTAGTTCGGAAGACCGCTCCAAATGTTCAAATGTTTGTTAAGCTTATGGGACTTAACTACGGGGTCATCAGTCCCTAAACTTACAAATCTACTTATGAACTACTTACGAACTAGGACGGCACAAATATCCGTGCCCGAGGAGGGATTCGAACCCCGGACCGTATTGGCCGTGCTGACCGTGACTGGAGCGCCTCAGTCACCTCGGCCATCGCGGCTGGCAAGACCGCTCCCACAGGCGAACTACGCGAACTAGTTCGCCGATCCCTCGTGTCTTAGTTCGTCCCCCCCTTTTCCGAAGACTGACGGGTAACAGCGAGAGGACACGAGAGCGCGCAGAATCGCGTGATTCCCTTCCGTCAGTTGCCGTCATTTAGAGCTGAGATGCAGCTCAGTTGTAGTTTTAGTAGCGGTAGAAAAAGCCAAAACGAGCGGACGAACTAAAAAAAATGCGACCTACTTCGCAGCAGAGCTGCGAAATGAAAGGAGAGCTACCGGTCGCGAACTGAAATATGCGTGATACGACGCGAACTAAAATATGCGCGATAGGTCGCGAACAGAATTAAAAATCACGTGTTTGCCTTCTGCTGAAGAGAGCCATTTCGAGGTTAGCGTCTGCCTGCTAGATTACATAGTTTAGTGCTACAAAATTTCTGCTTTGAAGTATTCTGCACTCTGCAATATCTAAGTAATAAATTCCATAATGCCAAGATATAGGGATAGCTCTAAACTTAAACGCGAGAAATTATCCACAAACTGTTTCTTTTGGTTTGCGTGATATCGTTAGCGGCTCAAGCTGCAAGCGCATGAAGCAGCTAGGTGGGGGAACTTCTCGCTCCACTTGCATGCGCAGACGACGCCGCTCAGCCGTCACTGGGAGCGGACGAACTAAAAGAACGAACTAGTTCCCGGCAGAGCCGCTAACTAAAGTGAGCGCTTCCGATCGCGAACTATTATGCGCAAGTGTACCGCAGACACTCTCAGTTGGTACCGACTGGCTCTCCTGAATTCAAACAACTCGCTGGCCACCAAACTCTCCAGACAGAGACTCTGTTGACAGAGATCTTCATCCCCTCGTTCTCTTACGGATTATCTACATCTACAAAGAAACTCTCTGCAAATCACATTTCAGTGGCTGGCAGAGGGTTCATTAACCACTTTCATAACCCTCTCTTCCGTTCCATTCTCTGATAGCGCGAAGGAAGAAAGAACACCTAAATCGTTCCGTTTTCGATCTGATTTCTCTTATTTTATTGGGATGGTCACGTCTCCATATATAGGTGGGCGCTAGCACAATATTTTCACATTCAGAAGTAAAAGTCGGTGATTGAATTTTCGCAAATAGAACTCTCCGCAAAGAATAACGTCGTTCTTGTAATGATTTCCACCTCAAATCGTGCAACATTTCCGTGACGCTTTGCCCTCCTGAAACGTGAGAAAACAAACGAGCTGCCCTTCTCTGAAACTTCTCAACGTCTTCCGTCAGTCCCGCCTGGTGAGGGTCCAACACTGGGCAACAGTACTCCAGGAGAGGCAGTCTCTTTCGAGGAGCTGTTTCTTCTAAGGAGCGTTCTGTCAATGAAACGTAACCTTTAGTTAGCCTTCCCCACAATATGTGCTCTCCAGTCTAAGTTGTTAGTAATTGTAACTCCTAGGTATTTGGTAGAATTTAGGACCTTCAGGTTTTTTACTGATGCATCGTGTAATTGAAGTTCACCAGAATTCTTTTAATAGTCATCTGTATTACTTCACACTTTTCACTAACCGATAAACAACAGCATCATCCGCGAATAGCTTAAGACAGCTATTCAGATTGTCTCCTAGATCATTTATAAACACAATGAAGAGTAAGGAATTAAAACGCTTGCATGGGCAACGCCAGATATCATTTCTGTTTTACTCGATGACTTACCGTCAATTACTACAAACTGTAAAGGATCTGGAAGAGCAAATGAATGGAATGGACAGTGTCTTGAAAGGAAGATATAAGATGAACATTAACAAGAGTAAAACGAGTGTAATGCAGTGTAATATCAGAAAATCAGGCGATGCTGAAGGAATTAAATTAGGTAATGAGACAAAAGTAGTAAATTAGTTTTGTTATTTGGGTAGTAAGATAACTTTTGATGGCGTAAGTACAGAAGACATAAAATGCAGAATGGCTATGGCAAGAAAATCGTTTCTAAAGAAGCGAAACTTGTTGAAATACAATATTAGTTTAAATGTTAGGAAGCCCTTTCTGAAAGCATTTTTTCTAGAGTGTAGCATAGTATGGGAGTGAAACGTGGGCGATAAGGAGTTCAGATAAAAAGATGATAGAAGCTTTTGAAATGTGGTGCTACAGACAAATGATGAAAATCAGATGGGTAGATCACGAAACTAATGAGTAGGTGTTCAACTGAATTAGGGAGAAAAGGAGTTTCTGGCATTTCCTGACTAAGAGAAGGGATAGACTGGTGGGACACATTCTGAGACACCAAGGATTTGTCAACTTAGTATTAGAAGGAAGTGTATGGGGTAAAAATCGTAGAGGGAGACCGAGGGACGAATACAGTAAGCATATTCAAAAGGATGTAGGTTGCCGAACGTATTCTCAGATGAAGAGACTTGCACAGGACAGGGTAGCGTGGAGAGCTGCATCAAACCAGTCTGCGGACTGAAGACCACAACAATAACTACGAACGTGAATCCAATCGCACAATTCCATAATCATGCAGTTTCATTAGAATCCGCTTGTGAAGTACAGTGTCAAAAGCCTTCCGGAAATATAGAATCGATTTGAGATCCTTTGTCGATGGCACTTATCACTTCATATGAATAAAGGGCAAGCCGTGTTTCGCAAGAGCTATACTTTCTGAATCCGTGTTGACTATTGGTTAATAGGTCGTTCTGTTCGAGGTAGTTCATAATGTTCGAACAAAGTGTATGTGCCAAAATCCTACTGCAAATCGACGTCAATGAGTTGGACCTGTAATTCTGGGGATCGCTCCTATTGCCTTTCTTGAATACTGAAGTGACCTAGGCAACTTTCCAGTCTTTGGGTACGGATCGTTCGCTGAGTGATCGGTTGTATATGATAGATAAGTATGGAGCTATTGCATTAGCATATTCTGAGAGGTATCTAGTTGGTATACAATCTGGCCCGGAAGATTTGTGTTTGTTTAGTGACTTACATTGTTTTACTACTCCAGGAACATCTACTTCTAAATTTCGCATGCTGGCAGCTGTTATTGGTTCGAATTCCGGCTCTCGAAAAAGGCGAAAAGCTTTCAGAATTAATAAACCTGCCTCACGTCTGCTCCCCAATTAACAGAAGTAGGCTTACGTGAGAATCTTCTGCTGCTATCATTGTTGCCAGCGTTGGACCTCCTCTTTTCTAGCAGGAGCTTCTGTTGCTTATGTAATAGATAAAAATGATAGCACAAAAGACTTTGGCGGGCGGTTCAGTTAACCCTTCCATTCCCAGTGTTGTTCCTGGACAACAACGTATTAAAAGCTGATTTATACCGTATTTTGTGTATCATTCTTTAAAGTGCGCATGGTGGTTGATGAATAACATGCTTCTAGTACGACATTTTTTCCGCTTGGTATGGCGTGCAGCCACTTCTGAGGTAATACTTGCTCCGTCTTGGAGGTTGTGTTACGTTGCCGTCTGTACGTGGCTGTTAGTGTGAGCGTGAGTGTGATCATGTTATTTTATTTCAGCAGTGAGTTGTCTTGTCTTTGGTGCTGTGGCGAAGATAATGCTAGCATTATTGATCTGGCAGTATTATCTATCAACAAAATAATGTCCCAAGTAATACAAACTTCCGTGTTGCGCATGAAATACATGACATAAAAAACCAAAATTTTATAACATATATTTTGATGTTTAGTGCACTGTGTTAAACAGAAAACACTGAATTTTAATTTTTCTGTAGCTGAATTCATAATGTGGGAATGAAAGCGTTAAGGGGAGTCGTACCGCTCTATCTCGACAATGTTAAATTGCCTATATAAATGCCCCGTTTTCTTAGGAGCTATGGAGTATATAAATATGTTGTTCACTTTAAAATAACAGCTGTAAAAAATTTGACTTTTTTCCGCAAACATACATTTTTTTAAATTTTTTGTAAACTTCCACAATTTTAATTTTTAGAATTTTAACTATTACAGTAAATACTGCTAATGTAGAACGACAACATCTTTGTACTATGTTAAGTGCTGAATAATTCACTGATTTAGTTTCAGAAATTTCTGTAAGAAATAGGCATTTTGAGAAATGCGTTTGTCGAAAAATTTTAATATACAACCCCTTATACATGAAAAATATGTTATAATCCTCTTGGATGGCAGTCCTGTCCTCCATCTTCCTCATCCAGTGCTGCCGTCCTTGTCTTGGATCTGGCTTCTTTCGACAAATTATTTTTTGTTAAATCTCTGCCTTCAGGATTCGTAGCTGGTCCAAATACATCACACTTTAAGTGGTGTTGTAACCTTTATGACTTCCAAGATATTCCAAAACTTGTAATCTTCCAAAATAGTCATCATTAAAACTAAGAACAACGTGAAAATACAAAGTTCAAAGACTGCCCTTCTAACAAACACAGAAACTAAAACACGGCTAGTGGATAAATGTTTTTGTCACACACAAACAAATGTGTTCTGCCAATGAAATGTAGTCTTTGGTTCGCTTTTCCTAGAATATTTTCTACGTGTTCTTTCCAATTTAAGTTGTTCGTAATTGTTACTCCTAGGTACTTAGTAGAATTGGTGGCCTGTAAGTTTGTCTAATTATCGTGTAACTGCAAAGAACCGCTATTGTAGCAACTTACGAAACGGACAGTTTTCTACAAAACAAAAGATGCCACAGCCTTCTAGCCTTCTAGACTATATACTTCCAGAGAAAAATGCCAGTTTGCGAAATTATGGAGAACAAAATTCTTTGAAATGTCAGTGCATGATTATGATTATGATTATTTATATAAAAATAGTAAAAAAATATATTATTTCAATAGAACCTAAACCAAATTAAGCAGAAACATCCATATTTTCATAATTTGCATAAAAGTAAAACTGTTAAATTTTGTCATTTTGTGTGGTACGATTCTGGTATATTCTGAAACCCAGACGTTTAGAGGTAGCCTGTTACACTTGTGACGTTACAAACCATTTCTCGACTTGTTGTAGGAGATGTCTTGTGCTGTATTCCTCTTCTTTGTACCAACTCGTGTTACTTTGAGTCCGCCCACGTGATTACTACTCAAATCATAGTAATTCGATGCTGCGGATTTCGACTAGGGCGACTGTATATTAATAATGGGCTACAACATGATGTTTGATTTTTGACTAATAAAGTATATATATATATATATGGGGCGTTTGTTCTTTCGGACATGTAACTTTTGATCCTGCAGTTATTATCTATTCATATTCACGGAATGTATGACATTAACCACGAATGGGTAAAGTTGAAAATTGTCACCCTTCCGGGATTCGAACCCGAGTCTCCTGCTCTCTATGCTGTTTCGCTGACCTCTACACCACTGGAGACAAAGCGATCACCAGACCTATATGGAATTAATCAAGTTCGCCTCCCGTCAGATACAAATTCTCAACTCTACCCTGTACACTAGAACTCAAACTCGTAGTTATTGTAAACTGATTCCCATAAGAGTAAGGGCCTAGGAGTGCCTCCGCACTGAAGAAAGGATCATTGCCCATCATTGGCGTCTGTTCTTCTAAATTTTAAGAAAAAGTTTTTTGTTCGGTGTGGCATGTTACGAATTAAAATACATGTTCCAACACTTGATCTCAGAGTAAAGCGCTTGACCGGACACCGAAATGTCACTGGTTCGAAACCTACATCTACATGGATAATATGTAAGTCATATTGAAGTCGATGGTAGAAGGTTTATCGAACCGCTATTATGAGATCTCTCTATAGTTCCATTCTCTAATAGCTCGCGGGAAAATGGAACACCTAAATATTTCTATTTTCGATCTGATTATGGTGATCATGTCCCTCTGTGTAGGTAGGCGCTAACAATATATGTTTGCATCTGGAAGAGAAAGTTGATAAAATAAATTTCGCAAATAGACCTCGTCACAATAAATAACGCCTTTCTTTTAACGATTTCCATCCCAACTCGTGCATCATTTCTGTGACACTCGCCCATATATCGCGATAGTACAAAATTAACTGCCCTTCTCTGAACTGTCTCTAAATTGTCTGTCCGTGGGGATCCCACAATGCGCAGCAATACACCAAAATAGGACGCACAAGTGTAGTGTAGGAAGTTTCTTTAGTAGAGCTGTTGCATCTTCTAAGTGTTCTGCCAATGAAATGTAGTCTTTGGTTCGCTTTTCCTAGAATATTTTCTACGTGTTCTTTCCAATTTAAGTTGTTTGTAATTGTTACTCCTAGGTACTTAGTAGAATTGGTGGCCAGTAAGTTTGTCTAATTATCGTGTAACTGAAGTTTAACCGATTTATTTTAGTGATGTATGGCCTCACACTTATCATGATTAATTATTGCCAACTTTTTCAGCATGCAGATATGTTATCTAAATTATTTTGCAGTTGTATTTGTTCTCATGGGGACTTAACTGACCGATAAATGGCAGCATCATCCGCGAACAATCTAGGAGGTCTACTCAGATGGTCTCCTAAATCATTTATAAAAATAAGGAATTGTAGGGACTCTATTATAACACTTGCCTGTCGAACGCGAGATATCGCTTCTGTTCTACTGAACGACTTACCGTCGATTACAACGTTCTGTGTCCAACGTACCCAAACGGATCTACCTTTTAATACATCCCTCACTTCTCAACGAACTGCCGGAACGACAGGAACGACAAGTGCTCAGGATCTACCTTAAGCTGTAGGTTCCCTTTCCCTGGTTGGATAAATGGAGTGGATTAGGGACACGAAAGTCGTCGAAGGGCGTCCAGTTGAAAGACTTGCAACAGGTCTCTGACCCACAAGAAATAATAATAATTATCATAGCATTGTGAACTCACAGTGAACTAGCAAAGACGAAGTGCTGGTGTAAAGTGCATTGTTATCAGAATTTCGTTATTTATTGGGTCCTGCAGCGCCGCCGGCAGTGGCCGAGGAGACTGAGGCGTTCCAGTCACGGTCTGCACGGCCACTGCGGTCGGGGGTTCGAATCCCCACGCGGGCATGGATATTTGTGCCGTCCTTAGGATTAGCTAGTTCATAAGTAGTTTGTAAGTTTAGGGGCTGATAACCCCGTAGTTAAGTCCCATAAGCTATACAAACATTTGAACATTTGAATTTTGGTCCTGCAGAGGGGGCCTCTTCTCGGGACCGTGTCTAGTAGGGTCACAATGCTGTTCAGAGATCTCAGAATAATGCAAGCTCTCTTGAACCGAGCGCTCGCCAACGTAAATACTTATTTAGGTATAGGAAAAAAATTTAAATGCTTATAACTGTAATGGATTTAACTACTGAGGTTATCAGTCCCTAGGCTTACCAACAAACCTACATAGGGAGAACACAGCCCACCCATGCCTCAGGAAGGACTCGAACCTCCGACGGGGGCGGGGGGGGGGGGTGTATAGAAGACTTGCGTTATTTAGATGTTAGCCACAGACCTCAAGGAGAAGGGACTTTGGTTGCTGATTGGCGGCTGGTGCTTCAGGTGACTGGGGTTTCACGTATTTGAATGCCACATTTTGTTAGTGGCGCCGCTGCCCATCGCTCCGCCTTCCCTTCCGCTCGGCGCGTCGATGTTTCGGCGCCCCCAACCACCTTTTAGACATATTTTCGTTACAAGATCAGCAGAATATCTTATATCGGCTTGTTTGTGCTTGCTTTAACCCGAGCTGATACGTCGTCCTACCAAGCTTCTTTATTTCACACGTCTTTTCCAAGCTTAAAGGTGAGTAACTTGTTTCTAAAAGATACTGAACGTTCTTCATTTTTCTTTGATAATAAACACCAAGAACGTATGAATATGTTCATAAACAATAAGAAACAGTAGTAACTGATTACACTCTTAAGTAACTGTAAGGAAATGGATGTGTTACGACGAAGAGACAAGCTACCTTCGGTTCACGTGACACTATAAGCAGCGCCCCCTCCTTCCCCCCCCCTCCCCCTAATCATACGCAAGCGCTAAGGCTAGAGCACTGTATAGTAAAAGCAGAACAATCCGCCATTTTGAATCCCACGTCGAAAGTGTGTATATAAAGACTACGGAACACTTCCGCTTTTTAATATGCTCTGGAGGCTATTAAATATACTCTCCTAACACAGAAAATATTACAGCACAGTAAATTTATTTGCTTACATTTAACTGTGAGAGGCAAGCAACTTAAATTTAGTGATAAGATGGATATTTAGATATATGATATATCCACTTACGTTCCAATGAAGGCATATGTTGCCGTTCTAAATATTTACCACATACGGTTAAAAAACGTTACAATTATCTTATTTTATAGTTTATAAGTGGTACGTCCACATACGTTTACGGTAGCTAAGAGTTACATTCGAAAACAGTAACGCAATAATATTAAATTGCGATACTGTACTTTCCGTATTCCCACCTCTAATGTCTCGCGGCCGGCCGCGGTGGCCGAGGGGACTAAGGCGCTTCAGTCACGGTCTGCACGGCCACTACGGTCGGGGGTTCGAATTCCCCCTCGGGCATGGATATTTGTGCCATCTTAGTTCGTAAGTAGTTCATAAGTAGTTTGTAAGTTTATGGACTGATGACCCCGTAGTTAAGTCCCATAAGATTTACAAACATTTGAACATTTGAATGTCTCGCGTATTTTATACACACCAAATTTCAGGGAAGATTTTACCTCAAAATGTGTTTAATTATTTTGAACATCTGGCTTCGTTAGATAACGAATAAATAAAGTCTCTATCACTTTGAAGTAAAGTGAATGTTGCATGCTAAGTTTTGAATGTAATGCCTTTCATGTACGACTTCTTTCCTGTTCGCATTCCTTGTGAAGTTCAATTTTTTTTCCTCCCAGACATTCTGTTCACAGCTTGATATATGCCCGTGTTGAGTGTCATAATTAAATTAAACACAGAACTAATGCGAAATAATATAATTTAAAACCCACTAGGTGGGTAAAATCAGCTCATGCATCAATTATAATACAATTATCAGTCCTTAGAATAACTCCTTATTTAGTCTAAATGAAACCAAGAAAAGTAGCTTACTTTAAAGACAAGGTATGGTGTGTTTTGTTAACAATCTGTAGCAAAGTTAAATCGTTGCTTACAAGTATATAACTATATCTTCATTACTACCTCTCTGTGAGCATAACTGTTAGTAATACAAGTTTTTAAAAGTTTTGTTCTTAACTTTACACATATAGTTGCTCGATTTTGGCGTCCACAGTTGGCGTATGGAATTTACAAGCGACCTTTTACGCCAATCTTTGTTTGATAGAAACCGATAAAACTGATAGCGAGCATGTCTTCTATTATTTGAGAAGTTTGGAGCTGCACAACCAATCATTTCACACTGTGAAATAATAAAATTACAAAATATTCGCTGAGCCATTTCGCTATTTCACACAAAAGCATACAACACTGTCGTCGGTTTGGGATTCAAAATGGCGGACTGTTCAGCTCGGTATATCTAGTGCTTTAGCTAAGGCTGCTCTCCCCAACATCTTTTCAAACCGTCAAATATTTGTTACAATGAAGAGTATAAATGTCATTTACCCTCAAAATCACGACACATTTGCAAAAACGTTCAAAGTATATGTGGCAAGTAACACTACTGAAGTCATTGTTGTTCCCGTATCTGTTAAAAATAATTTTAAAAAATGCACACTCAACCATCAGTTTGGATAATATCCTAATCCGGTAAAGATTTAAATACAATAAACAGCTGATGATTAACTAGTCACTTTTAAAGTATATTACGACTGTTGACTCATACACCCAAGCAAAAATTTGTTAAAAAGAAGACTGGGTTTTAAAAAATAAATTGCTTGCAGCCGATGCCTAATCCACTACCTTCGACTCCACAGAGCGATGCCGCTAAGCACATAGCTATTCTTTCTAGGTGGAGAGTTGTGACTTCATTATTATTCATGATCGGATCTTCTCAAGGATTTTACAGTTGATGCGTCTATAAAATGTTTCACCAAATACAATGTGTTTTTTTATGAATATTCAATGTGTCTAAAACATATATGAAGGCCTGATGTGGCCTTTAAGGCGACGTGCGTGCGCTGTGGCTATGTTGCCTCCAAGAGGTTCAGAAGAGAATCTGAACCGCGGTCGCGCATGCGCATTGCAACGTTGCGGCCTCCGCCCCTTATATGAGGCGGCCGCGTTACGACTCCTATATGTGCCGTCTCCGCGACGTAGAACGTTTTTCGTGCGATAAAAATACTTTGAATGTGCATATAAAATGATCTGACAAAAGAACGAAATGAATAATGACAGTTTTAAAACACTTTTTTTATTTTGAAACTTCCTGGCAGATTAAAATTGTCTGCCGGAACCGGGACTTGAACCTGGGACCTTTTCCTTTGGCGGGAAAGCGCTCTACCGACTTATGTATCCCGACACGACTCACGATGCCGCCTCACAACTTTAGTTACGCCAGTACCTCGCCCCCTACTTTCCAAAATTCACTGAAGTTCCCCTGCAAAAATTGAAAGACTAGCACTCCTGGAAGGAAGGATATGGTGGAGACATGGCTTAGCCACAGCCTAAGGGATGTTTCCAGAATGAAACTTTTCCTCTGCAGCGGAGTGTGCGCTGATATGAAACTTCCTGCCAGATTAAAATTGTGTGCCGGAACCATGACTCGAACCTTGAACCTTTGCCTTTCGCTGGCAAGCGCTCTACCGATTGAGCTATTCCAACACGACTCACAATGCTGCCTCACAACTGTACTTCTGCCAGTACCTCCACCATATCCTTTCTTCCAGGAGTGCTAGTCTTGCAAGTTTCGCATGAAAACTTCAGTGAAGTTTGGAAAGTAGGAGGCGAGGTACTGGCGGATGTTCTGAGGCGTCATCGTGAGTCGTGTCGGGATATCACAGTCGGTAGAGCGCTTGCCCCCGAAAGGCAAAGGTCCCAGGTTCGAGTCCCGGTTTCGGTACACAATTTTAATCTGCCAGGACGTTTCATAACAGCGCATACTCCGCTGCAGAGTGAAAGTTTCATTCTTGACATTTTATTTATTTACTTTTTTTTTCATGACGAGCTTTTTCCAGGAGTTCACTAAACCAATGAATACATAGGATGCGCCGTCACTGTGATTGGTGCTTTGTATTGTACCAAACTGCTCTTCAAACTGTTTGATTTCTTCGTCAGTTTGCCTGTTTAATTACTGAGTGAGCCCAGCGTTGCGACTGACGGCTGTGGGAGACTCCAGTAGTGAGCCGAGTTTCGGCGGTTCCCAGAGGTCAGAAAGATATTCGGTCGCCGGCGAGCAGAGCATTTTCACCGCGCGTGCTGCCGCCCCGCGGCGACAGTGACAAATAGGCGGGGCGCGTGCCTGCAGTGATGAATACCGCCTGGGCTCCGCTATGAAGCTCGAGCGCGCGTCCAGCCTGGCTAGGCCGGCCGCAGGAATTGCAATTATACCGCGGCCGCCCGACTGCTAACTGCGTTTAAACGCACTTCCTTCAGCGCCGCAGCTGCCGTGATGTACACCGTGTTCCGGCATGTTATGTGCAGTTTTTTTCCATAACACACATTTTTCCAGGGTATTCACACCGACGTGACAAATGTTTCGGAATCCATCCTTTCCCACTGCAGCCACCAGCACATCCGTCAACACCTTCTCCTTTCCAAATGTGGCTTCCGACACTCCTCCTCCTCCGATGACCAAACCCTTCGTCTCAACCATCCAGATCCTGTCTCTCTTGATACTGCAAAAGCCTGCGACCGTGTACGGCATTCCACTTTCCTTTTCAGACTCCAGACGTATGCCCTTCTGCGGCGGTACGTCCTTTTCTTGCATGGGACTAAATATCAAATTTTTAATGTGCCGTGTCAGACTTCAGGACTATGGTCGGGAGTTCGAATCCCCTCCTTGGGCATGGATATTTGCCGGCCGCGGTGGCCGAGGAGACTGAGGCGCTGAAGTCACGTTTGCACGGCCACTACGGTCGGGGGTTCGAATCCCCCCTCGGGCATGAATATTTGTGCCGCCCTAGTTCGTAAGTAGTTCATAAGTAGTTTGTAAGTTTAGGGACTGATGACCCCGTAGTTAAGTCCCATAGACTTTACAAACATTTGAACATTTGATTTTGAGCATGGATATTTGTGCCGTCCTTAGTATAAGGTAGTTGATAAGTAGTTTGTAAGTTTAGGGACTGATGACCCCGCAGTTAAGTCCCATAAGCTTAACAAACATTTGAACATTTTTTTAGACTTCAGGATGCGAAAGTCGTCCGCTCGTAAACAAGAAAAAAAAATTCCAAATAATATAATCTTCCTGTATTGTGAAATTTCAACGACAGATCCTTGCGCACATAGAAGAAGCGTATGACTCTAGCTTTGCACTTCTTTAAAACTGTCACTTTGAAATAAATGTTTTAAAATTCCCTTAAAGATCAACAGAAGTTCGTAGTTGTGCTGATTGCTGTAGACACAGATATTACAAGACCTGTTCACTAATGATCGGTCGATATATAAGATCGATTTATTGAAATACTAAAAAATTGATCAAAGTCTTTTTGCTTTATCTGTCAAACACAATAACTTTCTGTAAATGTCTTCCCTCAAATTGTAAAATATTTTGACAGTAAATAATTCTTCAGTTCCTATAAATGAATTTATTTCTTGTAAAATTTCTATAAATATCAAAATAATTATCGTTGACACTTGGTTAACTTTCGAGGCACATTGACATTTATTGCTCTCACAATACAGAGCATGACTTAATGACAGTTAAAAAAAGACTGATTTTTTGGTCTTTTAGATTTTCCACGAAAGTTTAGATAATAATGTCAATATCCACGACGATAACCACAGAGACCAGCATCTTCTTGCCTCGTGGCCGTCGACCCGCGACTTGAAGTGGCCAGATGTTTATTCCTTGAACTCGGCGTCGAAGATGTTGCTCTCGTAGGTTGAATCGTCTTCACAGCACATGGAACACAAGAAACATACAAAACTCTTTTAAGAATCACATAACATAAAACAGTTACATAAAAATCATTTAAAGCATAAAATATAAACATAATCTACTGCGAAACTGAGCTCACATAAGATAGTAGTAGAGACAATAATCTGTCCCACTACACTTCCTATCAAGTACGGCCGACTCATTGCCTCCTTCCTCTTCCACCGCTGCTCTTAAGCCACTGTCTGCAACTCCCATACCTTCTCTTACCCCACCACCAGAGTGCTTCCCTCTCCACTTCTTCTACCTCCTTTACTCAGCAGTTATGCCCTAATCCCGCTCCGATCTACCTTTCGCAATGCGTTGGTGAGACCGCTTTCCTTATCCTTGTCCCCACCATCGGAAGCTCCAAAATCAAACTCTCAATAAATCCCAGGCAATCGTCACTGGTCATACCATTACAATCTGGCTCCACGATTTTTACCTTACGTTTTGTGATCGTCGCATCTGTTTCATACTTACCCTGAAATGTCTAACCCTTGATTGGTTCCTCACATGGACCCCACCTTAAAACAAACCAGCAAAGAACTCAAATCTGCGTCCGCTCCAGAGGCGCTTTCGGAATGGGTTAAGAGGCCACCAATACCCCATCATCTTCTATACCTACAGCTTTCTCATCTGCACCATCCTCTGCTGTTCCAGAGTTGCCAGAAAGCCCGCCTATTACCTTACAAATTCCATCGAATTCATGAAACTTATGCGCTCCACTACTCCTACTGCATGTGTCTTTCACCACACGGATCCTGTATGATCCCCTTCACCCACCTTCTGTAGTTCCTTGAACACATTAGTCCGCATCCTTTACAAATCCCAAAATATGGATTCCCTCAACCCTGAAGTATCTTGGCTCAAAGCTTGACCACTTTCTTATATGGGAACCCCCGCCTTAAACCAATCCAGCAAAAATCTTCCTTCCGCTTCCTGAATCTCCTTTCTGAATTGGGCCTCCAACCCTACCACCCCTTAATGCACTTATTTTTCTGTTGGTCCATCATTGAATGGAAATTACACCTCCTGCAAAAAATTCTTGAACGCCTCTCCCAACAAATCCTTGAACGCCACGTAGTCTGCTTCGCCTACCACGTCCATCTCCTGTCCTTAATGACATCTCCCTACCCCAACGTTTGGAGTTCCTTGAGTACATCGGCATCCTTTATGCACCACGCAGTTTTGATTTTCACATCCCGTTAAACTCCTCCCCACTCTCCCTCCTCACCAACCCCAGGCTTCTGCTACGCTTCCATCAATGCATTCCCCACACTCTGCACCTCTACAGTCAGTTCTCGGTGTACGTTAACGCGTTCCGACCGCCTACTAGGGCAGGTCAAGATATCACTGTGTCGTTTTAACTGTTTCTTCAGAGTATGTACCAGTTCCTCATCTGCATATGTAAATTTTTCACTGTGAACCATAACTTCATTGTTCTTTCTTCTGATGTGTCTGAAACTTTCTCCAAAGTGTCTTCGTTTTTATGTCCAAGTGCTCATTTTTGTCACTTTATTATACTTTATGTTCTCCACTTATTTTATTTATTTATTTATTATTATTATTTAAAGCCGTGAGGCTGATGAGCGTAGCATGAAATTGCTGCCATCCTGCAATATCACAATTTAAAAAATGTAATGGAATAGTTCAGATTAGTATTACTTATTATATAACGTTAGTGTTGCGTACACGTGGTATAAAAGGGCACTGCATCAACACCAATATCCAGCCTGCAGCCGCGGTGGAGTAGCTGAGCGCCTCGCCTCGCTGCGGAGCGCGCGGTTGATCGACGTCGGAGGTTCGAGTCCTCCCTAGGGGATGGGTGTTTGAGTTGTCCTTAGGTTATTTTACATTAGTTTAAGTAGTTTGTAAGTTACGGACTGTTGACCACGCAGTTTGGTCCGATAGATTTACAAACATTTGAACATGTTCCAGCCTGGAAAATCGCCATGGTGGGTGCCTATCCCCAAGTTTTGGAAAGACTTGACTGTGTCCAGGAACTTTAGACTTTTAATTTTACTGTGCGACATTGGTAAAAGCTTTGAGGGTGTGCTACAAACACAAATACTGGAACCCCTGGTGATTTTTGGCACGATCTGCGCAAAACAATACGTTTTTTTCTAAAAAAAAAAAGCTCTCCAACGAATTATATCTTCTCCATGTCGTTGAACATATCATTCGTAAACTGAATATTTCGTCGCCACCGCGGCAGTTTTCCGAGATTTAGAGGAGGCTTGGGATAACGTAAATCGAAATCGCACATGCTCCATGACCAGATGTGAACTGCGGTTTTATACCAGAAATTGACTGCAAGTTTTTTCACTGATAGAAAAATGGAAAAATGTGATCATCATTGAGAGTCACTCCGACACGCTGGCACTGACGGGACTACCGCCATTATTCTTTAATATTTACTTGAATAACGTGCAATTGTATTGGGGGGGGGGTGTTCAGAGGACAGTTCGCAGACGATACGACGTTTTTCACCAGTGGTCGACATGTTGTTGCTAATATTAAAGACTGCTACGATGATTTCAAGAACAACAAAGAGAGTTCGCCTTAATGCTGCAGAACCCACGGCCGATACCTTCAGTATGAAATAGCCCCATCTACACGCTATCTTACGGCGCAAAAGACGTACAACAATGATGTACCTAGGGCTCACTTGAGATCGACATTGCTCCCTCCATGGACAAGTTGACATTCCGCAGCAAGGTGTACGGTATAGCTAAACAACTATTCCCATTCATCCCGTTTTGACGACTCGTACAGGAAAGTCTCTGCCACTGTAAATCAAATTTATTCCAATGCAATCTACTTGCTTTCCATATTTTTTGAAGACCTAACATGGTCCAACACAAGAATAAAAGTCTGCTAAATATGGAGTCTACAACGAACACCTGAAGAGTTATGAGCACTTGACTAGTAGTAGAAGAGATGGGTGAACAGTACACAACCGAATATGAAGACGTTGCTCATAGCTCTAATGAGCATGGTATACTCTGCAAATCACATTTAAGTTCCTGGCAAAGGGTTCATCGAACCACCTTGATACTATTCATCTCCTATTCCGTTCTCGAATAGCGCGTGGGTAGAAAGAACATATGAATCTCTCCGTTCGAGCTCTGATTTCATTTTAGAGTCCATGTTCGTCTGACATTTTGTTCTTTTTTTATCCATATTACTTCCGGGTAAAATGTGGAAAGAAAAGAGCTTGCATTATTGTAGATTTGATTCCCACTGTAAAAAAAATAAATAAATAAAAATAAAGAAATAAAAAAAAATAAAAAAAAATAAATAAATAAATAAAAAATTAAAAATTAAAAAAATTATTCATAGCGTCAATGGATAACATTCTCGAAAATGGCACCTTACTCACTGATATGACTACAATCAGGCCATACAACGATGAAGAAAACGGTCCAGAAAACTGCATCCCGATTAGAGGGTATGACTTCAGGCGTGAATTAGGCTCAACTCTGTAAACTTGTGTAACTTTTTCCTGGACTTTCTGTTCCATATGTAGCTCGTAGCAGGAACTATGCGATTAGTAGTAATATCTGCAACTGTAAGGAGAAGTGGGACAAGTGAGAGAGCAGAGGGACAAACCTAATCCGACCTCATCCCTCGAGAACTGATGTTTATTATCGATATTCTAACCTGTGTCACCTTTCGTCGTGTCGGCGCTGTGCTTGCTTGCTCGGTGTGTGTTGTCTTTCCTGTTTACTCATTAAAATTCGAGGTTTTAAAGATCGTTGCACATTGCTTCCTCATTGTAGTTTCGCCTTGAAAATGGCAGGTTGCTCTCCTGCCGAAATATCGGCCGTTGATTTTGATACCTGGTAGCATACCCGTAAGTTTTTCGAAGTTGTTATTCGCCAGGAGAAATTAAGGAATCACATACGGACACTGCTTTATACGAGGGTAAGTCAATTATTATCCGCAATTTAATTATATTTTTGTTTATGTTGGTAGTACTATCATTTTACGTTGGTGACGCATGCTTGGTTTATTTGTTGTTATATCTTTGCAATTTCAAGCTTCTACGTTAGTTTCGTTGTCGCTGCTGTGCTCTTAATCATGGCTGCTCCGCTGTCTATTTGCACCAAAGAAGAGCAACGTTCAGTGATACGTTTTTTGTGGGCGGAAGGTGTATCAGGGGCCGAAATTCATAGAAGACTTTCAGTACAGTACGGGAGCAGTGTTTTGCCACAACGAAGTGTGTACGAGTGGATTGAAAAATTCCGTAATGGTCGCAAAAGTGTTGAGCACGATGAAGGAGCCGGACGACCGTTAACCGCCACAAATGAAAAAACTGTTGTGGAATCACTGAAATGATTCTCTTAGACAGACGATTAACTATTGATGAAGTGACTCATTGTCTTCAAATTATTCAAGGTTCTGCCTACGAAATTATCCACAACAGACTTGGGTTTCGTAAAGATTGTGCAAGATGAGTTCCAAAACAACTCACACACTTGCATAAGCAAACGCGCCTCGACATCTGCAAAAAAACATTTGGATCGCTATGGTAGCGAAGGGGAGAACTTCTTAGACAGAATCATTACTGGTGACGAAACATGGATCCATCATTACGAGCCGGAGAGTAAACGGCGGAATATGGAATGGAAACATCCAAATTCGCCGTGCAAGAAAAAGTTCAAGACCCAATCATCCGCAGGGAAACTGATGCTTACGGTTTTTTGGGATGCGCGAGGTCCTGTACTGGAACATTATGGTAAAAGGGGCACAACAATACACAGTGTACGTTACAGTGAGATGCTTACTGACAGGCTAAAGCCTGCAATTCGAAGCAAACGCCGAGGATTGCTGTCAGAAGGTGTTGTTGCACGACAATGCCCGTCCGCATACTGCTATCCACACTGCTGAAACGCTCCAGAAACTCAAATTCGAAGTACTGGAGTATCCTCCATATAGTCCCGATCTTGCCCCTTCTGACTATCACTTGTTTGGTCCAGTCACTACGGTCGGGGGTTCGAATCCCCCCCTCGGGCATGGATATTTGTGCCGTCCTAGTTCGTAAGTAGTTCATAAGTAGTTTGTAAGTCTAAGGACTGATGACCCCATAGTTAAGTCCCATAAGCTGTACAAACATTTGAACATTATGGTCCAGTCAAACAGGCATTAAAGGTCCGTCGATTTGACTCTGACGAAGCAGTGAAGGAAGCGATCCATTCCTGGCTCGCAGCTCAACCAAAAACCTTCTTTTATGAGGGCCTAAGGAAGCTTCTAGAGCGATGGACGAAGTGCATTGAAAAGCAAGGACACTATGTCGAAAAATGATGTTCTTGTAAGTTTCGTATTTTATTACAATAAAATTTTATAACTACTTTGCGGATAATAATTGACTTACCCTCGTATATTAGAAGAAGATTTGCAAATTTGTATTTGGTAACAAATCTAATGGTTACTCTGAAGTTTTAATGAAAGCAATAGGCCCAAAATTACGATGTAAAAAAAATTCTGAAGCTTACTGAAGCTTACCCTATGGATCGTTTCTTCTTTTTTTTTTTTTTTTGGGGGGGGGGGGGGGGGGGATTTACTGAACGAGTGTACACAAAGAACGCGTTGACTCTGAAGTCTGTTCGTTGCCCCGAAACCTTTCGTTCAGTGTGCTGCTGTTTTCACGAACGACGCTTCGGCAGATGGTTGGTACTTTTTATTTGTGATACCAAACGAATCAAGCAGCGGGAAGGGAATATCGAATGTCAATTTCGCGCGACGCTCGTCTCTTCAGATGTCTCTGCGGGGAGAGAGAGGGGGGGGGGGGGGAGAGCGCACACCAGCCAGGGCTGGTGGCTGGTGGCTGTGGGCTGTAGCGGAAGAACATGACACCGGGGCTCGTTAGGCCGGAGACCGCCGCCGCGCAGCGCGGGGGCGGATTATCGCGGGGGTGGCAAGCGGCAGCGACACGCCGCCCCTGTCCGGGATTACCGGGAGGGGTGGGCGAGCAGCGGGGCAGACAGCAGCAGGGGCAGCCAGCAGTAGCAGGTAGCGCCGGACACGTGGCTGCTGCTGTCCAATAGAGCTGCGCACAGGTCCGTCAACCCAGATACCGCGCAATTATTTTTGATTTAATTCTTTTCTGAGAAGCTATTATTTATTTATTTATGGTATGGTTTTACAAGTAATCAACAATATTATATATATATATATGCTGAAAACCCGGCGTTGCCCGGGTATTTATTTATTCATTCCTGCCATTTTTCAGGTATATATTCCTTTGTGTAAGGGCTGTATGTCTATAAAATCTCTTGGGAATACAATTATTAGTAAGGAAATAATAGATGAATACTTGGTGAGTGATTGGGCGGTTTTCCATGAACGTTACTGTTTATGTGTTCATATCTCATGAACTACGTGACGTATTGTGATTAAATTTAGAAGATACACTCATCTATATACGTGTATACTGTCTCTAAAATTGCCTGCGGGTGCAATTTGTAGTGTATAAATTATAAATTCTAACGTCATACCGAATGCCGTAGTTTTAGTCAATGAACAGCGGAACATTATTGTTTGGGTGTTCATATATACGGACACTCTGCTTTATATATTAGATATACAATTAAATGGAAATGTCCAAATTTGACAACCAGTTCAGAGCACTTTCTGTCGCCATTAAATGCTCGCAGTGAACACTGTTTAATTATATACCCTATGGTTTGCTCCTCTGCCCCGCAGTCACAGTCAGAAGACGGAAGAAAACTCCACTTCTTCGTGGTGTAAGCACACCTCCCTTGACCAGTCCTGATGCGGTTCAACCTCGATCAGGTTTGGCGTGGTAGATGGAATCCCTCAACTTTCTTTGATGGATCTTGAAACAGTTGGACGTCAATCTTTGTTGTGTGAGCGCTGTTTTCCCACACTGGCTCGCAGTATACCCCAGCAGAATACACAAGAGCGAGCGCAGCAGAGCGTAGGGTGTTGGCGTCTGCATCCCAATTGCTGCCAGCAATCTCGCGAAGCAAGTTCACTATTGAGGCAAGTTTCTTTGAAAGCTTTAATCACTGTTCCTTCAATGTCAAGGACTGATCTAGAGTGATACCTAGGTACACCGTATTGTAGTTATGTGGCACTTCAATTCCATCAAACGTCACATGTCCTTTGGGCTCCTTTATTATTCAGGTGGAATTGCAGTAACCTCAGTTTTATTTGGGTTTGGTAGAAGTCTCCATTTATGAAAGTAATCACTTAATTTATTCAGGTCACTCGCCAGTATCTGCTCGCAGTGCTTGAGGTCTTTACTCTGGAAGACTAATGCTAGGTCATCAGCATACTGGATTTTCGTGGAGTTCGTACCTGGCATGTCATGTATATATAGGTTAAATACGATGGGGGCCAGAACAGAGCCCTGGGGTAGGCCGTTATTTAGCGTCCTCCATTCAGGAACATCTTGAAGCGTCTGTCCGAGAGCATGTTGTTCATTAGGAATGCAAGTTTTTGGCATGGGATGATTTGGATAAGCTTCAGTTCTTCCCTCAACACAGTGTCATAAGCTGCTGTGAGGTCCACAAAAATTTCAGCTGATTTAAGACCCCGTTGGAACCCAGTTTCTATTAATGTTGTCAACGTTAAGACCTGGTCACAGCAGCTCCGATGATTCCTAAAGCCACCTCGTTCAGCAGGGATGATTTGGTCAATGGTCTCTTGTATGCGGTTTTGGATTAGCCTTTCAAGCAGCTCCCCAATGATTGTGATCACTGCAATCGGGACAACTGCTGGACAACTGTTAGTACCGGCTAATTCTTCCACCAAGCTGCTGCTACACAGCAACAAGTATGCAAGAAAACTCAGAAGCTATCAATTACCTTCATATAACTGCACAAGGTCGTTATAAGTGATTCTTTTTCACAATCACGCCATTAGTTTTGCAATACAGTAGTCCCCCGAAAACTCGGTCTAATGTGGACCGAACTTTGGCCTAGTTTGTGAAAATACCGGGTTATCGGAAACGGTGTTAAAAAAAAAGAATAGATAAGATTTTGTTATGAAATAGATTCTATTGCTACTTGAGAATACTTTAAAAATGATGTAATACAGTAGCATAAGATGAATTTAAGACAATATCTAACAAATGATATTCTTTACTTGCACTCACATGGATTTAACAAAACGATGTAAGAAAAAACAAAGGTTGTATGCAGACTCAGCAGCATTGTACGCGCAGCCGCATTGTTGTCTACTGTAACCAAGTTCATTATTTCTCCAATGTTCATTTTGAACGAGACTATAAAAAAATGCACTCCCGTTGTTAAGGACACTAGTGTTTTTAGTATGAAAACACATCTACAGTCTGTATTAATTAAACTCGAAGGATTCTTAACTTTAGCTTAGTAACATCCGTCAAAATGACGGCTACGTTGAAATTGTGAGTGAGCTGCGACGTTTTGAGGAACAGTCTATGAACAAGTAGACACGGGTACAGGATTGGTTTGGAAGTGAGAAGTTCTAAAGTCGTCCACATGAGTACGAAAAGAAATCCGTTGAACTTTGTTTACAAGATAAATCAATCAAAAGTGAAGGCCGTAAACACCACAAAATACCTAGGAATTACTTGAGACTTAAACTGGGAAGAACACGTAGATACTTTGTTAGGAAAGGCGAACCACAGACTGCGTTTTATTGGCAGAACCCTTCAAAGATGCAACAGAACTACTAAAGAGACTGTATACACTACGCTTGTCCGTCCATTTTTGGAGTATTGCTGCCCAGTGTGTGATCCTTATCAGGTGGGTTTGACGAACGACATCGAAAGAGTCCAAAGAAGGGCAGCTGGTTTCGTATTGTCGCGATACAGTGGAGACAGCGTTACGGAAATGATACAGGATCTAAGATGGGAATCATTACAACAATGGCGCTTATCGCTGCGGCGTTGGCTACTTACGAAACTCCAATCGCCAACATTCTCCTCCGAACGCGAAAATATATTGTTGACTCCCACTTACATAGGTAGAAATGATCATCAGAATAAAATACGAGAAATCAGAGCTCGAACGGGGAGATTCAGGTGTTCTTTCTTCCCGCGCGCTAGTCGAGAATGGAATGGGAGATAAATAGTTTAACGGTGCTTCAATGAACCCTCTGCCAGGCACTTAAATGTGATTTGCAGAGTATCTCATGTAGATGTAGATGTAGATGGAATCACATTCGCCTGATTGACGGGTGTTACTGACTCAAGTTCAAAGTCCCCTGAAAGAAGGGTTTTTATTAGCGAGCATTAAAACCACGTGTTAGTAACGGAGGGTTAAATAGAGTGTAGGTACCACAAGAAAATATGATGTATTGGCCCATACATAGCCTAACCTGTAACTGCTGTACGCTCCGATTTCACTTGTATCCTGCATTCTGCGAGCACGGAATACTTGTAGGGGTTGTGCCGGGGTGTAGCGGAGTTGTCCGGTTTGCAGGGTTACCGAGTGCAGAGTTTTCGGGACTCTACTGCACTGCCCTTCTTTCTGGAATGACATCAAACTGAATGTTTTATAATTTTAATATGACGATTCATTATAATTAAATCAACATTTAAGGTGAAATATATACAAATAAATGTCTCAAAAATTGAAGAAAACTCAAGAAATATAAACCCAACTACGAGGAAGTCTTCAGTATCTTAAGTGGGAACCTCAACTTTGCAGCTGTATCCAACCACTTTGCGGTCGACAATATAAGCTAAAATTGATCTGCAGTGGGAGCAGGTGATTCAAAGAAATAAAATATGACACTGTACACGAATTCTTACAGCGAAGAATAAAACAGTAGGCTGCCGTTCTCGTCCTTCTGGGAGGACGTCAGCGCTATCTGGTTAATCCGTTAATTGTTAATTAAGGAAGTTAACTTTTTGAGTAACGGATTAACTTTTTTAAGTTGATTTTTAAAAAAACGTTAACGAACTCTTTCACTTCCTTTAATTTGCCATAAGTCAGTTAATCCGTTACTTTTGTACCCACTTCTTATGACAAAAGTCTAAATTGTGCTCATTTTAGCGCAGGCTAGATGTCTTGTGTATTTGTGTAGCTCTAGCCAGTGCCTTATTAAGTGGCATAGAAAACTGGTTTGGACCTCTTCTGGACGATAAACAACGCCAACTTGCTGCGGCTTTCCATCCAAAGTTCCGGCTGACATGGCTGGAAATGTACGACAGCACTCGCGTGGAAGCTGTAAGGCGACACACGGAGGAAAACCTAGAAGCTGTACTAACGCAAGAACACGCCGAAACTTCAAAGACAATTTAAGTAGCTGAGACGGAAGCGCAACAGTGAAGAACAAGATTTTTTTTTTTTTTTTTTTTTTTTTTTTTTTTTTTTAATTTCTGTTACTGTATCTAACCAGAAGCCTGCAGGCCACAGATGATTGAGAAGTAAAGCCAAAAGTCTAGTGAAGATGTGACTGGACCTGAAATCCAAAGACTCATTTAACGATGCGGCATTTCTTGGGGAAAATATTTTTGGCAATCTTTTTATTAAATGCAATACTGCTATACCATCAAGTGCTGCAGCCGAACGTCTTTTTTTTTTCGTGGGAAAAGATATTTTGACACCCAAACGTGCCTCACTGTCAGACAAGAATTTTGATATGCTAATGTTTATTAAAGGAAATATGCACTTTAAGCCAAATGACATTCAGTGAAATTAAATATTTTGAGTCTGCTGTAAATCGTATTTTATTTTTAAATAATTATTACTAAAACTTAAGATTTGTACGTTACTGGGACACTATATCTTGGCAGCCGGCCGCAAGAGTAAACAAATGTCAAACAAACATTCTTCTTTGTATACAAGAAGACAAATCATTTCATAGAACAAAAGACTTGTCCCCAAAGCAAATGACTCTTGTGAAGGCTATTTCACACTGTAATATGTGATTAGACTTCATTTGCCACCATAGAGTGGCCGAGTAATACTAGTTTTTATACTCCAAGCCCTATTTAAACATGCGTATCCAAAACATTTTTCTGAAATATCAGGTAGGATAATACTTTTTTTTAATTGCTGATGATCAGTCATATAACATGAAAGACGGCTGTCCGCCGTCTTCCCTAGGTTTTTAACTTTGTAAATTATTTAAGTACACTAGACGGCCTTTTTTTCTTTAACAAAGTTGGTGCCTCCATTTGCGCATGTTTGAACTCAAGAAATAATTTATTGTCAGTAAAATTTTATCCTTCTTATGAAAATTTGTCAATGTTGTTTTGCACCAGTGCTGAGAACAATCTCAGATGTCCATTATCATATTTTTCATCCCGTTGCGCCATAAATGTTCTCACAGCCACCTTCATGAAGTGGTTTAGGTCGAGGTGGCTTGTATATTATTGATTGTGTGTAATTCTCGTGATCTACGATGTGTGTTGGCCACCGTCTCTTTGTCTTCCTGCTCCTAAAGTAAATTTTGAATCAGTTCTAAATTGCGGGCCACGGAACAAGATTCTGTTGCAGGAAGTAGATAGTAGTTCACGCGAATCCTTTAGCTGGTTTCTACGGCCAGAATTACATGTTTAAAGTAAGCTTTTAACTGGCTCCCCTCAGCTAGAGTTAATTTTACAATTAATGGTGGTCTTTCAAACAACATAAATATATTTTCGTGGCTGCACAATACTGTTACGAGTTAACGATTAACGTTAACTTCCGTTAAACTCTCCGCAAAGTAACGCTTTAACGTTTAACGAAGTTAACTTTTTTAGCAACGGATTAATGATTAACGAAGTAAACTTTTTGATTACCGGTGCCCAGCTCTGCTCACTAAATACAGCGTGTCCCATTTACCCCTAAGACGGTCGATAGAAATGCAGTTTGGGTCTGTAGGACTGAAAAATTTAAAAAAAAATGCCAAACATTGTATTTACATGAAATCACGAGTTTTTATTTTGTTTAGGTGCTACTAAATTCTGCAGGAATATTATTTCAACTTTCTGCATTGCACAACAATTAACCATTAACCGGAATCGCTTTTTTCAGGAACATAACTCGAATCGTGGGTCTACAAAAGGTACAATTAATACATACATTCGTAAGGAATGTATTAAAACCAGTGGCGTAGCTAAGGGGTGTGACTTCTGACTACAAGTGTACTCAGGTTGTTTTTCAAAGTAAAGACTTGAGTCATGATCAGTCAGTTATAAAAATAGAGTCACTTCGTCTTTATACGGAACAAAATCGAAGTCGTATTGTAGAAGAGGCAATAGGTCTTGCTGAGAAAAATCGGAAGACTACGACATTGCAATAGAAAGACGAATTCTTCGTAAAAAACAAATGGCTGGTGAACAGACCACCGATGAGAGCAGAACATGAAAAGGATATGTTGGGATGTCTTGACCGATACAGTACTGAATTCTGAACAAGATCAAAGTCAGTTCAAGATATCACCTCAGTATTCGAGGTTGTGCAGACAATTACTTTGATTTTGGCAAACAACGAGGAGCTGAAATTAGACGTGTCAAAATTTACTTTATTTTTTTCTTTTTTTTTTATGATGAAGTATCACAAGCAAAACTCCTCTTCGAAATTCCAAGGCTGAGAAGACATTTGAAAGCTGCAGATGTTATAATTTCCAATTGGGTGTGTTTAGACTTATCAAAATTCATTGTGAAATGGCATTTTACAGAGTCATTTCCAAACTTTATACTCTCTCCAAAGTTATTTGTGACGATTTGCGTATTAATTTCTTCGTGTGAGAAGAGCCTTAGTAAATTGAATTTTATTGAAAACTTCTTGCAAACCACAACAATCAGCACTAGGCTAAATAATCTTCCCACGTTAACTATCGAACATGACGCAACATAAAACATTAATTTTGAAGATGTGATATCTGAGGTCCCAGCTGTTAAAGCTAGAAAGGAATTTTAAGACTATCCGTCTTCAGTAGTTAGTATTCTCAAGAATTTATACTCATGTATTGTGAATAATACTGTTACATAATGTGTAATGGATAATAAAACAATATTAATGTATTATAAATTGCAGTTTGATGATTAATTAATTTCTTTTGCATTACCTAAAATCATACTTGTATTTACTTTAAAAGTTTTTATTCGTGGTGTGACACCGCCGAGAACCGCCCGAGGGCCAGCCACGCCTAGCTACGCCGTTGATTAAAACAAAATTTATTTTAAATAAAAATCGATATTTAAATTTCACATTGTGTTATTTTCTTACCTTTAAATCCTAGGCCTCATATTTGAGAGTTCTTTTTAGTACCTTACTTCGGCGTGCTATATGATTACAAAAATGTATTAGATTTAAAATCCTACATATGCTACACTACTGGCCATTAAAAGTGCTACACCAAGAAGAAATACAGATGATAAATGGGTATTCATTAGACAAATATATTATATTAGAACTGACATGTGATTACATTTTCACGCAATTTGGGTGCACAGATCCTGAGAAATAAGTACCCAGAACAACCACCTCTGGCAGTAATAACGGCCTTGAAACGCCTGGGCATTGAGTCAAACAGAGCTTGGATGGCATGTACAGGTACAGATGCCCATGCAGCTTCAACGCGATACCACAGTTCATCAAGAGTTGTGACAGGCATATTGTGACGAGCCAGTGGCTTGGCCACTATAGACCAGACGTTTTCAATTGGTGAGAGATCTGGGGAATGTCCTGGCCAGGGCAGCAGTCGAACATTTTCCGAATCGAGAAACGCCTGTACAGGACCTGCAACATGCGGTCGTGCATTATCCTGCTTAAATGTAGGGTTTCGCAGTGATCGAATGTAAGGTAGAGACACGGTCGTAACACATCTGAAATGTAACGGCCACTGTTCAAAGTACCGTCGATGCGAACAAGAGGTGACCGAGACGTGTGACCAATGGCACCACCGGGTGATACGCCAGTATGGCGATGACGAATACACGCTTCCAATGTGCGTTAAGCGCGATGTCGCAAAACACGTATGCGATCATCATGATGATGTAAACAGAAGCTAGATTAATCCGAAAAAATGACGTTTTGCCATTCGTGCACCCAGGTGGGTAGTTGCGTACACCATCGCAGGCGCTGCTGTCTGTGATGCAGCATCAAGGGTAACCGCAGCCGTGGTCTCCGAGCTCATAGTCCATGTCGAAATGTTCGTGCAATGGTTGTTATCGTGCAAATGTCCCCATCTGTTGATTCAGGGATCGGGGCGTGGCTGCACGATCCGTTACAGCCATGCGGATAAAATGACTGTCATCTCGACTGCTAGTGTTCCTGTAGGCGCTGTGGTGCATACAGTTTCCAAACATACAGTAAATGTACACGAATTTGCGGATGATGTTAAGCATTAGTTGTACAATTTATTAATAAGCATGAAAATTCGTGCCGATTGGAACTCTAAACCCGGATTTCCCACTTTTTGCGAGAGTGCCTCGAAAGTTAATCAACATGAATACTTCCGCAAATCAAATTGTCCATACTACGCAGTTTTCAAAAACGTAACGGTCCATCGAAGGCAACAGTCTATCCACAGTGTATCTTGCGCATTATCTCCACCTCGTAGTTTAGCCCCATCTAAATTCCAACACCAATAACATACTAACTCCAGATACTGTAACTATTATAGTTTCAGTAATTATTGTTCATACTTTTGCTTAAACGAAAACAACTGATATTTCACCTACTGTGCCTCTGCCTACCGAATCAAAAGCTTCCTTGAATCCATTAAATGCAGTATTATAGCTAAAATTACTGGTTGACTTTCTTGTGCAGAAACTTCCCTTTAAAAAAACCACCCTGACACTTTTCAAATTTGATACCTAAAGTTTCTTCATCCATTTTGATAATACTAGACACAGATGTGATAGCAAGAATGTAGGTACGAGAGTCTTCTTGAATTCAATAAATACATCATTATAACTACATTTGCTGGCTGACTTCTTGTGCAGAATCGTCCCTTTAAAAAATCATCCTAATACTTACCCAGTTTGATACCTAAAGTTTCTTCGGCCATGTACAGTAGGTATTTTAGCAATACTAGCAACAGATGTGCCACAGGGAGAATGTTGGTACGACAGTCTGACAATTATTCATTATCGCGCAAAGTGCAGGTCTGCATTCGTAGCTAAGTATTCAGTCTGCTTGACCGGTTTTCGGAGGACCAGAATTGAATTCCTGTTACTGCCAGAGATTTTCCCTTTGTGGCATGAGTGGAACCTGGTGCATCAGGAATCTGGACGCCAATTAAGAAGCTACTTGAGTGAGAATTACTGGCAGACAACGGCTGGGAGGACTGACGTCACAGCTCGGTATACTGCATCAGAATGAAGCCATGGCAGGGAGGGAATTCGGTATTGAATTTCCTGTCCTGGACAGTACTCGGTACTAACCGAGCAGAGTGCGCCCAGTTCACAAAGCCTTCAACAGCGTCTGTTCGTTTAGGGTAGAGCTTAACAAGTGGCAGATGAACGTGTGCTGGCTGTTCAGACTCTCGTTCGCGAGCAGAGCAGTTGCAGAGTGGCCGGGAGTGAGGCCAGGCGCAGCCAGTGAGTTCGGTATCAAACTGGAGAGAGTGCGTCACCGCAGGCGAATTTGCCTCATGTTACGAAACGGAAACAGAGAACGACAGCAACGATCCAGGTGAACCTCGAATACAAGAAAATATAGCGCGGATATTAGTATTTTTCATGCGAAATAGGCGATTTAGGCGCCATTATTTTTCGTTTATACTTCATACGTGCGCCTCGGTTGCACACTGGTAGAGTGCCAGACTACAAATCCAAAGGGCGCGGTTTCGATCCCCGCCAGGTCCTAGGATTTTTATATGTCACTTTCCACTTCTTTCACCTCTGGCAATATTGCTCATGTGAAAAATACCGAGTAGCACCGTGGTTCGGAACCCACGTTAAACTGTAGGTCCCCTATAACTGGCTGGGTAAGTCAGTTCGAAGGTCGGAGGAAGGCAACAGCAAACAGCATACCACCTCCAAACAGGACCATGCCTAGTAAAGCACTGTGGTGTTCAAATCAATCTTCGGATTGATGACTGCTTTACTTACTTTTTACTTCATACGTTGGACTATACTAGTAGTGTGTATCTCGGAAATAAAAGGTATGTGAGACCATGAAAATGCGAGGAAAAACTCAGTGAAAAACTCAAGTTCAATTTTTAGTTAGTTGTTATTGCAAAATTATTTAATGAAAACCATTTATTTATTCGTCACAGTTGCACTATTTATAAGTTGGTAATTAGTTTGGGACTTGTTTGTTCATTTTCAAACCATATGCCTTATTCAACCGTAACAATGCATGAAGCAAATGACTGATAAAATCTATATGTTGGTCACTGTTAAAACATGATTATATTGAAATTTAAAATAGGTTAGCATTCACGGGCCTCCAACGTGTACACGTTGGAGGCCCGTGAATGCAATATCTATTTTAATCTATTTTAAATTTGAATGTAATCATGTTTTAACAGTGGACAACATATAGATTTTATCAGTCACTTGCTTCATGCAGTGCATTGTTATGGCTGAATAAGACATATGGTTTGAAAATGGACGAACAAGTCCGAAACTAGTTACCAACTTATAAATAGTACAAATGTGATGAAAAAAGAAAAATAAATGGTTTTCATTACATATCCAGTTTCTGATCCTGCCCATCACGATGCATTCTCACAAAATTATTTAGTTTTAAAAGCCAATATTGCAGTTTCGACCGTGTGGCCATTATTAGGTGGACATACATGCACCTTAGAACACCTCAAAAATCGCAAATCACCTGAAATGGCATAACAGAGAGGCTGGTTTAATGACATTATGATAAAGGTTAAGGCTTCTTATGTGTATTGACGTCGCGCGGGAATAGCCGAGCGGTCAGTTCCGTCGCGACAGCGGCCGAGTGAGGAAGTGCGGCCTACTCGCAGGGCAGCGGCCTACGGCGCGTGCTGTTGACGGAGTTATTTACTTCCTGTAAGTACTGGTACGAAACATCATGGACTCCTCGATGAGACATTGTAACCTGAAGTTTGGATTTTCGTTCGGCTACGGACGCCCCAAAGTCTCCAGCGTAGTCGACTGGTTGTATGACGACATAGGTTTGAAGGACGAAGACGTAATAGGAATGCAGTATGATTTCCTGGAAAACATATTGTACGTGAAAATAGTTGACGAAGACATTTGTCTACGGATTATGGCTAAAACGAAAGGTTCTATCAACTTCGTTCACGATAATGGAGAAATTAGTAAGGTGTCTGTTAGCTTTGCTGGTTTAGGTCTCCGTACTGTGCGGATTTTCAATGTTCCCTTTGAAATGCCACTCGAGAAATTCGAACAGGCACTTACGCCTTATGGAAACGTACTCGAGATTCAACGTGAGAAATGGTCTGGACTAAAACACTTTAACGTCGATAATGGCGTAAAAAGTGTTACCATCGACTTGCGGAAGCACATACCGTCACAAATCATGATTCAAGGGTTCCGTGCTCTTGTAATTTACGAAGGCCAACCCCGTACTTGCGCTAAGTGTAACTCACCGGAACACCTACGTGCAGAATGTCCCAACATACGGAACGTGCGTAGAACCACCCACCCTGTACAACTACCGAATAACCCTGCAATATCGGGTGGTGAGACGTACGCAACCGTGCTCGCCAATACCTCGCCACGTAGAAACGAGCAGTTACAGCCTCTTCCTGGAGTACAACCTGCTGTGCCTGATCCCGTTATAAATACGATTAAGAACCCAGAGCCCCCAGTCAGCAGCATTACTGATGCGGGTAGACAAGAGGAAACGGACGCCGTAACGACTATGTCCACAACGGCGGCCGAAGAGACGCGGCCCTGTCAGCAACAGCAGACAGCGGCCAGCGCGGAACCTGGTGGTACGCAGCACCGCCGACAGGTGGCGCCGCCTGTAGCGGCACAGGCCTCCGCTGAAGTACGAGAACCGGACAACGAAATGGATACTTCAGAACCAAAGTCCGATGTTGAAAAATCCTCACAGTCAGCCAACCATTGCCACTCTAGCAAGGAAACGGCAGATACGCAACGAACGGAGATCAACTCCTCACAACAGAGGAATACTAGAGCTAAGAAGTTGCGAACGCAAACGGAAGAAGAACTTCAAGACTTAGATCGAAAACGACAAAGAACCAAGAGGATCCTTAAAAATGGACACGCCGACCCCACGAACACCACGGAGGAAGACAAGGGAAAGCAACGAGCGCAGACTCCCGCGCCCTCCCGACCTGAAACGACACAGGAAGAACCGACGGATGATACACGACACCACCCACCGGATAAACCAACTGCATGGGCTGAAGAAATGGAGGATTAAATCCACACAGACCCATGCAAGATTATAAAGTCGCAACCTTAAACATCAATAGGTTAGAATCCGCACGAAAAGTACAAGCTTTAAAAGATTACATTTATGCTGCGGATATCGACATACTCATGCTCCAGGAAGTTTGTACTACAGATTTAGGCAATATATATGGCTACGACGTGAATTTTAATATTGGACAAGAAAGTGGAACCGCTATATTGGTACGACATGGCATACATTACGAAATGACAGCACTGCTTGAAAACGGCCGGGGCATCTCGTTTCAAGTACAAGATATCCTCCTAATTAACATCTACGCCCCGTCAGGCGCTGGAAATAGACGTAGTCGCAGCCAGTTTTATCGGGACGACTTGGCCCGTCTCATTCCGAGAGCGAATTCGAACATAATTTTAGGAGGAGACTTTAACTGCGTCCTCCGCCGAGAGGACCAAATTCCTAACTTTAACTATTGTGACGAGCTTCACGTTTTATCGGAGAGCCTCCATATGGTAGATAGCTGGATAAACCTGAGACCGAACTCCCAAGGATTCACCTTTGTCACAAACACGTCCGCTAGCAGATTAGATCGTATCTACTGCACAACAGACCTTTCCAGATCCGTGAGAAACTGCGAAATATGGCCGGTTAGTTTTTCCGACCACAGTGCGTATCACGTATGGGTGAGACTCACGCAGCAAAAAACCTTTCTTGGACGCGGAGTCTGGCAGTTAAATCTTTCACTTCTCCAGGACGACTGTTTAAGACAGGATGTAATTGAAACATGGAACAGATGCGTTCGACTTCAAGCCCGATACCGAGAACGCTTGGCTTGGTGGATAAACTGTGCCAAACCACAGATCCGGAAAACCATCATACAGTACGCCAGACAGAAAAACTATTGGAGGAAGAGAACAATGGAAGTATTTTTCACCTGTCTACGGGAGCTCTACGCCAATTCGGTTAATCCAGCAGACAATTTTGCTCGAATTAAACGTACCAAAGCCAAACTTATATCCTTGACTAGCTCATCTGGGCAGGGCAAGATAGTACGCGCACGCAACGTAAATGACCTCTACAATGAAGAAGCGTCAATTTACCACATCATTCGTGAATCCAAGAGGGCGAAGCAGAAAATAATAACCCACATAAAAGACGAGCAGGGCAATGTCTACTGTGACCAACGGGCGATAAAACTGTGCATTCTGAATTACTATCAACAACTCTACTCCGAATCGCTGTACCAAGACACCGAAGAAGAGGATCTGTTATCCGAGGTTACAACTCAACTGACCCAAGAAGATGACGTATCTATTTTAGAAGAATTCAGTAACGAAGAGATGAAAGCACTTTTAAAGCACGCGCCACGTAACAAAGCCGCTGGAACAGATGGCTTGCCTATTGAATTTTACGTGAGCTTCTGGGACGTCATCGGTACTGAGCTTACTAAAATGTACAACGAACTCCTGTCTATTAGCGAATTACCACCAACCTTCACGGAAGGCATGGTGGTTCTTGTGCCAAAAACTCGAAATGCGACGATGATAACACAGTACCGTCCTATAACTCTGTTGAATTCGGATTTTAAAATATTTACACGCCTGATCAACGATAGAATGAAGCCCACTTTAAAAAAAAGTTTTAGGATCATATCATGCACACCCGGCCACCGGAAGAACAATGACACACGTTTTGGCGGAATACAGGGACCTCTCCCACTTAACATGGATTACTAAAAGTCAGCATTCAGTCGTCTTTTTGGATTTCGAAAAAGCTTACGACAGAATCAGCCACACGTACTTACTACATACGATGCGCAACATGGGGTACAACGAACAGGTCGTTAGTATTATACGGAAGTCCATTGGACACACACAGTCCAAATTCAAAATAAACGGTCAGTTAACAGAAGCCGTGAAGATTAAGCGAGGGGTGCGGCAAGGATGCCCTCTCTCCTCAACACTGTACGCACTCGCCATCGAACCGCTCCTTAAGGGGTTCCACGCCAAACTACAAGGTCTCCGGACTTTAAATAGCAGAACAGTGTGTCATGCGTACGCGGATGATGTGAGCGTGGTCGTCAACAACCCACAAGAACTCGATATAGCACGGCAGCTTGTAGAAAAATATACTAGTGCTAGTGGTGCAAAACTCAACATGGAAAAGTCTAGAATATTGATGTTAGGCCCTCAGACAAACACGGAACAACCAAGGTGGCTGCAGGAAACCAAGGAGAGGACACAACTAGGGCTGAAAATCACAGCCAATCCACTGCATATGAGCAACCTCAATTGGACGCAGAAGTTGAATAGTTTGCGATTCACGATTAAGGAACACAATGTACGATCGTTGGATCGTTTCCAGAAAGCGGATTTTGTCAACACCTACGTATTTAGTAAAGTATACCATACAGCTGCAGTGTTACCAATACCCCCTAAAATAGCGGACCGGATTTTAGCGATTGCTTGTTGGTTTATTTGGAGGGGGAACATTTTTAAACCTCCCTTTGCGACCGCAACGTTACCACGCCTACAAGGAGGGCTCGGTGTGAAAAACATTCACGCCCAGTGCACGGCCATCTTCATACATGCAACAATGAAGATGTTGCAAAGCAACGTGAACACGATCACGAACCGACTTTTCGCATGTCTAGATCCTGGTGACAAAAGGCCTCCGGTGAATGTAGGTGGAATAAATAGCAGTCTGGCCTATGTTCGCAATTATTATTTAGAATTAAGTTACGTCGACGCAGACTGTAAGGGACTAACAACAAAAAACCTGTATACTGAAATTACAAAAATGCAGCCACCGCATCCAATCCAGTCGAAACACCAGGGGCTTCAGTGGAAGAACATATGGAAAAATGTTCAGAATCCCGTGCTTCCGTCTCACGTTCGAGCTGTCTGGTACGAGGTTGTCAACAACGCCATCGCTACAGGAGAAAAACTATATAACATCAAACTCCGTCCGACTCCATATTGCAATGCATGTATTCTCGTTGACTCCCTCGCGCATAAGTTCACTTGCAGGGATCAAACGGAGATATGGACCTGGACAAGGAAAAAGTTGTCTCTTATAACACGAACTAGTACGATGAATATCACGACTACGCACATTTTGCACCCAGACTGGAAATTCTTTCCTAACGCCAAAAATAACAGTTACGCCTGGCTCATTGGATATTATGTGCACTACAGCATCAACCATAAAAAGAAATCCTTACCTGACTTTTTACAGTTGTTATCAACGGAACACCATAAGTTACTACGTCGACCTAGATACAAAGATTTGTTTCAAAGATTCCTCATTGTACTGTTATCGGCTTGAAGTGACAGTATGTTCAACTACGACATACGACGAAATGCGAAAAACATTATTATTATTGTTTTTTTTTTTCTTTTTTCTTTTTTTTTTTTTTAACTCATTATTTTCTTACTTATATATTACGTTTCTGTTCTACTTCAGTTTGGCACTTATAACTGGAATCAAATACAGCAGTGACGATAAGGAAAGTGTCACAAGTTTTACAAAAACAAGAAGAAAGATAAAAAGAAATGCTTTCCGTTTACCTAAATTTAAAATCATAACGCGCATGAGGGCGTTTTTCGAAAACAATCAAAGGAGAAATATTATTCAACCAAAGCCTCACAGAAGAAGGCGTTTCAAACGTACTATAAAAAAAAGGACTGAAAAAAAATTAAAAAAAAAAAAGCGGTCAGGAGCGCCACTTTACGGATCGGGCGGCCTCCCGTGTCGGAGGTTCGAATCCTCCCTCGGGCATGTATGTGTGTGTTGTCCTTAGGTTAGTTTAATTTAGTTTAAGTTGTCTGTAAGACTAGGAACTGATGAACAAGGTTCTTTTGTTCCAAAGGACTACAACATTTGAATTTTTTTTTTCTGTATTGCACTCGCTGATTTGCATTGGGAATGTATTTATATTTGCAAGAACATGGAATATTGAGTGAAGTAAATGATTCTTTTGCATGTAAAACATAAACTGGTTTCTTCACATTACATTTTGTGGGGTAATATACATTCTCTCTTCACTAAGAAACTACTCCATTAACGTGAATTGTATTTATATCCTCGCGTTTTATTTTACTTGCAACCGGTTTTCGTACTTTCTCGCATCTAATGAATAACTCCATATTAAAACTTTTATCACAAATGGTATATTACTTTATTATACACTGCTCAAAACAATTAGGAGCGACGTCATACAATATTGTATTCAGATATTCTTTACAATTGTAATTTGTGTGAGCTAATGTACGATATTTTACTGTCTCACCTTTTTACTTGAGGTTTAGTCCTCCTCCGAAGTCTAGTGTGCAGCGTGGTGAGTTACCACGGACGGAGCCCGGTCGGGTGGGGATTTTCAAAATTCAAATATTTTTATAGCTTAAGGGACTTAACTACGGGGTCATCAGTCCCTAAACTTACAAACTACTTATCAACTAGCTTTCCCTAAGAACGGCACAAATATCCATGCCCGAGGGTGGATTCGAACCCCCGACCGTAGTGGCCGTGCAGACCGTGACTGGAGCGCCTCAGTCCCCTCGGCCACCGCGGCCGGCAGAGGATTTTCACCACGCAGACCGAACACGACCCCCGTTGGGGACTAACAGTCATAAGTGCCACACGAATTCATCACTTGAAAAAATGTTCAAATGTTCAAATGTTTGTTAAGCTTATGGGACTTAACTACGGGGTCATCAGTCCCTAAACTTACAAACTACTTATGAACTACTTACGAACTAGGACGGCACAAATATCCATGCCCGAGGGGGGATTCGAACCACCGACCGTAGTGGCCGTGCTGACCGTGACTGGAGCGCCTCAGTCACCTCGGCCACCGCGGCTGGCAATTCATCACTTGAGATTTACATGGCGGTTACTTAGAGCGAGGCACCATGGGACTACAAAAATAAAAGGGCATTTTCGTTGCCCTCTAATATGGTGGGTAATCACCAAATTTTTGTGAAGCTTATGCGACTTAACTGCGGGATCATCAGTCCCTAAACTTACAAACTGCTTATGAACTACCTTACACTGAAGACAGTACAAACATCATGCCGAGGGGGGGAACGGCCTCGCGCATCGCAGTATAGCGCCTCAACGCGCTCGGCCGCTCTGCCGCGACGGGTAATCACCAAACACCACTGGGGCACGGCGACGTGGGCTACTTCTCCTTCGAATGCGAAAATATATTGTTGACTGCCACGTATATAGGTAGAAAATATCATCAGAATAAAATTCGAGAAATTAGAGCTCAAACGGAGGGATTCAGGTGTTCTTTCTTCCCGCGTGCTATTCGAGAATGGAGATAAACAGAATAAAGGTGGTTCGATGAACCCTCTCCCAGGCACTTAAATGCGATTTGCAGACTATCCCATGTAGATGTAAATGCATAACGGCCAGCCAGCTGGCGGTCGTGGTCTGGTCGGGGCTGTTGTGAAGCCTTGTCTCTAGGTTGGGTTAGACCACTACAGTTTGACACCAGCTTGGCATGGACAGTACGAGGATATGCATCTGCTTTTGAAGGATGTTAGGCCATTCTTCTATGAGTGCAATATCCAGCTCTGCAACCGTTATTGGAGGTGACGGTGTGGTTGCAATGCGTCTGCTAAGTGCATCGCAGACACTGTCAGTCGGGTTTAACTCCGATGAACAAGCTGGCCATTCCTCTCGTTCAAGCATTTTCTACATCAGGGACGAGCGTTATCGTCCACAAGAAGCAAACTATCATCTACGGCATCAGTGAAGGGCACAGCAAAAGGTTGAAGGACCTCATCTCTATAACTCTGAGCAGTCAAAGCGCAATCTCGAGCGTCATACAGGTTTTTACACCCATCAATGCTGATTCATTTCCACGCCATTCGGCCACCACCATGGTGATGTTTCCTGCGCATAGGCAAGATTGTTCCAAGATCCACGTTCTCTCCAGATGAGGGAACGACGATTGTCACGCCGAACACAAAATCTTGACTCATCTGTGAACACCACAATCCGTTGCCATTCGTTATGACTCCAATCCTGATGTTCCTCCGCCCAGATTCTGTGGGCTAAACGGCGTCGTGGGTTTAATGGGATACACACCGTAGGGCCAACATTCCTGAACGCAATTTTGGGCTGTTTGCGTTGATATTGCGCGTCCTGTTGCTGCCTGGAGGGTGCGTTGTAGCTGAGTTTCATTCAGCTTTCTGTTTCGACCTGCTGTTAACCGCAAGTAAAAGTCATCCCTTGCAGAAGTTACCCGTGGACGACCATGGCTGTGCTTTTCTTTTAAGAATTCCTGTTGTCTGAAATCGCGTCAAAGTTCTGAAAATTACATTTTGGAACACTGCAACAGCTGAAGCCACTTAGGTGTCTTTCCCTATTCCAATCTTCCTGTGGCTTCTCGCGCCAACGCTTTGGGTAAGTGCATTGCACTACCTGCTCACTACACTATGTGAACCGAACTGGTCGTGTAATTCGTTTGGAAGAGTAAACACAAGTCAACACCAACCTTCACTGCAGCAGCTTTGTAAAACCGACAGAATGACGTTGAACCATTTTAGTTCATTCTGCCGATGACTGTTCTTCAGAAGCTACATATTTCAACTGATACCCTAATTTTTTGACCGTTGTATATTGTCACAGAATGAGTATGTAATCCTGCTCGTAGTGGTGTCGTTTATTGCCCCTTCATAGCCTTAGTAGCTATGGTACTCTAACTTACAAATGCAAAAAATGTGTAGAAGTTTCGATGAACTGTTCACGTGTTTTAGAAGTGAGATTATTACAAACAATACATTTCAGCAGAAGTCATTGCATCTAGTAAAATCATTCTTCCACTCTAATATAGATTTACACACCACTAGAAGCACACATACATACTTATATCGTGATAAGACGTAAAACGATTGAGTGAAAATTCTGTCACCAGCTGCTACCGTGGAGTTCTCCAATAAATGAGAGAAATTACGAAAAACGGATGTGAATTAGAATGGAGTCCTCTATTAAATGAGAGAAATTAGGAAAAAAGGTGTGAATTAAAATAAAGAGGAATAAGAAGATTATATTCATAAAGCATTTAAACTGATGGGTTTATTTACTTATGCGTAGGCAACAACAAATTTACACAGAACATTATGCGACGAATTCGGCTTCTTTTCTATAAGGAATACAATCAAATATGGAATATTTTAGTCAAACCAATATTACCACTGCGTGCAACATATTACAATCGAATTCAGCTACAGACACAAAATCGTATTCATACATGGTGGGAGAGACCAGGAGACACCGGGAGATACCAGATAGATTTTATAATGGTAAGACATAGATTTCGGAACCAGGTTTTGAAGTGTAGGACATAGCCAGGGGCAGACATAGAATCTGACCATAACTTGTTGGTTATGAACTGTAGGCTGAAACTGAAGAAACTACAGAAAGGTAGGAAAATAAGGAATGGGACCTGGATAAATTGAAGGAACCTGAAGTTCTTAAGAATTTCAGAGGGAGCTTCAGGCAACAATTGACAGAAACAGGGGAAAATAAAACAGTAGAGGAGGAATGGGTAAAATTGAGAGATGAAATAGTGAAGGCAGCAGAGGACAAAATAGGTAGGAAGTCAAGACCTACAAAGAATCCTTGGATATCACAGGAGATACTAAATTTAAGTGATGAAAGGAGAAAGTATAAAAATGCAGTAAATGAAACAGGCAAAATGGAGTACAGACGACTAAGAAATGAGATTGACAGAAAGTGCAAAATGGCTAAGCAGGAATGGCTAGAAAGCAAATGCAAGGATGTAGAAGAATGTATAAATAGGGGAAAAATAGATACAGCCTACCGGAAAATAAAAGAAACATTTGGCGATAAGAAAAACAGCTCTATGAATATCAAGGACACTGATGGAAAACCAGTTCTCAGCAAAGAAGGGAAAGCTGAAAGGTGGAAAGAGTATATAGAGGGGCTCTACAAAGGAAATGAACTTCGAGACACTATTGTAGGAAGGGAAGAGGATGTAGATGATGATGAAATAGGAGATACTATACTGAGAGATGAATTTGATAGAGCACTGAAAGATCTAAGTCGAAACAAGGCCCCTGGAGTAGATGATATTCCCTCAGAGCTACTGAAGTCTCTGGGAGAACCAGCCATGACAAAATTGTTTCACATGGTGTGTAAGGTGTATGAGACAGGTGAAGTACCCTCAGACTTTAAGAAAAATAATATAATCCCCATTCCAAAGAAAGCGGGTGCAGATAGTGTGAAAATTACAGAACCATCAGTTTAATAAGTCATGGTTGCAAAATATTAACACGAATTATATACAGAAGGATGGAAAAGCTGGTAGAAGCCGACCTCGGGGAAGATCAGTTTGGGTTCAGGAGAAATGTAGGAACACGGGAGGCAATACTCACTTTACGGCTTATCCTAGAAGATAGATTAAGAAAAGGCAAACCAACATTTCTAGCTTTTGTAGATTTGGAGAAGGCTTTTGACAATGTTGATTGGAATAAATTCTTAAAAGTTCTGAAGCAAGCAGATGTAAAATATAGGGAGCGTAAGGTTATTTACAACTTGTACAAAAACCAGACAGCGGTTGTCAGAGTTGAAGGACATGAAAGGGATGCAGTGGTTGGAAAGGGAGTAAGACAGGGTTGTAGCCTTTCCCCAATGTTGTTCAATTTGTACATTGAGCAAGCTATAAAGGAAAGCAATGAGAAATTTGGAGAAGGAATTAAAGTTCAGGGTGAAGAATTAAAAACATTGCGTTTTGCCGACGACATAGTAATTCTGTCAGATACAGCAAAGGACCTGGAAGAGCAATTGAACGGAATGGACAGTGTGCTGAAAGGTGCATATACGATGAACATTAACAAGAGCAAAATTAGGGTAATGGAGTGCAGTGTAAGGAAATCAGGTGATGCTGAAGGAATTAGATTGGGAAATGAAGCAATAAAGGAAGTAGATGAGTTTTGTTACTTGGGCAGTAAAATAACAAATGATGGTCGCAGTACAGAGGATATAAAATGCAGAATGGCAATGGGTAGAAAGGCGTTTTTGAAAAAGAGAAATTTGTTAACATCTAGTATTGATTTAAGCCTAAGGAAGTCCTTTCTGAAGGCATTTGTATGGAGTGTTGCCTTGTATGGGAGTGAAACATGGACTATAAGCAGTGTGGACAGAAAGAGGATAGAGGCTTTTGAAATGTGGTGCTACAGAAGAATGCTGAAGATTAGGTGGGTGGATCGCATAACTAATGAGGAGGTATTGAACCGAATTGGGGAGAAAAGAAATTTCTGGCATACCTTGACTAAAAGAAGGGATAGATTGGTTGGACACATTCTTAGACATCAAGTAATTGTGAATTTAGCGTTGGAGGGAAGTGTGTGGGGTAAAAGTCGCAGAGGGAGACCAAGAGACACGTATAGTAAGCAGATTCAAGTGGATGTGGGTTGTCGTTCTTATGAGGCTTGCTCAGGATAGAGTAGGGTGGAGAGCTGCATCAAACCAGTCTCTGGACTGAAGACCACAACAACAACAACATGGTGTATGAATCGATCTTCTGTTTTGAACGAAACCAAAACAAATACAGAAATGATCCAATAAGAAAGCGAGATGAATCGCTGCTAACCTTCCAGAGCCGCAAGTGAGGGGGAGGCAAGGTCTTGTTACGAAGTGCCAGCATGAGCTTCATCCCCCTGTTCTCCAAGATGTCAAGCCGGACGCTGCCCGTCGCAGTCTCCATGTTGGATCTGGACAAGCTGTCAAATCGTACGGCTAAACATAATTATACAACTGTTCATAGTGTTGACCGAGATACTTCAGTCGCGCGGGAGTATCCGAGCGGTCTGAAGCGCAACGTTACGGATCGTGCGGCTTCCTGCGTCGGTGGTTCGAATCCTCCCTCGGGCATGGATGTTTGTGTTGCCTTTAGTAAAGTTAGTTCACAAGTAGTTTGTAATTTTAGAGACTGATGACACCGTAGTTAAGTCCCACAAGCTTTACATTTGCATTTTTTTTTCTTTCATATCCGGTGTGAACTTAGATAGAGTGCATTAATTAACACTTGCAGACGAATTTTTGAGTCCCAACGCGGTGGGTTATCCTTAGACCGACGTACCACGCCAATTTATAGCCAGACTAGCATCAAAACGCAGGGAGAGTGCGCTCTGCAGTAGTTGATGAAGACAGACCATATTTGGTTTCGATTTCAGCGAAGACGCAGCTAGCAGCCGTTGGCGCAGTTAACGGTAGCCGCAGTGGAGTAGCCGAGTGCTCTAAGGCGCCTAGCTGCGAAGCGAGCGGTAGCTCACCGTCGGAGGTTCCAGTCCTCCCTGGGGCATGGTGTGTGTGTGTGTGTGTGTGTGTGTGTGTGTGTGTGTGTGTGTGTGTGTGTGTTGTCCTTAGGTTAGTTTAACTTAGTTTAACTAGTTTGTAAGCTACGAATCGATGACCACGCAGTTTGGTCCAATAGGTTTACAAACATTTGAACACTTTTAGTTAACGGTATTGTGTGCAAACGCTTTAGGCATCCGCAAACAACAATAACAAATACATTTTTTTTACCATTGCGTTATATTTCTGACATTGCGACAGTCTCGAACGCAAACTGACGAAATTGAATTAATTTTAAAGTCTAGTAGGCGCGGTTCTTCAGACATTCTGCCAACTTTATTTTATTTTATTTTGAAATTGTTTATATGTTTCATCTATCCTGTCAACCTATCCGGAACTTGGAAATTATAAAAAAAAAAAAAATAACTTATTTTTTTATGAATTTGTGTATTCGTACAATTAAATAAAGCCAGAATTTACAATCAGTTTTTTTTATTTAATTAACTAGCGACATCACTTTAGTACCCGAACTGATCCTCACTAGTTAGACTTTGTTAATTTTAAGATTTTTTCTTACAGGAGATTTCATCTACGTCTATCTTTACGCCGGCATCGGTGGCCGAGGGGACTGAGGCACTCCAGTCACGGTCTGCACGGCCACTACGGTCGGGGGTTCGAATCCCCCCTCGGGCATGGATATTTGTGCCGTCCTTAGTCTTCGGTAGTTCATAAGTAGTTTGTAAGCTTAGGGACTGATGACCCCGTAGTTAAGTCCCATAAGTTCTACAAACATTTGAACATTTCTATCTTTATATAAGTGTTAAAGTTTCACCGATTGTAGGTAGGCAAGGAGCATCTTTCTGATTTCTACGTGACATGCTGTCGATGTCTTCCTTTCAGGAGACTAAGGTATAGTAAACAGTCAAATCAGTGCATTGCACACTATAAATGGATGAGTAGAATAAAAATCTCAAAAAAATGTTCAAATGTTTGTATAGCTTATGGGACTTAACTACGGGGTCATCAGTCCCTAAACTTACAAACTACTCATGAATTAACGAAGACTAAGGACGGCACAAATATCTATGACCGAGGGGGGATTCGAACCCCCGACCGTAGTGGCCGTGCAGACCGTGACTGGTGCGACTCAGTCCCCTCGGCCACCGCGGTCGGCTAAAAGTCTCACCAGCATAGATTTAGCACGTTAGACTTCTAAAAATAATTCACCTGTGACGACTTGTAAATATTGTGTTCTTCAGAGAACATTCCTATGTACTATTCACACAGATAAAACTGTAACAGGTGACGAACAATAGTGAGTTACAAACTTCATAGCGCCTTTCAAAAAAAATTTAAAAAAATAAACATCTAGTTACAGATTTCTCGCAAACGGTGGCGACAGTATGACATCTTATTAAACAGAATTTCAAACTGGAAGTGAAATTATACTGAACGGTACGAGTTACCATGAACACTGTTATCAGTGAGTCCTAGTTACGCTGAACGCAGTTAATTTCCAGACAAATTCATAAACAGTCCAAATACATGAGTAGATGAAGTAAGTTCAGCCAAACAGAAAATATCACAGCAGTCATTCAAAACCGATAAACATGTGCAGCAAAGGATAGCGAGTGGCTAGCCTTGCGAATAAAACAAGTTCGGTGCTTAACCAACTTTTCAAATTTTCGATTTCGCAGTGGAATTTCATTCTGTATCCGAAGAGAAATCACCAGTAAATTTAAATGGAGATTTGCGATTCAGCTGACGACGTGACGACTGTAATTTTATACATCTAGGTTTGCAATATAGATTTTAGTTTTGCAGAAATAGCTGTCGCATGCTGTTTTACCCAAAAGCGAACGTGGTTTATCTGCTGTCCTACATCACCTATTTCGTTGTTTATTTTCTCTGCTTGCTATTTTTTTAGAACTAACACTGTTGTTGTATGCGTGCGTGCGCGCGCGTTTGTGTGTGTGTGTGTGTGTGTGTGTGTGTGTGTGTGTGTGTCATGCACGCAGCATCTTTTTACGTTGTTAGTTTTTAGAAAATAGGTTAGTTTTAATTATTGTCACCCCTCTGAACACACTACCCTTCAAACAATAAAGTACGGTCGTTAATGTACAATAAAGATAAAAACGCAAAAAAATCAGACAAGTGCTCTCCTTTCCAATTTATTGCACATTACCATAATATTGCTTTAGCACGACAGCCATAAATTTGCAGCGCAGTACGGTACACGCGCGATTTTTTTCGGTCTTGCTAGATAATGGCTGCGTTTTTCTCAGTTCGTGTGGAACTGCTGTCACAGCATTGGAATACTAAGTGCGGTACTCCTGTTGTCAGTACGTGGGGTTCACACGTAAAAATACGTGCACCAAATCTCTTCCATTACTAGTTGTCTCGAAATAACGAAAAGCAGGTTTACCCCACATAAACTCAGCGAAGTACGAAATTACATCATCATTTGTACTAATTGCAGCGAGTTAAATGTGCGGACAACTAGATTCGGAAGCACCTTTCATTGCCGTAATAAAATTTAACCTGTGCTTTTCATCCTTAGAACCACGACATGAAAACTAAGAGGCTTATTAAGGCGTATGCCGTAGAACAATTAAAGCTTAAACATAATGAATGGATATTCTGTGCGCCGGAAGAGAAACGTAAATAAACGTTGAGCTCTGAGGAAAACATCCATGATCCCAGTGTCGCTGTTTTTTCAAAATCCCTTCGAATGTTCCCTTCAGTGTAAACACTAAGGGACACGTGTGATTGAGTACCTACATGACACAAATTTTGTTAACAATGGCTGTATTATTTATTGCCTAAATCCCGTAGCTTGCTGATACTAGTGCTCTTGTCAGTAATTCAAATATTTAGAAATGTTGTTCCTGTTTTGTAATAGTCGTCAGCGATTTATTCATCTTAAGGCATCTTAATTTATACAATTAGAAGGCTTTATAGCTTTCTAAGAAGAGTTCATGAAATCCACGAATGGAAAGACATCTTACGTGGCTACAGAAAATATGAGATTGCTTCATAAATGCAAGTTGGAATTCCGTTTGCTGTGGGTGTATTTATTGACTGTACTTATTTATTTATTTATTGAAAATTGAGTTTTCATATTGTCATTTAGAGATAGAGTATTGATCTGTGATCAGTACAAAGTAGATTCTCAGGTGGAGAAATTCGAACATTTCTGATATATTCTTCTGTTTTAGTTCAATAATGACAGCAGCCCGAAGGTAGCCAGAAACATTTGCGCCTCATATGAGAATAATTCCTTTCAACGGATCACGGCAATGAAATTGTATTCCCGTTTTAAGCAGCATCATTTCGACGTATTGATTCTCACTTTCAGGAAGAACTTCGGCTTATGATGATCATTGGAGCGCGTTAATCTACGATAATCCCCATCAGGATACTCCAAAAGTGGTACATGTGATTAACTATAATCTTTCCGCTATCGAGAAACATTTGCTGCAATGAGTAAGGTTGAAAAATCAGTGTAAGTGTACATCAATCTCTAAGCAAAAATTATCTGGAGCAGATGTAGACTCTGAACAAATATTATTGGTTACAAACTATTGGTAAAACCGAAGAAACTGCAAGAAAATATGGCATAAGCAGATGGAACCTTCGTAAATCAAATTAATCTTGACTTGCAGAAACAGAGGAAAGTAACACACTAAAACAATGTTTATATATATACACATGTGGCTTCTATTCCGAAAGAACAGACGTCACCTTCTGATCCTGAATTTGTTATGACATCAATTGAGAATGGGCGAAGCTGAAAATGTGTCCCAGACGGGATTCGGGCCTTGATATTTATACAGCTGCTTTTCTTTTCTCCAAAATTTCTTTAATTTTCCTTCCTCTCTCCACCTCCTAGTTTTTGCTTTTTCTGACGCGTTTGTCCGCTAGCCAGTCCTAATTAGCTATTTTGCAACATTTCAACCTAAAATTTTATTTTGCTGCATTAATTTTGCTGCATTCTTATATTTATAGCTGTAATTAATTAAGTTCAGTATCTCCTTTGACATCCAATGTTTTCTACTACTCCTTATTTCCACCTGTTAGATCCTCTGTTCACTTCACTATTTCATCTTTCAAAGCTAAACATTAATTCACATTCACCGAATAAATGACATCAACTGCGAATGGGCGACGGACTACCTAAGCACGCGTCCCGCCATACACAAATTTCCAGCTTTACCCTGTTGGCAGCAGGTGCGGTGATCACTGTGACCCTAGTGGTGTAGTGGTCAGCGCAACTGCCTAGAAAGCGGGAGATGGAGAAACCAGTACTAAGCAAAGAAAAGAAAGCGGAAAGATAGGTAGTTTATAAAGAGGGGCTATACAAGCGAAATTAATTTAAAGGCAGTATTTTAGAAAGGGAAGCAGATGAGAATAAAATTGAAGTTACTTACTAGAAGAAGTAATTGTAAGTCCACTGGAAGACCTAAATCTAAACAAGGGTCCTGTAGTAGACTACATTCCTTTAGAGCTAAAGGTTTCCTTGTGAGAGTTAGCCAGAACTAAACTGTTCGCCCGGTTAACTATTCCACCAAGTTTGCAAGATGGATGAGACATGTTAAATACACTCATACTTCAAGGAGAGCGTAATAATTCAAATTTTAAAGAAAGCAGGTGCAGGCACAAGTGAATATAGCAAAACTATTATTTCAATAATTCATGTTTGCAAGATATTAACACGAATTATGTAGGTCTACAGAAGAATGAAAAACTGGGAAGAAGAGTGTAGCATTAGAAGAAATACAGAAACACCTGTGGCAATACCAACTTTATGATTTATCGTAGAAGAAAGGTTAAGAAAAAGTGAATCTATGTTTATTGGTTTCAATATATTGAGAAAGTTTTTGATAATATAACCTAGAATACCCTCCTGCATATTCTGAATCAGTAATGATAAAATACATGGACCGAAAACTTGTAAAAACTTTGACAGAAACGAGTTATAACATTCCAAAGGCATGAAAGGAACATAGCGGTTGGAGAGAGAGTAAGACAGGTTTGAAGCCTTTACCCAATATTATTTAATCTGTACAATGAACAAGCTCTGAAGGTTAGTAAGAAGAAAATTGAGAATAGAATTTAAGTCAGGTTGAAGAAATCAAAATTCTGATATGCTCTGCCTATGACATTGTAACTCTGCTGGAGAGAAAAAAGAATCTAGAAGAACAACTAATAGAACGGACTATCTTGAAACTACAGTATGTATATATTTTCATTTATTAATGCAGACAGCATGAAAATTTAAACATTTGTAAAATGGTGGCACCAGCTTCTGTATTCCGCCATCAAAGGACTCTATAGCTTCACGGAAATGCTTTTTTGCAGTAACAATGTGATAACTACTGATACTAAGGCTTGTGGAAATTTCTGATTCAGCTCCTCAAGGGTGAAGCGCCTGCTTTTACTAACTGCTTCATCAACTTCTTGTATGAAGTCTTCATTCACGACAGTAGGCCGTACAAATCAAAACTGGTGTTTCACTATTGACTAGCTGTATCAGAAATTAATTATCCAAAATTTTGTTTTATAGCTTCAATCTAATATATAAAAATAAATGTTTGTGTGTTCGTATTTTATGCGGAGCCGTACCGTTCAATTGATTCTGCACTTTCGCGATGTTCATACGCACCATTACTGTACGACAAATAGATATGACGTAATAAGCAATGAAATGCGCGGAAAAGTGCTGCATCATGCAACGCCTGCTTCTAAACCAGTGTACCGATTTCAACCAAATTTGGTAAACATATTCCTTCCATAAGGTAAAAAACTGACGTAGGGGTAAGAACTGCTTACGACATGTAGTCCAGGAGATATGACGTCAGAAACATATGATTGAAAACCTGTGGCATCATGCGAAATGCGAATAAGTACAATTTATTCATCCTAAAATCTTCATGACATTTTGGACACTTGAGATTCAAAATAAGTGGAATGTCACTGCCACATAAAATTTTGGATGCTGCATGACGGAGAACACTTTACATATGGACTTCGTCAGATTCTACATTTGTATTCCGATCCGGATGAAATTTTTAAATATGATGATCAATTCAGTTTTTCGGTGCAGTATTAATATATTCAGATTACCTACAATCATTTCAATTAATTAACATGACTAAACAGTTAATTTTCAGATTTCGGCGAAGTTTCGAATGAAATAAAATTTCTGAAAATTCTAGCAGCTCTCTGGAAGTTACGTTACATTTTTCAGGGTGATAATCACCAAAGAAACATTTAAAATATGTATGACGGCTTTTTGGCTGTCAGTTTTAATGCGTAACAAGCGTACCGAATGATTGGGGTGAAAACCACCAGCAGAAGGAATTGTTGTTCCTCACGCTGAAATGGTTGGACGGAAATGAATGAAATGTAGAATGAAGATAGCTTATAACCCGAATTAATACATTGTCTACCTTTCGTAAGCTTCCGAGCGTGCATGTTGGAGGGTACGTTACAACAAAAATCCAAACTATTTGACAGGTCACCATGAAAGTCAGGAGTTAAAGACATGTTTTCATGAAGGAGATTTTTAACACTGCGGAGAGCACCTTGCGACTCTGACACTCTGTCACCATGGAAATTGGCGCAGGGGGGCAGAGATAAGTTGGAGGATGATACGGATAGAGAGAGAGGAGCGGAGGAGAATGAGAGAGGGAAGACGGTGACAGACAGGTGAAAGCGAGGGGGAGGACGAAGTGAACCGAGAAACTGACAGGAGACGGGGGAGGAGCAGGTGAACAGAGAGAAAGAGAGGGTAGATGAGACCATGAACAGAGAGAGAAAAGGGAGGGGAGGAGACAGAGAGAGAGGGAAAGAGAAGGTGATCAGAGAGAGAGAGAGAGAAGGCAAGGAGAGATTTTCTAATTGAAAATTTAAATATATAAACACCCGGGCGACTCTGGGTTGTCAGCTAGTATTGGACAAGATAATAAGACCTAATTAAAGAATAATGTTTATTATGGGAAAGTGATACTAAAGATTTTCAGTCGATGTAGCTCCATGTTGTTATGCAGATCGGGACTGCGGCGAGTCGAGTTTTAATTCGATGTAATTATTCAAATCTATGTTGTTTTATTTAGGCGATCGGTTTCTGTATTACATTAATACCATCTTCAGACCACGTGGTAGCATCCACCCATTCAAGTGAACATTAAAAATCACCATATATACCAGTTCCTTAAATATTTCCCCCTGCTCCTGAACAAACCTGTGTCACCTGATCAGGTGACGCTCACATTGCGCTCACTATATTGAAATCCATTAAAAAATATTTCCATTAAAAAGCAACTGACGTAATTTGAAAGAATAATTCAAGGACCCATGTAAATTGTTACGAGAAAACTCTGACAGAGGTGGCACACGTTGAACGTATACGCAATAATGAGTAGATTTTCCCTTTGGTGTATCATCTACACTACACAAAAAAAATGCAGTATTAAAAATTCGAAAGTATGAGTCGTCTCCTTTAATCCGGTCTTCCTCCTCTTCCTGCTAATAAGTACTCGTGTTAACAGTAAAACAATTTTAGATCTAATTGCAGCAATAACACAACAAAATAAAACATTTACAATTTAATGTAGCTTATAAAATGAATTTACCTCTTCCTGATAACAAAAACTGAAAATTTTCGTAGTAAATTATTCCGGTATAACTTTATTAACTTCAGATTTGGAAGCAGTTAGAATCAAATGTAGAGGATTAGAATCTCGCCAAGTAAAACTTGAAATTGTTTATTATATAATGTCATGGATGTAATCTTTGGTTTTCAATTAGCAAATTATAAAGAACCGCGTACATGAACAAATGCGCTTTCCTGCCAGCTTTTGGCTTCAATTGGTGAACGCTGTAAAGCATACAGAGTCCACAGAGGACTTTTTTTTATCGAGAGACAAAAAATTGAGCGCTGCTGTGGCTGCTGCCGCCAATGTTAACTGTATCTTTATTTGAATTTCAAATATCACGTACAGATTTCAAAACTAATAAATTGTGAGCATGGAAATTGCATTCAATAAGTGCCAAGAAAATCCTTTTATGTTATTCAAAATCGCTTAAAGTGTGTGTGAATGTGTGTGTGTGTGTGTGTGAGAGAGAGAGAGAGAGAGAGAGAGAGAGAGAGAGAGAGAGAGAGAGAGAGAGAGTCTGTGTGCGAGAAAGAGAGAGAGAAATCTGATGCACGAGAAACGTTGAGAAAGTGGACCATGTAATTTAGGCTTCGGATGTGTGACATACTTGCTGATACGAATACTCATTCAACGATGAAATTTAGTTGCTGTTATCTGTAATACGGGAACACGGTAGTGTAAAAATAAATGTCACTTAGAGAAGCAGAATAATATTTTTGTTAACAATATAAATGATTGTATAGCATAGAAATTCGAACATGTAGAGATATGGTATTGTTTTCTAGTTTTATTAAAAACTCTTAGTACAAACTTAATAGTCACACAACATGTAAAAATGATTGAAATACAGATTCCGAAATAAAGTTCTACATCGACATAGATACTCTTCAATCCACCATATAGTAGAGCGGAGGGTAATTCTTACCATTACTAGTCAGTTCCCGAATTCACAAAAAGATACACGGAAAACGACTGTTGACTTTCGCTGACACTCAATGACTGTCGTCTGGCACCGGTAAATTGCTCAAAAAGACGCGCATTTATCTCCGTCGCAAATTTCCAGTCGACTCTTACGTCGTCCTGCGACTTCTATTTTTCCATCTACACAATTCACGTTCAGAGCAATACCTATTTTGAACAGTACTGACACTTAGGCGTTCTTACCACTTTCGTTCAACCAATACTTCACCGCTTTTTTCTTTGTCTGATAATGTAATTGTAGTTGCTGGTGTTGCTTTCGGAGATAATTGATGATGCTACGTGGCACTATCACTCGAAGAGTCTTCATGTGTGCAACTTTCTTCCGTTTCTTCGCCATCTGCAGATTCACAGTCTGCAATATCGAGTGTTTCAGTCGTTTCTAGCCACATGTATGCGCTATTTACATGCTCGTCTATGTGATATCGCACTTCACATAGTTTTCTGTTGATTGCTTCATTTGGCGGCTGTGGTATATCTTCATGGCAAGCAGCAAAACATTTACAGGGTTTGCCATCACCTGTGAGTGGAGATTGAATGTTCATCGTAAAGTGGCTTGCGGAGTATAGATGTAGATGTACAGAATATTTTTCACATCTCTAACCATCTAACCACATCTCTAACCTATGCTTACTTTCAGTGATGGTGTGGATTGCAAATAAAGGTTTTTGAGAGACCTGAAGTACCTGTGGGCCACAACATGGTAATATATTTTAGAAATGAAGACATGCGGAGAATAAGCAGTCCCCCCCCCCCCCCCCCCAAAGAAAAAGGCAAAACGGTCCACGAAGGAATCAAGAAAAGCAAGGAAGAGGCTCAAGTTACAAGATGAAGCTAGGAGAGAAGAGGAGCAAGGAGTGTTTTATTCATCTGGGCAGTTTTAGTTCCAAAAACGTATATCAAGATACAGAAAAAAGATTTTCAAGCTTCAAAGTTGAATATCTCGGTTCAATGTATTTTTAAAATGGTTTCAAATGTTCAAATGTTTGTAGAGTCTATGGGACTTAACTACGGGGTCAGCAGTCCCTAAACTTACAAACTACTTATGAACTACTTACAACTAAGGACGGCACAAATATCCATGCCCGAGGGGGGATTCGAACCCCCGACCGTAGGGGCCGTGCAGACCGTGACTGAAGCGCCTCAGTCTCCTCGGCCACCACGGCCGGCTAAAATGGTTTCTCTGGTAACTCTTAGTGTAATGCTCATATTGTCTTCTAATTTTTAGTGAACACTCACCATACCATGATCTACAGCATGGACGAGAAGATGTGAAGAAAAATGAGAATAGTATGATTTATGAGTTTTTTGTTTGTTCTGTATTTTGAACGAAAAGCTGTTTATATTTTAATTTTTTAATAAAAACATTTACACACAGAGAACTTTGATGATTCTAGAGAATGTTGTAACTGTGTATTATACCTATAATTCTAAATGAAAATAAATGTAAAATATTGAATACTTATTGTTCTATAACGAAAAATGTGATAATATGCACATTTTCATCGACAATTGGGATTTTAGCAACCTACATTGTAACTCAAATATCTCTTTACATTGTTGCCAGAGCATCTATATCTCTGCAAAAAAAATCATAGTATTCTCTTGTATACTTTAGAGGGGAAAAATAACAAATCACTCAATATTTGCAATGTAATAACTGGATTACCCCATTAAGTATTTTGTATCACAATTCAAACCTACAAATTTTTCTTTCGGAATGAAGCTTGAATCCCTATTATTGGGTTCACAACAATTGTTTCAAAGAGCACAATGAATGATCAACGCCAAATCAACGCTGACTGACGGTAAAAGATATTTACCGGTAAATATTTTCCATTCATTCTTCGCATCTCTTCATCTTCCTCCTATTTTTTTATTATTATTTTTTAAATTATATAATATTGAACGAAGATACGAAACTGTATTTATTGTGCTGACAGTGCTGAAGATAGGTTACATGGAGTCAGTAACAACATGCAGTGATGGCTGAGTCCCTAGGATTCACGTTATGAAAAATTCAGACAAGGAGGCTACAAGAAACATGGTTTCCGCTACAGCTGCTGTTAATAAGCGAAGTGTAACTGAAGGAGAGACAGTTGCTGAAGCTTCTACGTAGGAGCTCAGTGTAAGGAGAAGGATTAAGAGGAACAATAATGGAGGATAAAGAAACAGGTGGCCATTTGCAATATACTACTGGAATGTTCTAAACGTACATGTTCACAAACTTCATTTTTGAAATTTAGCGAAAACCTGAATATCCATCACTGCAGTTCAGATCTCTCCTAAATGATTGAAATTAAACTCACCAAGATTGGTACACAGCATTTCTTCTACTTCCGTTGTTAATATTATCTGAAATTTACACAACATGCTGATTTATATCTCTGATGTTTGAGCTTATGTTTTATTGTATTACTTAACTAAATATTGTCTGTAGACTCACGTTTTTGTAAGTTATACAGTTAGTTGTACCAAAGAAGGAAAATGGCCCCTAAATGCAACTCTCTTCTGCTATTTATTCCTTTATTCCTATTCATTCGATGAGCGTACGTGTTGTTCGGGTGCTCGCTGTCATTGACATAGAAGTGGGCTGGTACTCCATCCTCTTAAAACGAAATACTTTCGCGGGCGACAGTCTCCAAGAACTGCTATGGCACATCTTGCAGGAACACTAGACAACGCCGGACATTTAAACTAGGAGGCAGCAAATAAGGTCCTATTAGGTAATGTTTGACAATACTCTTCCATACTCTTGCCAGGGAATTGTTGCTGGTGACCACAGACGTAGGTGACGTGTTTGACCTGGCTGCTGACATACAACCCAGGTATTGAGACTGGTGGTCTTCGCTCTGAGGTAAGAGCTACGTTGCTGTTATGTCTGCAAAACAATAAATATGCATTTCCGACCATTGGCTCATTATCTCAATGTAATCGCTTGTGGAACCCACTGTGATCTATTTCATTCTATCCAAAAGCTTTGACACACCCTATATTTGCAAACAGTAAAATTATCAACATCATTTAAAATACTGGAACTGCAGATAAATAGGTATTAGATTCGTGTCGGGATAGCTCAGTGGTACAGCGCTTGACCGCGTAAGAAGAAGGTCCCAGGTTCGAGTTCCGGTTCCAGCACACAATTTCAATCTGCCATGAAGTTTCATATCAGAGCACACTCTGCTACAGAGTGAAAGTTTAATTCTGTTAGATTCGTGTTCAGGAGATAATCTAGGATGATTTTGTGTGAAAAGAGTAAGGGGACAGGTCCCTGAATGGCGTGTATTTTCAGAATTATGTTCTCTCTCACAACATTACTGATGTATAGAGGGTAGCTCAAAATTTTAACACACAACAATTAGTTAAAATAATTGAGACATTTATTATGTAATCTTGAGAACAGTATGATGGAGAAATTAGAAGTCAGAGACAGGAAATTCCTCAGAAAGTTCCTTGTCCCAGAAGAAGAAGATGGGGTATTCATAAGGTGACATAACTCAGAGCTCTAAGAAAATATTGAGAGGCTCTCTGACTGCAAGAAGGGCTTTCAAGAGCCATGTTGAAGATTGTCTCCAAATAGATTGACCAACCATCTGTTCACCGTCTGGTGAAACAGGAAGGTTTGCACCACTTCACTGACAGAAACCGGGAAGGACATTAAAGAACTGGGAATAACGTATCTTCAGAACAGACAGTCTGTTAGACACACCCTGAACGAAATCCGGGGATTTCATGATAAGTCTCAGAGGAAAGGTACCCTGGACAGAAGAAGATAAATGTTGTAGTCATGAGTAAAGGTCAAAGCTGAACAGTTGAAAAAGCGTAGTCCATCCATTCGAAACAAGAAGAAGAAGAAGAAACCAGCGATCTTTGAGAGAGTCGACAGAACTCATAAGCCGTTATCATGCACCGAAAATGATGATCAAATGTTCATGTTAGTAAAGCTGAACTTAGAAACTACTTATGAACTACCATATACTAAAAACATCACAAATATCCATGCCCGAGTGGGGATTCGAACCCTCGACCGTAGCGGCCCTGCAGACTGTGACTGACGGGCCGCAGACCGCTCGGCCACCTCGGCCGGCAGAATAATAATCATCATGTATGATCAATTACTGTGACATACATTTTATGTGCTATATGCCGTGTACACGTTTGCCCATAAACCATAAACTGTGCATTTCCGACCTTTGGTTACTTATCGCAATATAATCCGCGGTGGGTCAGCTACAATCTGTTTTTCTTTACTCTTACTGAGAAGGCGCCTCGCTGCGGAGGACGCGATTGCTCGCCGTTGGAGCAATACACTAAGAGTTATCAGGGAAACTATTTTAGAAATACGTTGAACCAAGAATTCAACTTTGAAGCTTGAAAATCTTTTTTCTGTATCTTGATATACGTTTTTGGAACTAAAACTGCCCAGATGAATAAAACACTCCTTGCTCCTCTTCTCTCCTAGCTTCATCTTGTAACATGAGCCTCTTCCTTGCTTTTCTTGATTCCTTCGTGGACCGTTTTGACTTTTTAGGGGGGGGGGGCTGCTTATTCTCCGCATGTCTTCATTCCTAAAATATATTACCATGTTGTGGCCCACAGGTACTTCCAGTCTCTCAAAAACCTTTATCTGCCATCCAAACCATCACTGATAGTAAGCACAGGTTAGAGATGTGGTTAGATGGTTAGAGATGTGAAAAATATTCTGTACATCTACATCTATACTCCGCAAGCCACTTTACGATGAACATTCAATCTCCACTCACAGATGATCTCAAAACCTGTAAATGTTTTGCTGCTTGCCATGGAGATATACCACAGTCACAATGAAGCAATCAACAGAAAAAACGCGTGAAAACTATTTGAAGTGCGATACCACATAGACGAGCATGTAAATAGCGCAGACATGTGGCTATAAACGCTCGATATTGCAGACTGTGAATCTGCAGACGGCGAAGAAACGGAAGAAAGTTGCAAACATGTAGACTATTCGAGTTATAGTGCCACGTAGCATCATCAATTATCTCCGAAAGCAACGCCAGCAACTACAATTACATTATCAGACAAAGAAAAAGCGGTGAAGTATTGGTTGAACGAAAGTGGTAAGAAACGCCTAAGTGTCAGTACTGTTCAAAATAGGTATTGCTTTGTCCGTTCTGAACGTGAATTGTATAGATGGAAAAAGAAAGTCGCTGGACGACGTAAGAGTCGACTGGAAATTTGCGACGGAGATAAATGCGCGACTCTTTGAGCCATTTACCCATGCCAGACGACAGTCATTGAGTGTCAGCGACACAACTTTGCGTGATTAGGCGTTAGAGATTGCCAACGCGATAGGCGCTAAAGAATTTACAGCTTCTCAAAGTTTGATTAGTCACTTCAAAATATCACATAAAATTGTGGCATGAAAATTAACAAAATTTGTATCGAGAAACAGGTCGGAAAATGAAGTGACTCAAATGGAAATGATTGAAGCTTTTCTTACGACTGCAAAAAATAAGATCGCCAGTTTTAGTAAATCTTACGTTTACAATGCAGATCAGTCAGGTTTTTAAAAAGAAATGCGTGTGGAAAGAACACTGTCATTCAAAGGGGAAAAACATATTGAGGCAATTGCGCAGTCCACGACTGCACTCACCCATTCACACACTATGATGCTCATAAGTAGTCTGGATGGTTCATTGCTGCCTAAACTATATGTGTGTCTTCAAGAACCAACTGGACGTTTTGGACCAAACATCTTGTGTTAGACGCATCGAAGTCTGGGAAAACGAGAAATGATAACGTTACACTTTTCGTGCGCCATGCTTTTCTTCCGTTCTGCGGGAACAAATCTCTTCTCCTTGTAGATCCGTGATCAGGTCATAAATAACTGATTCGTTAAAAGCTGTATTTCGAGCTCACCTTCGCAAAGAAGTAGAGATACTTTAGATTCCACCCGGCACGACGAACGTAATTCAACCATTAGACAGAGAATTTTTCCGCCAGTGGAAGGCATTTTACAGAAAACTAACAGAGAAAATTATTGTGTGTAAATCACTGCTGTTTCCTGTCTGTCACCGTGACAATTTTCTCAAGTTGCAATCAGTCAGACATTATCAGTTTTCCTGCCCACGGTTTTAAAATGTGATTAAATATGCGTGGTACGCCTCGAAATATACTGATAGTAGGCACGATTCCTTCCCAACAGCGGCCGAGTTTTGTCCACGGACGTCTAACAACGCTTGTACGTTCTTGGTGCACAAAAAACTATGTTTTGAACATCGTATCAATATTATTCATTTTTGCGGTAATTACAAGAAATAAAAGTTTGACGTGTTCTAAACCGTATATGTATTTGTGTCTTTATCATAGCTATTTGGAAAGAATGTTGTAGATAACTTATCAGCTACATTTGTCAACGAATTTATTATCATCGTATTTATTAATTATCGTACGATCTCTTTCACTGTGCGAATCAGCTCTCTCACTGCTGTGGCAGGAGAGCGGCGCGTAGCTAACGCCACCTTGTCCATAGATGGCGTTGGTATAACGTAGCGAGAGAGGTCAGGGTTATATAACAGGCAGTTATAAGCGCGGAAACCATGCGACAATAATACAAGTTTTTACAGACTTCCTGGTCATGGCAGCAGCTAACAGTCTGTATGCAGACTTCCTTCAGTGTTAACTCACAGTGGTAAAAATAGTAACACAGGTTTCGACGTGACAAGTCTGACCACTCCCTTGTAAGAAAAGTAATTGCTAAACTACAATATACAGTTGTTTGGAAAATATAACATTAACAATTAAACATAAAATTCAGCATTCATTAGATTTTACATGATCTACATTTACATGAATGCATGTCACATTGAAGTGCATGGCAGAGGATTCATCGAACCAAGTTCCTGAACAGTGTCAACTTCGTTTGATGTAAACCGTTGCTTCTTCTTCTGATTTTGGCTTGTCATTTGTGTTTTGGCTCTTAGTATTGACGACGATTTTGGCTTTATATCTTGATTCATCTTACTTTGGGTGTTTATTGTGGTGTCGCACAAGTCCAAAGTGCGCGCCACCTACTTTCGCCGCGCGCCGCCATGCACGCACGGCGCGGCGCTCTTACGACGTCAGCCACGAGCGCCCTCTGCGACAACTCCGCTCGTGGCCACCACTGAACGACATCGTTCACTTGGGACTGAGATAGGAACCAGTTAACACTTCGGAATCAGATAGGCACCAGTGAAGACTTGGCTATCGGCCAGGCACTAGGCAGGCCTCTAGCTCAACTATGTATCAGCATTCTGCCGTACTGAACTACGTAAAAGTTAAGTATTGTATAAATTCTGTGCAATATATAGCTCGTTCTAATTTACTCTAGTGTTTCTAGTTTCTGCTGTCCCACTGGCTGCTCACCTTCGTACCTGCACAAGCGTGCGTCCTTTATTCCTGTGTCGGTCTGTCTACTCGGCCACCGACACCTACGACGGAAACGAGACACAAAAGCGGCGACGAGGCTGGGACACAAAAGTGGCGACGAGGATGGGATACAAAATTTGCAGCCATTGATTATCGTGGGTTGTTGGCTGGTGTGTTGTATTGAAACTACTGGGGGCCGTTAATCTCTTAGTTCGGGAATTAGCCACTAACACACGTTTTAAGGTTCATCTTAATCAAGTTAAGCTTGTCACTTCTCATGCCACTTCATAGTGCATGGGTCCTTGGATAATGGGGGAGGGGGGAAGGAGGTTGAGAGGTCCCGGCTCCTGTTTCTTAGATTGACCCTGTCCCTAATTGCTGGCCCAAGCACTATCGATCTCTTTGTGCTTTCACCGCTCGTGGCGCTGATGATTTATCGTGGGTCGATTGCCTTGTGACGTGTGTTTTCCTTGCTGCGGGTGGCTCTAAGGTGGCGGACCCAGGCAGGTGGAGGGAGTTGCTGCGTGGATAGTGGAAAGAGTATCAGGCAGTGAGTTTGATACGATACATGACATCGTCAGAGTCGAGTTATTTTGATTAAGGGGCCGTGAGGAGCCATGCATGCCATGAGCTGAAGAGGTTTCGTGCGGAGAGGCCTTTCTGTTACAACAGTATCTCGGTGTGGGCTGTTTACTTCGTCTCTTGGCTATGTGGTCGCGTTCCAATCGGCCGTGCGACACCGCACTGTACCTCGTCAAGCGTCGGAGCTGTCAACGACTGGTAGAGTAGTCCGCACTTAGCCCCGGCTGCGCCTCGCGTCGTTCCAGCCGCTTTTCATCTGGGATGTAAGAAATGTTTCCGGGCGTTGGTTGACACCCTCCTCCTACACCATCGCGAGGGTGCCTGCACTTGTCGTGAAGTACGAAATATATTTAAGTTAAGTAACTGGTAAAACCTGCTCCGCAAATTTGTGTGTGTGAAATTGTTACGATCGGTTTTCGTTCCCCAAGGGCCGTCGTTGCCTGTGTCTACGTCGTTAGTTGTTTATTCATGTGTTATACCGCAGTTTTAGTTCAATTCAACTGTATTATTCTTTCCCCCTTTTTCTTTTTCTCGTTACAGATATTTTTCCCATAAGCTTAACAAACATTTGAACAATTTTTGATATTTTTCCCTATCTGACGCATCGCCACCCCGCGGTTGTAATTTGGCGTGCTATCCGTTTGTGTAAGCCCCTTTGTCCCAGAGCTGTGGTTCTTATTGACCGTTGGACACCTTATTCCTCTCCTTTCTGTTTGAGTCAGCTCATCTGTTTACCTGTGTGGATGTATTAAATTAACGACTGTGATTTTGATAAGTAAGCTGAACTCTTTTCATCCTAAGTGAAGGGTTCAGTTGTAAATTTTATTGTGTTGTTTTATTGGCCTTCTGCCTATTGATATTATTCAGCAGTTTCCTGCTACCAGCCTCTATAAGAAAACTCAAACTTCATTTAAATGTTCGAGCTAGTCTTTAGTGTGTTTTGGTAATTGTGTTTCTGAAGGGCTGTGTTCACGTAAACTTGGGAGCCCCACTTTAGTGTGATTTTGATAAGTAAGCTGAGCTCCTTTCATTTAAAGTTCAGGGCTCATTTGTAAATTTTGTGTGTTGGCCTTCTGCCTATTGGTATCATTGAGCACAGTCTCCTGCTGCCAGCAGACTTAAATTTTTGAGCTCGTCTTTATTGTGTTTTGGTAACTGTATTTTTGTAGATGGCTGTGTTCGCTTAAATTTTGGAGACCCGCCATCATGTGATTTTGGTAACTATGCTGAGATGTTTCATTTAAATGGCAGGGGTCATTTGCAATTAATGTTGTATGTACAAGGCTTGCCTTTCATTTAAAATTTTACACTATTGTTTAAATTGCTGTGCTCATTGTGACTTTGCATTTTGAAGAGTTGGTTTACTAAATTTGGAGCCTCATTAACTTATCAGAAATCGCTTTTCTCCGCTTGACCTCATGCCTTAATTAAAACAAATGGAACCTGAACTGAGTATGCCTGCTTAATTTCACCCATCAACAACCCACCCTCTCATTTCCATTCGATAATAGCTCCCGGGAAATAGGAACACCTAAATGTTTCTGTTTTCGATCTAATTTCTCTTATTTTACAGGATCATGTCTTCCTATGTAGGTGGGTGCTAACAATATATGTTCGCATTTTGAAGAGGAAAATTTGTGAAAGAAATTTCGCAAATAGATCTCGCCGCAACAAATAACGCCTTTCTTTTAATGACTTCCATCCCTACTCGTGCTTCGTTTCCGTGAAATCATCTCCCCTATATCGCGATAATAAAAAACGAGCTGCCCTTCTCTAAATTTTCTCTAAATAGTTCGTCAGTCCCAGCTGGTGTGGATCCCACAATGCGCAGCAGTACTTCAAAATAGGACGCACAAGTGTAAAGTAGGCAGTTTCCTTAGAATTGTTGCATCTTATAAGCGTTCCGCCAATGAAACATAGTCTTTGGGTCGCCTTCCCTGAAATATTTTTGTGTTATTTCCAATTCACGTTGTTCGTAATTGTTACTCGTAAGTATTTATTAGAATTCTTTCAGTGGACACATGGAGGACCTCACACTTATTAGTGAGTATATTCTAATCCATGCTGTCTTTTATCTTTAATTGTTATTGTTATCTTTTCCTAACAATTTCATATTAATTTCTGGCATATTACTGTTCTTAGATCTGACTTGTGAAGCAGACAAAATTAATTTTGTCGAAACATAAGTACAGGTTTTAAACACATTTTAAGCCAATGGTTGACTGCTATTTATTGAAAACGTTTATACCTCCTCAATACTTGATCTAATCATCCAATCTCCATCATTCGTCTGTAGTACCACATTTCAAAAGCTTCTAACATCTTGTCTTAACTACTTATGTCCTCATTTTACTTTCAGAAAGGACTTCCTAACCTCTTATATATCAAAATAATTTACGAAAACTAAAGTCAGTCGACCAGGCCAAACTACCCGACCGATTCCCTTCATTTTTTAAACGAAAGGTATTCTTCCACAGATTTGTCATCAAGTATCAGAATTTACATAACTCTTCCTTTTTCTATATTCAAACACGATTTCCTTCTGTATATGTCTTATGGGGATGTCCTTGCTGTAAACTAAAGTCAGTCGGCCAGGCCGTTCTATCCGACCGATTTCCTTCACTTTTTGCTTTAAACGAAAGGTATTCATTCGCAGATTTGTCATTAAGTATCAGAATTAACAGAAATCTCTCCATTCTTTATTTTCATTAAAACGCGGTATAATTCTGTCCTTGCATTTAATATTTAATCTGTTTTTTTACGATATCTTCGGTTCTAATTAAGGTACGCAGTTATATTTTACCTAACACTCATTGGATCAAGCTCCTTCATTTGCGCTTTTAAACACTTGCGTTGACTGATTCTGAAGAAAGCTATGCTTGAACATTCAACTTTACTTCCACTTTTTCCCAACTTTTTTCTCAGTCCCACTAACGGCGCGAAGTATTCGCACGGGTCCTCTAGTTTTAAATTAAGACTGGATGTAAACAAATTACGCTTCTTCAGAAAAGCTTTTCTTCCCATAGCCATTTTGCATTTTATATCTTCTTTACTGCGTCCATCAGAAGTTATTTTTTTTTATCCAAATAACAAAACTCATCAAATCGGTAACGTCGCTATTTTGTAGATAAACTGCCTAATGGAGGGCCACACCCAGCCTATCTAACCCGCATTAATTTAGGCCAGTATTTGATCCATTTCTGAAAAAAAAACTATTTGATAAAGTAGATTTTAGTACAGTTGACTATTAGCATCATGTAACATACAATAAAAATTTTATGTTACATGATGCTAATAGTCAACTGTACTAAAATCTACTTTATCCATTATATAGTTTTCAAGGAATACCTTTTTTAATTTATTAATAAAAATATTAAGTTTTTTCTGCAGAAAATATTTTTTTTAACTTCGTAATGGGGGAATATTAATGAATGTAGTACCAGAGGTGGTTTTTTATGTGATGCAGAGTCTGAAAATGTTATTCATCTTTGCCGGCCGCGGTGGCAAAGGGGACTGAGGCGCTCCAGTCACGGTCTGCACGGCCACTACGGTCGGGAGTTCGAATCCCCCCTCGGAAATGGATATTTGTGCCGTCCTTAGAATAAGGTAGTTGATAAGTAGTTTGTAAGTTTAGGGACTGATGACCCCGTAGTTAAGTCACATAAGCTTATAAAATCACTTAATCACTTTATTCATCTTTCCATGATAGTTTCTGATATAATGGCGCATATTTATTGAAAATTTTAGTTTGCGGAAAATTGACTTTAAACTTTTGAAATTTGTAACTTACAGTTAAGTAAAACTGTCCTGTTGCAAATTATGGCCCTCCTTTGGCCTTTAGCAGGTCGTCCAGCTTCTTTCTCACCTTCCTGGATATTTTTCTTGCTTTCTTGGCCATATGAGGGGAAGCTCAGTCTGCATCATGTATCCTCATTTTATCGCATTGTTGCAGCCCAGTGATCATATTTTTACCAGGATTCAAATGTTCTAATGTTTGTATAACTTATGGGACTTAACTACGGGGTCATCAGTCCCTAAACTTACAAACTACTTATGAACTAGCTAAGACTAAGGACGGCACAATATCCATGCCCGAGGGGGATTCGAACCCACGAGCGTAGTGGCCGTGCAGACCGTGACTGGAACGCCTCAGTCCCCTCGGCCACCGCGGCCGGCTCACCAGGATTAATTCCCAGCTTTTTCAGTACCCAACACTTTCCAATATTACCACAATTAAATGTAGTAACAGCATCGTGAACTCCTAGTTTCATTGTATGCATGCCTACAAATGCAGTTTGAACAAAACAAACCGCGTGTTTGAAAAGCGTGTTGTTCACGAACAGCAGAAACAAAAGAATACCGACCGTTACATTCCACGGATAGCCAACCCACTCGAGAGTAAAAAAAATCGCACTGACGTGTTTTACTGCCCACTTTAGATTTCTAGTTTTATAAGTTATTGCAAACATGTTGAACCAAAATAATAATCTAAATAATAAAAAAATTTATTAATAAGTGTCTCAAACGCTTTTAGGAAAAAAATAGGTAGTGGCGGGTTCCGAATCACTGATCTTCAGCGTCATAGTCCGTTGACCTTCCCAACTACGCTACGGATATCAATCGACAGTTGTGGTCTTAAATCTCAAACCACGGATGATCGTTGTTAACTGATGCTAATATGGTATTTGTAGACACTAGATTATCATTCACCGTACGAAAAACGATTTTTTTTTTAATTCTTCAGTGCGCCATTGCTTTGAAACGACAACGTGTAAGTTACAATAAGAAAATCATCAAATACACAACGCAAGATGGCGTATGCCAGGGAGAGTTCTGGGCGAGGAATGTCTCATGGCCTCTCCAAGCGGCTGGTTTTCGTTAATTCAATGGAGGGTGTCAAATCTCCGTTATTTTTGCAAATATGTCTCAAACGATACGAGATATGAAAAAAAAACATAAGGGAACAGAGTTGTAGAGAATTTTCTCCTCTACAAATTCGGTTATTCGATTTTCGCATCAGATGAACCGTTTATTTGTAATTAAAATTAATTACAAACGGCTTTTTTTGTAGTAATAACGTATTTCTTGTCCGAAATATTTGAAAAAGCGAGGTTCTGGTCTCTGGTAGCCAACAATTATGTCTGTAAAATTTGGTGCCGATCGGTTAAACGGTTCGACCTAAAAATTGGGAACACGTTAGACAGGCAGACATCGTCAAATCGCCGTTATTTTTGCAAATATCTCTGAAACGCTAAGAGATATGAAAAAAAACATCAGAGCAAAGTTGTAGACAATATTCTCCTCTACAAATTCGGTTATTCAATTTTCGTGTCAGATGAATAGTTAAGCCCTTTATTTTCATTTAAATTTGGAGCTGTCAAAAGACGATCGCAAAGGTCCACTTTTAGTGTTACTACCGTAACCTAAAGTGGGCCAACAATCCCTTACGTGCAATGTAGGGGTACAAAGATCTAAAATATATGCAGAAACGTGGGTGACAGAAAAGTGGGCGTGACATACAAACACACGCGGTAGAAAAATGCTCTTTCAATACTCGAAAAAAAATTCCAGAAAAATCCTTTTCAGAGTACTTAGATGAAACCTTAATCAATCGAAATATGATGAGAACCGAAAATCAAATTTTTTCGACCTTGAATCACGGTGTGGTCCCCTTAAATGTGGTTGGTTGCTGTTTACTTCCCTGTATCATCGCGAATTATTTTAACCAACGTTTAGTCTTCGAGGTGTGTCCACATCTTGAGACAAATTGAACGCGCAGTACAACCGCGGTGGCCAGATAAATTTCAGTGGCCAGGCGCCTTGCGTATTGTGCGCCTGCGGCGCCTGCTACCCGCGGCGCGCTGAGGCTGCGATATTGCGCGGTTCCTGAGGAGGCTGACGTACGGCGCGCATTGTGCGGCCGCATTAGGCCGGCGGCCACCAAAGTAATGGCTCACTGTAAACGGGAAGCCGGCCCGTATTACCCGCCGCCACCTCTTGTTTGCCGGCGAGCGGCTCCACGCGGTGAGGCCAGCAGTGTCGATAAATCAACGCCGGACTTCCCTCTTCCCTCGTCCGACCACGTACAATCTAGGCAAACATCACCATTGTGGAAACAGACATGACCCTATAACACGCACAGCTGCACCGCACTTCCAGCAAATAGCTACTCCCCACAACAACTACTTACTCCGAAAGTACGGCACAACTGTACTGTTAACCCTAACAGGGATTTTGGTTGATCATGTAAACTAAGGCATCTATGATCAGTCTGTGGTCACAAAGTTTACTTTGAAAGAGATCAGGCACTGAATTATAAACCTGCATATCTTTCCCACTTTTTGCACAAAAATACGAGGTATGTCCACAAAGTAAGTTCCGTTTGGTTATATAAACCAAACGTGGACATACAGAAAAAATTTGTTTTATAAAACTCTGCAACTGTTCAACTACTTTTCTACAGAACTCCCGAAATTTTGTAGGCCCTTGTCATTGCGTGGGACAAGTTTTTTTCACCTTTGGCAGTGTTGCTAATCTGGAAAATACCGAGTAGCACCGTGGTTCGGAACTCATGTCAAACTGTAGGTCCCCCTATAACTGGCTGGATAAGTCAGTTCGAAGGTCGGAGGAAGGCAACGGTATACCACCTCCAAACAGGACCATGCCTAGTAAAGCACTGTGGTGTTCAAACCAATCTTCGCATTGTTGACTGCTTTACCTTACTAATTAGCATACTATCTGAACTCTAACAATATACCTCTGACACGAACTAATTAATATTTGCTAATGAAACAAACTTCTGCGGCACCAAGTAATAGAAAATGACTTCAGCTAGTCACATTAATAAAGAATAACAAAAGTTTTGGAAAAGAAAATGGTAACAGACAAATTACATGCGTATCTATTATGCAACAGCGGTATCGGGAAGTTCCGTAATGCAATCAAATGGGAATAAAACCCAATATGCTTAGTGACTAGTATACTCAACTAGTTATTACGAGGTATGTCCACAAAGTAAATTCCGTTTGATTATATAAAAGAAGGTTGCCGCCTGTGTAGTCAATCATGAGGCAAACATGTTCTTTCAGCTCATCATCGTGACAAGTGTTGCCCACCAAGGACAGATTTTAGGTGTAAGGAGAGATGAAAGGAGTCTTCTTCTTCCCTTCACGTTGCCGCCCGACCTCACAAGGCGAATGTGACCAAACAACTCTTACGGGAATTTCACTGGTACGTGTTTGATCATCCTCCGTGCAGTCTCGCTCCTAGCGACTTTCTTCTTACACCTAAAATCTACCCGTGGTGGTCAACACGTCAACGATGATGACGAGCTGAAAGAACATGTTGCCACATGGTTGAATACACAGGCGGCAACTTTCTACGAAGAAGGCGTACAAAAATTTGTGACATGCTATGACAAATGCTTGCAAAATTTCGGAAGTTATGTAGAAAAGTAGTTTAATAGTTGTATATTTTTTGTACAATAAATATTTTTTCTGTATCTGTACACGTTTCTTTTATATAATCAAACGGAATTTACTTTGTGGACTTACCTCGTAATAACTAGTTGAGTATACTTGTAACTAAGCATGTTGGGATTTATTCCCATCTGCTTGCATTACGGAACCTCCCGATTCCGCTGTTGCATAATAATGGCTATGAATGTAATTTGTCTATTACCATTTTCTTTTCCAAAACTTTTGTTATTCTTTATTAACGTGACTAGCTGAAGTCATTTTCTACTACTTGGTGCCGCAGATGTAGCAAATATTAATTAGTTCGTGTCAGAGGTATATTGTTAGAGTTCAGATAGTATGCTAATTAGTAAGGTAAAGGTAAAGCAGTCAGCAATCCGAAGATTGGTTTGAACACACAGTGCTTTACTAGGCATGGAACTGTTTGGAGGTGGTATGCCGTTGCCTTCCTCCGACCTTCGAACTGACTTACTCAGCCACTTATAGGGGACATACAGTTTACCATGAGTTCCGAACCACGGTGCTACTCGGTATTCTCCACATCAGCAACACTGCCAGAGGTGAAAGAAGGGGAAAGAAGGGGAAAGTGACAGATAAAAATCCTGGGATCTGGCGGGGATCGAACCCGAGATCTTTAGATTAGTAGTCTGTCATTCTACCAGTGTGCTACAGAGCCGCTGATAAAACTAATTAAATTCTTTTTTTATAATATTAAAGTAGGTATTACTATGTTTCACAAGTAATGTTACGAAAGTTTTGCTCTCTTTAATTTCTGTATAATTACCGTTAACTACAAAAGTATTGTTGACAAACCTATTTTGTTAAATACATAAATGAAATACTATTAACTGAACCGTATATTAATTTAATCAGTATTATTTACGCTATTTTTTACTATAGCCAGTTGCATGTAATTGTTTAGTTTTCCATTTTAATTAAACTAATGAACTCAATTAACAATACCTAATTTTCAATGACATTGTTTGGAAGATATAAATAGGATGCGTTCGCGGCATGTAATTGAGTATTGTCGTCCTTGATCCGAGGCACAATCCACGGAAGTTCAGAATCTTGTTACATCTTTCTTAGAAGATACAATCCACGTTATTAGGGAATCTAATTTGAACAGCATGTTAAAAGTTCTTAGAGGACATGCGTGCAGAATGTGTATCGACTGTGACTTATCCATATTTGTGCCACACTGAACGCCTCAGACGTGTGTATTCCATAGACAAACTGTGTAAATTTGTATTAATGATGTGTGGAATGTAATTACTGGCTCTAAGTAATTATAATTAATGAAATTTATGCGCTGCCCATAAATGGGTTACAATTGGGCACTAATAATGAATTTAAATGTCAATGATCTGCAATCGTACGTGTTGCCACGTTATTTGTAGCAGATTAGTTTTCCCCCATAAAATTTCAGACAGCTGCTACCCAGAGTAAGGATCAACAAGAACAAAAAGAAAAAACGAACTACGACCCAGTAAGGTACTTACTGCACTGATAAACAATCGGTCGCCAGCGTAATTAGGCAAAAGCACTACGTTTCTACAATTTGAATGCACTAATATGACCTTAATGTGTTGCACTTGCTTCTGTTTAGCAAAGTTATTAGAGTATGTATAAAAAATAAAAAAATTTGTTAAATTTTTATGAGATTATAATCAGTGAAGCATTAGCAATAAAATAATAAAACCATGAACTGTCTCTCATTATTGTGTACTATGATAATCAATCACTACTTTTTCTTTAACCATCAGAAAATGAAACATTAAATACTTTCATCATTGAACAAACCTCTAAAATATATACCATTCAGATTTGCATCTCTAGTAATAAGATACTCGACAGACATTAAATGCAATTGTACATAATACTGTTCAGATTTAGAATTTATTAAGTTGGTACTGATAAAATATTAATACTTCATGATCACCAATTGTTTTCAACTTTTATCACTTTAAGAATCACCATATTTCCTAACATTTATGAAATCACATAATAATCTTAACAGTGCAGGAAACTCTGGTTTTTAGTTGTTTTAGTGCGATAAGGACTCTGTCCAGGTGATTGACATAGGATACAATCAGGGTGAAGATTTTCGTAGTTAAGTTTATATTGTCTGTTATTAAACTTCACAGGTATAACTGTCTTCATAATCATGCACATACAGTCCCAATAGAAATTATTTGTCCTGTCTCAGATGGTAGAGGCGGTAGGCCGTGGCGCAGATGGCTTGATGGCAACTTTACAGTGTGGCTCTTGATGGTAACAAACTCAATATTCGTCATCTTGGTGCCGGACTTTTACCAGTGCGAGCTCACATTAATTCGCCACACACATTGCTGTTCCTCAAATCCACATCCGAGGCGATTTTTAACAATACAGACCAGTTATAGGAGCACCACTTCCTATAGGGCTGCTCTCAGTGAAGACTTACACGTCACTCTCACACACTGCTGCCTCACACAGTGCTCGCCGCATTACGCTCACCAAAAGCACCTTTTCCCTTGCATCAGAATACTTTCTGTTTTAATAGATCTTTTATATTACAATGATTTTAAACCCTAGTGCAAATATCAGCTAAGACATTAATAGTTTTACATAATCATTCATAACTATAAATTCTTTCATCAAAAACAATCCTAATCAACATTTTTGCGTTAATACACTGAAAAAATATAAAATCTGATTTCATAACTGAGTGACCAAAGAAGGTAATGTCACAGACATCACACTGCACAGATTAGTGATAGATATATTAATATTGAACATAACCTACACAATAAAGAAATAAGGAGCTTTAACCTGAAGGTATTACAAACCCACCGTCGCTGTTTAAAGGTACAGATTTATACTTACAAAAAGTTAAGAGCTACAAATTTGTTAGTAATGATAATTATGATATAATTATGTATAGTAATTATGATATTATATAGTATAATTATGATAGTAATGATAACTATAATAGTAAAATATATAATAAAAAGAATTTCATGTTCCCGACCACATGCTACTGCGGCATGTTGTACAATGGTCAAAACAATTAGGGGATCAGCTGAGATAGCTAAGTTCTGAAGCATTGTTATTGGCAGAATAAAGTAAAATCGTTGGAGGTCTTCCGTCGGTTGTACGGAGTGGAGACAACGTTACAGCATCCGAGATAGTGGTAAGAACAGAAAGGTGCTGCAGAAAGGGTTGCTGTTGAGTTTACTCTACCAAACGAATTACACAAGCAGTTTGGTTCAGACAGTGTAGTGAGAAGTTATGGAAAGGAGAGCCATACGAAGGTTCGGTGCGGGACAGATATTGATCGATGTGCCTGCAGCTATTGGAGTGTCCCAAAGTGTAATTTCCGGGACGTGGACGCGATTTTAGACAACAGCAAGAAAGAAGGCAAGGCCTAAGTCTTTCACGGGTAACATCATCAAGAGACGACCGTTATTTCCAGTTAACAGCCAGTCGAGATAGGAACTCAGCTGCAACGCACCCTCCAGGCAGCAACAGGACGCGCAATAGCAACACAGTCAGAAATAGCCTTTGGGAATGTCGCCTCTACAGGCGGAGGCCTTTGATTTCTGTCCCATTTGCTTGCATAAACTGGGCGGAGGAACATCAGCATTGGAGTCGTAACGAATGGCGCCGGTTTCTATTCACAGATGAGTCAAGATTTTATGTTCAACCGAATACTCGTTGCCTCATCTGGAGATAACGTGGCACTCAGAACAATTCTGCTTTCGTGCAGGGAACATCACCATATGATGGTGGTGGACGAATGGTGTGGACAGGAGTCAATATTGGCGGACGTACGGACCTCTGTGTCGTTTAGAATGACACTTTCACTACTCAGAGGTATAGAAACGATATCCTCTGAACTTTTGTTGTGCCCCACACTGGTGGACGATAACGCTCGTCCCCACGGAGCTGCGCTGGTGGACAACATGCTTGAAGCTGGGTGAATTGGGCGAATGACCATCTTGTTCACCTGAGTTAAGCCCATTTGAGAAGTGTTGGAAGGACTTGGCAGGCGCATTGCAGCCAGAGCAGCACAACGGTTCAGAGCTGGACATTTGAACTCACGGAACCATGGCCAAATATCCCTCAAGAGCTGATTGATAACCTCATACTGTCCATGCCACTAGTGTGCTACTGTACTGCCCGTTGTAGATGATTACACACCATATTTCATGGCAACGAGAATGACTTTTTCATTATTATGGTAGCCCCATGGAGCCGTGCTCTAAGTAAAGGCCATGTAAATTTCAAGTAAGGAGCTGAAACAGCGAAATATAGTACTGTATCACACACAAATTACAATTGTAACCGATATATGAATAAAGTACGTTATCATGTGTACATGGTGTATTATCTCATCCGATTCTTTAGTTGTTTTGAGCAGTGTAAGCCAAATGTAAAAGAAAGTAAATGGAAAGCACACATTTCTAATAATTGTAATGTCATAATTCTTTTTGATTGGGAACTGGATGTAAATACCTCTTTCCCAGCTTTCCATTTCTCTGCCCCCCCCCCCCTCTCTCCTTCATATGTCCCTGTCCTTCTTCCTCCTCTTCCTGTCCCTTTATCCCCTTTCCATCTCATTCCCTCTCCCTACCTTTGACCGTCACTTAGTAAGGTTGCACAGTGGTAACAAACTGAACTTACATACGGAGGGATGGTGGTTCAACTCCATCTTTGGCCATCCAGATTTAGGTCTTCTGTGTTTTTCCTAATTCGCTCCAGGTAAATGCCGTGATGATTGCCTTGAAAGGGAACCCTAATCGTCCTTCCTTTACCGTCTTTCTGTGCTTCTCTCCATCTCGTACTCGTGTTCTTCCTGTTCCTCTCGTTCTGCCCACAGTTTAAATTTAATCCACATCCATTATCCTCTCTTACTACTACGTCTAAGCTAAAGCCTTGTACAAAGTCTTATATCTCCAAAAGATCTTGACCGAATACCTTCAAATTTTGACACTATGTCGTCATGGAATACGCGAATGCTTTTACATGCAAATTTAAAATAAATATATGAGGAGTGTTCAAATGAAAAGGTACTAAATGAACTGTAGATGTAATTGAAGTCGTTATTCAAAAGTAATCACCATATGCCTCAGCACAAGTGTCCCAATCTTTATGGAAATGGATTCCCTGTTCCCATAATTCCTGTGGACGTGACAACAGCCAGTCCTCTACTATGCCCTTCAGTTCGTCGTCCGAGTTGAAGTGCTTCCCTTTGACCACCTACAAAAGTGTTTCACTTCATCTGCCTCTTGTTAAAGGTTCTCCCGCGTAAGGACCTCTATGTAAGCATGTTTTACCCATTTTCCATCTCACTACAACTAACGTCGTTGTTCTTATCACCTAAGTTTGTGGTTTGTAGAAAATGATGCTAAATCACGGTGAGACTCAGTTTTTAGACTATCTCACATATACTTAAAAAAACATTTTTTATATTGAAAAACACTCTAGATCGCAGTTACCAACGTGCAACCACAGAGTGCAACCATAGCAGCTCTGGAGATGTCAGCACCAGCCACATGGGCTGTGTACATGTTTCTGAAGATGACCTAAGAAAATGCCGAAACCGGTTGAATAAAATGACTTTGTGACAGTTGCCCGGAGTGACACGTGACAGGAGAGGGAATTTGTTGACACTTGCCCAGAGCCCTGGACACTGCAGGTAGTGGACAGGGTGTTCCACAAGTAACGTACACCAGCCTGTCCACAGCAGGTAGCTTTGGGCTCGCTCGCCGTCTACGCTGTGAGAGCTCGCGGTAAAATGGAACGGTGAGAGTGCAAGCACAGGAGAAGTGCAAGCAATGCGCCACCCTCAGGCGATTGATCATAATTAGGTTCGTCGTAGACTTATATTCAGTATATAAAGCGAAGAGTTTAAAGGGGGACTCCACCCAAAAATTTAACTCTTCTATTTTGCCAATAGCAACGAAATGGTGTCTATTATGTAAATATGTAGCAATAACACGGTTATAAGACATAACTTCACTGTTTTCGAGCTATGAATTTTAATATGCTCTTAATAGTATTCCAGTAAACTAACTTTTGGTACTCACGGCACAGTTTGCACACGGAAGATTTTGTAAGTATATTCACAAGACAGTTCAACGGTTCTGTGCTTTCATCTTATGAGAAATATTAATCACTTTCTTTCTGTGTTTATTGCAAATTTCAGCCTTAAACACATACACCCATTAAAATTTACCTACTCAATAAGGTTTCCCATACTTGCTTGTATGAGGCTTCTTGTAATTTCAACACCAGGGTAGCCTTTTCTGAATAAAAATCCAATCACACACTTCTAGAGGACCAGCAGTGGTACAGATATCTGAGTGAGAGCCACTGCTTATTTCTTTTGAGTTCTTTCATTGTACTGACCAAGAGTTCAGTGTACTCCATAATATATATTGACACAGTAACCAGGCAAAGTAATTGATATCCAACGATTGGCTGCCAGTTGTTTCGTAAGTTTTGCTCGAAATCTTGCTACCTGTTTCTCCCTGTTTGAGTTTATGCCAAGTTCGGAGAAAAACGGTCCTAGCTGAAAACTCACAGCTACCCGGATATTTATTTATTAAAGCTTTTTTTTTCAAATTAAATGTTTGTAAAGCTATATGACCAAACTGCAGTAGTCATCAGTCCCTAGACTGACTAACTAATTAAACTTATGCTAAGGGGAACACATAGCCGCGACGGTGTGGCCGAGCGCTTTGAAGCCCTATTCTCCAATGCGCGCGGCCGAGGTTCGAATCCTCCGTCGGGCATGTATGTTTGTGTTATCTTTAGTATAAGTTACTTTATAAATAGGGACTGATAACCCCGCAGTTAAGTCCCATTTTTTTGACAAAACACACAGCCCTGCCCAAGTACTTTTCGTATCCTTTCTGTCTTTGTCCGTCCCCCTTTCCTCTAAAAAAAATTTTATATTTATGACAGAATATATAAGAAATAAGATTGTCCTGCATAATGTACAAAATTATAAGCACAGATAGGTAGTAATCAAAATATAATGATATGTAACATTCATACATTCATGGAATTTAAAATTTGACTATAAAGAACATGTCTTGTTCCTGTCCAGGATCTGGCATGAATGAATTCTTTGGTAATCTCACTCCTGAGCAAGCGACATAAAATTGTCCGTGTGAGGAGATATCAAATCCACTCCGCAGAAGTTAATAGTGCCCTGTAATTTATTATTCATAATAGAAACTGCAAGTCCCACTGGAATCTGCAGTCTCTTGAAGTTAAAAGGTAGATTTGCTGGAAATATTGGCTACTCGTAGCTCCTTGTAGCTCTATAGAAGTCCATTGCCTTCGCGTGTAGCCATGTGCACTTGTCAATAAGTCAGCTTTCAGACATTTTCTTAGTTTGACAGGAACACAGGAGTGTCTTAGTACTAAATAAGAAATGGATTGAAACGTGATGCATGATGGGACATATTTATTGAATTATGTGTTGTACAACTCTATAACTGACCAGGTAGGTACTAATTTGTGAAAGCGCTGTACGTTTGTAAAATCTGTAGAGTGTATGGTTACTAGTTAAGAAGTAATATATTGAAACCTGATGCGTGATAGGGTAGTTTTCCATGAACGTTACTGTTTGTCTTCATATCTCATGAACTGTGTGTCGTGCTGTGGTACTGTGATATTACAGAGACAGGGGGAAGCTGGTTGTTTCCATGTGAAAGGCGGATTTTGCCAGGCTGTTTGGTTCCCCAGTCGTCCGGCCAACAGGTAGTCAGGGTTTTCCTAACGTGCTCAGAAACCGGAAACGCCGCTCTTGGTAGAGCGAGGGCAGTATTCCCAGATTGCAAATGAAATACAATATAGCCACACTCACTGTTCAAAAACTCCATAAAAATCATGGAATGATCATACGGCAAATATAATTACAATAATGGATTCAGGAGACTTGTGAGAATCAAATGCTGTAATTACAATTTCAATATCTGTTACAGATAAAAATCCGACAGATTTCAGTACTATAATAATAATAATAATAATATAAGACATATTTATAACTATTTATACAGTGTTTATCAGTAACAGTTTAAGAAGCAAATGGGTAGCATTGTACCATGCTACCTATCTAAAATGATCTACATCTACGTGGGACATCTACATGGGACACACTGCAAATCACATTTAAGTGCCTGGCAGAGGGTTCATCGAACCACAATTACACTATTTATCTCCCATTCCATTCTCGAATAGCACGCGGGAAGAAAGAACACCTGAATCTCTCTGTTCGAGCTCTGATTTCTCGTATTTTATTCTGATGATCATTTCTACCTATGTAAGTGGGAGTCAACAATATATTTTCGCATTCGGAGGAGAATGTTGGCGATTGGAGTTTCGCAAGTAGCCCACGCCGCAGCGATAAGCGCCGTTGTTGTAATGATTCCCATCCCAGATCCTGTACCATTTCCGTAACACTGTCTCCCATGTATCGTGACAATACGAAACGAGCTGCTCTTCTTTGGACTCTATGTCCTCCTTCAAACCCACCTGATAAGGATCCCACGGGACTGATGACCCCGTAGTTAAGTCCCATAAGCTTAACAAACATTTGAACATTTTGAAGGATCCCACACTGGGCTGCAATACTCCAAAAATGGACGGACAAGCGTAGTGTATGCAGTTTCTTTTGTAGTTCTGTTGCATGTTTTAAGGGTTCTGCCAATAAAACGCAGTCTCTGGTTTGCCTTTCCCACGATATTACGATGATGTACCATGTTATTTCCGTATTCTTTCAATAAACTTTATTTTATTCTTTTGGTCTACTTTTTGTTATGGTAATAATATTCTTGTGTCAGAACATGGATTCCACCACAGAAACACAAAATATGAACCCAGCAAAGCACATTACATTTATATATGCATTTTATTATATTTAATATTATTCTTAGTAACTTTCGTTTTTTATGTTATAGACTGCCACATAAATATTTCATGGCCATCTAAAAATAGTACATATGCAGCAGATAATTTATATATAAACAGTTATAAGTATTTGTGGACAAGAACTGAATATATTTGTGTAAAAAGCCATGATAAATTAAATATTAATTGTGTAACTATATTTCGACGGCGGCAGTATATTTGAACAGTGGGTCACCACGCTTAATGGCTATCTGAGCAAAGAGCTTGTCTCAACCGTTTTTTAGTTTTGTTAAATATATATTTGTTTGTTAAATGTGAACAACATATGTAGGGAGGTGGTCAAAGCATTTAATTCTGAGATATTCAAATGTATAATATTTTGGAAGAGAAATTGTATTTTGAAGATGAGGTATTAGGATACGCGGAAGAATACAAATTTGGGAGCAGGTAGAGCACGCTTTCGAACGCTTGGGAAGGGACTCGTAACTTGGACGTTGTGGTGAAAGGTTGTGACGCTGGGCGGTCTGAAGCCGCTTTACGAACTTGTGATTTGAAAAGATAGGCATATGTGGACTTAAAAAATTGACGGGACTGTCACTGTAGAACTTAGTCTCTGCTTGAAAAGTGATAAACTATTCACGGTAGTAGGGCTGTGGAACTGTGTTAATTGAGCAATGAACAAAGACAACGAGCCATAAACATTTTACTACCCTCACTTATGTATAGCCCAATTCTTATTGGTGAATACCGAAAGGAAGGTCGCAATACAATTTCATGTGTGTGTAGTGTCTGTAAAATTTCCTCCAAGTACGATATCTATTCAAAAGTTCAGATAAAAATTCGCTTCACGCTTTCCTGAGTGATAGTCTCCAGTCTTTAAAAGCTGAAAGTGCGCGTGTAGATGAGTTGTGGGTTACTTTTGAAGACATAATATCAGTAGCAATCGAGAGATTTATAGCAAATAAATTAATAAATGAAAGGTCTGACTCCAGTGGTAAACAAAACCTCAGATCACTGTTGCAGAAACAAAGAAAAACGCAGCACATTTAAAGACACATAATCCCAAAGACTTGCAATCTTTTACAGAAACTTGGAATCTAGCGCGGACTTCAATGCGAGAAGCTTATAATAGTTTTCACAAAGAAAACGTCACACGTATTCTGGCAGAAAATCTAAAGAAATTCTGGTCATATGTGAAGTACACTAGCGGCTAAACACAAACAATACCTTCTCTACGCGATAGCAATGGTAATACTACCGATGACAGTACTGCTGAAGCAGAATTGCTAAACTCAGCTTTCCGAAATTCTTACACCAAAAAGACGAAGTGAACACTCCAGAATTCGAACCAAGAACAGCTGCCAGCATGGGAAATTTAGATGTTCCTGGAGTAGTAAAACAACTTGTCATTAAACAAAAACAAATCTTCCGGGCCAGATTGTATACAAACTAGATTCCTCTCTGAGTATGCTGATACAGTAGCTCCATATAACCGATCACTCAGCGAACGATCCGTACTCAAAGACTGGAAAGTTTCCCAGGTCACTCCAATATTCAAGAAAGGCAACAGGAATGATTCCCAAAATTACAGGCCCATCTCAATGACCTCGGTTTGCAGTAGGATTTTAGAACATATACTTTGTTCGAACATCATAAACTATCTCGAAGAGGACGACCTATTAACCAATAGTCAACACGAATTTAGAAAGTATCGCTATTGCGAAACACAGCTTGTCCTTTATTCACATGAACCGATAAGTGACATCGACAAGGGATCTCAAATTGATTCCATATTTCTGGATTTCCGGAAGGCTTTGTATCTCACAAGCGGCTTGTAATGAAATTGCGTGCTTATGGAATATCACTCCAACTGTGCGATTAAATTCACTATTTCCTATCAGAAAGGACACAGTTCGTAGTAATTGACAAGTCAGAGAATAAAACAGAAGAGAGTCCTGGCGTTCTCTAGGGAAGCTTTATAGGTCTCCTACTCTTCCTTGTGTTTATAAACGATTTAGAAGACAAACTCCCTTAGATTGTTCGCGGATGATGCTGCCGTTTATCGATTACTGAAGTCAACAGATGATCAAAAGCAACTGCAAAGCGATGTACACAAAATTTCTACTTGGTGCGAAAATTGGCAATTGACACTAAATAAAGAAAAGTGTGAAGTAATAAACAAGACCACTAAAAGAAATCCGATGAACTTCAATTATGCGATAAATCAGTCAAACTTTAAGGTCGTAAATTCTACCAAATACCTACGAGTTACAATTACGAACAACTTTGACTGGAGAGAACACATAGAAAATATTCTGGGGAAGGCGAACCAAAGGTTACGTTTCATCGCCAGAACGCTTAGAAGATGCACCATCTCTACCAAAGAGACTGCCTACATCACACTTGTGCGTCCTCTCTTGGATTACTGTTGCCCCTTATGGGACCCTCACCAGGTGGGACTGACGGAAGACATTGAGAAGGTTCACAGAAGGGCAGCTCGTTTTGTTTTATCACGTTACTGGGGGGAAAGCGTCACGGAAATGTTGCACGATATGAGATGGAAGTCATTAAAAGAACGACGTTATTCCTTGCGGCGTGTTCTAATTGCGAAATTTCAATCATCGACTTTCACTAATAAAACTGAAAACAGTTTTCTAGCATCCATTTACATAGGGAGACATGACCATCCCAATAGAAATAAGAAATCGAAAACGGAGCGTTTTAGGTGTTCTTTCTTTACGCTCGCTATTACAGAATGGAACTGTAGAGAAAGGTTATGCAAGTGAATAATGAACCAGCTGCCAGGCACTTAAATTTGATTTGCAGAGTATCTATGTAGATGTAGATATGTATTGTAGAAATTATAAAATGTAACGTCATACCTAATGCCGTAGTTTTCCATGAATAGCGGGAAAGTTGTAAGCGAGAAAAAAGTTAATAAAGGTTTGAAATTACGTTTAAAGTTTGTTGCAAGTCGCTAATACTCTCATTCTCATACAGGCCTAGTAAGTTTTGAAAGTCTCGTCGCGTTATGTCGCAGATTCTTGGAACTTCTATTGTTTATGACGTTATATCTCCTCAACCATGTGTCGTATGTGGTTCTCACCCATACAATACTAGTTACTTAACGATAAGGAATATGTGTAATAAATTTGGTTGAAAGCGGTCCAGTGCTTAGGAGGAAATGTGCAACTTTGTCGCGTGATGCAGCAGTTTTTCGCGGATGTCATTGTTTCTGACGTCATATCTCCTGAACTATGTGTTGTACGTGATTTTTTTTCGGCGACCGTCCTCTGGGTCTGAAGGTCATTTGTGAAAAATTTAATTAAGATTGGAACAAAACTGTAGATTTGTACGCAGTACGTACACACAAACACACACGGACACACTACTTTATATATAAAGAAGAAGAAGATTCGAATACAGACAAATCGTTTTGGGATCTAAGATTAAACAGTAAAAGTATGTGAAACAGTCTCTTTTTTTTTTTTTTTTTTTTTTTTTTTTTTTTTTTTAATTTGAGTAGGGTAGAGTCTCCCGTTTAAATGAAAAGTAGCTGTTTTAAAGAGTTGAAAGTAGCATGATGGTTGTGCAACTACAAAGTGGTCAGACACGTTGACATTTCTGTTCCGTATGTTTAATATTATTCTGGTCAAAGGAGTCTTGATATGCTTAGTGTTATAAATAAAATTCTTTAAAGGGGTACCATTATATGATAGCTGTGAATAAACATCTTAATTTTCCAAACATTTTCACTGTGAAAGGAACGCTCATCGAACTATTCTGCAGTAAGATAAAGTTACTATATTGCTCTTCAGCTTGCTCAAGGTTGTGCCTTTTCGCTGATTTTTGCGTTATATTCACAGGGTGGAAACTTGTCTTCAACTAGAAGTTACACGCCTACAGCGTGAAGTGGGCGCAATTAGTTCCATTGCAAAATGAATTTCTTAGACTTATGTTTTACTATGTAAACTTGCAACTACGATTATGTCGATATTTATATTTGCATGACCATGCTGCTTTTTTACGCAAAGTAATAAATTCACATATGGAAGTTCACTGGCAGATTTCAACTTACGAGCTTGTCTTCGAATTAGCATTTCTGAAATGTGGTATCAGACATTGATCCTTTAGTGAAAAGGAAAACAATATAATTTGATATTCTATGTGTTTTTAAATTTGATATTTAAATAAAATTACAATGAAATATAAATTTGTCAATTTCAATTTCGTACTAAAACGGCAATTTTTCTAAGGCTGTAACAGTCGTAAGAAATACGGTGTTATGTACTTGGCTGCTCCCCTGTCTGTGTATGATCAAAATTACTACTACAGTCTTAAAAATAAATTTTCCACGAAACGCGTTAGTGAGCCACCTCGAAGCGATATACGGTCGCACAACTGGAGCGGTGTGAGCGCCAGCCAGCACGCCGTAGCGGCTGTGCTGAACTGCTGGACTTGTTAGTGCAGCCTGTTCTGTACCTGTGGAAAGGAAAGCCGGGTAGCCCGGCACAAGCCCCAGGCTCCGGTTAAATGTCTCTCTGTGCAAGTGTCACTCCAGGTAACTGTTCCAACCCCGAATAAAATAATCTTCTGCGATCTAGATTGTTTTTCAACATTCATAACTCTATAGAAGATCGTTGGTTTCTTCCTTTAACACTGTTTTCCAAATTAATCTTCATTTAACACACTGGGCATACAGGGGTGCCCAGAAAAGGACTCCCTGATTTCAAAATTAAATATCTCGAAAACAAATATCGATAGAGAATGCAGTAAACGGTATGTTTATTGTGAAAGCTGTAGGAAGTTTATACAGCGGTTTGAAATAATAGTTACAAAAGCTGCTAACAGATGGCGCTGTAATCGCCATACGTAATGCCTAGTATAAACAGTGATCAGTTCCACTATTGAAACGTGAAAGGAGGTTAGTGTACCGAAGGAAGAGATTAAAACCATGTACTCCATTGAACAACGCGTTTTTTTCTGATGCTAGAGTACCACAGGTTAGAAGAGAGTCCTACGGCAACAAGGCGACGTTTACAAGCACGATTTAATGTTCCAGAAACCATTCGTACGCTCTTCGCAAAATTTCAACGAACAGGCAGCGTAACTGATGCTCTAGTGGGGCATGTTGGCCGCAAGTAAACCGCAGTTACGCCTGAAAATATCGCCGCATTTTCTGAAATTATTCAGCGAAATCCAATTTCATCCGTCCGTAGAATTGCATTTGAGACTGGTTTGAAGCGTTCCAGCACGCAGAAAATACTGAGAAAGAGCCTACACATGTTTCCATTCCAAATTCAAACGCACCAGGCCATACCAGGACGAGCTGTGCAACAAAGGGTTGCCTTTTTAATCAGACGCTCACAATGATTGATAGTGAAGGATTTGATGTTGGCTGCATCTGGTTTACAGATGAAGCACATTTCCACCTGAATGGATACGTGAATAAGCAGAACTAGCGAGTTTGGGGTTCCGAAAAGCCATATTGGTGTGAAGCGAAACCCCTGTATTCTCCTAAAGTTACTGTGTGGGCTGCAGTATGCAGTAGAGGCACTATTGGCCCTTTTTTCATTCGAGAAACGATCACTGGTGCACGTTACGTTGCAATTTTGCAACAATTAGTCGCCACACAGCAAGCGTTAGAGGATCGACCAGGTACTGAATGGTTTATGCAATATGGAGCCCGACCATATCGGACAGAAAAGTGTTTCGCTTTCTTGAGGAATACTTCGGGGATCAGTCATTGCTTTGGAATATCCCAAATTTACTGGTGCAGGCATGGATTGGCCTCCATATTCGCCGGATTTGACTCCCCGTGACTTTTTTTTTTTTGTGGGGCACAGTGAAAGACATGGCCTACCCGAAGCATCCCGCCACACTGTACGAGCTTGAATCGGCGATCTCTGTGGCATCTGAATCCATTTCGCTTGAGACACTAAGAAATGTGATGGCGAATATCATTCTTCGTTTGCGCCACCTCTGTTAGTGCCAATGGTGAACATTTTGAAAACATTATGTTATTGTTTGCAAAGAGTGTTTTCATACGATTATTTCACGTATGTATGCTGATACGAGCTGTACAGCGTACAGCGCCATCTGTTGGCAGCTTTTGTAACTATTATTTCAAACTGCTTGTAATGTTACTTTTTTTTTTTTTTTTATCACTGGTGTTGTCAAAAGATCAAGGTTGAAAACCGGAATTGAAATTTAAATAACCGTAAGATCAGCAATGAATATTAATTTTTGAAATGGTTATCAGTTCTCAGTAGCAATGTAAGTTAAAAATTACGACAACACCAGAAAGCACCATTACATAAGAAAATAGTGGAATAAGTTACCTGGTATCCATTCATTGGTGGAAGCTGTGACACTGCAGTTGAACCTGTATGAATTGATTAATATCTTCGTTCTCGTAAACTGATGCTTGGTTTCATGACTATTAATTATTAAAGTTTTAAGACCGTGTGTAATTTTGATCACTATTGTTATCGAAAGTTAAAGAAATTATCGGACTTCGCTTTTAACAGAATGAAGATTTCCTGCAGGCATTGAATTCAATGTTTAACACAAAATGAGAGTAAATAAATTTTGCATTCTTTTGTCATCATGAGGCAATAGGCAACAATAACCAAGCATCACTTTACTAATATTGCTGAAAATTGGTAACAAGATGGGGATAAATAGTCATTATTTAAATGAAATAGGAATTCCAAATGAAAGTTAAAGTTTATTAAGTAAAAGGGTGCTAATCAGAGCTCACACTTACAGGATTATGGAGGTCGAGTAAAATACGTCCGCTCAGTACAAAGGTAGAAGAACGAAAGACGAAAAGCGATTCCGTTTTCTCTCCAGATCGTTTGAAATAGTTGAAGGTATAACTTGAAACAAGGATAATCAGAGATTTATTGGCAGAGAGAACGGATGCTAGCGACAAGCGTCGCAGATATAATTTTCAATAAAAAAAATATTAATGTATCGCTACATGCTGTATAAACTTCTTACAGCTTTCACAATAAACATACCGTTTACTGCATTCCTCTATCGATCTTTGTTTTCGAGATATTTAATTTTGAAATCAGGGAGTCCTTTTCTGGACACCATGTATTATTCGTGAACGGAACGGAACAGTTCAGTCTCAATGCGTACAGTCAGTAAGCTGTCGTGGAAAGCCTAAGTCTAGGATAGAGTTCAGAAACTAAATGCAGCCGTATTTACCATTAGAACAGTGATAGTGCAACACGAAAAGTAATTACTTAGCTTTTTTTTTATTCTCTATGTCTCCCGGTCCCGACTGCGTACCATTGAGGTTCCTTTCAGAGTATGCTGATGCAACAGCCCCGTACTTGACCGTCTTATACAACCGCTCACTCTGCGAATGTTCTGCACGCGAAAATTGGAAAGTTACACATTTCACTCTAATATTCAAGAAAGGCAATAGGACTGATTTTCAGCAGGCTTTTAGAACATATATTTTCCTCAAATATTACGATCTACCTCGAAGAGAACGACCTATTGTCCCATAGTCAACACGGACTCGGAAAGTATCGTTCTGTGAAACACAGCTAGCTCTTTACTCACATGATGCGATGAGTGCTACCGACAAGGGCTGTCAAATAGATTCCGTTTTTCTAGATTTCCGAAAGGCTCTTGACACTGCACATCTCAAGCGTCTTGTAATCAAATTGCGAGCTTCTGGAATATCGCCACAGTTGTGCGATTGGGTTCGTGATTTCCTGTCTGAAAGTAGACGGTACGTTGTAACTAACCGTAAGTCATCGAGTAGAACTGAAGTGATATCCGGCGTCCCATAGGGAAGTGTTACAGGGCCCGTATTCTTCCTTATTTTTATAAACGATTTAGGTGATAATCTGAGTAGCTCTCTTAGACTGTTCGCGGATGATGCTGTCAACTAAATACCTAGGAACAACCATTACGAACAACATAAATTGGGATGAACACACAAAAAATGTTGTAGGGAAGGAGAACCAACGGCTACATTTCATTGGAAGAACACATTGCATATGCAACAGTTCTACTAAAGAAACTGCCTACAAAACACTAGAGTGTCCCGCTTTGGACAATTGCTGCGCATTGTGGGATCCACACCAGGTGGGACTGACTGACGATTTAGAGAAAGTCCAGAAAAAAAGCAGCTCGTTTTGTATTACCGCGATATAGGGGAGAGAGTGTCAGGGAAATGATGCAAAGGTTAGGATGCAAATCATTGAAAGAAAGGCATTACTCGTTGCGAAGAGATCTATTCGCGATATTTCTTTCACCAACTCACTCTGCCGAATGCGAAATGTTCAAATGTTTGTAAAGCTTATGGGACTTAACTACGGGGGGGTCATCAGTCCCTGAACTTACAAACTACTTATGAACTATCTACAACTAAGGACGGCACAAATATCCATGCCCGAGGGGGGATTCGAACCCCAGACCGTAGTGGTCGCGCCGACCGTGACTGAAGCGCCTCAGTCTCCTCGACCACCGCGACCGGCTGCCGAATGCGAACATATTTTGTTAGCACCCACCTACACAGGTAAACATTATCCTCAAAATAAGAGAAATCAGATCGAAAACAGAAAGATTTAGGTGTTCCTTTTTCCCGCGCGTTATTACAGAATGGAGCTGTAGAGAACACTCGTAAAAGTGGTTCCATAAACCCTCTGCCATGCTCTTCAATGTGACTTGCAGAATAGCCATGTAGTTCTACACATCTACATGGATACTCTGCAAATCACATTTAAGTGCCTGGCAGAGGGTTCATCGAACCACCATTATACTATTTATCTCCCATTCCATTCTCGAATAGCGCACGGGAAGAAAGAACACCTGAATCTCTCTGTTCGAGCTCTGATTTCTCGTATTTTATTCTGATGATCATTTATACCTATGTAAGTGGGAGTCAACAATATATTTTCGCATTCGGAGAAGAATGTTGGCGATTGGAGCTTCACAAGAAGCCCACGCCGGAGCGATAAGCGCCGATGTTGTAATGATTTCCATCCCAGACCCTGTATCATTTCGGTAACGCTATCGCCCCTGTATCGTGACAATAAGACACGAGCTGTCCTTCTTTGGACTCTTTCGGTGTCCTCCGTCAAACCCAACTGATAAGGATCTCTCACTGGGCTGCAAGACTCCAAAAATGGACGAACAAGCGTAGTGTATGCAGTTTCTTTTGTAGTTCTGTTGCATGTTTTAAGGGTTCTACCAATAAAACGCAGTGTGTGGTTCGCTTTTCCCACAATATTATCTACGTGTTCTTTCCAATTTAAGTTTGAAGTAATAGTAATTCCTAGGTATTTTGTGGAGTTTACGGCCTTCACTTTTGATTGATTTATCTTGTAAACAAAGTTTAACGGATTTTTTTCGTAATGTGGACGACTTCACACTTCTCATTATTTAGAGTCAATTGCCAATTTTTACACCATACTGATATCTTATTCAGATCGTTCTGCAGTTGGTTTTGATCTTCAGATGATTATACAAGACGGTAAATGACGGCGTTATCTGCAAACAATCTAAGAGAGCTACTTAAATTTTCCCATAAATCGTTTATGTAAATAAGGAACAGAGAGGACCAATAACACTACCCTTTGGAACGCCAGATATCACCTCTGTTTTAGTCGATGCCTTACCATCGACTACTATGAACTGTGTCCTCTCTGACAAGAATTCCCCTATCCAATCGCAAATTTGGGCGATATATCATAACCACGCAATTTGATTAAAAGCCGTTTGTTAGGTACGGTATCAAAAGCTTTCTGGAAATCAAGAAATACGGAATCGATTTGCGAACCCTTGTCCTTAGCGCCCATCACTTCGTGTGAATAAAGAGCTAGTTGTGTTTCGCACGAAGACGAGATAGATAAAGACGTATGGTAATTTTTAGGGTGACTATTCTTAATGAGTAAGGATTTTCATTGCGCAGAAACCGGCGTTTATTTGCTCGCGAAGTTCTTGACGACCGCTTTTCAGTAGTCATGGAATTCTGACGTTAGTCTCTCAGTACATATTTTCTTTAATGTTGTTTGTTGTTCATAATATCAGCTTTTTCGCAAGATTTATCAGGTTTCAGTCAATTAATACTAGACAGAAATCTAATGTCCATTGGAATCACACCTCCTCGTCTCCAGTACAGAAAGGCGTGTAATACTCTGATGCGTTCATTGTCAGTAAGCTGCCACAAGTATTCAAAAACCTTAACAGTAATCCACCAAATTTCTAAATTGAAGTGTTTCCTCATGCCTCATTCTATTCTGTCCCCTAATTCCTTGAAAAATTTAAAATATTAAGTTTATTTGTGGGTTACAGTTTTGTTGTTATTTACTTTGTGCATTTTATCTATTACTATTCCTCTCTTACAGTTTCATGTAATCTCGCGCAGGGGAATCAGACAAATATGCCCAATGAAGGATATGATAAAAGTCATCTGTAGTGTAGAGAAGCAGCTGGAGAATTCAAAACAAATAATACAACCCCCTTGAGCCGGCACAAGGCGACTGGATAAAAGAGCAAGTGACTTCCGTTTGTAAAGTGACTTATGTTTGTAAATGAGAAAAAAAGTAAAGGAACGAACCCGAATAATTAAAAACCAATATCATTAACAATAGAGTGCTACAGAATTCCTGAACATACAGTCCGAATGAAATAAATGACTTTGAGACACCAGAGTTGCTGTGCATGCATCTTCACGGATTTAGAAATCACAGCTCGTGTGTAATTCAGCTAGCCCCTTTCTCGCGTTATAACTTGCGTGAAATAGACGAAGGGCAAAAGGCAGACTGCGTACTGCTTGAGTTAGGAAAGGCGTCGAGCACAGTGTCGCACTAAAGGATGCTAACGAAGGTACAAACATATAACTAGGTTCCCAATTATGTGAACGGCTCGAGGACTTAGAACCTAGTATGTTGTCCTGGACGGTTAGAGTTCATCAAAGACAAGGATATCGTCATGAGAATTTAAGTGCCCAGCATTTGAAACTGATTGTAGAACTATTCTGCTATAGAAATCGCATATTTCGCATAAAACAAACATGAACGGAAATACAGCTCATAGGAGGCAACAGACAGTTGTTTCTTCAGCACTCTATTTGAGAGTGAAACAGAAACAGAAATGACTTCATCTACATATTTACTCTGAAAATGACATACAAATGCTTGGTAGAGGGTTTATCGAACCAAATTCATAATATTTATCGACTGTTCCAATACCCAATAGCGCTCTCATTTCTCTTATTCTAGTATGATGATCATGTATCCCTATGTAGACGGGTGCAAACAAAATCGAATTCGGAGGATATTTTTCTTTAAATGATTTCCACCCAAACCACGCATCATTTCCGTAACAAACTCTGCCCCGTATCGCGATAACACAAAACGAGCTGCTATTCTATGAACTGTTTCTTTGTTCACCGCCAGTCCCACTAGGTGGGGGTCCCACAATGAGCAGCAATACTCCAAAAAAGGACAACCAAGTGTAAGGGAGTTTCTTTAGTAGAACTGTTTCATCTTCTAAGTGTTCTCAGAATGTAGCCTTTCATTCACTTCCCCACGTTATTTTGTATTTCTTTCCAACATGAATTGATCGTAATTGTATTTCCTAGATATTTATTTTAATTTACGGCCTTTGGATTTGCGTCATTTATCGCTTAAATTAGGTTAACAAATTTATTTTAGTGCTCATAAGGATAACTTAACTTTTTTTTCATTATTTAAGATCAATAGCCAATTTTGGCTCGTTCATATTTTCAATGACATAGTTTTTCAGTTAATATTGATCTCCTGGTAACTTTATTGTTGTTCTTGTTGTTGTGGTGGTCTTCAGTTCGGAGACTAGCTTGATGCAGCTTTCCATTATACTCTACTCGAAACAAGCCTCTTCATTTAATAAGAACGGCAAACCATATCCAATTGAACCTGCTTACTCTATTCGTCTCTTGATCCCCGTCTGTGATTTTGACCCCATACGCTTTCCTCCAGTGCCAAATTCACAAATCATCAATGTCTAAGAATGTGTCCTACTAATTGATCCCTCTTTTAGTCAGTGTATGCCAGAAATTTCTTTAATCCCCAATTCTGTTGAGTAACTCCTCATCAGTTACGCCATCTACCCAACTAATATTCAGCATTCTTCTGTAGCACCACATTTCAAGAGTCGCTATGCTCTTCATGTCTGAAATATTTATCGTCCGTGTTTTACCACCGTACAAAGAAATACTTCACACTTCCTAACACGTAAATTAATATTCGATACTCTAGTCGACATAATACATTTGCGAGATCAGAAGCTGCACTAATATTTGAAATAATTTACTCTCTGATCATCAGCCAACAGCTTCAACCGGTCGTATTTTTCGGAAATATGATATGAAATGTGTTTCTCGACCACCTTCTAAGATAAAGGCTCTGTTGGGGTCCGCAAAGGATGATCTTGGTTTGCGTAAGGCAGTTGTATAACGTATTCCTCGCAGTTGTGGCATGTCATATATTGGTAACACAATCAGGACTGTGGAAGGCCGGTGTATTGAACACAAACGTTACACGCGCTTACAACAGCAAAACAAATCCGCTGTTGCAGAACACTGTCTTGGCACCGATCATCCTATGGAACACAACAACACGGAGATTCTGGCATGCACGTCCACCCATTGGGATAGTGTTATTAAGGAAGGTGTTGAAATTAAACTAGCAAGCAACCTTATAAACAGAGATGGTGGTTTTTGTTTAAATTCTTCTTGGAATCCGGCACTGTCTCTCGTCAAAAAACAGAGGGGAAAAATTAATGTTGCCTCGCCTGTTGATTAACTGTCACTATCGATAATTTTGATGTTTGGCATTCTTTGGTGGTGTTGACTCTGCAGTGACTTATACTGTGTATGTTATCTTCCTTGTTTACCCTTTGCAAACCGAGGTATTAAATACGCTTGCACATTGCTTACTTGAGAGCAGTTGTGCCTTGAGAATGGCAGGGTGTCCTCCTGCCGAAATATCAGCGGTTGTCGACGTCACCCGGCAGCATACCCGTAAGTTGTTTGAACAGATAGTAAATTGTTTCAAATTAATATTCGTAGTTAACAAATTTCTCATTTTCAGAAACGCTTTTCCTCCCATTGCTATTCTGCATTTTATATCACCTGTACTGTGATCATCGTATGTTATTTTACTGCCCGAGTAAGTACATTCCAGTTGACTTCACTAATCGATAAACGACAGCCTCATACGCGAACAGTCTAACAAAGTTGCTCAGATTCTTTCGTAAATCTTTTATAAAGATATGTATCAATAGTGGACTTCCAACAGTTTCCTGGGGAACGCCAGATGCTATTTCTGTTTTACTCTATGGCTTCCCGGCAATTACTGTGTCCTTTCTGACACGAAATGGCGAATTCGATCGCACAAATTCCATTAGAAGTCACTTGAGAGGTACAGTGTCAAAGCCTTTCGGAAATTTAAAAACATGGAATCGCTTTGAGATTCCTTGTCAATGGCGTTCATCACTGCATGTGAGTAAAGAAATAGTAGATGTTTTTCACAATAACTTTATTTTCTGATTCCGTGTTGACTATGAGTAAATAGATTTTCTTCGAGGTAGTTTATATTGTTAGATCGAAGTATATGTTCCAAATTCCTAGAGCAAATCGACGTCAATGATATGGGCCTGTAATTTGCCATTTTTTTTCAAATATTTATTGGAGTGACTGAGGAACTTTCTAGTCTTTGGGTGCGGATTTTTCGCTGAGCCAGTGGTTGTATGTAACAGAAGTTTGGAGCTACCGCTTCAACCAGTTGCAATACAATTTGGACCGAAAGACTTCCTATTGTTACGTGATGTAAATTGTGTCACTATTCGAATGATACGTCTCTGTAAACTGCACATGCTGCCAGCTGTTCTTGATTCCGATTCTTGAATATTTACTTTATCTCCTTTAGCACTAGGAGGGCCGGCATTAGCGAACTACCTAGGAGGACCGTTACTGGTCATTTTGACCAGTGAGGTTTTCCTTTTTCTTCAGTTTTACTTGTGGAATTAATTTAGTTTAATTTTTTTTTCCATGTTGCAAGGGTATTATGTTTACCCTACCGATGTGGTATGCATAGAATTTCGTATAGAAATTTTATTTAATTAAATAATGGGTCAAGGTAAATAACACATCGTAAAACATTTGAAATTGAATTTACAAATGGAAATAAACACAATAAAAACAAATTATTTTATATCTACGAAATGTTTTCAGTCAGATCCACCATCTTTGTCAAAACATATTGCTCACACATACTGAACACTTCCAGCACAAGGACCACATAGTATTATTGTCCATCAATACTCACCATGGACTTAAGTAGCTTCCTCTGTAAGTTTTTTAGCGATACCCGTTGGTCCTGGAGTTTCCACAAACACATTGTGACACCAAAATCTTCCACGTACATCGCCTGGTGCAATTCGAGTCCACACTGTTCCATCGACTGCAGTCTCTTCACTTATTCCTTTCATTCTCCACTCCGAGGAGTGGAGCGGGATGTTTGAGATCCGGCCCATAAAGAGTCGCGGTTCTATTCAGCCAATTATCAGGCAAGCTGATAGTGGGGTAAAGGGGGGATCCCAATTGGGAATAAGTGGGAGGGGCTTAGCAGTTCCGGCATACGCCTTACAACCAAGGAAAACCTCCCGAAAACCTTGGTCGGAACCGGGGGATTGGGACCAATTTAATTTATTTCTGGGACGTTGCCCCAGACTACAATTAGATTATCGGGAGAGCACGAGTGCACTCACGAAAATCAAGGATCGGACGGCCGAGTTACTCTCGTAAACTCGTAGAGATCAGCTCGACCAACAGTGGACAAATATCCGCACCCGTGAGCACGGCATCCTCTGCGTCTGATGTCTGATCACTACCGACTACTGTATAAGATTGTTTTCGTTTTCTTTCTCGGCTGCGAGTACGAATTTGTGGTGTCACGGGAAACAAACCAGTAAGTTCTCGATTATTTGCATGTTTTGTGCAGGTTCTGAATCTTCATCTTCCGAATTTGACGATTCGCCTTGTTGTGTACCGTCGGGTTGTTATTCTGTATCATTACCATCCAACTCATCAAATTCAAAAATATCTTAAGAATCTTCTTCTGGTAAGTTATTCAAATATTTCAGTAATTTTACATCTGAAAGAAAATTTGACGCTTCATATTAAAAAGGAGAGCGAAACCACTGCTGAGCTCAACTGTTGTGCCTTTAGGGACATGGAACATAAAAATCTCACCGGTCAAATTGACCGGCTGTGGTCATTTAAGGTAAATAAAATTCAGGAAAAAATTATAACTCATTCAGTTTTCGTAATAATATTTGTATTTTACGGAAATTGTAGACCACCGAAATACATTAAAAGTCATGAAATATAAGCATGCTCAAATAAAACGTACGCGATTTATTAGATGTTAAACAACGCTCGCCGGTCAGACTGATCGACATGGTCCTTCTAGAGATAGTGAAGGAATTTCGGAAATGTATGTTTAGAAACTCTGCTTTGGGAGCCTTTTCTTCAGTAGCAAATCCATTGCTATAGCATTGTAGACGTGTATGATTGTAGTTGTCGTATAAGGTAATGGGAAGCAAATTATAATATTCGTTTGTACGTGTTGTTGTATGTCGTCGTTTCCCCCTGCCTGGATAACATCGTACGTATGTGGTCGTGAGAGAACGGCAGGGAGGAGGACACGCAGAGATGAACATTGGCCAGCGGTCGGCGCGGCACAGCGGAAGTGACGTCATCCGGAAAGCCATCGCAGGACGACGTCTGCCGGAAATTGAGGAGATGAGCGCCATATTGGGAGGCGTGCGCGCTGCCCACTTCGCCTCAAGCAATGCGCTCTTCGGCGTCCAAGTGAGCTGCGTTGCAGCCGACATCAGGGTTGGTGGTGGGTAGAACAACGACGAGGAGCGGGGATAGCGATGACGTCAGATCCCGATCTGCCAGCTGCAGCAGCGCGGCAGAGACTCATTCTATTATGCAGAGCGCAACTGCTTACATTGCAAATCACTCACGATAATTTGCAGCACGCAAATGGCATAAACGCGCTGTGGACTTATACGTGCCGATACAGGAGCGGAAATTTAATTTCAGTGGCACTGGCTTAGGAAATACGCATATACTGGTTATATTTCTTTATTAAACTCAACTTCTTAACGGTTGAAAGGAGTACGCAATATAATTTTCATTTAATTTTTGCCCGCCATACAGCCTTGAGCATGTTTTGTTATAGAAACATAAGCTATAATTCTGTAGAAAACAAATTTATATAATATTTTGTACCATGTCATGAATCGGTATAACATACTGTATTTATTTTCATATCTTTGTTGTATGTAAGCCGAAGACCTTGTTTTATCTTTGGAGTGTCTCTTGCTCTCGCAGTCGTTGCGTTTAAAGAGTCGTTTTGTGACCTTCGTAGAGAGAAAAGTCGAGTTGTGACTGTCGTGGAGAGCAGTCGTTGTGTGATTAAGGTGGACTTGAGTCGATAAGTAGTAGTCGTGGAGCTGTCGAGTTAGTCTGTCTGTGTGTTAGACTTTTAAAAAAATTTCAAAAGCTTTAAGCCAAGTTTGCAGATTGTAATTCATGTATGGAAATTAATCTGTCTCATATAAGGTAAAACATGTATTTTTCTATTTATGGTAGCCTGTATTTGAACTATTGTAGTTGGTGTTTGTTTTCTTTTGCTAATGAATACTGTTTAGTGCAGCTTGCATTTATAATTTAACCCTGAGTCATTTTACCAGTTCCTCGTTTCTTTCACCAATTTGAATTCCAATCCGTCCTGCTCATTGTTTGTTGTGATAGTGTTGCATAATTATTGTGTTTGTAAATTTGTATGCCAATTAGAAAAGTTCTGTCATGATCAATAAGTCTATTAATGAAAGCAGGAAGTAGTTTCTTCATAAATTCAGTAAAGTTCATAGTTAGAGATTTTCTGTCTTTATGAAGGTTCAAATTATTACGTCAAATAATGTTAGTAACTGTTAAAGTGATTTGTCTGATCAGAAGAGAAGTAGATCACATAGAGAGATAAATATTTTCAGTGAGTGATAGTTGAAATCTTTACCAGATTTGTAGGACATTTTTATTACGTTGAATCAGTATGGTAATTGTTGTTCAGATAGGCACATTATCAAGTGCACTGATTTTTGGTATCTAATTAATATCAAATATCTTTGTTTGACTTCCTGTTTATTCAAATGACAAAATTATCACTGTAGTAGCATGCTGTTTTGTTGGCTCTAGCAGTTGAATTGTGCATGTATAGTCTGGTTACTGGTATATGGTGCACGCTAACAGATCTGAACTTTTCATTTGCTCACATTGTTTCTCACACACGAGATTAATGTGTACACCAATTACGAATTTAATTACTGTTAACTTATTAACAACTGTACAATTTAAAGTGTTATCCGTTGAGCGCCAAACAAAACCACATTTACGTAAGATCATTGCATTCCATGTCAGTTGCAATTTATTCTAACAGGGCAAAGGAAGGTACTAAGTCTCAGTGCTTAGTCAAATTATTTTGTAACCAAAACCACAACAGAACATTTATTTGTGAATTTTAGCAGGGACGATTTCTTAACACAAACAGTGACACGCTTGTTCCTACTCACACACACACACACACACACACACACACTACTTTTATCATTCAAACAAAAACACACCACTTTTACGGTCTCAAAGATAGCACATCACAAGATTCAAAAACGGTGACCTTGGTAGACAATAACATTCACGGTATATTAGAAATAACAAGTTTTCTAAAAAAAACTACAGAAAAAAATTATTTCCTGTTCGAGAACGAATATTACCGACAGGGTGAGGGACTACCTATTGGGTCCCCAATATCAGGAACCTTAGCTAACATTTTCATGTCACTTAGAAAGCCAGATATTTGAAAAGGTAGAGACAGATGGAACATTCAAAGTTATATATTGGCACAGATATGTAGATGAGATCATATGATAGCTGAGCCAAGTGAAAAAAATAGATTAACTTCACACTGAAATAAACAAAGCCCACGAAAACGTGAAGTTCAGAACTGAAAAAGAAAATGACAGCAAAATAAATTTCCTTGATGTAACAATAGAAAAAGGAAAGGGTAAACATTCGTTCAACATTTATCGAAAACCAACAACGATTAACGTGATTATACATTCTACCTCCAACCATCCCCAAAATCTTGCTGCATTTAGACATATATTATAGAGGCTAAACAGAATGCGTCTCAACAAGAAAAACTATGAAAAATAAATGAAAACTTGCATACATATAGCAAGGACGCCTACGACATGCAAGTAGTACAAAAACTCAATCAGGAAATTAAAAGACACCAATGGAAGAAACACATCATTTCAAACATAACCAAAAAACTGTAAAATATACAACACCCAAACACAAAACTACAAATGCCCACAATGACAAGACCACATAAAATCGAACCAAATAGTACACCATGACATACACACACAAATTAACACACAGTGTGACGAACATTCTGCAGAAATATGGACTCCACATAACATTAAAATTTCCCAATCTCTACAAACAAATCTACAACCAAAAATCAAGAAAGATATATTCCAACGATCAGGAATATACAAACTTGAATGCCAAACTTGTGATGTAAAGTACATAGGAATGACAGAGATATCAAAACACGATACAAAGATCACATCAGATGTTGGAAATATGAAACAAACCACTTCACATTTGCCAATCACTTAAAACAACACAATCTTTACCCAACCAATATAGACCAAGACATGAGAATTATCAGCATCGACAATCACAAAAAACCTGATATAAACATAAGAAAAGTACAATATCCAGAAAGCCATAGCCGAGAACAAACAATTAATAAATGTACAGACAAATATCAATAAAAACTCACTGTTAAACTTAGTCAAAGAAATGAGACAGCAATTAAAGAGAGAAATTCACACGCGCGCGCGCGTACACACACACACACACACACACACACACACACATAATTTCAGAATGATTTGGAAAAAAAAAAACACAACTAGACCTGAGAGAAACACACACAACACCATCAAAATGCCATGTGCCTATTGGTGCTAGTGGTGAAGTGCTAAAATTGAAAAACGCTAATGGAATACAGATTTACAGACATTTGAACATTTACTTAATCTAAACGGTTGCTCCACTCGTCACTAGTCACAGCATCTCACAGATGTTTGGGATTCATACCCTAGTAAACACAGAGAAATGAATTCGTATGTGGGACAGATATGTTCTCTTGGTCACGAAAAGATTATGAGAATGTCGAAGGAGTCCTTCAGCTTCGACAGCTATAGATTTATACAATTAATTCATGTAAAACTATAGTTTCTTAACAATTCCTCTTTGAATAACTGCATACTTTTGTGATGAATTTTCGTTGTCCTGTATCGTTCTTTGATTCGAGTATCTAGAAACATTTCTTCATTGTTGTGGATAATAATGTTAGGTAGAAGTATATTGATAGATTTAATTACTGAAAATGAGAGTACTCCTGGCACTCATTCTGAGATCCTTGTGACATCGTTTTCCGTTTAGTGCATTGTGCTCCTATCACTGTTACAAGCGTATTTTTCCTGTGACAACGCTAATTTAGGGAAAGGAAAGTCAGTACATAACCACACGCGTAGTTTTAGACAGTGCACCTTCCATAAAAACTTTAGTTGTAGTGCTACAAGCATATTTCTCACGTGATTCTTGAACCAGTGTAAGTTATTGCTTGCTGTAATTATTACTTTAGATCAGTATTATGTCATCAGCAATCCGCAAGGTTTTATTCCATCTCCCTGGATTTTAATTCCCTCTCCCAGGTTCTCCTTGCATTCCTTCACAGCTTGCTCAATTTACAGATTAAACAACACTGGGGAAAGGCTACGACCCTGTCTTACTACCTTCCCAACCACTGCGATGCTTTCATGCCCTTCGTCTATAATAATTGCTGTCTGCTTTTTGTACAAGTTCAGTATAACTATCTGCTCCCTATATTTTACCCATGCAACCTTCAGAATTTGAAAGAGTGTTTTCCACTCAACATTGTCAAAAACTTTCTCCAGGTCCACAAATGCTACAAACGTAGGTTTCCATTTCTTTAACCTATCTTCTAAGATAAGTCGTAAATATTACAGTATTTTCGAAAAAAAGTAATAAAAATAATGGGAGCTTAACTTCCCGAATCAACCTCTTACTGCATATTTGTTTTCTGAAACTAAACAAAAATGCTTGCCGTAACATTATGACCATTTGCTTAATAGTGTGTCGGTACCCGTTTGAAAAGCAACATAGTAGCGATGCAGCGAGTTACGGATTCCACTGACCTTTAGTACGTTACCCGAATACGTACCACCAGATGTGAATTAGGATGGAAGATAATGCCACCGAAGGGGATGATATCCAGTATGGAAGGATGCAGGTGATCCTTGGTAATGATCGTGCACCCCACTGCTGCCATGGCGTATTTGATTACCGCCGCAGATCTAATGGAAGCGCACGTGTATTTCCCGGCGCTATAATATAGGACTGCATGCGCGATGCACATGCTCCCAACTACCGTTCGCCTGGATGATGACGTAACTAGACACGACCATCTCCCTGCTGTAATACCTCGTGCTCACAACCGTCGTAGCTGATGATGACGTTAGGACAGGGTGGACGTCGCCTCTGCGAGACTGAATATCGTCCAGTGACGTACAAGCAGAGACGAGTGAAGATTAATATTCTAGCTACCGTACGAGATTCATATTGGGAATTACGTTGAGATAAGCGAATATTGTAAACAGTAGAGTGTAGTGGCCTCGTGGTCGCGTTCTAAACATGTGAGAATCTACAGAAACTTTTTTAAGGACGATGAAACCAAGTAACATATCAGTGTCATATGGGCATAAGTCGAAGAAAAATGGACGTGCGAGTAATAATCACAGATAATTAAAGATCGCTACGGTTTGGTCATAAAGCCATGAATACATAAAGAGAAAATCTTTCATTGGGGCTATACTGTCCAGTTGTTGATGTTTCATTTTAATACCTGTGTGCGGTGTCGTTTTAAATTTTTATAAGTGTTAAAAGGTCATTGCTGTAATCATCTTGTTTCTTTTAACGTGGAGTAGGATGTCCTTTAAGTTGTTCTCCACAAAAACTCTTTTAACGCTATTTTGTTTTTATGCTTGTCTTGTCGTAACGGTGATTTTATGTGTCTTATCAAGGCGCTAATTTGGCTGTACCACTGGCTACGAGCAGTCAAGTAAACATGCTCTACACAATTTGTATCCCATGAAGTCTGGCCGTGGCGTTGTATGCTTTTATATTAAGATATCAGGGAAATGACAACCTGAAAAGTGATTTTTGTTTCAATGTCTTTAAAAATTCAAGTGGTTCACAATCTTTCTTTATATGCTGTATACATCAGCTTGTTACTGCAAGGAAGAATTGGGAGGCATACTTTTCTGGTTGTTTTTAATTTGAAATTGTTAAATGTTTAAAAGATTGGGTTTACTGCATTGGTTAGTGTGGAATAAAAATAAGAGAGGCGTTGAAGGTTTTCTTCTATTGTTTGCCCATCGTAGAGGGAGACTGAGAGACGATTACCATAAGCAGCATGAAAAGGATATAAGTTGCCGTCCTTATTCGGAGCCTTCGGAGACATGCACAGAACAGGGTAGCATGGAGAGCTGCATCAAACCACTCTGCGGACTGAAGACACTACTACTACGGTGGTCGGTGACACAGTCTTGAAGGGTGGAGTAAAGTTCCCTCCGTCATGCGTCGTACGATAATGTATCCAGTGTCCTTCCTCATCTTTTGAAGGTCAGGTGTAAAATTATGATAAGATCGGGATGAAACTGTAGAACGGAATGAAAATGTTGAAATCTGTTATAAAGTATCCTTCGCTAATTCAGTGTACAGACAGTGACCTTACTCTTGTTTTGAGAAGTGTGTAAAATTCCATCAAGATCGCAATAATACTGTAGATTTCGTCGACGTCGTTGTCGTAAATAAAGCAGCATCCGCCATGCAGCATTCGAAAATGTACGTAGAAGTGATCTTCCTACTTTTATCAAAATCGGATGAATGGTGTGGCAGCGAATAAAAGACGAATCTAATCCGAAATGACGACGTCCGTACAAAATTACCAATTACAAGCAAGCCGCGAAAGCTTAGGTTGTGCAATCACACAAATAAAATTTCATCGAAATCGGTCCAGCAGTTAAGAGTTCAAAATGTTCAGATGTGTGTAAATCTATGGGACGTAACTGCTTGATTATTAGTGCCTAACCTAAGGGCAATACATACACCGATGCCTGAGGGAGGACTCGAACCCCGGACGGCGAACAGCCGCGCGGCTTAAGAGTTAGAGAATGGAAAGGTAGAGAGAGGTCGTGAAAGTAGTTAATGAACCCTCTGCCAGGCTCTTAAATGTGATTTGCAGAGTATCGACGTATATGTAGATAATGAGTTTGACGCAGCAAATACAAAGCGACGCGATGCAACCCTTCGTATCCTGGCAGTGAATGTCGAAACTAAGGATCATATACGGAATTCCTTGTGTATATTTCGATAGTTTCTGACTAATTCTATTCATCAATAAAAAATAAAAACGAGTTAATTAAGCAATACCAAAATAACAAATGTGCATTGTTTTCAAGTTTTCTTATTAGTATGGGTATCATACAAGAAAATTGAGCTCGATATGCAGAAACGGATTCTAATGTCGAATTCAGCAACCACGACTTAGCTAATAGCACCCTTCACATTATTGGCAACAGAAATGCTATTGGCCAGTGATATCTGAAAACAAATTAGCTGAACTGGTCCAACCGATCTCAACAATTTAAAACTTCTAGTGACTCAAATAATTGCGTAGGCTTTTAGTGAACCAGTTTTATACTAATGTGAGTCAATCTTATAATAATTTCATGACCTATTTAAATGTCATATGAGTTTATGCACGCAGAAAAACTATATTCTAACAGATTGACGACACGTTTATGTAATTATGTTCCTGTCTGGGGGTGTCTGTAAACACGGAGTATTCAAGAGATAGCGGCCTTGCTATCTCCTAGCTGTTTTCAACACCTACCTACACATCCTCCCCTTTCACCAGTCTTTAAACGATTTTAATGATATGTAACCTACACTCTAGACATACACACATATATATTTTTGTTATATGAGAAGACAATCTCAAAGTATGGCACAAGATATAAGTAATTACTACATACTGTATACTTAATTTTATCATGTTACTAATACGCTTGTGGCAGAAACATAAAGGTACGTGTAAGCGCATCTTACACAGTTATGATTAGTTTAATTTTGACCAAATCTTGTCCACTTCCTGTGCATCTCCTGTACAGGAGGCTGTGCACAGTCCCAACACCGAGGCATGTGCCGAACAGTCTGGTCTTCTCTAGAGTCACACCGAATGTCATTTGAATCAGCGTATCCCGATATTACCAAGTTGACTTTTGACCTTCAACTACAGATTTCAGTCTATTCAGGGACTTAAAAGTTATCCATTCCTCTTCATAGCCAGGAGGTAAAGCGTCTTTTCGAACCAGGGGGAAAGGTAGATCGTAGTCCTTCATAATTGTAACCTAGCTTTTTCAAATTCAAATATTTGTAAATCTATCGGACCAAACTGCGTGGTCATCAGTCCGTAGCTTACAAACTATTTAAACCTAGGTAAACTAACCTATGGACAAACACACACACACACACACACACACACACACACACACACACACACACACACACACCCATGCCCCAGGGAGGACTCGAACCTCCTCGGCGAGCAACCGCGCGCTCCGCAGCGAGACGCTTTTAGACCGCTCGGCTACTCCACCGCGGCTAACTTTTTTCAGCAGTGGTTCTAAGCTCCTTTGATGTCCTAAGGAAAATATGCCTTGACTTCAGTCGCTGCGGATTTGGTCCATACCCATACAAAGGATAGGTTATTTCTGCTCCACTATCTTTCTTTCCTTCTTCGCAGCTATTTATCTTCGAACAAGGGTGCTGCTATCCCTACGAGTGGGTTACACGAAAGGAGCTTCCACGAAGATTGCCATTATCTGCGATCAGGACGATAAAAGCAGTCGGACGTACCCTGGGAAACGCCAGAATATGATCCAAAATAGACGGCTGATCTTTTCACACCAGATACATATACACCTGAGCCATTTTGGAGCCACAGTTAACGATTATATCTATTGACATAGAAGGCACAACATCAGCCAAAGAACTGCTGTGAGAACTGTCAGCACCAGTGTTATATACTGTGCATACACTCTTGTACAATGCTCTCTTCCTTTACTCCTCTCAATACCACGTGAGGAACTGTGATATGCGCAGACCAAAAACAGACGGACTGCGTCTCGCCATCGAAATATCACATGATAAATATGGCAGTGCTTTCTTTGTTATTAATCCATATATCCAGATTTTATCCTCAGCATTCACGGAGGAAAACAACATTGGAATTTTCACTCTATAAATAGTTACATCGCTTTATAAACCACCTAGTGCTGAATTCATTGTTAACAAACCACCCAATTTTGTAAATTGTATCATATGTTGACGTGGGATAACCCTCTCATAGTTTAATTTATTACACTTTTAGGTTTCACAAGCGTACATCCCATAAAGCAGTAGGCAGTGTCCTCATACGATATGAAGATAGCGATTTCATTTTGCCGAAACTAATCATCCAAAGGCAAATAAATCTTTAAAAAGAAGAGGAAAAACTTTATTGAGATCGTCTCCTTAGCTGACAATATCAGTTAATTTCCAAATAGGAATATATTTTCGGAGAACTTTGCTGAAGCCATATATTCTGTCAGTTCAAAACAGAGAGGAGGCTTTCAACATACATATTACATAATGTACGACATTCCATATTATTCTTTGAGAAACTACAGCAGACCTATAGATTGAAGTCCTGAAACTGGATAAGCGCGTTCCGAGAAGGAAACCAATGCTATTAAAACTCAATGTGTATATCTGTGGGTGGGTGTGAGAGAGAGATATTCAGTGATAATAATGATGCAGTTATATTGCAAATGTCAATTTACAGCTAGTTGGCTCATTTTTAGCGAGGTGAAAAACATATTTTTATGCCTTGGATATTGAAAAAAATCTTTTGCTGTATGGGGTCAAATATTTCATTAACTATCCTGTAGATCAATGGTCCAGCAAATGTCTGATACACTTTGTGACAACGTAAGTACAGAATCGGACCTCCATAAAAATTTAATAATGTCATTTATCGTGAAATATTTCGTCATTATATGTTGACTATCATTCCAGTAGGAAATTAAATAAGAGTTCTCTATATTTTGCACAAACTATTCTCAGCCTGAGAATTATATTGAGTATGAATAATACATTATGTTCTTTGACTGTTAATTGGACGCAAACATGTAACATACGTTTAATATATCCCCACAAGAATTAAGTAATTAAACAATTTAAATATCAAATAAAATCACTAGTAGGTTGCCCACTTTTAGTTTTGTCCATGGCCTTTTTGGTGGTACCAGTTTTTTTAATGAACTGATTTCATTAAAAAACAACTCTTTAAATGACTGTCACTTCGTACCCGAAGTCAACTAGTACCAACTCATAATAATTATCACTGACGAAAATTTTAGTTTTCAAATTATTCATATTAAATTTCTTGACTTGAATATTTAAAATATTTCAGGATTGCCTTCTACAATCAGATTCTAAAGTTCGTAAACCCTGAGTAAAATTTTATTTGAGGGCACTACGAGAGTTTTTATGTTTCACAGCACTCTTATGTATCTGCATTATATAAAACCATGTCAACTCTCGTGCAACTTTAGTGACATGTCATTACTGTGTAAGTCTTTCAAACCATATTCAAAATTCACTTCAGATAAAATCATTTACATATCTTGATTAAATTTTTTAGAAATGGTAGATTCTCGCCAGTAACTTCTTTTTAAAAAAAACTTTTATTTTAAATATATTTGACGTAATTCATCGCACACAATTCAGTATTACATATCAAGATTGCAAAGATACTTCCTCTCAATACGGAATACAAAAAACGACTAACTACTTTTTCATTTACATTTTTCTCCATATTCATTGTTAATATTTTTTCAAGTCTATCACAGTCCGCAACAGCAGGCAATGTCTTCTAGTTCAGCGCGCCGACCTTGGGCTAATCAACGATAGCGACCAGCTTTTTCTCGCTGACGTCGGCGGAGAACCCGTCACTCCGTACCGCTGCAAGCAACGTCGTGACACATAAAACAAACAAAAGCAAATACAATTCACACAAGTATATGTTCTCAAACCTTAATAACATTGAAAACTATATATTCCATAAGTACTGAACAACTGCGAAATTGAGCTTTATGAAGAAAATAGTGGACGGTTAAATACATGTAACACTACACCCTACATAAGTATATCACATTTAAATCAGTGTTATGAACATTAATTCAAACACCACCCAGCTCCGTAGTCCAGGCTGAAAATTAAATGTTAATGCCCTAATCTTTTGAAACTCCTGTCCTTGAACTATTAGATGATAGTCAGTTTGGACTAGCCGCGAAATGGTGGCTGCAGGCTGCATTTAATCGACTCTGTTGGAGATGCTGCTGCTAGACCTGAATTTCTGAAAAATGCTTCAACTATTCTGTTGATGTACTGTTCCTCTGTGAGTAACAGGATATTATAATCAATACTTCCAATAGAAAAATAAATTCAGACGTACAATATTGCTAGAGAACTGAAATTAGTAATTACTGAAAAACATCCCACCGACGATTCTGGAAATGTACATTCCTCTCTTCCTTTAGTCCCCTCAGTACAACGGCTTACATCAGACAAGAGCGAGGAAAGATTATACAATGCCTTTCATATTACTAACAAAGGGCTACGACATCATTTATCATAAGGCAGTGCGCGGTATTAATATGTTCGTAAACGGCGCGTGCGAATTTGCGATTCTTTAGGGGCCCATATCTCAGGTTCTATTCATCTCAGAGTGAAGGGGTGAAGCGTTCTGGATAGATGTTGGCCTAGTCATCATTTGTGTATATATTAGAAGAATGGGTATACTATAGCTGTCATACAGTACATCGTCAAAATTTTAAAAGTTACACACTTCCTGGAGCCCATCCAAATTGATCAAATCTGTTGGCTTTTGCACATGACATGTGGTCTATGGTGGGCTTTAAACGGCTTACAAAAGCACCATTCATTCATGGTCGGTTACTGAGAAAATCTCAAAAAACATGATTTTTGGGTACCAAAACAACGAATTGTGGGGATGGTCACTTCGATACTTTCTATTCACTGCAAATCTTCGAAATGTTTACCATATGTTCTTATGATGATATTCTCGTGGCCGTTTTTAAATTTTTTCGATATCGTTATCCGTTACCGAGATCCAGAGGTTGCAACTTATCATAGTTTTGCACAAAATCACAAAACCCGATTTTTAGCCGTTTTAGCAACGTGAATCGCAAATATCTAAATAAGTAACCGTAGAAAATTGTTAAAATATTTACAATACATCTTGTGACATTTATCTATAAACGGCATTTTCAGTTTTCGCAAATCTTAGTCCGTTAGCAAGATACGGCCGAAAACAGCGATAATTTCCTAGGAAAAGTGCATATTGTGCTGAAAGACGGCGCTGTGACAGCTCTGAAACTTACCATGCGATTTCAAAAAGGGTACTCGGCGAAAAATTTTGATTTTTGTACACCTTAAAGATTGAAATCTTCGGTCGATGAATGGGTGCTTTATGTTTTCGTTTACTTTACAGTTAATATGCAGTATCCGGTTTAGTGCACTATTGCAACATATTTTGAAGAGTTTGCAGAGGTAAAAACACATTGCGTAGACTTCTCCTATGGTTGATTTTAGGTTACACATAGCTGCGCATGAAATGTAGATGACATATCGAAATTTTAAAGTTTATAGCAGAATGATATCTTATGTGGTTCTTGGGATATAGGTTTGTGAATGATAACACTCGACAGTAATTGGTTCGAAAACGCTATTTCTGATTGTGAGGCGACGTATCTTGAGGTATAGGAAATGACTAAAATGTTATGTGTACGTTGTTTGGATGTTTATCTGGAAAATCCGTTTTTCCGTTTTTCGAAATGTGTATTCGTTATCGCGATATGCTACAAAAATCATAATTTTTGGCATCATAAGATCCAACTGCGTGCATTGGCAAATCTAGACTTCTATTCATGACAAATCGTCGAAATTTTTACAATGCATTCTAATATAATGATTCCGGAAAACTTTGAAATATAAAATACTATTCAAATTTTACTCACCATTGATTTCATGTTATACAAGCAGTACACTCTGATGTAACAGGAAAAAGACGGGAACCAGCTGAAAAATGCTCCTGCCGGAGCACAGAAAAGATGAATATGTTCTCTAACACAAAAGTGTGGAACCGGCTGCCTCAATCCTCATTCCGACTCCCTCATCAAAAATTTTGGCATGCGAACATATTCGCGCTTTTATCGGCTGAATGTGAGTAGGACAGAGACAATGCAACAGGCAGAGAGAGCCATATATGATGGAACAGAACAAGTGCCAGTTCAGGGGAAAGGGATATGCGTATGCAAACAGCATTGGGAAGCGAAACGAGATGTTGTAAGTCAGGAACAGTGGCAGCAACAAACTAAGACAAATGCAGATAGTAGCAATTGGAGCAAAAGAGAAAACAGTGGGAAACTGAGACGAATGGAGACCATACATAAAGCATGAGCGTGCGGCTCTCCATTACTGTAGCAGGAAAAAATTTGTCCAATTTTTCCCATCCCCAGTACCCGCGTGCTAAAGTTTTCCGGTCTACAGGTCAAACCCCAAGCAAACCATCCCCATGGACATATGTGTAAAGGAGAAAAACGTGATTGAAGACAATGAAAGCCGAGTCTAAGTGAGAGAGAAAGGATACTGGTTTTGTGTCCCGACTTCGTCGCCGCTTTTGTGTCCCAGCCTCGCCGTAGGTGTCGGTGGCCGAGTGGAACGATACCGACACAGGAACAATGACAGCACGCTGGTGCAGGTACGGAGAGGAGCAGCCAGAAACTATAAACACTCGAGTAAATTAGAAAGAGATATATTGCACAGAATGTAACAATACTTAACTTTTACATAGTACTGCAGAATGTTGATACATAGTTGTTAGAGGCCTGCCTAGTGCCTGTACAATAGCAAAGTCTTCACTCGTGCCTATCGGATTACGAAGGTCCTAACTCGTTGCTATCTCAGTCCGAAGTCGCCGGTGTTCTTCAGTGGTGGCCACGAGCGGCGTTCCAGCAGAGGGCGCTCGTGGCTGTCGACGTGAGATCGCCGCGCCGTGCGTGCATGGCGGCGCGCGGCGAAAGTGGCTGTCGACGTGAGATCGCCGCGCCGTGCGTGCATGGCGGCGCGCGGCGAAAGTAGGTGGCGCGCACTTTGTACTTGTGCGACACCACACCCCTCCCCCCCAAACCGCCGCGCCGTCGTGGCGTAGGGCTGAGGGCCACGGCGACGGCACTGGGAGGAGGGCCTGGGCGGGGGCGTTACTGGTGGGACGGGCGTCGTAGCTGAGGCCGGGATCGAGACGCCGTCCGCGCCCCGGCATCCGCCTTGCGATCCTCCAGGGAACCCGCCGAAACCTGGGGAAGGGCGCCGGCCCCCGCCCAGAGGGAGCAGGTCATCTTCTTCTGAGGTGCGTGGCCCAAGCTGGGGGGGCCCGCACGGTCCCGGAGTCCCTCTCGGTGACGCTGTCATCTGCGGCGGCGACAGCGGCGGCGACGACTGCGTCGGATGTACGTCGACGTCCATAGGGATCTCGTAGTCCGGGGACGAACGATGTGGTTGTGCTCCCTGGCGCAGAACTGGGTCTGGAATCAAGAAACCGGAGACAGAATCGCGCGGCCTGTGCAGGCGCAATTGGTTTGCGTGGCGCCGCAGCTCCGACCCTGTGGAAGAACGTACAATAAACATATTGCGCCCAAGCACGCGTTGAATGGTGCCCGGCAACCATGTCTTCTTGTTTCCAGCAAACACCCTGTACAGCACCGGCGTGGAAACCTGAAAACGCGTAGCGCCATACGAACCGACTCGGTGCGTGGGAGGCTGCAGCAGGTGAAGGAGAGTGCGGTGACGGCGGCCGTGTAGCAGCTCGGCAGGAGACGGGCCGTCACGTGGCATGCACCGATACGTAGACAGGAAAATTTGAAGAGCTTGCTGCCTGGAGTGCTGACCTTTCATCTTCTCCATGTGAGACTTGAATGTTCGAACGAAACGTTCTGCTTCACCATTGGACTGAGGGTGAAAAGGTGCAGTGGTAATATGCTGAATGCCATTCACACGACAAAACTGTTGAAATTCCGCACTAACAAACTGAGGTCCATTGTCACTGACGATAGTTTCAGGCAAGCCTTCGATGCAAAACACTGATGTTAAGGCACTGATTGTACTAGAAGCTGTCGTTGAGTTCATGGCAATCACAAAAGGAAACTTGCTGAAAGCGTCTACAACAATTAACCAGCGTGTATTCCAGAAAGGTCCGGCAAAGTCAATGTGTAGACGTTGCCATGGTCCCTTGGGGCGTGGCCAGTCTGAGAAACGTTGCGGAGGAGCCGCCTGATGCTCCGCACAAACTTTACACTGTGACGTCATGCTCTCTATCTGAGCGTCCATACCAACCCAGGTACAATGACGTCTGGCCAGCTGCTTTGTCCTAACAATGCCCCAATGTCCTTGATGCAGGAGGCGTAACACTTCTCGTTGCAGGGAACGAGGAACAATCACTCTTGCTTGGTCGTTGTCGGTATGCAACAACAGTACACCCTGACTTAAAGATAATGCATGACGTTGTGCAAAATAACGTCGAACCAGAGGCCGATCAATGTCTTTGGCTCTGGCAGGCCACCCTGAGCGAACAAACCGTGCTACCACACTTAGGTCTGCATCCGCAGCTGTTTCCTGTGCAACCCGACGAGAGTTCAAAGGAAAGTCTGCGACAGCGGAAGCATTTCTGGAGTCTATCTGACAACATGCCATTTCTGAAGAATCAAATGATACATCCTGGCCAACCGGAAGTCGGGAAAGTGTGTCCGCGTTAGCATGTTTAGTGGTAGGTCGGTACAAAATCTCATACTGATAATTAGACAATATCAAGGACCATCTCTGAAGCTTTTGTGCCGTACGTGGCGGAATCGGCTTTGTGGGTGAGAACAACGACGTGAGAGGCTTGTGGTCTGTCAACAAATAGAATTTTCTGCCATAGAGATAATGATGAAACTTTGTGACGCCGTAAATTATTGCTAAGGCCTCCTTTTCTATCTGACTGTAATTCTGTTGCGTCGGCGTCAGTAGCTTGGATGCAAAGGCAATAGGACGATCGTGACATCCAATACGATGCGACAGAACAACACCCAGACCGTACGACGAGGCGTCAACTGCTAACACTACAGGCTTCTGTGGGTCAAAGGGAATCAAACATGCATCACTGAGTAGTGCAGACTTTAATTTGTCAAAGGCAACCTGACAATCTTTGGACCATACAAAAGGAACATTCTTCCTACGTAAATGATGCAGTGGAGCTGCAATCTGAGAGGCATTGGGAATAAACCTGAAATAATAGTTAAGCTTTCCCATCACTGCTTGCAATTCCTGCACATTCTTAGGAGGAGGCAAGTCTTTGATTGCTCGAAGATGTGACTGTAAGGGATGGATTCCTTGGGCATTAATCACATGGCCTAGGTACTCTATTTCAGTTTGAAAAAACGAACACTTTGCTTTATTACAACGTAGACCTGCTGCAGTCAAAACTTTGAAAAGGCACTCCAGGTTTGCTAAATGTTCTTCAACTGTACGTCCGGATACCACAATATCATCTAAATAGTTCGAACAACACGGTACAGAAACTGTCAGCTGTTCCAAAAAACGCTGAAAAATAGCGGGAGCGGAAGAACTGCCAAAGGGTAGGCGTTGAAATTGAAAAAGGCCCATGTGAGTATTAATGACGAAAAACTTTTTTGACTCGTCATCAAGTGGAATCTGTAAGTATGCCTCTGCTAAATCTATCTTGGAAAAGAAACGAGACTGTCCTAATTTGTCCATTAGTTCGTCAGGTCTGGGCAGGGGGTAAGTGTCTACAATTGTTTGACTGTTGACAGTTGATTTGAAGTCCGCACAGATACGAAGTTTTCCTGACGGCTTGGGTATAATTACTATAGGCGAGGCCCACTGACTCGCAGAAACAGGAGAAATCACCCCACTATCTTGCCAACGTTTAAGTTCTTCGGCAACTGTATCACGCAAGGCGATAGGCACTGGTCTAGCTTTACGAAATTTTGGAACTGCAGATTCTTTTAAAGTTACATGTGCCACGAAGTCTTTTGCACAACCTAGTTCCGGCGAAAACAAGTCACTATATTTGTCACACAATGCATTGAGTTTATCCTGAGGCACTATTGACGAAATTTGAAGCACATCTCTTTGAATTGATAAACCAAACAAGTCAAAAGCATCTAGTCCAAAAATGTTCTGTGTCGATTTGGCCTGAAGAACTACAAAAGCAACTGTTTTTGTTACACCTTGAAAAGTGGCGGGCAGGCTACATGTTCCTAGCACGGGAATATTTTCACCTGTATAAGCTGTTAACACTTGCTGTGACGGCGACAATTTTGGCGAACCCAGAAGTTCATAAGTATCATTATTAATTAATGTGACAGCGGAACCAGTGTCGAGCTGAAATTGCACAGTCTTATTGTCAATGGAAAGATTCACAAAAAGTTTTTGCTTGCGGCGCTTGACTGGTGCGCGAATGTGGGCAACGTCTGCTACGGTTTGTTTGCTGCGTTTGCGCGGGTTGCGTGCGGTAGGAAGCGGCGCATACTCGGCACACAGCGGATTAACCACACTGTCACTAGATGACACTACCGCCGGATCGGCGTCCGCGCAATGCGAGGCTACTGCACTAAAATTACATTCAGTATCTACAACAAATCTACTGTCACTAGCTACACAGTACTGGGCACTATTACAAGGAGCAGTTGCAGAAGGCACTAATTTCACGACAGGAATGCACTGTTCATAGTCATTTTGCTTGTCCCGAACCCGTTTCCGTTGCACTGTTTTACGCGCTCGTTGGCGCTTGCTACGTGGTGCACTATATAGTTTTGCCATAGGCGCAGAACTACTTTCTTGCAATTGAGAACCAACTAAAGCACTGTTCAATTCCACAGCCCGTATAACATTTACAGAATGAACTGTTCTCGCACTCTGCGAAGCAATGTTCCGAAAGGCACCGTTCTTTGAGTTTTTAATTTGCATACACACAGACTGTACATGTCCTGATTTGCCACATTGATAACAGGTTGCGTTGCGACTAGGGCAATGAGCACGCTTGTGGCGAGACACACACTGGGGGCAAGATTTACGTACATTTTTCTGAAATGAGCGTTGGCGCCCGTTATTCAAATCACTGTTTCTAACACGACGGGGCGACCTTTGTGTCGCACTTTTACACTGGCTACTGTTCACTGTCTGTTCAGCACGGCCGGTATAAAAATAAGAAGCACTAGGGCTACACGAAGAACTACGGCTAGGAAAGCGTCCGTTACGGCACACTGAATTTACACTATGGCTTTGCATTTCTACATCAGCTAAGTCAGAAGTATCATGCGCTTCTATAAGCTGCAGTACACTGTCTAATGAGGGGTCAGACTGTTTCAGAATTGCTGCTCTAATTCTGGGGTCCTGAATATTCTGCGTAATCGCATCCCTCAACATCACGTCACTATACGAAAGTCCACAAGAGCAAGTAAATTTACATTGGCGGGTTAAGCCCTTCAATTCCGTAATCCACTCTTGGTGTGACTGCTGCGGTAATTTTTTAAGTCTGAAAAATCGGTATCGTGCAGCGGCTACAAGAACTTTTCTCTCATAATGAGCATTCAGTGCATCTACAATTTGTTCAAAGTCTACATCACGAGGAGATGCGTGCGGGAATAGTTTTTGCAGTAACACGAAAGTTTTGGGGCCCACCACAGGCAATAAAAGATGCTTAACAGTCTGACCTGTAAGTTGATGAGCCGCGACGAGTTCTTGAAACTGCGCCAGATAATCACTCCATTCTTCCTCACGTTCGTTGTATTGGCGAAACGTAGGAAGTGTTGCGGCGGCAGGTGTGGGCTGCTGAAGCGGCGGCTGTTGTTGTTGGTTAGCTGCCCGCGCTGTCAGCTCGGCCACCGCCTGGAGCAACTGGGTGATTTGCGCCGTCTGTAACTGAATAATTTCCATTAAGTTTGGGTTCGGGGTAGTGGCCATGCTGACCGATTAGGCGCCGCGTATACAAGTAAATTATAACAAAACACAAATGCAATTTGAAAGAGGACTCGCTCTGCAACAAAAAAGTCCACAAAATACGTAACAAAATATCTTTCCCCAAAATTGTTATAATAAGGGTGGGTGGGCGGGAGCAATTTTTGCGTGCTCCGACTGCTGCTGTCTGGCTGCTGCAAGCGGGCTGGTCCAAGGTTCTATCACTCCTCGTCGCCACTTTTGTGTCCCGACTTCGTCGCCGCTTTTGTGTCCCAGCCTCGCCGTAGGTGTCGGTGGCCGAGTGGAACGATACCGACACAGGAACAATGACAGCACGCTGGTGCAGGTACGGAGGGGAGCAGCCAGAAACTATAAACACTCGAGTAAATTAGAAAGAGATATATTGCACAGAATGTAACAATACTTAACTTTTACATAGTACTGCAGAATGTTGATACATAGTTGTTAGAGGCCTGCCTAGTGCCTGTACAATAGCAAAGTCTTCACTCGTGCCTATCGGATTACGAAGGTCCTAACTCGTTGCTATCTCAGTCCGAAGTCGCCGGTGTTCTTCAGTGGTGGCCACGAGCGGCGTTCCAGCAGAGGGCGCTCGTGGCTGTCGACGTGAGATCGCCGCGCCGTGCGTGCATGGCGGCGCGCGGCGAAAGTAGTTGGCGCGCACTTTGTACTTGTGCGACACCACAACTGGTAACAGGACAGAAAGTGAATGGAACAACGGTAGTGGGCCAGAGAGACGATGAAAATGGCAGAAACAGCGGTGAGGAATCGCGAGGGAAAGGGATGAAGACATTGAAAGTTTGACACAGACAGAAAGCGGCAGTGGGAGAGACAGCAAACAAACAGAGACATATATAGACACTGACAGTGAGACCACATTGCTGACTATGACGACGTAACTGGACAAAAATATTTACAAAGTTATGCACTAAAAGTGCGCGAATACGTTCGCATGCCAATATTTTGGTGAGGAAGTCGGAATGAGGATTGAGGCAGCTGGTTCCACACTTTTGTGTCAGAGAACATATTCATCTTTTCTGTGCTCCGGCAGGACCATTTTTCAGCTGGTAAGGTCATAGCTATAACTGATAATTACTATTATAATAATGGAAAGTCCAGGTTGGAATTAATAATATAGTGAGGACAGTTAACAACTCACCGCAAATACGTGGCGACGAGCTGCGACAGGCACATACAAAAGACACACACATACAACACATTCAGCTGTCGACCATGGCCTTCTTCAGATGATTTTCTATCCTCGTGCCCAGAACTGAGAGACATCCTGCCCAAGATCCTTCCCACCCCTCCTAAAGTGGTGTTCCGTCCCCCTCCCAACCTTCACAACATCCTGGTTCATCCTTATGCCACCCCGAAACCCAGCTCACTGCCACAGGGATCATATCCTTGTGGAAGACCCCGCTGCAAGACCTGTCCAATCCACCCACCCAGCACTTCCTATTCCAGTCCTGTCACATGCTTATCCTACCCTATTAGAGGCCGGGCCACTTGTGAAAGTAGCCACGTAATTTACCAACTGTGCTGCAAAAACTGTACAGCTTTCTATATTGGCATGACCACCAACCAGCTATCTATTAGGATGAATGGCCACCGCCAAACTGTGGCCAAAAACAAGGTGGACCACCCTGTGGCACAGCATGCAGCGGAGCACATGCTTGATTTCAGCTGCTTCACAACCCGGGCCATCTGGATCCTCCCATCCACCACCAGCTTTTCTGAACTGCACAGATGGGAGTTACCCCTATAATACATTCTCCGATCCCGAAGTCAACCAGGCCTCAACCTACGATAACATCCCTATATTTTTTCTCCATACATTACAGTTCCTACCTCTCTATCCCAAACCTCGCCTATTTTGAGTGGTGTGTGAATGTGCGATCGTGCGTGCGTGCCATTCCTAAGCTGCATCTCGTTGTTCCCATCTAACCCATCCCCACCACCGTGACGTAACCCTCCTATCCCCTCTCCCCTCCCATCCGCGATTCGCTGCGGAGCGTGATTCGAAGTGCGGCAGTCGGAGGTGATGGTTGTATGACTGTGTTGTGTGCCTGTGTGATTTTTCTGAAGAAGGCCATGGCCGATACCTGAATGTGTTGTATGTGTGTGTCTTTTGTATGTGCCTGTCGCAGCTCGTCGCCACGTCTTTGCGGTGAGTTGTAAACTGTACTCAATATATTGATAATTACTATTATTAGTTTAAAACAGTCATCCTTGACATCACTACACGTAACACTCGTATGATTATAATTCAATAATGCGTCTGTATTTATGTTCTCCAGGGGACTCAACAGTGTGGTGTGGGTGGGTGTGTGTGTGTTTGTCGGAGCTAGCGTGTGGACGTGCAGCGGTGTGTAGTGTTGTGTTCCGTGTAGCGGGGGAAATGCATTATGACGCGAGTAGGCGGGGCGGGAAGCGCGCAGTGGCGCCGGTACTGGCGCGGATTTAGACTGGCGCGCGCAGCACGGAGTGGGCAGCAGGCAGACCACTTGGCGGGCAACGCGCGGATCGCCGGGCTGCGCCGCGCCACTGGCTGGTCGATGCCGCCAGCCGCCAGCCGCCAGCCGCACAAATTCCAGCACTCCAGCTCCATCTGCAGCTGCAGGCTCCAGCGCGATTACCGCGGCCACCAGGCAGATCCCCGCCGGCAAAGTTGGCAGCGCTGGTCGGCCGACCCGCGTTACAACTCCGCCCCGGCCGACGGATCAGTTTTTAAAACATTTCATTTTACGCTCAACTGAAAGCTTCTGACGCAGCTGTAAGTGAGCAACTCCATGATTGGGCAGATCAAATGGAAAAGAAAATGTACAGTTTAGAGTATTATTCCCTGCCAACTACTCCATGTACAAGGCTAATCCGAGAAGAAAGTTTCCCCTTATTTACACTACATCTACATCCATACTCCGCAATTCACCGTAAGGTGCGTGGCGGAGGGTACACTGTACCACTACTAGGCATTTCCTTTCCTATTCCACTCCCAAATTGAACGAGGAAAAAAAGAATGCCTATATGCCTCCGTAGGAGCCCTAATTTCTCTTATCTTGTCTTTGTGGTCTTTACGCGAAATGTAAGTGGGCGGCAGCAAGATCGTACTACACTCAGCTTCAAATTCCGGCCCTCTAAATTTACTTAACTGAAATTAAAGAAAAGAACGTCGTCTTTCTTCCAGCGATCCCCAATTGAGTTGCCGGAGCATTTCCATGACACTCGCGCATTGGTCGAACCTACCGGTAACAAATCTAGCTGCTCGCCTCTGAACCGCCTCTATGTCTTCCTTCAAACCGATCTGCTTCGGGTCCCAAATACTTGAGCAATACTCAAGACATGGTCGTACAAGCGTTTTATGCGCGGTCTCCTTTACAGGTGAAGTACATCTACCCAAAATTCTCCCAATAAACCGAAGTCAGCTGTCCGCCTTACTCACAACTGTCCTTACATGTTCGTTCCATTTCATATCGCTCTGCAATGTTACGCCTAGATATTTGAACGACGCGACAGCGTCAAGAATCTCACTACTAATGCTGTATTCGAATATTCTGGGATTGCTTTTTCTACTGATGCCCATCACCTTACACTTTTCTACATTGAGAGCTAGCTCCCATTCTTCGCACCAACTAGAAATTTTGTCTAAGTCATCCTGTATGCTGTTACAGTCAGTTACAGACGACACCCTCCCATACACCACAGCATCATCAGCAAACAGCCGCAAATTACAACTTACTCTGTCCATCAGATCATTTATATAAATAGAAAATAATAGCGGTCCTATCACACTCCCCGGGGCACGCCTGACGATACACTCGTCTCTGATGAACCCTCGCCGTCGAGAACAACGTACTGCGTTCTATTACTTAGGAAATCTTCCAGCCAGTCACAAATCTGTGAACTTATTCTATAAGCTCGTATCTTCGTTAGCAGTCTGCAGTGTGGCACCGCGTCGAACGCCTTTTTGTAGTCCAGAAAAACACAATCCGCCTGTTGCCCTTCATCCATGGCTCGCAAGATGACATGTCAGAAAAGGCAAGCTGAGTTTCACATGAACGATGTTCCCTAAACCCGTGCTGCTTAAAAGAATTAGAGGATCAGGCAAGGTTGTTCTTGTTATGGTCTTCAGTCAGGACACTGGTTTGATGCAGCTCTCCACAATACCCTATCCTGAGCAAGACTCTTCAACTCCATATAAGAACGGCAACCTACATCCCTCTGAATCTGCTTACTGTATCTATCTCTTGGTCTTCCTCTGCGGTTTTTACTCCAAACACTTCCCTCCAATGCTACATTCACGATTCCTTGATGTCTAATTCCTTTTCTCCCCAATTTTGTTCAGTACCTCCTCATTAGTTACGCGGTCCACCCACCTAATCTTCAGCATTCTTCTGTAGCACCACATTTCAAAAGCCTCTATCCACTTCTTGTCCGCACTGTTTATTGTCCATGTTTCACTCCCATACAAGGCAACACTTCACACAAATGTCTTCAGAAAGGACTTCCTTAGGCTTAAATCAATATTTCATGGTAATAAATTTCTCTTTTTCTAGCCATTGCCATTCTGCACTTTATGTCCTCTGTACTGCGACCATCATTTGTTATTTTACTGCCCAAGTAGCAAAACTCATCTACCTCCTTTGTTTCGTTACCTAATCTAATTTCTTCAGCATCACCTGATTTTCTTAGACTGTACTCCATTACCCTTGTTTTGCTCTTGTTAATGTTCACCTTATATGCAACTTTCATCACTCTATCCATTCCGTTCTACTGCTCTTCCACGTCCTTTGCCGTCTCTTAACTTTAATGCCTTCTCCAAATTTCTCCTTGCTTTCCATTAGAGCTTGCTCAATGCACAAATTGAGTAACACTGGAGAAAGGCTACAACCCTGTCTTACTCCCTTTCCAACCACTGCATACCTTTCATGCCCTTCAACTCTAACAACCGCTGTCTGGTTTTTGTACAAGTTGAAAATAACCTTACGCTCCTTATATGTTACTCCTGCTTGCTTCAGAACTTGAAAGAGTTTATTCCAATCAACATTGTCGAAAGCCTTCTCCAAACTACAAAAGCTAGAAATGTAGGTTTGCCTGTCCTTAATCTTCTGGGATAGGCCGTAAAGTGAGTATTGCCTCCCGTGTTCCTACGTGCCTTCTGAACCCAAACTGATCTTCCCCGAGGTCGGCTTCTACCAGCTTTTCCATCCTTCTGTAAATAATTCGCGTTAATATTTTACAACCATGACTTATTAAACTGATGGTTCTGTAGTTTTCACACCTGTCTGCGCCTGCTTTCTTTAGAATGGGGATTATTACATTTTTCTTAAAGTCTGAGGGTACTTCGACTGTCTCATACATCTTACACACCAGGTGAAACAGTTTTTTCATGGCTGGTTCTCCCAGAGACTTCAGTAGCTCTGACGGAATGTCGTCTACTCCAGGGGCCTTGCTTAGACTTAGGTCTTCATACACAATACACAAATGGTAACGTATTCCATTCATATGTTGGTTACAATTGTAACTTCTGTCTGATATAGATTTTGCTACACATCTCTTTTCTTGAGGTTTTCATGGCGTTTACAGCGCACGCAGGTTAAGTTGGCCTGTAGATGCACAGAGGGCTGGACAAGTGAGGGGATAGCGGTAGCGGTGGAGGTAGCTGCCGGATCAGCGAGGCCAGCGCTAGAGGGGAAGTGCCGCTCTAAAACTCAAGCCTACACTCCACTGCCTGCCGGAGTTTTATAAATTCTCTCTTCTCTACCTAACCATAACCTCAAGAATAACTTTTTTCTAAACACTTAACGTTATTAATGTTTCATTATTTTTATTACTTTATTAACATTACCTTACTTCGAAATACATGTTACTTAAAGTGTGAATTATGTAACATTTTCGATGCGGGATATGGGCTGATTTGTTAGTATTACTGCTGTGCTGGCAGAACGTATCGTGTTTCTGTTTAACGCAACTAGAAATGTTTTTCATTAATCTTCTATCTATTGCACTGGATATAACTTAATCAATACAAAATGAAACCTCCACAATACAAAACGCGTTAATAAAACCAACGGTATTTCTGTCGCTGCATTATATGTAGAACGTGTTTAAATTTAAAAGGTGAGCGCTGTTTGTTTGTCACGTGGAAATTGTCTATTAATCTCCTAACAACTTGTTCATGAAAATCATCTAAATCTAAGACTTTTTTCTCTTAATTACGCTTTTTCCTGGAGTAAAGAAACCTTCAGAACTACCGGCAACTATTTATCTCTCTCTCTCTTTAATTTTTTTATTGTCCGAAGTGAAATACCAGTAGTAGCCTGCACACTTTCAGGAACACTTAATAGTTTTTTATTTCCTCTTTTGCCTCTTCCGACACTGAAAACAATCGTGCCTGGCTACGCAGAACTCCTCCTGCACCTGTAGCGCTTGGAAACGTTGCTGCCACGCCGTTTATAGCGGTGCGCTCACTCGATGTGCACTGGCAGGGAGGCGGAAGGGGACTAACGCGGCCTCCCGTTCCGAACGAAGGAATGAACTCGCCCGGCGCTTCGGACGAAATCTTGTCTCTGCGCATCGTTCAACTTATCCTGCGCGGACTCCACTTGAAGCGAGGCACCATGGGGATACCATGATAGTGAATAAGTCATTGTCGTTGAATTTGTGATAACGTCGGACGGACAGTACAGGTGCGCACCTGTGTAGCATGGGCAGTATGAGGTTATTAATCGGCTCTTGAGGAATATTCTGCAATTTTTCCATGAGAAAAGTATCCAGCTGTAACGAGACAGGTCTCTCAGACACATATATAGGACCCATTATGAAGAGACCGATTCCGGGTTGGATCGTAATGTACAGATACAGTGTTTAGTATATTTTATACTAGAGGAGGTGTGGTAGAATGTATTTTATGGCTGGAAGGCGTGTTTGTTGCAAGGTGCCATTTAGTTACGATTTTACAATTAACGAACGCTAATTAATAATGAGTTAAAGTCCGTGACACTGAAATAACTGATGTTATAAATTGTCAGTAAATGTACATTCTCTAATAATCAGATATCCGCCAATTAAATACTCAGAATAACATTTGAAAGCATTTGAAATACTAAAATATATGTGAAATGATTTGTTTTGCAATGTTATATTGTTTAATAATCGTGTCACTGTAATAAAAAGTAGGAATTGTCGTAACTGTTTCTTAATGACATATATCTAAAAGAACGTGTAACAGATAACATTTGTGTAAAACGTCTTACTCACTGGATAGATTTAATAATTAGAAGTCTGTGTAAATGAAAATATATCAAATTTATGATTCTCTTTCCGAAAACTTATTGAAAACTAGTACTCACATGTCACGAATTTTATGTATAATACTTTGTTTCTAAAATTATTTTACGATGTAATGTAATACGAATCACCTAAATAACCTAATGTAATTATTAATATAAAATAATTCATTAAATTGTAATTGTAAATTATTATTTAAACTTATTCCAGCAATATATGAAGACTTCGCTATTGTTTGTACCATATATAAGGAGAGGCACTGCAGCCTCGTGGTCAGTTAGCTCTGCATCCTATATCACTTTGAATCAGCAATGTTTCGTAATTAAATCGTGTTTATATCGGCAAAGTTGTTTTTAATTTACGTCGTAGATAATCCTCCATCTCGTCAAAGACCCCGAGTCATGAAGAAGAATATGTACATTTCATAAGTGTGACGCAGATCCAGTCGCCAGCAAGGAATTTGAGCTCACCACCCGAAAATGTGTTATATGCCAAATTCGCCGAATCAGCAGTCAACAGTTAAGTAATAATTTGCCAGTGACATATCGGATGTTGTGGCTGCAATGCATCTGCAAAGTGCATCCCAGATATGCTCAAACGATTTTAAGGTCGGTGAATGAACTGGCCACTTCATCACTTCAATTCCCTGTTGTGTATCAATGCAGCTCTGTAGGGTCGAACGTTATCGTCCACCAGAAAGGACTCATCTCCTACGGCACCAGTGTAGGGCACAACAAAAGGTCGAAGGATCTCGTCTCTATACCTCTGAGCAGTCAAAGCGCTATTCTGAACGACATAGACGTCCGTACTTCCGCCAATACTGACTTCTGACTAAACCATTCGTCCACCACCGTGATATGGTGATATTCCCTGGACAAACGCAGGATTGATCCGAGCTCCACATTCCCTCCATATGAGGCAACGACGATTGTAAGGCTGAACAAAAAATATTGACACATCTGTGAATTGCACCCGGCGCATATCGTTAAGACTCCATTCCTGATGTTTCTCTGCACATTTCTCTGTTTCTGCGGTTTCTACGGTTGGGGATTTCGGAATCTTTTGTCTTCATATTGCACATCCTGTTGCTGCCTGGAGGGTGCGTTGCAGCTCATTTGCAATTAGCTTCCTGACTCGACGGACTGTTAACCAGAGGTAACGATGATCTGTTTGTGATGTTACCCGTGGACGGCCTTGGCCTAGCCTTCTTGTAAAGGTTACTATTTTCTGAAATCGCATGCAAGTCCTCAATATTAGACAGTCAAATATCTGCAGCCACTTCCCTCTGATTCTGTACCGCTTCCAACCTTTCTATTGAGGTCATAAATTCTACTAAATACCTAGGAGTTACAATTACGAACAACTTAGACTAGAGAGAACACATAGAAAATATTGTGGGGAAATGGAACCAAAGATTACGTTTCATTGGCAGAACGCTTGGAAGATGCACCAGCTCCGCCAAAGAGACTGTCTACATCACACTTTTGCGTCCTCTCCTGGAGTACTGATGCCCATTGTGGGACCCTCACCTGGTGGGACTGACGGAAGATATTGAGAAGGTTCACAGAAGGGCTGCTAGATTTGTTTTATCACGTTACGGGGGGGGGGGGGGGGGGAGGATCACGTTACACTAATTGGGGTGGAAATCATTAAAAGAAAGACGTTATTCATTGCGGCGTGATCTGTTTGAGAAGTTTCAATCACCGACTTTTACTTCTGAATGTGAAAATATTTTGCTACCACCCACCTACTTAGGGAGACATGACCATCCCAATAAAATAAGAGAAATCAGATCGAAAATGGAACGATTTAGGTCTTCTTTCTTCCCGAGGGCTATTAGAGAATGGAACGGTAAATTTCCCGCATTGTTTACCAAATAGCAGCGAAACGGTGCTGCAAGCGCCACCAGCATCCGCTCTTCTCCAGAGGCTCCCACTGATCAGGCAGAAAAATGGCTACCCGGTTGTCCAACCACCGCTGAACTTCAACCTGCTCAGGAAGACGCACGGTGATTGGCCGTAGCTGGAACGAGTCCGACCTGACCAAGATCAACCAGAGGCATAGCTTGCAAACTCTTCGCACTACTCGCCAACTGTAATCTTTGCTTGTGAAAAGCAGAAGGCTGGCAAATCACTACCACCACCATCCATTCTAACATCCTAATGATTTAAATATACGCAAACACTCACTCACACACACTGTGGAGGGAAAGAAGGATTGTGACAAGAAGAATTATAGGAAAAATACAGTAAACACAAATTTGCAATCTCCACGTCTACGTCTTTGCCTCGGTCAAATGACCGGAAAACCACCTTATTATCCACTAATTATCACAATTTTTAAATGCAAATACTCGTTTTTGCGGTTAGGATAAGAGCAAATGAACACGAATAATGGCAAACAGAGCTGGTAGAGCAATGAGACGATACGACAGTAACGTCTCAATATGTCTGGAACCAGCGTGTGACAGTAGTCTTCAGCTCTTCGTCGTTGCCGAAGCTCCAGCCGGAGGTTAGGGATTTCTTGAGGTGCGAGGAAAGACGGAAATCGCCGGGAGCAAGACCAGGAGTCGTGGGAATAAAATGAAGAATGTACTTTATTCTCAGAATTTCGGAGAACATTGTCTGATTCGCATGAATAAAGCGAGTCAGAGAATATCCTTGACCTAATAATGTACTCAGCTTAAGTAAAAGAGTGGAGGAAGTTGGTCAACGGTAAGAACATTCTCAGATTTCGTTTGAAAAAAAAGAAAACGAGAAAAGTTTCGCGCAAATGAAGAACATTCTCCGTTTTCTATAGTGAACTGTGTAGCGTACTTTCAGCTGAGTAACTTCTATTAAAGTTTTACTACGTGTGGCTACGTAGACTTTCCCGGCATAATAATTGGTCAAATTCTTCACGGGTTTCCAGCCGTACCATTCTGTCATCTGTACACAATATATCTGCGGTCCAGCTGGTGAGATGAGAAAGCTAAGCCGCTCTCGCCCTTACTGAGTGAATTTTTTTTTCCTTAAATTTCGATTCCCCTAAAAAAAAGGCGGGCCGGCAGCGCTCACTGGCGCTCTTCAGCCTCGTGAAACTGTGGAACGGCTGGCTCTGTATACGCAACGAAAGTACGAAGGCGCATGCGCTTAGTACAGAGGGCGTGCGTTTACTCATAGCTGCTGACCCATGGCGCGAGAGTAGTTGTAGCGACTCCAGTGGTGGCTAGTGTCAAAAATGATAGAGCATTATAGATCGTCATTCGTTGCTATTTGATGCAGATTCCGATGTTTCTTTAGGACTGATAACACAGGATTCCACGATTTACTTAGAAAATAACCACTGTCACGATTAATTGTGTTATCTGTTGTTCTGATGTCAATTGATTCTTTCAAAACACAATCCCAGTAACGAGAAGTTTTTCCAACAACTTGCCTCTCATCGTATAGCATCCTGTGTCCCTCTAGGAGACAGTGTTCAGCCACCGCGGATTTTTCATACTGCATCAATAGCGTATAGCGGTGATGTTCAACACATCTTTGAAAATTCATCGTGAAGACGGAGCAGGATCAGCAATTGGATATGTAATGAAAACCATTTATTTTTCTTTTTTCGTCACAGCTGCACTATTTAAAAGTTGGTAACTAGTTTCGGAGTTATTCGTCCATTTTGAAACCATATGCCTTATTCCAACCGTATCAAATGTTCAAATGTTTGTTAAGCTTAAGGGACTTAACTACGGGGTCATCAGTCCCTAAACTTACAAACTACTTATGAACTACCTACAACTAAGGACGGCACAAATATCCATGCCCGAGGGGGGATTCGAACCCCCGACCGTAGTGGCCGGGCGGACCGTGACTGAAGCGCCTTAGTCCCCTCGGCCACCGCGGCCGGCCCCAACCGTATCAATACACTGAATGAAGCAAATGACTGAGAAAATCTGTACGTTGTCCACTGTTAAAACATAATAACAATGAAATTTACAATAGGTTAAAATATATGTTGCGTTCCGGGCTTCCAACGTGTACTATCAACTATTTTAACCTATTTTAAATTTCAATGAAATCATGTTTTAACAGTGGGCAACGTACAGATTTTATCAGTCATTTGCTTCATGCAGTGTATTGTTACGGTTGGAATAAGGCATATGGCTTGAAAATGGACGAACAAGTCCGAAACTAGTTACCAACTTCTGAATAGTGAAACTATGACAAAAAAAGGAAAGTAAATGGTTTTCAACACGTCTGTCACTGACGGTACGAACAGTCCGGCCAGGCTTTCTTAGGTCTAAATCATATTTGGCCAAAGTTTTGAGAAATACGGGGGAAACTCAAGCCGTGTAGGAGTAGCCGCGTGGTTTGGAGCGCCACGTTACGGATCGCGCGGCCTCCCACGTCGGAGGTTCGAGTTCTCCCTCAGGCATGGGTGTTTGTGACTAGTCCTTAGGTTACTTTAACTTAGTTTTAGTAGTTTGTAAACATAGGGGACTGATGACCTAGTAGTTTGGTCCCATAGAATTACAGACATTTGAACATTTTGAAAATGAAGAAGTTTTCACAAATAAAATAGCCAGTTCAAGCATTTCAATACCGATGAGAGTAATGTGATTGAAGTTTTCCCATTACTGAAATCGAAATGAAACACAAGTGGATTCATTCTACGTGTTTGAAGTGCGTGTTTAAAATTTACAATAGCTACAACACAAAATTATTTTATATGTTTCGAAATAGGGCCTATCAAAAAGGCCTTATCACTTTAATTCCAAATGAAGTGTATCGCGGGACTTCATAGTCTGTAGCACAAAATGAATATACTGTAGTTTTTTTTAAATTTCTTTTATTTATATTTTTTATTTATTGTATGTTTCTACTTTTGTCCAAGATATCAAGACGGGTTGGCATATTTAAGGTACGTTTTGTGACAACCTAAATGTCCGTTATGTTAGGAGTATATAGAGGCGACAGAAAAATTAATAACCTATTAATTACAAACCTAGCGGTCAGTTTCACATAACAAAACCGCTTTTAATGCACGAGCAGACGACCGGACGTCAAATTTAAATAAAATTATCTCATGTTGGAAAACTCTGTGACATATGAAAATCAGATGTATTCCGATTTCTTGCGCATATTGTGTTAAACTAACTTCAGTAACAAAATAGTTTCTAGCGCGTCAGAAAATTTATTTCCGTTCAAAAATGTTCAAATGTATGTATAGTCTATGGGACTTAACTACGGGGTCATCAGTCCCTAAACTTACGAACTACTTATGAACTACTTACGAACTAGGACGGCACAAGTATGCATGCCCGAGGGGGGATTCGAACCCCCGACCGTAGTGGCCGTGCAGACCGTGACTGGAGCGCCTCAGTCCCCTCGGCCACCGCGGCCGGCTATTTCCGTAAACTATCCATATTTAGTTCGTAATAATTTTCTGTTACGCAAGAAACTAAAATCTAAACGCAGGACAACTCTTCCTGAACACTTAGATTCCTATTCAATGTTTTTACACTGAATAATTTGTCCGATTAAGCCAGTTGAAAGAAACATACGATTGAACAACTGTTGTATGCCGGACATGACACCCTCTAATTTACTTAAGAAACAGAATATGCTTCGAAGTTTTTATTGATACGATATTATACGGTTCTTTTTCTCTGAGAATCATCTCCAGAGCATGTGCTCTTTCTTATTCGCACGGCCCCGGCACTGTGTACTGGATGATTAAACTACTCGCAGCAGACCGCTTGCAAAGCGATTATCCTTGAGAACATCGAGAAGAATTAGCGATCAGAATGGTACAATTCACTTGAAAGTCAATCAAGATCACAGTTTTTTTAAAGGTTACCGGTTTCGGTTATTTAAATGGCCATCTACAAGCATAATTCAGCCATCTGTTGCGCTGAGCAGGAGCTGCCTGAGTGATAGATGTCGACCTCTGTCATTAAGGTAGCTCCTACGCAGCGCAAGAGATGGCCTGCATAATACTTGTAGTAGTCAGAGGATGGACATTCAAATGGCCGAAACCGGTAACCTTTTAAAAAATCCGATCTTTACTGACTTTCAAGTGAATTCTGCTAAACAGCTGCTGTGCGCTGATACGTGTGGGGAGCACATCACCTGCAATATGCATTCCATCTTTCCTTCCACCTCAAGAAATTCCTGTTCTTGGGTCACCTTTATTAACAATGATTAAGAGCTGAATACGACTGTCGCACGCTGATTCCAGTCACTAAGTACTTTGCTTTGTTTTAAGTAGTATGGAAACTTACTTTCTGAATGCGCCTCTGTTTCTTTTCCTTCCTTTTCTTTATTGGTTATTTGGAAGCCCCGTGCTGCCTGCAGCATTCTACGCCGCTCCTCAGCCATCTCTTTCCAAGCATTCCTCCCGAATTGCAGGGTCTGCTGCTTTGCTATATATCCTCCATTTCTTTCCACATCTTCTAGTCTTAAGCCCTTTCTACACGGGAAGTGAGAGTTTACGAGATTACCCATGATGCACTGGTCACGCCGTTCGCTTACAGTGTAGAGGCGTCCACTTGCACAAGATGCACGCATACGATCGCTAGTAGACGGAATAGGATGGATCCTATTCTCACGCGTATGGAAGTGCTTCGCGCATGCGCAGACGACCAAATGGGGAACCCAGCTGACAAACGAAGCCAAGTCGGAAATTTGTTTGAGAATGTGTACTTGTCTCCTGCTCAGAGGAACGAAGTTTTTCGACTCAGTCGTAAGTCTTTTACGAGGTGATACTGCAGACGAACTGCATTAAAAATTTAATATAACCTGTGTACAATTTTTATTGAATACAGAGACATAGCTGTTAATATGAAACCCAAACAAACGTAGAGCAAATGTAAATCAAGAAATTTTCCGTCGGTTCTTGAAAGTACAACATCACACTTACTTAAAATTAGTATTTTGTGTATATTCTACACTTTTATTTCCACGTAGTTACCCGATTTTCTGCTTACTAGCACATTTTCAGACTTTAAACTACTTCGAAAACCGGTTATTTAAATAAAACTCAATATTGTGATATACCAGGAACCGACGAAAGAATCAGTGAAAATATCAAAATGAGTTTGTTGCACATACCAAGAGCTGTATCTCTGTACCCAATAAAATTGGACACATGTTATATGAAATTTTAACTGCAAAACGTCTTTATTCCCATCTTCTAAAATATTTGCTGTTTTTACTGAAACATACTGTAGTTAAGAGATGAAATATTTGTTTTTGGTGAGCATTATTTGAAGCTTAATCAAACTGAAATGTCTATGTATAGACACCTGAGCTCGTTCATCATATACATAGGCGCCACAAACCGCAGGGGCTGGAAGTATGTAATCACATTTTATAATGAGGACTTTAAAACGTGTGAGCGACGTAGTTACGAATGAACTGCACGAAAACAATTAAATACAGTTTCATAGTGGCAGTCTAAAACACAAATAAATGTTTTAATCATCACACTATACCATACAGTTTCGAAAATTGATGTTAACGCTGCGATTCATTTGCTGTAATTTCACAACAAACGAAGACGACGCGTGAAGCAGACGACTCAACAAATGCGTACCGTTTGAACGCTTCTTTGTAGTTCGGACTATCGCAAGAAGCGCTGCAGCTGACAACGACTTCATTGTGCGAGTTGCACGTCTCGTATAGAACAGGCTTTAGGCCAACATCGTGCATGTCTGCCCTGATGTCAGTCCATCTCTTTGCCGGTCTTGCTTCTAGATTAATGTAGAGTGCTGTTTTTTGCAACCGAGTTACCCTGCTTTATCATGACGTGAGCGTACCATCGGAGACGGGCTTTCTTCAGTTTCTCTGTGATGGGTGCGACACCAAACCTTTTCCGGGCTTCTGTATTTATTATATGATCACATCTGGTCAGCCCCATGGACCAACGATGCATCTTCGTCTCCATGTTACTTAACATTTGCTCCTGTTTCCAGAATGAAACTTTCACTCTGCAGCGGAGTGTGCGCTTACACGAAATTTCCTGTTCTCACAACTTTAATTCTCGCCCGCGAAAGGCAAAGGTGTCAGGGTCGAGTCCTGGTTCCGGCACACAATTTTAATCTGGAAGGGAGTTTCATTTTCGCCTGTTGTTTCGTCATAGAGTGTCAGTCTCTCCTGTTGGGCGTACCATGGTTTTATAAACTTTTGCCTGTAGACGTTGAGACATATTTTTATCGCAGAGGCCTCCAGTGACCTTTCTCCACTTGATCCAAGCTGCGTTCACTCTCGTCCGAGTATCGAAAGTTGTGTCACAGTCCGAGATGACAACGGAACTCAGGTACATAAAATGCATGGCCTTCTGCAGGGCTTCTTATGGTGCATCTGGTATTTTAGGTATCCAGTTCTGGGCATTGAGGCGCAGTCCATTTTCAGTCAGTCTGTCCTTCCGCGTTTAAACCTGGAGTTCTGGACGGGTTTGTTCGGATGTGAATCTGTATGTCAGCTGTTACCGTATCAATGCAGAGGATGAATAGTAAAGGTGAAAGGGCAGAACCTTGTCGAACACCCACACTGATATCGAAGGGCGGAGAGATTGCAGTAGGACTTCAAATAGCAGTATTGGAATTGCGGTACAGAAGTTACTCACAGCTTACATAATCTTCAGGAACGTGTGGGACACGGTCAAAATTTTCTAGGTCTAGAAATTCCATGTGTACACCTGTCTCTCTGTGCTTTTCCATCAAATAGCGTGTGGCATGATTAGAATGGATGGTACTGCATCCCTTAACATATCGACACTGGTTTGGCGATAAAGACACCGTTTCTGCCGTTAGCACAAATAATTAAAATGGAGATAATTGGGCATAAAAACAGGAGAGAAAAACGATGGATTTAAGACAGTTGTGATGGTGAATAATGGAGAAGCGTAACGTGACAAGTGGAGCTTAAAACAAAAAAATGTTTGTATAGTCTATGGGACTTAACTACGGGGTAATCAGTCCCTAAACTTACAAACTACTTATGAACTACTTACGAACTAGGACGGCACAAATATCCATTCCCGAGGGGGGATTCGAACCCCCGACCGTAGTGGCCGTGCAGACCGTGACTGGAGCGCCTTAGTCCCCTCGGCCACCACGGCCGGCAGCTTAAAACATACATAGGCAAGTTTAAAAACGGTCACGGTGTCTAAAATACACCAAACATAAGTTGTTGTAACACATGTATGTGGATACGGCGTCGGAGTGTCTGATTATAAGACACAGACATGCCGATGTCGGCGGTTACAACGCTTTAAAAGAACAAAGAAAACACTGCACTGACACACACGTCGCACTAGTTAACATTCGCTGCAGAGCCGTGCAGCGCGCCACATTTTCCCGACCGAGCTCGCCTGCGTCCGGCCGCTGCGCTCTGCTGCCCGCACCGCGGGTAGTCGAGCTCCATTGCGCCGCTGTACACAGCGAGCGAGCCAAGGTGCGCCGTCGAGTCCCGACACTTGCCGGGCGAGCGGGGACCCGCCGGGCCCGTGCAACAGCGCTACACAAGGCGCTGCGAGCGGGGGAATGCAGACAGTTCTCAGCAAGACGTTGTAATACTCACAGCTTAGGCTTCACGCACATTTTCACCGAACAGGACAGACATACCAATGTGCAAAGAGTAGACGCTACTTAAAACAAGAAACTTTCTAATATTCGTTTATTAGTTCAGCTTTTAATTGTAAATATATTTTCAACCAAAACACAATTAGGCTCCATCGTAAAGCTATGTTGTTATGTCGAGGTCTTTTTCTATTTTTTAATTTTTTTTTTTATTTCTAAGCACAGTGGTTCTCAAACGTTTTCGTCCTATTACCAGATAACAGATATTTAGTAGTGTCAAACCCCACCTTATTAAAATGAAATAAAGTGAAATACAAAAATAATAGATAAAAACGTGTCTTACTATTAGGTGCAAGTAACTGATTTTCAAGCAAAGTGATTAAAAGTGCTAATGGTTTGTATAGTTTACGCTTCAGTGGTTTTATATCAAAAGACTAGATGCAGGCTTTTTCATAATGCGGAAGTGCAGTACACAATATTAAAGTATTTTACACCTGTCTGTTAACCTACAAGTTTTCGTTATGGGATTAGCTAAACTTTTTCGTGGAATTCAGTGAGAAGGTTCCTCCTGATATGCTTGGCTTATAAATTTTAAGTCTGGATTCACAGACGGTCAGGTTACTTTCAACGAGAAGTGTGTTTCTGTATTTATTTGGTATCTAAGTGTTATAAGTGAACGTCTTTTCGCACAAATATGTGAACGAGACATGTAATAATGTGTTACCTCTTAGCAATGCCAAAGATTTATGTAACGTAAAGTTACTGGACTTTTCCAGAAGCTGCTTAGTATTAATATGCAGTTATGTTGATTCTAAAACTATTGCTCCCTCCAAGAGGCTGCAAATCCCATTGCTATTACTAGACAAGGAAGGGAAACACTCATTCAAAGTTTTTCAAGCCCCTCGAAACGTTCTTCAATTATGTTCTTGACATTTTCTTTTAAAGTAAGATGATTTTCACTAGCAAGTCGTCGAGGTTATTGAAACCGATTTTGACTGAAATTGCAACTCATTACGCAAACTACTGTTTTTTTTTATTATTATTTTCTGTTTATATTGGCAGAATTTTAGATAGACAATTAGGACAACCTTGAATAAAATTAAATATTATCACATCAGCGTAGGGCATATAATTTTTCATCACACACATGACAATATGTAGATTTACCAGCACCAAGGAACTGAAGAGATTTAAGAAATCATCTTGTTCTTTGTGTTAGAGCCATCACATAGTTCAATACGAAGTGATAGTGAGACAATGTGTAAGTAAGTACTGAGCAAAGTATGAAACTACCTAGAAACGTGCCGGAGCCGGCTAACGGGAGCAGATTCGGCTACTGTTTTGCTTCTGCAGCAAAACATCGGACATCTCCTGTCTGCTTTTATCAGATGCGTTTCTGCGCACGCCTTTCTTTTATTTTCAAAGAAGTATGCGTCTCCGGACACATTTTAATTTGACTTATTTTTCTTGTTTCTAACCTGTACTACCACCTCTTAAAATATTACACACATTTTTTCTTGAACGCCTCTATAACCTATGGGGAAATAGCTATCTGTCAAATATGTTGCCACAGAACACGTTTCAGCGACGCATTTCTGACCTTTATCAAAACACTCTCCTAAAAAATGTTTATAGTTCCCTTTTGAATACCTTAAAGGGAGGAAATGCTTTCTTTTTATTTTTTGGAAACTTATTTTGCCTCTTCATCTCTCGGGAAAGTAAAATACAAAAATAACATAATGTAAGAAACTGACTGATACATAAAAACGTAGAACCACATAAGGGTCTGAGAAACTGGGAGCCGGCCGCGGTGGCCGAGGGGACTGAGGCGCTTCAGTCACGGTCTGCACGGCCACTACGGTCGGGGGTTCGAATCCCCCCTCGGGCTTGGATATTTGTGCCGTCCTTAGTTGTAGCTACTTCATAAGTAGTTTGTAAGTTTAGGGACTGATGACCCCGTAGTTAAGTCCCATAGACTCTACAAACATTTGAACATTTGAGAAACTGGGTGGAACGGAGGAAATTAATTCGTCATGTATAAATTTTATCTGTTGTTGAATATGTGGCGATTGTGTATACACATATTGACAATTCACTCAGACATGTACCTCCTATCAATACTACTTTTAAAATTAGACCTAGCACGTACACGTACCGGAATAAGACTGCACTATAGGCGCTTACGAAGCATAACTCGGTGGCACAGCGGGGCCGGCGCCGTGATGCTCCACGAACGATCAAGAACGGACGACCATAAATTAGCAACTTCCCTGAAGAACAAAGGGAAGATGAAAAAGAGAGAACAACGAACAAACAGGATCAGCGACCACATGGAATACAACTACCCATAGAGCAAAAAAGTTTTAAAAGAGCAGTAGAACGTTATACGAATGTCTTGGTTACGATCCCCGGTAAAACCTAGAAATTTTAACGGTTGAACGTCACTTAATCCGCGTCTGTGAATAATATTGTTTATGTGAAAAATGGGTTTCGACACCATAGCGCTGAATCTACGTTATAACAGATATGTTCAAAAGACGAAATATCATATCCAAACACAACCACGTCTTGTACAGCACTGTGGTGTTCAAACCAATCACCTTCCAACATCCAGAAATGTGTGGAAAACGAATCAAACACGTGTAATATTAAAGTTTCGTTGCTATCACAATACGTAACTCATTTTGTCCCGTTAATTTCATCTCATTCCTTAAAACAGGGCGGGCTAGCTGGCAGCACTCGCAGGCACCTCAGCCTTTGGAATTTAAAATATGACATAGAAAAATCATACTAAATATAAAATGCAATAAATATTCCTTCGGTAGAAAACCGTCTTTATTGTAAGCTATTTTATATTCCTTATTTAGTGACGTGTTTCGCCCTTTAGCAGAGCATCTTCAGATTATAAAGGCGCTGTCAGTGATGTGACACGGTAAGTTGTTTTGCGGTGTTTCTATGTTTTTGAATTTCCTTATAGCCCTTAATAGAAGCGATGGTCTCTGTTGACTGTAAATTGTAAACTTGGGCTTATGTATCAGCAGACACCAGCGCTTCTATTAATGCCTACAAGGAAATTCAAAATCATAGAAACACCGCGAAACAGCTTACAATGTCGCACCACTGAGAGCTCATTATAATCTGAAGATACCCTGCTAAAGGGCGAAATGCGTCATTAAATAAGGAATAAAACAATTTGCAATCGAGACGGTTTTTTAATGAAGGAATATTTATTCTCACTGATTGCTGTACACCATGGACTGGAAATCATTTTATTTGAATGCAATAAAAGGCGGAATATAAATTACAAATAACACTTGGAGGCTTCAATTGGAGAAACATAAAGTGCTCGAAATGGAGTGACACATTAAAGTGTTTAACAACTCGGAAATGGCGATGAAGTAACATGCAAAGGTGGAGCCTGAGCCCCAAGTGTATGCACTGGATATACACCACAGTGATTAGACCCAGGATCACCTATGGGACGGTCGTGTGGTGGAAGAAGGTAGAACAGAAGGTTGCTCCTAAGGAGCTTGGTAAGGTTTAAAGATTTGCCTGCTTAGCCATAACAGGCGGAATTAGCAGCACACCAACTGCTGGGATGGAAACCATGTTGGATGTGCCCCAATTACACCTTTGGATCAAGATGGAGGCAGCGGCTGGTGCATACAGACTCAAAACTGGCAAAAACTGGAACTGTTTGGGATGTGCAGAATCACACACTAAAATAGTGAGTGAGGTAAATATAGGAAAGGTTGGGTAAAAGCCAGCCGATTATATTATAACCCCATACTGCTTCAAGAAGCCTTTCAATATAACAATTGGAAGTAGGGAGTAGTGGGAGAAAATAGTTCGACACTGTACGGGGGATATTGTCTGGTTCACTGACGGGTCAAAATCAGACTAAGACGTTGGGGCCGCGGTATACGGGGTGCAGCCAAGACTGGAGGGCGTCATCTCTCTAGGGAAACTGGCCTCAGTATTCCAGGCCGAAATCACTGCCATCAGCGTGTGTGTGGAGGAGAATTTGCGTAGGTGCTACAAAGACCGTAGCATCTATGTCTATTCAGACAGCCAGGCAGCCCTGAGACCACTGGCATCTCCTGCAACAAGGTCTAAAATTGTTGCAGAATGTCACAGGGTTCTGGCGGAGCTAGGGGAAAGCAATAGAGTAAACCTATTGTGGGTCCCTGGCCACTAGTGGATCAGTGGCAATGAACATACCGACATATTAGCCAGGATGGGGGCTGAGACTCCATTTATTGGACCGGAACCTGTTCTGACAATCACCAAGGCAATGATCAAATTGGAGCTAAGTAACTGGCTCAAAAGACAGCACGTAGAATATTGGACCAAAGTCTATCAACAAAAACATTGCAAGGTAATGATGCCAATGCCATGTTTTAAAAGAAGCTCTGCAATCCTGGTCCTGGACAGGAGAGAGATTAGACTCATGGTTGGATTGCTGATAGGCCATGGGAATTTCAAAAAACACCTACATACAATGGGAATAACAGAAGAGGACCCTAAATGTAGGATCTGTGATGACGGTGACGAAATTGCGCCACATCTAATCATCGAATGCATTGCAATGGAGAGTAAAAGGCACAGAACATTTGGGACAACCAGACCCGAAGAAATTGTGTCTCATAAAGAACTCGTAAAGGGACTCCTTGCACTGTTCAAGGGCATTGGTTGGCTTTACTAGAGCGATACCACACAATAAACATAGTTTTGGTGCGGTCAGTAGCGGCTTGGACCAAGACTGTTTTGGCTTTCCTGAGAAAATCAAATCAACATGCCAAGGACACCATAAACGCCCAAACCCCCGACAGCGAGCAGTCGAGCTTATAATTATCTTTTATTTACTTATTTTTCGTTATTGCATATTACTGATTTGAATATATGATACCTTGTGTCAGTTTGAACATGCTAAAAGGTCGCTAGAAGTCACAACATTACTAATTTTTTTTTTACTTTGACCGATAAAAGTTCATAAAACTTTGTAACTTTGTCGCTAGAATGGCAACCCCCACATAAGAGTCTTTTGGATTCGGTGGCAGCTCATTCCCCGACGTGAAATGCGGTGCGTTGGCGGCGCAATCTGGCGAAGCCATTGCTGGCTGGTGCTGTCAGTAAGCGCAGGCTTTGACACCTCGCCACTTGCCTTACAGGCCTTGCACCGCGGCACATTGGAACTGCGCCGCACAGCGCCACGTGAAATGAAGTTGGCCTCCTGCTCGGCTCTCAGAAAAGAGTGAGTGACAGCGAGGCATAATATCTCACGTGCGGGGAGGAAGTGCGAAACGGGGACCAAACTGCGTGGTCATCAGTCCATAGCTTAAAACTACTTAAACCTAGGTAAATTAATCTAAGGACAACACCCACACACCCATGCCCCAGGGAGGACTCGAACCTGCACACCGAGCAACCGCACGCTCCGCAGCGAGACGCTTTAGACCGCTCGGCTACTGCAATGCGGCGATAAATTTGTAATATAGGATACCTTGTGTCTATTTGATCATCCTAAAAAGTCGCTAGAGATCACGACATTATTCTTTTTTTTTTACTTTGACCGCTAAAAGTTCATAAAACTTTGCAACTTTGTCGCTAGAGTGGCAACTCCACGTAAGAGTCTTTTGGATTCGGTGGCAGCTCATTCCCCGACATGAAATGCGGTGCGTTGGAGGTGCAATCTGGCGATGCCATTGTGAGCTGGTGGCTTTGACACCTCGCCACTTGCCTTACAGGCCTTGCACCGCGGCACATTGGAACTGCGCTGCACAGTGCGCCACGTGAAATGAAGTTGGCTCTCAGATAAGAGTGAGTGATGGTGAGGCATAATACCTCGCGCGCAGGGAGGAAGTGCGAAATGGGGACCAAACTGCGTGGTCATCAGTCCGTAGCTTACAAACTACTTAAACATAGGTAAACTAACCTAAGGACAATACACACACACCCATGCCCCAGGGAGGACTCGAACCTCCACGGCGAGCAACCGCTTTCCGCAGCGAGACGCTTTAGACTGCTCGGCTAATCCACCGCGGCGATAAATTTGTAATATAGGATACCTTGTGTCTATTTGAACATCCTAAAAAGTCGCTAGAGGTCACGACATTATTCATTTTTTTTACTTTGACCGCTAAAAGTTCATAAAACTTTGCAACTTTGTCGCTAGAATGGCAACTCCACGTAAGAGTCTTTTGGATTCGGTGGCAGCTCATTCCAAAAACGTGAATTGCGATGCATTGGCGGTGCAATCTGGCGAGGCCATTGCGAGCTGGTGCTATCAGTAAGCGCAGGCTTCGACACCTCGCCACTTGCCGTACAGGCACATTGCAACTGAGCCGCACAGCGCCATGTGAAATCAACCTTGGCCCCCCGCTCGGCTCTCAGAAAAGAGTGAGTGACGGCGAGGCATAATACCCCACGGGTGGGGAGGAAGTGCGAAACGGCGCCGCATTGTGCGGGTTCGGGCCACTGGGCGGCACAACTCGAAAAAGGCGATGAAGTAACATGCCAAAGACACCACAACTACCCAAACCCCCGACAGCGAGCAATCCCGCTCATCATTATATTTTATTTATTTAATTATTTTTGCCTATTGCACATTATAAATTTGTTCAAATGTTCAAATGTTTGTAAATCTATCGGACCCAACTGCGTGGTCACCAGTCCGTAGCTTACAAACTTCTTAAACCTAGGTAAACTAACCTAAGGACAACACACACACACCCATGCCCCAGGGAGGACTCAAACCTACACGGGGAGCAACAGCGCACTCCACAGCGATACGCTTTAGACTGCTCGGCTACTCCACCGCGGCGATAAATTTGTAATATAGGATACCTTGTGTCTGTTTGAACATGCTAAAAAGTCGCTAGAGGTCACGACATTATTACTTTGACCGCTAAAAGTTCATAAAACTAAGTAAGTTTGTCGCTAGAATGGCAACGCCACGTAAGAGTCTTTTGGATTCGGTGGCAGCTCATTCCCCAACGTCAAATGCGGTACGTTGGCGGTGCAATCTGGTGACGCCATTGCGAGCTGGTGGCCACTTGCCGAACATGCCTCGCACCGCGGCACATTGGAACTGCGTCGCACAGCGCCACATGAAATGAAGTCGGCCCCCTACTCAGCTCTCAGAAAAGAGTGAGTGATGGCGAGGCATAATACCTTGCATGCGGGGAGGAAGTGCGAAACGGGGGCCAAACTACATGGTCATCAGTCCGTAACTTACAAACTACTTAAACCTATGTAAACTAACCTAAGAACAACACACACACCCATGCCCCAGAGAGGACTCGAACCTCCACGGCGAGCAACCGCAGGCTCTGCAGCACTACACCTTGGATCGCTCGGCTACTCTACCACGGCGATAAATTTCTAATATAGGATACCTTGTGTCTATTTGAACATCCTAAAAAGTCGCTAGACGTCACTACATTATTCTTTTTATTTTCTTTGACCGCTAAAAGTTCATAAAACTTTGTCGCTAGAATGGCAACTCCACGTAAGAGTCTTTTGGATTCGGTGGCAGCTCATTCCCCGACGTGAAATGCGGTGCGTTGGCGGTGCAATCTGGCGACGCCATTGCTGGCTGGTGCTGTCAGTAAGCGCAGGCTTCGACACCTTGCCACTCGCCGTACGGGCCTCGCACCGCAGCACATTGGAACTGCGCCGCACAGCGCCACGTGAAATGAAGTTGGCCCCCCTGCTCGGCTCTCAGAAAAGAGTGAGTGACGGCGAGGCATAATACCTCGCGCGCGGGGAGGAAGTGCGAAACGGCGGCGCATTGTACGGGCGGGGGCACTTGGCGGCACTCTGTTTAAGCGCGGATGCCACCCCTTTCAAGCGCGCGCGGCAGGAAGGCGGCACCGGTGGCGGCGGCAGAGGGCGCCGTCTGCGGCGGCCAGTGTTTCATTTGTGCGCGCGTCACAGCGTGGGGTGCGGCCGGAAGCGGAAACGTGACTCGGGTAGCGCAGCGGCGCGCCGACAATGCCGCCCGGCCGGAAAAAAGCCGAATAAATGGGCCGACGTTTCAATCGCAGTGCCGGGGCAGCGCAGCTGGACGAGACCGGCGGCCAGAGCGCCGCGCGCGGCCCTCACAGATCGATAACCGCCGTCGCCCTTTGTCTGCCGCCGGGATCATTGGCTGTGCATCTTGGTGCACGGGGTCGGTGCTAGCGAAATGCACTGCTGCTGCCCTTCTCTCTCGCTCCTGTTCTCCGCCCCTAGCTACGGATTAGAATAGCGCGGCGTACGCGTGAGTCCCAGAGGCAATGGTCAATTTACAGGGACACTGGCGGATCGACTGTTCGAAACACAAAACTGTTAAAAGCGCGGATCTAAAGAATACCTTAACCCATTCAGATCCAAACTATATTCAGCTAGGACAAAAGAATAGTCCTGGAAAATGATAAATAACACCATGAATTCGTCAACACAACAAAAGGAAATTTTATTAACTCATGCTTGAGGAACAGGAACCGACAGAGCTATACGCACGTCAGTAAGCTACCAGAACGCGATCAATGTCGCCACACAGACTTTTGTAGCGTACAAAAATTTACTGTTGATATTATTTTATATATATAAATTTGCCACACAGATATAATATTACTGCTTTTTAGGCAATTTCACTACTGTAGAAAGGATTAGTACAGTTAATTTCGCCGGCCGCGGTGGCCGAGGGGACTGAAGCGCTCCAGTCACGGTCTGCACGGCCACTACGGTCGGGGGTTCGAATCCCCCCTCGAGAATGGATATTTGTGCCGTTCTTAGGATGAGCTAGTTCATAAGTAGTTTCTAAGTTTAGGGACTGATGACGCCGTAGTAAAGTCCAATAAGCTATTCAAGCATTTCAACATTTGAACAGTGAATTTCCCTCGTGATTCAAATACGTCACATAAATTTGGTCCTATTTTTATAATTATTTGCTCCATTTTTATTTGGATAATATTATTTGGTTTTATTGCAGAAGGATATCAATATTATTATCTTGTTTCTATTCAGTTTCTTTCATTTTTGTCTTGTAATTATCAGAGGATAGGAGTTTGGGAGGTAAATTTCTGTTCTCTCGGAGAATGTCTCTGTTTTTGATTATTATAAGTATCGCTGATGGGATAATTGTCTTCAGAGGCCGAAGGCGCTGGCGACACCTGCAGGCCGGCAGGGCCCGGGAGGGGGAGGGGGTCGCTGGTGGCACGTTCTCTGATGTTGCTTTCAAGGCATTCTGCCGACACCGCCCGGAGGGCGACCGCTGGCCGCCACCAACCGTGGTGAAACCACTCGTCTGCAGACGGACATTTATATTTGAGCTGGGCACGTCTGTGGCTGACCTGAGTCACAGAGTAACATATACAGAGAAGCAGCCCACCCTAAACCACTGTCCTACGCTCCCCTCGTAGTTCCGTAAGATGCTAGCAGGTGTCAGGCGGTTCGCTGGTTTAGGGTGCTCTCGCACGTCAGAGGGTAGCGTGCAGGGGAAGAAGCTGAGGGGAGAGCTCGTGCCGCCTGCCATGAGGCCACGGCTGTGTCCGGCGTGCCGGCGTTTGAGGAGAGGTGGTGGTGGGGACGGCCGCTACCTGCCGCCTGCTCTGGCCAGTTTAAAGGGCTGCTTGTGACCGCAGCGCCATCATGGGACATCTTTACGGAACTGCTGGAAACCCTCCCTCCCTTCACCCCAGAGCATAGGACCGGGCCCTTATGGATGTTTCCCGTCTGCATATATTTGTCTGTGCCTGAGTCCAGGGAGTTTGTTTTCCGCTTCGATGCTGCTTTTGTGTACGGAGGCTCTCCAGTCGACGCACCGGAAGCGCCCAAAAGTACAATGAGCAGAGGCCGTAAAAGTTGGCGTCGTTCTGGTCTGCACAGGCACCCGAGGTTTGGAACGCCAGGGGCGGGCGTCTGCGAATGTTTGTGTAAATTGCCAGAGGTGATTTCTGGGGAAGTTAGAGCGGCACTCTCGCGGCGGGGCGATGGTTTGACCATTGGTTTCACCATTATCCAAAAATTTGTGATTTTCTTGACATCACCGACGGGAGCGGCTAGAAAGGAAGATTTTGGAGGTGTGGAATTTTTGCTGTTGAGCGGGGACTCTGGTGTCGACAGCGCTGCTGGCCGCATCGTGTTGTTTTTGGGGTCTCTGGTCTGGGCCGCGCTCCTGACCGGATCGCGCTATTTTGTGTAATTTTCGGTGTTAACTTTGAATTATTTCAGTGTGCTTTCTGCACTGTCAGGTGTTACTCCTGCGTGGCTATTATAGAGTAAATTGAAACTTGTAATATTCTGAAGTGCGTGTTTGCTGTCAGCTACACCACTCGTAATTAGAATTTCTACCGTTTCTTGAGAGTACAGGTTTATTTTCACTTTAATATTGTCGTCGGCTTAACGGACAAAACGTGTTCTAATCGTATCAACATTCGCGATCACTGCTATCAACACTGTACTGCCCTCAGCTGGTCTTCTCCACCTGCAACGCCGTTCAACAGAAAGGCGATAAGGTTGCGCCAACGCATCTGCTGAGAAATGGCAGTTGGATCGTATTAAGTGGGAGGTTTTCGTGTGCCAGAAGGGACGTCCTTATTCTGGTAGATCAAAAGTAGACTTGAGCAGAGTTGGGATAGATTTTCATTTTTGTATTTAATTTTATACTTCGTGGGTTTGTCACTTTCCTCCTGTGACTTAGCCAGTCAAAACATTTGATTTCGTGTACCAACTTTCGTTAATTTCTAATTTTCATGTAAAGTCACCATTTAGATATTAAGAGTACCTTATTGTCTTTCAAAACTGATATATTTGTAAATCTTATATATATGTGGCATATGGTCACATGTATTGTTGTATCAGGCAGGTTGTAAGAATTTGTAAATATAGTTTTTATTCAAATTTGTGCCTATCTCATTTCAACCACCTTTAACCGTAAATATTTTGGAGGGAAAATTCTTCTAAAAATAGGTAGGTCAGGGTGAAATATTTTCATTGCACTGTGTGTGCAACTAAATAGCTTGCATGTCGCCACTGCATACAGTTAGTAACAGTACAGTAAATTCAATTTATTGTATTTAAAAAATAAAAGCTAGTGGCGACCCTTAAATCAGATTTCCACAGAGGTAGAAGAAAATGATTGCAACAATCCGATAAGGAACATAGTTTCACAAATAACATACAATAATTTAAAGACCACGTACTTTCAAATTCATCAAAATTACCGAAACTGCGGCGGAACGACCTCTTCGTGCGGCGGAACGTGTGCTAAAACCTTATCTTCAAAAGCACTCGTGTTGTCTGATTAGGGTTGAATGTGGCCGTGTCAGACTTCTTAATCCTTGAGGTGTCCACTCGCCCATAAAAATTTATATAAAAATAAAATAAAATAAATGTTCGTGTAAAATCTTTATACGTTGCAATATTTCAAAAATCAGATTCTTGCGCCGAGGGAAGAAGTCATTAACTGTCACTCTTGTTAAAATATTTCTAAGTTCTCTCATAGATAAGACGTTCAAAAAAAATTCTTCAGTTTGTGGTCGTTGCTATAGCCACAGAGAAAAAATAATATTTCTTCAATGATTATCGATCAATGTGTATGATCGATTAATCAAAGTTCTAAAAGAAACATTTATCGAAGTCTTCTTGACGTAACTTTTCCACCAATAAAAATTCATAAGAATCTTCCTTCAGATTGAAGAATATTTAAATTAAATCATCTGCTCATTTCATTAATATATTATTCATCGTAAAATAATTCTTCATAAATGATGTACTCTGACACTTTCGTCAAGTTTAAACACAATGACATTTATTACTTTCTATGACTTTACATATGTAGTCATTGACAAACAAAAGGGAACTGACTTTTAAAATTTGTTATTTTAACATTAAATGTCGACAATAATGTCAACTCTCGCGACGACAACCGCAGAGATCAACATCTTCTCGCCTCGTGGCCGTCGACCCGCGACTTGATGTGGCCGGATATTTACTCCTTGGAATCGGCGTCGAAGATGTTGCCCTCGTAGGTTGACTCGCCTCACAGCACATGAAACAAACAAAAATATACAAAAAACATCTTTAAGAATCATAACATTAAACATTTACATAAAAATCATATAAGAACACAAATATAAGTAAGTTATCCTACACAAACTGAGCTGACATGAGATATGTAGCGGAGACAATAATCCGTCCCACTACAAAACCCACCCACGACTTCCCTTTTCAACCCTGCAGTAGACGCCCGATTTTTCAGAACGTCAGTAGTCGCTGTGGACTGTCAGTCCGCATCGAGATAAATATAGATTTATTAGTAAAAATTAACAAAGTACTTAAGAATATTATATTTTATTATATTTAAAATGCAAAACAACCAAGTACATACCATTTATAAAGCAATACATTTCGCTTACAGCAACACATTTCACTCACAACACTTCAGTTCATCAGTTAACACGTTAAGAATCACTGTCTTCCATTTGTAAACAATGTGAGCAGATCAACACTTAGTTCATCAGTTAATAAATTATGAATCACTCTCTTCCATTTGTAAACAATCTGAACATACTGTAAACAGAGATATTTTTTTACATTTGCAACAACTGTATATGGTTTGTCTGGTTTTTCTCCTGTCACAGTCTCGCTGCGGACCGCGCGGTTGCTCGCTGTGGAGGTTCAAGTCCTCCCTGGGTCATGGGTGTGTGTGTTTGTCCTTAGGTTAGTTTACCTAGGTTTAAGTAGTTTGTAAACTACGGATTGATGACCACGCAGTTTGCCGGCCGCGGTGGCCGAGGGGACTGAGGCGCTCCAGTCACGGTCTGCACGGCCACTACGGTCGGGGGTTCGAATCCCCCCTCGGGCATGGATATTTGTGCCGTCATTAGTCTTAGCTAGTTCGTAAGTAGTTTGTAAGTTTAGGGACTGATGGCCCCGTAGTTAAGTCCCATAAGTTCTACAAACATTTCATTTTCCTGTCACAGAAGCACAACGACCTCTCTGCTTGTCATGATGTTCGATGGACCTTTCCTTCCCTCCAATTTGGAAAATTTCACAAATTCTTGGCGGAATATTGGACGGTATATTGCTCACGGAAGCTCGGAGTGGCACATGTTCTATAGAAAGCTGATAAGAAAACTGGCGCAGGAAATTTGTTCGTCGATTGTAGTAACCTTAACCTAACTAAATTATGTAACGGATAGAAAGTGATATTGAAATAAGAAATCACTTGAAAATAAACAACAATAATAGCTTACCTTTTACTATTTATCCGAGCGCCAACAGTAAAATTTCTACTAACGCTAGTGCTCGCGCACGCGGACTGTCAGTTCGCAACAGTGTTCACAACCTGAAACGAGGCAACTATCGTACTCGGGCCGTAAAATTATCGTAAATGCACCGGATGTAACCAAAATTATCGTACTTACCTGCAAAATGACAATAATACATAAGATTTACTAGGAAATCTGATTTCGTATACCTTATACCGTACTGTAGTCTGTCTCTTGCAAAATATATTACTTTTTCCGAATGAAGAGCGGTTTTTTTTAATTGTTTTATGTATGACGTATAAAACCGTTCCAGGAAAAATTGTGCGACTGCTCCTGGTTAAATTCCGTTAGATATCGGCTTCATCGGAAAGACTGCGTTTACTTTCTCCTTCCTCCGATTGCTGCCAATGCCACCGATCTAACAATTGGGATGCAATATTCCGTAACGGAACTAAGTGTCGTTGTATTCCTTGCTAGCAAGTACTTCTGCATTTGTAGACGATCGTCTGGGAAACGCGTGTTCCTGAATCGGTGTTAGTTCCGTATAAATCTAAACCTTAGCACCTGATCAGTGCGCCACACGTTAGGCGGACAAGTCGCAGGCACACTGTGGATTGTCATCACTTCCGCTCACATGTTTCCTTGCACGTACCGACAAATAAGACCTTTCCTTATGATCTGCTACAATAAATGAGAGAAAATATATAATACGCATCCGAAGAACTAACGTATTTGAGAGATATACTTACTGCTCAAGCCAAAAACAATCACTCGTCCAGTTAAAATTTCTTGTGTCAGAATGCCGCTTTGTTTAAGAGAATGTGTGAAACTTCAGCACCACTAAGCACGCTTCAAGCACTTTAACGTAACTACGAGCATTGTAACGCAAATATATAAAGAGCGAACTTCAACATTCAAATTATTTATCCCGACAACGGCACTACATTGTCGCTCACCCATCGGCAGACGCTCACAGTCACTGAGATTATTAAATCGACGAGCTTTATTACCAAAGTAGCCGTTCATAGCTACTGAGATGATTAAAGCGACAAGTTCAATTACGAAAGTAATTTACCAGTAGGGCTGCGAGAAAAAATCAATGAAGAGACAATGTATTGTTACATTTTATTACGTTCGAAATTATCGTACATCTGCGTACGATAGTAACATCCTTTCGTACATCGTACGCAGGCACGAAATTATCGTACATGTACGATAATTATCGTACGGTTGTGAACACTGGTTCGCAAATGTTGACTGTTCCCCTACTGTTGCTGCAATCGAAATGAAGCAAAGGAGTATCGTACTACTGCTCATTGTTGGATGATACTCGGCTTCTGAGACTCCTATGTCCAAACAGATCAAAAGGAAAGATAAAAATACATTCATGCGGACTACTGTAGCGTTAAGCACAGTTCTCCCCCTTTACTTAGAGGCTTGGAATGTCAGAATCAATCGGAATATTTCGTGACGTACCATGTACACCCTCCATTTGAAGCAACGCAAGCTGCAGTTCTTCCTTGGAGACGATCGTACGGGTGTCGAATGTAGTCTTTCGGAATGGGCTGCAGCACAGTTTCCACCTGGAACCTAAGTTGGGTCAGATTTTCGTACCGGCCGTGCACACCGAGCAAGGTGACGTTTCATCCAGTCCCAGATAAGCTCAATGGGGACATATCTTGGGATGGTGCCGACCAGGGTACACCTTGAACAGTACGTTGGGTGGCACGGAATACTTCTGACAACTTTTATCTGCCAGGAAGTTTCATATCAACGCACACTCCGCTGCAGAGTGAAAGTTTCATTCTGGAAACATCCCTTAGGCTGTGGCTAAGCCATGTCTCCACCATATCCTTTCTTTCAGGAGCGCTAGTCTTGCAAGTTTCGCAGGAGAGCTAATGTGAAGATTGGAAAGTAGGAGGCGAGATACTGGCGGAAATTGTGGAGCGACATCGTGAGTCGTGTCGGGATAGCTCAGTCGGTAGAGCGCTTGCCCGCGAAAGGCAAAGGTCCCAGGTTCGAGTCCCGGTTCCGGCACACAATTTTAATCTGCCACGAAGTTTCATATCAGCGCACACTCCGCTGCAGAGTGAAAGTTTCATTCTGGAAATAAAAACATGCAGAGACAGAGTCTTTTTGTTCTTCCAATTTTATCGTTAGGTAAATACTTCATAACCTCCGTAACTGTTGACACAGAGTGATAAAACATTATCTGGAAGATTGAGAAACGTCGCAAAGGTGCGAAAACTGCTTGCGCAGTTATCTTAAGCGTTTCGTGGGCCTGGTATCCGTAGATAAATCACCCCGTGCGCATGACACACGGAACGTGAGGAGTTGAATAGCTATGGCCACTGCTCCATCTTCGATACTTCGAGTCTTTTTTTTTACAATTTCTGGAAGAAGGTAGGATCAATTTTTCTTTAAAAAAAAAAAAAAAAAAAAAAAAAAAAAAAAAAAAAAAAGATAAAATCATGAACGCTGGCTCTTAAAAGCAAACCCTAAGATTTTGTTCCAACGTAAAGGAAGGTAAGATTACCAACATTGGAATGCAAACATAGGTTTACTAACAGTCATATTTAACGTTCTCCACAATAGCGAATAGTACAGGAATAAATGAAGTATCCTCCGCCACACGCTGTACGGTGTATGTAGGTGGGGATTTCATTTTTTTAAATTTTTTTTTTTTATTATTATTTACGAAGCGCGTCCAGAAAGTAAGTTCCGTTTGGAAATAAAATGAAATTGTACACAGATACAGAAGAAATTTTTACTGCACAAAATTCTACAACTCTTAAACTACTTTTCCACATAACTGCCTAAATTTTGTAGGCACTTGTCATAGCGTGCCACAAGTTTTTGCATGCATCCTTCACAGAAGGTTGCCGCCTGTGTATTCAACCATGTGGTAAAAGCTCTTTATCATCGTTGAAGTGTTGACCACTTAGGTTAAGAAGAGATGAAAGTCGCTAGGAGAGAGTTCCGAGCTGTATGGAGGATGATCAAACAGGTCCCATAGAAATTTCTGTAAGAATTGTTTGCCCACATTCGGTGTGTGAGGTCAGGCATTATCGTGAAAAAAATCTTTTGACAGTAATCCTCTTCTTACACCTAAAATCTGTCCTTCGTGGACAACACTTCAACGATGATGACGAGATGAAAGAACATGTTACCAAATGGTTGAATACACAGGCGGCAACATTCTATGAAAAAGGCACACAAAACCTTGTGCCATGCTATGACAATTGCCTACAAAATTTCGGAAGCTGTGTAGAAAAGTAGTTAAACAGATGTTGATTTTTGTACAAACAATATTTTTTCTGTATCTGTACCCATTCGTTTTATATAACCAAACGGAACTTACTTTCTGGACGCGTCTCGTATTTTTATTTTATTTATTTTATATATTTATTTTAATTATTTTTTTATATAAAGTGTGTCACCTCAGTGACATAGTGCAGATACCAGGGAAACGTTCACATGCCTTCACTTCTTAAACGTGGATGTCGGAACTGACACAGCAGATTGGGTCGAGACGAGATATGGGCGCACGTAGAGAGAAATGCAGGCGCTCGTGCAACGCTGGCTTGCTCGCACAGACGTGCTGGCTGCAGCCCGTAACTACAGTTTCATCGCCACCCCTTCGCTTTCGCCCGCACCGCCTCACGTAACACCCAGACCGCTCACACAAACACTACCGTGGCAGACGGCGGAGTTGCTCTACGTTTTCGTGTCTCACTTGAACGTCTAATTTCCCACTGAAGGTGCAACAGATCCGAAGACACTGCCAACACTATGCATTCCGCTTCTTGTGGTGTATTGCTACATCTGCATCCACATCAACATAATTCTCTGAAAATCACATTTAGGTGCCTGGAAAGGGTATTTATCTACCGCTCCGTACTCCAATAACACGAGGGAAGAAAAAATACCTGAATTTCTCTACTCGAGCATGATCCCTCTTGTTTTAATGATCATGTCTCCTTATGTAGTTACGAATCATGTGTTTTCGCAATCGGAGTAGAAAGTCGACGATCCAAATTTCGTAAGTGGAACTCGCCGCAACGAAATCCGCTGTTATTGTAGTGATTCCGACTCATCTTTCCCTTCGCGCTGTTCGAAATTGACACAGTCGACAAGTAATTATTAAGTGGTTCGGTGAAAACCGTAGCGAAAATGTAAAATGTGAATTGTAAGGTAGTCATTTTGCTGTAGATTTAAATGCATTCTTTGCTTCTTCCCGAAATTGACAAAGTCATCAAGTAATCGTTAAGTGGTTCGGTGAACACCGCAGCGAAAATCTGAAATGTAGATTTAAGGCCGTCAGGTTTATGTAGATTTACATCCATTCTGTGCTTCTTCTTAAAACGTCTCTTGCACTGCTAAATGTTCAAATGTTTTAATCCTAAGGTCCAAACTAATCTGGTCATTTGTCCCTAGATTTACAAACTACATTAACTTATAATAAGGTCAACAAATACAGCCGGCTGGGACAGTGACGAAGATACAGAAACATTATTTAATAACAGTCGCTGGCCCTAATCCATCTTGCGATGAATTTTCATATATTTCTGTTTAGTTATGCGCTGTTAACCGCACAAACATGGTTGATGTGTATTAATGAAGCTAAGTTTGCTCTTACTGTAAATGGGACGTTATTTACAGAAGATGCTTATTAGATAGTTGTTTCTTCGTCATCAGTTATGCATAAATGAATAATATTCAATGAGGTGACAATAGTCATGGGATTCCTCCTATAAAAATGTCGGACTTCCATTTTCTCGTGAACTGCAGTAAATCGACGTGCATGGACTCAACATTGGGGGACCACTGCAGGAATTCTGGACCATACTGCCGTCCATAATTGCGGAAGTATTGACGATGACCCCTCAATTGTGTCCACCAAATTTCTATGTAATTCATTTTGAAAGGAGTACGCAATATAAATTTCACTTAATTTTTGCCTGTCATACAGTCTTGAGCATGGTGTTATATATATATATACATATATATATATATATATATATATATATATATATATATATATAAACCTAAGTTATAATTCTGTAGAAAAAATTCATGTAATATTTTGTACCATGTCATTAATCGATATAACATACTTGTTAACATATATTTGCTGTAAACGAAAGACTTTGTTTTATCTTTGGAGTGTGTCTTGCACTCGCAGTTGCGTTTAAAGAGTCGTTGTGTGACCTTCGTGGAGAAGAGACGATGTGTGACTGTCGTGGAGAGCAGCCGGTGTGTGATTATGGTAGAGTTCAGTCGATGAGTAGTAGTCGTGCAACTGCCAAGTTTGTCTGTATGTTAAACTCGAAGAATCAAAATTCGGAAAGTTTAAACCGAGTATGCATATTGCAATTTTTGTATGGAAATTAATCAGTCTCAAATAAGGTAAAACTTGTATTTTTCTATTGTTATGTATGGTAGCCTGTATTTGTCTTCTTTTTCTAATAAATACTGTTTAGTGCAGCTTGCATTTATCATTTAACCCAGAGTCATTTTACCACTTCCCCGTTCCTTTCACCAATTTGAATTGCAATCCGTTCTGATCATTGATTCTTCTGATAGAGTTGCATTATTGTGTTTGTAAATTTATGTGCTAATTAGAACAGTTCAGTGTAGGCATTTTGTCATGATCAATTGGTCTATTAATGAGAGCAGGAAGTAGTTTGTTCATAAATCCAGTAAAGTTCCAAGTTAGAGATTTTCTCAGTCGTTATGAAAGTTCAAATTATTAAATCAGTTAATGCTAGTAACAATTGAATTGATTTGTCTGATCAGAAGAGATCACGTAAAGAGAAAAGTAATATTTGCAGTGAGGGATACTTGAAATCATTACCAGATTTGTAGGACATTTTTATTACGTTGAATCAGTATGGTAATTGTTGTTCAGATATGCACATTATCAAGTGTAGTGATTCTGGTATCCAATTAATATCAAATATCTTTGTTTGACATCCTGTTTATTCAAGTGACAAAGTTATCATAGTAGTAGCACGCTGGTTTGTTGGCTTTCGCAGTCGAATTGTCATGTATAGTCTGGCTACTGGTATATGGTGCACGCTAACAGATTTGCACTTTTCATTTGTTTATATTGTTTCTCACACACTTGATTAATGTGTATACCAATTACTAATTTAATTACTGTTAACTTATCAACTACTTTACAATTTAAAGTGTTACCCGTTGCGCATCAAACAACACCACAAACACGTAATATTATTGCATTCCATATCAGTTGCAATTTATTATAACAGGGCAAAGGAAGATACTAAGTCTCATTGCTCAGTGAAGTTATTTTGTAACCAAAACCACAAACAGAAAATTTATTTGTGAATTTTAGCGGGCACGGTCACTTAACACAAACAGTGACACGCTTCTTACCACATACACACTACCTTTAGCATTCGTTCAAAAACAAAAACAAAACCCTACTAATAATGTTGAGCAACTTGCTTGACCAAATCATTTTCTACATTTGTCCATAATGTTCTTCAAACCATCGAAGACAACTGTCAGCCATGGCATGATGCACTGTCATAAATCCATTAATGGCTGCAAATGATGTCCAAGTCACTGAACATAACCATTTCCAATCAAAGGTTAGTTCAGTTGTAACTGAGGACCCATTACATACCAATTAAAAACAAACCACGCCATTAGGGAGCCATTCCCAGCATGTACAGTCCCTCGTTGACAGCTTGGGTGCCGAGGTGCGTAGGTTCTGCACAGCATTCAAACCGCACAATCAGATCATACCACTCAAATCTGGACTCATCAGACCAAAAACGTTGTGACATAAAGTAATGGAAGAGGCAGGCGACCATGTGATCAAAAGTATCCAGACACCCCAAAAAGAGGGGGAAAATTCATATTAGGGGCATTGTGCTACCACCTGCTGACAGGTACTCCAATCAGCGACTTCAGCACTCACTGGATATCTTGAGAGAGCAGAATGGGGCATTCCGTGGAACTCAAGGACTTGAAACGTGGTCAGGTGACTTGTGTCACTTGAATCAGAAGTCTGCACGCGAGATGTAAACAATTCCATACATCCCTGATTACACTGTTTCTGATGGGATTGTGAAGTGGAAACTTGAAGGGACACGTATAGCACGAATGTGTACAAACCTACTTCGTCTGTTGTCTGACAGAGACCGCCGACAGTTGAAGAGAGTCGTACAGTGTAATAGGCAGGCATCTATGCAGACCATCATTCAAAAATTCCAAACTGCATCAGGATCCACCCCAAGTACTATGACAGTCACGTGGGGGGGGGGGGTGAGACAACTTGGATTTCATGGGCAAGCGGCTGCCTATAAGCCACACATCACGCAGGTCGACCCTTCGTGTAAGGAGCGTAAACATTGGATGGCTGAACAGTGGTAAAACGTTGTGTGCAGTGACGAATCTCAGTTCACAATATGGCGATCCGATGGCAGGGTGTGGGCATGGCGAATGCCCGGTGAAAGTCATCTGACAGCGTATGTAGTACCAACAGTAAATTTCAGAAGGGTTGGTGTTTAGTTGTGACTGTATTTTTCATGTAGAAGGCTTGCACCCCTTCATGTTTTGCGTGGCACTATCACAGCTCTGGCCTACGTATTTCTACAGCAAACTGAACTTAGGTAGTACTTCGCGACAGTACCATAAAGGTAAGATTACGGTGATTCGAGTTCACTTGGAGGCTTACAAATAATCATTCTTACGCAGACCATTCACGACTGATCCGGGAAGATGGAGAATCAGTAGTGCTAAACGAAGTGCCCTCTGCCGTACACCGTAACATGACTTGCGGGGTGTAGTAAATATAACCGACTGTTAACACAAAACCAGAGACAGCGGCATCAGCCGGCAGACGAGAGTCGTGTTTACCTCGTTTGCCGGCGCTGTGCTCCCTCAGCGTCCTGTTGACTCAGCTCGCCACAAAACGACGCCGATTGCGGAAATCCGCGCAGCCTCGCTGTGTTGCGTGCTTTCCTGAAAGAAATGCCTGTGATAACCATACAGGGCTTCTCAGGAGGTCACACAACTCCAGATTCCTTGGAAAGAAAGTTGTCTACAGGATGTTTCCGTAAGGACGTGTAAAAATTTAAGAGAACATTGAAAATGTTCAACTGAACAATTGGAGGTAGGGAGCATGGGGAAGCCGAAGTAAACTTGCGTACCGCTTTGTCTTCCATTACTGTTTCTGAGATTATTTGCAACAAACGTGCACTAGTTTGCACGCACTGTGCTTTTTATCTAAACCTGCATCATGTCCGATAAGGAGACGAGGAGGACGAGCCTGATTACTGGGAACTTATGATGCAGGTTTCGTTTTCTTGAGTTGCCATCAGCTGGCCATTACATGGTTGCCTGGCCTCTTTGATTATTTACTTGCTTATGAGACACTATTAGATACACGGAGATGTATTTAGTTGCCAGAAGATTCGATGCTTGTGTGGTGATTCGGAACACACTAGGGATATTTGTAAATGTGCGCAGAATCTTGTTCGCCGATTTCATGCTTGCATTGCTATAGATGGCCGTCAGTTTCAGCAGTCTTATCGGATACTGTACACATGATACATCTACTATGTGAATGGTAATGTTGGGAGTTACCCGTAACTGTTGTAAATAATATGTTATAAAGCAATGTCGTCGGTGCTCGTTTTCTGTCTTTCTTTGCTATGATAATGCGTTCAATATGCTGTTCATAGTAATTTACCCGCATTCCTATTTTCTTATTCGTTATCAGACCTGTTTTACCATCAACTGATTTTGTATTTATAACCTTGTACTCATCTGATCAGAAATCCTGTTCATCCTGCCACCGAGCTTCACTAATTGCTACCATATCTAACTTTAACCTATCCATTACACTATTCAAATTTTCTAACTTACCTACTCGATTAAGGGCTAGAACATTTCACGCACCGACCCGTAGAATGCCTGTTTTGTTTTTCATTATGACATCCTCCGCCCGGAGATCCGAATGGGGGACTATTTTACCTCCGGAATATTTTACCCAAGAAAACGCCATCATCATATATTCATACAGTGTAGATGTATGTTTGTAAATCTATCGGACCAAACTGCGTGGTCATCAGTCCATAGGTTACAAACTACTTAAACCTAGGTAAACTAACCTAAGGACAACACACACACACCCATGCCCCAAGGAGAACTCGAACTCCACGGCGAGCAACTGCGCGCTCCGCAGCGAGACGCTTTAAACCGCTCGGCTACTCCACCGCAGCCCAGATGTATGTCCTCGGTAAAAGTAACGACTATAGTTTCCCCTCGAATTCAACCGTTCGCAGTAACTGCATGGCAAAGCCATGTTAGCTGGTGTTACAAGGCCAGCTTAGTCAATCATCCAGACTGTTGCCCCTGTAACTACTGAAAAGGCTGCTGCCCCTCTTCAGGAACAACACGTTTGTCTGACCTCTCCACAGATAGCCCTTCGTTATGGTTGCACCTATGGTACGGCTATCTGCATCGTTGAGGCACGCAGGCTACCCCACCTCGTCAATATCTGTTGTTCATAGGGTTGGGTGATGCTATTTTTTTAATTATTTTTTTATTTTATTTTGTGTTGCAGATGAAAAAAGAAAGAAAAGTTACCAAGCTTGGGACAGATGAAAACTGTACCCAACTATTTAATTCTGGGGAAAGACTGATTTACAGCTCTGTGGATTGCTGGCTCCAAATAAAGCACGCAAATTTTTGGTTCGAAGCACATTACTTTTTTCTTAACATTCCTGTGTGACACAATCCAGAGCACTAACGTACGTTGGCATTTTTTTATATTTCAAAAGACAGAAATCTACATTCCACAGCTGTACCCATGAAAAATGTTGGTGCCTAATCAAATGTGCCATCCATTTCACATAACTAACGAAGATTTGACTCCGCTGAAAAAACTATCAAACCTGAATAAGGATCAGTTTTTCAGTACAAATTCGTCATCTTTTATTGTCTTCATGTTAATGGAATTGACCGGCAATTGTACCTCCTCTGCAGATTTTGACAATTTGGTGTGGCACAATATTGTTTCTTGGGTCTGCACCTTTAGGATGAAAGCCCCGGTTCTCCGCTCTTCTTCCATAAGTTGCTCAGTTAGTGAGCGCCCCCTTGATCTTAGTCTCGAAGGAAGGAAGGCTTTTAACATCCTTTCGACAGCGTGTTCATTAGAAACTGAGCTTACACTCGGATTTTTTGGGTAAGGATGAGCTTTCAAAGGAGCCATCCTGGAATTCACCATTCACGGAAAACCAAAATGTGGACGGCCGGAAATGGATTTGAACCACCTTCCTGCCAAGTGCGAATCCAGTGAGTTATCGCTACTGCACCTCGCTCGGTCTCAGACTCGATATAACCTGTGACGTCAGCGGTCTTCCACACACTTTGGCACTAAGACGGGCAGTAACCGCCAGAACTGTTCCCGAAGCTTCCCGCTTCCGCCTCGCTAACGCCCTTACATTCAAACTTGGCGTGGTTCCACCCCTTAACCGTCTCACGACCGCCATCGTAGCCTCATCGGTAGTTACAACGCCACGATATCTTCCTTCTTTCCTCCCGACTTTCGAGTCGGGACAAACAGCAGCAATAAACCGTCGAACTCTGTCGCTCCATCTGCTGCTTCTTAAAGTGGGTTAAATTTATAAAACCTAACAAAAAGGAATGCAAGGGTCACAAGAAAACTGATTGATCTGTTGGAAATCTCTGCTCTGGAAGCTGCTCAGTGGCAATGGTTAGATATCTTAGAATTTGCAGTTAATGTCTTCATTTGTACAGGTGAATAACATGTTACATTATGAATAGCTTTCATAATAGTAAGCTAATAATGATTTTGACTTTCACCTGCATAGGAACAAGTGATCATCGAAATAAAATAAGAGAGAGCACAGTTCGAACGGAAATATCTACTGTTCTTCCTTCCCGCGTGCTATTCGCGAATGAAGTGGTAGATAAGTAGTATGACAGTGGTTCGATGAACCCTACGCCGGGAACTTTTATGTGTTTTGCCGAGTAACCATGCAGATGTAGGAACTTTGCATAGACTTTCGAAATGTTCTATACATACTTCCGTATCTAATTGAAAAATTCCATTCAATATTTCCTAAATAAAATGGAAGTGGCGAGCTGTATCAGTACGGCTTCCCGCGGGTCACTGTAGGTAGCGGAAAAACTTTCAAGTCTACCTCGTGCAAAGACTGTTACAGGGTGAAATAGGAATGGGACTATGGGAAAAAACACCCCTCTGCACCAGTGCTCTCAATCCAAGAACAACTTAGTGATAACTTTTGCTCTTCGATTTTCGCAGATTTCTTCATAAAAACTAATAGGCATTTGCCTCAGAACACACGGACACAGCAAAATTATTCAGCTTATGGCATTTAAGTAAATTTTGGTGCCTGATTAATGTAGAATAACGTACATATATTACATTACAGACTTTTACTTTTGAAAGTGAAAATATTTTGCTAGCACCAACCTACATAGGGAGATATGACCATCCCAATAAAATAAGAGAAATCAGATCGACAACGGAACGATTTAGGTGTTCTTTCTTCCCGCGCACTATTGGAGACTGCAACGGTAGGCAAATGTTATGAAAGTGGTTGAGGAACCCTCTGCCAGGCACTTAAATGTGATTCGCAGAGTATCTATGTATGAGTAGATGTAGAACAGAGAGGAAATGACTCAATCACACCAAATGCCCTTCTCAGGGTCAAACATCTAGGAAACCTGGAACAAGGATTGAAATATGCCAACTGAATATTGAGGGCATTAGTAAAACCAAATACCAAATTCTTCAAAAAAAATAAAATAAATAAATAAATAAATCATCTACTATGGAGGATCGGATAGTGTCGCACAATAATTTTTTTCTCCACTTGTATTGCAGATGAAAACAACGAATTTCACGATGACGCAGTTTGAAGTTTGCGCTGCACAGTTCTAGTGAGAGAAGCCTGATCTCCGAAACTAAAGCAGCACGGTAGTTACTGTCGTAACTTGAGAGAAGCAGCGAAGTGTAGTTCGGTATTTGTCGGCCGAAGGGATTACACCGAGTATAATTCAGGACACGCGTGGCGTGTATGGGGATGACTGCACGGACCGTAAGAAGTGTTGTGCATTTTTCTGACAGGGCCGTGTGAAGACTAGCGATTCGTTCTTTCTGGGTACTAAAGAACCTGACAGACAACCACAAAGGCCAGCGGAAAGATAACAAGCTTAGAAGCACTAAACGCGTACGCCTCAGAATGGCAGGACTAGGAGTAGTCACTAGTGATGAGTTAAAGCTCTGTAGGAAAGTATGGCCAGCTTGACAACGTCGGCCTATTCTGCTGCTAGAATGAAACTTTCACTCTGCAGCGGAGTGTGTGCTGATATGAAACTTCCTGGCAGATTAAAATTGTGTGCCGAAACCGGGACTCGAACCTGGAACCTGGGACCCTTGCCATTCGCGAGCAACGCTCTACCGACTGAACTATCCCGACACGAGTCGTGAGTCGTGTCGGGATAGCTCAGTCGGTAGAGCGCTTGCCCGCGAAAGTCAAAGGTCCCAGGTTCCAGGTTCGAGTCCCGGTTTCGGCACACAATTTTAATCTACCAGGAAGTTTTTTTATTCTGCTGCTGCTTAAACATGGACCGCCACAGCGTTCCGATAGCTTACAATATTTATCAGCCGATTTTGAGAAAAGTATTCGATGAAAAAATTTAATTTTTTCACATCTCATACCGTGATATTTTCGCTCGATAATGGTTCGACTTTCTACTCCTTATTCCGTATAGTTTCTGTGCTATATCAAATTAAGTAAACGGCTGAGCAAACTTTTGAAGAGTTCGCAGACGGAAAATCGCATTGCGTAGACTTTGCTTACGGTTGATTTTAGCACACACAAAGCTGTAGACGAAATGTAAGTAAGACATCGAAATTTTATTTAAGGCAGAGAGCACAACGACAACTCATTTCCTTCTGGAGGTACAAGGTGTTATATCCGACGGACAGGCGCGGAAAGTACGCGTAGTTCTGACCATGTGGACTTGCCGGCTCTACGAAATACTTGTCAATCGATTTTAAGAAAACAGTTTCGTTTTTCGCGCCATATCGAAAGAGTTCAACTATAAATTCAGACTAACCTGTAGCGTAGTCCAGTATTCAAACAAACCGCGAACCTTACCTCGTCAGAGCAAACAATTAAGATAGCAGACAAGTTTTTGTTGAGTATTTTCGTACATTTATGTACTTAAACCTTACATGATCTAAGAAAAATGCATTGGGATATCCACTACAATACTTTAACCAAAAGCAGAGAAATTAAAAGTGCCTATACAATACCAATTACATTAGCATGTCTAATATTTTTATTGTTTCAGTTCTTTGTTTCCTGTAATAATTGCTTCCAGAATTGTGTATCAATTTCGTATCCATACGAGAATGTATTTAGTTCACTGAGTTATAAGTCAAAATTTTTGTGTGCTTTCAGCAATTACCTGCAAATTGAAAGATGACAGTCTATCGCTTTCTACATATTTTTTATAAAATCGTAATTTATTTGACGTCGCAGATTAGCATTTTGTTAAAACTAGAATCACACTCTTTTCAAGGCATGAGGAATAGCATTTTTATTTCATGTTTTAAAATATTAGTTTCTGAAATGTTAGTTAATATTTCTAGGATTCTGTTATTTTAATAATTTATTATTGTGGTTATGAATGTGGCAATAAGTACGGCTTCTCCGCTACGCCACTGTCCCTGTGAGAATGTGTACTTGTTTTACTTTTAAGTGGATGTGCGAGGATCTAATGGATGTCTGACTGTGGGTGCTAATAGCTCGCTTTGCATGGTTCTCTCCCGTTCAGAGTCGATAGTTTGTCGTTTTTGCCCCCTGCTGCTGATGCGACCAAAGAGGTTTCTACACCCTTTGGTTAAGAGCTAGTCGACGAGCCTTCTCCAGGGCGAGTCTCGCGATGTTCTCTACCCACCACCGCTGGGTTTCCCAGTTTCCGGTAGCTTTCCCCCCTTGTGGCCGCTCGGGCTTCACTTGGTGCTGGGATTGTGGTGAGGTAAGGTTGGTTATTGTCTTGTGCCTGCGGATATGGTAGTGATTCGTTGTCTAGCATGTTTAACTTAAACTCTTGAACTTAGATTAATTTTTTTGGAATATTCCTTCCAATTTTTATCTGGATACCTCTTTCCAGAATTAAGCTTTTATTACGTACAGTGGTCAACTTTTAACATAAAACCAACGATGTGTCAATTTCTCTCGACATAATGCAGGAATTTTCTTCACAAATTTATTGAAGTTAAAAAACTTGGAAATATCTGCTGCGTGATCCAATCGACAGTGAATCTTGAATCTATTAATTTTCAATACTTATTGGGAGTACCACAGTAAAGAACCGAGGGTCGCTTCTAGGCTCGTAGTTTTCTCGGAACCTTTTCATCAGCTCGACTCCTCGCCCTGCTTTTCTGAATTCAGATGGAAATACTATGTTGTTTAACTTCCTTCTTGGCTGTATAAAACTCCCTAAGGCGCAACACTGCGGCATTATTCAAACCCAAACGTACGAATATTTACAGTACTTCTTGTGGCAACGAAGCAACTTATAGGACCAACATGGCGGAAAGAATCATGTGACTCGATTTCAGCCAATCACGAGCTGCAGAAGGCGACAAGCGGCGCGGAAAAGGATGGCCATACTTTCCTTATACAGAGCTTTAGTGATGAGTCGTAGGCGTACCCAAATACAAGCGGGTCTCTAAGACTGGGGTAAGAAAGAAACACCCCTCTCCTCCACTGCTACCAATATAAAAACTAAAAACCATAACGGTTCTCCGGTACAAAAACTTTCAAAATTATTCCATTTGTTAGAAAAGTGCTTGTGAGCGTGTTCTGGAATAAGTATGGAGTCTTACTGGTCGACTTTGTTGAGTACAGCGTCACTTTATATACTGCAGCCTACATTAAAACTTGGTTCAAATGCGTTGTGCCTTTCGTGATAAACACAACATTATTGCTAAAGGTATCTTACTTCTTCATGACAATTCTCGCCCTATCTTGCAGCTCCGGTTCGTCCGTAAATCGGAAAATTCTGTTTGGATTCCCTCCGTTATACTTTCATCTGTTTGGTCCAAAAAATAAATTCTTGGCCACTGAACGCTTTCCGACAGTTGCGGAAGTAAAAACAGCAGTCCACAGATGACTACATTGCAACCCAACGGATTTTATTAAATTGAAAAAATGTTCAAATGTTTGTAAACCTTATGGGACTTAACTACGGGGTCATCAGTCCCTAAACTTACAAACTACTTATGAACTACTTACGAACTAGGACGGCACAAATATCCATGCCCGAGGGGGGCTTCGAACCCCCGACCGTAGTGGCCGTGCAGACCGTGACTGAAGCGCATCAGTCCCCTCGGCCACCGCGGCCGGCTTGAAATTGGCACCACAGTCGAAGAAATGTGGTAAGAATCTTTGTGATTATGAAGAAAAGTAGATAAAGGACTATGTTTGTTACCTATTAATCTTTCTTTTAATACAATTGTTTGTCTTACTTTTCAATCTTTCCTTGTAAATTCGTCAAGCTGTATTACAACTTTGATAAAACACCGCCTAGCGGTCTTTCTATGAAAACAAAATAGGAACTTGGGATCGCTACAACGGTTGCCACTAACCTGTGCGTATAGAACTGTTTATCTGAGTACAACTTAATTGAGCTATCAAACCGTATAACGTTTCGCCTCGCTTTGCCGAACTGTTTTCATTCAGGCGGAAACTTTCGCAGTGGATTGCAAGTAGTAACGATAACAGAAGGAGCCACAAACAGGCAAATTCCAGAGCAGACGCTAACCAGAGAGCAGGTAAAGTGCTCGTTATCTGTTCCTAGTTCCCGAGGAGACGGGGACTACTGTTTGGACGAACTGAATATCTCCTCCCTACAAACGAGCTGAACACCTCGCCGCTGATGAGACGCAAAAGTCCGAACTTCTCCCTTCCCATTAGCAGACATAATATACCCGACATTAAACGATACTAAAATAAATGCATTAAACTGACTAAACGCAAATTTTGTTAGGTGAGGAACGAAATTGGGGCACACAAACTCTCTGGCGATAAATGCGTCAACAGTAAACTAACGTTTAAAAGTACACATACCTAAATTGAAATCTTCCACTTCAGCCTAATATGTAGTAATAAACTCTTTCCTACTGGTTTAACATTTATGAATAGATTTTCTTCCCATGCCACGCCATGTCCGATTCAGCAGTTCCAATTTGAAAGAAATTTGATAAAATGAATATGTAGAAAGGGCACCGAAACCAGCAATCATACAGAAGAAGATCGGGCTGAGGAACATTTCCACTATGTATTTATTTTTACACGTTGCTTTTGCTTCCCACATGTGTGATGTAGCGCCACGTTTGTACGTCACAGTTCACTGAAACCAAGCTGTGCTGTAGCTGTTATATTCAATCGCCGCGGCAGAGTGGCCGAGCGCATCAAGGCGCTATGGTCCGATGCGCGATGCCGTTCCCCGTCGGGGGTTCGAATCCTCCCTCGGGAGTGGATGTTTGTGTTTTCTTTAGTATAAGGTAGTTTATAAGTAGTTTGTAAGTTTAAGGACTTGATGATCCCGCAGTTATGTCCCATAACATTTGAACAAACATTATATTCAATCATACAAAGGTTTTTCACTCAGTTATGAATCAGTTATCTTTATATGCAATACTAAAATTAAGCCTTTATAATGTTAGAAGGTCGTAATAAAACTTGCCCGTACCATGATCCTAGTAAAGGAAGACATCTCATGTATAGTGCAAATTTTTCCATCCGACTTAGTGACTTTGTTTAGACACTGCCTCACCACTACTTATTTTCAGTATGAAAACAAATTTTATGAACAGATTGACGGGGTGGCTATGGGCAGTCCTCTAAGTCCAGCAGTGGCCAATTTATTTATGGTCTTTCGAACAAATGCGTTGCAGACTGCTAGTAAAAAACCAGCCAAGTGGTATCGTTATGCTGATGATACCTTCATAGTATGGACACACAGCGAAGAGGAATTAGATGCTTCTTGGTACATCTAAACAGTGTCAACCCCAGGATACAATTTACAATGGAAAAAGAACTTAAGGGCCAGCTTAATTTTTTAGATGTGTCTGTGATGAAACGAGAAGACGGCACGTTGGGCTACAAGGTTACAGGAAGGCTACGCATACGGATCGTTACCTTAATAAAGACTCCAACCAGCCGCGGCGGATTAGCAGCGCGTACTGGAGCGCCGTGTTGCGGTGCGCGGGACCGTCTGCCGTCGGGGTTCGAATCCCCCCTCGGGCATGGATGTTTGTGTCGTCTTTAGTGTAAGGTAGTTAATAAGTAGTTTGTAAGTTTAGGGACTGATGACCCCACAGTTAAGTCCCTTAAGCTCTACAAACATTAAAATGTTCAAAGGCTTGTAGAGCTTATGGGACTTAAGTACGGGGTCATCAGTCCCTAAACTTACAAACTACCTACGAACTATCTAATACTAAGGACGGCACAAATATTCATCCCCGAGGAAGGATTCGAAGCCCCGACCGTAGTGGCCGTGCAGACTGACTGACGCGCCGCAGAACGTTCGGCCACCGCGGCCGGCACTCCAACCACCATCCTAGACAGAAAAGAGGAGTGATTAAAACCTTGATCGACAGGGCGCATAAATTTTGTGAACCGGTTTACTTACAAGATGAGGTCGAACATCGTCGAAGGACCTTCATGAAGAATGGTTATTCCACCTGAGAAACAGACTGAGTTCTTCGCTCCACGACGAAAACTAAAACCAATAAGGAACCTCAACCACCCAAAGGGAAAGTGTTCCTTCCCTTTATTAGTCATGTCACAGATCGCATTGGAAAAGTGCTGAACAAAGAAGGGGTTGAAACTATTTTCAGACCTACCAGGAAAATTAAAGAACATTTAAGATCTGTAAAAGATGCTCGACACCCTTTGTCTACACCGGGTATGTATAATATTCCTTGCAGCTGTGGCCAAGTGTATATCGGAACGACGAAAAGAAGTGTCAACACTCGTCTAAGTAAATACAAGAGAAACTGCCACCTGGGACACACATAGAAATCGGCCGTAGCGGAGCATGTTTTCCAAGATGGCGACCATCAAATTAAATTTAACGAGACAAGTGTTTTATCAAAAACTTCCCATTCTTACGCTCGCACATACAGAGAAACCATTGAAATTTACAAACATCGTAATAATTTCAATAGAAAGGAGGAAGATGTTGAATTAGACAAGATTTGGAATTCAACGTTGCACAAGCACGTGAACGATCGATCTTCTTCTAGTAATAAGGTTAGCATTACCAGATATAGTTGCTCAGAAGACGTCACGTGATTTATTGTGGCGCCCCCTACACTACCTATATATGCGGCGCCCCCTCGAGGCCCCAACGCAGTTGCCACTTAGCCTCCGAAGATGACTTCCGCAGCTGAAGACGAAACGTTAGGGGAGAGTTTTATCCATCGACCACGGCCTACCATCCCGGAAATTTAAGTGGAATTACCCGTAAAAGGTTCCATACTCCTAAAATGTCACCTACTTTCAAATTATTTAATTTATGTTGCTATTACACTGTGTCACTAATCGCACCGCTAAAAGATGAAACCTTTTGGCAGTTATGTAAATCGTTGCTAGTATGGGCACGTGTGAATTACAGCCGAAGTTCCCAGGCCTGCCTTACAGTACTAATATACCTAAACATTCTCTTTAGTAAGTTACCAGAAATTAAGTAGGAGGATAACCCTCGGTATAACACTGATGTACTATCGGTGGAAGTCAGTGCATTTCGTTCCACCATAATAAATTATTAAGGACCGTCCGAATATTCAGTTTCGGTTTCGGTTACGGCTACGACCGGTTTCGGCCGTACTTTTCGTTTCAGCCCGAAATCAACCAAATCTTCGGCTTGGCTGAAATCAGCTTCCTTGAACTTACTGGTGATGTCCGGTCGCGTTCGGGGTGGATTCAGTCAACAATAACGCTTTGCGTCAGTTGACGGCGCGCCATTCAACTGCTTGGAGTCTCTCCTCCCGAGTAAGAATTGTGGGTATTTTGTAGTTAAGCACATTGTAATGGAATCGTATCTTATAGTGAGTCAGTAACACATTAACTTGATCAGTGTTGTACGTAATTGAACGGGTTAACTTATTGTTATGCTCCAAAGTTTTATTAATGAGTTTCCTTGAAAGCGAGGAGCTTTTTTTTTTAAATAATATGGATTCAGGAAACATTAATCATGTCATACAAACCTTTTCTCTTCACTTTGCTTAAATTTATATTGACAAAAATCATACTGTTAGTCGGAACTGTGACTTTATTTTCCGAAATACTTTCTGTAGCGGTGATGGAAGCTACTATATATACAGGAATACCAAACAGGAGATATGTAAAGTTATTTGTCGATTGCAAAAAATGGAAGTGAAAATGGCAACATACAGTTAGCGCCCTCAAAAACAAAATCGTAAAGGCTACTTATGGAAGCATAAAAATTATTACTTTCTGCATATTTTGTGTTTTGGTAGTCATGTTGAGGCTCTGACATTTCGTAGTATCTATTTGGCATGTTCGTTGCGTACCTAAAGACAATCTTCGTACAAGAAGATATGCAGGACTGTGGAATTTGTGTTACCTATACAGTAGTCTCGTTAATTCGAGGGACGGGACCGGTATCATCTCCAACTATCGAAATTTACGTGTGAAAAAGAAGAAAATCGACCATAGTTTAATTTAGCCAGTTAGAAGTTTTACCTATTTTTACAGATGTTTCATTCCACTTTGTCATACTTCTTCCAGAGGCGGTCTAAGGGTGGTGGGGGGGGGGGGGCGGAGGGGGCGGACCGCCCCGGACCTCTCGTCTTGAGGGCCTCCAAATACCTCGGAAGCACGTGGGGTGTTTTTTGTTTTCCTTGAAGCGCTCTTGGCCTCTCGTTCTGGGGCCTCCAAATCTTGAAAGCTATTTTTTTCAAAAGTTACTTTTTTATAATAATACATACATTTCCTAGTGGACGGTGGGCCTGATTTTGTTTTGCCACCGTCCCGTGCCTCCGGCAGCCTCAGTCCGCCACTAACTGTTTCCATTTTCCAGATGTTCAAAAATGTTCAAATCGTTGTATAGCTTATGGGACTGAACTACGGGGTCATCAGTACCTAAACTTACTAACTACTTATGAACTACTTACAACTAAGGACGGCACAAATATCCATGCCCGAGGGGGGATTCGAACCCCCGACCGTAGTGGCCGTGCAGACCGTGACTGGAGCGCCACAGTCCCCTCGGCCACCGTGGCCGGCCATGTTCCAGATATTGGACCTGTTTAAGATAAGCTTTTGTCAAGTTTAATTTAACCAGTTAAAATTTTAATATATATTCACAACCCTTCCATGTTTCCAGACATTAGTCCTGTTTAAGATAATTTTTCATCCAATTTATATCGCTTCAATTTATATTTCTCAGGATAATATCGTAATATACGAGTATTATATTGTCACAGATTTTATCAACTTATACTAAAACTTGAATTGTAATACTTTCCCTTAGGTTACTTATAAACCAAACCACTACTCTATAACTTAAAAGTTATATGTCTACCAACTTAAGATCTTTGAAACTTAAACTTGTAATGTTTACCTGATGATGGCGTAACAGCCTGAAACCGGTTGTTAAGCCAATAAATTTGCAAAATATCTCTTAGTTATCTTGTCTGTTTCATTCACAATAGGGATATAAATTCCACATATCATAGAACTAGCTTTACTCCCGCTGCTTCGCATGCTTAGGCTGGTTGGTCTGCATCAGTTGTTTCTCCCTCTTAATATAAATTTTCATAGATATAGCTTAAGTACTATCATAATGAAATGTTGTGATACTACTCGTAGCAGCGGTAGAATGGCCGTGCGTATTGAGGAGCCATGCTGTGGTGCGCGCTGCTGTTCGCCGTCGGGGATTCGATTCGCCCCTCGGGCATGGGTGTTTGTGTTGTCCTTAGGATAAATTAGTCTAAGTTAGTTTAAGTCAGTTTAATTAGTTTGTAAGCCTTAGGGACTGATGACTCCGTAGTTAAGCCTCTTAAGATTTACAAACATTCGAAGAACTGATTTTACTACTTGTAACCCCCTATGGTACCCCTTAATTGTTGAATTTCGAAAAATACCCCCAACATGTGTGTTTTAAATACCAACCAAGTATGCAAATGTCATTTTTTGTAATTTCTTGATCAAAATTGGCAGAGTAGCAACGTATTTTCAAAAACACGTTTCATCCCCTATTTCCTCCACCCACTAAATGATTTATTTTCTTAAAATATCGAAACACGTGTGTTTTTAATTCTGACCAACAAAATATACCAATTTATGTGCTTGTAGCTTCAAAATTGCCTTAATAGCAACAGATTTTCGAAAAACATCCCCTCTCCAATTTAACCCCCTTTATGGTTGAATTTTCGAAAATAACGAAACACGTATTTTTTAAAGTCCAGCCAACAATACAAATATCAATTTTTGCAGCTCTAGCTTCAAAACTGTCTCAATTGCAACGTGTTTTCAAAAAGAATTTTTCATCCCCTTTTTTACCCTCTTACTTGTTGAATTTTCAAAAATAGTGAAACTCGTGTGTTTTTAATCCTAGCCAAGATGCCATATCCGAAGTTTCGTAGTTGTAGCTTAAAATTTGAGTTAACAGCAACATATTTTTGAAAATCAATTTTTGCGTCCCATATTTTACCCCCTTACTGGTTGAATTTCAAAAAATGCCGAAATACGTGTCTTTTAAATTCGAACCCTGAATTAAAATCCGAAATTTTGTAGTTCTAGCTTCATAGCTGCCTAAATATCAACGTATTTTCAAAAAACGTTTCATCCTCTATTTCACCCTCTTACGGACGGAATATCGAAAAATCGCTTCTTAAATGACGCCTACGGAGTAAGATCAACACCCTCTACGAAGTTCAAGTTTCTATCTTCAGTGGTTTGGGCTGGGCGATGATGAGTCAGTCAGTCAGTCAGTAGGGACATTGCCTGTTATATATAAAGATCTAGAACAAAATATTGAATCTTATGCAATGCCCTGTCTCCTCTCTGGTAAAGTTTCAAAACTGCATCGAAAGTCAGCGGTGCCAATGTTAATAGCCATGGAACGAGCCACTACTGCCACGATACGGCTCATGATGAGACGTTTCAAAGTTAAAACTTAGTGAATAAGGTGCAATAAGCTTCACAAATACTACAGTCAAAGTTCTCAATAATTTTGATATTATTGTTTAAAGCATTCAAGTTCCTTATAAAACTTTACGTAAACTATTTTTTTTTTTTTTTTTTTTTTTTTTTTTTTTTTTTTTTTTTTTTTTTTTTTATAATTGGTTCCAGGGCCTGGGTAGCGTACGCGTGTAACTGGCTAAGCAGAGTTTGGCATTTAACGTATTTCATAAAAAATTACTTCAGTCAAGTCTGGTAAAACTACTATAATACTTTGACTACTGTTAGCCTGGTTACTTTCTACATAAATGAAACCAACTTTACTTTACTTGCAAACTCTGTTGCACTTTAATTACTAGTCTCTGTGATTGCAACACGTTTAGCAATTCTTTAACTCGTCTAGCAATTTCTTTAAAACTGATCGTAATTACTTTGAAAATGATTGAACTTGTTAGTCAATGTACAGGCTTGCATAATCAACATAATCTAATAATGGTGATAATGGGGTGACTACAACTACTTACAAAATTAAGACTGGTTTCAAAATAAGTCATGTATAATTGAACCAAAGTTCTGATTGGGTTGACACTACATTTACATGCATACAAAATAAAATGTTACAAAACTACTCATCTGCTTTTGTCGTCTTCGTCGTGAAGTCCAAACAAGACAGATATGATTACAATAGGTACTGTAAAAGTTATAACAACTATCACACTCGGTGACAATAGACTTGATACCAAACAATTACTTTTCTTGCACACATGAAAAAAGATTACACTGATCGAGTATAAATAAACTTATTGCGCACTTCCTTCAATACATTAAACAGTACGCCTCTCAGGCTTATTACGATTGCTTTAGACTCGCGCCACACTGCGCCTACCGTGCCTCTGCACCATCAACAAAACCATTTACGTGTTTACTATAGCGAGTCCGCTCCGCGACTGCTTCAGCAGCGCGACACTCACAGCTACTACTTCTATACCAAAGACAGTGATTACAACAGGTTCAACATTTTCTCTGGCGCATTGCTAACTTACAGCATAAGAATGTCCGTGCATTCATGTGGGTTTACACATATAGTACATGTTTACACTAAATGATTCAATATAGAAAATAACGTTACATAAGAAATATATCTAGCATACATGAAATGAAAAATACATGAAATAAACAAATTTAAGACAATATATACATTACGTTAAATCAAACTAAGATACAGAGACAGGTGTACTGTTACAACAGTACCATATCTTTATGCCACAACTCTTGAGGTTTACACGACGTTTATTTAGAGCGAGGCACAATGGGGCTACCATAATGGTTTGCGATAACCTCGGACGGCCTTTACAGTTGGCATGGACAGTATAAGGTTATCAATTAGCTCTAAAGGGATATTTGACTATTCTTCTTCGGACGTCCGAAAGAACAGACACCAAACCAATACAATAAGTATTTAAACGCGACGACGGCGTAAGTTTCACTTATTTCGCCGCAGATGCGGTCATACGTCCGACCTAGCACGGGAATCCGTAATGGCGAGTGTAAGAGGGCATGGACGATAGGGGCGCTACAAACATAGCGTGCGACTTGTGAAAATTTGAGACGGACGGGAGGCGAGCACGGGTGGCCAAGTGGTTAAGGCGACCGCTAGCCCGAAGCGGGAGACCCGGGTTCGATTCCCGGCCAGCTCACATTTCCACTTGTCGCCATTGCTTAATATCAATGCCCAAATTCGGCCACTGTCAATTCTTTCTTTCCTATCATTCTTCCTTCCCTCCCTTTACCAATCATTTGCAAATGCAATGCCTCTGTTAAGTACATCCCAGACTCGCTCAATCGGGCGAACAGGCCACTCCATCCGTTCAGCTCCCTCCGCTTCAAGTATGTTGTCCACCAGTGCAGCTCTGTGGGGACCAGCGTTTATCGTCCACCAAAAGGAACCCATTTCTTACGGCATCAGCGTAGGCCACAACAAAAGGTCGAAGGTCTCGTCTTTATAGCTCCGAACAGTCATAGCGCCATTCTGTACTACAATGAAGTTCATACGTCGACCAATACTGACACCTGTTCACACCGTTCGTCCACCGTCATATGGTGATGTTTGCTACAGATAAAAACGTTCAAATGTTTGTAAATCTATCGGACCAAACTGCGTGGTCATCAGTCCGTAGCTAGGGAACTACATAAACTAAGGTAAACTAACCTAAGGACAACACACAAACCCATGCCCCAGGGAGGACTCGAACTTCCGACGGCGAGCAACCGCGCGCTCCGCAACGAGGCGCCTTAGACCGCTCGACTACTACACCGCGGCTACAGATAATCAGGATTGTTCCGACTTCCGTGTTCTTTCCAGATGAGGAAACGACGATTGCCCGGCTGAACACAAAATCTTGATTCATCTGTGAATGGAACCCGATGCCATTCGTTACGACTCCAATCCTGATGCTCATCCACCCATTTCCTGCGGGCTAAACGGTGTCGTGGCTTTAATGACAAACACACCATAGGCGTTCGCGCGTATATGCTGCATTCCGAAGGCGATTTCGGACTGTTTGTGTTGATATTGATCGTCCATTTGCTGCCTGGAGAGTACGTTGCGGTTGGATTGCTTTCAGCCTCCTGTTTCGACGGACTGCTAACCAGAGATAACGGTCATCTATTACTGATGTTTGCCTTGGGAGACTTTGGTCTGGCCTTCTTTTAACGGTTCCTGTTGTCTGAAATCTCGTCCAGATCCTGGAAATTATACTTTGGGACACTGCAATAGCTGCAGCCACCTCCCTCTGAATCTGTCCTGCTTCCAACCTTCCGATGGCTCTCCGGATAAGTAACTCTGTTGTTGCATTGCACTATCTGCTCACTACACTAGCTGCAGTGCTTGCGTAATTCGTTTGGTAGAGTAACAAGTCAACACCAACCCTCTGTGCTGCAAGTTCCTGTTATTACCACTATCTCGGTTTCCGTAATGTTGTCTCGACTCTTGTAGTTCAAATGTTCAAATATTTGTATAGCTTATGGGACTTAACTACGGGTCATCAGTCCCTAAACTTACAAACTACTTATGAACTAACTAAGACTAAGGACGCCACAAATATCCATGCCCGAGGGGGGATTCGAACCCCCGACCGTAGTGGCCGTGCAGACCGTGACTGGAGCGCCTCCGACTCTTGTAGACCGAACAGAAAAACGACGAACCATTTCAGTTCATTCTGTCGATGACAACACTTCAGAACCTAAGATATCGCAACTGGTCCCGTAATTGTTTTGAGTATTAAATGTTCAAATGTTTGTATAGTCTATGGGACTTAACTACGGGGTCATCAGTCACTAAACTTACAAACTACTTATGAACTACTTACGAACTAGGACGGCACAAATATCCATGCCCGAGGGGGGATTCGATTCCCCGACCATAGTGGCCCTGCAGACCATGACTGGAGCGCCTCAGTCCCCTCGGCCACCGCGGCCGGCAGAGGTTGAGTATTAAGTGAGGAATTACTTCTAATACTAAATCAAATGTTTGTAAATCTATCGGACCAAACTGCGTGATCATCAGTCCGTAACTTACAAACTACTTAAACTAAGGTAAACTAACCTAAGGACAACACACACACACTCCTAATATTCACTAAGTAAATGTTCAGAGTTTACCCTGATGTAAATAATGCAAACCAACAACCATAATTCCCTGATTGCCAACTTAGTACGAAATGGTCAAACTTCAGTCAGGAGATGCAACGTCATACACAATTAAATGTGTGGAAAACTTGCACATCTTGCGACCATGTTCCACATGTTCTCCTAACCCAATCAACCTATTTCAACCGAATTTGGTACAAATGTTACTTACTATCAGCAATCGCTATGGGAGTAAAATCCACTTACGACACATGGTTCTAGAGATATAAAATCATAAACTTTCAGGTTAATGAAATTTCGTATTATACCTTCACTGTTAACAAATAAGTCTGTAAAAATTGGCGGTGATCGGTTGAACGTCCCGACATAAAATGTGGGAACACATTATGGAAACACAGACTATCGGAATGTCAAATCGCTGTTATTTTTGCAGATATGCTTGAAACGATGTGAGATGCAGAAAAAAAATAAAGAGATGAAGGTGTTGAGAATTTTCTCTTCTACAAATTCTATTATTCAATTTTCGTTTCAAATGAACGGTTAAGGCTTTATTTGCAATTAAATTTCGAGCTGTCCAAAGGCCAACCCCCGACCTCCTCTACAGATAAAATGAAAGAATGCGAGTGTTATTTTAACTTCGTCTCTAGTGTTAGTGTTATTAGTGTTATGTGTTGAAATGTTTGTATAGTTTATGGGGTCATCAGTCCCTAAACTTACGCACTACTTATGAACTAGCTAACCCTAAGGACGGCACAAATATCCATGCCCGAGGGGGGATTCGAACCCCCGAACGTAGTGACCGCGCAGACCGTGACTGACGCGCCTCAGTCCCCTCGGCCACCGCGGGCGGCAGTGTAATGTGTGTTTTAATACTGCGGTCCACTGCATCATGGGAAAACCTGAGACGCCGGTAAACTTCTAACTGCATGGGATCTTCAAATTTGTCTTCTTGTTTTTATTGTATATCTCTAATTGTGCAAACCACACGCTTAACGCTTTGCTGAAGAGTATGTTGCATGCTGCTGTCTGCCCTCCTCCACAGAGAGAAAATAAAAATTATCAAATCAAATGTTTGTAATTCTATCGGACCAAATTGCGTGGTCATCAGCCCGTAACTTTCAAACTACTTAAACCTAGGTAAACTAACCTAAGGATAACACACACACCCATGCCCCAGGGAGGACTCGAACCTCCACGGCGAACAACCGCGCGCTCTGCAGCGTGATGCTTTAGACCGCTCGGCTACTCCACCGCGGCAAAAATTATCAATAAAGGAGAATAAAAGGCCATCGCAATCGACTCACTTTCAGTGTTATTGACCGAAAGAGGGGGAAAAATTGAAATTGTTATTACTTTAATGTACTTCGACATTCTTGTAATTTTAATTTAACGTTACAAAGTTACAATACAGTAAATTTTCTTGATATTGATAAGATTCTTTCTATGAATCAGCAAGGGCTTAGGAAACAACAGGCAGATTGTGCTTTTCTCGATTTCAGCGAGGCATTTGACGCGGTGCCACACTGCAGATTGCTAACGAAGGTACGAACATATGGAATAGGTTCGCAGATTTGTGACAGGCTGGTAGACTTTCTAAGCATTAGAACGCAGTACGTTGTTCTCGACGGCGAGTGTTCTTCAGAGACTGGTGTATCGTCAGGCATGTCCCACGGAAGTGTGATAGGACCGCTATTATTTTCTATATATATATATATATATTATTAGGTGGACAGAGTAGCTTTAATTTGGGGCTGTTTGCTGATGACGCTGTGGGAGCGTGTAGTCTTTAATAGTTTTTAATTAACTGTTATAGCATATAGGATGACTTCGACAAAATTTCTAGTGAGTGCAAAGAATGGCAGCTAGCTTTCAATGTGGAAAAATGTAAAGTGATACACATGAGTAGGAAAAACAATCCCATATGTTCGACTACAGCATTAGGAGTGTGCTTCTTGATGCAGTCGCGTCGTTCAAATATCTAGGCGTAGCATTGCAGAGCGATATGAAATGGAAGGAACATGTAAGGACAGTTGTGAGTAAGGTGTATAGCCAGCTTCGGTTTATTGGGAGAATTTTGGGAAGATGTACTTCATCTGTAAAAGATACGGCGTATAAAGCGCTTGTACGACCACGTTTTGAGTACTGCTCCAGTGTTTGGGATCCGCAGAAGATCAGTTTAAAGGAAGACATAGAGGCTGTACAGAGGCGAGCAGCTAGGTTCGTAACTGGTATGTTCGCCCAATGCGCGAGTGTCACGGAAATGCTCCGGGAACTCAATTGGGGATAGCTGGAGGAAAGACGATATTCTTTTCGAGAAATTCTGTTGAGGTAATTTACGAGGGTTCGAATTTGAAGCTGAATATAGAACGATCATTCTGCCGCCTACTTACATTTCGCCCGAAGATCACTAAGACAAGAGAAATTAGGGCTCGTACAGAGGCATATAGACATTCTTTTTTTCCTCGTTCTATTTTGGAGTGGAATAGGAAATGCCTAGTAGTGGTACAGTGCACCCAATGCCATGCACTTTACGGTGGATTGCGGAGTATATATGTAGATGTAGAATATGATATTCGTTCGTGAAACATTATTCATGCCTTTCTGTAGTTCACGAATCACATCACTGATGCAGCAGGCTGAGGATACTCCGTTTCCTGCTGGGTTAAGAAGTCCGTAACTTTCTGCTGCACATGTTCGTCCTTCAGGAATGGTCGACCCTTCAGGGCCTTTCCTAAGGGACGAAGGCGTGACGGTGGTACTGGGACGGATCAGCACTACAGGCGGGTGCTCTAGTGGCCCCACTTGAGCTGGCTTAATGGATGAGGCCGGCCTCCCACATCGACCACCGCCTGGTGTCGAATCGCGCCCACCACAGGCGTGCTGACCCATATACCGTCACTCGGACAAACAGGTGCAGGAGCAGCTGATACATTGACATGTTTTATACGAAGAACAACATAAATTTCAGAAAGTGGGGAGTATTTGATAAATCTCTAATGCGAATATTAGACATTTTGAATGTAATACGAGATAATTGTGTAATATTCGTTTGTAAGTAACGAAGTAATAAGCGACGGAAATATTTATTGCGGTAGGTCACCATAAGAAACTTTACACTGTCTGCGGAGCTGTAAACTTAGTTTATTTCGTTATTTTCCAAAGAATTAAAGCAATAAGATAATTTTTAATGGCACAATAGTTGTTTCTATCATGCACTGCAATCAGTAGCACCAACTGTGTATACATCAATTTAAATTACATTCCTATCACTCACAAACACACACTTTCTATATACAGGGCGCATCACCTAATATTTGCACCGCAGATATTGCAGAAACGGAAAGTGCTATTGATGTGCGGTTTTCACAGAATTTGTTGGTAGTCACTGGTTCGTATTTTTAGCCAACAAACAGATTGTATATTATTTAGGAAGTGTATTTTTATGCAAACATACGGCTTTTTAAATGGAACAATGGTTGTGTCTATCATGCACTAAAAGTTTTGACACCAGCTGTGTACAAAGAATTTTGAATGACATTTTTATCACGTTTAGTTTGGAAATTACGACCGTTCAAAGTTTCGGGAGCAGAGGCTGCGATAGCGTAGCTCACTGGCCGAGTGGCTAGCCCCTGGGGCACGGCCCACTGTCTCATGACCACCAGTCAGCTATGCTGTCGTAACTTCCGTCAGCAAAACTTTGAATGGTTTTAGCTGCCAAACTAAACGTGATAAAAATTTCATTCAAAATTCTTTGTACATAGCTGGTGTCAAAAATTCCAGATTCCAGTGCATGGTCGAAACAACCATTGTTATATTTGAAAAATTGTATGTTTTCATAAAAAAATCACATTCTAGGGTTTTTTTGTTTTGTTTTGTCTTTGGTTTTTTTTTTTTCCTTTTTTTTACAATTTGTTTATTGGCTAACAATACGAGACCTTAACTTCCAGTCCATTCTGTGAAAAACCGCACATCAATCTCTCTTTCCGTTTCCCCAATATCTGCAGTGTAAGTGTTTAAGTGTTAGGTGATGTGTGTGTGTGTGTGTGTGTGTGTGTGTGTGTGTGTGTGTGTGTGTGAGTGTCTGATAGGAGTGTAATTGAAACTGATGTATACACAGCTGGTGTTATTGATTGCAGTGCGTGATAGAAACAACTATTGTGCCATTAAAATAATTATCTTTTTGCTTTAACTATTTGGAAATTAACACAATAAACTAAGATTATAGTTTCTTATGGTGACCTACCGCAATAAATATTTCCGTCGCTTATAGCTTCGTAACTTACAAACACATTTAATGAAACACCGTCAGTTCACTTTTATCGATTGTGTTAATTATTTAGAACTAAACTGAGAGGAATTATTCCCTTCAAACTGTTGGATAAAACTAGTGAACGTGGATAAATTATGTGCCACATTAAATATAAAAATTGCAACATTTGCCCTAAGAAGAAATAAAAATTCAAATATTTATCTTTGTGGATACGTTTCATCAAAATCTTCTGGACAAGTCCATTTGCTCTAACACTTTTGATAAAATGTGTATCAATGCTTAATAATTCAATTTGTTGAGTATTTAGTCCCTCACAGCATCTGTGGTTAATATTAGTTGAAATAAGTGTCAGCCAGTAGCAGGATCGTAATTTTTATTTTCAACCGGTTTCTGGCGACTATTGCTTTTCCTCAGGTGTATAATTGTGCCCTATATGTAGAATCTGTACATGATGGGATGACACGTGTATCAATCAGAATAAGATCTTTGACCTTTGAAATTTTCACACGTATATTTTTATATCTCTCTAGTCAGTAATTGATGAAGGGGTAAAAGCCGAAAACCGTGTCGTCTAATAATAAAGATACTGTAGAATATTAAACAGTTCCTTGTGTTTCATTCCAAATGTATCAAATATTCCACATGACCTCTACATAAATACTCTGCAATTCACACTTAAATGCATGGCAAAGGGCTCATAGAATCGCTTTTATGAGTTTACTCTACCCTTCCATTCTCTAATAGCGAACCAGAAAAATAAATACATAAATCCTATCGTTTTCAGTCTGTTTTCTCTTATTTTATAACGTTGATCATGTCCTTAACAAATTATCTTCGCATTCAGAGAAGAGAGTTGGTGAAAGAAATTTCACAAATAGATCTCGTCGCAGTGACTAGCGCCTTTCTTTTAATGAATTCCATCCCAACTCGTGCATCATTTCCGTTACACCCTGTCCTCTACATCGCGATAATACACAACGAGCTGCTCCTCTCTAAATCGTCCGTCACTCCCACTTGGTGGAGATCCCACAACCCACAGCAATACTCCTAAACAGGATGCACAAGTGTAGTGCAGTCAGTTTCTTAAGTAAAACTTTGGTGTTTTAAGTGTTTTGCCGCTGAAACGTAGCCTTTGGTTCGCCTCCACTACGAAATTTCTAATTACAGTTGCAAGTATTTGTAATTCTAAGGTATTTAGTTGAATTTACGGCCTGTAGATTAGGCTTATTTTTATTATGAAGTTTAGCGGATTTCTTTTGTGCTCCTATAGATGACTTCACATTTTTCATTATTCAAGGTCAATTTCAGATATCTTATCTGAATCATTTTGCAGTTGCTTTTGATCTTCTGCTGACGTAACTAACTGATACATTACAGCATAATCCGCGAATAGTCTAAGAGAGCTCCTCCGATTGCCACCTAAATAGTGCAGAAGTGGTATGGATGTGTGTCTTGTCCTTAGGTTAGTTGAACTTAGTTTAAGGATAAATATCAATTTAAATATAAATTGAGAAACCCTGAGACGGCTTTTCGTCTCGAATATGTCCAAGACATTAAAGATAAACGAAGCAAGCGACTAAGGCGCCTCGGAATAGTCTAAGTACGACTTCCCTCCACGTCACAAATTTCTGCTTCTGTGTTTTATTTAAATAGATATTTATATCATCTTAGCAGGAATGTTCCACTATGTCCATCGTCGAGGTGCTGTTCCGCTGCATGGAGAGCCTTGGCAGTAGTGCAATTATCTATGGAACACAGAAGCAGAATTAAAATTTATGACATGGAGGGAAGTCGTACTTACACTATTCCGACGTGCATTAGTTGTTAGAGGTGCGGTGGTCTAACGGTAAGACGTCTGCCTAGTAAGCTTAGAAGTCCGGATTCGAATCCCGGCCTCATCACAATTTTTAATTCATTGCTTCACGTTTATCTTTAGTTTAAGTAGTTTGTAAGTCTAGGAACTGATGGCCGAAGTAGTTTGGTCCCATAGAATTATAAACATTTGAACATATGAACTTCTGTTTTAGTCGATGGCTTGAGTTTCCGTCAATTAGGCTACTACGTACCGTGTCCTTCCTGACAGGAAATCGCGAATCCAGTAACACAACTGTGGCGATTTTCAATACGCACGCGATCTGATTAGAACATACTTGTGAGGTAAAATGTCAAAAGCCTTACGGAAATCTAGAAATACGGATCGATTTGAGATTTCTTCTGCCGAGAACTGATGGAACACTCAGTAAATGTGAATATTATATATAGCGCCTGACAAGTTACGTTCTTTTCTCATAGATTGTTGTCTGTGGTATTGTTTAAACCATAAGATGAGAGTAATGAGACACTGTTACTACTCCTTTGATGACCTCTGTGTTGTACGCTGCGACCTTTAATTCAAGGTTTGAAATTAGTGCTTGAGCTCCCATCCCACATTTCTGATGTGGTTTAATTGAACTTAAATTACATTTATTCATTTCTTTAGGCCGCGGAAGCAATTGTGTAGCGTTAAAGGCAGGTTATCATCTTAAGATCAAATAGATTTTTTAAATAATTAATTTCAGAAAAATTAAGTGAATATTCAAAGTGTTTTTCTGATAGTATTAGTTCAATCACAGTAGACATTTCATTGATTTATCTTGCCTTCATTAAGCCGCGAATTTTTATCTCAGTCATCGGTGATAAACGTAAATAATGACGACAGTTATGTTCGTTGAGAATTATTCGTATTTCACTCACCACTGCGGAGATCAGGCCACGTATAAAATTCCCTCTTCCTCTTGACGCTTAAGATCTGAAATATAGTAAAAACTTGTTTCCCTTTCTTAGATTCAACAGCTATACTGCAATACTTCAAGTAATAACATTGCTGGAGAGACGAAATACCCACACTCATCATTCATTCGCTGGTGGATGTCTGACGCTGTTAATGCTCCGGCAACTAACCTCGAAATACTTCATTATTCCATATTTATAGACAAACATCGGAAAGACATGAATTTCACTCTACCTTCCCTAGATGTTAGTGCATATTTACCACGATCATAGTCACGTACCGTTTCTTATAGTCTGCTGAAACGCCCTCAAACTGAAACTTTTCTATCGCCCCTTTCTAACGTCCCCCTCTCTTCAGTTTTGTAAACTACCTACCACTTAATGAAGCACTGATATGAAACTTTCTCGCAGATTAAAACTGTGTGCCGCAACCGGGATTCGAAACTGGGATCTTTTCCATTCGCGGGCAAAATGGAGGTACCTATTTAAAAAAAAAAAAAAAGGCAGCTGCATCTAGCGGGCCAGTCATAGCGCAATCTGTTTTCTCACTTCAATTTAGAAAAGTTTTGTTCTTTTTAGTTTTTTCGTTTGATGCTTATTTCGTGACATATTTGGTCCGGTCACTATCAATGGACCACCCTTTGTATTAGAAGATTCGACTGACGAACATGTAAGAGAAACCTGACGTTTTTAACCATTGCAAACAATTTTGATGGACTCACTGAAAGCAATAATAAACGGATAAAAACACCGTAATTTATGTCCCACTAAATAGGTAGAACATTTTGGGTTATTTAAATACTTCTTGTAAGCTGCCTTTAGCGAAAGTTAACAAATATGCAAACACAAAAAATATACCAGGAATGAGATGCGTGTACGGCCTGTTAAATCTTTAGATGGACTACCAGTGTAAAATTCACACTGAAAAAGTGAGGACTCAGTAGAAGCAGCGATATCTGCTGCATGGTCGCGACAACCTCAGGTGGTGAGTTATTGCTTTTGGCGAGGAAGCTCCGAGCAATAAATCGTTTCACTGAGCAGAGTGACTGCTGATCGATGCGACACAATCGTATCAAAACTTCAGTGTACGAGGAACAAGGAAAAGACCTCCATTCGTCAATCAAACTGAAAATAAGAGCGAGAGAAACAAAAATGCGTTGTACTGTATTGGAACGCGATAGAAAATAATGCAAACATATTTATTTATCACAAACTGGGCTTATTTATTCGAAGCAGTTCAGAGTGCTTCAGGCAGCGCAAATCCGAACTATTGTACTGTGAAGACAATTCGTTGTTGATTTTTCTTAGCAAAAATCTCTAAAAGTACTTAATCGATTTACTCCATATTTTTATACGATACTCTCTTGAGCTTTTGGACGGACGTGTATCTATATTATTTTAATATATCTAAATATATAATAAATAAAGAGAAAGCGTTGTTACCAACAGTCTCTACAAGTTTTTGACCAATAAATTTCAAATCATTACACGACACTGATTAGAATTTGGCCGGACGTAGGTTATGTATTATTAAGTCTCTGGAACACACCCACACCCAGGCGCACACACACACACACACACAAATATATATATATGGTGAATCACCTAACACTTGCACCGCAAATATTGCGGAAACGGAAAGTGGGATTGATGCGCGGGTTTTGGATTGGTAGTCAGGGGCTAATATTTTTTGCCGACAAACAGACTGTAAAACTACCTAGAAAGTGTATTTTATATGCAAACATACAGTTTTTAAATAGAACAATGGTTGTTTCAGTCACGCACTGGAAGTTTTGACACCAGCTGCCTACAAAAAATTTTGAATGACGTTTTTATCACGTTTAGTTTGGCAGTTATAACCATTCAAAGTTTGGAAGGAGGGGCGAAGGCTACGATAGCGTAGCTAACTGGCCGAGTGGCTAGCCTCTGGAGCACGGCCCACTGTCTCATGAGCACCAGCCAGTTAGCTACACTGTCATAGCTTTCGCCCCCAAAACTTTGAATTGTAGTAGCTGCCAAACTAAATGTGATAAAAATGTCATTCAAAATTCTTTGCACTCAGCTGGAGTCAAAATTTCCAGTGCAAGATAGAAACAACCATTGTTCCGTTTCAAAAAACACTATGTGTTTGCACAGAAAAATACACTTTCTAAGTAACATTACAATCTGGTTGTTGGCTAGAAATACGAACCACTCTGTGAAAACCGCACATCAATCGCATCAATCGCACTTTCCGTCTCCGCAATATTTGCGGTGTAAGTGTTAGGTGATTCACCCTGTGTGGTCTAACGCATAGCTTTTCCAGACGGAAGGCGTACCGGTCCTGGTTCGAACCTGTCCGGCGGATTAACGAAGGGGGTCGGAGTGTTGGCCAGCCTGGATGTGGTTTTTAGGCAGTTTTCCACACACCCCTAGGTGAATAGCGGGCTGGGCCCGTTGTCCCACCTCAGTTACACGATTCGCAAAGACTTCGTAACACTTTACACTTCCACACATAAAACACTATACACAGACATTTGGGGTCCGCATTTCCTCCCGGGGGGCATGGGGTGGCGAGAAAGGGCATTCGGCCATCCCGTAAATATTAACACACGCTAAATCCGGATTTAACAAAGCCGACCCTGCATGTGCGGGAATATGGCAAACAGAAAGAAGAAGAAGATACGTAATCTATAAGGGGGAACTTTGCTACCAAATATCTTGAGATATTTTTGCCCGCTTTCCTCCAAGACAGTTTAATGGACAAAGCCCGTACAGGAATTAAAAGCAAAATCTTCAACTGTCTGTGACTACCATCATTGTGTGCATTGCTCACGACCATGTACTATGTTGTTGTTGTTTTTTTTTTTTTTTTTTCACTTAAGAGGACAACATATTACGCATATGCAAGACGATAAATTGAACTGCTACCCATTCTTATTCCAAAGAGGTTTACTTATTCGTGTTCTCTGTATATTCTGTGCCAAATTCGTAAGTATCTGAAATAAGATATCTCCTTGTCTAAGACCGGTTCTGACTTCAAATTCCTTTGATACTCCTGTGTTACTCTTTACTTTGCAATAATTGTACTCCAAGCACATCTCTTCTGGATGCATTAGCTGTCAGCAACCTGAAACTAATTAAAAACAATGGTTATTGTGCCCCTGCGTACGCTATCACGAGCTGTTTTGAAGTCGACTGAGACTACGTGGATGTCAACATTATGTTAACAGGTTCTCGTAAAGTATAAAGACTTGATCACGACGTACAGTTATGTTTACAATATTAAAATATTGTTAAAAGTATTTTCAGTTGGTGGTTTTGTATACTATGTTATATGCCAGAATAAAATGACATTTCATATGAGGACGTGAATTTGTTATTCTACCCTAGGATTCGTAAATTCCTCGTCCATTATCTTATACCAAGTCCCTGTGTTTCACCTACCAATAATCTGGCGAAGAATTGTTACGTCTCCTGCACTATGGTCGCTGTGTTCCTTTTATGCTATTCTATCTCTTTAGGAAAATACATAATACAAACAAAAATATTTTATCGGCTGGTACCAGACAACGCATCCTTTCTGAAAACAAGTTTTCCATCGTAGATCGCTGCCTTTTTTTAATTTATTTATTATTGTTATTATTATTAGCCTCGCATAACCAGTTTAGACAGACTTGTTGCTATCATTGGCCCTAAAACATAATGATGATGATGATGATTGGCGTTTTAGGGCGCTCAACAGCGAGGTCATCAGCACCCGCTTTAAACATATCAACATTACGTTACAAAGGAAGAATATTTCTAATGCTATAACAAAATGAATTTTTACCAATTAGGTAAAAAAAATTACATATCCAAAACTTTTATTTTACATCCTCATATTCCCTAGCTGTTGGGCGTAACTTATTGGGTTGTCAAAAATGAGTTACGCTTTTGAAGTTGAGGAAGTGTGCTCAACAGTTTAAGCATATGGATATTAGATAAAAGTTGTAAATGTATATAATTTATTTACCTAACTGCTAGAAATTTTATGACATGGTTTAAGCTGTTCTTCCGTTGTAATGCAATGTTTACATATTTAGATTATCCATTACGGATGTTTCAGAACCCGTGACTTATTTTCAATATTATTTAAGAAAACTGCTCCAGTCACTTTTACTTGAAATGGTATTTATTCCATGAACCGGTTTTCAAACCTTTTCAGGTTCATCATCAGATGGATCACGTTACAATAACATTTTAAGCGTCATGTTGGATGCTGGATCTGTGGTGGGAAGACGGAAATTATTTTAAAAAACTCGAATTGCACGTTTCTTCGGTCTTTTTCGTATTTGTAACATCCAGTGAAATTTGCTGATCTACTTACTGCGACTGTATGGCCGGATTTTTGTGGTTAATTTCCGTTTCTTGCGTCTTTTTTTGTTGAAGTCACAGTAACACATCACTTTTTCTGTTGGGTTCTACACTTCACTATAAACAACACTTTACCAGCGTCCAACATGTGCTTTTACAGCTGCTGTTATTTACAAACGTCTTAATTCGAAAGATATAACAGGTAAGTTTGTTTTGAGTATGATATAGTCGATTATTTAGAAAGTAATTTTGTCAATAGTAAACTGCAAAAGTGAATAATAAATAAATATTGTCTGTATTGTTTCCATAGCTTTTCTGAAACATCCGTAATGGATAATCTAAATATATTGCTACCACGCCAGGTAACCAGAACAATGCGCGAATTTCGGAAATGTAAACTCAAACTGATGAAAACCATTCTTGCAATAAGATTCAACAAAAAGTGCCTCTCTGAAAACCTCACTCCTAATTATGTTAGAATTAAAATAACAAGTCAAAGCAAATCTGCCAAGTTAGCGAAATCAAAATGTGAAATTATATGGATAAAATCTGAAATCAAATCTCTTTACATTAAAAAAGATCTACTTAATGCACAGCTGTACAATATGCATCTTGAACTAAGCTACAACCTTACTACTTATATGTTCATGATCTTTCTGGATAATATAAATATATGTATAAACAAACACTGTAATACCATCTCACTTAGACATCAAAAGAAGATAGATGCCCTGATCACTAAAAAAGAAATGAACTTCCCCAGTATCCCTTTGCAAATGGAACATAAGTTTTTTGACAGAGTGATAAATACCACAGACATCTCTTTCAATAACAATGAACTAAAATTATTAAACAAAGGCCTTAAGCACAACATTACCCCCACACTCAACAATAACAATATCAAAGAGCTAACAGTGAGTACTAAAATGGCATGCGCAACTGCTAAGCTAAAGCACAATGAACAGAATGCCATAGCCCATAAGGCAAGCACCATCATCAGGAGAAATATAGACCAGAATAAAATGTACCAAAACATGAATAATGAACAAAGGACACTGCAAGCCATAAACAAAAAGCTTTCAAGTAATAATGCTCTGGTAGTCCGTGCAGACAAAGGAAACACATCTGTTGTCCTATATGAATCAGATTATGTGAAAAAAAAACATGAATTCTTCAAAAATAACAACATAAAAGAAATAGATCTTGATCCCACTCCCAAATTCCAAGAAAAAATTAAAAATTGTAACTTCCTTTTGACACAAGCAGAAATAAAGCAATGTACAGTGATGAACCCAACAGCTCCTAAATTGAGATCACAACCTAAGGTCCACAAACCTAACTGTCCGATACGCCCTGTCGTAAACTCAATTAATAGCCCAAGCTACAAAATCACCAGAAAGCTACATGATATTATCCACAAAGCATATGTATTTGAAAATAACTTCTCTATAAAAAACAGTTATGACCTTATCAATTGCATAAAAGACATCCCCATACCATCCACAGCTAAATTTGCATCCCTTGACATAGTCAACCTATACACAAATATCCCTGTTAAAGAAACAATCACCATAATAAGAAATAATCTCCTCAAACATGGTACAATGAGTAGAGCTGAAATCATAGAACTCATAGATATCCTTGAACTTATATTATCACACAACTATTTTCTGTTCAACAAAAAGTTTTACATTCAAGAAGATGGACTAGCAATAGGCAATAGTCTTGCAGGACTGCTAGCAAATATATATATCAACCACCTTGAAAACAAGTTTTTTAAATCCCAATCTCATCTGAAAAATAAGCTTCTTTATTACAAACGCTATGTTGATGACTCTATCATCCTGTTCAATGGCACAACAACAGAAATAGACAACTTAGCTGTTGAACTTAATAAAATGCACCACAAAATACAGTTCACAGTTGAACATGAAACACCAGATAGAATTAACTATCTTGATCTAAAAACATCCAACAAAAACCAGAAACACAATTTCCAAATTTTCAGAAAACCAACAGCAACAGATATCTCCATCCATAATTCTTCTTGTCATCCAGACCAACACAAACAAGCATTTTTTAGATCAATGATAAACCGAATGAACAAAATTCCAATGGACAGAAATGAAAGAGAAAAGGAAACAAACATCATAAAATCAGTTGCCATCAGCAATCGATACAGTCCTGCTCTCATTGATAAATTAATTAAATCAACAAAAACAAAACAACCAATTTCTGAACAGACAAACACAACCAAAAAAACCTTCTTTATAAGACTACCTTTCCTCGGGAAGGTTTCATACCAAATTGCAAACCTCTTCAAGAAACAAGAGGTTAAAATTAGCTTCTCCACAAACAACAAAATACAAAATAAAATCATCCACAACACAAAAACCAACATAGATAAATTTCAAAAATCAGGTATCTATAAACTAACTTGCAACTCATGCCCAAGCTTCTATATTGGTCAAACTGGAAGAAGCTTCACAACAAGATTTAAAGAACATATGGACGCACTCCGCCTTAATAACTTAAACAAATCCAGCTTTGCCTCACACCTTGCCCAACAAGGTCATTCTGCAGACAACATCCAAACAAACCTACAAATACTCCATTTTGCCAATAAGGGCATGAAACTTAACCTCCTTGAAGAAATTGAAATCCTCATCAATACAAATACAACATCCAACAACCTGCTCAATGATCAGACTGAACTAAAAAACAAAATGTTCCTCCAAAATTTTGAGAACCTGCTAATATAAATAAACTAATCACAACAAGCCTCTTCCCCCCCCTTACCTACCCTCCCCCCTGCAAATAAAAAGCCCCTCCACTCTTGACAACTCTTTCACATGATTTCTGATAAGGTAAAATCACTACTAAAGAACAATTACATAAAAGCTTTACCCACATCTAAATACCTACCCATTCAATCCTACAATAATAGAGCAACCAGTTCATACTATCTTTAAACACAATAAATAGAACCTAGGCTAAATTAATATTCTAGAACACAAATAGTGTATAAATTAAACATAGCAATAATACGAATTTTATTCTTGTACTTTGACTAATTGGATACATACATATTAAGTAGAAAAGCTATGGAAACAATACAGACAATATTTATTTATTATTCACTTTTGCAGTTTACTTTTGACAAAATTACATTCTAAATAATCGACTACATCATACTCAAAACAAACTTACCTGTACAAAGAGTGTTATATCTTTCGAATTAAGACGTTTGTAAATAACAGCAGCTGTAAAAGCACATGTTGGACGCTGGTAAAGTGTTGTTTATAGTGCAGTGTAGAACCCAACAGAAAAAGTGATGTGTTACTGTGACTTCAACAAAAAAAGACGCAAGAAACGGAAATTAACCACAAAAATCCGGCCATACAGTCGCAGTAAGTAGATCAGCAAATTTCACTGGATGTTACAAATACGAAACAGACCGAAGAAACGTGCAATTCGAGTTTTTTAAAATAATTTCCGTCTTCCCACCACAGATCCATCATCCAACATGACGCTTAAAATGTTATTGTAACGTGATCCATCTGATGATGAACCTGAAAAGGTTTGAAAACCGGTTCATGGAATAAATACCATTTCAAGTAAAAGTGACTGGAGCAGTTTTCTTAAATAATAATGTTTACATATTTTAGACCGGATGATGACAGCAATTCCGTTGAACACAGTAATGTGAGGCTAATAAAAAATTGTAGAGGTTTTGGCACTAAACACTTCCTTTTAAAACTAACCATATCATGACCAGTTCACAAACATGAATGACTTGTACAACGCTTCCTATTTCATACGTAGGCTTGCCGTATTTGCGACATATTACGTGTTCTTTACACATTGTTATACAGCTGTATTAAATGGTAAGTTAACGAAAGCCAAACCTACGTTTTTAGCTTTTGTAGATCTGGAGAAAGCTTTTGACGCAGTTGACTGGAAAAAATCTTTCAAATTATGAAGATAGTTTCCATGTCAACACGTTGTAGGTGTGCCGGCCGCGGTGGTCGAGGTGACTGAGGCGCTCCAGTCACGGTCAGCACGGCCACTACGGTCGGGGGTTCGAATCCCCCCTCGGGCATGGATATTTGTGCCGTCCTAGTTCGTAAGTAGTTCATAAGTAGTTTGTAAGTTTAGGGACTGATGACTCCGTAGTTAAGTCCCATAATCTTGACGAACATTTGAACATTTTTTTGAACGTTGTAGGTGTCGCCACCGACTCCAACCTTGTGTGAATGCTCTGAAAAGCTAATCATTTGTATATCACAGCATCTTCTTCGTGTCGGTTAAATTTCGCGTCTGTAGCACGTCATCTTCGTGGTATAGTAATTTTAATGGCCAGGAGTGTAAAACGTTAATGGATGATACCATTAAGACACTACTGCTGTATAATATCTATGCGATCAACACGTAATATTCTTACCGTATTTTAAAACACAGCCAAAATTATTTGATACTTCAGCGTTTAACTTTCACACACATACTTTTTTTTAATACTTTACCTCTTTAAACTGTTATCGCAATATCTATTTTAATTATCTTTTTCCGTTACATTTTTGTCACCTGTGTTGCCGTGGTAGTTTGTCCTGTACTTGTTTACGTAAAATCAAGTGACAATGTCAAATTGCCGTTATTTTCGCACATGTGTCTGAAACGGTGCGAAATATGAAAAAAACATAAGAGAGCAATTTTGTAGAGAATGTTAGCCCCTTTAAACCCGTTCATTCAATTTTCATCTCAAATTAACGGTTAAGCCGTTATTTTCATTTAAATTGCAAGCTGGAAAAGGCGATCGCAAAGGCTCACTTTTAGTGTTACTGCCGTAACCCAAAGTGAACTAATAGGATCTGTATAAGTTACATGAAACAACGGTGACTATTTCATGAGCTCATGCTCCTGAGCAGACTTCCGAAATATAATTTTCTTACGACTAGAAATAACACACATGAGGAATTGATTCGCTTTTCTAAAAAAAAAAACATTAGCTTTAAAATTATTTAGAAATGGGTTTTGAGTTTCGTTAAAAGAAATGGCGGGTAGAAAAATTTGTCAAAGCTTAGCACGGACATACCGCGGGCACCCACCTTATATCCCAACGAACACATCCGGAGCCTCTTTGATTCAATGCCAAGACACGTAGGAGTTGTTATAGCCAGGAATGGCGGCAACACTCACAAGGAAAGTACTTAGGCTCGAACAAACAAAAATACACCAAAATCGTATGATAGATAATGGAAAGGTCTGTTATTGCACTAGTGATACTCCTGCATCTGCAAAACTCTGCAGTCTCCCATTAGAGGCCTCTGTGTGTGCCATGCCGCATTGCATTTGACCTGCCGGTACGCCAGTAGTGACGGTGAAGTGTGCCTCTAAAATTGCGTTTTGTGACGTTATTTGTGTGGTGAAGTGTCGGATGGGTCGGCGATTGGTAATCAATCCTGCTAATATAGTGTGATTGGTTGAGGTGAAGTTACGAAGAAACCTTCGTGTAGATGGTATTGGTGTAGAATATGAATCATTCGCATGTTACCTATTATCTATTATAGTGTTTCTAATCTATGCTCTTATTTCTGCACTATAATAGTTACCAGAAAACATGTGAATGAGTCTTCTTCTACATCAAGACCGTATTGACGAAGAAGGGTTCTTCGTAACTTCATCTCAAATAATCGCAATACATTAGCAGGACTGATTATCAATCCCCGCCCCATCTGACGCTTCACCACACAAATAACATCACAAAACGCAACTTTGGAGGCAGGCCGCACCGTCCCTACTGGCGAACCGACAGGTCAAAGTGCAATGCGGCATGACACACGCAGAGGCCTCTAACGGACGACTGCAGAGTTTTACAGATGCGGGAGTATCACTAGTGCAGTAACAGATCTTTAAAGCCGCGGTTGAGAAGCCGAGCGGTCTAAAGCGTCTCGCTGCGGAGCGCGCGGCTGCTCGCCGTGGAGGTTCGAGTCTTCCCTAGGGCATGGGTGTGTGTGTTTGTCCTTAGGTTAGTTTTCCTAGGTTTAAGTAATTTGTAAGCTATGGACTGATGACCACGCAGTTTGGTTTCAAAAGTTCAAATGTTTGTAAATCTATCGGACCAAACTGCGTGGTCATCAGTCCGTAGCTTACAAACTACTTAAATCTAGGTAAACAAACCTAAGGACAACACACACACACCCATGCCGCAGGGAGGACTCGAACCTCCACGGCGAGTAACCGCGCGCTCCGCAGCGTGACGCTTTAGACCGCTCGGCCACTCCACCGCGGCATTTACAAACATTTGAACGTTTTATTTGGATCTTTACATTATCTCTCATACGATTTTGGTGTATATGTGTTTGTTCGAGCCCAAGTACTTTCCTTGTCAGTACTTATTTCAACACGCTTCTCAGTTAACATGGGCTGTATTTTCAGTAACCCAATCTTTATACGTGTTATCTTCCAAATAAATTACATTGTCACATATTCGGTCTTCCTCGGTTTAGGCGACCGGCAGCATATAACAGATGCTGCACGGTGAACAAAACCTGCAGCAACGCGATGATCCGTGGGTCGGTGTTGCAGCAACGGCACCGCAATAATAAAATAATAAATACAAAACGGCCGGCGCTGCGGTATGGCGGTTCGGGAAAAAAGCCAAATATTTTCGAGTGAGCGGTAATGGGCGGCAGCTATGCGATTGGCCAGTTCTGCCGGCATGCGAGCCGCGGTCAGCTGCGCGCGCTCTGCCGCACCGGCCGCCAAATTGAAGGACAAAGTCGGCCGCGCCGCCATGTTTTAAATTTCCGTAATTTTTTGAGCGGCCGCTTCAGTGTTCGTGCGATTTAACGAGTTAATGCCCGCGCGGCCCAAATTGCGCCGACTGCCGCCTCCGCCTCCGCCTCTGCCGCCACCCCCAGTCCAACCCCCCACCCCTACCAGCCGACGCACGGCTGGAGTCCTCAGCGACGAGGCGGGGTTCTGTGTTCTGCAGTAAATGGGAAACCTTCTGCCAGCGACAGGCGTGTCTGCCGGTGTTGTCTCAAAAGTGCCCTGCCTGCTCTGCTCCGGAGCAAAGGACAAATCGTAGAGGAAGAATGTTTCTGTGCACCAGAATGCGGTTAGATTTTGTGATGTTTCTTTACGATAATACTACCTGTGGCGTCACGTTGCTATAGGTTATTAAAGATTAATTGCCGGTTTGTCAATGTCTCTATAAGTTCCAGTTGAAACACGTCCACTTAACGTGTTCCATTTAATTGACTCCCCATGAACAAATGTTACACTCCACTCGCAATATGCGAGATACCAGGCATTATATATTGATTTAGTTTTATCTGTATGTAAAATTCTAAGTGTCTATGTTGCACATGAGGCCCGAAATATCTATTAGTGTGTACTGTGATGTGCTCCCACTGGCCGTGGCTTCCACTGAATGAATGAAAGCTGCCCGCGGTGGCCGAGGGGACTGAGGTGTGTCAGTCACGGTCTGCACGGTCACTACGGTCGAGGTTTCATATCCCCCCTCGGGCATGGATATTTGTGCCGTCCTTAGTGTAAGCTAGTTCATAAGTAGTTTGTAAGTTTAAGGACTGATGACCACGTAGTTAAGTCCCATACGCTATACAAACATTTGAACATTTGAATGAATTAAACTTAGTATGTAAGAAAGTTTAGGAAGTGCTAGGCGCGCCTCGTCTGTTTTGTGTCGTCATTGTTTCTTTCAAACTCTGGGCTTTGAATGTCTCTGGGCGAGAAGTAGGTTTGCCAACTGCTGATCAGAACCCAGTTTAGCAAAGATTCCTAATGTAGCTTACTCTTAACCTCCTTGGCTGGGGGTTGGTCAGGTTACCTGCCTGACGAACGGTGACGCTCTCTTGGCTCGCGCTCCAGTCACGATCCTCACAGCCACTACGGTCGGGGGTTCGAATCTCCCATCGGGCACGGATATTTGTGCCGTCCTAGTTCGTAAGTAGTTCATAAGTAGTTTGTAAGTTTAGGGACTGATGACCCCGTAGTTAAGTCCCATAAACTATACAAACATTTGAACATTTGATTCTCTCTTGGCTCCCCTCCACTACCCCTCCTCGGTAACGGCTAGGCAGTGGTCAAGAGAGCTATTCATTCGCTTCTTGGTTCCTGGTAGGGTATGTACTTCTGGGTTTGGTTCTGCTGTGGCCTCATGGCTCGACTTACTTCAGGCTCCATACTCGGACTTATGCCTTTTCACGAGTTTAATTCCGGGAGTAGCAGCTACACTATGTGTAGTAGATTTTGCTTAATTTCGTACAGGATTGCTAATTTAATGTCGATTTTTGCTGGAATCTGATTCCGAGGCTCTGATGGTGTTTCGTTAGCATAGTTCTTGCAATTTATAACTATTAAATCATTTCTTCGCCTGTTTAAATATGTTCAGTGTCTTTCGCGTTCTTGTCGTAGTTGAATTGTAATATTTTCACGGACTCGTGGTGCCTATACTTTTCGTACTTTGTCAACAGAACACGTGGATGATATCAGACTAAGCCTTCAGCTTTTCCATCATTCAGAGCACATGAGTGGTTAATAATTATATAGCTATTTCGCTAATGTGTTTCCTAGTGAGTGTAGCATGATAATTTTGCCCAAAAATTGTCCATTTTAACTTGTAATCTGTGTACTTGTCGGCCCATGTGTGCGCCGATTAGCGTGTTCCCTGTCGTGGTTATTACCATTAAATAGATCTATCGTGTTTTTAATTTTCATGAAATAGAATTGTTTCACTTCTCTGAATTTTTGTGACCAAACTCTGTATTGTGCTGTAGCACTCTGTAATCTTACTTATCTAATAGATATCATTCCTCTGATCAGAAATAATGGTTACACGATATATTTTACGATCTTATTCTCTTCGAAATTGATTTTGCATATTTTGTGTTCCCACTTAGTAGAGTGCTGTATTGATCTAACAAATTGAACCTTCAGTAGTTATCTTCTCCCTGTGCTAAAAAGACGCCAGAGCGACCGTTTTTAGATATTATTTAATGAAATCTTGATTTAATGTATAGTTAGAAGTTCTAGGGAAACTTTAACTTCCATCTGTACACCGCACTTTGTGGTCTTAAACCAAGTGCGTTTGTTTCTGATATTTTATCATGAGTCTAAGCTACCAGCTTGACACGTTATGGAAGCGAAGTACTATTTCATTGTGCGCGAGTAAACCTTCGATCTGCATTCTCCGCATTGCTTGGCTGTCGTCTTGGTGTATTGGTGTCGTGTGCTTGGTAAGTACCTGAATGGCTTGGCGTATGAATCTGTGTGTGAATGTGCTGCAATACCTCCGTTCCCCTCTATGAAACGTAATCGTAATTAACCTGTATTCAACTTTGCAGGTGGGCAATTTTAGGGCCATGTATTTGTGGATATTTTGAATAATTTGTAAGGTGTGTTTTTATTGTAATTTTTAAAAAAATTGTCTTTCCCCCTTGTTGTTCTTGTTTGGGACAATAAATTAATTTGTTAAACTATAATTCTTTTGTGCTAATTTAAATTCTCCCCTCATCATTTATTTCGGATTAATGTGGGGTAATTTATTCATGTATTTTGTGTCTCTGCTCCCTTCTGGAGTAGAGAATATTTGCGTGTCCGTTGCCAACATTTATTTTTGATTAGGTCCATGACTGCAGATCATTATTTAATTGTGTGCAGTTTCCTCTAAAGATTACAGTAAAGGTAGAACTGTTTGCTTAACTTATAGAATCAGAGTTTTGCTTAAGGGAACTGTACACTTCCGCTGCTGTGTGAATATCGCCGTAATTAGATTTTGTAAGCAAGCAGTCAATTGTTAACTTCACAAACACGGCTAGTTAACAGTCAAAAGAACAGCGGGCGAGTCTCACAGTTAAGATTTTAACTTGTCGTTAACGGAGAATTGCGTTTATCAATGTTTAGTTATCAGTTAACCTGACGTTAAAAAGACCTCAAACTGGCCGTTAATTAACGAGTCAAATTCTGCTCGTTATATGGCTAACGAGCAGTTAAGTGAGAATCTGTATAAAAATGGCAGAATTCCAAAGCGCTAATATACCACAATATATTCACGAGATTTATCGAACAAAATAACAGAAGAACTACATGTATGAAAAACTAATATGGAAAACAGCTGTATTGGAAAATTGTATCGTCATATTTCTTTCCCCATCCATGTCAGCGTGGATTAGATGAGTTTGATATATTGCAGATATGCAACATAACTTTAAAATGATCGTTGCAATATCAAAATACAGACTTTTACGGGTAACGACTAGTTAAGTGAGAATCGGTATGATGTAAATGGCTGAAATAAGATATTTGTTTGGCAATTACGACGGTGTCAATATTTTGGACGATCTAGAGGTCATGCCCCTTTAAGGGGTCCTACACGTATTTATGTTCGTCCGAATCATTTTGAATGCTGGGATAATGCAGAATTTGTTACGCTATTTCGTCTTGGAAAATCCTCTTTGGAAACGCTGCATGAAATACTCCACGACCATATGTAGAGTCCAACGTTACGTATTTTTTACGTTATCTGTCGTAATGGAAAACAGAATACATTATTTATGGCTGCAAGCTTATTAATTCAGTATTTACTTATGCTTGTTGCGCCGGCCGCGGTGGCCGAGCTGACTGCGGCGCGCCAGTCACGGTCTGCACGGCCCCTACGGTCGGGGTTTCGAATCCCCCCTCGGGCATGGATATTTGTGCCGTCCATAGAATTAAGTAGTTCATACGTTTAGGGACTGATGACCCCGTAGTTAAGTCCCATAAGCTCTACAAACATTTGAACATTTTTTGATGCTTGTTGCGCCTAGTGTAAGGCCTAAAATGTGATTTCTTACTCTGATCTACAAGAACAGTGCACTTTCGCCTATGTGCAAGTTACTGCTTGCATTAAGGTACTATTCACTTGGCAATATGTTATCGTACTAGGCCATAAGCACTTTTGCTGTCCTACATGTTCCATGGACAGTATTGAATGCATTTGCCACAATGTCGCTTCCTTCCATGTCGTAGCGTAGGATTTTTTTACACTCCAATGTGTTATATTTCTCTCTTAAGGACACAAGACTCTCTCACTAACTTCTTGTAAAATTCGAGCTTCTTTCACGTTTGTTTTCCATGGCGCCAAATAAAAACTGTCTGTTTACCTCTTCCCTGATAGTCAAATATGGCGAACAGCTGTTTATTCAGACGACACATTCATCTGTTTATATTGCCAACATAGTCGACATATAGCTGTCTTCTCGTTTTCCCCAGGTTAGCAAACGAGAGGTGTATCTGGCAATGACAAACGCAATGCATTTAACGAACACATTTAACTGGACGTTATAGGCATCTTCTCGTTTACTAACGAAAAGATTAACGAGAGATGGACGAACCGGCCCTAAATGGAAAAAGCAGAAGAGAGAAAGAAAGTATTTCTAATTTGTATACTTTAATGCTTTGAGTACGGAAAATTCTACACCCCCTTTCACTTTCCTCTCTCTTCCCTCTATTTGTTCACATCCTGCTCCCCCCTCTCTGTGTGCATCCCCTCCTGCTCTATTTCCACCTCCCCTCTCCTCCTCATTTTCTTTGCCCATCTGATCCTCTTCCTCCCCGTCTTTCTGTGTATCTCCACCTCCTCCCTTTCTGTCTCATCATCACGTTTCCCTGTTCATCTCCTCCTCCCTCCTATGTCAATCAATTTCGCCATCCTCCTCAATCTCCTCTTACACCTCTGTCTCACTTGGAGCCTTGTTTAGCGTTATGGTCGCAAAATTATATTCAAGAAAATTCTGGACCGAATGTTTTGATATTTTTATACAAAGTTGGATTGTTATACCTGCGTGCTTCTATGTACCTAATTTTTGAATATGTTTCATATACGAATTTGTATGTACCCTTTTCTTATATGCATGGTGAATCACCTAACACTTACACCGGTATCATGCCCTGTGATTTATTAATCGTAACAGGAAACGCAGGTCTCAGTGGAAACGGCAGTGTCTTAAAGTTGAAAGACAGCTCTGTCGCGAAGAATGGATATTCATTTTCTTCCTTTCCTCGTAAGAGGTCTATTGCATTCGCCTGCAGCCATATGCGCTTCACAGATCAAAAGATGTAAACAGCACTGTCAGCTTTCCAGGAATTTCATTAACTGGAATACAGGAGCGTTTTGGTAATGAATAATGTGACAGGTTTTTACCCATCGTAGTACATATGACCTCATATTTATTGAATTATTTGTTGTACAATTGTGTAATTTTGCAGATATATATTCACTTGTACAAGTGATGTACGTCTCTAAAACTGTTGCGAATATAGTTAGTATTGAATGATTTGTTGTAAAATTGTGTAATTTTGCAGTTATATATTCACTTGTATAAGTGATGTATGTTGCGAATACAGTTAGTAGTAAAGATGTAATGGATTAAAACCTTATGTGTGATGGGGCGGTTTTCCATGAACGTTACTGCTTATGTCCTCGTATCACATGAACTGCGTGTCGTACTGTGATACAATTTCGGAGGTACAATCATATATATATATATAGTGTGTGTGTATACAGTCAGTAAAATTTCAAAAATGTTCAAATGTTTGTGAAGCTTAAGGAACTTTACTTCTGGGTCATCAGTCTCAAAACTGTAAACTACGTATGAACTACCTTATAATAAAGACGACACCAACATGCATGTCCCAGGGGGATTTTACCCCCGACCGTAGCGGCCGTGCAGACTGTGAACGGCGCGCCGCAGACCGCTCGGCCACTGCGGTCGGCTGAAAAATTTCCTTAGAATAGAATTTGTAGTATAGAAATTTTAAATTGTAACGTCATACTGAATGTCGTGGCTTTATTTCGTGAACAGCAGAAAAGTAGTAGGCGAGAAACTTTTTTCCTTTCATCATTTTGCTTTGGTTGTCAGCGAGAAAAAGTATAATAATGGTTTGAAATTATCTTTAAATTTTGTTGCAATTCGTAAGTACTCTCTCTCAGACTGTATATGAACACAATCTCGTCACATGATGTGGCCGTTTTTGCGACTCCTATGTTTAGGACGTCATATCACACAAACACACAGACCTACATACACTGTACTTTATACCAGGTGATCAAAAAAGTCAGTATAAATTTGAAAACTTAATAAATCACGGAATAATGTAAATTGACACAAATGCTTGAAATGACAAAAAAAGTTTTAAAATGTCTACAGATGGCGCTTCATCTGATCAGAAAAGCAATAATTAGAATAAGAAATTAAGACAAAGCAAAGATGATATTCTTTACAGGAAATGCTCAATATGTTCACCATCACTTCTCAACAATAGCTGTAGTCGAGGAATAATGTTGTGAACAGCACTGTAAAGCATGTCCGGAGTTATGGTGAGGCATTGGTGTCGGATGTTGCGTTTCAGCATCCCTAGAGATGTCGGTCGATCACGATACAATTGCAACTTCATGTAACCCAAAGCCAATAATCGCACGGACTGAGGTCTGGGGACCTGAGAGGCCAAGCATGACGAATGTGGTGGTTGAGCACACGGTCATCACCAAACGACGCGCGCAAGAGATCTTTCATGCGTCTAGCAATATGGGGTGGAGCACAATCCTGCATAAAAATCATACATTCCAGCAGGTGTTTATCAGCCAGGCTGGGGATGATGCGAGTCTGTAACATATCGGCGTACCTCTCACCCGTCACGGTAGCAGTTACAAAACCAGAATCACGCTGTTCCCCGAAGAAAAAAGGCCCGATAACGGTATATGTGGTAAATCCAACCCATACCGTGTCTTTCTCATCGTGCAATGGGGTTTCCACGACAGTTCTAGGATTTTGGGTAGCCCAAATTCTGCCGTTGTGAGCGCTGACAGAACCTCGGAGTGTGAAATGATCTTCGTCGGTCCACAACAATCGTCATCTTCCGCCATCTTTCGAAACGCCCACTCCGCAAATGACCTTCGCTTCACTAAATCGCCAAGTAACAGTTCATGATGCCGATGGATTTTGTAAGGATAGCATCGGAGGGTAGGCCTAAGTGCCAACCAAACCGTAGTGTATGGAATGAAAGTGTGACGTGCGACTGCACGAGCGCTGACTTCCTCGTACATAGACCAACCCGCTACAGTCTCCATTTCTTCTTGGACTGTCTCAGCAGACTTACGCCTTGTGCTCGGTTGGCCACTACGGGATCTATCGTCTAAACAACCCGTGGCTTCGAACTTCGAAATCATTCTCGCCACAGCTATATCGGAGCATCGGAGCATCGGAGGGTAGGCCTAAGTGCCAACCAAACCGTAGTGTATGGAATGCAAGTGTGACGTGCGACTGCACGAGCGCTGACTTCCTCGTACATAGACCAACCCGCTACAGTCTCCATTTCTTCTTGGACTGTCTCAGCAGCCTTACGCCTTGTGCTCGGTTGGCCACTACGGGATCTATCGTCTAAACAACCCGTGGCTTCGAACTTCGAAATCATTCTCGCCACAGCTATATTTGTCAACGCAGCCAGGCTGGGGATGATGCGATTGTGTTACATATCGGCGTATCTCTTATCCGTCACGATAGCAGTTACAAAACCAGAATCACGCGCCATCTGTCGGACATTTCTTGAACTTTCTTTTTTTTCGGTTCTAATAAAATCCCATATCATTCCAAGTATGTGTGTCAATTTTTACCTCTCTATCTACATTAAACAGGGACTTATTAAGTTTTCAAATTTATACTGACTTTTTGATCACTCGGTGTATAAAAAATGAGAAGAAGAATGCGAGATACCTCACCTTTTTGTACCCTCTAATTTAAACACAATTTATTCACCTAAGCGGTGAAGTAAATTAAAAATGAATGCCTTAGTGCATATAAAATGTTCTGACTGTACCGTATTTAGCTTGGGAACACGGTGAATGGAAGCTAGTCTGCAGAGGGGAACTCATGAGATAAACAGGCGGCTTTGGACATCTGCGAAACGGAACTTTCAACCCCACTGTCTGTGGTCTCGCTGTACCGTGCAGGTGGAGGGCCACCCAAGCGAAAGGACCAACCAAGCAGAAACACAGTTGGGAGGAGTTGGGCAGGGCCCACGCCTCTTGGTATAGGGAGAGAGAGAGGGAGGGAAGAAGGGCCTTCTGGAGAACTGTCCCTGTGGCGTTGTGGGCGGCCGTGGTGATGCTAGTCTAGCTACACCACACGCCGCCAGCCCTTGTCTCACACAGATTATACAGTATGGTCAAGGGATAATATTTGTTCGTGCCGCAAAGTCACGTTTGCTCCTCTCCCTCCGACCGTAGCGAATCGGTGAATTTTCCAAGAAGCACAGATTCCCGACAGTCCCTGGGAAACTATACTTATGAGCCAGAATGTCACAGGGTTCTGGTGGAGCTAGGGGAAAGCAATAGAGTAAACCTATTGTGGGTCCCTAGCCACTCGTGGATCAGTGGCAACGAACATGCCGACAGATTAGCCAGGATGGGGGCAGAGACTCCATTTATTGGACCGGAACCTGTCCTGACAATCACCAAGGCAATGATCAAATTGGAGCTACGTAACTGGCTCAGAAGACAGCACGTAGAATACTGGACCAAAGTCTACCAACAAAAACATGGCAAGGTAATGATGCCAAAGCCATATTTTAAAAGAAGCTCTGCAATCCTGGGCCTGAACAGGAGAGAGATTAGACTCATGGTTGGATTGCTGACAGGTCACGGGAATTTCAAAAAACACCTACATACAATGGGAATAACAGAAGAGGACCATAAATGTAGGATCTGTGGTGACGGTGATGAAACTGCATCACATCTTATCTTCGAATACATTGCATTGGAGAGTAAAAGGCACAGAACATTTGGGACAACCAGACCCGAAGAAATTGTGTCTCATAAAGAACTGGTAAATGGACTCCTTGCACTGTTCAAGGGCATTGGTTGGCTTTACTAGATATACAGGGAATGATACCGCACAATAAACTTAGTTTCGGTGCGGGCAGTGGCGGGTTGGACCAAGACTGTTTTGGCTTCCCTGAAAAAATCAAATCAAATCAATACTTATGAGCTGGCTTCTATGCAGACGGAAAGCGTCATGACCCGCAAAAAAAAAGAGCTAATCAACTGTATTACTCTACGTACTTTCCTTGGTAGTATTTTCCCCAACGTTTATTGTGTGACTTCACGGAAGCATCGCGCAATTAGTATAGTAATAAATAATAATATAATATGGTTTTCTGTTCCCCAGGGCCGTGGCGGAAGGTCGAACGCATTGAGGCGGTGTGCTACGATGCGCGATTCTGTTCCCCGTCGGAGGTTCGAATCCCCCCTCGGGCATGAATGTTTGTGCTTAGTGTAAGTTAGTTCGTAAGTAGTTTGTAAATTTAGTGACTGATGACCCAGCAGTTAAGTCCCATAAACTTCACAAACATTTGAACATTTTTTTGTTCCCTAGGACGTTAATCGATGAGCAAAACTCCGTGGCCATAGAACAAGTCAGTACATGAAATTGTAACACAAGAATGCTAATAGATAAACTTAAAGTAGCCCATACACGACAAAATAAGATAAGAAAATGTATTACAAATGTGAGTATAGTATCAAATACATCGAAAAAAATTAACAAGAAATTTCCATGATGGAGATTCGAACTAGGATCCACGGGTTGACAGCCCAAGACCTGGACCGTTTTTTTGTCATTCAGGTGGGTCGATGCTCTGGTGTCGTTCGTTCATGTTCGTTGAGTTTTTCGCTCAGCTTTTTTATTACAGAGAGCGTTGAGCCCTCTGACGCTCGACCGGAAACGGCGCTCGGAAAGTCACTCAAGTTTACGAGTACCCAAGCTACAGCACGAAAACACAAAAACGTTAGTTACTCCAACGTCATTAACTCTTGACGACGTGTATCTCTATCTATATAAAAGCGTAAGGACACTCATTCACACACTCACTCACTAACTGACTAAACACGAAATCTCAAAACCTATTTCATCTATGAAGCTGAAATTTGGCAGGAATGTAGTTTATAGGTAGACGACGTCAGTTAAGAAAGGATTTTGCGATAGGGCCGATAGTTCTGGAGATATGACGTCTTAAACAATAAAAACTTCCCCGCCTTGTGGCACGTGATACTATGTCTTTATCAGTCCACTATTTAAAAAGGAGAGCACTTAGCGACTTGAAACAATCTTTCAACATAATTTGAAACCTTAGGAAACTTTGTCTCGCTGACTACCCCAGCAAAATGATGAAAAACGTTTGTCGCTTACTACTTTTTCAGCGTTAATGCCGTAAAATTACGGCATTTAGCATAACGTTCCAATTAATTTTATTCGCGAGAAATGTTTCATACATTACACACACATACCACTGAACGTACGTTCGAAATTTTATCATAATACGACACTCAATACACGAGATATGACGTCATAAACAATGAGATGGGAGAAAAACTGCTACAACACGCAACAGTGTTGCACATTTCCCCCTAAACCACTGGACCGATTTCAACCAAATTTAATACACATATTCCTTACCGTGAGGTAACAGTTCTTGCAGGGTAAGAATCACATACGACACATTTTTCACGAGATATGACGTCATAAACAATAGGAATCGCAACAAACTGCCACATAATGCGACGAGACTTTATTCATACACTGTATAGAATGAAGTACTTAGCGACTTGCAACAAACTTTAAAGATAATTTCAAACCTTTATTATATTTTTTTTTTCAATAACAACCACAGTAAAACGATGAAAGGAAAAAAGTTTCTCGGTTACTACTTCTCAGCTATTCATGGACTAAAAGTACGACATTCTGTATGACGTTACAATTTATAATTTCTATACTACAAACTGTAGCTGCAGGAAATTTTACAGACAGTGCACACACATATAGATGAACGTACCTTCGATATTGTACCACAGTATGACACGTAAACAGTAACGTTCATGGAAAACCGCCCCATCTCGCACCAAGTTTTAATCTATTAATTCTTTATTACTAACTGTATTCGCAACAGACTTTACAGACATATAGCACTTATACAAATGAATAGATACCTGAAAAATGTACGACATATAACTCAATAAATATGACATCGTTTGAATTTTATACAACATTTGTATTTTAAATACTTGAGGAAATCTTCACGGGTTGACAGCCGAGTCTGTGCCTCGTTCTCTTGCTGATTCGGCTGACAACCCGTGAAGATTTCCTCATCGAGATCCGTGAAGAAAGTCTACATTCACATGTACTATATGTCTTTGTTCGGATGCAGCACTTATACTTTTGTACATTATGCAAGACAGCCTTATTTCTTACAATAATCTTCCATAAATAAAACATGTTTTTAAAAAGAAAGAGATTCATAGAAACAGATAGAGAAGGGTTAGGAGAAGTACTAACTCAATGCTGGAATCACTAAATAAATACCCGGGTTGTCAGCTAGTATCAGTATAAATGCTCATCTTCAGACAATCTTTCTATGTTTAGCGTTCAAAATGCGTATTTCCATCACCAACTTTTACGTTGATTTTTTTTTTTTTTTTTTTTTTTTTTTTTAACAACGATTGAGTGTCTTGCAAAACGCCAAAACACATGTATCTTTATATTGAATGTAGAGCGTCCACGCAAAATTTGACCGAAATCGGTGCTTGTAAGCCACGATTTTCCAGCCCAGCGCAGGAGAGGCATTGCAGGCTATGTGGTGTTGTTCGCTAAGGCATTCGACTCGGTCGTCTGTTGCTGTAGCCCTTTAACGCCAGTTTGTACTGCATTGCCGTAACGGATACGTTCGCCGTGCATCGGACACTGGTTTATGCGGTCGCTGCTCTACACAAACACCGTTGCTCTGAGTCATTACGTGCAGGCCGTCGAGCACAGTTACGTCCACGATGAGAGGTAATGCCTGAAATCTGGCATGCTCCGGATATTCTTGACGCTGTGTACCTCGAAATATTGAAGTCCCTTGCGTTTAGCTCCAGCTACCAATCCACGTTCAAAATCTGTTAATTCCCGCCGTGTAGCTATGATCGTCTGAAACTGGAGTACTCTCGACAGCCTTGCCAATGCACCGCGCTTTGCACCACCGCCTGTTTATGCTGTGTATATCAGTACTGTCACCTAAGTTTATAACGGCGGGAGGTCAAGAGGTGTCTCTCTTTTACATTCACACACACTCGGTTACTGGAATTATTCATAGTGTATTTATATATGATGTTCCATATTGAACATTTTGGTCAGTGGGGCTGAAAAGCTTAAATCAGAACCAAGTATGAAATGTTAAATCGCGAACTACCCTTTTGTCATTATGCAAAAATCTGACACTGAGAAATAGGGGAGTTGGCTGGAACGTACTGCTGCAGAAGTATAAACCTTTTTTTAAATAGTTAATGCAGTTTTCCGGTTGTACCCTTACCTTCCAGTACTTCTTACTGTTTTCTGAAACCTGATGACCGAGCGAGGTGGCGCAATGGTAACACACTGGACTCGCATTCTGAAGGACGGTGGTTCAAATCCACCTCCCGAACATCCGAGGGTAAGTATCGTCTCTAATGACCACGCTGTCGATGGGATGTTAAACCCTCGTCTTCTTTCCTGAGACCTGATGGAAAATATTGTGTCTATTGTCGAAGTGATAATACATGTGTTAATTTTTGCACTAGTTATTAAGTTTGTCATTACTATAAAAATTAATCTCTGTAAAATCACTCAATTTAATTATCGTATTAATGCTGGAAAACAGTAATTAACTTCGTTGTGTGAAATATTGTTAGCAATGTAGAACAAGTGACGTAAAATTTAACGCCTGTTGGTTTCACAAAAATATTCCTGCCACTCCGCTTTCTACATCAGTAAAAATACTGAGGGTCACAATTAATGCGGTTTTAAGCACTTCTCTCTAGCAATTCTTCCTATAGTTAAATTGAATGCGGACATCCACGTGCTCCGCCATAATTCCAAACCTTTGAAACAATCTTTACACCAAAGGAGTTTGTTATAAAGTGTATGACATTAATATCAATCTCGTACTGAGCCGTATTGAATATTGGCAACTGAACTTCTCCTAGTGATGCTGTGACAACAATCAGCATGAAATACTTTAAATAGATAGTCGTTTCCCACATCTAACTGAATTAGCACTGTTAGAAAATATTCTATCTTAACTTTCTCGTGGCAATAATCCCACGACAAAAATCACTTTCAATACCTTGTTATCTTTTTCATACATTACACAAAATTTCTGATACACTTAAGATCCTTTCGTACTAATGCTACTCTGGTTATGCAACAATATAACACTTAATTCAAGAACAGTGGTAGGAGATTCTCTAACTACACAAATCATACAAGGTGAATTTGAATAATTACTTTAAGTTCTCTATTCAAAATTCAACAATACAACACTACCAATAAATGATTATATCAATTGGTATTAATTATGATACACTACATTGTTCTACAACAATGCCTTTTGTTAATTATGAGCAAGCTCAGATACTAATACAGAAAATTTCGATAATCTTGTTGTACCTTATCATCAATTGTGGGAAATAATATAAAATTATTCACACAGACAACCTTCCAGTCGAAAGCTCAAACGCTGACCCTTTTCCTCTCTACACGACTAGCGCGGTTTACTCAGGCCTCAAAGATATTACACTCTCAGGCGAATGGTGCCAACTTTATTCCAACATGGAGGGGGCGGGGGGCTGAGCTCATAGAAATTTTGAGGCTACGTACCTCAAACTGTTGTCTAGGGGATGTGCCAATCCAAGCTTGGTTATGCCGTTTTCAGGAGAGACATAAATCCAGTACGTTCATTTTGAAAAAAAAAAAAAAAAAAAAAAAAAAAAAAAAAAAAAAAAAAAAAAACGCATATTAGCAGGTTTCCCTCATCCTATGGGGGCCTGCAGCCCCATAGCCCCCCCCCTCCCCCTTGATTCGCCACTGATTTTAGTCTTTGCATTGCAAGGGACTGTTACTGTTATCAGGCAGATACAACTCCGTGCTATCTATTTTCCTGAACTGTTTCACACCTTTTATCGAGTGATGAAGGTCAGTGATAGAAACTAGTTACTGCTTAAGGTTTTAATAAAATGAAATATTCAATGTCTTTTAACAGTCACCTGACCTAAACATTATGAAAAAACAGTTTCACAGATTGCTCAATATTCACATTCCAAGTATCCCGTTATTTTTTTCCACTCTTAAAACATTTGCCCCATTCACTTATGCTTGCCTTCTTCAATTTATGACTGCATACTTCTTAGATTAGGGCTGCTTCCTAACCACTTCGATGTTACCCCTTTCATAAGCGGTTCTCTTTTTGTTTTTGTGCCGTTTTCATATTTCATAGTATCGGTTGGTAATGCAAATCAGAATCTGGTTTATAAAATGAGTCACATCAACTTTGTTTGTACACACAAACGCCCCAATGTACAAACTGTGGAGATCCGTTTACTACTTATATATAAAGTGGTGCCATTAAAAGGCGCTAACGGCGCAGTATCGTGTTCATCGCTGTCAATAAATTTTGCCAGTATACCCAGTAACAACACACACCATGGGCGTGGCATACACCTTAACCTGTTTATCTAGCCACCAAAATAAAGATGTCCACATTGATCTCGTTCCACAACCGCCCCACAATACCACCAACTGCAATTAAGCGGCTAGCCAGCCTCGCCATTAGCCCCACGTTACACTAGGGTAATTTCATAAAGGTAAATTATTAGCCCTTCCCACCCCCACTTCTCATTTCTCAAAGACCCAGCCACTGTTCATAGAATCAACGCTAGCGTCGGAATAACGAATACACACAATCATAAGCGCTACCTATTCTTCTTCTGCGTGAATCGCCTTGGGTTTCTTCTGTTTTAACCATTAGTTTCTCACATTTTTGTTTCCATATACAGGGTGTCCCAGCTATCTTGTCCACCCAAAATATCTCTGGAACAATAACAGCTATTGGAAAACGACTTTCACCTGTATCAATGTACGGCTGGGGCCCATGAATGTACATATTTGGAAACATTCTAAAACGAAAGCAAATCTTTGTTGGTTTTTTTTTTCTTCTTTTTTTTTTCCCTGAGTAGCATGGGGTTCTAGCCTGAGTCTCAGGACGGGCGCTAGCCGCGCGTTTCGAGTGTTTGAAGCGTCAACTTCGCGTCGCAATATCTCGGGATGTAACTAGAATATTGCAATGCAGTCAACGCCATTGTTTATGTGATTTGTCATGCTATGGATTGCTGAAGAAAAAATATAGGGTGCCCATTTTAAAAAAACATAACTTATGCCATTTTATAATGTTTCCAAATATGTACATTCATGGGCCCCAGCCGTACATTGATACCGGTGAAAGTCGTTTTCCAATAGCTGTTATTGTTCCATAGATATTTTGGGTGGACAAGATAGCTGGGACATCCTGTATATAAAAGCAGTATGGACCGCAAACATTGAAATGTTCAAATTGCTACGCTTATTAGTCCCTAGACTTATAAATTACTAAAACTAACTTACAATAAGGACAACACACACACACACACACACACACACACACACACACACACAAGCCCGAGGGAGGACTCGAACCTCCGGCGGTAACGGTCGCCATTTCCTAGCATGACGCCTTACATCAAGCGGCCATTCGGCTCGGCAACTTATTTATTCTCAGCTAGTTCACATCCGTAAGTGGCTCTTTTTAATTTAATTAAATTTCAAATATTGTTTATTTAAAAATCTTCTAAACAAAAACTGTATATTGCAAAGCCACATATTCTGAAAATCGATCAAAAGTTGTTGGAAGTAAATAAGAACAGAATACTTCATTCATCGGGCAACCACAATCGAATTGATGGTATATATATAACACACCGCTGCGACTGTTAAAAATTCTTTACTAAGAACTCTCGACTGGTATCGCAAATAAAATTTGCATCATCAGGGGCTTATTTAACTCAGATCTTAACCATATGTTACTTTGACTCTAAACTAGCTGATCCCCGTTATTATTCTTGAGCTGTAACCCACTTGCCTATAAAACCATCTATAAAATCCCTTCTTTCGAAAAGTTGGGCTCCGACAACATGTATTAAAAACCGAATAAAGTCCCATACGTAAAACAGTAAATCTTCATCAGCCAATGGCTGATTACACTAAGAACGGTTTTCAGCATGAAAACCGCGTCAGGGGGTAAGAGAAGATTAAAATCTGCTAGAGCACTGACACTTTACCTCCAGAGGAAACAGCTGAGAGAAGAGGCGTTGTTGCTGCCGCCATCAGACTGATGTGTACGAGTTGAAAGTTTGGGTCTGTCGGGATGCATGCTGGGCATTCCGTAAGGACGTGACGGTCGCAGTGTCGTGATGCGAAGTGGACAGTGGAACTGCTAACTAGGAGAGGTTGGTTCAAATCGCAGTCCGACACAAAATGATGTAATGCCATGCCCAATAGAAGATAATTTCTTTGTGTAACCTTCTTTTCTTGGATGAAAAAGCCACTGTGTGATTTGAAGTTACGGACTGACGACGGTAGAGTGATTTGGAGGTGAAACATTTTCCAAACATTTTTTTGAAAGAACTGTCATTTAACTGAAAGTTTCTTTTTTATATTTTTTTTATTATTATTGTTTTTTTTAATCTTTTTTGTCACAACCTGGGGGAAGTATAAAATGGGTACGACATTTGTCCCCGCATCTTAATTTAAAATAATAAGAATGGTCTTATTATTTTAAATTAAGATGCGCGATAAATGTCTTAACCATTTTATACATCCGACAACGACTTAACTCCGAATATTTTCGTTGTTTTTATGATTATGACCACGACATAAGGAAACCTGTCTGCCAACTTTTATCGCAGCACTTGAAAACGGCCTAAGGCCGAAACCAGGTTGTGACAAGAAACAAAAACTGTCAGTCAAATGGTGGTCAATTCTTTCAAAACAATTTTATATGACTCAGGCACCTGACGCATACAAAATCATGAATTTTCCAAACAGACGAAACGCAAACAGTTTTCATATATACATGTGGCGCTTGTTCCGAAAGAACAGACGTCACTTCTCATCCTGCAGTTGTTCTTCTTTAATTATTATTGAACAGTTTTCATGCAGTCAAAATGTTCAAATGTTTGTAAATCTATCGGAGCAAACTTCGTGGTCATCAGACCGTAGCATAAAGACTACTTAAACTAAGGTAAACTAACCTAAGGACAACACACACACACACACACGCATACACACACACACACCCATGCTCTAGGGAGGACTCGACCCTCCGACGGCGAGCAACCGCGCACTGCGCACCGAGGCACCTTAGACCGCTCGGCTATTCCACCGAGGCAAATTCAAATGTTCAAATGTTTGTATAGCTTATGGGACATAACTATGGGGTCATCAGTCCCTAAACTTACAAACGACTCATGAACTAACTAATACTAAGGACGAGGGGGGATTCGAACCCCGACCGTAATGGCCGTGCAGACCGTGACTGAAGCGCCTCAGTCCCCTCGGCCACCGCGGCCGGCTCCACCGAGGCTCTTGCAGTCAACGAGACTATGCTACACGTTACAATTAAAACTTAATGCCTACTTCTCCCAATAAGACATCATCCCTTATACAACGTGTAGTTTGTATAGTAAACAACAGATCCTGCCGTGAATCGTCCGCCACAGACAAACCCCCGCCCCCGCCCCCACCGTTCCCCCTCCCCACAGCGTAGAATGAAAAGTGTACGGATGTGAGTGTAATTGGATGTTAGATAAGATGTAAGTGTTAATTGCCCACCCCCTCCGGGCAGATAACAGAAACGTCGGCCGCCGCAGGCAGACTGACGGCGGACGTTCATCTAAGGCGGCAGTTTTCCGGGCAATTTAGCGTCGGAAATACGGCGGCGGCGGCCGGCTGGCTGTAATAACATTAGGCCATTAGCCTCCCGCTGGTTGACAAAGCCGGCGGACAGTAATTGAACTGCGTCGTGGGGCGCGGCCACCGCACGCGAAGCCCTGCGTCCACCAAGCGTCCAGTCGCCGGCGTCAGACGTGACCGACCGACAGCGGCATCTTCGCTGGCTGGCTGTTCGTGAACAACTTGCAAGGAAATGAAAAAATTGTTCAAATGTTTGTAAATCTATCGGACCAAACTGCATGGTCATCAGTCCGTAGCTTACAAAGTACTTAAACTAAGTTAAACTAACCAAAGGACAAACACACACACCCATGCCCCAGGGAGGACTCGAACCTCCATCGGCGAGCAACCGCACGCTCCGCAGCGAGGCGCCTTAGACCGCTCGGCTACTCCACCGCGGCTGCAAGGAAGTGATGCTGTGTCAAAATTACGAGGGGAATTTAGAATTGTCAAGGGACATATTTTGAGAAGTCTGAAGGAACTGAGGTACCAACAGCCGTAAGTATAATGATACATTTATTCTATTACAACCAGTTTCGGCATTCCACTATACCATCTTCAGGTCCCAACATTGGAGCATGATATCCAAAAGTAGGGATACTAAAACTGGATTCGTGGATTTCGTCTCTTAGTTGGAAACAACAACAGCAGCTGTGACAACAAGGACTAGTCCTTGTTATCACAGTTGCTGTTGTTGTTTCCAACGAAGAGACGAAATCCACGAATCCAGTTTTAGTATCCCTACTTTTGGATATCATGCTGTGACAACAAGGACTAGAGTCCTTGTTGTCACAGTTGCTGTTGTTGTTTCCAACTAAGAGGCGAAATCCACGAATCCAGTTTTAGTATCCCTACTTTTGGATATCATGTTCCGATGTAGGGACCTTAAGATGGCATAGTGGAATGCCGAAACTGGTTGTAATAGAATAAATATTTCATTATATTTACGGCTGTTGGTATCTCAGTTCCTTCAGACTCTTGACCAGCAGCTGTCCCGTTTCCACCACCGATGATGGATTCAATAAGACTTATTTTGAGAAGATCTGTACTTATTCTAATGGTAGAAAACTGAAACCAGTGGCGGCGTGTCCTATGTATTCACTCGTTCAGCGAACCTCAGGGATGAAGCTCGTCGTGAAAAAAAAAAGTAAACAAATAAAGAAAAGAAAAAGTTTTTTTTTAAACTATGATTCTTCGTTACGTTCTTCTATCAGATCAATTTCTATGCACATTCAAAGTATTTTTATCGCATGACATACGTTTTACGTCACGGAGACAGCACGTATTCGAGTCACAGCGCGGCCGCAGTGGCTGCAGTATTGAAACGCGCATGCGCGGCTGAGGTTCAAATTCTCTTCTGGACCCCCTGGAGGCAGGGAGAGGTGTGTGGAAAGTCCGCTTTTAACACTGGCTTTGGACCTGGTACAGACACCAGCTCCTGGCTACTCGAGCTCTGACTGTTACGCACGGCCGGACGTGGAGGCCAAGCGGTCTGCGGCGCGCCAGTCACGTTCTGCACGGCCACTACTGTCGGGGGTTCGAATACCCCCTCGGGCCTAAAATGACAGGAAAATGAGTAATCAGGAATATGCAGAAGAGAATTGCAAGTCTGTAGAAGAGTGTGTAAGTGCAGGAAAGATAAATATCGATTACAGGTAAATTAGATATTTGTAGAAAACAGAAAAAAAAAACTGAATGAATATTAAAAGAACCTATGGGAAACTACTACGAGCAAACAAGGGAAAGCCCACTTTTCAGACTTTTGGTACAATGGGTCGCAAAAATCTGAACAACTAGCCATAGCAAAAGGGATCAAATTCTAAATGTACGTGCTAAGACATTAAGAAAAGTCAATTTCTCATTTTGGAATATGTTTATGTTTTACAAAGATACAACCGAAAAATCATGAAACAGTCTTGTCAGCCGTTAAGAAAACTATAATGTGAAAAAAAATTGATTTTGAACTTCGTGCCATCTGATATCTTCTCCAGATCTACATCTACATAAATACTCTGCAAGTAATACTGAAGTGCAGGGCAGAGGGTTCATCGAACCGCTTTTATGATTTTTTTTTCTATTGTTCCATTCTCTAACAGAAAGGACCACCTCTATCTTTCCGTTTTCGATCTGATTTCATTTATTTTATTTTGATGGTCATGTTTTCATATATAGGTGAGTGCTTATAAAATATTTTCGCATTCGGAAAAAAAAGTATGTGAAAAAAATTCGCAAATAGATCTCGTCGAAACGAATAACGCCTTTGTTTTAATTATTTCGACCCCCAGCTCGTGCATAATTTCCGTGACACTCTCGCCCCTATATCGCGATAATACAAAACGAGCTGCTCTTCTCTGTACTTTCACTTGGTGTGGATCCCACGATGCGCAACATTACTCTAAAATAGGACGCACAAGTGCGGTGTATGCAGTTTCTTCAGTAGAACTGATGCGTCTTCTAAGTGTTCTGACAACGAAACGTAGTCTTTGGTTCGCTTTCCCTGCAATATTTTCTATCTGTTCTTTCCAACTCAAGTTGTTTGTAATTGCTAGTCCCACGTATTTAGTTGAAATAACGGCCTTTAGTTTTAACTGATTTTCGTGTAAATGAAGTTTAACGGGTTTTTAGTGGTCATGTGGATGACTTCACACTTCTCATTATTAAGGGTCAATTGCCATTAGATAAATATGACTTATTTTCTTTCTGTTATCCTACGTATCGTGTATTTAAATGTTACGTACATTATAAATATATTGTGAAATTTTTACTTATCTACAAATTTCCTGTTATTTAAGCAGCACACTCTCCTGTAACAAGGCAAAGAAAGCAAACAGCTGAAAAATGCTCCTGTCGGTTGGCAAATAGAAAAATATGTTTCTGTGAAAAGTCTCTGGCAGAAAAATGGGGACTCAGCTGCCACAATCCTCATTGTGCTTTATATACCAAACATTTTGGCTTGCGAAGATATTCGCGCTTTTCTGTGGTGAAAGATTAACAGAATGTGACGACAAGAGAGAGAAAGAGGGAACAGTTAGTCCCGCTGGGAGGGAGACAGGGGCAGTAAAAAAGATAAATGGATGGAGATAGCAGCAGTGGGGGAAAGAGATTTTGATAGTGGAGTGTCTGGATCCACCAGAACGCGAACTTTAAAAGGAGAATTTTGGCCGCGTAGTCTAAAGCATCATGCTACATATTGAGCGGTTGCTCACACCGGAGGTTAGAGTCCTGCCTTTGGCATGGGCGTATGTAAAGGAAGTTTAACGGGTTTTTTAGTAGTAATATGGATGACTTCACACTCCTCATTATTAAGGATCAATTGCCATAACATAAAAATGACTTAATTTCTTTTTGTTATCCGTCGTATCGTGTATTTAAATGTAAGTTAAGTAGTTTAAAAGTACAAAAAAGTTTTTGTAAGAGTCTGTATCGGTAACAATAACACAAACCAAGCGATAGACATATGGAAAAAGAGAGCTTAAATTGCTCCTCTAGGCTGGAGAAAAACTAAAAAAAAGAGCTACCTCCCGGTCATAATGGCAGCTGGTGTACCTGGAAGGCCCTGAACAGGTTACGAACTGGTGTTGGGCGGTATAAAGTAAGCTTTGAAAATGGGGATGCATTAGTGGACCCTCGACCTGTGAGTGTGGTGAGGAGCAGACAATGTCATATGTGGGTGTCATCCTGCACCAAAGAGAATTTAAGGCTGGCCAACTCTAAAGCTTTGGACGTAGCCCGTTTCTGGGTGAAAATACTTTTAATTACTAATTTGTATGTTTCTTCTTTTAAAATGTGAATGCATATTGTCCAGGCACTTGTTTACTGTATTTCTGGTAGATTTCTTGTAATTTATTTGTAATTGATGCCTTTGACGCGAAAAAAGTCTAGGAACGGATAATCATAGCAGTGTGCTCCAATAGGTTTACCAATATTTGAACATTTTTTATAAATTTCTATACCATTTTTAAGAAAAGGAGGATGATGAAACCTTAGATCAACAATTTTTTCAAGTGTGTAACAATAATAATTTAAGACGGAGACATTTAAGCAATGTACTCACAAGAAACAGTTGCTATTTTACTTTTACGGTTTATCTTTATTACGTACAACTAGATTCACCGAAACTATGACGGCGTTCTCAAGAACTTATTCATAAACTAAAAGTTTTAAATAATAAATCAATAACATTGAACTTGTGAATTTCCATATTTCACAAAAACAAACTTAAATGATGACTCTGTTAGCCAAAACAGTTACAAAAACACTATATTGCATATGCTAAGGTTGTTACATCATTCGTACAGTTAAGAAACAGGTCTGGGCTGGACCACTGTAAGCTTTTGATAAAATTTCACAAGTGTTTGTTCTCTTTAATGGACAGGTTGAATATGACTGTCCATTCAAAAGAATCCGCAATCGCGGAAGCCAAGACATGAAGACTAAGATGAACCGGCCTTGTCTATAGAAGAGAGCAGGGGTCTCTACTGAAAGAAGTCTCGGAGAATAAACCAGAAGGACGAAGACCTCTAGGCAGGCCAATAGAGGTGGAGAGACCAGGTTGTCAAGGATCTGCGGGTACTCGGAGCAAGGGAGGAAGATTCCGAGGATAGAATGCTATGGAAGAGGCTACTTGACGTGGCCAAAAACCATCTGCGGTTGGAGCCAGGAGAGCGAAGAGTGAAGTGATACACAGGGTGTTACAAAAAGGTAAGGCCAATCTTTCAGGAAACATTCCTCACACACAAAGAAAGAAAATATGTTATGTGGACATGTGTCCGGAAACTCTTAATTTTCATGTTAGAGCTCACTTTAGTACGGATGAGGCTTCATTTCAACGTGATCAAATTGTAAATTTTCACAATCAATATGTGTGGGCTGACGAGAATCCGCACGCAATTGTGCAATCACGTCATCAACACAGATTTTCTGTGAACGTTTGGGCAGGAATTGTTGGTGATGTCTTGATTGGGACTCATGTTCTTCCACCTACGCTCACTGGAGCACTTTATCATAATTTCATACGGGATACTCTGCTAGAACATGTGCCTTTACAAATACGACACAACACGTGGTTCATGCACGATGGAGCTCCTGCACATTTCAGTCGACGTGTCCGTACGCTTCTCAACAACAGATTCGCTGACCGATGGATTGGTAGAGGCGGACCAATTCCATGGCCTCCACACTCTCCTGACCTCAGTCCTATTGACTTCAATTTATGGGGGCATTTGAAAGCTCTTGCTTACGCAACCCCGGTACCAAATGTAGAGACTCTTCGTGCTCGTATTGTGGACGGCTGTGATACAATACGCCATTCTCCAGGGCTGCATCAGCGCATCAGGGATTCCATACGACGGAGAGTGGATGCATGTATCCTCGCTAACGGAGGACATTTTGAACATTTCCTGTAACAAAGTGTTTGAAGTCACGCTGGTACGTTCTGTTGCTGTGTGTTTCCATTCCATGATTAATGTGATTTGAAGAGAAGTAATAAAATGAGCTCTAGCATGGAAATTAGTTTCTGGACACATGTCCACATACCATACTTTCTTTATTTGTGTGTGAGGAATGTTTCCTGAAAGTTTGGCCGTACTTTTTTGTAACACCCTGTATAATTATGGAAAATCGAGTTTTTACGAAAAATACATGTAGGTGAACTTCAAAAGAAAAAAAAAACAGTGTAAATACAAATTTTCATCAAATCATTAGAGCCGTTTCCGAATTACTCGTTTTAAGATATGAGGTGCCGCGGTGGAGTAGCCGAGCGGTCTAAAACACCTCACTGCGAAGCGCGCGATTGTTCGCCGTGGAGGTTCGAGTCCTCCCTAGGGCATGGGTGTGTGTGTTTGTCCGTGGGTTAGTTTACCTAGGTTTAAGTATTTTGTAAGCTACGGGCTGATGACCACGCAGTTTGGTCCGATAGATTTAGAGACATTTGAACTTTTTTTTTTTTCAAAATGTTCAAATGTTTGTAAATCTATCGGACCAAACTGCGTGATCACCAGTCCGTAGCTCAAAAACTACTTAAACCTAATCAAAATATCGACGGGTGTACTGCCGGTCTATAGTGTCCAACGGGCACAATATTTCGGCGATCATACATGTGGCCATCATCAGGTGAACTGACGGACTGAGCTCCTGGAAACGCGCCGGCACGGAGATCCGCACGCTACGGCTGCTCGAAGGGAACTGGGTTCTAGTCCGGTAGCGGGCGATTTAAATACCCTCGGCCCGCGGAGCGACCCCTCCGCGGTCCGCGCCCCGCGCCGCGGCCGCGCAGTGAACTGAAGAATTACTTAAACCTAGGTAAACTAACCTAAGGACAAACACACACACCCATGCCCCAGGGAGGATTCGAACCTCCACTTTTTTTTTTTTTAAGATATGAGGTAATAATAATAAAAGAGAGAGAGAGAGAAAGCTCATCCCAAGTTAATGTCTACATCTACATCTACGCAGATACTCTGCAAATCACATTCAAGTGCCTGGCAGTGGGTTCATTAACCACTTTCATAACTTCTCTCTACCGTTCCATTCTCTAATAGCGCGCGGGAAGAAAGAACACCTAAATCATTCCATTTTCGATCTGATTTCTCTAATTTTATTGGGATGGTCATGTCTCCCTAAGTAGGTGGGTGCTAGCAAAATATTTTCACACTCATAAGTAAAAGTCGGTGATTGAAACTTCGCAAACAGATCACGCCGCAATGAATAACGTCTTTCTTTTAATGATTTCCACCCCAACCCGTGCAACATTTCCGTGACGCTTTCCCCCCAGTAACGTGATAAAACAAAACTAGCTGCCCTTCTCTGAACCTTCTCAATATCTTCCGTCAGTCACACCTGGTGAGGGTTCCACAAGGGGCAACAGTACTCCAGGAGATGACGCACAAGTGTGATGTAGGCAGTCTCTTTGGTGGAGCTAGTGCATCTTCGAAGCGTCCTGCCAATGAAACGTAACCTTTGATTCGCCTTCCCCACAATATTTTCTATGTGTTCTCTCCAGTCAAAGTTGTTCGTAATTGTAACTCCTAGGTATTTGGTAGAATTTACGACCATAAGGTTTGACTGATTTATCGCGTAATTGAAGTTCAGTGGATTTCTTTTAGTGGTCATGTGTATTACTTCACACTTTTCTTTATTTAGTGTCAATTGCCAATTTTCGCACCAAGTAGAAAGTTTGTTTAAATCGCTTTGCAGTTGCTTTTGATCCTCTGTTGACTTCACTAACCGGTGAAGGTATATGATGGAACCGGGCATCAGAGGCCCATCCAAAAGTATCTGTCGCGATGTGGAGACACAGTGGCCTACATCGGCCGCCTGACGTGATGACGCCAGCGGAGGCAGCCACCGCGTGACTTGAGCGGCGAGAGTCTGTAATCGCGAATCGCGAGCCGAGAGGCGAGAGGCAGAGGCGCGCGGGACGATCCGATTAGGAGCGGGCCTGCCTCGCCTCGCCTCGCAGCCCAAAGCGTCGTGGGAGCCGGCGCCTGCCGACGCTGACGACGCCGACGCCCCCGCGCAGCGCCAGCTTACTGCTGCAGGCGCGGCAGACGTGGCGGCTCGTGAGACCTGCCAGTCCAGAGGCCGCAACCCAGAGGTCGCTGACCTCCACTGTCCGCCACCTCACACCTACATACACGGTGGTCGCAAACTGCCGTTACAAACTTCTGGGATTGTTCAATTGTTAAGCTTATGAGACTTAACTACGGGGTCATCAGTCCCTAAACTTACAAACTACCTATCAACTACCTTATACTAAGGACGGCACAAATATCCATGCCCGAGGGGGGATTCGAACCCCCGACCGTTGTAGCCGTGCAGACCGTGACTGGAGCGCCTCAGTCCCCTCGGCCACCGCGGCCGGCCAAACTTCTGGGACTTGTAGAGGGTAGTGAGTACGCAACATGAGGCAGACCGAGGGACGAATACAGTAAGCCGATTCAAAAGAAGCGGCAACACTTTCTGTGCAACCCACTGGCGCATACAGCGCAAGCTCTGGTTGCTCTGTTCGCTCGAAGGGACTGGCAAGTACTGTACCATCCACCATACCCCCCGACTGAGCGAGGTGGAGCAGTGGTAACACACTGGACTCGTATTCGGGAGGATGGTGCTTCAAATCCACCTCCGGCCATCCAGATTTAGGTTTTCCGTCATTTGCCGGCCGCGGTGGCCGAGGGGACTGAGGCACTCCAGTCACGGTCCGCACGGCCACTACGGTGGGGGGGTTCGAATCCCCCTCGGGCATGGATATTTGTGCCGTCCTTAGGATAAGCTAGTTCATAAGTAGTTTGTAAGTTTAGGGACTGATGAACCCATAGTTAAGTCGCATAAGCTATACAAACAAGTACGTAACATGTTGAATAGGAACCCATGTCCGGAAACGTATCAAATGTTCAAATGTTTGTATAGCTTATGGGACTTAACCACGGGGTCATCAGTCCCTAAACTTACAAACTACTTATGAACTACTTACGAACTAGGACGGCACAAATATCCATGCCCGAGGGGGGATTCGAACGCCCGACCGTAGTGGCCGTGCTGACCGTGACTGGAGCGCCTTAGTCCCCTCGGCCACCGCGGCCGGCGGAAACGTATCGTTTCCGTTCTACTACAGTCTCAATTCAGTTGTGTAACTCGTCAAAGTCCGCTTAGGGACAGAGAAACGTCTCACAAGGAAAGTACTTAGGCTCGAACAAACAGAAATACACCAAAAATCGTATGACAGAAAATGTAAAGGTCTCTTGTTTCACTAGTGATACTCCCTCATCCGTAAAACTCTGCAGTCGCCCATTAGAGGCTTCTGTGTGTGCCATGCCGCATTGCACTTTGACCTGCCGGTACGCCAGTAGTGACGGTGCAGTGTGCCTCACAAGTTGCGCTTTGTCACGTTATTTGTGTGGTAAAGTGTCAGATGGGTCGTCGATTGGTAGTCAATCAAATGTTCAAATGTATGTAAATCTATCGGACCAAACTGCGTGGTCATCAGTCCGTAGCTTACAAAGTACTTAAACCTATGTAAACTAAACTAAGGACAACACACACACCCATGCCCCAGGGTTGACTCGAACCTCCACGGCGAGCAACAGCGCGCTCCGCAGCGAGACGCTTTAGAAGGCTCGGCTACTCCACCGCGGCTGGTAGTCAATTCTGCTAATATAGTGTGACTGGTTGAGGTGAAGTTACGAAGAAACTTTCTTCGTGTATATGGTATTGGTGTAGAAGATGAGTCATTCACATGTTACCTATTATCTATTATAGTGCTCTAATGTATTCTCATATTTCTGCACTATAATAGATTCCACAAAACATGTGAATGATTCTTCTTTTACACCAAGACCGTATTCACGAAGAAGGGCTCTTCGGAATTTCATCTCGACCAATTGCAGTACATTATCAGGATTGATTACCAATCGCCGACCCATCCGACGCTTCACTACACAAATAACATCACAAAGCGCAACTTCAGAGGCACACTGCATCGTCACTACTGGTCTACCGGCAGGTCAAAGTGCAATGCGGCATGGCTCACGCAGAGACCTGTAACGGGCGACTGCAGAGTATCACTAGTGCAATAAGGGACCTTTACATTATCTAATGATTTTGGTGTCTTTCTGTTTGTTCGAGCCTAAGTACTTTCCTTTTCAGAGCTCCTTGTATTGGTGTGAAACAGGGTAGACATTGTGACGTGTCCTACGTCAAACGATCACCATATCTCACTTATCGTCTGCTTTGTTTCGAGACCGGGTCAATACCTGTGCATCACCGATAAACATGGTGCAGTGCACGTTTGCGAAATACACAGACATGCTTCCTGTGTCTGGCGAAGTTGAAGGTAACGGACGAGCTGCTAGTCGGCTGTGACACGAACGTCTTCCACAAAGCACACTCCATCGTGCAAACTGTTTTCCCAAGTTAAACAACGGCTACGAGAAACGAGCACCTTCGCCGTAAGGAGGCTGGCCTGTGTTGCTCCACGGCGACGCCGCACTCCCGATTTTGAAGATGTACTGCGTCGCATTGAAGAGAGCACGTCAACGACTTCTCGAACAATTGCGCGTGCAGTGTATGTAAGTAACAGTACCGTCTTGGACTTCCTAAGTGAGCAACAATTACATCTATACCACTTCTAAAGGGTACACGCTATGGGTGCAGCAGATTCTCCTCGACGCGTTGCCTTCTGCACATGGTTCCTGCACCGCAGCATCGACGCGCCCTCCTGTTTCCACATCGAGTTCTCTTCACAGAGGAATGTCGGTTCACAATCATCTCAACAGACGATTTGGTGAATGATGGATAGGCCATTGTGGTCCAAACGCGTGGCCGCTACGATCGCCGGATTTTTCCCCTACGAACTACTTTCTTGTGGGGTCGTGTGAAGAGCCTAATTTATGAGGCAACTGTAGAGACAGAGGAAGATCTACTGGCACGAGTTCTGGCCGCTGCACGAGGCATTGAAGAGACACCAGGAGGGATGGACAGAGTGTGCAATGTATGCAACGACGTTGGTTTTCACATCGAGCCGCTGTTGTAATGCATCAGCACGTTTCGGCTGGTGCCGTAGATGATGGGTACTTGTTGTTGTCGACTAATGTAAACCATAATGTGTAAATTATAATCAAAATGCGTAAGTAATCACAGAACGATTCAGTATTCTTTTCAAATTGACTGCAACAATTATACTGGGTCATGTCTAATTACATTCAAGTAGGACTGGATGAGATAATCATCTGAATTGAAACCGTCGTGGAACGGAAACGATATGTTTCCGTACATGGGTTCCTGTTCAAAATGTTATGTACTCACTACCCTCTACAAGTCCTAGAAGTTTGTAACGGAAATTTCCGACCACCCTATATATCTATACTAGCTGAAAACCCGGCGTTGTCCGGGTATTTATTCATTTATTCCTGCCATTTTTCAGGTATATATTCATTTGTATAAGGGCTGTATGTCTGTAAAATCTCTTGGGAATACAATTAGGAGTAAAGAAGTAATAGATTAAAACTTGGTGCATGATGGGGCGGTTTTCGATGAACGTTACTGTTTATATGCTCGTATCTCATGAAATACGTGGCGTACTGTAATACAATTTAGAAGGTACACCCAATTATATGAGTGTGTACCGTGTGTAAAATTTCATGTGGCTACAATGTGTAAAGTAGAAATTAAAAAGTGTAACGTCATACCGAATGCCGTAGTTTTAGTCCATGAACAGCGAAACGTTACTGATTATGTACTCGTATTTCATGAACTACGTGTCGTACTGTGATACAAGATGCATTCAGCTATATGTGTTTATACTGTCTGTAAAATATCCTACGGGTACAATTGGTGGTGTAGAAGTTGTAAATTGTAATGTCATACCAAATTCCGTAGTTTTACTCCACAAGAAAGCGCAAAAGTAGTAAGCGAGAAACTTCTTTCCTTTCATCATTTTGCCATGGTTGCCAGCGAGAAAAAGTTTAATAAAGGTTTGAAATTATGTTTAAAGTTTGTTGCAGGTAGCTAAGTACTGTCATTCTCATACAGTTTTCGAAAGTCTCGCCGCTTTATATAGTATTTTTTGCAATTTCTATTGGTTATGACGTAATATCTTTTGAACCATGTGCCGTATGTGATTCTTAACCATACAGCAATTGTTACCTCACGGTAAGGAATATGTGTACCAAATTCGCTTGAAATCGGTCCAATGGTTTAGGAGAAAATGAGCAGCATTGTCGCTAAATGCAGCAGTTTTTCGGAGACATCTCATTGTTTATGGCGTCATATCTCGTGAACTGTGTATCGTACGTGATTCTTACACCTACGGCGACCGTCCTCATAGATTGAAGCTTACGTGCACAAAATTTGAAAAAGATTGGATCAAAACTGTAGATTTGTATGCAACACATACAAATATACGGACACTCTGCTTTCTATGACAGAAGAAGAAGAAGAAGATAAATGATCTGACGGACAGATGGAGTTGCAGTCTGCGGCTGTTTGCTGAAGATGCTGTGGTATACAATAGGGTCTCATCATTGAATGACTTTAGTAGGATGCAGGATGACTTTGCAGGATGACTTGGTTCAAATTTCTTAGTGATGTGAGGAATGGCAATTAGTGCTAAATGTAGACAAACGGAAAACGATTTATATCAGGAGGAGAAACAATCCTATAATGATCGAATACAGCATTAGTAGTATGCTGTAGGACGGAGTAGCGTCAATAAAATATCTAGACGTAACGCTTTACAGCGATATGAGACGAAACAAGCATATAAGGACTGTCGTGGGGAAGGCGAATGGTCGACTTCGGTATATTGGGAGAAATTTGGGAAGGTGTGTTTCGTCTCTAAAGGAGACCGCTCATAAAATATTGATACGACCCCGAGTATTGCTCGTTTGGTATCCCCGCCAGATCGGTTTAAAGGAAGACATAGAGACAGTTCAGAGGCAGGAAGCTACGCTTGTAACTGGTAGATTCGATCAATGCGCAAGAATTACTGAAATGCTTCGGGAACTCAAATGGGAGTCGCACGATTGGGCGGATTTCGTAATATGTAGCCGCAGTGGAGTACCAGAGCGATCTAAGGCGCTACACTGCGGAGCGCGCGGTTGCTCGCCGTCGGAGGTTCGAGTCCTCCCTGGGGCATGGGTGTGTGTGTGTGTGTGTGTGTGTGTGTGTGTGTGTGTGTGTGTGTGTGTGTGTATATATATTGTCCTTGGGTTAGTTTACCTTAGTTTAAGTAGTTTGTAAGATACGGACTGATGACCACGCAGTTTGGTCCGATAGATCTACAAACATTTGAACATCATAATATGTAAATAGATGTAGATGTAGATGTACCTCACACTTGCACGGCTGGCATTTAATTGCAACGTTATGACGCCCACTTTATAAGTTGAGAAGTATAGTGCCGCGGACAGTGATACCACCAAAGACAACTCACACACTATCGACATTGTCACGACCAAGGAAACACAGTTAGCAACAACACTTCTTACACTTATTTCGGAGGCCGTAGTGTTCGTATTCTCCAGAGTTCATCACGTTGTCCATTGCGCGTAATTTCGTCGGAAGTGAGACCTAATCTTTATACAGTGATCATCAGCGCCTCACGACTTCTTTACAAATTGAGACTCGTGCACTGTCTAGGAAACTTTGAAGTATCAGTTTGGAATGATTGTACTTCTCCAACGCGGCGGCGCGTGGTCTAAGGCGCCATACTGCGGATTGCACGGCTGCTCCCTTCGGAGGTTAGAGTGCTCCTTCAGTCGTGTATGCGATTGTGTGTTGTTATTAACATAAGTCAGTTTAAATTAGTTTAATTAGTTAGTAAGTTGAGGAACGATGAACTCAGCAGTTTGCTTCCGTAGTTTTACAAACATACAACCTCTGACAATAAAGTTCTGCGTATAGTCCTGTAACATTAAGGTAACTGTATTTCATAGTTCATCTACGTTACTATGCTTCTAAATAGTCACTTGCCATAACTAAGCACCACTGAGCTCAGAGATACTTCGCACAAAGTCTTCCGCCGGGACGGTATTCGAAAGCCTCGTCACGTTCCGTTGCATCTCAGGAACATCGTCAAATCTATTTCCTTTCAAGGCTAGTTTGCGTCGATGGAATAGGAAGAACTCTGGAGATCTTCGGAGAATTGTGGACAACGCTCGCCCACATGCTCGACTAACTGTTCCTAGAAATAAAGGGGGTGGCGGAACTTGAACATCCACCATACTCCCTTAATCTCAAACCTCCACATTTATTTCTATTCGCTTGACTCAAACTCGCTTTGAAAGGAAAGGGATTTGAAGAGATGCTTGACATCTAACGAATTGTGACGAGGCTTTGTGTAAATTATCTACGAAATTAATGTATCTAATAGAGGAGACTATACTTCGTTTAATGAGGACATTCTTATAGTTCATCTGGGTAAAACAGAATTACGATATCTAAAAAGCTTACAGTTCATCTGGGGGAGACGTTATTACAATATCACAAACGGTTCCAGAAATAATAAGTATTTGACGTTGAATTACATTTCTAATTAACAATGGGAATTTACAATAAGCAGTACAAATTAAAATAATTCTGGAATGAAACTTTCAATCTGCAGCGGAGTGTGCGCTGATATGAAACATCCTGACAAATTAAAATTGTGTGCCGGAACCGGGACTCGAACCTGGGACCTATGCCTTCCTCGGACAAGAGCTCTACCGACTGAGCTATCCCGACTCACAATCCGTCCTCACAACTTTACTTCTGCCAGTACCTCGCCTCCTACTTTCCAAACTTCACAGAAGTTCTCCTGTGAACCTTGTAGGACTAGCACTCCCGGCCGCAGTGCCAAGCGGTGTGCAGCGCGCCAGTCTGCACGGCCGCTACGGCCGGGGGTTCGAATGCCCACTCGGGCATTGATGTTTGTGTCGTTTTTAGTGTAATCTAGTTCATAAGCAGTTTGTAAGTTTAGGGACTGATGACCCCGCAGTTGAGTCCCTTAAGTTACTATAACACGCTGCCTAGTCATGTGGGGAAGTGAACTATATGTAGATAAGCACATGCAAGTGTGTAAAACGGAATCTATCAGTCTGTCAGAAACGTTTACAGACATGACACGCTGCCTAGTGATGTGGGAAAGCGAACTGTATGCAAGAACAGAACGTGACACCAAGGCACATTGGATGGATAAATATGTGCATAACATTTATATCATGCCACAGTGTTGCATCTTTTAAACATTATGCCTGGACAATGGCTCTTTAATGAGTTGAAACTAGTCATCAAGCAATTATGTAAATAAGTGATCTGGGCAAACAAAGAAATTTCATAGGAGAATCATCACCAAGTCCCTTAAGCTTAACAAACATTTTTGAACTAGCACTCCTGGAAGAAATGATACGGTGGAGACATGGCTTAGCCACAGCTTGAGGGATGTTTCCAGAATGAAATTTTTACTCTCCAGCGGAGTGTGCCCTGATATGAAACTTCCTGGGAGATTAAAAATTTTGCACATAATTTTAATCTGCCAGGAAGCTTTAGAATAATTCTGTTTATCAATTTAAAGCAATAAAAAGACCCACTGAAGATGTTGCTATCTTAGCCAAAAAATGTATGGATATAAAAATAAAATCCATTGCTTTGCCCAATGCAAATTCACATAGAGAAAAGACTAAATTCTTAAATTTATTATTCGATTTTCTCCGCGATCCAATTTAGATGAAATTATGCGTTTATGGTGACCCCTAACTAAGTTCCAGTCTCCTGTGAAAACTGAATGAAAATGAGTGCGGTAGTCTTCAAGATTGAAGTGTACGGCAGATCTATTATATAGTTTTACTAGCTTAAACCCGCGGCTCTCCTCGCGTGTTGGTTGATTATGGTAGATAAGCTATCTTTCAGTAGTGTGCTATGAAACTGGTTTTGAAGGAACTGAAAAATTTCCCTTTCAGATTGCAGAAGTCTACGTACTTACCGTTTATCAGGATAGTGAGTAGTGTAGATCAAATCACACGTAAAATTCACTCGTTTCGAAGAATCCAATCAGGAAATTCAACAATAATGATTCTAATAATATCACAGATCGATCACTTGATGTAATGCGTGAAACGTCAAATCGATTTTTTAAAGAGATGTATTAAAATAAATTTCTTTTTTACTGCTTTACTTATTTATTCTTATATTTCCTTATTCGCATGCTTATCCTTACAGAGAAAGAGCTGAAGACATTGTAGCACGCATAGACCAAAGATATGGTCTGTGGCATCACGTTTCGCTGTATGTAACCTCCTTGCTATAGAATCGGGAACGTTATCACTGGCCTTCAGTCCGAATTCTTTTATAATCTGACGACTTTCAACCACCATATCTTCCACCCCCTTATAGCTATCGGCATGGAACTGCTATGGTGTACAACGGGAGGCGTCGGACAACAATTACACACATACCATTCGTCTGCGTTGTGTAGTTTTCCCTGCAGAGCGAAATATTAACACAGACACGTAGAATTTTATAGACACCGATAACTTTCTATCCCAGTATACTCCACTCTTTTATCATTATCAACCTTGAAGCAACAAAGCAACCAATAAAACCATTTTCAAAGAGTAAATATAATTTTCAAAGAGAAATTATTGTTCCGCATTTGGCGTTATATTCTTCAAATTACTAAATATCTATCGGATCGCTATAAAACCGTGCCTAAAACCTTCCTCAGGTTTAAATTAGTAACTTTAAGGCAAAGGTCCCAGGTTCGAGTCCCGGTTCCGGCACACAATTTTAATCTGCCAGGAAGTTTCATATCAGCGCACTCTCCGCTGCAGAGTGAAGATTCATTCTGGAAACATCCCTTAGGCTGTGGCTAAGCCATGTCTCCACCATATCCTTTCTTCCAGGAGTGCTTGTCTTACGTGTTTGCAGGAGAGCTTCTGTGAAGTTTGGAAAGTAGGAGGCGAGGTACAGGCGGAAGTAAAGTTGTGAGGCGGCATCGTGAGTCGTGTCGGGATAGAACAGTCGGTAGTGCGCTTGCCCGCGAAAGACAAAGGTCCCAGGTTCGAGTCCCGGTTCCGGCACACAATTTTAATCTGCCAGGAAGTTTCAACTGTAAAAATATTTAGGTCTCTGCGTCTTCTCGTTCGGACGTGATAAGCGTACACCGAACAGACATTTATAGATATAGATTATTAGTATGAAACAGGTTTCTAAATTTAGTTGAGTTCATTCACCCCATATTAACAAATTTAATTTCATCAGTCAGCAGCGATACGTCGTTACTCGGGGTGTCGCAGTATCTGGCGGCTAGTACTGGTAGAAGAACTGCCGGCACAGAGGCGCTGCTGCTGTAAGGTTTTCCGGTCGCAGAAGTAGCGGTTTAAGTCCCGTGCCCCCTCTCGCGCCAGCTTTGATGGGCTTCGGCAGAGAGAGTGGGCGTGGCCCGGAACAATGCGCTCCCCCCACCACTGGCGCTGCTGAGCGGCTCGTTTTAATCCCCACCACTGCCGTTCACAAGACGGTTACCCAGCCCAGGGCGCCTTTCTCTGCGGGACCTCTGTCAGCTACACGATCCCCACCAAAAAGCGCAACCTGCTTTCGGTTACCAAGGCTTCATCAAAGAGAAGGGCTTTGTACAGAACATTCCGTAGTGTCTTCCGGTGAAGGATTACTGTTTTTGGTTCTATTTAGTAGTAATAATACATCTGTGAGCAGAAGGAAAGAGCAGAATACCTTGAAAGAATAGAGACAGGAATTTCATGCTGACAGAACATTTTCGTCGGTATGTTTTGAAGAATTACTACCACATCAGTCACCAACATTCAACACGTGGCCTGTTGCTTAGTAGGCACAGCGTCCACCATAGGTCCTGATAAGTTGTTCCATTCATGATGCCATCTACAGCTGACATGCAACAAAACAACTACTGTCTAACTGATAAGTTCAATAAGAGAACATTTTGAGTTCCTTCTGTCCTGTTTTCCCCACAGTTGCTATATTATATTATTATTATTTTATTCATTCAACATTTATCGTAAACCAACAGCAACAGCCATGATTATACATTCCACCTCCAATCATCCCCAAAACCAGAAACTAGCTGCATTTAGACACGTTACATAGGCTAAACAGAATTCTTCTCAGCAAGAAAAACTATCAAAAACAAATGAACACAATCACACAAATAGCAAGGAACAATGGTTACGACTCACAAATAATACAAAAACTCAATCAAAAAATTAACAGACAAATACGGAACAAACAACAAATTTCAAACAAAACCAACAAACAGCAAAATGCACAACACCCAAACACACAACCACAACCAACAAACACACACAATGACAACACCACACAGCAACAAACCAAATGGTACACCATGACATACACACACAAACTAACATACAGAGTGACAGACATACTGAATAAACAAGGACTCCACATAGAATACAAAATTGCCCAATCCCTACAAACAAATCTACAACAAAAAATCAAGAAAGATATATTCCAAGGATCAGGGATACACAAACTTGAGTGATAAAGTTGTGATGCCGAGTACATAGGACTGACGAATAGAGATTTCAAAACACGATACAAAGAACATATCAGATGTTGGAAATATGAAACACACCACTCCACATTTGCCGAACACTTAAAACACCATCACCATTGCCCAGCCAATATAGACCAAGACATGAAAATTATCAGGACCAAAAACCACACCAAACACCTCATCCAAACACAAGAAAACTACCATATCCAGAAAGCCATAGCCGAGAACAAACACGTAACAAATGAACAGAGAAACATTAATGAATACTCACTGCTAAATCTAGTCAAATACATGAGATAGTAATTAAAGAGAGAAAAGAATTGGCACACACACACACACACACACACACACACACCACACACACACACACACACACACACACAATTTAATAATAACAATCCTCATCTCTGACTGTCTCTATCTCCCTGTCCCTCTCTATCTCTCTGTCTTTAACTCTGTTCTATATCTCTTCACAATCAGGACTCACAAAATTAATTAATTAATTAATTAATATATCAGTATCTGGTGCTGTTCTCTATGCAATCACATAAAACACACACACACACACTTACATAAAGCAAAGATAGGACAAACACATACTCAACAGTTGGCAACACCAACCAAAACAAAAACACAACTCAAACAAAACTGGCATGTGCCTAGTGGTGCTAGCTGTGAAGTGCTGTAAATATCACAGCAAAACGAACAGAACTGAAGCAGAACAGCCGGAAGCCACCAATGAGCACTACATGTAAAGCAATATCCACGAAATATTGTAAGTACAATATCCAGATATCAGTAACTATACTTAAATAACGCTTCAGAACTGTTCATAACCTAAAAATACCGAGAAATGTAAATATCAAATATTGTAGAACATAATCATGTATATATTACAGGCCACTGATGATGCCTTCCAAATAAAGGCGAAATGCATATGGCAAAATAATATTTTATTAAATCAGTTGCATAGACGAATAACCGAAATACCAACACTATAATAATAAATCAATATGAGAAGTTTTAGTAAATCAGTCTTTTTAAAGGTTTCATGTTGTCTTGGAATTCTTCTTGTTTAGTGTCCACTGTGAAATTTATTAGAAATTTTGTATCAGGTTACAAAAAATGCGAGAATTTAATATTCGTAATGTTATATTTTTAAGTTTACATCCAAAAATGATTCTGTTAAACGAAATTCAATTTTGGCCACATTACATCTTACAATTCCACATTACAATTGAAACCTACAACTTACAACTGACAACAACTCAAAACTGACTTCTCTCCAAAAACAACTGTTAACACATAACTGATTATTAACTATCTCATTACATCTACCATCCCATCGGACTAGCCACCCTCTTGGCACAGCCTGTGCGTCAACTTATGTATACTGTGACAAATGACAAAGTTAGAATCATGTGATCAGCTACAATATGTGAACATGTGGTAATTTGAGTTATTAATTAAATAAAATTGTTTAATACAATAAAGAATTGCAATAATATTCTGATCCCTTATATTGTCCCGTTGAAATGGAAGCAAGCTTGACTTCTAAGGTAGGGTTGTCAACTGAACACAGCATTTATACGTAAATCAGGTTTATTGCGAACTGAAACGTACACGCAGCACTGACAGCCTTTCTGGCAGAGTGCTCTACTGTTTATACACACCCGCTATGTACCAGAAATTAGAAGAATAGTTAACATAAGAAACAAGTAGAAAGTACAAGTGAACATAAGAAACATGTTGAACTTTCTGGAAATGACAAATACAATTTTTTTCCTGGTGGGCGGGATGGAACCAGCGTCCTACAGCACCGCTGTCGTAACGCTACCCAATGCGCCACCCTGGCAGGTAGATTATTTTTTGGTAAATTTTTTAGATTTTAAAATGGCATTTCATGCGAGCAATAAATAGTATTACTATAAATTTTCTTCTGTGACAAATATTACGTTTACCATATGGAAAAACCAGTTTCGTTTAATTTGCAAGGGTTCTACATAATATAAGGAGAATATTTACGTTGAATACGAATTTAGATAATTTATATTTTCAACTGCCATATATTTTCTTTAAGAATTTTAGTTAACATGGAATTCTCGCCTGAGAACTGTCAAAATACATGAATTGATTTAAACACACTTGTTTTTGTGTTATAAACACAACATATTGTGATGTATGGCTTTATATACAGATTTTGAGGTACGTTTAAAGAAAAATTACATAAATAACACGCTTAGCTTTTTCTGAGGTCAAAAAGGGAAGTTCAAATTCGTTATGTACAAATATCATTGAGACTTTTGTGTGTGTGTGTTTCCTACGCGTAAGTTATTGTAATGATGACATCAGCACTTTAAGTTTACAAACATTTGTACATTGTCAGTATGCCCCCATGTGGGCTATAGCCTCTCTGATTTTATCCTTTTGATATTTTTGCGAGGTATAGACGGGAGAAAGCAATATATTCGTTGAACCTTCGAGAAACGTACTGTCTTCAGTCGTGTAGCACTGGTTTCCTGATCGTGCCTGTGACGTTCGCGCTTACGAAATTGACCTGTAATGAAGAGTGCTGCTGTCCGTTGTATCTTCTCTGTGACGCCTATCAACACTACGGAGCACGGCTCCCACGCCGATGGGCAATATTCAAGCGTCGGCCGAACGAGTATTTTGTAATCTGTTTCCTTGGATGACGGACTACATTTCCTCAGTACTCTTCCAATAAACCTCATCTTGGCATCTGCCTTACCCACGATTAATTTTATATGGTCGTTCCATATCAAATCCCTCTTTATGCCTACTTCCAGTAAATTTTGAAACAAACTGCCTCCAGCATTTGTCCTGCTATTGTGTAAATATACAGGATGTCCCATTTATCTTAACCACCCAAACTATCTCTACTGCAACAGCAGCTATTGTAAAACGACTTTCACTGGTATCAATAGAAGGTAGAGGCTTATGAGGTAAATATTTTGAAACATTCTAAAACGAAAGCATATTTGTTTTTAACACAAACTTATGTGTTTTTAAATGGACACCCTATACTATTTCATCAGCGATCTTTAGTGTGATACATCACATAAACAATGGCGTTGATTGCATCGCAATACGCATAGCGAAGATGACGCTTGAAATACGCGAAACGCGCGGCTCGCGCACGTCCTAGACTCAAGCGAGAATACTATGCTATATAGAATGATGATTAATATAGGGTGCCCATTTGACAGCACATCAGTCTGTGTAAAAAAAAAAAAAAAAAAACTCACGTTTTAGAATATTTCAAAATATTTACATCATAAGCCCCTGCCTTATACTGATACCAGTGAGAGTCGTTTTACAATAGCTACTGCTGTTCCAGAGATATTTTGGGTGATCAAGACAAATGGGACACCCTGTATTATAATCTTTCTCTCTATGTAAACGCCGGACTTTACATTTGTTTATACTGAAAATCAGTAATCTGTTTGCTTCAGATCCTCCTGCATTTCACAATCCTTTACTACAGCATCATCCGTAAAAAATAATTAAATAAATAAATATAAAAAATAAAAATAAAATAACCTACTGAAACCCAAGAAACGGAGCATGGCAGAGACCTGTGAATTCATTGAATTGCTCACATTGGTACCATCATACAATTTCTTCAGTTTTAATAACAAAATATACAAACAGAATGACGGGCCAGCAATAGGTAACTGCTTAGCCGGTAAATTGGCAGATATTTACATCACTCATTTAGAACAAACATTCTTCAGTACAAGTAGTGATATACACAGCAAAATTATTTACTATAAAAGATATATGGATGATAAAAATTATTCTTTTTGAGTCTATCAAACATGAAACTGACAACCTAGCAACAAAACTGAGTAGCATGCATAAAAATATAAATTTGAATCTTGAGAATGAAACTACCGACAGCAACTTCATTGACTTAAAAATAACCGGAAAAGATCACAAACATAATTTTGAAATCTATATGAAGAAAACAGCCACTGATGTGTTTATCAACAGATCTTGTCATCCAAATCAGCACAAATGGGATACTTCAGATCTACATTGAATCGCCTACATAAAATTCCTCTGGAACCAAATCAACAGCTTAAGGGATCAATGTCATAAAATCCATAGCTTCAAATAGAGGATATAACCCCCGCATGGTTGAGAAAACATCTCACAAACTCAGAAACACTTCAAACAATAAAGCTGCACACCAGACCCCATGCAAATATCACAAATTGCTGTACAAAACAGCAGAAAACATGTTGCACTGCCATTTATAGGCAGAATTTCCCACAAAATAAGTAATCTCTTCAAAAACACAATGATAAGCTTCCATACAAACCCCAGATTACAGCAACTAGCCATTCATAACTTAACAAACAACAGTCCTCCACACAAAAAGTCAGCCATGTACAAACTTAGCTGTCACAGTTGCCCCTCCTACTATGAAGTACAAACTAGGAGAAGCTTTTACGTTCGTTTTAGACAACATTTAGATGCTATAAGCTTGGGAAACCCATCAAAATCTGCATTTGCCATACACATAACTCATAGCAGGCATAAAATAAAAGGCATTGAAAATCACATCAAAATACTGCATTATGCAGATAAAGGCAGCCGTATGAATTTGCTTGGAGAAATAGGTTCATATACTAAAACATAAATCACCAAAACTGACAGATTTAGGTATCCCTTTTTTCCTTGGGCTTTTAGAAAATAGAACGGTAGAGAAATATTATGATCGCGGTTCGATAAACTCTCTCCCAGGCGATTAAATATACTTTACTGAGTACATAGGCAGATGTAAATGTATACATTATATAGAAGAAAACATGGTTACCAATGGTCTCGAAAAGTTCTTGACCGATTTATTTCAAAATTTTTACACGACACACTAAATAATATTCAGATGAACGTAAGATGTATATTTTTTAAACTAAAGTCTGTGGGTTCTCTGTTAAAGCCGACTGCAAGAAAGAAAATTCTGGGTTTTGATGAGAAAACATATAAAAAAATAAGAAAGCACACACGCACACACACACACACACACACACACACACACACAGATGCCTTCAACATACTTTCAATAAAAACAATTAAATTATAAATAAGCCAAGACAGTTGGCTACACTTACAAAACAAGCTACATTCGACACAGTTATGGCAATATGATGATAATGCGAAGTTTTCCGCAAAATCATTTCGATCTGGTTGCCAGAAAGAGGGAGATATGGAGTAGCGAGTGCAGTAAGTTCACAATTTATACGAAAAAACGAACGGTTCTGAATCATAAACGAAATATTTTTGTACATATGTAAAATCCTAACCTATATTTGTAAACAAAAACATTTAAATATTTCAGGACAGCCACTGATGATGCCTTGTGAAAAAGGCGAAACCTGTGTGGGCGAATTGTAGAAATAAAAAACACTTCATTTGCAGTAGCTGAAGGCATTTTCTTTAAAATACTACTGTGAAAATACATAGAAAACACATGGTATCTCTATTTTTTGCAAACAATTTCAACTAGGATAGCAGGTCTTGTAATCCACTAATAGTTTCACCCTCGTATTTCTCTCTTCATATAGAATTTTAAAAACGAAAACTGTTAACTCAACAATGAAATGTTTTGTTTTCTTTCTCATTGAAGGTTTTACAGAAGACATGAAAGTTATGTTTGTAATGCAATGATGTACCAACAGCCTTAATTTTTTATTCATTTTAATTACAATATCAGTCTAATTACTACATTAGTCTCATCTTTAGACCCTATATAAAAAATTTCAGCTTTATAGACCTATACATTAAACTTTTTATACACTGTGCCATATAAAACAATTTAAAAAGTAAACTATACATGTCATGTAAATAAAATAATTAAGAAATATCAGAGGCCATAATCAGCGGTACACTACAAACCGATAACATTGCAGTAGTGTTGACTGTCATGTCAATAGACTCTCTTCACGTTTTTGAAATTAAGGGTGTCATGTAGCAACAGATAAGTGCTACAAATTACACTGATCGATAGAAACATTTTTTAAGTTAGCAATATGAAAGGTGAACAGTTATTCATCCATGAATACAGATTTAATTTCATAATTTAGGTATCGGCCTCAGTTTCCATGTAGCAATGATTTCTGTTAATGGTGATGTCGGCCAAGTTATGTATAATAGCAGTATATGATTCTGTCAAAATGAAAACTCAGAACGCTGCGCCTGTAGTCGATCAAAGAAATCAGCAAAGTAACAATAAACAAAAGTGAATAAACATATCTAATAATGTTTTCTTCGTCATGATTTTCTTCGATACTTTGCCTCGGAAACATCTCTTCGTAAGGTCTACAAGTCGTTGGACAACACTCACTCTAGTATCAGGAAGAAGAAGATTCCTTTCTTCTAATCGTGAAGCTTAAAGCTTAGCCTGTTTTCACACCACTTTAAATTACGAATGTCTCATTTAGATCCTTTGAAAACAAATGTAGTGCAGTTGATCTACAGGGTGCGAGAAACGTTGGGTCAGTATCCATATCCCCTTCTCTGTCTTCTAGTTGTTTGTCTCCATCTTCCGTCACCGTGGCATTGTCAATAGGTACTGTTACCGTCAATCCTTCTCTGTGACCTATAGGTCTGAAATCAGATGGTAACTAAGGATTTTCCAGATGTTTTTGTTGTACAGAAGTAAGTCTTGTGTGATCTGTTGGTTCCCTCTAAATGATGGGGGCGCCAAAGCACATGTGTCGTGACCTTCAAGCAATTTGTAAGGAGTGCAACGCAGATCGATAGCATATATGGGGTATTCAAGTACATAACAGGATGAAATAGTTAGATCAAATTATTTTAGCAAGGACGAAGCGACATATACAACAAGAGATGATTATTCACCATCGATATAGAGAAATAAATATAAGACCAACTAAATGAATATGCGGGTTCATGTTCTAAAATTGATGATGCTTTGAAAACGTAAAAAGGTGTATGTATAACAACGGTAATACATACTAGCTATGTCAGCCATTAGAAATAAATCCTATCTTCATTGTAATTTGAAACTCTTTTGTTAGTCCGTGTTTGCATTATTAATGTGGTATTATGGGCCCGCCCTGATGCAAAACACATGTTTATTTAGATTTCAAATTATAATAAATGTTTCTACGCCCTGCCAGGCATTCCCCACAAATCTCTTCAGCCAAAACAAAACCCACCGACTCTCGTGGTATTTCCGCTGAAACTAGTATGCATATCTAAATAGTGTTTTACGTGAACTCGGACCCACAATACCACGAAATCATATCTTTGTACATTATAATTAACTTGAATGCAGAATGTGAATTTTAATTAAGTTTTTTTTTCTTTATGATGCTGCTTATTATTTTATTATTATTGCAACAGCTGTTTCGGCCATAGACTATTTTCAAGCAATCTGTGAATGAACGTATATACAAAACTTTGGATTTAGATACTTTCTTAAATAAAATTGAGAGATAAATGTAATAAACAAATTTAATAAACGTTTCGCTGCTACATGCAGCATTTCTCTCTCATACGTTTATTAATCTTTTTGTTACTCTAATTGTACTTAATGCGTGTAACTATGACGAACTTTTTATTAAATCTTTATGTTGTTCGTATGTACTGTTATATGACAGTTTCGTTTCAATGCTGCATGTTTACAAAGATGTTGCGTTTCGTAAATTTTATATTATCTTTGATCATGCAATAGTGTTCCTCTGGTTTCCTGAGATTTTGTTCTTCTTCTTTTTCAAAGCTTTATTCATTTGTATCATCTATGGTTGGTGGTAGACTCATAATTTCGTGCTGTCTCTGTATATGGAAGGGTGTTTGTTTCTCTGGATTTCCCCATTATTCAACTTTATAAGAGCGATAAAATTTTGTAAATAAATACGGTGTTTAAAATCTGAGTGATCATTTAGAATTTTGTTTGTTATAATTCTTCCAGGGCATCATATTTGTTTGCATATAAAGAACAGTCTAGAGCGAAAAAAAATTTTTTTCGACTAGTTTCTGTCTTATTTTAAACCATATTCAGGAAACTAAGCTCCACAACATCAATGGAGCTTAGTTTCCTGAAGATGGTCTAAAATAAGACCGAAACTAGTCGAAAAAATTAAAAAGTTTGCAATCTAGGCTGTTCTTTATACATAAATTTAAATAAGAGTGCTGTTCCCCATAAGTGAAACAAAAATGTTTCCAAAAATACATCATATTTCTGCCATTGGGTATTTTATGTAATATTTTCAGTGCTTATTCAATGACTGTGGTGGTGTGTTTATCGTTTTTAGGTGCTGGTAGAAAGTGGATTGGTTGTTGTTTCAAATCCCACTTATTCGCAGCACATACCAAACATTGTCGTGAAAGATCCAACAGCTAGTCACTATTTCTATGCATTGCAATGATACCGAACGATTTACCCAATGATTTGAAAACCTCCCGACGAAAAAATGTTGAGCCCGTCAGAGAGTAGGGGAACAGGACAAAGAGGAAGGGGGAGGGAAAGGAGACTGAACAAAGAGACAGAGGAAGAAGGAGAATGACAGTAATAGAGGGGGCAGAAGTAGATTCACAAAGAGAGAGGGAAGAAATAAAAAATGGGCTTAGGGGGTAGGAGCAGGTAATCGACAGAGGAAAGGGATTGGGGGGGGGGTTGGAAGATATATGTCTAATTTCTATACATGTTCATCAATTGCAATAATGAAACTAAAGACTTCGTGATTATGAGGTGAAACGAGAAGAGATCTTCTACAGCCAATTCGTCTAGTTTTTCTGAAGTGTGTGTAGTTAACAGCTCTTGTAATGTCTTCTTTTTTTCACGTGCCTCTGAGACCTTTAATTTAGTAGTTTTCAAAATAAAAAGCCAAGATCGCACACTAAAAATTTATTAAATGACGACCGGTTTCGGTGCACTGTGTCACCATCATCTGGTCTCATATATGTTGTAAGCTGGTCATCTGTCAAAAATATAAAAGACATCCAAGAAATAACGTAAAAATATGAAAAATAACATACATTTGGGATTAAGAGGCACTTATCCTACCTTTTTAAAAAATCGGGTATAAAATAACAAGTGGTAAATTGCACTTCGTCACTATATAAAAATACACAAGCTAAAAACATGACAGCTTACAAAGTACTGACAGCTCTGAAGATTCTATTATACTTTTTGGCGCAAGGTGGCAGCACCATAGCTGGATGGTGTTTGTAAGCTAGAAAGAACAGAGGGGTATTGGATGGGAAACGATAATCTTTAAAAAATACATGTAAATCTTGCATTTATGCCATCAGCATTGCAACTTGTATTGGTTTGCACCATCCACCTTATTATATCCTTTCAGCGAATTGTAAACTTTAATTAAAAACTGAAAACCTATATAAGATATACTGTAAGTATTATTATTAATAAAAAAATAAAGAAAATGTAATATGTAATTATAATGTCACCCATACATAGAGTATATGTTTTCTTTTTTCTTTTTATTCAATAACTGACTTCTGCGAAACCAGCTTGCAAACACTATCCAGCTATGGTGCTGCCACCTTGCACAAAAAGTAAAATAGAATCTTCAGAGCTGTCAGTACTTTGTAAGCTGTCATGTTTTTAACTTGTGTATTTTTATTTAGTGACTAAGTGCAATGTTGCACTTGTTATTTTATACCCAATTTTTAACAAGGTAGGACAAATGCCTCTTAATCCCAGCCGGCCGCGGTGGCCGAGGGGACTGAGACGCTCCAGTCACGGTCTGCACGGCCACTGCGGTCGGAGATTCGAATCCCCCTCGGGCATGGATATTTGTGCCGTCCTTAGTGTTAGCTAGTTCATAAGTAGTTTGTATGCTTAGGGACTGATGACCCTGTAGTTAAGTCCCATAAGTTCTACAAACATTTGAACATTTTCTTAATCCCAAATGTATGTTTTTTCATGTTTTTACGTTATTTCTTGCATGCCTTTTATATTTTTGACAGATGACCAGTTTATAACACATATGAGACTAGATGATGGTGACAGAGTGCACCGAAAGCGTCGTCATTTAATAAATTATTAGTGTGCGAACTTGGTTTTTTATTTTGAAAACTATAAAACGATCAGATCGCCTCCAAACCCGACTATGTCAGGTAACTTTACTGTCTTAGGGAATTGATTTCCACGCAGTGCCCTTCAAGTCTTAAGTATGGGGAATATCTGAGAGGGTCAGTCAGTGGGTGAGGTTTGGCGGTGTGATCTCACCGCCCCCGCCTCTAGTGCAGTGGAGGGCCTCATATGGCGGCGGCGACAAGAAGCCGCCGCCACCTGCGCCGCTGAATCGGCCAACTTGCGAGATTCGCCGGCCGCGGCAAAACGTGGCCCCGGCCCATATATAACTACTTGCCAACTCTTCGCGCTGACGCGCGCAACTTGCCCCCACACCTCCGGACTCCCAGCCACTCCGTGTTGACAACGCCTCCTCGTCCCCGACTGCCCCTCCAGTGACAGCCCGCGACCACGAGCACTCGGCTAGGTTTTTGGGTGCCAGTAAATACTTGCAACCGTCTCTATTTTTCTGCTTTATGTTTAACTTCTTCACTTAGCTTTCTTTGTTGTTATTTCATCCCCCTCACCCGTATACATGGATTTGAGGGCTGTCAGCGGTACTATATCCACTCTCCAGCCACGCATTTGGTTCTATACTATTACGTAGAGACAGGTCTCTATTTCGCATTTTCACCAAAATTCTCGCAAACTTCATGACCAAATTACTCGTAAATATTCTATCGATCACAAGCTGTATCATAATATTAACACCTAAACACGAACATTGAACAAGCTATAAAGGAAAGCAAGGAGAAATTTGGAGAAGGAATTAAAGTTCAAGGTGATGAATTAAAAACATGCCGTTTTGCCGACGACATAGTAATTCTGTCATATTAACACCTAAACACGAACATTGAACAAGCTATAAAGGAAAGCAAGGAGAAATTTGGAGAAGGAATTAAAGTTCAAGGTGATGAATTAAAAACATGCCGTTTTGCCGACGACATAGTAATTCTGTCAGAGACAGAAAAGGACCTGGAAGAGCAATTGAACGGAATGGACAGTGTGCTGAAAGATACATATAAGATGAACATTAACAAGAGCAAAACTAGGGTAATGGAGAGCAGTCTTCGAAAATCAGGTGATGCTGAAGGAATTAGATTAGGTAACGAAACAATAAAGGAGGTAGATGAGTTTTGTTACTTGGACAGTAAAACAACAAATGATGGTCGCAGTACAGAGGATATAAAATGCAGCATGGCAATGGGTAGAAAAGCGTTCTTGCAAAATAGAAATTTGTTAACATCGAATATTCATTTAAGCCTAAAGAAGACCTTTCTGAAGGATTTGTGTGGAGTGTTGCTTTGTATGGGAGTCAAACATAGACGATAAACAGTGCGCACAGGAAGAGGATTGAGGCTTTTGAAATGTGGTGCTACAGAATGCTGAAGATAAGGTCGGTGGATCGCATAACTAATGAGGAGGTACTGAATAGAATTGGCGAGAAAAGAAATTTCTGGCATACCTTGACTAAAAGAAGGGATCGATTGGTAGGACACATTCTTAGACATCAAGGAATCGTGAAGTTAGCGTTGGAGGGAAGTGTTTGGGGTAAAAACCGCAGAAGAAGACCAAGAGATGGATACAGTAAGCAGATTCAGACAGATGTAGGTTGCCGTTCTTATGTGGAATTGAAGAGGCTTGCTCAGGACAGGGTATTGTAGAGAGCTGCATCAAACCAGTCTCCGGACTGAAGACCACCACACACACACACACACACAAACACGAAAACTGAGGTACTGGTATTTTAGAAGGAATCTGATTTTTTAGTGTGGAATTATGCGGGACCACGGTACGCCACTAGTGATCATAGTAGGAAATAAAACGGCTGTAAGATTCAGGGATGACCTTCTCCGACGTATAGTGCAACCATATTGGCAGCATTTCGGTGAGGGAATCGTCTTAATGGACGAACTTTCTCGCGCTCCTTAATGATAACGACATCTCAAGATTAGAAGCCCTGTTCCATCATTTCTGGGACCCATTGGAAAGGGCTGTTTTTGACGAGAGTAAACGACTTGCAACTAACTTTAAACATAACTTCAAACCTTTAATAAATTTTTTCTCGCTGACAACCATAGCAAAATGATGAAATTATAAAATTTTCTCGCTTACTGCTTTCCCGCTGTTTATGGAGTAAAACTACGGCATTAGGTATGACATTACAATTTATAATTTCTACACTACAAATTGTAGCCGCAGGAAATTTTACAGACAGTATACATGCATGTAATTGAATGTATCTTCTAAATTGTATCACAGTCCGACCCGTAGTTCATGAGATATGAGCAATGTTCAGATGTTTGTAGAGCTTAAGGGACTTAACTACGGGGTTATCAGTCTCTAAACTTACAAACTACTTATGAACTACGTTATAATAAAGGCTGCACAAACATCCATGTCTGAGGGGGATTCGAACCCCCGCCGGGGACCGGCCTCGCGCATCGTAGCATAGCGCCTCAATGCGCTCGGCCGCTCTGCCGCGGCGAGATATGAGCACATAAACAGTAACGTTCATGGAAATCCGCTCCGTCACGCACCAAGTTTTAGTCTATTACTTCTTTACTACTAATTCTATTCCCAAGAGATTTTATATACATACAGCCCTTATAAATATATACCTGAAAAATGGCAGTAATAAATAAATAAATAAATAAATAAAAACCCGGGCAACTCCGGGTTGTCAGCTAGTTTATAAATAAAATAGGAATCAAAGTATCTGAAAAATATTGCTACTAGAAGCAATTGTGTTGATCGTATGCCATCAATAGCATTTATTCAGACTGTTAGTCCTTAGATATCTCGGGCAGTAGTAGGCCTAAAATTGGGTCAAAATATTTAAAAATGATATAAGAGGGTGAAATATATGAAATAGTAGTGTCAGGGGTTAGCACTGGTGTAATCAGCAGGTGAAACTAACGATAAAATACATCATTTAGGATAGTGTGTAGCATTCAATTAATGAGTTGTCACTGTAGTAAGAATTGGCAGGGCATACGTTAGTGACTAACGAATGTCATTAATACAAAAATGGGCTTTTAATACAACAACTAAAAACATGCGTGATAAAATGTGGGATATTCATGCAACATAAATCAGTCAACAGAATGGTCAAAACACTGTAATAAATAACATAAAGCATCATAACCACAGTATAAAAACTGATGACTAAAAATGGTCTACCACACAGTTACGTTCAGTGTGAAAGTAAATTCAGGAAATACAAGCAAAGCAAACTGTGTTTTAATCAAGTTCGGATTAATTAATATATTTCTGTTCATACAAATGATGGTGTTGACTGGATAGTGAAGTGAAGATGTTACCATAAAGGTATAGTGACTTCAATTCAGGACATATAACCAAAGGCCAGTGACTATAATGATTCATATAATGGACAAATTATGGAACACACATTGAGAGAAAGTGTGGACAATTCGTAAAATCTAAGAAGGAATTTCATCAAGGAAAGTAATCAGCATGAAAGTAAAATAAAACGAGAAAACCACGAATACGTCCCCAGCAGCGATAGTTTATGAAGCGACGCTGCTTCAGTGGTCCTCATATAGCGCTGAATTTGGCCTAATCATCATGAACACAAACGTCTTAGTCCAAAAATCACTAAAACAGCGACCGAATTTGAAATCTAAATTAAGATTAATTAAATATCCATTAAGGGGCATTTTTCCTCATCAAATAAAAAATAGCAAGCCGTAACTAGTAGCACACCGTCACCACGAAATGGTACAGCCTAAGGCGCATAAAATGTTCCTATACGTCCAATAGAAAAGTATATTGGAAGTACAGTTTATGCAGCAAATTCAATAATATTTTAATGACAAATATGTTTTTGTCCAACAGTTCCCAGTAAGAAACACTTACCAACTGACCTCAAATATTAAAGACATTGCTATACCAGCTGAATATATATAGGTGTCATTAGATGTGGCTAATCTTTATACTCTTGAACTGGATGATAAAGTTATTAATATTGAAGATAATTTTGTATAAATTTTAGATACCTTCATATCCTCATTTTTGTTTGAAATTTTATTTAATTATATTATTAATACTGTGGAGATAAATTTTATCAAACATTAAATGTTCTCCCTGGGTCAAATACAGGCATTTATACACCTACTCGAACTTATTCTGTCATAAAACTTATTGAATTTCAAAAATACCGTATGTTCCTACTACATTACAATGTGTAATGATTAACTCCCAATATCTCCGAATTTTGCAGTAATGTTAAGAGGTCACTGGAAAATGAAAAGCTGCGGTGGAGTAGCCGAGCTGTCTAAGGCGCCTCGCTGTGGAGCGCGCGGTTGCTCCCCGTCGGAGATTCGAGTCCTCCCTGGGGCATGGGTGTTTGTGTTGTCCTTTTATTAGTTTACCTTAGTTTAAGTAGTTTGTAAGCTACGGACTGATGATCACGCAGTTTGGTCCGATAGATTTATAAACATTTGAACATTTTTTGAAACTGAAAGCTTTTTATCAATGATTCAGAAATTGAAGACGGAACATGCACATGTAACAGATATTCAAAACCGTAACTTTTAGACTGCAAATGAGGAAAAAACAATAGCTGACATGGGGGGAGGATGACCCATCAGTAAATTTGATTTGAAACTTAAATTCACTACATACTTTTACTGCTTTGTTTTTGCCAAAGTACCTTCAGACATTTAATATAACAATGTAAGAGGGCAAGTCAAACAAATAATAAAATAATAACCATATAGAGACAATGAGATGGTTTCGCTTTGAGATGCAGTTTATCAGGAACCCTGGCCAATATCTTTCTAACCCATCTGGCGTGCACAATGTTTGAACTTAAGGATATTAGTCTTTACTACCATCGTTATGTAAATGATACCATTTTATTGTACAATGAGGAAATGAAGGCTTTAATAGCATACTGGAGATCTTTAACAATTTACATCATAAAATTAAATTCACGTATGAACAACAGGTAAATAAGAAAATAAACGTTTTAGATGTCACTTTGATATATAACAATGATGCATATATATTTTCTATATACAGAAGGCCCTAAACATCAGGTGCTTCCTTCTCTCAGCAAGTTTTGATCAGTACAAAATGTCATTCTTTTATAGCCTCATTAATAAACTCACCAAAATTCCTCTTGATGAGGAAGATATATGGGAAAAATCCTTGAGGATATTGCAGTGAACAATGGTCTCTCTCCTGATATTGTAGATCACATTCATACTAAAGTAAGAAGACAAAACTCGATTTTCCTTATTGTATCACTCTTTGACTTTTGTAGAAACTATTCATGTATGGATTTTCAGAGAACATTGTCAAAATCGCAAATGCCTTTAAGAGCACTAAAGTTGAAACATGCTACAGTAACAGTAACACTTTAGGTAAAGTAATAACACTTTCGATTGAGCACACCGACCCCTTCCTACAATCTGGCATTTATTATAGATGTAATCACTGCAATGCATTTTACATTGGCAAAACTGGTAGATCATTTAGGGAAATGTTTCATAAACACACATTGTTTCACAGACCTACAAGCATTGTGATGAATCTACTGTAAGAATGTCACTCGTGTAGAGATCCAATACAGTTTATTAGAATATAAACAAAAACGTCAGTACTCCTCTGACTGTATTCTAATGTTACACAAGGACAAAATACACAAATTAAAGGTCCTCTGGTTTGCAGATCCAATACGTTAACAATTCCAGTTCATCAATCCCGGACGTCAGTGTGGCGACCTACAGTTCGTCCGTCCCCACAGTCGGCGGCGGTGCTGCGGAGACCCGATGGCCCCCATGGCGGCGGCGACGTCGGAGGGCGGAGGCGTGGCATGTCCCTTGGTTGGCGTCGGACTTCCGTGGCTAGGCGGTGCGCGTCCTTAAATATGCACGCGGAAGGATACCTGCCTGTCGTAACTCCGCGATCACGTGTGCGGCGGACGGGAGTAGGTCCCCTTTTACAGTGCCCTCTGGGCGTGCTGGTAGCGCCGCAAGTGAACCTCGTGTGGGCCTGTGGAGTGTTCGCCTCGCAGCAAGGCAACCCGCGACGCAGTCGTGTCGTGCTTGTCGCCGCTGCAGTAGGGGGACAGGACACATTGTGTAAAAAGTATCAAGGAAAATTTGGATATTTTACACTTAGTAGATAAAGGGGGAAGAATGGATCTCCTTGAGGAAATCGAAATTTTTGTCCGTTTGAAAAGACAGCCTGACAACCTTTTAAATGAGCACGTATTTAAGCTGTACGTCTTTGAGCTGTTCAGAGACATTTTATGGAATTGATGAATACGGACTTACTGTAACAATAATATTAAACTGCTGTAATAAAGGTGTTGATTGCAATAGAATGATCATTCAAAATACAAATCTTCTTATATTGGACAAATCGTCTTAGACAACTTCTGGTATTTTACATGTTCTTCAATAGATTAGACATTACTTCGATTGCCTTCAAAAATTATGCTTAATTCTTCCCTCACTTACCTAGACTCTGTAATGTAGTGCCTGTATGGTGTTCGGTGGGAGTCGTTAGGTGAAATATTATGTACTGAACTGGGAATAAATGGAAATGGCGAGCCGGCCGCGGTGGCCGAGGAGACTGAGGCGCTCCAGTCACGGTCTGCAAGGCCACTACGGTCAGGGGTTCGAATCCCCACTCGGGCATGGATATTTGTGCCGTCTTTAGTATAAGGTAGTTCATAAGTAGTTTGTAAGTTTAGGGACTGATGACCCCGTAGTTAAGTCCCATAAGCTTAACAAACATTTGAACATTTTTTGGTAATGGCGAATTATGATAAAAAGGAAATGAAAATTAAATTAAAACAAAAAGAATTAGAGCGACTGTAAGGGTAAAGATGGGCAGCTTCTACATTATAAAAAGAAGACGATGTTACCTTCAGTAAGTACCATCTCGATGTGCAGTGATGGTACGTCAGGGATCTGTAATCAAATATTATATAATTAAAGGTACACACCGTCGTGATCGGGAACTGGACGTATTAAAATCTGTTATTGTGCAGTGGGCCGTGTGCTAAATTTTAGTTGTGGGCTCCGCGTATGCGGTTGGCAAGAATCTAACTTAAACGGAAAAAATATTCGGACTTCGTTTTAATATGCAAATTCCACTGCAGGTCCTGTAATCATCCCTATCTTTGATGTAGGAAATATTGGAATAGAAAAAAGCAATGAAACCGATTTAACAAGCACTGCAGTGATTATTAGCCGTAATGGCGTCCAATTCCTTCACACTCGACTGAAAAAGGGCAGTTAAATGAAAGATGACTGCTATTTAAAATTGATACTGATGTATTTCAAGTTAAAAATCATAATTTACAGGAGCGGCACTATACTTACACAAAATTGAGTATGACCAGGGGAGAGCTGCATCGAATACGTCTTATCTCCAGAAAGGTGATACGAAGACAAAAAAACGTTAATCGCTGTTCCTTCTCTCCAGCAGTGAAACAAGGGAAGGTGGATCACAAATAATTTAATGGGAGAGAAAAACGATCTTTGCCCTACTCTAAATTTCTCTGATTCATCAAATTAATTTTTTATTTATTTATTTATCTACGATTTATATTGTGTCGTTTCAACTCCAGATGATATATCGATCTGTTTCGCCTTCTCAGCAAGTATGTCTTGCAGTATCATCTACTACTTTCTTCCTGTTAATTAGGTTGACAGTTGATGTCACTTTTAAGAGGTGACATGTTTGTTCAGGAGTGCGTGTCAGCCATGTTGCAATGTGAAATCGTGATAAACTTAAATTGTTTAGTTGCGTCTTTTTTTTTTTTTTTTTTTTTTTTTTTTTAATTTCTCTTCATTTCAGCTTCGGGGAAATATAAAGACACGGTTTATTTAGCGATTTTGAATGTTCACTTGGATGGATGGTATGACATGTGAGTGTACTTCCTTCTTTTGTACATTTTCTTTACTAGATTTAATATAAACGTATAACGTATTTTCTAAGTTTGATTTCCCGCGAATTTCAAGTTCATATATATAAGCGATCAGACTACGTATTGCGTATCTAATGTGGTTGCAATTCTGTGGTTATTTTGTCTCTAATGGTCTTATCTAATTATGATTACCCAAACCTCAACGGCTATTTGTTTTACTGTTCAAAACCGTTAAGCGTTTTATATCCTTCTAAAGACTGCAACCATTCCGTAAGTGAGGTAACCACATGTTCTAATGCTTAGATGAGCAAAGTAATGTATAGTTAACACGCTAATATATACCGTGTCCTCCTCCATGTAGACCTTCAGCACCTGCTCCTCATAAAATATAAATAGAGTGAGTCTTTCCCTATAACTTTATATGTATGGTTAGCGCATAGCTTTAGCCGAGAGATATGCGATTATCCTACTTCTTTTTTATTTTTTTATTTTATTTATTTATTTAATTATTTCTTTTTTTATTCCTCCCTTGCCAATTGCTTCTACAAGCTTGGCTTTTGTGTGTGCACATATAGACAACTAGATGTATGTGGCCAACTTTAAACTCAACTGTTTCTGGTACGACACACTTTAGTTACCCTGATTTACTCGCCGTTTGCCTGTTTCATACATAGCTGATTTCGACTGACACTCTATCCTCTTATCCACGGTTTTACTTGGACTCTGTCCACACATACTATATTGAGTATCTTAGTGGTGAGACTGTCCTATCTAGTTATGATTTTCTATTTTTATGTGATGAGGAATGCCTTTATTTTATACTTGACAATATGGAAAAAATGCTCCTTAATGAATTTTAATTAATCGCAATTCAGATCTCCATTTCGGTCGATGTTTTAGTGATTTTTGGACTAAGCCACTTTTGTCTGCTATCTGAGGACCCATCATGAAGTGTCACCGACTCTTACACGCCTACGACTAGCGACGTATTTGAGGTTTTCACATTTTACGTTACTTTGATACTGATTACTTCCTTTGCTGACATTCCTTCTTAGATTTTACCAATTGTCCACTCCTTTTCTCTATGTGTGGTCCATAATTGGTCCATTATATAGATCATTGTAGTCACTGGTCTTTGGTTACGTGTCCCGAACTGAAGTTACTATATCATCATGGTAATTGATCTTCACTTCGCTGTCTAGTCAACACCGTCAATTTTATGAAGAGAATGATCTAATTAATCCAAGCTTGATTAAAATACAGATTTCTTTGCTTTTATTTCCTGAATTTACTTTCACAATACATAACACAACAGTGAAGTTGATCATTTTTAAGCATCAGTTTACATGGACTTTGTCCACACATACTTTATTGACTATCTTAATGGTGAAGGTGACCTACCTAGTTATGGCTTTCGATTTTTTATGTGATGAGGAATGCTTATATTTTATACTTCACTAAGTCGAAAAAATATCCTTAATGGATTATAAGGTTTCATTTATCTTAATTGTTATTGGATGACTTGGCGAACTGTGGCTTTATAGTTTTTTTTATCGTTCTGTTGGCTGATGTATACTGCATGACTATTCCTCATCTTCTCATGAATGTTTTTAGTTGTTGGATTGCAAGCTAATCTTTCTATTACTGACGTTAGTTGTTCACTAAATGACAGCACATTAATTTAATACATTAATTTGTCACCTGATGAAGGCATAAGAAGCCGAAAACCGGTTTGTGACCAATAAAAAAAAGTCTTGCATAACATCAGGAAGTTGTTCCTTTTTGATAACATTAATAGAATTTTCCGTCGGTGCTTGACAGACATGATAATATTATGAAAAAGGAAATTTTGCATAACATCAGGATTTCTTTTCCTTTTTCATAATTATACCTTATACCTAAATGATGTATTCTATCGTTGGTTTCATCTACTGCTAGTGCTAATCCCTGACAGTATTATAATTTATAAATATTTTGACACATATGTACCCCTGCCCGAGATATCTTAGGACACAAACAGCCTGAATAAATCTTACTGATAGTATACGATCAAAACAATCACTTCTAGTAGTAATATCTTTCATATACTTTCTTGTAACATTTATAAATATTATTTTATTTCAATATCCCATCAGGCATTACTATATTGCTTCATTACTGATTATTGGCTAATACGCCCTTCTTGTTCTTCGTATTTTGTATGACATATGTTCAACTTGATGTTATCGACACAGCAATCATTTGTAATTGCATTGGTATAGGACCTGTAAATGGTATTAATGTAATACCTACACCGGTCGCGTAAATTAGGATAAAATCACAAGCTTTCGTTGATCATTTAATAGTATACATCCCAACATAACATTTACAGTGGAGATGGAAAGCCGCGTTGGAGTAGCCGAGCGGTCTAAAGCGTCTCGCTGCGGAGCGCGCGTTGCTCGCCGTGGAGGTTCGAGTCCTCCCTGGGGCATGAGTGTCTGTGTTGTCCTCAGGTTAGTTTACCTAGGATTAAGTAGTTTGTAAGCTACGGATAGATGACCACGCAGTTTGGTCCGATAGATTTACAAACATCTGAACATCGGAGATGGAAAAGGATAGCAGATTACCATTCTTAGATGTGTTGGTGGAGAAGAAATCTCACAGACGACTCTGCCATTCCGTGTATATGAAACCAACGCAAACAGATTTGTACCTCAACGGCCGTAGCTTTCACCATCCTGCTCAGAAGAGGGTTTTGCTCAACGACGTAGTACACAGAGCAAGATTTCAGATAAGGACCATCTTGGTTCTGTGATCACCCATATGAAGACGGTGTCCTGAAAGAACGCGTACACTGGACGCGATATTAAATCAGCGATGTCGAGGAAGCCAGGACAGGACGCTGATGAAACAAGCCAAGAAGACCAACACATAGTGCGGCTGTCATTTTGTGCTGCTACAACTAGTAAGATCCGCAGAGTCATAAACAGACAAGGAATCAAACCAGTCTTCCGGCCACCCAAAAAAATCAACGAGATGTTAAGACCGCTTCAAGACAATCTCGGATTAAGGGTGCAAGGAATTTACAATCCTGGCCATTATAATTGTTATACCATGAAGATGACGTGCTACAGAGGCGAAATTTAACCGACAAGAAGAAGATGCTGTGATATGCAAATGCTTAGCTTTTCAGAGCACCTACAACGTACTGACATGAGGAATGTTTCCAACCGATTTCTCATACACAAACAGCAGTTCAGCAGCGTTTCCTGGTGAAACGTTGTTCTGATGCCTCGTGTAAGGAAGGGAAATGCGTACCATCACGTTTCCGATTTTGATAAAAGTCGGATTTTAGCCTATCGCGATTGCGGTTTATCATATTTCGACATTGCTGCTCGCGTTGGTCGAGATCGAATGACTGTTAGCAAAATATGGAATCGGTGGGTTCAGGAGGACAATACGCAACGCCGTGCAGGATCCCAACGGCCTCGTGTGACTAGCAGCCACGGCTCGATCCCTGAGTCAACAGATTGGGATGTTCGCAAGACGACAACCATCAGCACGAACAATTCGAAGACGTTTGCAGTAGCATGGACTATCAGCTCGAAGACCATGGCTACGCTTACCCTTGACGATGCATCACAGACAGGAGTGCCTGCGATAGTGTTCGCAATGACGAAACTGGGTGCACGAATGGCAAAACATCATTTTTTCGGATGAATCCAGGTTCTGTTTACAGCATCATTATGGTAGCATCCGTGTTTGGCGACATCGCGGTGAACGCACATTGGAAGCGTGTATTCATCATCGAAATACTGGCGTATCACCCGGCGTGATGGTATGGGATGCCATTGGTTACACGTCTCGGTGACCCCTTGTTCGCATCAACGGCACTTTGAAAAGTAGCCGTTTCATTCCAGATGTGTTACTACCCGTGGCTCTACCCTTCATTTGATCCCTACGAAACCCTACATTTCAGCAGGATAATGCACTAGCAAATGTTCAGGTTCTGTACGGGCCTTTCCGGATACGGAAAATGTTCGACTGCTGCCATGGCCAGCACATTCTCCAGATCTCTCACCAACTGAAAACGTCTGTCAATGGTGGCCGAGCAACTGGCTCGTCACAATACGCCAGTCACTACTCTGGATGAACTTTGGTATTGTGTTGAAGCTGCATGGGCATCTGTACCTGTACACGCCATCCAAGCTATGTTTGGCTCAATGCCCAGGCGTTATTAAGGCCAGGGGTGGTTGTTCTGGGTACTGATTTCTCAGGATCTATGCACCCAAACTGCATGAAAATGTAATCACATGTCCGTTCTAGTGTAATATATTTGTCCAATTAATACCGTTTATCATCTGCATTTCTTCTTGGTGTAGCAATTTTAATGGCCAGTAGTGTATAATATTCCTTGCGAGTGTGGCAAAAGTTTGCCGGTCAATACGAACTGTGGCCGACCGATGCATGGAGCATCAGCGTCACCTTTAATACAGATATATGGAAGCTGAACGCATCTTGTAAAGTAAACACAAGATCTTGTTTGATGAAACGAGAATACTTGGTCACACATCGAACTATTGGCACTCTGTGGTCAAAGAAGCGGTTGAAATTAGACTGTGTGAGAATCACTTCAACAGAGACACTGGTTATGCATTCAGCAACGCATGGAAGCGGCTATTGATACAGAAATGACGCAAAAGAAGACCTCCAAAACGTCTCGCATTTTACCGTCTGATGGGGCGGCCTGCGGACGTGGAGGGCGCTACCTCCGTCCGTGCAGGCTCCGTGTTGTCAGCAGTGACGTCACCCAGCCAATCAGAAGCTGTCCTCCGCTTAGATGGAGCCGCGCAGTTCACGAGTCAGTCAGTCTTCCCCCATGACGACGATGAAGGTGGAGATCAACGAAAGTTTGGGATTTGACACGGCAAGTAAACCTAGAACTTTTTATGCAAGGATTCCGTCGTGAAAGAATTCGTAGCCATAACATATATTTACGGCTGTTGGTGGATAGTTAAATAATTGGAATAAAAACTGAAATATTGTTTTTTTATATTTATTTTCCACTTTCATGTAAAGGGTCATGAACTCCTGGAATCGTGGTAATGCAAACTTCTTTGATTTGTGTAATGTATCTCTGTTTGGCAAAGGACCTGGAAGAGCAAATGAATGGACTGGACAGTGTGTTGAAGAGAGCGTATAAAATGAACATGAACAAGAGCAAAACAAAGATAATGGAAATCAGGTGATGCTGAAGGAATTGGGTTACGTAACGAAACAATGAAGATGGTAGATGAGTTTTGTTAATGGGGAGTAAAATAATGTGCGATGGTCGTAATACAGAGGATACAAAATGCAGAATGGCAATAGGAAGAAAATCGTTCTTTTTTTTTTTTTTTTTTTAAAGAGAAATTTGCTAACATCCAATATTAATTAAAGTGTAAGGAAGTCTTTTGTGAAGGCATTTGTGTGGAGTGTTGCCTTCTACGGGAGTGAAACATGAACGATAAAGAGTGCGGACAGGAAGAGAATACTTTTGAAATTTGGTGCTACAGAAAAATGCTGAAGATTAGGTGGGTAGATCGCATAACTAATGAAGAGGTACTGAACAGAACTGGTGAGAAAAGGAATTTTTGGCATACCTTAACTAAAAGAAGGGGTTGCTTGGTAGGACACATTCTTAGACATTAAGGAATCGTAAATTTAGCATTGGAGGGAAGTGTGTGGGGTAAAAATCGCAGAGGGAGTCCAAGAGACGCGTATAGTAAACAGATTCAAGTGGATGTGGGTTGTTGTTCTTATGAGGATATGAAAAGGCATGCTCAGGATATAGTAGGGTGGAGAGCTGCATCAAACCAGTTTCCGGACTGAAGACCATAATAACATCAATGTATCTCTCCTACGTCGTTATAACACATTCATCGAAATACCACGTCTGAGCTGTGAGGGCTAATCATCACTATACTTGCGATTTCGTTATCATGCAGGAGCGCAAAACTTTTAGTTCCTTATGACTAATCCCACGCCACAATTCCGCCCCTATGGTTGCACTTTACGTCGGAGGGTGTCATCCCTAAACCGCACAGCCGTTTGATTGGCTTCTACGACCACTAGTGGCGTACGGTGGTGCCACATACTGCCACCCCCAAAAAATCGAAGAACCACCCCCTTGCTGCGCTCGCTGTACGGTCCATTTTCAGAGGTTCAGGCTGACCTGATTGCCTGGTTGAATACAGATTCGAGTACCATCTCTGAATAGCACTTGATGTCAATTCTGGCGAGTCAGTTCAAGTTGCTGATATGCCAATATGGACGTCGGGAGTGAAGTCACATGACATATAAACTATTACGTACAGTTTCATAGTGGCGTTCTTCTCAGGGTTCGTCCCGTGGGGAAGCGAGGTTTCCCTACTCTGTCCTATGTCAGTTGATAATCACGCGTTGTGTACTTCCTGTATATCAACCCTTATAAATGATTGCACAATTGCGTCAACACCCCAGAGCTAATAAATAGCCGCATCTACGAAGAACTGCACACTTGCGCCTGATATTAACTTCCACAATGTTAGTACTACAAAAATTTAAATTTTTGACTTCACAAATTATCAACGCCAAACGAAATTTCCTCTGTGGAGATATAAAAAGGTGGCTGTTAGAATTAAGATACAAAGTTTGTAGTTATTAAGCACGAAGATGAAAATTTTACAAATTTCATGAAGACAGGATAAATAGGTAAGGTACAATAACCTAGAATAGGACCAGTTCAGCACTCGTACTACATAGTTATCGTTTAAAAATTCTAGAACTAAAAATCCCCGGATATTTATTTGAAAATTTTGTTTAGTTTTCGTTTCTGTGAGTGCTATATGGAGAAAAATCCTCGACTCTTTAAAGTACAGTATCAGAACATTTGCATCTTATGCAGCCAATTGAACTCAGTGTCGTTTGTAGGAAGTGGAAAATAGCTAAGCATAAGTGACTAGAAAGAAAATGCAAGTTTGTAGAAGAATGTATACCTAGGGGAAAAATAGATACCGCAGGAAAATAAAAGAGACATTTAGAGTCAAGAAAAGCAGCTGTAAGAATGTCAAAAACTCAAATGGAAAGCAAGTTCAGAGCAAAGAAGGGAAAGCTGAAAGGTCCAAAGAATAAATAGAAGGGGTCAGCAAAGGAAGAGGAAGTAGATGAAGATGGTTAGGGCTTCTTCATTGGACGGCTCACAGGTTGCGAAGATGTAGGAGGTATAGGCGGACACGCGATGCTAGTATTAGGTTTGTTGACAATATTTACATTTGCTGATGTTGCAAAGAACAATAACATCAAGATTAAAGGTGTTGGATCTCAGGCAATACTTAATGGTCTTCCAGTTTCTGTTCGCGCTACTTTGACTTTTAGTACAGACGGAATGACGGTCATATGGGTCAGCTTCTATATCTGCCCCTGGATGTCTTACAGTTTCAAACCTGATTCCGAAATGTGTACCTTTGTTGTTGTTGTCGTCTTCAGTCCGGAGACTGGTTTGATGCAGCTCTCCACAATACCCTATCCTGACCAAGCCTCTTCATCTCCACATAAGAACGGCAACCTACATCTGTCTGAATCTGCTTACTGTATCCATCTCTTGGTCTTCCTCTGCGATTTTTACCCCACACACTTCCCTCTAATGCTAAATTCACAATTCATTTATGTCTAAGAATGTGTCCTACCAATCTATCACTTCTTTTAGTCAAGGTATGCCAGAAATTTCTTTTCTCCCCAATTCTGTTCAGTACCTCCTCATTAGTTACGCGATCCACCCACTTAATCTTCAGCATTCTTCTGTAGCACCATATTTCAAAAGCCTCTATCCTATTCCTGTCCGCACTGTTTATCGTCCATGTCTCACTCCCATACAAGGCAACACCCCATACAAATGCCTTCAGAAAGGACTTCCTTAGGCTTAAATCAATATTCGATGTTAGCAAATTTCTCTTTTTCAAAAACGCTTTTCTACCCATTGCCATTCTGCATTTTATATCCTCTGTACTGCGACCATCATTTGTTATTTTACTGCCCAAGTAACAAAACTCATCTACCTCCTTTATTGCTTCGTTTCCCAATCTAATTCCTTCAGCATCACCTGATTTTCTTACACTGCACTCCATTACCCTAGTTTTTCTCTTGTTAATGTTCATCTTATATGCACCTTTCAGCACACTGTCCATTCCATTCAATTGCTCTTCCAGGTCATTTGCTGTCTTTGACAAAATTACTATGTCGTCGGCAAAACGCAATGTTTTTAATTCTTCACCCTGAACTTTAATTCCTTCTCCAAATTTCTCCTTGCTTTCCTTTATAGCTTGCTCAATGTACAAATTGAATAACAATGGAGAAAGACTACAACCCTGTCTTACTTCCTTTCCAACCCCTGCATCCCTTTCATGCCCTTCAACTCTGACAACCGCTGTCTGGTTTTTGTACAAGTTGTAAATAACCTTACGCTCCCTATATTTTATTCCTGCTTGCTTCAGAACTTGAAAGAGTTTATTCCAATCAACATTGTCAAAAGCCTTCTCCAAATCTACAAAAGCTAGAAATGTACGTTTGCCTTTTCTTAATCTATCTTCTAGGATAAGCCGTAAAGTGAGTATTGCCTCCCGAGTTCCTACATTTCTCCTGAACCCAAACTGATCTTCCCCGAGGTCCTTCTGTATATAATTCTGTATATAATTCGTGTTAATATTTTGCAACCATGACTTATTAAACTGATGGTTCTGTAGTTTTCACACCTGTCTGCATCTGCTTTCTTTGGGATGGGGGATTATAACATTTTTCTTGAAGTCTGAGGGTACTTCGCCTGTCTCATACATCTTACACACCAGGTGAAACAGGTTAGTCATGGCTGGTTCTCCCAGAGACTTCACTAGCTCTATGGGAATATCATCTACTCCAGGGGCCTTGTTTCGACTTTGGTCTTTCAGGGCTCTGTCAAATTCTTCTCTCAGTACAGTATCTCCTATTTCATCTTCATCTACATCCTCTTCCCTTCCTACAATATTGTCTCGAAGTTCATTTCCTTTGTAGAGCCCCTCTATTAACTCTTTCCACCTTTCAGCTTTCCCTTCTTTGCTGAGAACTGGTTTTCCATCAGTGTCCTTGATATTCATAGAGGTGTTTTTCTTATCTCCAAATGTTTCTTTTATTTTCCTGTAGGCTGTATCTATTTTTCCCCTATTTATACATTCTTCTACATCCTTGCATTTGCCTTCTAGCCACTCCTGCTTAGCCATTTTGCACTTCCTGTCAATCTCATTTCTTAGTCGTCTGTATTCCATTTTGCCTGTTTCATTTACTGCATTTTCATATTTTCCCCTTTCATCGATTAAATTTAGTATCTCCTGTGATATCCAAGGATTTTTTGTAGGTCTTGCCTTCCTACCTATTTTGTCCTCTGCTACCTTCACTATTTCATCTCTCAATTTTACCCATTCCTCCTCTACTGTTTCATTTTCCCCTGTTTCTCTCAATTGTTGACTAAAGCTCCCTCTGAAATTCTTAAGAACCTCAGGTTCCTTCAATTTATCCAGGTCCCATCTCCTTATTTTCCTACCTTTTTGTAGTTTCTTCAGTTTCAGCCTACAGTTCATGACTAACAAGTTATGGTCAGAGTCTATATCTGCCCCTGGGTATGTCTTACACTGTAAAACCTGGTTCCTAAATCTATGTCTTACCATTATAAAATCTATCTGGTATCTCCCGGTGTCTCCTGGTCTCTTCCACGTATACAACCCTCTTTTGTGATTCTTGAACCAGGTGTTTGTTATAACTGAATTATGTTCCGTGCAAAATTCTACCAGGCGGGTTCCTCTTTCATTCCTTTTGCCCAGACCATATTCACCTACTATCTTCCCTTCCCTTCCTTGTCCTACTACTGAATTCCAGTCTCCCATAACAATTGAGTTTTCCTCTCCCTTAATTGTCTGAATAATTTCCTTTAGCTCCTCATATATTTCTTCGATTTCCTCATCATCGGCAGAGCTAGTTGGCATATAAACCAGTACTACTGTTATCGGTGTTGGTTTCGTATCTATCTTGACAACGATAATGCGATCACTTTGCTGGTCATAGTAGTTTACCCGCATTCCTATTTTCTTATTCATTATCATCACCTGACCAGAAATCCTGTTCATCCTGCCACCGAATTTCACTAATCCCCACTATATCTAACTTCAACCTATCCATTTCCCTTTTTAAATTTTCTAATTTTCCTACTCTATTAAGTGATCTAACATTCCACGCTCCGACCCGTAGAATGCCAGTATTGTCTTTCCTGATGATCACATCCTCCTGAGTAGTCCCCGCCCGGAGATCCGAATGGGGGACTATTTTACCTCCGGAATATTTTACCCGAGAGGATGCCATCATCATATGTTCATACAGTAGAGCTGCATGTCCTCGGGAAAGGTACGGCTGTAGTTTCCCCTTGCTTTCAGCCGTTCGCAGTAGCTGTGTGGCAAAGCCACATTAGCTGATGTTACAAAGCCAGCTCAGTCAATCATCCAGACTGTTGCCCCTGTAACTACTGAAAAGGCTGCTGCCCCTCTTCAGGAACCACACGTTTGTCTGGCCTCTCCACAGATACCCCTCCGCTGTGGTTGCACCTACGGTACGGCTATCTATATCGTGGAGGCACGCAAGCCACCCCACCTCAGCAATGTCTGTGGTTCATGGGAGTGGATGTGTACCTTACCATTATAAAATATATACGGTTATATACGTGGAAGAGACACGGGAAGGTACCGAATGGATTTTATGTGTACCTTACCATTATAAAATCTATTCGGTACCTTCCCGTGTCTCTTCCACGTATATAACCGTATCTCATGGTTCTTAACCAAAGTTTTCTTCTTTCATTTCTTTCCCCAGGCCATAGCCACCCACTAATTTTCTTCTCTTCCTTTTTTCTACTACCGAATTCCAGTCCCCCAGTACAATCTAGTTTTACTCTCCCTTAACTGTCTGCTCAAGCAGGTTGTGGGTGGATGACTGAAGCAATCGTTTGTTTTGGCACTTTGAATGGAATTCGTGGTCTTGAAAGTTTCAACGGTTGTGATATTCCTACTTGTATAGGACATTTAATGTTGGTGAAGTTTATTATAAAGATGTATGGAGACTTGGCTAGCATCTGCTTATGTATTAGTGGTCCAGCTTTTGATATATAGCAGTAATAGTATTCTTCAGTGCGGAGACTGGTCTGATGCAACTCTCCACCCTACTCTATCCTGAGCAAGCCTCTGCATCTCATAACACCTGCAACCTACATCCATTTGAATCTGCTTACTTTAGTCGTCTGTTGGTCTCCGTCGGCGATTTTTCCCCCACTCACTTCCCTCTAATGCTAAATTTATGATTCCTTGATGTCTAAGAATCCCTTGTTTTAGTCAAGATATGGCAAAAACTACTCCCCAATTCTGTTCAGTATCTCTTCATTAGTTATGCTATCTACCCACCTTATCTTCAGTATTCTTCTGTAGCACCACGTTTCAAAAGCTTCTAACCTCTTCCTGTCTGATATATTTTTCGTCCATGTTTCACTTCCGTACAAGGAAACACTCAACACAGATGCCTTCAGAAATGACTTCCTTAGAGTTAAATTAATAATCGATGTAAGGAAATGTCTCTTTTTCAAAAACGCTTTTCTTCCCATTGCCATTCTGCATTGTATATCCTCTGTACTGGGACCATCATATGTTATTTTACTGCCCAAATAATAAAAGTTATTTACCACCTTTATTGTTTCGTTGCCTAATGTAATTCTTTTAACATCGACTGATTTACTAAGACTGCATTCCATTTCCCTTGTTTTGCAGTTGCTTTTGTTCATCTTATACGCTCCTTTCATCACACTGTCCATTTCGTTCAATTGCTCCCATATTCACCTATTGATATATAACTGATACCTTTTGTCCCTTTCCATAGGCATTCCTATCCCACGTGTTTCCACAGACATTTGCCGCCCACGTAATTTATTTATTTACTTTATTGCTTTATTTTGACCTCATTTCTCTCTTTACATAATAGGTCGTGTATTTATACCACTCCCTGTTCGAACCCCCTACCACAGGGATCATATTCCTGTGGAAGAAGCCTACACAATCCACCCTAACCAGTATTTCCTATTAAAGTCCTGCCGCAGGATATTCCTATCCAGTCAAAGGCTGGAAGACCTGTGAAAGCAGCTATGTAATTTACCAACTATGCTGCAATCACTACACAGCTTTTATACTAGCATGACCACTAACAAACTGTCCTTTAGGATTAATGGTCACCGCCAGACTGTGGTCAAAAGTAGGTAGTCCACGCAGGTAAATGGTGTTATCATTATTGTGTATCATGGCTAACTACTCGTTATAACGATAGGACGGTGTCTATTCGTTCCCTAATCCCATTGTGAGTTTCACCATCATCTAATCAAGGATTTTGGTCGGGAGGGGCCGGGGGTGCAGAGCCCATAGAAATTTTGTGGTACCATACCGCAACCAGATTCTCAAGACTAAACAAAAACTCGAGAGAGGCGCCCGGTTTGTAAGAAAACAATAAAAAATAAATAAATACCAGAGACAGAAGTCTCTAAAATCGTATTGGGTATATCAGTAGGTTAACTCTTTCAGCCCTGGCGTCCAATACATTGGACACCGACTTTTTATTAATTTTTGAGCAGTATACGATTTCGCTTTACTTTGAGACCCAGTGGCCTGTTTAGTGGGCATCTGTCGGTTTTAGTTTCGTGCTTCTTGCTGCCATCTGTCACCAGAATCGCGTGCAACAATGACAAATTGTGGAATAGTGGACCCCTTGCGGAGTCCGCCAGACATGATATCAGTAGTTAAAAATTATTTTATGTATTAAATAAGAATTTTCCATAAATTCCACATTGCGATATAAGTTCCACAATATATATGGTGTGGCATATATAACTCTTGATTTCTTATTTCATATCCTTATTTGCCTTAAGGTTGAGGTGTCCAGTTTATTTGACTTTTTTTTTTACTTTGGAAACCAAGTATGAAAATTCTTAATTTTGCTCAAATATGCAAACCTGCGTATTTAGCGTTTGTCAATTTGGAGAATGCTTTTGACAATGTCGACTGGAATACACTCTTCCAAATTCTGAAGGTAGCAGGGGTAAAATATAGGAAGCGAAAAGTTATATTCAATCTATACAAAAACCAGACAGCGGTTATTAGAGTCGAAGGGCAAGAAAGGGACGCAGAGGTTGGGAAGGGAGTAAGACAGGGTTGTAGCCTTTCCCCAATGTTGTTCAATCTGTACATTGATCAGGCAATGAAGGAATGGAAGAGAAATTTGGAGAGTGCATTAAAGTGCAGGGAGAAGAAATAAAAACATTGCGGTTTGCCGATGACAGGAATTCTCTGAGACCGCAAAAGATCTGGAAGAGCAATTGAATGGAATGGACAGTGTCTTGAAAGGAAGATATAAGATGATCATTAACGAGAGTAAAACGAAGGTAATGGAATGCGATGTCAGAAAATCAGACGATGCTGAAGGAATTAGATTAGGTAATGAGACAATAAAAGTAGAAGATGAATTTTGTTATTTGGGTAGCAAGATAATTTCTGATGGCCGAAGTAAAGAAGGTATAAAATGCAGAATGGCTTTGGGAAGAAAAGCGTTTATAAAGAAGCGAAACTTGTTAACATCCAATATTAATTTAAATGTTAGGAAGTCCTTTCTGAAAGCATTTGTCTGGAGTGTATCATTGTATGGGAGTGAAACGTGGAGTTCAGATAAAAAGATGATAGAAGCTTTTGAAATGTGGTGCTACCGACGAATGATGAAAATTAGATGGGTAGATCACGTAACTAATGAGGAGGTGCTTAACCGAATCGGGGAGAAAAGAAGTTTCTGGCATATCCTGACTAAGAGAAGGGATAGATTGGTTGGACACATTCTGAGACATCAAGAAATTATCAACTTACCATTAGAAGGAAGTGTGTGGGGTAAAAATCGTAGAGGGAGACCGAGCGACGAATACAGTAAGCAGATTCAAAAGGATGTAGGTTGCCGAGCGTATTCTCAGGTGAAGAGACTTGCACAGAGCCGCGGTGGAGTAGCCGAGCGGTCTAAAGCGTCTCGCTGCGGAGCGCGCGGTTGCTCGCCGTGGAGGTTCGAGTCCTCCCTGGGGCATGGGTGTGTGTGTTGTCCTTAGGTTAGTTTACCTGGGTTTAAGTAGTTTGTAAGCTACGGACTGAAGACCACGCAGTTTGGTACGATAGATTTACAGACAGACACTTGCACAGGACAGGGTAGAGTGGAGAGCTGCAACTAACCAGTCTGCAGACTGAAGATCACAACAACAACAACATGCAATAGATAGGGCCTTATATAAATCAAAAAATACAAGAATATGTTTTATTCCATTTTTAAAATAATCCAGGACTGAAGAGGGTTAAGGACACACATTAGAAGTCTGCGAGGGGGACTGCAACCCTGTACTTCCCTTCCCCCAACACAGCCTATAAGATCATAATTACAATGTTGTTGGGGGTGTCCCCGAAACACCTCACTGAGAGAGGTCTTTTGGCCCACTTTAGGTTACGGTAGTAACACTAAAAGTGGGCCTTTGCGATCGTCTTTTGACAGCTCCAAATTTAAATGAAAATAACGCCTTAACCATGCATTTGACCCGAAAACTGAATAACCGAATTTGTAGAGGAGAAAATTGTCTACAACTTTGCCCTCTTATGATTTTTTCATATATCGTATCGTTTCAGAGATACTTGCAAAAATAACGGCGATTTTGGGATGTATGTCTGTCTGTCTGTCCGTCTGTCTGTCCGTAACGTGTTCCCTGTTTTTAAGACGAACCGTTCAACCGATCAGCGCCAAATTTTGCACACATAATTGTAGGCCGCCAGAGACCAGAACCTCTTTTTTTACAAATTTTTCGGACAAAAAATAAAGTAGTAATACCAAAGAAAGCCGTTTGTAATATAATTGTAATTGCAAACGAATCGTTCATCTGACACGAAAATTGAATAACCTAATTGGTAGAGAACCTGATTGGTACAGGGGAAAATTCTCTACAACTTCGGCTATTATGTTTATATATATATATATATATATATATATATATATATATATATTGCATTATTGCAGAGATATTTGCAAAAATAACGGCGATTTGACGCTGTCTGTCTGGCTGTAACGTGTTCCCATTTTTAGGTCGAACCGTTCAACCGATCGGCACCAAATTTTACAGACATAATTGTTGGCTACCAGAGACCAGAACCTCGCTTTTTGAAATATTTCGGACAAGAAATACGTTATTAATAACAAAAAAGGCGTTTGTAATGTAATTTTAATTGCAAATAAACCGTTCATCTGATGCGAAAATTCAATAAACGAATTTGTAGAGGACAAAATTCTCTACAACTTTGTTCCCTTATGTTTATTTCATATCTCGTATCGTTTGAGAGATATTTGCAAAAGTAACGGAGTTTTGACACCACTAAGTTAACGAAACCCAGCCGTTCCCAAATGTCTCGTGATGTTCCTCGCCCAGAACTCTCTGTGGCATACGCCATCTTGCGTTGCGTATTTATTGTAACTTACATGTTGTCATTTCAAATCAATGGCGCAATGAAGAATTAACAAAAAGACGTCGTTCTTCGTACGATAAATGATAATCTAATGTCTACAAATGCCATATTAGCACTAGTTAACAACAGCCATCAATAGGATGAGATTAAAGAACGCAGTTCCTGTTAGTTGTAGCGTAGTGGGCAATGTGTTGAACTGTGACGCTAAAGGGCCGTGGTTCGGGACCCGCCAGTATGTACTTTCTTTTCGTACAAGGGTTTCAGACACTATTATTAATTAATTTTTTATTATTTAGATTATTATTCTGGTCCAAAATGTTGGCAAAAACTTATAAAATTACAAATCTATAGTGGGCCGTAAAATACGTCAGTGAGATTTTTTTTTTTTTTTTCAGTTAAATCTGTTCTACAAATTGGATAAGGACAACCATCGGCATATATGTTCAAGCATACATCTTTTTCGAGACACGTTCTCGCACACTTGTACCTTGTGCAGGCAACGCGTCGGCGGGCTGGTAAGAATGATGGAATCAGCGGTCGCTCAGTGAAAGGCTCGCTCCCTGGCGGTAATGTGATTCGCGTCAGGTCCCCCCGCCTTCCCTCCCAACCTCCCCCCAACTTCAGCCCTCCCGCTCGCCCCCCCCCCCCCAACATGGCCGACATGCCCGCGCCAGCAGTGGCGACGCACCGCGGAATACAAACCAGATTCCTGGGCCGATAAGCGCGCCTAATCCCGAATGCAACAGATTACCCGCGGGCTGCCGCCGACAGCGGTCAGAAAACCCGCCTAACAGCCGCAGCCGCAGAGGGCACGGACAGGTCCCAACTCCTCAAGAAGATGCGCTACGATTTCTGGAAGCTGCGGCCAGAAATTCGAGCCATGTTTGTGGTGTAGGGACTGCTCGTAATCAGTGGCGGCGCGTATTATGTGTTCAGCTGCACAGTGAAACCTCAGAAAAAACGTTTTCATTCCTCGTCTGTTAATCGTATGAAATTACTTGGCGTCCATTCCAAAGCGTTGTTATAATACTGGCCCTACAACTAACAATCTTTAACTGAATGTAACGAACACAATATTTATCAATGCAAACACTTGTTAAAATATAATAATGGAAAGTCCAGGTTGTAATTAATAATATAGTGAGGACAGTTTACAACTCACCGCAAAGACGAGGCGACGAGCTGCGACAGGCACATACAAAACACACACACATACAACACTTTCAGCTATCTGCCATGGCCTTCTTCAGAAAATAGAGCATTCACGCAATCACACAGGCACACAACACAGTCATACAACCATCACCTCCGACTGCCGCACTTCGAATCACGCTCTGCAGCGAATCAGGGACGGGAGGGGAGGGGATAAGGGGATAGGAAGGTTACGTCACGGTGGTGGGGATGGGAATAACGAGATGTAGCTTAGGAATAGAGTGGGGAGGCGGGTGAGGGGAGAAAAATAAAATAAAATAAAGTAAAGTAAAATAAATATATATAGAAAATGCGTGCACACTGCAAGTACACAAGACCGCATACAAACACACACACACACACGCACGCACGCACGCACGCACACACACACACACACACACACACACACACACACACACGATCGCACATTCACACAGCACACAAAATAGGCATTAAAAAATAGAACTCACGTGTTGTCATTTCAAAACAATGGCACACTGACGAATTAACAAAAATACGCCGTTCTTAGTACGATAAACTATAATCTAGTGTCTAAAAATACCATATTAGCAGTTAACATCTGCTATTAATGGTACAAGATTACAGAGTTGCTTCGTAGTTGTTTGGTGTAATTTAGTGGGCAGCGACTTAGGTTGTAATACCCGTAGTCAGTTGTTAAAACCCGGCACTATCAGTTTTTTTTTGTCCCATAGTCTCCTAAAAGGGTTTCGGACACACTTATTAATTTCATAGAGCTATTTTCTGCAATATTAAGAGTTGTGCATATGTAATAGTGCTCCCTCTAAAATGTGCTTTAGTTATAATAAGAAAGTCATGAGATACAGAAAACAAGATGGCGTATGTCAGACAGACTTTTGGTTGAGGAATGTCACGTTACTGATTTCAGAACGCCTGGTTTTCTTTAAATTAAGTGACCGTTATTTTTGCAGATGTCTCTGAAACGGTGCGAGTTATGAATATAACATAACAGCGTAAAGTTGTCGAAAATTTTCTCCTCTACAAACACTTTTATTTAATGTTGGTCTCAGATGAGCGGTTAAGGCGTTATTTGCAGTTACATTTCCTGCTGTCAAAAGACCGTCACAAACGGAGTACTTTTAACGTTACTAATCTATCTTTTGTCCTAAATATTTGAAAAATGGACATTCTGGTAGCTGGCGGCCAACAATTACGTCTGTAAAATTTGGTGCCGATCAGTTGAACGGAGCGACCTAAAATATACGCAGAGATATATTGCCAAATCACAGTTATTTTTTTTTTTTTTTTTTTTTTGCAATCATAGCGAGATAAGAAAAAAACATGACAGAGAAAAGTTGTAGAGAATTTTCTCCTCTAGAAATTAGTGTATTCCGTTTTCGTGTCAGATGAACGGTTAAGCCGTTTTGTATTTCGAGCTGTCAAAAGGCGATCGTGAAGACCCACTTTCAGAGTTATGAATGTAACCTGAAGTGGGCTAAAATGTATACTATGGTGTTTCCTGACAAGGCATGCTGCAGATTCCTCGATTCACGTACATTCCAAAGCGTAATGTAGATAAATAATTTTGCGAAGAAAATGTTGAAAATACTATTGATCTCTCACACAACTACATATAGCACTAGAGCACATGAGCACTGAAGTAATAGTTAAACACGTCTTCGGTAATCAGTGCTAAACGTTTTATCTGTATTCTATATACGAGTTTTGTGAGTAATCTGTTGTTAAACGATGAAAGTGAAATGTTGTTCACAGTACGTGTACACCGATTGGAATAATTTATCGTCACAGAGACACAGAGTTAACATAACAGCCCGGCGATTATCGAAATTGCGAGAAAGCCGACTGCACGGCAATTAACGCTGACACTCTATCAATCAGATGAAGACAGCCAGGACACGAGTGTGAAAGGCGGCGATCAGAGTGTTTCGGGTCCAACTGCTGTGACTGATTAACCAGCACTGAACGCGGACATTACTCAAGCTCAGGCTTTTGTTTGTTAAAATTTAATAACTGATACCGAGTGAAAACTCAAAGAATGAATCAGCTTATTGATTATTCGAGTTTCACAGCGAAATCCACTTAGAAATCAATTAGAAGCAGGAGCTGAAAAGTTCTCCTCATAGCAGAAACTGCCAATAGTCGTTATCTCGACAAAAACTGCAAGTCAGTCTGCCAGGGAAGACGGCGGTAAACACTTAAAATATAGTAAGGAATTCCGACATAACATTACGGAAACTGATTACATACGGGATACACAATTTTGAAGTACGTAGTTTTCATCAGTATGAGAAAACTTCAACGGAATGTTCTGCTGAAAGTAATATATTGAGATTCCGAATGAGGAGGAGTTTTTGTGGGTTAAAGAAATCTGTTAAGATCTACTTTGAACAAATGTGTCAGAAGTAGACGCGAAACATCTGAGGGAAAACTTGGAGAATATTTCCCCTTTTAAAAAAATGTTCAAATGGTTGTAGAGTCTATGGGACTTAACTACGGGGTCATCAGTCCCTAAACTTACAAACTACTTATGAACTAGCTACAACTAAGGACGGCACAAATATCCATGCCCGAGGGAGGATTCGAACCCCGACCGTAGTGGCCGTGCAGACCGTGACTGAAGCGCCTCAGTCCCCTCGGCCACCGTGGCCGGCAGAGATTTTAACTTACCGGACACTGACTGGGAGACAAATGTGCTTGAGGCGGGTGTCAGGTACAGAGAATCTTATTGTAAGTACTGTTTCTGGAAATTACATCGAGACTCCACTCGTGGAGATAATATGTTAAACCTGCTAATGACAAATAGACCCGAACTTTTCAAAAGAATGTTCAAATGTTTGTAGAACTTATGGGACTTAACTACGGGGTCATCAGTCCCTAAGCTTACAAACTACTTATGAACTAGCTAACACTAAGGACGGCACAAATATCCATGCCCGAGGGGGGATTCGAACCCCCGACCGTAGTGGCCGTGCAGACCCTGACTGGAGCGCCTCAGTCCCTCGGCCACCGCGGCCGGCCCCGAACTTTTCAATTCAGTAGTGAATCGGAAATAATAAGGTCATTACAACATCAAGGAATACAGTTGTAAATATAAATATCAGAAAAGGTACGAGAATCTTATTATTTAGCAAAAGCTATAGGAGTCAGATTTCAGCGTGTTGACTGTTCAACACTACAGCTTCGTTTCTACCACTGACAGTGTTGACCACTGCGGTCGAAGTTAAAGTGCACCGTACAATACGCGTTAGCTAAAGTGGGTGCCGAGTAAAAGTATGAGAGACGGGAAAGATCACTATGGTTCTACAACCGAGTTTGTAAACCGTTACGAAACCAAAGAGAACATCACTGCAAATACAAACAAAGCCAAGACTTGCAGACAAGCAAAAATTCAATGTTGCCAAAATTAGCGCAAGGGCTACTATGGGCTGCGGCGGAGTGGCCGAGCGCATTGAGGCGCTAAGCTCCGATGCGCGAGGCCATTCCCCGTCGTAGATTCGAATCCCCTTCCCCCCTCGGGCATGGATATTGGTGCTGTGTTTAGTATTAGCTATATCGTAAGTAGTTTGTAAGTTTAGGGACTGATACCCCGCAGTTAAGTCCCATAAGCTTAACAAACATTTGAACAAAAATGTTTGTACAGTCTATGGGACTTAACTACGGGGAATCAGTCCCTAAACTTACAAACTACTTATGAACTACTTACAAACTAGGACGGCACAAATATCCATGCCCGAGGGGGGATTCGAACCCCCGACCGTAGTGGCCGTGCAGACCGTGACTGGAGCGCCTTAGTCCCCTCGGCCACCGCGGCCGGCCCATTTGAACATTTATAAGGACTGCCATGCGAGAGGCATTCAATGTACCCAAGAAATTTTGGTTCTACGTCAAATCGGTAAATAGGTCGAAACCAGATATGTAAACACTTTGTGACCTAATGGTGTTCAAATAGAGAATGACAAAAGGCCAAACTATTAAATGTCTTTTGCAAAGCAGTTTCACAGCTGTTGCACGGTAGTTCCTCCTCTAAACAATCGTACGAACGACATAACGGCAGGTAATGAAATATGTGTCAATGGGATATAAAATCAAATGAAATCGCTCAAGAGAAGAAAGTCCTCTTGACCTGATGGGATGCCTATTCGATTTTACACGGAGAGTGCGAAGGAACTTGCCTCCCTTCTAGCAACAGTATACAGAAAGTCCCTAGAGGATCAAAGCGTTCCTAAGGAATGGAAAAATGTTGTGTAAGAGTACACCTGTTGGTGTATCTTACAGTTTGATTTAAAGTAATGTATATATTGTCTTAAATTTGTTTATTTCATGTATTTTTCATTTGTTGTAGGCTAGATATATTTCTTATGTAACGTCACTTTCAATATTGAATCATTTAGTGTAAACATGTACTGTATGTGTAAACCCGCATGAATGCACGGACATTCTTTCTAAGTTAGCAATGCGCCAGAGACAATGTTGAACCTGTGGTAAAAACTGTCTTTGCCACAGAAGTAGTAGCTGTGAGTGTCGCGCTGCTGAAGCAGTCGCGGTGCGAACTCGCCAAAGTAAAGACATAAAAGCAGTCGCGGAGCGGACTCGCTATAGTAAACACATAAATGTTTTGTTGATCGTGCAGAGGCACGGTAGGCGCAGTGTGGCGCGAGTTTAATGCAATTGCAATAAGCCTGAGAGGCGTACTGTTTAATGTATTGAAGGAAGTGCGAAATAAGTTTATTTATACTCGATCAGTGTAATCTTTTTTCATGTGTGCAAGAAAAGTAATTGTTTGGTATCAAGTCTATTGTCACCGAGTGTGATCGTTGTTGTAGTAAGAGTACCTATTGTAATCATATCTGTCTTGTATGGACTTCACGACGAAGGCGACGAAAGCAGATGAGTACTTTTGTAACATTTTATTTTGTATGCATGTAAATGTAGTGTCAACCCAATCAGAACTTTGGTTCAATTATACATGACTTATTTTGAAACCAGTCTTAATTTTGTAAGTAGTTGTAGTCACCCCATTATCACCATTATTAGATTATGTTGAATATGCAAGCCTGTACATTGACTAACAAGTTCAATCATTTTCAAGTAATTACGATCAGTTTTAAAGAAAATTGCTAGACGAGTTAAAGAATTGCTAAACGTGTTGCAACCACAGAGACTAGTAATTAAAGTGCAACAGAGTTTGCAAGTAAAGTAAAGTTGGTTTCATTTATGTAGAAAGTAACAAGGCTAACAGTAGTCAATTTTTTATGAAATACGTTAAATGCCAAACTCTGCTCAGCCAGTTAAACGCGTACGCTACCCAGGCCCTGGAACCAATTACAAAAAAAAAAAAAAAAAAAAATAGTTTACGTAAAGTTTTATAAGGAACTTGAATGCTTTAAACAATAATATCAAAATTATTGAGAACTTTGACTGTAGTATTTCTGAAGCTCATTGCACCACGGAGTTTCACTGTATTGAGCTATTATCATTGCAATCAGAGTTTATCTGCTATTACAATTTTGATTATAACACGAACACGCCATCACCACTACATGAATTCTGTCACATTTATTAGTGAAGTTGTGCTGTTCGTGAATCGTAAGAGGTGCTAGTTGGAGGCTGTAGTCAATGCTAAGTCAGATAGGGCCAAGCTTAATTAATTACTACAGTGACTGTTTTAAGTTAATTAATATCAATTTTTTTTTTATTCAAAATTCTAGCTTACAATGCGAAAGTGTTGTTGCGACCCATTAGTTGTGATTTGCTACAACATTCAATAACAAAATTATTATTACTAGAGCATATCATTACGCATTCTGAATTTTGAGATTTTTTGACGACCTCCAACAGGTAATCTTCTTACAATTGGCGACCCTGCCAGGATAGTTTGGGCGCCTACGTTTATAACTGGTTTGGCAAGAGATTTGATAATTAAGTAATAGTAATTAAGTTATCATTAAATTTTGATTTATTATTTTTTTCTGTATATTGATTGACTGTTTATTGGATTTGAAATTTGTATATCGTTTGTTGATTTTGAAACATTGTTGAAAAGTTTAAACATGGCACCAGTAGGGCAGCGTAATCGTGACGCAACAATAGAGAAAAGTAGGGTCCTTACTTGGAACGCGATAATGCGTAGAAGCCAGGCATCAACAATGGATTCAAGATTAGAAAAAGTAACCGAAATGGAAAATGTACCAGAAATGGAAAATGCAAATTTGAACGTAGATCGACAAGTAATTACAAGTGATCAAAATGAGGTTCGAAGAAGTAGTACAGATTTGAGACACTCAAACGATCGCAGGTTAGCGATAAACGTTGGTCACGTAATTAATGGAGAGAAAATTAACATAGATGAGATCGCGGACAATGTTAGTGATCAGCAAAAGGTAATTGACGAACATCAGAACGAATCGGAGGCTAAATGTTTATCAGATGATCTGTCATCAAGTAGTGAGGAGGAACGGAAAATCGACAGAAATAAAAAGGATAGGCGAAGGACAAAAATGAGGGATGCTGTGCCTCAAGGAAATGCAGACATAAGTGCGTTAATGCAATTCATGCAAAATATGAGCCAGAATTTTGAAAAGTCACAGTTAGAAATGAGCCGGAATCTTGAAAAGTCACAGTTAGAAATGAGCCGCAATCTTGAAAAGTCACAGTTAGAAATGAGCAGGAATCTTGGTCAAAAAATCGAAAAATCACAGTTAGAAATAAAGAAAATAGATCAAAATATCGAAAAATCACAGTTAGAACTAAGACGGGAACTTGGACAGGACATAAAGAAAATAGATAAAAAAATCGAAGAAATAAAAAAGGAAAATGAACACGTTAGGAAGCAAATAAGTAAACAGGAAAAAAGGATAGATGATTTAGCCACGCAAACGGAACAACGGATTACGCAGGCGCAAAAAATTTGTGAGGAGCGTCACACCGAGTGCAGTAACGAAGTCACTTTGGTTAAAAAATCATTAAACAGAACCAAAGACAAAGTCGCGGGACTCGAACAGGGATTAAAACACACTGAGGAAAGAATTGTTCAGATGCAAAGAGAAATCCAGCGTGTTGTGGAACATGAAAACAATACGTGGACCCCGTCTAGTACAGAAGCGCAAGTTGGCAGTCACAATGATGACGCAACAGATAATTGTTATCATCTCGTGAGGCAGCCTGCTGCAGGAAACGTCAGCTTTGAAACGACAAAATCTGTCACCGAAACCAGTAACGGGAATTCGCATTACGAAATAAATTTGCTTTACAGGTTTTGTCCGCCTTGAGCAAACACAAATGTTTTTTAATTTTTCCCAGACATGTTTCGCTGGCGTTGCAGCATCATCAGTGGGATGTTTATTATCTGTCAGATTAACAGTAGAATGATTATTACTTTTTATATTAACAGTGAAAACTACAGATAATTGTGAGACTACTATACATAGTTTATTATTTTCATAAGTATGCTAGGCCTACCTTAATACCACATGTTGCTATGTTTGTGGTTTTTCCACTCACAAAATGTCTCTGATGTGTTTTGACAGTTTGTCATCTGCAAACCAAAACGTGTGTATTTAATGAGGTGAATAGTTCAATTGTAAATATCGGAATTTTTTTACGAAAATACTGGGCGTAGTTTTTGTGTTTTTGTTTGATTTTATTGTAGCTACTGCTTCTATAACAAAATGTCTAAGTGTTTATAACGAGTTATTGTCACTTACTTTGGTGGATATCCGCTGTTTTACGTGTTGTGGACAGGCACTGTGTCACTTTCACTTTCACTCAATGTTTATGTTGTGAAAACAAGATGGTGGGCAGTTGAATTCTGGGAGTAGTGTTAGGAACAGCTGACTGTGGTGGGGGCGGGAGTTTTGAATCATGTTGTTTTTGTTTTAGTGTGTGTGTGTGTGTGTGTGTGTTTATAAGTTTTCTGTAAGTTCTTTGAGGGCAGAAAATATGGTTCCGTTGCAGAGGGCTGTGTATTCGTTTATTATTTCTTTTCTTTCTATTATGGCTTTCTGTATATGGTAGTTCTCTTCGATTGTTAATTTTTGTGGGAGGCTTTTGCTATATTTCAGAATCTTTAGATCAGTATTTATGTCAGTTGGTTTGTGGTTCATGTTTATGAGGTGTTCTGCAAATGTGGAATGACTATTGCTTTTTAGTGCTCTTCTGTGTTCTGTGTATCTGGTATTGAAATTTCTGCAAGTCTGTCCAATGTAAACTGAGTTACAATCCTGGCATGTCAGCTGGTAGATGCCAGAAGTGTTATGTTTGTCTGTGTTGGTGTTGGTTGTCTTTAGTTTTCTTTGTATTGAGTTGTCTGTTCTGTATGCTACTTTCAAACCTTGTTTTTTGAGGATGTTTCCTATTCTGTGTGTTGCTTTGTTGTCATATGTGAGAGTGTGCCATTTATTTGTTGTTATGTTTGATTTTTGTTCCTGTGTGTGGGTGTTTGAGGTATGAGTGTTGGGTGGGTTTATGTTTTGTGTGGTTGTGTTGTGTTTCTGGTCTGTTTGTTTTTGTGTGTTAGTTGTTCCTTTTAACTTAGCTTTAATTTTGTAGTTTAATTTGTCTATGATGTTAGTGTCATACCCATTTTCTGTTGCTATTTGTTTGATTGTTTGTATTTCATTTTTGTACTGTTCATCACTAAGTGGGGTTTTGTGCAGTCTGTGTAGCATGTATTGGAATCCGGCTTGTTTCTGTGTAATTGGATTGTTTGAGTGTTTGTGTATGGCTGTGCTTGTGGTGGTGGGCTTTCTGTATATGGAGAATTTGTGTTGATTTTTGTCTCTGTGTATTGAGAGGTCGAGGAAGTTTAGCTTTTTGTCATTTTCTGTTTCTATAGTGAATTTTATTTTTGGGTGAACACTGTTGATGTCATTATGAAGTTCTTGTATGCGACTAGGTGTTTCATCCAGGAGGCATATGATGTCATCTACATAACGGTGCCAGTAAATTATTTTGTACTGTTTGGGTTTTACTATGGTGTCAAATATTTTGTTTTCGATGTGGTTGAGGAAGATGTTTGCTAGGAGTCCACTGACTGGTGACCCCATGGGAAGTCCATCTTCCTGTGAGTAAAATTGGTTGTCAAATGTGAAATAGTTTTGCTCTGTTATTAGTTTTAGGATGTTTGTTGTTTCTTTTATGTGTGAATTGGGGGTGTCTGTCTGTTGTTGTAATTGTTGTTTGATGATGTTGATGGTTTCTGTGATGGGGATATTGGTGTACATGGATGTGATGTCAAATGATGTGAGGGTGGCTGTTGAGGGTATGATGATGTGTTTGATTTTTTGTATTAGCTCTGAGGTGTTTCGTATGCTCCTGTTGTTAGTGAATACATAGTGTTTTTGTAGGTATGAGTGTATTTCTCTGGCTAGGTAGTATGTGGGTGCATTCCTGAAGTTCACAACAGGACGTACAGGGATGTTTTCTTTGTGGATCTTTGGTAGGCAGTTTAAGGTAGGTGCTTTGGGGTTCTTTTGTTTTAGCCATTTAATTTTTTGTTTTGGGAAGATGTGTGTGATGGATTTTAGAAGAGTCTGAGTATTTTTGTGAAATCTTTGTGTTGGGTCACTGGTTAGTTTGTGTATGTTGTTGTCTTCTATGAATGTTAATGTTTTGTTTCTATAATCATCTTGTTTCATTATGACCATGGTGTTTCCCTTGTCTGCCTTTGTGATGAGGGCACCCTCATTTTTAAGTTTGTTCCTAATCCTCCTACATGTTTCTTCTTCTGCACTTTTTGTTCCTGACATTATGTCATTTTTGTTTTCTTTTATTATGCATCTAATTTCCTCTGCAATTAATTCTCTTGTGAGGCCTGCATTGAAATTTGTGTTTCTTTCTTGTTGTTTTATTATGAATTCACTTTCTGTGACAAGGTTCTCTATTGTTCTGTGTGTAATCTGTGTGTTGACATTATATTTGGGTCCTTTTTCTAAGAGGTTTGTTTCCTGTTTGGTGAATTGTATGTCAGTCAGGTTGACTAAGCGTTTGTGAAAAGTGTGGTTTGGTTGTGTTGTGTTTCTATTTTTAACATTGTTGCTATGTTTGAGGAGTGTGTTAATTTTTTGTTGTTGTTTCTCCCATTTTGTTTTGATTAGTTGTTCTGTATTTTGTTTGACTGTATTCATTAAATCATTGAGTATGTCTGAGATTTTGATGTGGTTGCCTAGTTCCAGATGAATTTTGTAAAGTTCAACATTTAATTCTTGTTTCTTGGTATGTAGGTATTTGATTTCTTGTTTTAGCCAAATTATTTCAGCTTTATGCTTTGCACGTTGGGCTGCAGGTGACATACTGTTTACATTAACATGTATGAAGTTGGGTATTACATTATGTGACAAACAGATTCTGTTGAATTTTATGTTTAGGATGGTCTGGTGTAGCTTTGCTGTTGTGTTCCGAAATTTGTTGTAGAGCTTGTTTGGAAATGCCTGGCATGGCGGTGATGTATTCATCTTGGGGTTTGAAAGCTCTTCAATTACCGTGTTTGCTTACATATAAATTTGCTTTACAGGTTTTGTCCGCCTTGAGCAAACACAAATGTTTTTTAATTTTTCCCAGACATGTTTCGCTGGCGTTGCAGCATCATCAGTGGGATGTTTATTATCTGTCAGATTAACAGTAGAATGATTATTACTTTTTATATTAACAGTGAAAACTACAGATAATTGTGAGACTACTATACATAGTTTATTATTTTCATAAGTATGCTAGGCCTACCTTAATACCACATGTTGCTATGTTTGTGGTTTTTCCACTCACAAAATGTCTCTGATGTGTTTTGACAGTTTGTCATCTGCAAACCAAAACGTGTGTATTTAATGAGGTGAATAGTTCAATTGTAAATATCGGAATTTTTACGAAAATACTGGGTGTAGTTTTTGTGTTTTTGTTTGATTTTATTGTAGCTACTGCTTCTATAACAAAATGTCTAAGTGTTTATAACGAGTTATTGTCACTTACTTTGGTGGATATCCGCTGTTTTACGTGTTGTGGACAGGCACTGTGTCACTTTCACTTTCACTCAATGTTTATGTTGTGAAAACAAGATGGTGGGCAGTTGAATTCTGGGAGTAGTGTTAGGAACAGCTGACTGTGGTGGGGGCGGGAGTTTTGAATCATGTTGTTTTTGTTTTAGTGTGTGTGTGTGTGTGTGTGTGTGTTTATAAGTTTTCTGTAAGTTCTTTGAGGGCAGAAAATATGGTTCCGTTGCAGAGGGCTGTGTATTCGTTTATTATTTCTTTTCTTTCTATTATGGCTTTCTGTATATGGTAGTTCTCTTCGATTGTTAATTTTTGTGGGAGGCTTTTGCTATATTTCAGAATCTTTAGATCAGTATTTATGTCAGTTGGTTTGTGGTTCATGTTTATGAGGTGTTCTGCAAATGTGGAATGACTATTGCTTTTTAGTGCTCTTCTGTGTTCTGTGTATCTGGTATTGAAATTTCTGCAAGTCTGTCCAATGTAAACTGAGTTACAATCCTGGCATGTCAGCTGGTAGATGCCAGAAGTGTTATGTTTGTCTGTGTTGGTGTTGGTTGTCTTTAGTTTTCTTTGTATTGAGTTGTCTGTTCTGTATGCTACTTTCAAACCTTGTTTTTTGAGGATGTTTCCTATTCTGTGTGTTGCTTTGTTGTCATATGTGAGAGTGTGCCATTTATTTGTTGTTATGTTTGATTTTTGTTCCTGTGTGTGGGTGTTTGAGGTATGAGTGTTGGGTGGGTTTATGTTTTGTGTGGTTGTGTTGTGTTTCTGGTCTGTTTGTTTTTGTGTGTTAGTTGTTCCTTTTAACTTAGCTTTAATTTTGTAGTTTAATTTGTCTATGATGTTAGTGTCATACCCATTTTCTGTTGCTATTTGTTTGATTGTTTGTATTTCATTTTTGTACTGTTCATCACTAAGTGGGGTTTTGTGCAGTCTGTGTAGCATGTATTGGAATCCGGCTTGTTTCTGTGTAATTGGATTGTTTGAGTGTTTGTGTATGGCTGTGCTTGTGGTGGTGGGCTTTCTGTATATGGAGAATTTGTGTTGATTTTTGTCTCTGTGTATTGAGAGGTCGAGGAAGTTTAGCTTTTTGTCATTTTCTGTTTCTATAGTGAATTTTATTTTTGGGTGAACACTGTTGATGTCATTATGAAGTTCTTGTATGCGACTAGGTGTTTCATCCAGGAGGCATATGATGTCATCTACATAACGGTGCCAGTAAATTATTTTGTACTGTTTGGGTTTTACTATGGTGTCAAATATTTTGTTTTCGATGTGGTTGAGGAAGATGTTTGCTAGGAGTCCACTGACTGGTGACCCCATGGGAAGTCCATCTTCCTGTGAGTAAAATTGGTTGTCAAATGTGAAATAGTTTTGCTCTGTTATTAGTTTTAGGATGTTTGTTGTTTCTTTTATGTGTGAATTGGGGGTGTCTGTCTGTTGTTGTAATTGTTGTTTGATGATGTTGATGGTTTCTGTGATGGGGATATTGGTGTACATGGATGTGATGTCAAATGATGTGAGGGTGGCTGTTGAGGGTATGATGATGTGTTTGATTTTTTGTATTAGCTCTGAGGTGTTTCGTATGCTCCTGTTGTTAGTGAATACATAGTGTTTTTGTAGGTATGAGTGTATTTCTCTGGCTAGGTAGTATGTGGGTGCATTCCTGAAGTTCACAACAGGACGTACAGGGATGTTTTCTTTGTGGATCTTTGGTAGGCAGTTTAAGGTAGGTGCTTTGGGGTTCTTTTGTTTTAGCCATTTAATTTTTTGTTTTGGGAAGATGTGTGTGATGGATTTTAGAAGAGTCTGAGTATTTTTGTGAAATCTTTGTGTTGGGTCACTGGTTAGTTTGTGTATGTTGTTGTCTTCTATGAATGTTAATGTTTTGTTTCTATAATCATCTTGTTTCATTATGACCATGGTGTTTCCCTTGTCTGCCTTTGTGATGAGGGCACCCTCATTTTTAAGTTTGTTCCTAATCCTCCTACATGTTTCTTCTTCTGCACTTTTTGTTCCTGACATTATGTCATTTTTGTTTTCTTTTATTATGCATCTAATTTCCTCTGCAATTAATTCTCTTGTGAGGCCTGCATTGAAATTTGTGTTTCTTTCTTGTTGTTTTATTATGAATTCACTTTCTGTGACAAGGTTCTCTATTGTTCTGTGTGTAATCTGTGTGTTGACATTATATTTGGGTCCTTTTTCTAAGAGGTTTGTTTCCTGTTTGGTGAATTGTATGTCAGTCAGGTTGACTAAGCGTTTGTGAAAAGTGTGGTTTGGTTGTGTTGTGTTTCTATTTTTAACATTGTTGCTATGTTTGAGGAGTGTGTTAATTTTTTGTTGTTGTTTCTCCCATTTTGTTTTGATTAGTTGTTCTGTATTTTGTTTGACTGTATTCATTAAATCATTGAGTATGTCTGAGATTTTGATGTGGTTGCCTAGTTCCAGATGAATTTTGTAAAGTTCAACATTTAATTCTTGTTTCTTGGTATGTAGGTATTTGATTTCTTGTTTTAGCCAAATTATTTCAGCTTTATGCTTTGCACGTTGGGCTGCAGGTGACATACTGTTTACATTAACATGTATGAAGTTGGGTATTACATTATGTGACAAACAGATTCTGTTGAATTTTATGTTTAGGATGGTCTGGTGTAGCTTTGCTGTTGTGTTCCGAAATTTGTTGTAGAGCTTGTTTGGAAATGCCTGGCATGGCGGTGATGTATTCATCTTGGGGTTTGAAAGCTCTTCAATTACCGTGTTTGCTTACATATAAATTTGCTTTACAGGTTTTGTCCGCCTTGAGCAAACACAAATGTTTTTTAATTTTTCCCAGACATGTTTCGCTGGCGTTGCAGCATCATCAGTGGGATGTTTATTATCTGTCAGATTAACAGTAGAATGATTATTACTTTTTATATTAACAGTGAAAACTACAGATAATTGTGAGACTACTATACATAGTTTATTATTTTCATAAGTATGCTAGGCCTACCTTAATACCACATGTTGCTATGTTTGTGGTTTTTCCACTCACAAAATGTCTCTGATGTGTTTTGACAGTTTGTCATCTGCAAACCAAAACGTGTGTATTTAATGAGGTGAATAGTTCAATTGTAAATATCGGAATTTTTACGAAAATACTGGGCGTAGTTTTTGTGTTTTTGTTTGATTTTATTGTAGCTACTGCTTCTATAACAAAATGTCTAAGTGTTTATAACGAGTTATTGTCACTTACTTTGGTGGATATCCGCTGTTTTACGTGTTGTGGACAGGCACTGTGTCACTTTCACTTTCACTCAATGTTTATGTTGTGAAAACAAGATGGTGGGCAGTTGAATTCTGGGAGTAGTGTTAGGAACAGCTGACTGTGGTGGGGGCGGGAGTTTTGAATCATGTTGTTTTTGTTTTAGTGTGTGTGTGTGTGTGTGTGTGTGTGTGTTTATAAGTTTTCTGTAAGTTCTTTGAGGGCAGAAAATATGGTTCCGTTGCAGAGGGCTGTGTATTCGTTTATTATTTCTTTTCTTTCTATTATGGCTTTCTGTATATGGTAGTTCTCTTCGATTGTTAATTTTTGTGGGAGGCTTTTGCTATATTTCAGAATCTTTAGATCAGTATTTATGTCAGTTGGTTTGTGGTTCATGTTTATGAGGTGTTCTGCAAATGTGGAATGACTATTGCTTTTTAGTGCTCTTCTGTGTTCTGTGTATCTGGTATTGAAATTTCTGCAAGTCTGTCCAATGTAAACTGAGTTACAATCCTGGCATGTCAGCTGGTAGATGCCAGAAGTGTTATGTTTGTCTGTGTTGGTGTTGGTTGTCTTTAGTTTTCTTTGTATTGAGTTGTCTGTTCTGTATGCTACTTTCAAACCTTGTTTTTTGAGGATGTTTCCTATTCTGTGTGTTGCTTTGTTGTCATATGTGAGAGTGTGCCATTTATTTGTTGTTATGTTTGATTTTTGTTCCTGTGTGTGGGTGTTTGAGGTATGAGTGTTGGGTGGGTTTATGTTTTGTGTGGTTGTGTTGTGTTTCTGGTCTGTTTGTTTTTGTGTGTTAGTTGTTCCTTTTAACTTAGCTTTAATTTTGTAGTTTAATTTGTCTATGATGTTAGTGTCATACCCATTTTCTGTTGCTATTTGTTTGATTGTTTGTATTTCATTTTTGTACTGTTCATCACTAAGTGGGGTTTTGTGCAGTCTGTGTAGCATGTATTGGAATCCGGCTTGTTTCTGTGTAATTGGATTGTTTGAGTGTTTGTGTATGGCTGTGCTTGTGGTGGTGGGCTTTCTGTATATGGAGAATTTGTGTTGATTTTTGTCTCTGTGTATTGAGAGGTCGAGGAAGTTTAGCTTTTTGTCATTTTCTGTTTCTATAGTGAATTTTATTTTTGGGTGAACACTGTTGATGTCATTATGAAGTTCTTGTATGCGACTAGGTGTTTCATCCAGGAGGCATATGATGTCATCTACATAACGGTGCCAGTAAATTATTTTGTACTGTTTGGGTTTTACTATGGTGTCAAATATTTTGTTTTCGATGTGGTTGAGGAAGATGTTTGCTAGGAGTCCACTGACTGGTGACCCCATGGGAAGTCCATCTTCCTGTGAGTAAAATTGGTTGTCAAATGTGAAATAGTTTTGCTCTGTTATTAGTTTTAGGATGTTTGTTGTTTCTTTTATGTGTGAATTGGGGGTGTCTGTCTGTTGTTGTAATTGTTGTTTGATGATGTTGATGGTTTCTGTGATGGGGATATTGGTGTACATGGATGTGATGTCAAATGATGTGAGGGTGGCTGTTGAGGGTATGATGATGTGTTTGATTTTTTGTATTAGCTCTGAGGTGTTTCGTATGCTCCTGTTGTTAGTGAATACATAGTGTTTTTGTAGGTATGAGTGTATTTCTCTGGCTAGGTAGTATGTGGGTGCATTCCTGAAGTTCACAACAGGACGTACAGGGATGTTTTCTTTGTGGATCTTTGGTAGGCAGTTTAAGGTAGGTGCTTTGGGGTTCTTTTGTTTTAGCCATTTAATTTTTTGTTTTGGGAAGATGTGTGTGATGGATTTTAGAAGAGTCTGAGTATTTTTGTGAAATCTTTGTGTTGGGTCACTGGTTAGTTTGTGTATGTTGTTGTCTTCTATGAATGTTAATGTTTTGTTTCTATAATCATCTTGTTTCATTATGACCATGGTGTTTCCCTTGTCTGCCTTTGTGATGAGGGCACCCTCATTTTTAAGTTTGTTCCTAATCCTCCTACATGTTTCTTCTTCTGCACTTTTTGTTCCTGACATTATGTCATTTTTGTTTTCTTTTATTATGCATCTAATTTCCTCTGCAATTAATTCTCTTGTGAGGCCTGCATTGAAATTTGTGTTTCTTTCTTGTTGTTTTATTATGAATTCACTTTCTGTGACAAGGTTCTCTATTGTTCTGTGTGTAATCTGTGTGTTGACATTATATTTGGGTCCTTTTTCTAAGAGGTTTGTTTCCTGTTTGGTGAATTGTATGTCAGTCAGGTTGACTAAGCGTTTGTGAAAAGTGTGGTTTGGTTGTGTTGTGTTTCTATTTTTAACATTGTTGCTATGTTTGAGGAGTGTGTTAATTTTTTGTTGTTGTTTCTCCCATTTTGTTTTGATTAGTTGTTCTGTATTTTGTTTGACTGTATTCATTAAATCATTGAGTATGTCTGAGATTTTGATGTGGTTGCCTAGTTCCAGATGAATTTTGTAAAGTTCAACATTTAATTCTTGTTTCTTGGTATGTAGGTATTTGATTTCTTGTTTTAGCCAAATTATTTCAGCTTTATGCTTTGCACGTTGGGCTGCAGGTGACATACTGTTTACATTAACATGTATGAAGTTGGGTATTACATTATGTGACAAACAGATTCTGTTGAATTTTATGTTTAGGATGGTCTGGTGTAGCTTTGCTGTTGTGTTCCGAAATTTGTTGTAGAGCTTGTTTGGAAATGCCTGGCATGGCGGTGATGTATTCATCTTGGGGTTTGAAAGCTCTTCAATTACCGTGTTTGCTTACATATAAATTTGCTTTACAGGTTTTGTCCGCCTTGAGCAAACACAAATGTTTTTTAATTTTTCCCAGACATGTTTCGCTGGCGTTGCAGCATCATCAGTGGGATGTTTATTATCTGTCAGATTAACAGTAGAATGATTATTACTTTTTATATTAACAGTGAAAACTACAGATAATTGTGAGACTACTATACATAGTTTATTATTTTCATAAGTATGCTAGGCCTACCTTAATACCACATGTTGCTATGTTTGTGGTTTTTCCACTCACAAAATGTCTCTGATGTGTTTTGACAGTTTGTCATCTGCAAACCAAAACGTGTGTATTTAATGAGGTGAATAGTTCAATTGTAAATATCGGAATTTTTACGAAAATACTGGGCGTAGTTTTTGTGTTTTTGTTTGATTTTATTGTAGCTACTGCTTCTATAACAAAATGTCTAAGTGTTTATAACGAGTTATTGTCACTTACTTTGGTGGATATCCGCTGTTTTACGTGTTGTGGACAGGCACTGTGTCACTTTCACTTTCACTCAATGTTTATGTTGTGACAACAAGATGGTGGGCAGTTGAATTCTGGGAGTAGTGTTAGGAACAGCTGACTGTGGTGGGGGCGGGAGTTTTGAATCATGTTGTTTTTGTTTTAGTGTGTGTGTGTGTGTGTGTGTGTGTGTGTGTTTATAAGTTTTCTGTAAGTTCTTTGAGGGCAGAAAATATGGTTCCGTTGCAGAGGGCTGTGTATTCGTTTATTATTTCTTTTCTTTCTATTATGGCTTTCTGTATATGGTAGTTCTCTTCGATTGTTAATTTTTGTGGGAGGCTTTTGCTATATTTCAGAATCTTTAGATCAGTATTTATGTCAGTTGGTTTGTGGTTCATGTTTATGAGGTGTTCTGCAAATGTGGAATGACTATTGCTTTTTAGTGCTCTTCTGTGTTCTGTGTATCTGGTATTGAAATTTCTGCAAGTCTGTCCAATGTAAACTGAGTTACAATCCTGGCATGTCAGCTGGTAGATGCCAGAAGTGTTATGTTTGTCTGTGTTGGTGTTGGTTGTCTTTAGTTTTCTTTGTATTGAGTTGTCTGTTCTGTATGCTACTTTCAAACCTTGTTTTTTGAGGATGTTTCCTATTCTGTGTGTTGCTTTGTTGTCATATGTGAGAGTGTGCCATTTATTTGTTGTTATGTTTGATTTTTGTTCCTGTGTGTGGGTGTTTGAGGTATGAGTGTTGGGTGGGTTTATGTTTTGTGTGGTTGTGTTGTGTTTCTGGTCTGTTTGTTTTTGTGTGTTAGTTGTTCCTTTTAACTTAGCTTTAATTTTGTAGTTTAATTTGTCTATGATGTTAGTGTCATACCCATTTTCTGTTGCTATTTGTTTGATTGTTTGTATTTCATTTTTGTACTGTTCATCACTAAGTGGGGTTTTGTGCAGTCTGTGTAGCATGTATTGGAATCCGGCTTGTTTCTGTGTAATTGGATTGTTTGAGTGTTTGTGTATGGCTGTGCTTGTGGTGGTGGGCTTTCTGTATATGGAGAATTTGTGTTGATTTTTGTCTCTGTGTATTGAGAGGTCGAGGAAGTTTAGCTTTTTGTCATTTTCTGTTTCTATAGTGAATTTTATTTTTGGGTGAACACTGTTGATGTCATTATGAAGTTCTTGTATGCAACTAGGTGTTTCATCCAGGAGGCATATGATGTCATCTACATAACGGTGCCAGTAAATTATTTTGTACTGTTTGGGTTTTACTATGGTGTCAAATATTTTGTTTTCGATGTGGTTGAGGAAGATGTTTGCTAGGAGTCCACTGACTGGTGACCCCATGGGAAGTCCATCTTCCTGTGAGTAAAATTGGTTGTCAAATGTGAAATAGTTTTGCTCTGTTATTAGTTTTAGGATGTTTGTTGTTTCTTTTATGTGTGAATTGGGGGTGTCTGTCTGTTGTTGTAATTGTTGTTTGATGATGTTGATGGTTTCTGTGATGGGGATATTGGTGTACATGGATGTGATGTCAAATGATGTGAGGGTGGCTGTTGAGGGTATGATGATGTGTTTGATTTTTTGTATTAGCTCTGAGGTGTTTCGTATGCTCCTGTTGTTAGTGAATACATAGTGTTTTTGTAGGTATGAGTGTATTTCTCTGGCTAGGTAGTATGTGGGTGCATTCCTGAAGTTCACAACAGGACGTACAGGGATGTTTTCTTTGTGGATCTTTGGTAGGCAGTTTAAGGTAGGTGCTTTGGGGTTCTTTTGTTTTAGCCATTTAATTTTTTGTTTTGGGAAGATGTGTGTGATGGATTTTAGAAGAGTCTGAGTATTTTTGTGAAATCTTTGTGTTGGGTCACTGGTTAGTTTGTGTATGTTGTTGTCTTCTATGAATGTTAATGTTTTGTTTCTATAATCATCTTGTTTCATTATGACCATGGTGTTTCCCTTGTCTGCCTTTGTGATGAGGGCACCCTCATTTTTAAGTTTGTTCCTAATCCTCCTACATGTTTCTTCTTCTGCACTTTTTGTTCCTGACATTATGTCATTTTTGTTTTCTTTTATTATGCATCTAATTTCCTCTGCAATTAATTCTCTTGTGAGGCCTGCATTGAAATTTGTGTTTCTTTCTTGTTGTTTTATTATGAATTCACTTTCTGTGACAAGGTTCTCTATTGTTCTGTGTGTAATCTGTGTGTTGACATTATATTTGGGTCCTTTTTCTAAGAGGTTTGTTTCCTGTTTGGTGAATTGTATGTCAGTCAGGTTGACTAAGCGTTTGTGAAAAGTGTGGTTTGGTTGTGTTGTGTTTCTATTTTTAACATTGTTGCTATGTTTGAGGAGTGTGTTAATTTTTTGTTGTTGTTTCTCCCATTTTGTTTTGATTAGTTGTTCTGTATTTTGTTTGACTGTATTCATTAAATCATTGAGTATGTCTGAGATTTTGATGTGGTTGCCTAGTTCCAGATGAATTTTGTAAAGTTCAACATTTAATTCTTGTTTCTTGGTATGTAGGTATTTGATTTCTTGTTTTAGCCAAATTATTTCAGCTTTATGCTTTGCACGTTGGGCTGCAGGTGACATACTGTTTACATTAACATGTATGAAGTTGGGTATTACATTATGTGACAAACAGATTCTGTTGAATTTTATGTTTAGGATGGTCTGGTGTAGCTTTGCTGTTGTGTTCCGAAATTTGTTGTAGAGCTTGTTTGGAAATGCCTGGCATGGCGGTGATGTATTCATCTTGGGGTTTGAAAGCTCTTCAATTACCGTGTTTGCTTACATATAAATTTGCTTTACAGGTTTTGTCCGCCTTGAGCAAACACAAATGTTTTTTAATTTTTCCCAGACATGTTTCGCTGGCGTTGCAGCATCATCAGTGGGATGTTTATTATCTGTCAGATTAACAGTAGAATGATTATTACTTTTTATATTAACAGTGAAAACTACAGATAATTGTGAGACTACTATACATAGTTTATTATTTTCATAAGTATGCTAGGCCTACCTTAATACCACATGTTGCTATGTTTGTGGTTTTTCCACTCACAAAATGTCTCTGATGTGTTTTGACAGTTTGTCATCTGCAAACCAAAACGTGTGTATTTAATGAGGTGAATAGTTCAATTGTAAATATCGGAATTTTTACGAAAATACTGGGCGTAGTTTTTGTGTTTTTGTTTGATTTTATTGTAGCTACTGCTTCTATAACAAAATGTCTAAGTGTTTATAACGAGTTATTGTCACTTACTTTGGTGGATATCCGCTGTTTTACGTGTTGTGGACAGGCACTGTGTCACTTTCACTTTCACTCAATGTTTATGTTGTGAAAACAAGATGGTGGGCAGTTGAATTCTGGGAGTAGTGTTAGGAACAGCTGACTGTGGTGGGGGCGGGAGTTTTGAATCATGTTGTTTTTGTTTTAGTGTGTGTGTGTGTGTGTGTGTGTGTGTGTTTATAAGTTTTCTGTAAGTTCTTTGAGGGCAGAAAATATGGTTCCGTTGCAGAGGGCTGTGTATTCGTTTATTATTTCTTTTCTTTCTATTATGGCTTTCTGTATATGGTAGTTCTCTTCGATTGTTAATTTTTGTGGGAGGCTTTTGCTATATTTCAGAATCTTTAGATCAGTATTTATGTCAGTTGGTTTGTGGTTCATGTTTATGAGGTGTTCTGCAAATGTGGAATGACTATTGCTTTTTAGTGCTCTTCTGTGTTCTGTGTATCTGGTATTGAAATTTCTGCAAGTCTGTCCAATGTAAACTGAGTTACAATCCTGGCATGTCAGCTGGTAGATGCCAGAAGTGTTATGTTTGTCTGTGTTGGTGTTGGTTGTCTTTAGTTTTCTTTGTATTGAGTTGTCTGTTCTGTATGCTACTTTCAAACCTTGTTTTTTGAGGATGTTTCCTATTCTGTGTGTTGCTTTGTTGTCATATGTGAGAGTGTGCCATTTATTTGTTGTTATGTTTGATTTTTGTTCCTGTGTGTGGGTGTTTGAGGTATGAGTGTTGGGTGGGTTTATGTTTTGTGTGGTTGTGTTGTGTTTCTGGTCTGTTTGTTTTTGTGTGTTAGTTGTTCCTTTTAACTTAGCTTTAATTTTGTAGTTTAATTTGTCTATGATGTTAGTGTCATACCCATTTTCTGTTGCTATTTGTTTGATTGTTTGTATTTCATTTTTGTACTGTTCATCACTAAGTGGGGTTTTGTGCAGTCTGTGTAGCATGTATTGGAATCCGGCTTGTTTCTGTGTAATTGGATTGTTTGAGTGTTTGTGTATGGCTGTGCTTGTGGTGGTGGGCTTTCTGTATATGGAGAATTTGTGTTGATTTTTGTCTCTGTGTATTGAGAGGTCGAGGAAGTTTAGCTTTTTGTCATTTTCTGTTTCTATAGTGAATTTTATTTTTGGGTGAACACTGTTGATGTCATTATGAAGTTCTTGTATGCGACTAGGTGTTTCATCCAGGAGGCATATGATGTCATCTACATAACGGTGCCAGTAAATTATTTTGTACTGTTTGGGTTTTACTATGGTGTCAAATATTTTGTTTTCGATGTGGTTGAGGAAGATGTTTGCTAGGAGTCCACTGACTGGTGACCCCATGGGAAGTCCATCTTCCTGTGAGTAAAATTGGTTGTCAAATGTGAAATAGTTTTGCTCTGTTATTAGTTTTAGGATGTTTGTTGTTTCTTTTATGTGTGAATTGGGGGTGTCTGTCTGTTGTTGTAATTGTTGTTTGATGATGTTGATGGTTTCTGTGATGGGGATATTGGTGTACATGGATGTGATGTCAAATGATGTGAGGGTGGCTGTTGAGGGTATGATGATGTGTTTGATTTTTTGTATTAGCTCTGAGGTGTTTCGTATGCTCCTGTTGTTAGTGAATACATAGTGTTTTTGTAGGTATGAGTGTATTTCTCTGGCTAGGTAGTATGTGGGTGCATTCCTGAAGTTCACAACAGGACGTACAGGGATGTTTTCTTTGTGGATCTTTGGTAGGCAGTTTAAGGTAGGTGCTTTGGGGTTCTTTTGTTTTAGCCATTTAATTTTTTGTTTTGGGAAGATGTGTGTGATGGATTTTAGAAGAGTCTGAGTATTTTTGTGAAATCTTTGTGTTGGGTCACTGGTTAGTTTGTGTATGTTGTTGTCTTCTATGAATGTTAATGTTTTGTTTCTATAATCATCTTGTTTCATTATGACCATGGTGTTTCCCTTGTCTGCCTTTGTGATGAGGGCACCCTCATTTTTAAGTTTGTTCCTAATCCTCCTACATGTTTCTTCTTCTGCACTTTTTGTTCCTGACATTATGTCATTTTTGTTTTCTTTTATTATGCATCTAATTTCCTCTGCAATTAATTCTCTTGTGAGGCCTGCATTGAAATTTGTGTTTCTTTCTTGTTGTTTTATTATGAATTCACTTTCTGTGACAAGGTTCTCTATTGTTCTGTGTGTAATCTGTGTGTTGACATTATATTTGGGTCCTTTTTCTAAGAGGTTTGTTTCCTGTTTGGTGAATTGTATGTCAGTCAGGTTGACTAAGCGTTTGTGAAAAGTGTGGTTTGGTTGTGTTGTGTTTCTATTTTTAACATTGTTGCTATGTTTGAGGAGTGTGTTAATTTTTTGTTGTTGTTTCTCCCATTTTGTTTTGATTAGTTGTTCTGTATTTTGTTTGACTGTATTCATTAAATCATTGAGTATGTCTGAGATTTTGATGTGGTTGCCTAGTTCCAGATGAATTTTGTAAAGTTCAACACAGACAAACATAACACTTCTGGCATCTACCAGCTGACATGCCAGGATTGTAACTCAGTTTACATTGGACAGACTTGCAGAAATTTCAATACCAGATACACAGAACACAGAAGAGCACTAAAAAGCAATAGTCATTCCACATTTGCAGAACACCTCATAAACATGAACCACAAACCAACTGACATAAATACTGATCTAAAGATTCTGAAATATAGCAAAAGCCTCCCACAAAAATTAACAATCGAAGAGAACTACCATATACAGAAAGCCATAATAGAAAGAAAAGAAATAATAAACGAATACACAGCCCTCTGCAACGGAACCATATTTTCTGCCCTCAAAGAACTTACAGAAAACTTATAAACACACACACACACACACACACACACACACTAAAACAAAAACAACATGATTCAAAACTCCCGCCCCCACCACAGTCAGCTGTTCCTAACACTACTCCCAGAATTCAACTGCCCACCATCTTGTTGTCACAACATAAACATTGAGTGAAAGTGAAAGTGACACAGTGCCTGTCCACAACACGTAAAACAGCGGATATCCACCAAAGTAAGTGACAATAACTCGTTATAAACACTTAGACATTTTGTTATAGAAGCAGTAGCTACAATAAAATCAAACAAAAACACAAAAACTACGCCCAGTATTTTCGTAAAAATTCCGATATTTACAATTGAACTATTCACCTCATTAAATACACACGTTTTGGTTTGCAGATGACAAACTGTCAAAACACATCAGAGACATTTTGTGAGTGGAAAAACCACAAACATAGCAACATGTGGTATTAAGGTAGGCCTAGCATACTTATGAAAATAATAAACTATGTATAGTAGTCTCACAATTATCTGTAGTTTTCACTGTTAATATAAAAAGTAATAATCATTCTACTGTTAATCTGACAGATAATAAACATCCCACTGATGATGCTGCAACGCCAGCGAAACATGTCTGGGAAAAATTAAAAAACATTTGTGTTTGCTCAAGGCGGACAAAACCTGTAAAGCAAATTTATATGTAAGCAAACACGGTAATTGAAGAGCTTTCAAACCCCAAGATGAATTACGAAATAAATTTGAACGGAACTGTACCGGAACAAAGAAATGTTGCGCCATTGCCTTGTGTTGACAACAATGAGGGGGCAAGGCGCACAGAAAATAATAGACGAATGGAAAAGTATTTGCGTAGTATCAAACCGCCACTATTCAAACCAGATGGCGACATCCATATAATGAAATTTTTGAATCATATCGAACAAACTTTACCGCGAGATTGGTCGGATCGCATGTGTCTAAATTATGTTCTGTCCAACGTGCACGAAAGTATTCATAATGACGTTATGGACTTGAGTAGCGAGAGCAGAAGCTACCGCGAATTTAAGGATCAACTAATACGAAAATATTGGTCATCAGCAAAGCAGGATGAAGTTTATGAAGATATTCACACAGCACCGATCTTTAACGCAAATAAATTCAGTACGATGGAGAAATATGTGAAACATTACTGGAATAAAAATAGGTATCTTAGCTATCCAATACCGGAGCGAGCTTTCATTTCAGTAATGTTAGCGAAATTGCCCAGACGTGTGCGAGATCTTTTCATTGTACAACCAGTTTTATCTATAGAAAAATTTATGGAAGTCTTGGAAAGATGTGATCGAAGCTGGGAAAATGGAGACCGTCCCAACCGACAGGACAGAGGGAATAGGAATGGAACAGATGATCGACATTATCGGAGGGACGAAGGTACTCGCCGTGAAGATAACGGATACGGGCACCGACAAGCAGATACACGGGAAGACAGGTCACGAGGAGGTGATACCAATAACGGCCGACAAGATGATCGACGGCAACGTCATTAGAGAGAAGAAGAACCGAGACAAGACCGACAGGAAAATCGTAATCGAGAGAGGAATAATCGAAATGATTGGCAAAACACCGGAGATAGGCCCAAAGAATACAATCAGTCACGTAATGTAGACAGGATTAGGGGAGACGGAAGAACAGTCTACGAGAAACCGGGACCTCGCGACAAACAGGTTTATGCCGTAGAAGCACGCACAGTAGATAATGGAGACACCAACCACGAAATACGTAATCAAAGTACGAACAATCATGAAGAAAACGCACGTTGTTTAAACTAATTGAGCGGCCTGCTTTGCCCCGCGGCGAGGCCGCAAAGCCTTTGAAGGGGACTGAAGGACCGACGAGCTCAGACGAAAATGCAAAGAAAGAAGACTCCGATAATGAATGGATAACGACAGATGATGAAGACGAAACTGACGTTATATACAAGACTACGAACGTAATTGAACGTGGCAAGAATGAACGAACAACAACTGTAGAAGCAAAGAAGCTTGAGGACGCGCAAATAAACAAAGTTATTGACGCATCAGCGCAAATAAATAAAGCAACAGTTGGGCCAGAAACGGAACAAGAATACCATGAAAGAATGTTCGTTGAAGCAATAGATGCGTTACTGGACAACAATGATCAAGATAAGAAAACTTGTGTTCAACTGGAAGAAGATACTGACGTGGAAGAGACGGAAGACGGTGACGAATCGGATACGACAGAAGATGAGCAGGGAGAACCAGATAACAAAGCGGCAGATACCGTAACCACCTGTACGGAAGAAGTAGCAGAAAATTATGATTCATTGCAGAATGAGTTCCCTGACATCATCGAGCATATCGAAATTTGGAGCCACCACGACGTTGCAACAACAGCACCGCAGATGAGACAATGCAATGCCATCCGAAAGTCGGATGAACAACAAAGGTTATCAACGGAAGAAGAAGAAGTGCTTAGAACTGAAATACGAGTATTGAGAGACGCCAAACAGAGCGAAAGCAATACATGTCCGAAACTAAAACTGGTAATCGGAAGCAAGGATTATGAAGCATTAATTGATACTGGGTCGATGATTTCGATTTTGACACTATCGATTTATGAGGATGTTAAGAAAAGCTTGCATAGAATAGAGGAACTTCCAGCAACTAGATTGAAAATATATGAAGCTTTCAATTCTAAATTTGTGGAATCAAAGAAGAAGATTTTCTTGCCGTTTAAAATCAATCAGCTTAACCAACTATTTTACCATGAGTTTGCAGTAGTGGAAGAAATAAATATTCCGTTGATAATTGGAGCTGATTGGCTACAGAAAGTTAGAGCGGTCGTGGACCTGAAAATAAATATTTTGACTGTTGAAGACGAAGGAAACCAGTACACCACCAAATTATTATCGCAAGTGGAACGTCCAGTAAAAACATTTAATATCAGATGCAGCCAGGAAGACATAAAAACAGGTCATGACAAACAAAGGCAAAGAGAAAGGTTAAAAGAGAAGGACGAACAATGTGAAGATCTTAACGATATATGCAACGTGCCGACAACAATGAGGCGTGACGCGCCGCGAGCCGGCACAGAGTACTGGAGAAGACGACGCGTGAAAATGAAACACTCAACTGTAAATGAACCGTCTGACTGTAGTTATGTGAATCAAGAGCATTGCAGCGGACGAAGAAGTGGGGTACAGCAAAATGAAACCTTATTTGGATTGACACACAAAGAAAGGACACATTTTTTACTCGAAGAAGACGACACCCAAGAGAACACCGAAATGAACTTGATAATTACCGGATTTGTAGGAGAACGGATTGTTACTGTGACACCGGACACCGGAAGCCAGTACAATGCAATCGAAGAGGATTTGTACTTAATTAGCCGCAAGCAGAAGCTAATTATCAAAGAAGACTCTTGCAATATAAACACATCATCTATTATACCAAAGCAAAGCGTGCAAGTACGGTAACGAGTAATGCTAGAGATTATTGTATGTGAACAGGCGATAGTGGCAGAATTTTTAGTTGTCAGAGGATCAAAGACCGACGTCGTGATTGGTGCGGACACGATGCGGAAGTTAGAAATGAAGATTAATTATTATGAAAAATATATAGAATGGAATGTGGGTGGAATCAAGACGAAATGGAACTTATTTGAAAAGAAAGAGAAAACACACGCAGAGATGCAACACTACGTTGACTCTGTGTACCTTAATGAAGAAGAGGAGACTAATTATCATGACGTAAATCATTCTACTGATGAAGTGGAAGAGATAAAACCCTACCGTGTAAACAAAGTAAAGCATGCTAATGCTATGGAACTGGTGTCCATAAAAACAATAAAAATGTAGGACTCAGACACGTTTGTGACATTAAAAAATTTTATCACTAGTATGTAAGTTATAATATTGTAAGGGGAACTACACTACAACTGAAAGACTGATGCGATGAACATGACTTGTAAATATTAATGTATTGTATAACTTATCATTTATTTTAATTACTGTGTATGTGAATGTGAGATGAAAGACTGAAGCTAAGCCCCGTTTGCAGGTTGGCACACAATAAACAAAACGACTGGATGAGACCTTGGTATGCGGGCCTGCAGAGCGGCGACAATGCGCTCTCGGACATTAGACGTGCCGCCAGCGGCAGCCGCTACCAGAGGCAACAATTGCGTCGCGCGGTCAGCCGCCGGCGCGAACGACTTGAAAGGAGCCGACAGCCATGGGCGGTAGCGACTTCAAAGGAACACACACCGCTTCATCCAACGGGACTACGAAATGTAGCGTGTGAAGTGATGTGCAACAAAGTGGAGCTATCAAGCTCGGCCAATTGAGTGCAGTGCTATTTTTTGCAGGTTTATACGCCGATTATGTCACACACCGACGCATCCCAACATATCAAATTTTGTAAATAATGTAATGCAACTTCCTACTTTTGTATCTTATGTAATGCCATGTAACCAATATTATGTTTCTTTATGTTATGTCATGTAATTTTTCCTATATGAAATATGTTTTAAGGTTAACAAAAAAAATTTTTTTTTTTTTTTTTTTTTTTTTTTTTTTTTTTTTTTTTTTTTTTTTTTGTTTCTCAACCCGGGCAGGATGTAAGAGTACACCTGTTGGTGTATCTTACAGTTTGATTTAAAGTAATGTATATATTGTCTTAAATTTGTTTATTTCATGTATTTTTCATTTGTTGTAGGCTAGATATATTTCTTATGTAACGTCACTTTCAATATTGAATCATTTAGTGTAAACATGTACTGTATGTGTAAACCCGCATGAATGCACGGACATTCTTTCTAAGTTAGCAATGCGCCAGAGACAATGTTGAACCTGTGGTAAAAACTGTCTTTGCCACAGACAGCTGTGAGTGTCGCGCTGCTGAAGCAGTCGCGGTGCGAACTCGCCAAAGTAAAGACATAAAAGCAGTCGCGGAGCGGACTCGCTATAGTAAACACATAAATGTTTTGTTGATCGTGCAGAGGCACGGTAGGCGCAGTGTGGCGCGAGTTTAATGCAATTGCAATAAGCCTGAGAGGCGTACTGTTTAATGTATTGAAGGAAGTGCGAAATAAGTTTATTTATACTCGATCAGTGTAATCTTTTTTCATGTGTGCAAGAAAAGTAATTGTTTGGTATCAAGTCTATTGTCACCGAGTGTGATCGTTGTTGTAGTAAGAGTACCTATTGTAATCATATCTGTCTTGTATGGACTTCACGACGAAGGCGACGAAAGCAGATGAGTACTTTTGTAACATTTTATTTTGTATGCATGTAAATGTAGTGTCAACCCAATCAGAACTTTGGTTCAATTATACATGACTTATTTTGAAACCAGTCTTAATTTTGTAAGTAGTTGTAGTCACCCCATTATCACCATTATTAGATTATGTTGAATATGCAAGCCTGTACATTGACTAACAAGTTCAATCATTTTCAAGTAATTACGATCAGTTTTAAAGAAAATTGCTAGACGAGTTAAAGAATTGCTAAACGTGTTGCAACCACAGAGACTAGTAATTAAAGTGCAACAGAGTTTGCAAGTAAAGTAAAGTTGGTTTCATTTATGTAGAAAGTAACAAGGCTAACAGTAGTCAATTTTTTATGAAATACGTTAAATGCCAAACTCTGCTCAGCCAGTTAAACGCGTACGCTACCCAGGCCCTGGAACCAATTACAAAAAAAAAAAAAAAAAAAAATAGTTTACGTAAAGTTTTATAAGGAACTTGAATGCTTTAAACAATAATATCAAAATTATTGAGAACTTTGACTGTAGTATTTCTGAAGCTCATTGCACCACGGAGTTTCACTGTATTGAGCTATTATCATTCAGATAGGGCCAAGCTTAATTAATTACTACAGTGACTGTTTTAAGTTAATTAATATCAATTTTTTTATTTATTCAAAATTCTAACTTACAATGCGAAAGTGTTGTTGCGACCCATTAGTTGTGATTTGCTACAACATTCAATAACAAAATTATTATTACTAGAGCATATCTTTACGCATTCTGAATTTTGAGATTTCTTGACGACCTCCAACAGTAATCTTCTTACAGTTGCAGGTCATTTCTGCTTACAAGGAGGGTCGTCGATCAGATACGCAAAACTATAGACCTATATCTCTGGCATCGGTCAGTTTCAGACTTTTTGAACACAGTTTATGATGTAGTATTATGTCGTTACTGGAAACCGAAAATCTTTGAAATAATCAACTTGATTTCTGAAAGCAAAAACCATGTCAAACACAAGTCATGCTGAATGAAACTTTCACTTTGCAGCGGAGTGTGCACTGATATGAAACTTCCTGGCAGATTAAAATTGTGTGCTGGAACCGGGACCCGAATCTGGGGCCTTTGCCTTCCGCGGGCAAGCGCTCTACCACTGAGCTATCCCGACACGACTCATGGTGCCACCTCACAATTTCAATTCCGACAGTACCTCGCCTCTACTTTCAAAACTTCACAGAAGTTCTCCTGCGAAACTTGCAAGATTAGCAATCCTGGAAGAAAGGATATGGTGGAGACATGACTTAGCCATAGCCTAAGTATGTTTTCAGAATGAATCTTTCACTCTGCAGCGGAGTGTGCGCTGATATGAAACTTCATGGCAGATTAAACATTCCTTAGGCTGTGGCCTAGCCATGTCTCCACCATATCCTTTTTTCCAAGAGAGCTAGTTCTGCAAGTTCCGCAGGAGAACTTTTGTGTAATTTGGAAAGTAGGAGGTGATGTACTGGCAGAATTAAAGTTGTGGGGAGGCACCGTGAGTCGTGTCGGGATAGCTCAGTGGTAGAGCGCTTGCCGGCGAAAGGCAAAGGTCCCAGGTTCGGGTTCCGGTTCCGACACACAATTTTAATCTGTCAGGAAGTTACAAGTCATGCTATTCATCCATGAGATCCAGAGGGCAATAGATACTGGATCCCAGATACATGCCGTGTTTCTTGACTTCATCAAGGCTTATATACTTTTCCGCACTGTAGCGTATGTACATAGTGGAAGCACATCGAATATCTGGCCAACAGTATGACTGGATTGATGTGAGCAGCATGTCATTCCCAACGAAGAGAAGTCTTCGGACGTTAAAATAGTCTCAGGCGTGCACCAGGAGAATGATATACGAGGGTTGGAACTTAAATACTGTCAACTATTTATTCACAACCGATTCAAAAACGATGCATGTTTGCACCTGTTACTGTCCTTCAAAGTAGTCACCAGCGCAGTGTAGAACCCGTTGCCAGTGAATTGGAAGGCGTAGTATACAGTTAGCAGAGCCTGTTCTGTGGATGGTGCACATGGAGCGGTCCACCGCCTGTCGAATCTCTGGAACAGTTCCGAAGCGAAAGCCACGAAGTGGTTCCATCATCTTCGGAATCAAGTTACAAACCTAGCGAGGTGGCGCAGTGGTAAGACACTGGACTCGCATTCTGTAGGATGGAGGTTCAAATCCACCTTCGGCCATCCAGATTTAGGTTTTCTGTGATTTCCCTAAATCACTCCAGGAAAATGCTGGGATGGTTCTTTTGAAAGGGCACGGCCGATTTCCTCCCACGTCCTTCCCCAAACATCCGAGCTGCAGCTCCGTCTCTAATGACCACGCTGTCGACGGGTCGTTAAACCGTAATCTTACTTCCTTCCTTCAAAGTTACAAGAACGTAACTCAGGGGAGTATGGTGGATGGTACAGAACTTCCCAGCATACCACGAAGTGGTTCCTTCATCTTCGGATTCAAATCAAAATCACAAGGACTTAAGTCCGGGAAGTATTGTGGATAGTACAGTTCTTCCCAGTCCCATCGACCGAACAGAGCAGCTACTGCTTGCGCTGTATGCGCCAGCGTATTGTCGTAGAAAACGATGGGTGGGTTGCGCAGAAAGTGTTGCCGCTTCTTTCGCCAAGCTGGTTGCAGGTGATCCTCAAAAACGAACAGTGTATTGAGGTTACGCTAGCACCATCACAATCGTACATAGTGACACGGTTACGTTAGACTGCTCGCTCGCAAGTGACTGTGTATTCCTCGATTGTGCGAACTCCCGCGACGTTGGACGGGCTATTTGCTCGGAGGCAAGGTAGGTATGTCAACAACGTGCGCCACCAGCGACGGCCGCGGCGGAATAGTCGTGCGCACTGAGGCGTCGTGCTGCGGTGCGCGCGGTCGTTCGCCGTCGGGGTTCGCGTCCTACCTCGCACATGTCCTTATGTTAGTTTAACTTGGTTTAAGTAGTATGTAAGCTAGGAACTAATAACCAAGCATTTACGTCCGATATATTTACAAACATTTCAACATCTCATGAGCGATAATAATAGATTCCATTACATAGTGTCTCCACAGCAGTGTTGCCACTATTTCAGTTCCACCCCCCGTATGAAAACAAATTTGTATATATCTGTCTTTTCAGGCCACCGAAAATGTTTTACATTCAAGAAAACGTAAGGCGTGTGATGAAAAAAGTTCACATCTTATTGTAATTATTGCAGTTGTCTCCACTTCGAAGAACCGACAGAAAGACGTCGAACCATTTTATGTCATTCTGCCGACGATAATAGTTCAAAACCCAATTGTATCATCTCCTAAGTGTTTTGACCAATGTAGTATTCTCTCTCTCTCGGGGCAGCGTACTCAAGAGGGAGAAATCATTCTGGAAATTCCAGCGGTCTGCAGCAGAATCGCCATCAAAACTGTAAATTAAAGGTACATGCCTAGAATGTTGAGTACGTTTCAACCCCCAATAACCAATAAAATGGGTTCTCAAAACAATTGTATAAATGTGCCGCTGTTAATGTTTTAATTTTTTATATTCCACTGTTGATAGGTAATTATCTCAGTCTGGCAACTTTCTTACCCGCGATTGCTTTGCTATGGTCGTCCCAATTCAAATCGTCCCTTATGTCTACTCCCAAGTATTTTTCGTAGGTGACTGCTTCCAGTGTTTGACCTGCTATTTCGTTTGTTATATGATAAACTATCTTACTTTCTATATTACGCAGCACTTTTCACTTGCTTCTGTTGAGTCTAAATTGCCATTTCCTACACCATGCGTATTGACGCTGCAGATCCTCCAGCATTTTGCTAACGTTTTCCATTGTAGCGACTTCTCGATAAACTACTGAGTGATAAAAAAAGTCGGTATAAACTTGAAAACTTAATAAATCATGGGATAATGTAGATAGAGAGGTAAAAATTGCCACACATGCTTTGAATTACATGGGGTTTCATTAGACCCGAAAAAAAGTTAAAAAATGTCCAACAGATGGCACCGGAGAGCAAAACGTCAGTGACTCTGCATGGATAACATGTATAAAAGGAGCTGTAATGAGAGAGAGAATCAGATGCACCAGCAGTCGCAGCATTTTGACGTTATCTGAAAAGGCGCTTTTAGTGAAGCTGTATTAATGGGGAATGTGCTAGTTCAGCGTTACGATCCTATCGCCATAGGATTCTAACGGGTAAAGGTCCGTTGACAAATGCAGCTGTGGCGAGAATGATTTCGAAGTTCGAAGCCACGGGTTGTTTAGATGATGCCGACCGAGCACTGGGCGTAATGCTGTTGAGACAGTTCAGGAACAAATGGAGACTAGCGGGTTCGTCTATGCACGGGGAAGTCAGCGCTCGTGCAGTCGTACCGGCATTCCATACACTACCGTTTGTTTGGCACTTAGGCGTACCCTCCGATGCTATCCTTACAAAATACATCGGCATCATGAACTGTTATCTGGCGATATAGTGTAGCAGAGGGCATTTTCGGTGTGGGCGTGTCAAAAGATGTCGGAAGATGACGATTGGTTGAGTAACGTGTTGTGGACCGACGAAGCTCATTTCACGCTCCGAGGATCTGTCAACGCCCACAACCGCAGAATTTGCGCTACAAAAAATCTTAGAACTGTCGTGGAAACCCCATTGCACGGCGAGAATGGGTTGGATTTACCACATCTAACGTTATCGGGCTTTTTTCTTTGAGGAACAGCGTAATTCTGGTTTTGTAACTGCTACCGTGACGGGTGAGAGGTACGCCGATATGTTACAGAATCGCATCATCCTCAGCCTGGCTGATAAACAGCTGCTGGAACGTACGATTTTTATGCAGGATGGCGCTCCTTCCCGTATTGCTAGACACGTCAAAGATCTCTTGCGCGCGTCGTTTGGTGATGATCGTATGCTCAGCCGCTACTTTCGTCATGCTTGGCCTCCCAGGTCCCCAGTCCTCAGTCCGCTTTGGGGTTGCCTGAAGTCGCTTAGTGTATCGTGATCGACCGACATCTCTAGGGATGCTGAAAGACAACATCCGACGCCAATGCCTCACCATACCTCCGGACATGCTTTACATTATTCCTCGACTACAGCTATTGTTGAGAAATGATGGTGAACATATTGAGTATTTCCTGTGAAGAACATCATCTTTGCTTTGACTTAATTTGTTATGCTAATTATTGCTTTTCTAATCAGGTGAAGTGCCATATGTCTGACATTTTTTGAACTTTTTTTCTGGTTCTAATAAAACCCCATGTCATTGCCAGCATGTGTGTAAATTTTTACCTCTTTATCTACATTATTCCGTGATTTATTAAGTTTTCAAATTTATACTGACTTTTTGATCACCCAATACATCAACGAAAAGAGCCTTTGAACTTACGATGTGGTCTACGAGGTCGTTAATATATTGTAAAAGCCACGGTTCTACGAGGGTTGGAGTTGCAACACTGCTGTGAGACGTTATGAAATGGAAACTCCTATTGTCGCTGATAGCACACGTTACTGACGTACCAACCTTACCTCCGAGCAAATGAACTCGCCTGTCCCCAGTCACCGGCGTGCGCACAATAGAGGGAAAAACAGTCACTTGTGAGAGAGCGGTCTCATGTCACGGTGTCTCTATGTTTTCGAAACAGGAATAACGGAGACCGTCAATGTACAGTATTACTGTTCGGTTTAGGAGTATCACATGCGACCAGCTTTGCGAAAGAAGCGGCAACAAGTTCTGCACGACAATGAGCGGGCGCATACAGCGCAAGCTGTGACTGCTCCATTCAGTCGATGGGACTGGAAAGAACTGTACTATCCACAATACTTCCCGGACTTAAATCTTTGTGATTTTGATTTGAATCCGAAGATGAAGGAACCACTTCGTGGCATTCGCTTCAGAACTGTTCTAGAGATTCGACAGGCAGTAGACCGCTCCATTCGCACCATCAACGGAACGGGCTCTGCTAACGGTATACTATGTACTACGCCTTCCACATAGCTGGAAACGGGCTCTACACAAAGCTGGTGACTACTTTAAGGTACAATAACAGGTGCAAACATGTAACGCTTTTGTATCAGTTGTGAATAAATACGAGGCACGTTTTTTTAGTTAGTTCCGTTTTGTTGTAGACACTAGTATTTCGCGCACATACCGCAACGAGCTCGTGCGTCGTGTATCGGCATGCCTTTGGAACAACTGTGCTCAGTTTCAGCTGTAGCTTACCTACACGGTTCCGTTCTGTGCTTTCAAAATGTTTAAGACTATCAACTCGCCCGCCGCATGTGAGGTTCGCTCAGTGATATGGTTTGTGTCACCAAGGAACCTGTCTGCTGCAGAAATTCATCGACAGATTTGCGAAGTGTACAGTCATACTGTTAATGCGTAAAGGCAAAGCGCATAATTGGGTACGAGATTTCAAAGATGATTATGATAACGTCCACGATGAGAACCGCTCCGGTCGTCCAGTTTCGATAACAGACGATTTGGAGATTTCAGCTGAAGCGAGGATTCGTGAGAACAGGATCTTCACAATAACAGGTCTCTCAAATGAATTTCCTGGCGTATCGAGATCAGTGCTTTACAAAATAGCAGTGAACTCTTGGTTTTCGCCGGCCGCGGTGATCGAGGAAACTGAGGTGCTTCAGTCACGTTCTGCACAGCCACTACGGTCAGGGGTTCGAATCCCCCTCGGGCGTGGATAAAATGTTCTAATGTTTGTAAAGCTTATGGGACTTACTACGGGGTCATCAGTCCCTAAACTTACAAACTACTTACGAACTAGGACGGCACAAATATCCATGCCCGAAGGGGGATTCGAACCCCCGACCGTAGTGGCCGTGCGGACCGTGACTGAAGCGCCTCAGTCCCCTCGGCCACCGCGGCCGGCGGGCATGGATATTTGTGCCGTCCTAGTTCGTAAGTAGTTCATAAGTAGTTTGTAAGTTTAGGGACTGATGACCCCGGCCGGCCGCGGTGGCCGAGGAGACTGAGGCGCTCCAGTCACGGTCTGCACGGCCACTACGGTTGGGGGTTCGAATCCCCCCTCGGGCATGGATATTTGTGCCGTCTTTAGTATAAGGTAGTTGAGAAGTAGTTTGTAAGTTTAGGGACTGATGACCCCGTCGTTAAGTCCCATAAGCTTGACAAACATTTGAACATCTTGGTTTTCGGAACAGGCGGCAATATTGTATGAAGATGGTATTTTAAAATTGGTTGAGAGGCGTGATAAGTGTTTGAATAAACTTGACAAGAGGAAAGTATTTACTTTCTGAAAATAAATTTACTTTTCTTAAAAAAACCTTTCGTTGTGTACTTCAAACGGAGCTTACTTAGAAATGCGCCTGGTAGTTACCATTACTTAAGTTCCAAACCTCGTATATCGAAAAAAAGTTCGTTGACATTATTTTGCAAAGCGTCGATTTTTTTTATTTTTACTAACGGAAATTTTTCTTAGATTTTCGACTCACATCGTAAATCGCCGACATTTTGTAAACTTACCAGCAGTTTTTTCCTACAGCACCGATGTTTTCGTTCTAGTTAGCCTTTCACTTTAGCACTGTGCATCTTTTTCGCTTTCCTGCTGCCAGTTTCAGACCCTTCAACATCACATTCGATAAAACGAAACGCGTCTGATGAAAATAGATCTATTATTGTAGTTGCCGAAGTGGAATAGCCGAGCGGTCTGAGGTGTCTTGCTTCGAAGTGCGCGGTTGCTCGGCGTCGGAGGTTAGATTTCGACCCCCTCCCCCCACCCGCCGCGCATGGGTGTGTGTGTTGTCCTTAGGCTAGCTAGTTCAGTTTATGACCATTATAGAACAAAACTTTTTCTGAAAATTTGAAAGGTAATATTTTTTTTTTTTTTTTTTTTTTTTTTTTTTTGCATCCCGTTTGACTTATATAGGCATGTAATATACTCAGAATTATTTTATGTTCATTTAACTTGGAAATGAAAGGAAGAAATGGGTGGTTGAGGTACAGACCACTTCCCATTTTCAATTGGGCTTACACTACTGTGGATGATGGTCATTTAAAATACCACCTTCTTATATCTGGAATAAACAACTAAAAATGGCATTTGGAATGCAAAGAAGACACAATTTATTAAATTATTTACTGAATTACAACAGTTGAACACATTATAATACTCAAACAATAAAACATTACTAAACACTATGAAATACTACAAAGTCCAGCGGTAAACTTGTTATTTAGAATGAAACGGATGAAAACAAGGAATGCAAAGAGTAATGGTCACTGTTTCGCGCTTATGGTAGGCGGGCAATATATCGACCACTGTCCCATAAAGGGTTAAGTCCCTTACATTTACAAACATTTGAAATTTTTTATTGTTGTTGCACAGACGGACGAATTACATCTTTCATAATTGTAAAGCAACTGCCAGTGTCATGGGCCACATGAAGAAATTTTCTATCTTTATTATTATTATTATTATTATTATTTGTCACATATCACTTCTTCCACCTGTGGCAAAGTTGGTGAACCCAGACTGCGCTGTGAGCGTGACGCATCGGCGTAACTGAAGGCCAGTCTCTTCCTTGCCCTGCTTCACCAACAAGCCGAGTGTTTTTCCCAAGTCAATGGAACGGCCATAGAGGTGGCACGGCTTTTATGGAATGGCGGTGAACTGCACGCGATACGATCGTATGAATAGGGCCCTAGCCGGGCGGTGGAAGAGGGGGAAAGCGTCCCACAAAAGCAGGCAGCGCGCGGTTCGTGTTGCCCTGGAACGCAATATGCGTGGCAGCGAGCGGCAATAAGCGGGCAAACAGTCGCACACCGCCCATGCAGCAGGCTGACCCGTAGCCGTTCTGTGCAGCAGGGCGGCCTACCCTGCCTCTGGAAGGCGAGGCTGCACTGCGGGTTGCTTTCCATTGCAGGCGAAAACGCAAAAGGAAGGCAGTCAGCTAACTACACTGGTGGCTGTTGGCCACTCTCTTCAGTGGCGGGTGCTCATTATGTACATATTAACATGTGGTGCCCCGCAAGGTTCCATCTCGGAGCCCTTACTTTTTCTTGTATAAAACAACGACCTTCCGTCGGTAACATTAACATATGCCAAGTTTGTTTTGCTTGCAGGTGACTCAGTTATTGCAATAAATACTGATTTAAATGTAGTCTGAAAAGTTAGTTAATGAAATTTTCCTAGATATTAATAAATGGTTCCTAGGGAATTCTGTGTCACATAACCTTGATAATAAAACATATTAAGACACTAAATGCAGTTCATAACTTCTACATCGTTATATATATACGCTAACACGAAACTGAGGGTACAGATTTTTAATATTAATCATACAATAAGGCCAATGGAACGTACATAATTCGAAAGGTTGTTTATCATAGATGTTGTGAATATAAAAATTACGTGTGCACGTAGCCGTTAAGAGTGGTAAAAAGAAAAAGAAATTTTAGAACGATACTCCAAATTCTCCATTCGTTTTGCCACTATATTAAAACCCATTGTAGGTGGCATATTGGTACAGGTAAAATTAGCTCAGTCATTTAGCGTATGGAGTTCAAATCTTATAGTCCCAAGTTCGAATTCCACTGCTGGCCCCCCGCCCCACCCCTATTTTCCTAATTCTTCGTAATGTTCATTTCTTAACTTTTAAATATAGTTTTTAAATATAATTAAACAATTCAGTTTATGAACGCAGTATTATATGACTTATTCTAGCACTACTTTACCTTTCCAGTTCCAAGGAACACAATTCCTAATTATTCCTGCATTTGCAATTACTATTAATAACTCTCAAGAACAAAAATTTGATAAAATTTGAGATTCTATTAAGAAAACCAGCAAGTAGAGTTCGATCCTTTGATAGTTTGAAATTTAATAATTGTGTACATAGAGAACAAGGACATTTAGCGAATGATGAAAGTATTTTTACGAAAAATATTGTTTTTACTGAAGTTTTGTAATGCTAAATTGTGAAAAAATATTAATTCCCTCATTTGTATCTTTCATTCTCTCATGTTTCCTCTTTGCCCTTTCTTTCGCCTGTTCTCATAGCATTTCCATAAAACCTATAAATTTGCAGTGCTCAATAAATTCCAATAACATTTTTAAAAAATTCATTTCCATGACTTTGCGAACACAACTGGACAAATTTCGACCACAGGCAATACTAGTCTGCGTAAATACTCTGCTAATCAACGTTACTACATGGCGGAGAGTTCATCGAACCGTTTGTACTATAGTTCTCTACCCTTCCATTCTCTGATACCGCGCGGTAAAAAGGAACACCTGAATCTTGCCGTTTTCGATCAGATTTCTCTTATTTTATTAAGATGATCATGCCTTCCCCCGTAGGTGGAGTGCTAACAAAATATGTTCGCATTCGGAAGAGATTTGTTTCGCAAATAAATCTCGTCGCAACGAATAAAACCTCTCTTTTAATGATTTCCACACCACCCGTGGATCATTTCAGTGACACCCTCCTCCCTACATCGTGATAATACAAAACGAGCTGCCTTTCTTGGAACTTTCTCTATATCAGCCGTCAGTCCCATTCGGTTGGGACCCCACAATGCGCAGCAATACTCCAAAATATGAGGCAGTTTCTTTGGTAGAACTGTGTTCTGCTAATGAAACGTAGCCTTTGGTTCGCCTTTCCTATAATATTTTCGTGCGTTCTTTCCAATTTAAGTTGTTCGTAATTGTAATTCCTAGGTATTTAGTTGGATTTACGGCCTTTACGTTTGAGTGATTTATCTTGTAAATGAAGATTTTACGGGTTTCTTTTAGTGCCCGTAGGGATGACTTCACAATTTTCATGTTTAGGGTTAGTTGCCAATTTTTGCATCATGCTAATATCTTTACTAATTCATTTTACAGCTGCTTTTGATCTTTTGGTGGCTTTGGGAATCGACAGATGACACCATCATCCGAAAACAGCTTAAGACAGCTCTAAGCTTGAAACATGTCTGTACAAATTCAATGATATTGTTTCGCCAGTCTTGTATCGATATTTGGATATAAAATGTTATATGAATTTCTTTGAATAACTACGTCTATGTTTTACTGTTTTGTATAAAATCTCTGTCAAAGACTATGTATGTGAGTATTAGTTGAAGATAAAGAGGGAGAGTCGGTGTGTAGCTCTTGTATTGATCGGGCGTGCTTTGGTGATCTGCTTTTGTATGAGCTGATGGAATAATTTTGAAATCTGATTTTCACAACACCTGTCTTTATAAGATTTTGTATCATTCATGTATGTATCAGTCTGAGAAGATTTCGTTGTTCTTCAATCATAAGGTAATGTAGTCATTACTGTTAATAATAATTGAGAAAGTTGAACTTCTTTACCTGTTTCACTTTTGTAGTTAGAAAGCTAACCCTTTTCCTTTCATTGAAAGTGATTGGCTATTAAAATCATAGCATAAAATTGACTAAGCTGAGTTTGATTAACATATTTCTTTATTAGTGTGACGTTTAATAATAATAGTGATTGTTGTGCAATACTACACAGATGAAAAAGATACTAAGTTTCTGCAATCAGTCAGTTAGTGAAATAAATTCTTGCAGTTGCATTATTAGAAAGTGGTTTGTGTTTTTCCATATTTCTCTCGCAGTCAAATTTATACTGTAGTCAGTGAGCCTTATGCAGACTACGTATTGTTCTTGCTGGATTCAAAATATTCGTTGCGCTTTCAATCAATTTAAACCCATTGTTTCCTAATTAACTGAGCAGGTATTAATATTATGGCGATAACTAAACAGAATTATAGTGTTAATGAATAAGAAAATATGTTAAACTAATCTATAATCAGCTTGATTGGAAAGTTAGTTATTGTGAGGGTTAATTACCAGCTGATGACAATTATTAATGCTGCATTTAACACAGATTAGTTTTGAATGAGTAGCTTTTGAAACAGACCTCCTTTAGCTGGCTCACTATTGCCAAATCCTTGTAGTGACCCTGTTTTTTCAATCAATAGAACAGCCTTACCAATATCCCATCAAACAACATACCATTTTAAGCTAAATCGTTTATGAAGATTAGGAACAGTAGGGCCCCTATAACACTTCCCTGGGGATCGCCAGACATCACTTCCGTTTCCCTCGATGACTTTCCGTCAATTACTGCGTACTGCGTCTTTTCTGACAGGAAACCGCAAATCAAATCGCACAACTTTGTTGATGATCCCTAAGCACGCAATTTGATAAGAAGACGCTTGTGAGGTACAGTGTCAAAAGCCTCGCAGAACTCTAGAAATATGGAACCCATTTGATACCCCTTGTCGACAGCACTCATCACATCATGTGCGTAAAGAGCTAACCGTGTTTCGCAAGAATGACAGTTTCTGAATCCGTGTTGATTACGGGTCTCTTCGAGACAGTTCATAAAGTTTGAGGAAAGTATATATTCTAAAACCATGCTGCAAACCGATGTCAATGATGAAGGCCTGTAATTTTGCGGATCACTCTTATTGCCTTTCATGGAGGAACCTGTGCAACTTTCCAGTCTTGGGGTACGGAACTTTTGTTGAGTGAGCAGCTGTATGTGATTGCACCAGCATACTCTGAAAGGAATTGTTAAACCATCTGCACCGCGAGACTTGCATTTGTTATTTAAGTTGCGGTTTGCTGTTGCTGTTTTATAAAAGGTTTCCAGCAAAAACGTTAATCTCCGAAAGTTGTTGACCGATTGCTTCGAAATTTTCCCAAAACGTTACATTGTAATACAGGAAGGACTTTGTAAGCCCATTTCTTCAGTATATGATATATAACCTACATATATGTAGCTTTTGCTATTATTTTAACGTTTCCCAGATCTAAAATGTGCCGTGTAAGGCACATGAGTAGATTGGCTACCCTGTGATCGATTTCGGCGTTGGCTTTCTTCCGCAAATACGAACTCTGATGGAGGAAAATGGGGACCTTTGGCGGTGGATTGGTCTGTGGACAGTCGGTTACGGGGCGAGCGAGAAAGAAGTGACCGCCGCGGTGGAGTAGCCGAGCGGTCTTAAGCGTCTCGCTGCGGAGCGCGCGGTTGCTCGCCGTGGAGGTTCGAGTCCTCCCTAGGGCATGGGTTTTTGTGTTGTCCGTAGGTTAGTTTACCTAGGTTTAGGTAGTTTGTAAGCTACGGACTGATGACCACGCAGTTTGGTCCGATAGATTTACAAACATTTGAACATTTAAAAGGAAGTGACAGCGTGGAGAAGGTTGTTGTTGTTTGCTGTTACACTGAGTACCGACACTAGTCAGTACGGGCAAGTGCAGGGGGTTACGCTTGATGATTGTGTTGGAAGACTGTACTGTCTTTCGTTTCCGGGGAGGAACTGCACGGAGACAAGTTTGGCCAAATCATACAGTGTATGTTGTCGGCGTGTATATTAAGGTTTATTAAGGTCCCGCCGGCGAATGATGTATTGACTTGTGGAAAGTGCGAGTGCCCCATGATATGGCATACAGCAATGCAGGTACTGTGATTGTGTTCGCGGCTTGAAATCGTCCCCAGCGATATGAAGTGTAACTTGCTGTGAGATGCGGTGGACATTTCTATATGGCTGAGCCACATTATGACTTTTAATGTCTGCTAAACTGTATGAACTGCTTGACATTTGGTTTTCGTTGGTTGATTTTGTTTGGGTGTGGTTCGTCGTTGATATGCTATACCTAACACCGATATTAATAGTGCGGTGTGCTAATTAACATTGAGCTGATGAAACTGTGATGACGTATTGTGGTGCACAGTGACAAAACATTAATACTAGTCTGTTGCAGGTACGTCATCTTGGAATATGTTGTTACAGTGTATGGCAGGAAGCTCAATGTATTTACTGAACTGAGTTATGAGGTCACCAAGGAGCTGGATAAGACTATAAAGGAAGCGAACGTTTCTCGCATCCTCTTTTCTGACCTAGATAAAATTCTGAGAGGGAAGCATACGTTTGTTTGAATTTAATAATTGTTTTAATTTTCATATTCTTGTATGATTGCTGTAGTGTATACTAGATTTGGAATTTGTTCAGTTGCCACATTATTGAAGTATTTGTAAATTGTCAAATGTTACATGGTCGGTTTTAAAATTAATAATGAAAGTAGTTAAGTAACTTATTAACGTCAAACGCCTTGATGAACAGCATCATTGCAGAGACGTTTTCTAATTTGTTTTCAACTTAACTATCAATAAATGTTAATAATTGTGGAAGACTGTAACTCAATCAATCGTTCCCACCTTTAATCGTGGCCCACATGTTATGCCATCACAAAAATTTATACAGATTCATATAATGACATAATTTTTTTTAAAAGAAATAGGTATATAGAGACATGCGCGTATTCTAGGGCTACGTCATCTAACAATTTCAAAGCATTCATTGAAAAACATTCGAAAATTCGTGGTTAAAAACATCTAAGTTTTGAGAATAAGTAAAAATACGAATTCGAAATATTGAAACATTTGGATCGTTTCAGGACACTGAAGTAAATTCAATGGCGAAGATGAAAATTTGTGCTGGGCCGGGGTACGAACTTTGATTTCCCGCTTGGGACCAGTGCTTTTCTTAACCAATTAGGCTATCCAGGACGCATCCCCTTCAACCAAACTTCTCAGCTTATAGCACACTACGATGGTAGCGCCGCTTGCCCTCTAGTTCCTCTTTGTGGCAGCCTGTACTGGATTCCGCAAGGGAAAGTCCGTAAAGAACTAATGGCTAGGGGGCACTATCATGTAGTCTGCTGCGAGTTGAGAATTTGGGTTGAAAGGGAAGCGTGCCTGGATAGCCTAATTGGTTAAGAAGAGCACTGGTCCCAGGCGGGAAATCAGGGTTCGTACCTCGGCCCAGCACAAATTTTCATCTTCGCCATTGAATTTACTTCAGTGTCCTGAAACGATCCAAATGTTTCAATATTTCGAATTCGTAAAATCACGACTGTTAATGTCTACCAATGGTGTCTGTTCTTGTAGACATGTCCGGTAAGAACAGACACCAAATCAATAAATTTGCTACCAACAGGTAATACACAAATGTAAAAGTTTCTTTCATCAAAATGGCCACGCATTATCCTCTAACAATGTGGCCGTCGGCAAAATGCCGAGATACAGGTGGACAACAAACAAGTCAGTGATGTAAGACAGGGTCCACGCATTGAAACGAACGTTGGCGCCAATAGTTTTCGCCCAACTAATGGATCGGTGAAATAGTATTGGAACTAACGTTGGCCCCAACCTATGTACGGCTCTGTTGCTCGTCGGTATTTTGACCAAACATCAAAGGACATGCGGCCAATATCGGTACGACGTTCACATGTTGGTGCCAACATTGTTTTATTTTGTCTTCCTTGTCTGCTCGTCTCGAAACTGTGTTTCCATGATCGTTTGTTCTTCGTCGCCGTTTATTTTACATTTTCAAAATGTCTTTGGAAGTCCGGTATTGCACTATAAAATTAATGGACAAAAAATTGGATGCAATATTGGTCTTATTCTTTAAAAAAGTTATTAGATGAAACGCTAAATGGGGTATTACACTATCATCCAATATTTTGTCAAAATTGCTTCAAAATGGCTTATGTCCAGCTGTTGTTTATACTACAGTTCCGTTGTGTCTGCAATTAGAAGGGAGTGAAAAAAAAGCTCATATAAACAGTGTATACTTGTAAAATTGTAGTTAATGAAGCAAGTTCTATTAAATAAAGTTTTAAATGTCAAAGAGGAGCCGGCCGCGGTGGCCGAGCCGTCTGCGGCGCGCCAGTCACGGTCTGCACGGCCACCACGGTCGGGGGTTCGAATCTCCCCTCGGGCATGGATATTCGTGCCGTCCTTAGTATTAGCTAGTTCATAAGTAGTTTGTAAGTTTAGGGACTGATGACCCCGTAGTTAAGTCTCATAAGCTTGACAAACTTTTTTTTTTTTTTTTTTTTTTTTTTTTTTTTTTTTGACAAAGAGGAAAATCTAAGTTGACGTCGTTAACAATGCAATGGGCGGGGAACCCGCAGGATATTGGGCTAAGCGAATTGACCTGACGGACTGTGAATTGGCCTTGTCACGTTTTATGCAACTTTCCATCTAATTTATACATTCTTACGAATTTTGTTGTTGTTAGAAAACACTACACAAACTTGCCACTAGTAACTATATTTACGAATACGAACAAACGCCATGTCAAACATAAGCCTCCAAATAAAACAGCTGTAGTGGCAAGGAGGCTGTACTACTTCTAGCGCTCCGAGTGGTCACATTTCTCACTGCAGGAAACAGAAAACGAGCGATTTCTTTGATCAAATATAATCCGAGGCCTTAGATTTGATGAAATATTGGACGAAATTCCCGTTACAGCACGTCCAATATTTCTTTGTCCAATCATTTCATAGTGTAATACCGGCCTAAGCAGTAGAGTTGTATCAGAGTCATTTGCGAAAGCAACTACAAAAAATGTAAATGTCACTGCAAAAGGGTTCAAATGTTCAAATGTTTGTTAAGCTTAAGGGACTTAACTACGGGGTCATCAGTCCCTAAACTTACAAACTACTTATGAACTACCTACAACTAAGGACGGCACAAATATCCATGCCCGAGGGGGGATTCGAACCCCCGACCGTAGTGGCCGTGCAGACCGTGACTGAAGCGCCTCAGTCCCCTCGGCCACCGCGGCCGGCCTGCAAAAGGGTGAAGTGTATACACAGGGTGAAGCAAAATTCGCTCATTCGGACTTCGCACCACGATTCCTGACATGCCAGAAATAGAAAAAAAAGTCTCTCAAAAAATTTCACCCTGCGCAAATTTCCGGCAGTAAACGGATTTCGAAGACTGAGATGGATGTGTGCCGCATACATCAGTGTGTTCCAGTATTACACGATTACACCAACACACTCCCATGGGATGTTGAAGGCGTCTTGAGGAGCAAGATGAGCATAGAAATTCATGCCCCGAAACGTCATTCAACGACGCTACGGAGAGTCCAAGTTACAGGCACCGGCGCTGGTGGCTAGACAGCCCCTCCACCAACTTCGACGCCTGTAGCGTCGTCGGATGACGTTTCCAGGCATGGGTTTCTATGCTTATTTTGTTCCTCAAGACGCCTGATACATCCTCTAGACCAGCGGTCGGTAACTAGCGGACCGCGGTCCAAATACGGACCGCGGAAGGAGAAAGACTGGACCGCCAAAAATATTTTGAAATTATACTCGAATTATTAAAAGAAAACCTTTTTCTGTTGATAACAATTTATGAGACCCACCCTTATATTGGCCCACTTTAGGTTACGGTAGTAACACTAAAAGTTGGCCTTTGGGATCGTCTTTTGACAGCTTGAAATTTAAATGAAAATAACGGATTAACCATTCATCTGACACGAAAATTGAATAACCGAATTTGTAGAGGAGAAAATTCTCTACACCTTTGTTCTCTTTTTTTCATATCTTGTATCGTTTGAGAGATATTTACAAAAATAACGGATTTTTGACACCCTCCATTGCATTAACGAAAACTAGCCGTTCGCAGATGTCACGTGATATTCCTCGTCCAGAACTCTCTCTGGCATACGCCATCTTGCGTTGCGTATTTGACGATTTTCTTATTGTAACCTACACGTTGTCATTTCAAAGCAATGGCGCACTGAAGAATAAGCAAAAACACGTCGTTCTTCGTACGATAAATGATAATCTAGTGTCTACAAATTCCATATTAGCATCAGTTAATAACGACCATCAATAGTAGAGGCTTAAAGAGCACAGCTTCTGGTTTTTAGTTATAGCATAGTGGGCTATGCGTTGTGATGTGGCGTTTTTTGTTTTTTTTTTTTTTTTTTTTTTTTTGTTTTTTTTTTTTTTTTCCTTGAAGGGTTTAAGACACTTTTCTTAAATAATTTTTTTATTATTTAGATTATTATTTTGGTCCAAAATGTTTGCAAAAACAAATAACACTACAAATTTAAAATGGCCTTAAAACACGTCAGTGCGATTTTTTCTAGCATTTTACAATTAACTTCTGAATAATTGGAACCCTTAATGACTATTAAAGGTAGATTTAAAGAATATCACAATGTGCATCGCCGCGGAGTGCACTGAAGAGCGTACGGCTGAACGGAGCAAGCTGGCCGGTGATCCACATAAAAGTTCTGCACACACGAATGCAGCACCAGAACTTTATTTTATGAACAACGAAATTCTACGTATATAAATCGACTTCATACCAACTCTGACAATCTCTGATACCTCTATTTAAGCGGTCAGGGAATATCAATTTAAACACCATTTCGTGCTCCCAACGAACGAAAGCCAGGAGCTACTTTGCAAAATAACAAAAGTATTTTTTTTTTCTTTTTTTTCCATGCGTTCTATTTCACATCTATCGTATTTGATACTAGCTGAAAACCCGGTGTTTATTTATTTATTCCTGCCATTTCTAGGTATATACTCATATGTATCAGGGCTGTATGTCTGTAAAATCTCCTAGGAATACAATTAGTAGTAAAGAAGTAGTAGATTAAAACGTGGTGCGTGATGGGACAGTTTTCCAAGAACGTTACCATTTGTGTGTTCATATCTCATGAACTACGTGTGCTACTGTGATACAATTTAGAAGCTACATTCTACTATATATGTGTATACTGTCTGTAAAATGTCCTGTCGCTACATTTTGTAGTGTTCAAATTATAAATTTAACGTCATATCGAGAGCCGTAGTTTTACTCCATAAACAGCGGAAAAGTAGTAAGCGAGAAACGGTTTTCCTTTCATCATTTCACTGTGGTTGCCAGCGAGAAAAAGTTTAATAAAGGTTTTAAATTATCTTTAAAGTTTGTTGCAAGTCGCTAAGTACTGTCATTCTCATACAGTGTATTTGAAACTCTCGCCGCATTATATGGCACTTTTTGCGATGTCTATTGGTTATGACGTAATATATTTTGAACCATGTGCTGCATGTGATTCTTAACCATGCAGTAATTGTTACCTCACGGTAATGAATCTGTGTGCCAAATTTCGTTGAAATCGGTTCAATGGTTTAGGAGAAAATGAGCAGCATTGTCGCAAAATTCAGCAGTTTTTCGCACATCTCTTATTTTTATTTTATTATATATTTGTTTTTTTCTGTTCCATAGGACCCACTTGAGGAGTAAGACTCCATGGTCATGGAACAAGTCAATACATTGTTACACAAGAATGGTAATAGAAAAATTTTAAGTAGTCCTTTGCACACGACAATCTTAAGACAAAGTGAAAAGAATCAATAAAGAAAAAATGAATTAGCTTAATTGTTTAACTTTTCTAGGAGCTCCTCGACAGAATAAAAGGAGTGAGCGACGAGGTAACTCTTCAATTTAGATTTGAAAGCATGTGGATTAGTGCTAAGATTCTTTAGTTCTTGTGGCAGCTTATTGAAAATGGATGCCGCAGAATACTGCACCCCTTTCTGCACAAGTGTTAAGGTGGTGTGGTGCAAATGTAGATTAGACATCTGCCTAGTATTCACCGAGTGAAAGCTACTAACTCGTGGGAATAAGCTGATATTATTAACAACAAAAGACATTAAAGAAAAAACGTATTGTGACGCCAGAGTCAAAATTACCAGACTACTGAAAAGGGGTCGACATGACGCTCGCGAACTTACAACAGATATTGCTCGAACCGCCCGTTTTTGAGCCCGTTTTTGCATCAGGCGAGTTACCCCAAAAAACAATGCCGTACGTCATAAGTGAGTGAAAGTAAGCGAAATAGACTACTTTTCGTGTTGAAAAATCACTTATCTCAGATATTGTTCTAATGGTAAATACAGCAGAATTTAGTTTTGGAACAAGATCATGAACATGGGCTTTCCATGACAGCTTACTGTCTATATGAACACCTAGAAATTTGAACTGTTCAGTCTCACTTATCACATGCCCATTATGTCTAATCATAATGTCAGATTTCGTCAAATTATGTGTTAGAAATTGTAAAAACTGAGTTTTACTGTGATTTAACATCAACTTGTTTTCTATTAGCCATGAACTTATCTCTTGAACTGCATTATTTGATACTGTGTCAATATTACGAGCAACATCCTTCACTACCAAGCTGGTATCATCAGCAAACAAAAATATTTTGCAATCACCTGTTATACTCGAAGGCATATCATTTATATAAATTGTTTATGGCGTCATAAAATGTTCAAATGTTTGTTAAGTTTAAGGGACTTAACTACGGGGTCATCAGTCCCTAAACTTACAAACTACTTATGAACTACCTACAACTAAGGACGGCACAAATATCCATGCCCGAGGGGGGATTCGAACCCCCGACCGTAGTGGCCGTGCAGACCGTGAATGAAGCGCCTCAGTCCCCTCGGCCACCGCGGCCGGATATGACGTCATATCTCGTGAACTATATATCGTATGTGATTCGTACACATACGGCGACCGTCCTCATGAATTGAAGCTTACGTGTACAAAATTTCATGAAGGTTGGAACAAAACTATAGATTTGTATGCAACACGTACAAACATACGGACACACTGCTTTATATATTAGAAGATTAGTTTGAGAGTGAAAATTAAAATAAAAAAATTGTGAGAATATTACTTTTTCTGGATTTTTGAATATAAATATCTCTGTCTGTTGTGTTTCATATAATTTTGTGAATAAAAAGTAAAATAGAAAATTAAGAAGGAATATGAGATTTTACTTGTAGACCTCGACAAAAATTTTCAATAGTATCCGGACCCGATCTAAGATTACTTGCCGACCTCTGCTCTAGACGTTTGTTTGTATAATTCTGTGATTCTGTAACACACTATGGAACACAACCCATCGCAGTCAAATTCAAATGTTCAAATATTTGTAAAGCTATGGGAGTTAACTACTTTGGTTACTAGTCCCTAGGCTTACAAACTAATTAATCCTTTCAGTCCCACATTAGGAAATCGACTTTGGAAAAATTAAAATTCGGTTTTTTCTGTATTAATACAAAGCAATAAATATCAAAATATGTGTTTTAAAATTTTTGGTCGAACTATTCATTTTTTATGTAATGTAATTCATGCACAACACAGGCGTTTGTATCGAGGTATTTTATTACTTGGATGTTATTTTGTTGATAGTTAACACTACCAGTTCAGTAATGCTAGCATAATCTTTGCCACAGCACCAAAGACTAGACGATTGACTGATGGAATAAAATAAAGGGAACCACACTCACGCTCACACTCTCAGCCACGTACAGACGGCAACGCAACACAACCTCCAAGATGGACAGATTAATGGCTCAGTAGTGTCTACACGCAGTACCGAGCGGAAAAATGTCGTACTAAAAGCATTTTGTTCATCAACAAAAATTCACATTAATTTTGACAACATTGTTACCTACTGGCAGCAGAACAGCCCATGACAGCCCAGCCCAGCCGAGTGCAGCACTGGCCACATGGGCTACTTGTAATTCCGAAGATCACCTACATCAGGTCGAAACCGGTTAATTGAAACTGTTAATTTCTGCCATCAAGACTGTTTTTTGTATATTGAACAAAAATGCAACTTTAAGGACTGATGCACACAATACGGTATAAATGAACTTTTAATACGTTATTGTCCAGGAACAACACTGGGAATGAAAGGGTTAAACTAAGGTAAACTAACCGAAGAACACACACACACACACTCACTCATGCTCAAGGGATGACTCGAACCTCCGAGGGCGGGCAACCGCGCGCTCCTGAGCAAGGCGCCTTAGAATGTCAGACACTCCACCTCGGCCCATCTCAGTCTTCGACATATATTTGTTGCTGGAAGTATACGCAGGACGAAATTTTCTGATATACATTTTTTAATTGCTGACATGTGAGGAATCGCCTGTGAGATCAGAGGACGCGAATTTCGGTTCACCCTTTATAACAAGGAAATATAAACTTTTCAAATTTAATGGTGCTATAGACGCATTCGGTCAATGAGTGCCATTAACAATACCCAACTTCTAGCACTACCATTGATACGAGTTACATGGTTATTTTAAAAATAAACTCTTGGCTTTTGAAACTGTCTCTTGTAGCAAGAAATAGAAGCGTCACTGCCAAAAGAACTTTAGCGGATGTAGCTTCGCTCCGAAACGTATCTTTCTTTTTTATTTTGAGTCCAATAATTTGAAGAAGCAGCTCTAAATTTTAATAATGTCTATCGATTTCTCGTAAAATATTTTCAAATTTACTGATTGGGGTATATGCAGTATGAAGTGATACAACACACTCCATCACCTTCGTTTACATTGTTTCCTCCTTTTGTTCTGCAATGAAAAAATGTAATTATTCACCCCCAAAACTGCCAACGCATCGGGCACAATCTGTTCGTCAGATATGTTTACGTTGGCTCCAATGTGTGAACACTGTCGCAGAAATACTGACCAATGTTGGTGCCACTGTTGGCACCAATGTGTGGACGCGGGTAACGCAGTGACTGGTTAGTTTACCGCCAATGAGTACTGGGGAGGGGGGGGAGGGGAGGGATTTGAATAGAATAACACTCCAACCCTAATATGGGGTGTAGGGCTAGTATGACGATACGTAAAGGAACAGTTCATCACTGTAAAGTTTCATAACCGGAAAAGTCACTATTGAAACATTCCAAGCTGTCACCAATGGATTTATTTACTTTATCTCCCCATGTTCGGAGGACATTTTTGAGGAGTATCGCTGCTTCTTTGAATGTCTGTATCAAAACCTGGGTCATTAATAACTACAGCCAATTCCAATTCCGGTGTTCCCGTCACATGTTTTGAATATTGGAACCCCATCCGCCGTTATCGTTTTCAAGGCACTCTTACAAAAGAAAGAGACGAACGATGGCATTAAACCAGTAAGCAGACTGGTGACGAATATAACGTAACACTATCCCTACACGGGACAGTCGTCATCGTCGTCGACTAATATCGTAACCGGGCTTTTATTTCTCTCCTAATATTTCCCTTATAGCGGTCCAGTCATGGAACTGTTTTAGTTGGCTTTGTAGACCAAACCTAGCGTGGAACATGCGACCGCAGACATTACAAGTAATAGAAGGTGGAGGACGTGGCTGCGCCTGGAGCAGTGTGCGTCTCTGGCGTTTGCCATTCTCCGGTCGTCAACGTTCCTGCTCAAAACAGCAAGTAGATGACCGCCAGAGACTGCCATCTTCTGCAGTGAGACGGATCGATGTTCAAGGTCTTTGGACTTTTTTGTATCGATCCCTATGGCGTTTTAGAGCGGTACCTCGTGGCCTTGTACCTGTGCTCACTTCAGCGTACAGCATTTGATGTGGATGTCTTTCATTTCCCATCCGCTGGACACATCCAACCCATCTGAGTTGAATTGTAAGATGTATCGTAGACCCAACGTGACTTGAGCCATTTGAAGCATTCGGCCAAGTACTCTTGATCGCGATATATCTAATTAATTAAATATGCAAATGATATGTGATAGAATAAATTATGTATTTATAGATCTGATAAATTTGGGTCGCCACTATGTTTTACAAAACATAGAAAATATATTCCTGACCTAACTCAACAGTGGCGTACCAGAGCAAGGCCAAGAAATAATAATAATAATAAAATTCTATCAGGAATCAATTTATAAAAAGATAGTCAGATCATTCCCCATACTGCCAATAGAAACAAAATATTTTCCCTCCAAAATGGTGACTGGGGTTAGAGAAATAAGGCTATACAAAATTGGTAAAAATGACATATGTACAACCTAACCAAATACAATTGTATGTGACTAGATGTCACACTCTGATTGCAAAAAATTTAATAAAAAGAGTTCAAATATCTCTAAAATGACATATACACTCGTACAAATAAAATTGAAAATTAATTCAAATGAGTGGATGTATCGTTCAGGAGTCTATCATTGAAAGTCAATGAAGTCAATGTAGAAATAGACCTTGTTTTCTCATCCCAACCAGAGTGAAAAGAAAGAAGGTGGCTACAGCAAATGATCCCATTAGTAACGAAAAGCTGAATCATAACCAGAACTAGAGCAGCGCAAGCAAATACTATACCAAACACTGGGTGACAGTCGTGCAGCAGCGGCGTCGATGTCAGAAGTCTGGTGCAGCAGCTGTGGAATCTATCCGCGAAAATACTATAATAATTAAGCAACAACAAATAGGCAAAGTGTGGTCACAACCAGCGAAACAACACTCTGAAAACACGGATACACGCAAACTGCAACTGCGGTGTCCAACTTGACAATGATACGATGCGCGCAAGAGCGGAGGCTACCGTTTTTCTACATCTACATACATACTCCGCAATTCACCGTAAGGTGCGTGGCGGAGGGTACACCGTACCACTACTAGGCATTTCCTTTCCTATTCCACTCCCAAATTGAACGAGGAAAAAAAGAATGCCTATATGCCTCCGTACGAGCCCTAATTTCTCTTATCTTGTCTTTGTGATCCTTACGCGAAATGTAAGTAGGCGGCAGCAAGATCTTACTACACTCAGCTTCAAATTCCGGCCCTCTAAATTTACTTAACAGAAATTCACGAAAAGAACGTCGTCTTTCCTCCAGCGATCCCCAATTGAGTTGCCGGAGCATTTCCGAGACACTCGCGCATTGGTTGAACCTACCGGTAACAAACCTAGCCGCTCGCCTCTGAACCGCCTCTATGTCCTCCTTCAAACCGATCTGCTGCGGGTCCCAAACACTTGAGCAATACTCAAGACGTGGTCGTACAAGCGTTTTATACGCGGTCTCCTTTACAGGTGAAGTACATCTTCCCAAAATTCTCCCAATAAACCGAAGTCGGCTGTCTGCCTTACTCACAACTGTCCTTACATGCTCGTTCCAATTCATATCGCTCTGCAATGTTACGCCTAGATATTTGAACGACGCGACCGCATCAAGAAGCTCACCACTGATGCTGTATTCGAACATTATAGGATTGTTTTTTCTACTCATGCGCATCACCTTACATTTTTCTACATTGAGAGCTAGCTGCCATTCTTCGCACCAACTAGAAATTTTGTCTAAGTCAACCTGTATGCTATTACAGTCAGTTACAGACGACACCCTCCCATACACCACAGCATCATCAGCAAACAGCCGCAAATTACAACTTACTCTGTCCATCAGATCATTTATTTGGCGGCGGAGCCTCACCGAGTCCCCCCTAAAAACTCAAAAACTCATCTCCACAGCTCAGACCACCCGAGCACGCGACCACGCCTTACTCATCAAAGAACCAGTCTCATCGACCCGCTAATGGCCTTCCCAATCAGAATGCATGGCTGCACGTTGCATACAACAAAAATGAGAAAAAGTAGCAACGACAGCCAATCGCGGGGTTTGCCGCCAATGGCTCTTTAACCTCCTCCCAACACACACAGCTTTCTCACGCCAAGTAATGCGTAAGTCACGTACGCCCGTGCAATACTAGGAAATTCTTTGGGAACTATCAGTAGTCGGCATCTTGGCGCCTATTTTTACTACTGCCGGCGATACTGTCCTGCTTTGCCAGACAGATTTCACTTCGCAGAGACGCGAACTTGAAGCGTCCTGCCATTTGTTAAATCGTAAACTATGCTACCTGCTACTGACAGTTTAGGGACGGAAAGAAAGCATGGCGTCCGGCAAACATCAAACGTTTTTTCTCTCCTGCTCGCACAGCCAAAGAAACACCACAGCGCCAGACAGGCGGCGGTCGCCCTAAACAGCTAACGCATTGTGCGAGCTCACACTGGATATCGCAGGTAACCGGCGGTCAGTCGTGTCGCCATGCGAAACTGGCCGGCCCACCCCAATGTAGTATAGGGACCCCTTGGGTGGCCAGATATCTCTGAAACCCTGATTCCTGTGACCTAGCCAACCGCCCAAGAGCCCTGCTCTACAACGCCGACTCGACAGTAAGGAAAGAATTTGAAATCAGAAGCACTACATGAAAAAGAATAACTAAATAAACCAATAAACCGGAATCCTAATGCAATTCTCCCAACCCATAGAAGAATATAGAAGTCAGGAAATATGTAAAAATAAGTTCATTTCATGCAACGAAAATCAAAATTAAGCAATTAAAATAATAAAGAGACACATGAAGAGAGAAATTGAAAGACAAAAATGACCACCACCTTTCACGATGATGAGAGCTTCTATGCTGTTCATTTTTGCTTTCTCAAGAATAGTAGTAATTGATATAAAGAAATCCCATTTTATATTAATGATACATCTTAGTTTCTGTTGGTTGAATAATTCCAGCTCCGTCAGATCACAGGTTTCGCAGCTATAGAGGAAGGTAGAAATGACAATAGCTTGATACACCATCAGTCTGGTGTATAGTGTTAGGTTTTTATTCACGAAAACACGTTTTGTGAGACGACCAAATCCTACATGGGCAGCACGTATTCTATTCTACACATCGTTTTCAGTCGAGCATTTAGATGACAGTATCCTTCCTAGATAAAGGATATGGTCCGCTTGTTCCAAGGTTATCAGAAATGGATAAATTGAAATCGGGAAGGGAAGAGCCAGGAACTGGTTGTGCAAGCACCTTAGTCTTTGGAATATTGATAGAGAGGCCGAATCGTTCGTATGCCTTGCTCAAATGGTTAAGGCTCCTGCAACTTTTCCGATGGACATCAACAGGCTGAAAAACGTACATGATGTTGTAGGATAGGTTGTATTGGGTAAAAAATTGTTACAAAAATAATACCGATACGTTGCGACGTATCAATTTCAAATCAACCAAGCCAAATTCATGCAGGTGTCAAATAATTCCACAAGACCTGCCTGCTATTTTACATATATTACATTACATACATTACATAGAGATATTTACAATTATTTTCGATCATTGTCCCCTTGCAGATATGCACCCCAAAAACATAGCACTATACATAGCAAATATAATTAAAATTAATATTATAATACGATAACAAATATTGAAAGCTAGGTTGTACAAATAATATTAACACTGAAAATGAACGTGTGTAATATCTCGAGGATAGTGTAATCCAGTGTTTAACAACATGTGCGTCGCGACCGTCCGGGGTTCGCATAGTGCGGTGGAGTAGCCGAGCGGTCTAAAGCGTCTCTCTGCGGAGCGTGCGGTTGCTCGCCGTGGAGGTTCGAGTCCCTGGGGCATGGGTGTGTGTGTTTGTCCTTAGGCTAGTTCACCTAGGTTTAAGTAGTTTGTAACCTACGGACTGATGACCACGCAGTTTGGTCCGATAGATTTACAAACATTTGATTTGGTTCGCATAGTCATGCTCATTGTGTGTGTGGAGGGGGGGGGGGAGTCACCATCACAGGAGGAGTTGGTGGCACAGTAAAATAACTAGGGAGTTTAGTAATACAAGAGCGTAAGCCCTGAGGGATATTTATTCAATACACTCCTGGCCATTAAAATTGCCACTCCACGAAGATGACGTGCTACAGAAGCGAAATTCAGCCGACAGGAAGAAGATGCTCTGATATGCAAATGGTTAACTTTTCAGAGCATTCACACAAGGTTGGCGCCGGTGGCGACACCTACAACGTGCTGACACGAGGTAAGTTTCCAATCGTTTTCTCATACACAAAGAGCAGTTGACCGGCGTTGCCTGGTTGAAACGTTATAGTGATGTCTCGTGTGAGGAGGAGAAATGCGTACCATCACGTTTCCGACTTTGATAAAGGCCGGATTGTAGCCTATCGCGATTGTGTTTTATCGTATCGCGACATTGCTGCTCGCGTTGGTCGCGATCCAATGACTGTTAGCAGAATATGGAATCAGGGGGTTCAGGAGGGCAATACGGAACGCCATGCGGCAACCCAACGGCCTCGTATCACTAGCAGTCGAGATGACAGGCATCTTATACGCATGGCTGTAACGGATCTTGCAACCACGTCTCGATCCCTGAGTCAACAGATGGGGACGTTTGCAAGACAACAACCATCTGCACGAACAGTTCGACAACGTTTGCATGGACTAACAGCTTGGAGACCATGGCTGCGGTTACCCTTAACGCTGCATCACAGACAGGAGCGCCTGCGATGGTGTACACGAATGGCAATACGTCATTTTTCGGATGAATCCAGGCTCTGTTTACAGCATCATGATGGTCGCATCCGTGTTAGGCGACATCGTGGGGAACGCACACTGGAAGCGTGTATCCGTCATCGCCATACTGGCGTATCATCCGGTGTGATGGTATGGGATGCCATTGGTTACACGTCTCGGTCACCTCTTGTTAGCATTGACGGCACTTTGAACAGTGGCCGTTACATTTTAGATGTGTTACGACCCGTAGCTCTACCCTTCATTCGACCCCTGCGTATTGTTTTAGTTTCTATTTCTTGAATATTAAATTTTGGTACTTGAAATTATATTTATGATCGTTGTTTTTCTTTTTTATTCTTTTGAGATGAGGATTATTACCTTATTAATTGTTCTTGCAGCTAGAACACAATGGTATCCTCGAGATATTACACACGCTCATTTTCAGTATTAATATTATTTGCACATCCTAGTTTTCAATATTTGTTATCATATTATAATATTAATTTTAATTATATTTGATATGTACAGTGCTATGTGTTTTAGGTGAATATCTGCAAGGGGACGATGAGCGAAAATAATTGTAAGATACCTCTATGTAATGTATATAATGTAACATATGTAAATATATATAACTTCCGGACTTCCAGCAGCTACCCTACAATTCCGCAGGATAATGCAGACTGCATGTTGCAGGTCCTGTACGGGCCTTTCTGGATACGGAAAATGTTCGACTGTTGCCATGGCCAGCACATTCTCCAGATCTCTCAACAATTGAAAACGTCTGGTCAATGGTAAACTGTAAACTGTTTTCAGAAAGCAAACTTTGGGGACCAGGGCGTGAACGGGCTGCATTTTCATACCTTATTTTCGGTGCACACTACTCTTGATCTACAATGCGGAGGAAGTTGCGATTTTGTATCAGCACTGAATGACATTAACTCAAGCTTTAGTACGAAATTTAATGAAATATGTTATATTTTTAATAATTACAATATTTTGCCTAATCCACGTTTTTATAATACGCGTTCGCTTTCTGGAACCATTTTCTGATGCATCATCGGTCTAACAGCATTTAGACTGTGGCAGACTGCTGTCAACATTGTAGCAACACATTATGCCTCTTGTTTTGTAGCTTGGAGTATATATGAGGAAATAGAAAAACCCTTATTGCACTTCATTACTATTTTGACGAAAAAGTATCGTTAAAATTATATACATAATGACAAACATAAATGATTTCTGCAATGTATTAGGCATAATACAAAGATACTGTACCATTCTTCAATTGGGAGAAATTTGGTGAATATAGCTAAAACCATAATGAAGATGTATGTACCTAATCTTCGGAAAATTTGGTTTCGAGAAAATGAGAAAAGAATGTGTACAGTATTTCTGACTCACCGTATGAATCTTTCAGAAAAATCCAATGGCACGGTCTTGCTGGCCAGCTACCTCTTTGACCTCTGCAGACTTTTTCAGGTGTCTTGTTCTTACTGTAGAGTCTTTAGTGATGGCTTCCGCAGCCCTTTCAGCATCAAACTAGTCGCTGACGATCTAGGCAGAGAAACTATCATATTATTTCCTGGTTGGATGCCTAATTTGTCCATTACTTTTGTCCTTTTAATTACTCCATCACTGAAACAGATAACATTATCCTTCACACATGTATTGAGTACTGTCCATTAGACTTGCGCATAATAGTTCGCGATCGGGAGAGCTCACTTTAGTTCGCGGCTCTGCGTCGAACTGGTTCGTTCTTTTAGTTCGACCACTCCCAGTGACGGCTAAGCGGCGTGGTCTGCGCATGCAGGTCGAGGGAGAAGTTCCCCCACCTAGCTGCTTCATGTGCTTGCTGCATGAGCCGCTAACGATATAACGTAAACCAATAGAAACAGTTTTTGGATAATTTCTCGCATTTAAGTATAGTGTTATCTCTATATCTTGGCATTATGCAATTTATTAGTCAGATATTGCAGAGTGCAATATACTTCAAAACAGAAGTTTTGTAGAACTGAACTACGTAATCTAGCAGGCAGACGCTCACCTCGAAATGGCTCTCATCAGCAGAAGGCAAACACGTGATTTTTTAATTCTGCTGCGCGCCCTCCCGCTGTTGCCCGTCGGTCTTCGGAAAAGAATCCAACGAACTAATAGACCGCGACCGGTAACGCATATTTTACTTCGCGACCGATCGCGCATATTTTAGTTCGCGACCGATCGTGCATATTTTAGTTCGCGACTGGTCATGCATATTTTAGTTCGCGACCGCTCGCGCATATTTTAGTTCGCGACCGGTAGCTCTCCTTTTAGTTCGCAGCTCGGCCGCGAAGTAGGTCGCTCTTTTTAGTTCGTCCGCTATTTTTTGGCTTTTGCTACCGCTACTGAAAGAGCTCTTTCTTTTGTTATGACAGTTTTTTTATATAATGATCAGTGTTGCCCAAGCGAGTGCTATTACCCGTATTTTTGGGCAATGTCTATGAATCTACAGCTGAGTTGCATCTCAGCTCGAAATGACGGTAACCGGCAGAAGGGAATCACGCGATTCTGTGCGCTCTCGCGTCCTCTCGCTATTCCCCGTCAGTCTTCGGAAAAGGAGCAGACGAACTAAGAGGCGAGGGATTTGCGAACTAGTTCGCATAGTTCGCCTGTGGGAGCGCTCTCCCGAACTAGTTCGTTCGCGAACTACACAAGACTACTTTGGCCCCGCTCCCTCCCTACTTCCCCACTCCCATGACGTCACTGCGGTACAGTCACAGGTGGTCAGTGGCTGAGCTGAGCGCTGCTTTGTTTTGTGTTCCGCGCAATTGTTAAAATAAATGTGTGCTAGCAAACATTAAGGACGGCACAAATATCCATGCCCCAGGGGTGATTAGAATCCCTGACCGTAGTAACCGTGCAGACCGTAACTGGTGCACTGCAGTCCCCTCGGCCACCGCGCCCGGTCGCGTTCTTGTGTTTCGTAAGTGTTCTGTGTAGTGTGATGTCATTGAGTTACAGTTCTTACAATGGTTAGTTGTTGTATTGCGATGTGTAAAAAAGATTCACGAAAATCGAATGGGGTTGTTTACCACACGTTCCCTAGTAATCCTTCCATGATTTTTAAATGGCAGGTTAAAAGTAAACGAGCGGATCAAATACATATAAAAAATGCTAGAATTTGCAGCGATCGCTTTATTGCCAGGGATTATGAAGACGACATGAAAAACAGAATTCTTGGTTTACCTTACAAGAAAATCCTCAAAAAACTTGCGGTTTCATCTGTTAACATTTTTAATGTGACTACTGATAATTCCTACATACACCTAAGAAATGAAAGGCACAACAAAAGGATTAGAAAGATAGCGATGGAACATCTTAAAACAATAAGTTCTAAAAAATTAAGATTATCTGAAAGTGTTGTACAAAACACTGCGGAAAATATAAATGATGCAAATATGGCAAACAATAATCACCGTGATGCAGCTGCAGACTGTGGTGAAGAAGACTCGCCTAAATGTTTGAGTTGCTTTGAAAGGCAAAAGAAAATAGAATCACTTGAAAGTTCAATGCGAGCTATCAAATGTGAACTACAAATAGCTAAAACGAAATTTAAAGCAAACGCTAAAAAGCTTAAGCGGAATTTAAGAAGTAAGGCTAATTTAAAAATGGTCTAGAGTAAACAGAAAACAGTTACAAACACGAAATGTCGTGAATAATGTCACATATTTCTCAACAATGTAAAAAAGTTTTTTTACGGAGCACCAGATTAAAGCTATTAAAGCGAACGAAATAAAGCTAATGAAATGGAATTCTGACGACATTTCGAGAGCCATATTTTTCAGAGCTTTAATTCAAACATGTGAATTTTTGCGGCAAAAAAAAGTCTTTTTCGCTTCCTTCTCCATCAATTCTGAAAAGGTGGTGCAGGAAGTGCCAATGTAACCCTGGTATTTTAAAGAACGTTTTAACATTAATATCTAAAAGTTCAGAAACTATGAGTGAACTTGAACGAACGTGTGTCGTTCTTAGCTTTGATGAGATGCACATTGATTCTAAAATAAGCTAGGACGCAGGTCTACATCAAGCATTGGGCCAATTCTCGAAAGTCCAGGTACTTTTGGCTAGAGGATTAGTTTCACCATGGAAGCAGCCTGTGTATTACTCCTTTGATACAACAATGACCAAAGCTGTTATGTTTCATATCATTCAACAGTTGGACAAATGTAATTTAATAGTAGCGGCAGTTGTATCTGATTTAGGACGCTGTAATACACTGCACATATTTGGAGAGAGATGTTTCCAAGTGTATGTCCGGAAGCAATTAAGTTTTCACAAAGCTAGAATAAAAACTAAAATATTAGAATTAGAAATAAAATAGAAAAACTAAAATATTAGAATTAGAGATCTTAATAGGAAAAATAAGATGACAGACAATCGCAAAAGTAATCAAAAAATGAGCAAATAGTTGAAATCATGGAATAAGCAGTATAAGGATTATTATGCAATATATGTACCGCATATATAATAATAAATTCATTTTCACCATAAATGTTGACATTTCATTCTACTTGCCGTCAACTCAAAATCACGTGTAAGATATACTGAAAACAATCACCGTTAAAACAGTGGTTACAGCTTAGCGCTGCCGCGCGACGCGGTGCATGTACCGCCATGACGTCACAGCAACAACGGGCCGGGGCTACGTCCAGCGGCCCTTGACTGTCTATCCAACAAACACTGTTATCGGTACTCATTGCAACACTCAGGTATTGAAACTCTTATTAGGGCTTAGTGTACGGCGATGTAGTCATTTGCTAAGTAATTTTTATCGGCAAGGCCCCTGTATATTGGCTTTATTGTTTCCATGACTGTGGCAGTTATGGAATGTTTATGGTGATATTCCTTACCTGAAGCATCAGCGTGGCCAGTGTGCAGATATTTGCTCAAAGAGCGTTTAAGACAATAATAACTATTTAAAAGTAAATAAACAATACATTTTTGGAAACGGGAGAAATTTGTCTTTCAAATGGAGGCAAAAAAATCGATTTTTCATTTTCACGTCCATGTCCCCTTAAAGAAAATTACGCAGTAAGTAAATCTGAAACATTCTAAGAAAAGATCTACTTCTTTACAAATTGTCTATACAGTGGGAACTTTCTCAATTAGCATAATTCGCTTCTGAGTCTTGTCTGAAACACTCGTTAAGCAAAACTTATTGTTCTGCCGGGAAAAAATTGTGAAAATAGGATAATGTGTTTCATTTAAAAGATAGCTGAAAGAAAAGAAAAAAGATTAGTTTCCATCGAGATTACGTAGTTTTGTTACTGTTTATGAAGAGGGTGTGGGGGTGGAGAAATCGCCAGAATATATTTGGAAGAGGTCCCCAGAATATTTTTACTTGTTGGAAGGGGTCACATATTCGAAAAAATTGAAAAACCCTGGTGTAATCAAACGAACTAATGGATTATGTTGAAAGTCACCCATAAAAATCGAAGGAAAGTGAAATTAGCAATGAAAAAATTGAAAAACACCGGTGTAATCAAACGAACTAATGGATTCTGTTTGTTGAAAGTCACCCATAAAAATCGAAGGAAAGTGAAATTAGCAATGAAAAAATTGAAAAACACCGGTGTAATCAAACGAACTAATGGATTCTGTATGTCGAAAGTCACCTTTAAAATCGAAGGAAAGTGAAATGAGCAATGCTGCAACAAAATCTCATTTAAATTACAAAGTGTGTTATATTTTTACAACTTACTGAAAAACTGCACTTTGTGTGTATAGCTTCATAAACATAATAGAACTAAATTAGAGTTACAATCGATTGAATATTTTCCGCTGCTCTATTTGACTAAATAACTACAAATACGACAAATTTAGATTGTGTCTTATGCCCCAATAGGCACCAGATAAAACAGCTACAATGTTTAAACTTTCAACTGCCCTCTATGGCAATTACAGAGGATTCTTTCATTGTTACTTCCTGATCTGCGCACTCGGTACCACGTAATTAGCGATAACAAACGAAATTTCGCAGCAGTATTTCCTCTGAAAATTAATTCCAAATTTTGCCGAAAAAAATGGCGCCTCAGCGCATCCGTGTTTAATCCCCTCCACTAACTGCTGCAATATCAAGAGGATTAGCGGGAATAAAACAGATGAAAAAGGACAACAGCCGCCACCCCTTTCCCTCTGCCCCTTGTGTAATTAGTTCGCCGGCCGCTGCGGCCGATGGCGCCACAGCTCGGCCGCTCGCTCAATCGCAGCGCGCGCGCGGTCGTGTTAGTTGTGGTCGCTTGATCACAGATGGCGATTCAATCGGGCATGTTGCGGCGACCACAGGAAACGGCCGCCCCATCGGATCATTATCGGCCGGAATGCGCTGCGGCTCCTGATTAACGTGTGACGCTTTTATTTTCCGCTTTTTTTCCCTGAGTAGAGGAAGAACATGTGAGTTTTGTGCTGCGAGACCAACGAGGTATAACATCAACAAAACACGCCACATGTGTAACATCGGCGATTTGGTTATTTGTTAGCGTTCGGTTGCTTTTGTTTACGAGTGTTCAGTGCTGACATAGAAGCGAATTAGGTTCATTTTTATTTAATGTACTATGTGTATAATATATATATTTACATTTCATGTGACTACCATGTTTTCTTTATATAACCAAATCTATGCACTCAACCAATTTGCTTTTTGAATGTTACTTTTAAAGCATTTTCCTTTTCCACAACCTTTCATGCACCTCACTTTCAAATCAAATGTTTGTAAATCTATAGGACCAAACTGCGTGGTCATCAGTCCTTAGCTTACAAACTACTTAAACTAAGGTAAACTAACGTAAGGGAAACACACACACCCAAGCCCCAGGGAGGACTCGAACCTCCACGGCGAGCAACCGCGCGCTCCGCAGCGAGACGCTTTAGACCGCTCGGTTACTCCACCGCGGCTCACCTCACTTTGATCCTCATTTGCTTCCCTGTGGGAAGGTAATTTCTTTCTAAGAGGTTCCTAAAACGGCATCTAGTTATTGATAGCCCGCCTATCATAAGTGAGAAGCAATGCATGTTTTAAAGTTGCTCTTTGTCTTCCTTGTGTTCACTCGTTTCATTCATTTGTTGTTTGAATATTGTAATGAGTTCAGTTTGTGTCATTCAATAAATTAATAAATTGCATCTTCTTTCCATTCCAAACGTCATTTTTTTAGTTATCTATTCCAGACATAACAAGGTGGATTTCTAAATGACCACCATACACAGTAGTCTAAGCCCCACCTAAAATGGATAATGGTCTGTACATCAGGCACGTATTTTTTCCTTTCACTTCCAAGTTAAATGAACATAAAATAATTCTGAATATGTTACATGCCTATATAAGTCAAACGCGATGCAATAAAATATTACCTTTTATATTTTCAGAAAAAAAGTTTCGTCCTATAAAGGGTTAAAAATACACCGTTCGTTACAAATAGTCACATCATAAGTCTCTTCCTTAAGAAAATCTATTTCATTCGCTTTCAGCTTTTGTCTACGTCAGTAACACACTGCTGTTCTCTTGTTTATTACGAGGGTTGGAACTTCATAGTAACAAAACTGTTGTGGAGACACTATAGAATGGAATCTACTATTGTTGTTGATAGCACACGTTGTTGACATACCTACCTTACCTCCTAGCAAATGGACTCGCCCATCCCACGTCACTGGCGTACTCACAATCGAAAGAAACTCAGTCTGACGTAACGGTGTTATTATGTTTTCGAAACAGGAACAACGGAGTTGGATCAAAATTGAATGTACCAGAGGTCACATAGTACGGCAGTATCATCAAGGTCTTCAAGGGGCTTACGGGGAATCGGTGTTGCCGTGCAGAACGGTGGCCCGTTGGATGAAAGCCTTGAACGAATGTCGGCAAACTGTGGCAGACAAGCATCGAGCAGGTCGTCAGGTCGTCAGTGCACAGTATTACTGTGCGTTCTTGGAGCATCACCAGCGACCAGCTGTGCGAAGGAAGCGGCAACACATTCTGCGCAACACACCCATCATTTTGCACGACAATGCGCGGGAGCATACAGCGCAAGCAGTGGCTGCTCTGTTCGGTTGATGGGACTGGTGAGTGCTGTACCATCCACCATACTCCCCGGACTTGAGACTTTGATTTGCTGCTGGAGATGGAGGAACCACTTCGTAGCTTTCGCTTCAGAACTGTTCCAGAGATTCGAGAGGCAGTAGGCTGCTCCATTAACACCATCAACAGAACAGGCTCTGCTAATGATACACTAGGCCTTCCACGTCGCTGCCAACAGGTTCTACACAACGCTGGTGACTGCTTTGAAGGATAGTAATAGGTGCAATCAAGAAACTCTTTTTTATCGGTTGTGAATAAATAGTTGCTACTATTTCAGTTCCAACCCTAATATTAACTTTGTACAATATTTTGATAAATGTTTTTATTGTGCATTTCTATAATTGGTATAGAGAAGAAGAGAAACGGAGTTTGGAAATTGATTACTAGACTTGATTGACTTATTACTTCCGATTTATTGTATCTTCAATCTTTAGTAATGAGATCATCTAATCTCCTCTTTTTTAACATTTTTTAAGGAATATATGGTGAAATGTAACTGGGACATTTATTGTCACGTACATCGACATTGGTGAAAAAAAATTCATTAACGCATAGTTAAAGAACTATTGTCCGTAAATAAGGCAACTCTTTGAAACATATATCATGTTTATTTTTAGGTGCTATTTTTTTTAATTCTCAAACGATGTATAATGGTTTGTGTATAAATGTTTGTTAAACTTAAGGGACTTAACTGCGGGGTCATCAGTCCCTAAACTTACAAACTACTTACGAACTACCTTATACTAAAGACGACACAAATATCCACGCCCGAGGGGGGGATTCGAACCCTCGGCCGCAGCGGCCGTGCAGATTTGGCCTCAGATTGGAACGGTATAGCTAATTACTTGGCATTTCGCGTGGAAGACGTACGTGAACTGTTCTGAATGCTGTTTAGAATAGAATAATGAAATAATTTACTAAACTGTTGAATATATTGTGTGTGAGAGATTTTTTAAAGAATGTACGAATTAATCAAAACTGAACAAAGTCATTTTCCTCGTAGTTGCCGATCCCTCTGAATTTAATAGCGATTTTCATCGACCTGAGGTGTGCACTAACTGGCTGAAGAGTGAAATGGGACAGCTTTGTGGGGACACTTTAAGTCTGCAATTCTGTGATAAAGCGCGCACACGCGCGGGAATCGTGAGACTATATTGATAAGCAGTCTGAGTGTGAGAGATGTGTTTTGGCAGCTACTGAGTCGTCGTAGACGTGCAATTACGATCAGTGTGCTCAAGACAAACTTAGTTTGATGGCGTTCGGTCGGCTGTTGAGAGCACTGTAAACCTAACACAGGCGAGCTGTCTATATTTTATTTTTTACTTGCTAGCCTTTTGCTACCATGTCGCATAATTTTATAAGTTTGGACTTGAGCACACTGCTCGTAATTGCAAGTCTTATGTTTTAATATTTATTTTTCTGATGAAGGCACCCTTAGATGGTACGGAAATCTAGATTAAGGAATTTTATCAAATTTTGCAACTGGTTGGGCTGAACTTTGTCAAATAATAATAATAATAATAACTGTTGTCCATATATGGTACTGAAAAGCACCTACGCTCATTTTAAAACTAATAATTAGACGGTTGCAATCATATAAATGCGCCTCCTGTCAATTTAACAGTGTTTTGGTTGCAATAAATCAAAAATCATTGTAAAATAACAATTTTGTAAACGATATATCTTGAAAACGACTTAACCAAATGTTACATACAAGGTGTCAATTGATAGATCTAAGTAAGAACTATTAAAATATATTTTTGGTTTTTTGCGCATTTACAATGAATTTGAATAAGAGGCCAAATACGTGGTTCCCAGGTATAAATGCTGGATTGTAAATAAATAAACAATAATAACTGTAGTATTAACGGTATTACCATAAAATAGACTTAAGTAAATAGCTAATGAAATAATATCAATAGTTTAGTGAATTATCTGTGTTTTAAATACCGAAAATCATAACCGAAAATGTAAAAACTAAGATATGTACAATGTTTTGTTGCCATATTCTGTTTCAGCGGAAAATTTCCGTTAAATACTATCATCATATTGTTTCATTCATATCATATGTAAAAGAGTTATGTTTGTGGAAATAAGACACTGATTTGACTTCAGAGTAAGCCAGCGAGGATATTTAAAGCGGCCATTTTGGTTAGTTGAGGGAGTCTGTTAGTGCTGCTGGTCAGATAGACAAGACGTGTGCGTTACGATGGGCGACTGGGGAGTCGCTTGAAGACTTGTCAACTTTCAGCGAAGCGTTCGAGTGTGGAACTTAGAAAATTATTTTGTGGTGCTTTCGTGGACTTCAAGTATCTTTTGCGTCTGTGGGACTTACAATAATATTCAGTGGTGCTTCGTGGACATTATTCTACGATAGTGGAACTTCGAATTTTTGCTGGACTTTAATTTTATTCAGCGACTGTGGGACCTAGAAACTATTCAGTTAATTTTCCATTTAAATATCAACAAATAATCAATTTCTTGAGACAACATTGTCTCATTACACGAAAGGTATTAAACATAAGGAGAGGCATTGAATTAAAATTTATGCTGTGGCCGGGATTCGAACCCGGGACCTCCTACTTACTAGGTAGTGTATGTTGTGTCGAGGGAGACGTGCTTGAAGACAGTCCGTGTAGTCGCTTTGGCTGCAACGCTGTGTTAGCTGAGTGATTGCCTGGCGCCGTCGCTCAGCACGCCCGGTCAGAGGGCTCAACGCCTTCTGTAATAAAAAAGCTGAGGCAAAAACAAACCGAACATGAACGAACAAAAACGATCAGCGTCTGCAACGAAGATAACTACCCATAGAACAAAACAAAAAAAAAAATAAAATAAAATAAAAAAGAGTGGTCTGAAGCGCGTACCTCGTAAGTAGGAGGTTCCAGGTTCGAATCCCGACCACATCATAAATTTTAATTCAATGCCTCTCCTTATCTTTAATTTCCCATTTATTTGTGGTAGCCTTAAAGAACTCAGGGTTTACTCTAAAGCCAGGACTGGTGGTTATTAGGTGAAATAAAATTTCGTTTAGTTGAACAGAATGTGTCGTTTGTGTTTTTATTGTTCCTGCCTGCATTTATCTAAAGTAAAACATTTTGGAGACATTGCAGCAGGTGTGGCTGGTGCTCCTAGACACGACGCAGCCAGTTTTTATAATAAAATAGTGTCTACAGCCGCACTTCACGGAGCCCCAAGGAAACACAGGCTGTGAATGGGTGATTTATTTGTGTTACTATTTCGTGCTGTAGCACTGGGGGCTCGAGCCTACTGAAGGAAGTAACTGAGTATTTTGTGTATCATTTCATCACTCTGCACAGAACAGTGTCTTTTCCCCCTTCATTACAGTTTTTATTATTATTATTATTTTTAGCAGTTTGTTCTCTATCGCCTTCTGGCTACTCATAACTATTTTTCAGGCTCTAGAAAAGGCAGTAATAGATAAACATCAGACATAAAAATAGACAATTGGTTACAGCACCAACGCTGCCGGCATCCCAAACCACACCCCGCCCCACAAGTCATAATTATATTGTGCATTTCAACAGTCGAAGAGCCATACATGGTAGGCTACTTTCTAGTTTTACACTAACTCACGGCTCGAACTAAAGGCAGTTTTCATGCTCCACGTCTGCCCTACTTCGTTTATCTTTTGATTATTCTGTGAAACTACAAGCCAAAGTTCTTGGATAAATTACTGTTAAGCAGGCCCCGCAACGCGAAGTCGTAAAACACCTGTTTCAGAGTTATGCAAAGAGTTTTCTTAAAATTAGGTGCAGGTCGACTTAACGTTTGCCCCAGTCTGCCTAAGCACAGAATATATGATTCCACCGTAAATAGCAGCCTGTTCCCCTTCTGCGCCTGCAACGGATGCGAACAAACAACTGACAAAAACAGGAAGGTGTTGGGGGAGCACGAGTGGCAGTGACTAATGGTTTTCTTTAGAAAACCCACCCGCAGCAGCGGAGACCGGAAAAATACAGTTGGAAACGCAGCTCACACGCGCGCGGAGGCGGGAAACGAAATTTTTGACGTCGGGCAGATTGCTGTGCCGCAGAACAGTAGTCCCACACTGGCGCATAACCAAGCATATAATAGAAATTTATTTTAAAAAATTTAATTCCTTTATATAATAATAGTATTCTTTTACATCTGCTACAGTATTTTCTGAACTCTCAATAATTACTCAGAAAATGTAGGCTTTGTACAAACGTGAAAGATTACTTCACGGAACGATGAAAATATGCTATTGAGATTCAGAAGAATTGCAAGCGAAAAAATTCTCGTCAATAAAGTATTTAGTGGTATACAGGTTGTTTGCCAATTCATGTTTCACACTTCTAGAGGTTCTAAGGATACTAGTGGTTCACGTTTTATGTAGGAACGCAGTGACCGAGCGGTCTGCGGCGCGCCAGTCACGTTCTGCACGGCCACTACGGTCGGGGGTTCAAATCTCCCCTCGGGCATGGATATTTGTGCCGTCTTTAGTTCATAAGTTGTAAGTTTAGGGACTGATGACGTCGTAGTTAAGTCCCATAAGCTCTACAAACATTTGAACATTTGAATTGAAATGTCCACTAACAACACTAAGAGCACCTATTCATATTTGACTCGTGGAACGAATCTCTTCTACTGCAGGCTCTTTGCTTTACATATTTTGGAAGAACAAAAAAGAATCAAAAAAGGCCAGTAAACATAGTTCTAAAATGCATACCTTAAGAGCTATGAGTACTTGACCTCTAGAAGCGTGTATCATAAATTGAGAAACATCCTGTATGTTACACTAAAACTCTACAACAGATCAACAATAAGCAAGATATCAAAAACAAGTTTAAAAAAAAATTGAAATAGAAGCTATTGGAAAATTACTGTTTTCAAGAGAGGAAAATTTTTATGGTTTCCAGCTCAACTCGTGCATCATTTCTGTTCCCTGAATAGCGATAATATAAAACGAGCTGCTCTTCTCTGAACTTATTTTGTCCTCCATCACTCCCAGCTGGTGGCGATTCCACGCTGCATAACAATACTTCAAAATACGAAGGACAAGTGTAGTGTAGGGAGTTTCTTTAGTAGAACTGTTGCATCTTTGTTAATGAAACGCAGCCTATTGTTCACCTTCTCCAAGGTATTTTCTGTGTGTTCTTTCAAATTTCATTTGTTCCTAACTACAACTCCTAGGTATGTAGTTGAATTTTTGGCTTTCATATTTGAGTTATTTATCGTATATATGAAGATGACGGAATTGTTTTAGTGCTAGTATGAATGACTTCCCACTTTTCATTATTTAGGGTCAACTGCCAGTTATCACTCTAAATCATATACGAACAAAGTCAGATAGCTGTTAAAATTGTCTCCTAAATCGTTTATAAAGAGAAGTGACAGTAGAGGCCTATAACATTTTCCTGAGGCACGACAGATGGCACTTCTGTTTTACTCAATGACTTTCCGTCAATTACTACGAATTGTATCCTTTCTGACAGGAAAAGACGAATCCAGTCTCACAACTAAGACGATATTCCATAACTACGCAATTTAAATAGAAGCTGCGTATGAGGAACAGTGTTAGAAGCCATCAGGGGACTAGTTTGATGCGGCTCTCCACGCTACCCTGTCTGTACAAGCCTGTTCATCTCTGAACAGGAACGGAAACATTTTGAATATGTTTACTGGATTCGTCTCTGACTGAATTGAAGATTCCTTTGTATCCCAGAATGTGTCCCACCAACCGAACCCTTCTCTTAGTCAAGATATGTCATACATTTGTTTTCTTCCAAATTCTGTTCAGCACTTCCTATTTTATTACTTGATCTACCCACCTAATCTTCACCATTCATCTGTAGCTCCACATTTCTTGTGCTTCTCTTTTTGTCTGAACTCCTTATTGTCCACTTTTCACTCCTATGCAATACTTCATTCCCAACAAATACTTTTATAAATGATTTCAAATGTTCAAATGTTTGTTAAGCTTAAGAGACTTAACTGCGGGGTCATCAGTCCCTGAAGTAACAAACTACTTATGAACTACCTTATACTAAAGACGACACGAACATCCAAGCCCCATGGGGGATTCGAACCCCCGACCGTAGCAGCCGTGCAGGCTGTGACTGGCGCGCCGCAGACCGCTCGGCCACTGCGGCCGGCTAAATGATTTCCCAACATTTAAATTACTTTCAGTAGTCAACAAATTTCGCTTCTTCAGAAAATCTTTTCTTCCCACAGCTATTCTGCATTTTATATCTTATTTACTTCGCTAATCAGAAGTTATTTTGCTACTCAAATAACAAAACTCATGGACTACTTTTATTGTGTCATTGCCTAATGTAAGTCATTTGGCTTCGCCCGATGTTTTTAGACTACATTACATTATCCATGTTTTTCTCTTGTTAATTTCCATCTTATAACGTCCATTCATGACACTGCCCATACCATTCAATTGCCCTTTCAGGTCATCTGCTGTCTCTGACAGAATTACAATGTTATCGGCAAACAGCAAATTTTCTATTGCTTTTCCCTCAACTTTAATTTCATCTCCAAATGTATCCCTGCATTTCTTCACAACTTTCTTCACAACTTCCTCAATGTACAGATTGAATACCACTACAACCCTGTCTTACTGACTTCGCAACCACGGCCTCCCTTCCGAGCCCTTGAACTTACATGACTGCTGTCAGGTTTTTGCTACAAGTTGTACATAAATTTACAGTCCCTATATTTTATCATTTCTGCCTTCATTATTTGAAAGTGTATTACAGTCAACATTGTCAAAATCTTTTCCAAATCTACGAAAGCTAAAAACATCTTCTAAGATAAGTCGTAATGTGTATATTGCCTTCCGTGATTCTACATTTGTCCTAAATCCAAACTGATCTTCACCAGGGTCGAATTCGTGTTAGTAATTTGCAAGATCATGCATCGAAAAGCCACAAAAGTAACCTATTTAAATGTAAATTATTTGTATGGTTTTGTAATAACGGAGTTCTTCAACGGGTTATTTGGATGTTTTCGATCGTGCTCCGTATCGTTCCCTATTATAGACTACAGGAAAAAATTAGTACACCAGCAAAGACGACGTCGATTTTGATCCAATGACGGCAATGCCACCAGTGGGATTGTAGCTGTACTGAAAATGATTTCACGGTCATTCACCAACAGCGAGACGTCCTGTAGCCGACAGAGCACGATCTTTAATAAGGAATGTTCAGTGTGATATCAACGTGTGAAGCAAATACACTACTGGGCATTAAAATTACTACCCCAAAGAGAAATACAGATGATAAACGGGTATTCATTGGACAACTATATTATACTAGAACTGACATGTGATTACATTTTCACGCAATTTGGGTGCATAGATCCTGAGAAATCAGTACCCAAAACAACCACCTCTGACCGTATAACGGCCTTGATACACCTGGGCATTGTGTCAAACAGAGCTTGGGGGGCGTGTACAGGTACAAATGCCTATGCAGCTTCAACACAATACCACAGTTCATCAAGAGTAGTGACTGGCGTATTGTGACGAGCCAGTTGCTCGGCCACCATTGACCAGACGTTTTCAGTTGGTGAGAGATCTGGAGAATGTGCTGGCCAGGGCAGCAGTCGAACATTTTCCGTATCCAGAAAGGCCCGTCCAAGACCTGCAACATGCGGTCGTGCATTATCCTGCTGAAATGTAGGGTTTAGCAGGGATCGAATGAAGGGTAGAGCCACGGGTCGTAATACATCTGAAATGTAACGGTCACTGTTCAAAGTGTCTTTGATGCGAACGAGAGGTGACCGAGACATGTAACCAATGACACCCCATACCATCACTTCAGGTGATACGCCAGTCTGGCAATGACCATTACACGCTTCCAACGTGCGTTCACGGCCATGTCGCCAAACACGGATGCGACAATCACGACGCTGTAAACAGAACCTGTCATCTTGACTGCTAATAACAGGAGGGCGTTGGAATCCAGCACGGCGTTCCGTATTACCCCCTGAACCCACCAATTCCATATTCTGCTAACAGTCATATTGCATCATGACCAACGCGAGCAGCAATGTCGCGATACGATAAACCGCAATCGCGATAGGCTACAATCCGACCTTTATTAAAGTCGAAAACGTGATGGTACGAATTTCTCCTCCTTGCACGAGGCATCACTACAACGTTTTACCAGGCAACGCCGGTCAACTGCTGTTTGGGTATGACAAATCGGTTGGAAACTTTTCTCGTGTCAGCACGTTGTAGGTGTCGCCACCGGCGCCAATCTTGTGTAAATGCTCTGAAAAGCTTCTCATTTGCATATCACAGCATCTTCTTCCTGTCGGTTAAATTTCCCGTCTGTAGCGCGTTATCTTCGTGGTGTAGCAATTTTAATGACCAGGAGTGTACATGAACAGGTCGAGCAGACATGCAATAATGTGGCCCGAAACAGTATTTGCCTACTGTATTATCGAATGGCTGCCGCAATCTGCACCTTCATTCCCGCACATTGAAACTACAGCATTTACTAATACGGAGGTGGCGCATTGGTGACACACTGGACTCGCATAGGGAGGACGGTGGTTCAAATCCACCTCCGGTCATCAGATGTTGGTTTTATGTGATTTCCCTAAATCACTCCACGCAAATTCAGAGATGGTTCCTTTGCAATGGCACCACATATTTCCTTCACCATCCTTAACTCAAACATTCGAGCGCGACTTCTGTCTCCAATGACCACGCTGTCGTCGGGACGTTAAACCTTAGTTTCCTTGCTATTAATATGGGTGTTTCAGTATAGCTCGACACCTGCTACCCCTATTACTACTTGAGCTATTCGGCTGTAAATGTAATCAGTTCGTGGACTCCGTATGCACTCTTTCAACAATATATCGTAAGTGAACTGGAAAGCTGTAACAAGGGAACCTCCCCATTGCACCCCGCTCAGATTTAGTAATAAGTTGGCGCAGTGGATAGGCATTGAAAAACTGAACACGGATCAATCCAGAAAACAGGAAGAAGTTGTGTGGAACTATGAAAAAATCAGCAAAATATGTAAACTGAGCAGTCCATGCGAAAGATTAGCAACGTCGAGCGCCGGGCGACGTGGCTCAGCGCGCCCGGTCAGAGGGCTCAACGCTCTCTGTAATAAAAAAAAAAAAAGCTGAGCCAATAACGCATCGAACAAGAACGAACAAAAACGATCAGCGTCCGCAACAAAGAGAATCACGAATACATTTAAAAAAAAAAAAGCAAATTCTACGCCCAATAGCAGCGTGGTCCTGTTGCTAGTATGAGGATCTGCGGAGCGAGAGATCTTTGGTTCGAGCTTTCCCAAAGGCGAAGATTTTAACTTTCTCATTTTCAGAAAATTATTATCTGTCCGGCCGTCCCATGCGGTGTAACTGCGCCGTAGTGTGGGGACATGTTCAGATGTACAGTCGGTGACAGAATTCGCGAGACCCCTCGCCTAATCGCTATACACAACCGCAAAGTTCTGCTGCTTGGTGAGAAGTATATACAGCTAGGCAGCACGATCGTACATACTGTCGATTACCCATTTGACGCGAAATCTGAGAGGAAAAATGTTATCTTCCAGTATCGCAGCCAGTTGTAACAACACGCGTGCTTTCTATGCGACGTGAAGGCAACTTCGAAAACTGATTTTAGAAACTGCTTTGCGTATTAGCCATAGCGTTTTAAGCTGTTCGCGACCGACAAATTCCTTTCCACATTTCTTTTCTTATAGTTTCAATGAACAAAGACAGCAATTAGAATTGAGAAGCTGCAGTCCGTGAATATTTTCGGACGTACTGACACATTAACATGTAATTCTTACATTGCTAAACAACAAGTGTATAATAACTTTGTTTTAACTTGGAACAGTAACAAGTTATGATACTTTAAAAAAGGAGTGTGTGATCTACTAAAAATGTATTCTGTTGAATAAGCAACACATTAAGCTCGAAGTAGCTTTCAAATTATATCTGAATGATGACATGGCAGTTACAGATTGATTTGAACATTGAGGTTGTTTATTGATTTTAAATTTTATTTTAATAATTTCGATAGGTTTCACTGCAAGCAAAGAACTAACCTGCCGGAAATCTGGTGGTGTAACAAAGTTTGCTGTTTGTGTGACAAGAAATACAATAAGTTTTGAACCTCTTGACATGGTCTGTCAGCTGGTTCAGAAGTGCGTTTTGGACACGGCTTCAAACAGAATTTAAAAGCAATTTCGTGTAAGTTCCATTACATGACGACCAAAGTTGGCGACGATTACCTTCTATACTATCGATATACCGGGAATATTACTACTATTTATCGTACAAAGAGCTTTGCAACAAATTCTAGAAAAAAAATTAAAAAAAAATAAAAAGAAACACTTGGAAAACCTCCGACCTGAAAGAAAAAAAAAATTCAGATATCATTTATGGCGTCTTGCCATCAACAATACTTGTGATAAAGAGTTTAACATCTGTTTAATTTTTTTTTTATTATTTTGCCTTCATCACCCTTTCTGACCAACGTGTTTCGTGCTCAATGCTTTTTTATACTTGTTTCGTCTCCTGTACTATAATTGCTCACAATTCGTTAATTTATTTATTCCATAAATTAATCATGAAACGTTATACTGTTCTTTCTCGTTGAAAAAACACACAATAATAAAATGAAATCATAAATTACAACGTTAAAACATACTGCATGTGCTTTAAAAGAAATGAACTAAAAATCGTTTCATTTCGTTGGTGAGATATTGATTCTGTTCTAGTGAACCTCAGTGTTTCTCAAACTGTTAGAAACCTTTGCTTTTTTGCCTATGGTGTACAAAAGATGGATCCTATGAGTAGCACTCTTACATCGTTACATACTTAACCATTCTAAATAAATAAACATCTCCTGCTAATGTTGCTCTGAATCACGTATAACCGCCTTCTGCATCCGCAACGATTCGAAGCTTATTGGATATACTCGTTTCTTATTATATTGGTATGGTGTCTCTTATTTCGGGTTATCCGAAGTAACAGACACAATACCAATATAATTAATTACTTCACAGCATATGTAGTCATACGTTCGACCTCGCACGTTAGGGGCGCTACAGCCAAAGCGTGCTACTTGTGAAGTTTGAGACGGACGCGGGGCGAGCACCGGCATCCACGTGGTTAAGTTCACCGCTGGCCCGAAGCTGGAGACCCAGGTTCGATTACCGACCTGCTTCACATTTTCACTGGTCGCCATTGTTTAATTTCAATGTCTTAATGCAGCACTATCGATCAATTTCTTCCTAATCCTTATTCCGTCACCTACTTCACAATTGCTTACTAGGCAGACTACTCTCCACTAGACCATCGCACACCTAGAGATTTAGCCGCAAAATGTTCAAATGTTCGTAAAGTCTATGGGACTTAACTACGGGGTTATCAGTCCCTAAACTTACAAACTACTTATGAACTAACTACGACTAAGGACGGCACAAATATCCATGCCCGAGGGGGGATTCGAACCCCCGACGGCAGTGGCCGTGCAGACCGTGACTGAAGCGCCTCAGTCCCCTCGGCCACCGCGGCCGGCCGATTTAGGCGCCTCCATGTCACAAACTTTACTTCAGCTTCTGCGTTCCAAAGAATGTTGGAACCACTGCCAAGGCGCGAAATAGACTAGTAAGCATGGAGGTCTGTATTCGATCCCCGACCGCATCACAGATTTTAATTCAGTGCCTCACCTTTATCTTTAATGTCTTTGACATGTTTGGGAAGAAAACCCGTCTCAGGTTTCGTGTATTTGCTTTTACATTGATATTCCTTCATAACTATTTGAAATTTTTTTTTTTTTTTTTTTTTTTTTTTTTTTTTTTTTTTTTTTTTTTTGGGGGGGGGGCCTCTCTATCTCCCCTTCTAGGCTGAACTTCCCTCACAAATTACGCCTGCATCGGCGATCTTCTATGTTTAAACTTTTCGCAGATGTTTTAAATACAATTCTGCACAACCATATTTGTTTTAGAGATTGATTAAATTTAGAAAATGAGTACTTCTTCTCACGGAAAAATAAATATTACGATTCCTGATGAAAATTAGTCTGTACGTCCAGTTTAAACTTACAGATTTCTGGGGCACGACCCACCGCCTCGCAGCGGCCGGCCAACTAGCTAGCCGGCCAGCCAGCTAAGGACTGCTATGCTTACGTCGGATGACGTGCGCGCCGGGGCCTGTCTTTCTCGTAGGCATCGCTCCACGGCTGCAGACGTAACGCTGACTGGTGAAGCACGACATTCACTGTCGAGTCGCCATCAGGTTTCTCATGTGATTCAGTACTCTTGGAACATTTTAAAACAAAATCCGCTTCGACTGCAATTAACTTTATTTAAAAAAGCACTACCGGTTTCGCGTCCTGTAGACACATCATTAGGTGCTAAAATTCCTTAGAAAAACATATCTGCCATTTAGCCTTCCCCAGAGTTCACGTTAAATTTAAAACAATCGAAAGCTTAACTTCACGTTCTCATTAAAAAGTATAAAACTTGAACGCTGTTGCGTTAGTCCTAGTTTTTAAAAATATACTGGGAGTGGAGGGCAGATGAAACCGTGCTATGTGGAAGCGGTGTTGGCGACCGAAGCAATACTCTTGGAACCATTTACTTGAATATCCATGTTACGTGATTAGAGTTGTGGGTTCACTGCCCCACGGACTTCGAGCCGTCTTTGAGGCTGAAGGAGGATATACGGGATGTTGAACAGTATTAGTAGAGGTTCTTGGCCGGCCGCAGTGACCGAGCGGCCTGCGGCACGCCAGTCAGGGTTTGAACTGCCACTACGGTCAGGGGTTCGAATTTCCCAGGGGGCATGGATATTTAAGCCGTCCTTAGCATTAGCTAATTCATAAATAGGTTGTAAGTTTAAGGACTGATGACCCCGTACGTAAGTCCCTTTAGCTTTACAAACATTTGAACATTTTGATCTGATTTCTTGTTTTGTTTCCAGAGAATTTATTTCATATAAACAAGAGTTATTTACTTTTATTTTAATGGACAGGATTCGTAATAATAATTTTTATTTTTCCGTGAGAAGAACTATTCAGTTTCTAGATTCAATAATAGTAATAATAAAACATGGATGTGCAGAACTGTATTTTAAACATCTAAACATCTGCGAAAAGTTTAGAGTACAAGATCGCCGATGAAGGCGTAATTTGTGAGCGAAGTTCAGTTCAGCCTAGAAGAGCAGATAAGGAGGTCCAAAAAAAAAAAAGAAACGAGAACTAGCAAATATTTATGAACAAGGTGAAGGAATAAGAATTAGGAATGAAAAGAATGCTAAATTAGGGCATTGAAATTAAACAATGGCGATAAGTGAAAATATGAAGCGGGACGGGAATCGAACCCGTGTCTCCCGCTTCGGGCCAGCGGTGAACTTAACCACGTTGCTACCCGTGCTCGCCCCGCGTCTGTCTCAAACTTCCACAAGTTTCACGCATGCCTGTAGCGCCCACATCGCGCGAGGTCGAACGTTTGACTGCATATGCGGTGAAGTGATTGAAGAAACGCCGTCTTCGTGAGTCGTAATGAATTATTTTGGTATGGTGTATGTTACTTCGGATATGCCCGAAATAACAGACACCACACCAATATAATAAGAAACGAGAATACCCAATAGGCTTAGAATCGCAGTATTAGCAAAAGACGTTCATTTATTTATAATTGTTTAGTATGTAACAGTATAAGAGTGCTACTCATAGGACCCACTGTTTGACTACTATTGGCAAAAAAACAAACGAGTCAAACTGTTTGAGAAACACCGAGGTTCAATAGAAAGGAAAAAAAATCACCTACGAAATGAAATCTTTTTAGTATATTTCTTTTAAAGCGGATGCAGTATGTTTCAACGTTCGAATCTATGATTTCCTTTTAATATTGTGTACTTTTTTTTTCAACGAGGAACAGTATTACTTTTAAACATTAATTTAGGGAATGAATAACATATTGTGAACAATTATAGTACGGAAGACGAAGCAAGTATAAAAAAGCGTTGTGGAAGGAGCAGGTTCGTCTGGAAGGGCGATGAAGGCCAAATAAAAAATAAAACACAATGAAACCCTTTATCATAACTATTGTTGATGGTAAGCAGCCATAAACGACATGTCTTTTTATTCAGGTCAGAAGCTTCCAGTAGGTTTCTCTAAGTAGGTTGCAAAGCTCTTTGTACGATATATAGTAGTAATATTCCGGGTATATCGATAGTATACAAGGTAAGCGCCAATAACTTGGGTCGTGGAGTAATGGATTTTATACATTACTTTCAAATTCGTCTTGAAGCTGTGCCACGAACGTTGATGTCTAGTGGGGTCTCAATTAAAACACATTCAATCCTACAGCATTAGTTCAGTGCCACAACTTGGTATGCACAAAAATCAACAGTGAAAAGTTATTTACTTAAAAACGTGAATAAAGTATGCTTTGCGCCGAAGCATATTTCGGATAAAATTTCTCGCTGAAAATACTTTGGTAAAGTCTGCATAGTGTGGAGATTTTCTTTGACGATGAACACCCTAAGGAATATAATATAACTTCGGCATATAAGTACGTGCTACAATTTTTGAAATATTATTTTCATTTAATACTTCATCGAATTATGAAAATTAAATGATGAAATAAGATATAATAATTAATTAAATTAGTTATGACGAAAGCAAATATATATACTATGCATTGAATTTTTTATAAATGATAATTAAAACTACATGGGTTAATATAAGAAAAGTATTTTGGAAGGGACGGGATTCAAACCCGTGCTGTTTCATTCAAAAGCTAATCGTTTAGCTACTTCGCAACACCGAAAACACCGTCATCTGCAACGGTGAGCCTCAATATTAGTTGATATTGAAACCTATCTGTAGGTGGATCATTTGGCGTGAGTTTTCTCTTTTCCTATGTCCTACACAGGGGAGATATTGTAATAATTTAAAAGGTTCATATTCGTGTTTCTTCTCGCACAGATTGGTCCAAGTAGGTGTGACCCATCCAGCGATCCCTAGTGTTGAGACTTTCAACACGCAAACGTATAAGGGGATATTATTAGCCTTTGTCAAGATACTCGCATTCGGAGATTGTCGTTGTAGCTATTACACTCTTTGGTGTGTGCTAATTGCTATTATGGAGAATCACCAAAAGTCGACTCTTAGGTTTGAGATTTTACAAATTATTCAATCTACTTGTTTTTGCTGTTTGCATTAACAAATTAATGACTGCTTCTTTGAATAGATGACCGACTTCATTCTAAGGTGATTGTTCAGACGTCTACTTCCTGCATGATGTATTACTAGGTGCGGGTGGTTTGGTGGGTTTATATTTTTGATTAGTATGCGAAACATATCGTCTTCGATACTCGCCAGTGACCAGCTCACACCAAAAGATCTCTTTAACCTCTGGGAAAGCCAAGTGGTGAACACCGAGCTCGCCAGTATTCGGAATTCTTGTTCCGTACTACTGTCTGGATTGAAACATGATTATGTTAAACGACTACGGATTTGAATGTCACTGCGATTTAATATTCCTAATGTTGCTTGCACGAAAAACGTAGCTTTTGCGTCGTTATTGAAAGAAACGGAATAAAAATACAATTATGTGTTGGATACGATAGTTTAAAGAAATTCATTTGATGTAACACAATTCTCTGTTGCACATGTTTCATATAGTATTATCAATATATTTTCATGGTTACGAAATAATAATTTCCTCACAATGATTGCGATACGGATTGTTACTCAATCATCATGTGTTCAAATGTTCAAATGTATGTATATCTATCGGACCAAACTGCGTGGTCATCAGTCCGTAGCTTACAAACTGCTTAAACCTAGGGAAACTAACCTAAGGACAAACACACACACCCATGCCCCAGGGAGGACTCGAACCTTCACGGCGAGCAACCGCGAGCTCTGCAGCGAGGTACTTTAGACCGCTCGGCTACTCCACCGCGGCAATTATCATGTGTGTTTGTTATTGGTACGTGAGAAACATAATTAGCCATATTTCAAAACAGAAGAAAAATGCGAAAGAGTCAGTAATCGAACTGTCGCTCGTTGATAAGTAGTTGGCCATTTGGCGAGATAAATAAGGGTATCTTTATCATTTGTTTGCGTCTCTGCACATTCATTTGAAATAATCGTATCTGGTATTATAATAGCCCAATACGTTCTCGAATGCTTAATATTAGGCATTTCAATAAGACAAGGAGTATGGAAAATTACCAAACATCTGAGGAGAACTGTAATTTGTCGTGACACAGCTGGCTTATGTTTGTTAAATTTGTGCTGATATCTTAGTTGCAACATCAACCGAAAGAGAACCAGTGGAAATGACACGATATCTTCACTCTCGGAAATACCATCAGTGATCTGCGGTGACAAACGGTTGTCGTCTTTATAGCGCAACCGAGGCGGTGGGCGGAAACCGTCAGCGATACTCGGAACACGATGCACTATTATATAACACTTAACTTCATAACAAAGTCCATTCATGTAATTGAATTAATTCTATGATATACATGCCATTTATCCATTTGAATGTGTCAGTAACGTCCGAAAATATTCACGGACTGCAGCATCTCAATTCTAATTGCTGTCTTTGTTCATTGAATCTATAAGAAAAGAAATGTGGAAAAGAATTTGTCGGTCGCGAACAGCTTAAAACGCTATGGCTAATACGCAAAGCAGTTTCTAAAATCAGTTTTCGAAGTCGCCTTCACGTCGCATAGAAAGCACGCGCCTGTTACAACTGGCTGCGATACTGGAAGATAACATTTTTCCTCTCAGATTTCGTGTCAGATGGGTAATCGACAGTATGTACGATCGTGCTGCCTAGCTGTATATACTTCCCACCAAGCAGCACAATTTTGCGGTTGTGTATAGCGATTAGGCGAGGGGTCTCGTGAATTCTGTCACCGACTGTACTTGGACATATGCAGGATTTGACAGTCTCACACCAAAAAATTCGAAAACGCTAAATTATATCTTTGGACAGAGCACAGAGGAACCCTGCGACTGTGAAACTCTTGCATTCTTTTGTTGCAGTTTATGTGACAAACTCTTATATTTTCATCACTTTTTGTGATTATCACATCCACAAGAAAACCTACATCGGGCAAGGTAGAATCACTTTACCCATTCACCAAGTGTATAAGTTAGGTGGGTCGACAAGAGATTCCTGTTATATGACGCACATACCGTAACCCGTGTCGTGCAGAATACATGAGATGTTTTTCCTGTGGAGGAATTGGTTGACCTATCACCTTGCGATCAAATGTTTTAGTTTCCCATTGGAGTGGCACTTCCGTTCGTCTGCTAATCGAACGGATTTGCGGTGCGGTCGTAAAACACAAACACTGATTACAGCGAACAGAGGCGTCAACGAACGGACGGACATATCATAATTTTGCGAAAAAAAAAGACAATTTTCACTCGAGAGAAGGCTTGAACCAATTACCTCTAGGTCCGCAGCTCTTCATGCTAGCCACAGGACCACGACGCTCTCATGCTCAGATCGTCCCCTTACGTTGCTTATCTTTCGCATGGACCGTTCAGTTTTTATATTTTGCTTTTTTCCATAGTTCCACATAACTTCTTCCAGTTTTCTCGACGGATCTGTGTTCAGTTTTTCACGGCCTATCCACTACGCCATCTTACAACTAAATCTGAGGGAGATGCGATGTGGAGGTTCCCTTGTCAGAATATGTACTAATTTTTATTTCCAAAGCTGTAAAATTGCACACCCACTGAAGAAAGGAAGAGGGAAACGGTAGGTAAACTCCACAAAATACCTAGAAATTACTATTACTTCATACCAAATTGGAAAGAACACGTAGATAATGTCGTGGGAAAGGCGAACCAGAGACTGCGTTTTATTGGCAGAACCCTTGAAACATACAACAGAACTACAAAAGAAACTGCATACACTACGCTTGTCCGTCCATTTTTGGAGTATTGCTGCCCAGTGTGGGATGCTTATCAAGTAGGTTTGACGGAGGACATCGAAAGAGTCCAAAGAAGGGCAGCTCGTTTCGTATTGTCACGATACAGGGGAGACAGCGTTACGGAAATGATACAGGATCTGGGATCTGAATCATTACAACAATGGCGCTTATCGCTGCGACGTGGGCTACTTACGAAACTCCAATCGCCAACATTCTCCTCCGAATTCGAAAATATATTGTTGACTCCCACTTACATAGGTAGAAATGATCATCAGAATAAAATACGAGAAATCAGAGCTCTAACGGAGAGATTGAGGTGTTCTTTCTTCCCGCACGCTATTCAAGAATGGAATGGGAGATAAGTAGTACAATTGTGGTTAGATGAACCCTCTGCCAGGCACTTAAATGTGATTTGCAGATTATCCAATGTAGATGTACTGTTCAAATGGACAATGACATCATCTCCACCTTCTGAAACTCCAGTATTTTGCACATTTTAAAATGTATCAATATCAAACTTCCTGGCAGATTAAAATTGTGTGCCAGAACCGGGACTCGAACCTGGGACCTTTGCCTTTCGAGAGCAAGCGCACTACCGACTGTGCTATCCCGACACGACTCACGATGCCGCCTCACAACTTTACTTCCGCCAGTACCTCGCCTCCTACTTACCAAACTTCACAGAAGCTCTCCTGCGAACCACGCAAGACTAGCACTCCTGGAAGAAAGGATATGGTGGAGACATGCCTTAGCCACAGCCTAAGGGATGTTTCCAGAATGAATCTTTCACTCTGCAGCGGAGTGTGCGCTGATATGAAACTTCACTCCGCTGCAGAGTGAAAGATTCATTCTGTATCAATATCAATTGGTAGTGCTGCAACCAAACTGGATGGCATTCTCTTTTTACTACCGAAATTATAGAGTAAAAAATACCACCTGTGGCTGTGCTGCAAGGCCGCAATATCAGTTAAACATCAGCAATGCGTACCGCGACCGCTGCGATATCTGTCGAGTTCCGCAGGAACGATCGATCGACGGATCGAGAGGTCTCGAACGGAAGGCAGATCCGAAAAAGACGAACGTCGCCTTACCTCCGCTCACTGGAACGGCGCCGTCGAACACAATGGCGGCACGGCATTAAATAGCGGGCCAGAAAGGGACGACAGCGACGGGAGCGGCCGCGTAATTCGGGTGGAAGCAGATAGCGCGCCGGAAGTGCGCCGGAAGCGCGCCAATCGAGTTTCCTCGCGAGGGCGCGCCGCAACTCGATTTGGGCGCCGCTAACAAGCGAGCGCGCACCACGCGACTCTCCTCACAAGCAGCAGCAGCACGCCGCGGGTTTCGCCGACTCCCGTCCCACCAGCCGGGACCACCAGCTGTCCCTGTATCCTGGGTTCTCTCGTACTATGGCAACATTTTGGCCCACTTTAGGTTACGATAAACTCTGACCATAACTTATTGGTCATGAATTGTAGGCTGAAACTGAAAAAAACTGCAGAAAGTTAGGAAAATAAGAAGATGGTGTGGTGTCGCACAAGTATGAAGTGCGCGCCACCTACTTTCGCCGCGCGCCGTCATGCACGCACGGCGCGGTGTTCTTACGACGACAGCCACGAGCGCCCTCTGCTGCAACTCCGCTCGTGGCCACCACTGGACTGCATCGTTCACTAGGGACTGAAATAGGAACCAGTTAACACTTCGGAATCAGATAGGCACCAGTGAAGACTTGGCTATCGGATAGGCACTAGGCAGGCCTCTAGCTCAACTATTTATCAGCATTCTGCATTACTGAGCTATGTAAAAGTTAAGTATTACTAAGTCTCTAATTACTATAGTGTTTCTAGCTTCTTCTGTCCCACTGGCTGGTCACCTCTTACCTGCACAAGCGTGCATCCTTTATTCCTGTGTCGGTCTTTCTACTCGGCCACCGACACCTACGACGGAAACGAGACACAAAAGCGGCGACGAAGCTGGGACACAAAAGATGGGACCTGGATAAACTGAAAGAACCTGAAGTTCTTGAGAATTTCCGAGGGAGCTTTAGGCAACAATTGACAGAAACGGTGCAAAATAAAATAATAGAGGAGGAATGGGTAGCACTGAGAGATGAAATAGTAAAATCAGCAGAGGACGAAATAGGTAGCAAGGAAAGACCTATAGAAGTCCTTGAATATCACAGGACGTACTAAATTTAATCGATGAAAGGAGAAAATATAAAAATGCAGAAAATGAAACAGGCAAAATGGAGTACACACGACTAAGAAATGAGATTGACAGGAAGTGCAAAATGGCTAAGCAGGAGTGGCTAGAAGGCAAGTTCAAGGATGTAGAACAATGTATAAATAAGGGAAAAATAGATACTGCCTACCGGAAAATAAAAGAGATATTTGTAGATAAGAAAAACAGCTCTATGAATATCAAGAACGCAGATGAAAAGCCAGTTCTCAACAAAGAAGGGAAAGCTGAAAGGTGGAATGAGTATATAGAGAGACTCTATGAAGGAAATGAACTTAGCGGCAATATTGTAGAAAGGGGAGAAAAAGTAGATGAGGATGAAATAGGAGATACTATACTGAGAGATGAATTTGAAAGAGCACTGGAAGACCTAAGTCGAAACAAGGCCCCTGGAGCTACTGAAGACTCTGGGAGAACCAGCCATGACAAAATTGATTCAACTGGTGTGTAAGATGAATGACACAGGTGAAGTACCCTCAGACTTTAAGAAAAATTTTATAATCCCCATTCCAAAGAAAGCAGGTGCAGACAGGTGTGAAGACTACAGAACCATCAGTTTAATAAGTCATGGTTGCAAAATATTAACACGAATTATGTGCAGAAGGATGGAAAAGCTGGTAGAAGCCGACCTCGGGGAAGATCAGTTTGGGTTCAGGGGAAATGTAGGAACACGGGAGGCAATACTCACTTTACGGATTATCCTAGAAGATAGATTACTAAAAGGCAAACCTACATATCTAGCTTTTGTAGATTTGGATAAGGCTTTTGACAATGTTCATTGGAATAAACTCTTTCAAGTTCTGAAGCAAGAAGGAGTAAAATATAGGGAACGTAAGGTTATTTACAACTTGTACAAAAACCAGACAGAGGTTGTCCGAATTGATGGGCCTGAAAGGGATGCAGTGGTTGGGAGGGAGTGAGACAGGGTTGTAGCCTTTCTGCAATGTTATTCAATTTGTACATTGAGCAAGCTATAAGGGAAAGCAAGGAGAAATTTGGAGAAGGAATTAAAGTTCAGGGTGAAGAATTAAAAACACTGCGTTTTGCCGACGACATAGTAATTCTGTCAGATTCAGCAAAAAACCTGGAACAGCAGCTGAACGGAATGGACAGTGTGCTGAAAGGTGCATATAAGATGAAGATTAACAACAACAAAACTAGGGTAATGGAGTGCAGTCTAAGAAATAGGTGATGCTGAAGGAATTAGATTAGGTAACGAAGCAATAAAGGAGGTAGATGAGTTTTGTTACTTGGGCAGTAAAATAACAAATTAAGGTCGCAGTACAGAGGATATAAAATGCAGAATGGCAATGGGTAGAAAAGCGTTCTTGAAAAAGAGAAATTTGTTAACATCGAATATTGATTTCAGCCTAAGGAAGTCCTTTCTGAAGGCATTTGTATGGAGTGTTGCCTTGTATATGAGTGAAACATGGACGATAAAGAGTGCGGACCGGAAAAGGATTGAGGCTTTTGAAATGTGGTGCTACAGAAGAATGCTGAAGATTAGGTGGGTGGATCGCGTAACTAATGAGGAGGTACTGAACAGAATTGGGGAGAAAAGAAATTTTTTTCTTACCTTGACTAAAAGAAGGGATAGATTGGTAGGGCACATTCTTAGACATCAAGGAATTCTGAATTTAGCGTTGGAGAGAAGTGTGTGTGTGGTAAAAACCGCAGAGGAACGCCAAGAGATGGATACAGTAAGCAGATTCAGACAGATGTAGGTTGCCGTTCTTATGTGGAGATGAAGAGACTTGCTCAGGATAGCATATTATGGAGAGCTGCATCAAACCAGTCTCCGGGCTGTATACCACCACAACAACAACAGTAACACTAAACGTCGGCCTTTGCGATCGCCTTTTGACAGTGAAGTGTCACACGATTCATCGGGTAGGTGTTTGACTTTCTTTTATTACCTTGTTGCGAAAGAAAGACGTTCGTTCGTTATCTGTTCTCCTCATTCCGTTGTACTGGAAGACGTGTGTATTCCCGCTCCTGAAAACTCTACATTTTTACTTCCGAGCTTAATAAATTACAGTTAAAACTGACTTTGAAATAATTATTAATTTTTTTAGTCACCTTTTTCAAACATTGGCGTTAATGTTTGATTTCGTAGTCTTATTGTGATTCAGACGCCATTATGGTGAGCTGTATCATCTAAATCGCTTTTAGTGTGTGACTGGGAGGCGACATGGTTTGGTTTGGTGACTGGGGCGACAGTTGTGTTGACTTCGTTTTATATTAGTGTTTTATCTTGAGACTTTTAAGCCGTAGATATCCACCGTTGTTTTGGATGTATAGCTTCAAAATTCTATTTGTCACCTCAGAATGAAATTTGGTTGGTAGCCCTGGTACTTCTTCACAGTTAATAAAATTTATATCTTTGTTGAATTTTTCACTGTAAATACTGGTTGTGGATTTCATTATACTTAAAGACCTATTTTAATGTTCGAGCATGAAAATCTTTTTCTCGGGGGCTGATATTTAATAAACCAAAGAATAAAAATTTGAATCATTGAATCCCGGTAGTTCAGATAATTTGACGCCCGTCACAAAGATACTGTTTTTGCCTGATCCTTTTCCTTTATAGAATTATTCTTTAGAAAATCTCACCATAAGTTTCTCCTGACCAAAACTGTTAGATATATTCCTTCACTTTAAGAATATGCTGGGACAATATTAGGGAACTAAATACTCGAATAACTGTTTAGATTCTCTATTCTGAAATCAATAGTTACATTCACTACACTTCACAGTCCACACTTTATAAGTTCACAATTCGTTCTTATTCTCGTCAAAGTTTGATTGTATTAATCTCTCTGGAATATTCATCAATTTATTACGGGGGGGCAGAAGTTTCTAATTCTTCCGTCCTAGCCTATCCCGAGCATAGTCCAAAGAAATGTTCGCTTTCGCGTATGATCACAATACGAAAGTTTATATTAAAGTTTAAATACTTTTTCGGGTTTTTTACTATCTTGGAATTTAACCGCGAATAATATTTTAGGTAAGCATTGAGAGCTCGTTTCATAGAGAGCTGAGCACATAGAGAAAGCTAAGCACATCGATACCTAAACACATAGATGGAGAGTAACTCAACTGCGGGTACTGTTTATAATAGCAATCTGACAAATGATCTCTGATATACGAGATGTTTTGACCTAAGTATTCCCTGGATACTATTATTCTGAATTACGCTGATATAATTTGAACTTACTAGAAATTTTTATTAATGAGAAAATTCTGCCTCTTAACAAAATATTAAAATTACGTAACGATGAAAAATGCCGGAATACCGTGATTCTAATGCTATGGTCGCGATGTGGTGTTACAAGTGTTTCATGAATAATGCAACAATTCCTTATTTCTCATTTTACACTACCTTTAGAACCTTTGCCATTCTTCTCTGTTGCAAATTATTCATTTATTTAATGAAAGTCCGATACGTATTCATGGAAAATATGTTTTGCTAAATTCCATTGTTACCATCAGATCCAGAACATTCCCCTCAGTCTCGGTGTACATGATACTATACTAATAACTAGTCACTCTAGGAATAACTTATCAACAATAAGATTTTAAATTTTCTGCATAAACGACGGTACAACGATGCAGTAGCAGCATTTACAAGAACATGGGGTAACTTTACTCCTAATTTTTATAGTGCTACTCGCCGACTTATTTACGACGTTCATGCTCAAATTACACACCCAAATTATAATCAGCTTTCAGTTTTAGGCCTTATTTACAGTTCAGTGTATTTTCTCTAAATTTTATTCGCAAGGTCTTATACTGTAAGTAAAATTCCGTAACCCAAACAGGCAGTAGCATTATAACAGCTCGAAATTTAAATGAAAATAACGGCTTAACCCTTCATCTGACACGAAAACTGACTAAATGAATTTGTAGAGGAGAAAATTCTCTACAACTCTGCTCCGTTATGTTTCTTGCATATCTCGCATCGTTTCAGAGATATTTCCAAAAATAACGACGATTTGACGATGTCTGTCTGTCTGTCCGTCTGTCTGTCTGTAACATGTAACTTTTTGGGTCGAACCGTTCAACCAGTCGGCACAAAATTTTACAGACATAATTGCTGGCCGCCAAATAGCAGAACCTCGTTTTTTTTTTTTTTTCAAATATTTCGGACAAGAATTACGTTAGTAATGCCCAAAAAAGCTGTTTGTAATACAATTTAATTGCAAATAAACCATTCATCTGACTCGAAAATTGAATAACCGAATTTGGAGAGGAGAAAATTTGGAGAGGAGAAAATTCTCTACAACTTAGCTCCCTTGTGTTGTTTTCATATCTCGTAGCGATTAAGAGATATATGCAAAAATATGCAAAAATAACCGAGATTTGACACCCTCCAATGAATTAACGAAAACCAGTCGTTCGAAGATTTCACATGAAATTCCTCGTCCAGAACTCTCTCTGGCATACGCCATCTTGCGTTGCGTATTTGATAATTTTCTTATTGTAACTTACACGTTGTCATTTGAAAGCAATGGCACACTGAAGAATTAACAAAAACACGTCGTTTTTTGTATAATAAATGATAATCTAGTGTCTAAAAATGCCATATTAGCATCAGTTAACAACTGACTTAACAATAGTAAGAGATTAAAGAATACGTCTTCTCATTAATGATCATAGCGTAGTGTGCAATTCGTTGGACTGTGATGCTGAAGGTTAGTGGTTCGAAACCCGCCACTACTAAATTTATTTTTCCTAAATCAGACACTTTTTTATTAAATAGAGCTATGTTCATCAATGTTTAGAATTTTGCATATGTAATAATGCTCCCTCTAAAATGCGTGTTTGTTCCATTTCGTGAACATGCCGTGAAATACGCAATAACGAATTGAACAATGGTCTTCTGCACCATATGCACGCAAACTGGGACGATACTGTAATAATGAACATTCTGCACAAAGTTCTGATACAAGTAGTTTCGTATATTAAGGAAGTCCCAGATTTCTGTGGAAAGTGTAGTTCCTTAATCAAACAGAAGCTAAGTGTATACATTGCAACAAATTACGTTGTTTATTTTTTTCTAAGCGTTTTTCACTATTTGTGGAATATATTGAAAGTCATTAATTAGAATCAACGCATCTACGCCAAATGTACGCTGTGTTCCATCCAGGCTATAGTCACTCGTCCGAACGCCAAATGTGCGCTACGTTCGTTCCAGCCTATAGTCATTCGTAACCAGTACAGGCAAAGAAAATAAACTTAGAACTACCAAGGCAAAACAGGTGATAATATTTAAACGGAAAATTATAATGAACATGTGCCAACGTTAATAGTAAACTGGGATTTGGGAGAGCGAAAGAAGCATGGTCAGTATTAAAAGCGCTTCGACAAGATACAAAAGGCAAATCCAATCTTCAACTGGTATCACAAAAGGAGTGGGAAGAATATTTCAAAAAATTATTGAATGAGAAGAATATCTAGAGGAAGGAACAGTGGAAGAAAATGATCATGAGATCCAAATTTCAGAAAGTGAAGTACTTCAGGTATTAAGGACAGGGAAGAATGGTAAATCACATGGACCAGGGAATATCAGTATGGAGTTTCTGAAGTACGGTGGTGACAAAATTGTAAAACTGATTTTGCAGTTATTCAATAAAATGTTACATGGAGATTCTGTACCTAAGGAGATGAAACTGGGTTATATTAGTACCATATTTAAGAAAGGGGATCGCAAAATTTGCTCGAACTATCGAAGAATTTGTGTTACAAACACACTAATGAGGATTTTTGGGAAAATAATTAAAAATAAACTGGAATTTTAGAACCCAACAAGAAAAATGCGGTTTCACAGCTGGTACATCATGTGTAGATCATATTTTCACATTACGACAGATTGTGGAGAAACATAGAGAAAAATCGAAAAATGTTGGACTTATTTTTATAGATCTAGAAAAAGCGTATGATACTGTTCCAAGGAAACTACTCTGGAGAGCACTACATACGGCAAACATAAATACTTCTTTAATTAAAATAATGGAACAGATGTATAAAGAGAATATGTGCCAAGTGAAAATTGGTAATACACTTTCACAGAAATTTAGAACAAGCAAAGGTCTGTTGCAAGGCTGTCCCATGTCACCAACATTATTCAAAATCTATATAGATATTTGTCTGAGAACGTGGTCACAGAAATGTAATAGTATGGGACTAGAAATAAGAGATGTAGTTTATATACATCATTTATTATTTGCTGACGATCAAGTTGTCATAGCACAAGACGGGGAAGATGCAAACTACATGTGTAATCAACTAGCAATAGCATATAAAATTGGGGTCTGAAGATTAATTATCAAAAAACAGAATACTTGACTAATGATCCACATGAACTACGCATAGAGGGAAAGAAAATAAAAAAAGTTAACACTTTCTGTTATTTGGGGTCCATTTTAGAAACTGAGGGAAGATCCGACTCAGAGATTAATAAAAGAATTATCAGTGGAAGAAAGGTCATTGGAATGCTCAACTCAGTCCTACAGAGCAGAAACTTAATGAACAGAACAAAAAAAGCATATATAAATCTATATTTGAGAGTACAGTTCTGTACGGAGCGGAAACCTGGACCATAAACCAGAAGCACACTAAGAAACTACAAGCTTTAGAGATGGATTTCTGGAGAAGATCGGCCAGAATTTTCAGGAAAGAAAAAAGAAGAAACACCGAAGTAATAAAGAGGATGGAAATAATAGAAAGAATAGATGAGGTGATGGATAGAAAGAAATTACGGTGGTACGGGCATGTAAGAAGAATGGAGGACACCAGAATACCGAAGATGGTACTGGAGTGGCAACCTGTGGGGAGAAGAAGAAGAGGACGACCGGTGACCACCTGGATCAAAAATGTACAGCTCACAATGAATAGACTGGGCGCAGAAGAAGAGTACACACAAAATAGACACACGTGGAGAAATATAGTGAATAATTAGTGTAAAACCTTATGTACTAGGTGTATTCATTTCTGGCGTATTAGTATTTGGAGGTAAACCTCTGTAATGAGGACAAACTCAATAATATAAAAAATAATGAAAATGTGGGAGAGATATTAAAATGATAGTTCAAAGAGGTAAAAGTTCAAAAAAGACTATGTTTGTCAAAGCTAAACTCAAACGTCATATAATTTTGGCTGTTTGTTAAAATACGGTCAGAAAGAATATTACGTGTTTGGTGCATTGATATTACCACAATAGTAGAGTCGTAATCTTATCACCATAATTTTTTATTATTTAGATTATTATTTTGGTGCAAAATGTTTGAAAAAACATATTAAACCACAAATCTAAAGTGGGCCGTAAATCACGTCAGTGCGATTTTTTTCCTATATTATGCTTGGATTCGGTATCTGTAAAAATATATACGACATTTTGTATGAAAACTGCATCAGTGTAATGCATAACATAGGCAAGAGAAGGCAATGAGTTTGTTGAAGATTTTGAAAAGTGCATTAGTCCTGGACTCATTCCCCTTTCAAAACAATTGCTGCTGATCGTGTGTACTCGCCTACAGAGTATGCAATAAAAGTAGCTAAATCAGGTTCACAATGTACATTTACAGGCGTACTGCATGAAAAATCGTTCAGTATTGATTTTTAAAGGTTGTTGGACAAAATTTTACCTAAAAGTCAACCAAGTTGATTGAATCTTTGGGAAATTTATTTAAATATATGAAAGTACTAGTTAAAACCGGCCACAATTAGCTGTGGCTCACTTTCATATGAAATAAATAGAAAAAGAAATACTGTAATTCATATGGACATAGAATCATCGAGAGAATGCCTCAATAAAATTAATACCTTTCGTTGAGCTACTGAGTCTATGTGAAACGAAAGTTATAAAAAATAAAGTTTCGCAGACACTCATTATTTTAACCCCATAACATAGAGTACATTTTTTTCTCTTTCGTTTTCTCCACAAACATACAGATCAGTTTACCGACTCTGGACCATGTGACGTATAATTCACCTTAGTGAAAAGATATTGTTTTCCATCTATTTCCCACCCGCTTTGTCTATCTCCTGCTTCCCCACTATCTACCTCTTCATCCTCCATCTAATCCCCGGCCTCTGTTCATCACTCCCTTTCCTTCCATCCATCTCCTCCTTCATCTACCTTTATGCCCGTATCGTATTTCGATCGTCGTACCTATATTAAATGAAGAAATAAAAATTAAGGAATTGCTTCAAATTATGTGTTATCTGCTGAAAACTATCACAAAGTTACTGTTACATAAAATGAAATGAAATAACGACGCCAATAAATAACGCTTTGCTCAGAATTTGTTTCTATTGTGTTTTCATTTCCACTGCTAATATCATGATCAATCTTACTTAATTAAAAATGAAAGTACCTAAACTGCGTTTCCACGAAAAGTTGTTACTTTAGTTTCGCATTTTTACCATAGCACCTGACCGGTATCCAAGGCAGAAGTTGGTACCACTTCAATTTTCGACGCTCAATTATTTGGCAGTTGGAGAATTTAAAAATTGATCAGAGCTATAGATATGAAAACAACTGCTTCCTTTTGCCTCTCTTGATGGCTAAGTATACACATGATTTCCGTTTTGCATGCGTCTATGGCAAAGCGCCTTTTGAATTACGTTTCATAAGCCTCCTTGCATAATTATAATCGAAAATCGATAGTCATTTTTCGTGTTGATGTATTTGTATAATGATTTCAGTAAAATTTCACTTGCGGCAGCGGCTGATGTTGCCAAAATCTCTTGACCGATCTTTAAAAATTCAGTTATATACTATTTTGAAGATTGTACTTGATGATCTAATAAAATTTTGATGTAGTCTAAGACGCCAATACACAAAATAAACAGTTGAATATAAATCTATTTTCTATTTTGCGCATTATTTCCTCGTCCAGTAAACGGTGAAATTTTAATTATGGCAGGGGCGGCCTAGTGTGATGAAGTTGGCAGCGATGGCCAAATGAAACCCAATCACGTACAATGAGTGGCATATTCTTGCGTGTTGACCATGAAGTAAATAACTGAGGTTAACAAAACCATTGAAGCTCATTGTAAACCCAATCACATAAATGACTCGTTTTGTTGACCATAAAATAACTACTTATCGCAGTTCCTGCTTCTTCATTAATACGTTCTTGTACGACCCACTGTCCGGCCAATAAATCAATTATCCTTGTAAAATGAACATTTCATTGCCAACATTACTACTCTACGCTGCTGACACTGTTAGGGAAATTTGACCGAGCAGCCAATAACATAGACTGAGGGGGAACATTCTTTTGTGTTTACAATTTAAAAGATAATTAAGTCTGTGCTTGCTTCCTGGTTGACAAATTCTTGTATGTACCTTTGTCCTGAAGTAAATTAATTATCCTCATGAAACGAACAATCCGTTTGCAACATTAGCAGCTACACCACCGCTTAGGAAAATTTAATCATTACCTCAAAACTCTGAAGGTGACGAAATTAAGGGATATGCCTTTAAGTTTGTGTTATCCAGTATCATCCCTAGTCGTCCGACTTAGTAAGCAACTTTATACGTTTATCCATATCCCTTACGTTTGTTTTATCCAGTATCATCAATGATTCTTTGCACAGTGGGGGGCTATTACTTGGCACTCGGGGAATTGATGTTCATCTTCGTTGAATAGCCGGGTCGTCGTTCTAATCGTTCGACTTCGTGAGAGACTTTGTGAGCGACTCCGCTACACTCCGCTTTGTAATATTCAGTTTTTATCAGGGGACCACCTTCGAGAGAGATCACAACAGCTTGTAACGCGTAATATATATAATGCAATGATCCGAGTGATTGACTAACTGAATGAATGACTCATCATCGCCCAGCCAAACCCACTGATGATAAAAACTTGAAATTTGTAGATGGTGTTCATCTTACACTTTTGGTATCGTTTAAGAAGCGATTTTTCGATATTCCGTCCCTAAGGTGGTAAAATAGGGGATGAAATTTTTTTTGAAAATACACTGTTATCAAGTGAATTTTTAAGCTAGACTTACATAAATTGTTATATGGATTCTTGGTTAGAACTGGTTTTTTTCTGAAAATCAACCATTAAGGGGGTAAAATAGGGGTTGAAAAGATTTTTGAAAAATGCTGCTATTGAGCCAGTTTTGAAACCTGAAATACAAAAGTTGGTATTTGGAGTCTTGGTTACAATTTAAAAAGTACGTGTGTATCTCCCCTCCCCCTCTTCTTCATTGTCTACCATTCCGGTATATCGTCTTAGAACTCTTAGAACCTTGTTTAGTGTTATGGTCAAAATCTTATATCCCAGAATGTTCTCGACCGAATGCTTTGAAATATTAGTAGAACGTACTACTGGAATACGTGCATGTCTTCACATACCTTTTAAAAAAATATGTCATATATGACTTTATATAAATTTTACAATGTGGAAAAGTTGTTACCAAAATCGCAAAAGTGTCATATATATAGGTTATGAGTAATATATTAAATAAATAGGTACCTAAAAACTTTCCTGTGTCACAGTGCAGCGTTGTGACAAATTTGGAGCTCAATCGATGAAGAACTTTGAGATTTTGAAATGCAAAGAAACCAACACAATATTTTTTTATATATAGAGATTTCATGTTAACTGATTCTTCATCTACATCTACATCTACATCTACATAGATACTCTGCAAATCACATTTAAGTGCCTGGCAGAGGGTTCATTAACCACTTTCATAACTTTTCTCTACCGTTCCATTCTCTAATAGCGCGCAGGAAGAAAGAACACCTAAATCGTTCCGTTTTCGATCTGATTTCTCTTATTTTATTGGGATGGTCATGTCTCCCTAAGTAGGTGGGTGCTAGCAAAATATTTTCACATTCAGAACTAAAAGTCGGTGATTGAAACTTCGCAAACAGATCACGCCACAATGAATAACGTCTTTCTTTTAATGATTTCCACCCCAATTCGTGCAACATTTCCGTGACGCTTTCCTCCCCCCCCCCCCCCCGTAACGTGATAAAACAAAACGAGCTGCCCTTCTCTGAACCTTCTCAATATCTTCCGTCAGTCCCACCTGGTGAGGGTCCCACAAGGGGCAACAGTACTCCAAGAGAGGACGCACAAGTGTGATGTAGGCAGTCTCTTTGGTGGAGCTGGTGCATCGTCTAAGCGTTCTGCCAATGATACGTAACCTTTGGTTCGCCTTCTCCACAATATTTTCCATGTGTTCTCTCCAGTCAAAGTTGTTCGTAATTGTAACTCCTAGGTATTTGGTAGAATTTACGACCTTAAGGTTTGACTGATTTATCGCGTAATTGAAGTTCAGCGGATTTCTTTTAGTGGTCATGTGTATTACTTCACACTTTTCTTTTTTTAGTGTCAATTGCCAATTTTCGCACCAAGTAGAAATTTTGTCTAAATCGCTTTGCAGTTGCTTTTGATCCTCTGTTGACTTCACTGGCCGATAAACGACAGCATCATCCGCGAACAGTCTAAGGGAGCTATTCAGATTATCTCCGAAATCGTTTATAAACACGAGGAAGAGTAGGGGACCTATAACGCTTCACTGTGGAACGCCAGATATCACTTCTGTTTTACTCGACGACTTACCGTCAATTACAACGAACTGTGTCCTTTCTGATAGGAAATCGTGAATCCAATCGCACAATTGGGCAGATATTCCATAAGCACGCAATTTCATTAGAAGCCGCTTGTGGGGTACAGTATCAAAAGCCTTCCGGAAATCCAGAAATATGGAATCGATTTGAGATCCCTTGTCGATGGCACTTAACACTTCATGTGAATAAAGGGCAAGCTGTGTTTCGCAAGAGCGATACTTTCTGAATCCGTGCTGACTATTGGTTAATAGGTCGTTCTCTTCGAGGTAGTACGTAACATTCGAACAAAGTATATGTTCCAAAATCCTACTGCAAATCGACGTCAATGAGATAGGCCTGTAATTTTGGGGATCACTCCTATTGCCTTTCTTGAATATTGGAGTAACTTGGGCAACTTTCCAGTCTTTGGGTACGGATCTTTCGCTGAGTGATCGGTTGTAAATTATAGCTAAATACGGAGCTATTGCATCAGCATACTCTGAGAGGAATCTAGTTGGTATACAATCTGGCCCGGAAGATTTATTTTTGTTTAGTGACTTAAGTTGTTTTACTACTCCAGGAACATCTACTTCTAAGTTTCGCATGCTGGCAGTTGTTTTTGGATTGAATACTGGAGTGTTCACTTCGTCTTCTTTGGTGAAAGAATTTCGGAAAGCTGTGTTTAGTAATTCTGCCTTAGCAGTACTGTCGTCGGTAGTATTACCATTGCTATCGCGTAGTGAAGGTATTGTTTGTGTTTTGCCGCTAGTGTACTTCACATATGACCAGAATTTCTTTGGATTTTCTGCAAGATTACGAGACAGGATTTCGTTGTGGAAACAACTAAAGATTCTCGCATTGAAGTCCGCGCTAGGTTGCGAGTTTCAGTAAAAGATTGCCAGTCTTGCGGATTCTGTGTCTTTTTAAATTTTGCATTCGTTTTTCGTTGTTTCTGCAACAGTGATCTGACCTGTTTTGTGTACCACGGGGGGTCAGCCTCCTCTTTTATTAATTTATTTGGTATAAATCTCTCGATTGCTACTGATATTATGTCTTTGAAAGTAAGCCACAACTGATCTACACGCGCACTTTCAGTTTTGAAGGACTGGAGACTATCACTCAGGAAAGCGTGAAGCGAATTTTTATCTGCTTTATTGAATAGATATATTTTTCGTTTATTTTTGGTGCATTTAGGAATTTCGATATTCAGTCTCGCTACTACAACTCGATGTTCGCTAATCCCTGTATCTGTTTTGATGCTCTTTACTATCTCGGGATTATTTGTTGCTAGGAGATCAAGAGTATTTTCGCAACCACGTACTATTCTAGTGGGTTCATGAACTAACTGTTCGAAGTAGTTTTCAGAAAAAGCATTCAGAACTAGTTCGGACGATGTTTTATATTTGCCCCCGGTTTTGAATACGTAATTATGCCAACATATCGAGGGTAAATTAAAGTCGCCACCGATTCTTCCGTCGGTTCTTGTTAGAACAAATTTATTATGGAAATTAAAATAAACAATTTTATGTTCGTTCTACAGGTTTCTTTATTTTGTTGATCTATTTTCGGCTTCATACGCCATCATCAGACAGTTACTGTTGTTTAGTCAAACAACCTACAGTGTCAACAAACCAGAAGAGATGTTCCATGCAGAAAAATTAAATTATCTACTTTGATGGAGCAGTTACAGTGTAAATAAAAATTTAAATGAAATCTGTAAATTAATAGTACTGCAAAAGGGAACATAGATACTATACATCGAGAAACAGTGCAAACGTAAAAAATTCTTGACAACGATGACTACAGTGAATAAAATAAAAAAAATTAGATTATTTTTTAATTTTATTTTATTCACTGTAGTCACTGTTGTCAAGAATTTGTTATGTTTGTACTGTTTCTCGATGTATAGTATCTATGCTCCCTTTTGCAGTACTATTAATATACAGATTTTATATAAATTTTTATTTACACTATAACTGCTCCATAAAAGAAGATAATTTATTTTTCTGCGTGTAGCATATTTTCTAGATTGTTCATAACGTAAGTTCTTTGACCAAACTTCAGTAAATGTTTGATGATGGCCTAATAAACAAACCTGTAGAACAAACACAAAATTGTGTTATAATTTTCGAAGGATTTCATGTTGGAGTGTGAAAAATGTAATCCTACATACTAATGGGTTGAGAGTACACAAATTTACTCTGGCTAAGACAGCAAACATTTCCTTACTAACAGAGGAGACTTACAATATGCCCAATCAATCATAACAAAGTTGAAGATATTAAAAAGCTCGTAAAGTACATTCCACAGAGGAGTATCTTCCCTTTTATGAAGAACTCAATGATGACTGAATATAAAGTATAACCTTAAAATGCACATATTTTGTTATTTCTTATTTATAATCCAAATAAGTAATGATTTTTGATACAATGTTAACATATTAAATTCAACACTAAATAAAATCACATTTCCTTAGAAAGTGCTGTAATTCACATTTTCCATTTTTTTAATGGGTAAAAGTCCACATTTTTTAAACTGTTTTTTCTTTATGAAAACAGAAAAAGATAAACACTTGAAATTTAGGTGCACAAAATTCTTTAAAAAAATTAATCATTTCCCGTCAATTGCTTGTTGTGGATTCGTGTCCTTTTCAAAACTACTGATTCCATTGTAATCCACCTAGTCACGCTTTGATGCCGATTTCAATGCGGCTCTAGACGAGGACGGATTTCCTGGTGGGACTACAGCGCCAGGCGCGAGCCATATAGTATAACTGTGAAATACACGGCTCAAAACAGTGACGGGATCATACACAATATCATACACAATATATATATATATATATATATAGTAACGTATTTTATTCTGATATTGGTAGGTGTATGTGAAGCACTACGATATTTTGCTGTCTCAACTTTTTACTCGAAGTTTACATAGCGTTTATTTAGAGCTTGCCGGCCGTGGTGGCCGAGGGGACTGCGGCGCGTCAGTCACGGTCTGCACGGCCACTACGGTCGGGGGCTCGAATCCCCCCTCGGGCATGGATATTTGTGCCGTCCTTAGTCTTAGCTAGTTCATAAGTATTTTGTAAGTTTAGGGACTGATGACCCCGTAGTTAAGTCTCATAAGCTATACAACATTTGAACATTTGAACAAGCTGGGCACTCCATTCGTTCGGTTCCCTCAGCTTCAAGCATGTTGTCCACAAGTGCAGCTCTGTGGAGACGAGCGTTATCGTCCACCAGAAGGAACCCATCTCCTACGGCACCAGCGTAGGGCACAACAAAACGTCGAACGATCTCATCTTTATACCTCTTTTATATCGTGCTATGCTTTCAAGTGATTTGTGACTACATCACGGTTTCACGATGTTTATTACCAAATTCCTTGAGTTTAGCGCAACCCAGTGAACGTTACTGTGTACGTAAGCAACCATTATCCAGTTAGCCTCTCCATTCTGTTAATCATTTTAATAATCAATCAGCTTTCTATCTATATATGCCTGTCCGCATAACCAAACCCAAATTTTTCTGGAGTGCCAGAACTGCTTTGCTGTTTGTAACGTCGATGAGACAGGTGAATTCTTTAATCTTACCACAGTATACATTAAGTGAATAAGCGTGGCCACATTTTCACGAGCGTGCTTGGTTCAGTCTTCTTGTTATTACGATGGCGGGACGTCTGTTTTTATGTCTGTGATTTTTTTCCACAGGCATCATTAGCGGAGATATGGTTACACAAAAATATTTTGCAAATTTCCGGTGAGATACAGTAATGTTCATGGCAATAAAGCGCTGACAGCAACCCTGTTAACGTCGCAGCTTGGAGGGTTCCCTCCCCACAGGTGCTTAATATGATGAGTCTAAACCATCCGATTTTTTTCGTAAATGGGTTCGTATTTTGTAGAACTCTGCTGTTCATGGAATTCTGAAATTTTGTTACAGTTTTATAATTCATTTATATATTTAAAAAAAACACAATTCCTTATACATCTGCCTGCGGCGGCGACTGGTGACGAAACTGCTTAATTAGCAGCTACATACTAGACTTCGAGTGACGTGACATAATGTATTTGTTGTTAACAATTAGCCATACGCTAGAACTCCAGTAACGAAATATTAAAAACAATGAAATTTCTTGATTACAATTACTCACTCCTCAGATGCGAGGTAAGCCTAACGTTCATTCTCAGAGCAGTGTACAGTTCTCATCTGATGTATTTATTATAAAAACTCACCCCCTCTCTATTATGCAAATTCCATAAGAGCAATGGAATTTAATTTTTTTCTCATGTACCGCAGTCCCGAATTTAGAAGCAGTTACCAAGGTCATGTACCGACTCAATTGCAACAAAAGTTTAGCAATAGATAAAGTGAAATGTATAGCAGTCCTATGCACACAACAAGCCTAAGCATAATGGAATCGAACAATAAGTAACAAGAACAAACAACGTGACACAGAAATTAGTTTCTTTTTTTTTCAGGATTTTCTCGTGTGAAGAGAAAGAGTGGCCAATGAGGAAACTCTTCGGGTTAGCCTTGAAAATGCGCGAATAACTAAGGTTTTTGAAATCGTGTGGCAGCTTATTAAAAATTGAAGAGGAAGAATACTGCACACCTTTCTACACAAGGATCAAGGAGGTATGATCCAAATGCAGATTCTATTTCTGTGAAAGCTCTTGGGGTAAAAAAAATGTTACTAACAAAAAACGACATTAAAGATAATATGTATTGATAGGCCAATGTCAGACTTCCCAGGCCAACCGGGGTAGACAGGTGCGCTAGCTTATCCCACATATTTTTCGAACCGCTCGTTTCTGCGAACCAGATTAGTTACCCCAAAAAATAACACCATACGTCATAAGTGAAGGAAAATAAGCAAAGTAGACTTCTTTTCCCGAGGAATCTCTATATAAAAGCGACAGGATACTCATTCACTCACTCACTCACTGAATAAACACGAAATATCGAAAACTGCTTCACCTATGAAGCTGACATTTAGCATAAATGTAGTTTATAGGTAGAAGACGTCAGCTAAGAAAGGATTTTGCGATATGGCCGATAGTTCAGGAGATATGACGTCATAAACAATGAAAACCTCCCTGTCTTGCGGCACATGATAGTGTGACTTTATCAATCCACCGTTTGAGAAGGAGAGCACTTAGCGACTCGCCACAAACTTTAAACATAATTTCAAACCTTTAGAAAACTTTTCTCGCTGACAAACCCAGCAAAATGATGAAAGGAAAATATTTCGTCGCTTACTACTTTTTCGTTGTTCTTATATAAAATTACGGCATTTTGCACGACGTTACAATTTATTACTCGTACACTAATGATTGTATTCGCTCTAAACGTTACAGACAGTATAAACACGTACCACTGAACGTACATTCGAAATTTTATCATGGTACGCACACGGTTCATGAGACATGGAGTCATAAACAATTAGGTTCATTAAAAGCCGCCTCATCACACATGACGGTTTGATTTGTTACGTCTTTCTTACTAAATGTTACAGACAGTATACACACGTATCACTGAACGTACATTCGAAATTTTATCATGGTACGACACACGGTTCATGAGACATGGAGCCATAAACAATTAGGTTCATTAAAAACCGCCTCATCACACATGACGTTTTGATTTGTTACGTCTTTCTTACTAACTCTATTCGCGACGTATTTTTAAGACATTTTACATATACGCTACTGGATGTACCTTCAGAATAATATTACGACATATAGTTCAGGTGCTATGACGTCAAAGACAAAGAAATGCATGAAAATTCGCCCTAATAAGCATGAGGTTGTTACTATGTCTTTGCTACCAACTCCATTTACAACACATTTCACAGGCAGTTTCCTAATATTCCACTTCACGAACCTGGTAAATAATGTTTTTGTAGGACACATAATTCAGGAGATATTATATCATAAACGTGACATCCGTAAATAGGTACTGCATTATGTTTCACATTTTTGTTAAGTCTTTATTACTCTGTTCGGAGCACATTCCGCAAACAATATCCAAAGGAACTGCATTATTATATCACTGAACAACAGATTGATCAGCAGATACGTCGCCATAACCATTGATCTAAGAAAACATTGTTTCTCCCACGGACAGTTCTTTGTGGTCTGCTCCAGAGTAAGTTCGCCTGATAGTTTGTATATTCTGCAGCCGGAAAATAAAAATGACGTCAATCGAGGGGCTATATAAATACAATGTTCTCTGAAGTTATGTCATATGTTACGCAGAAACAAATATTCTGTCTACCATGTGTCCAAGACCTACTTCACAAAGCACCTTTACTGTTGAGAGCCGAATGACCGGAAATTAATATTAATTATCATTTAGTCTCCTTTTTGTATCATTCCGTTTGCTTTTGTATGTTTTTTAAGATGTTTCACTACCTAATAGTGGACAGAATCACAGTACAACCAACTTTCTAAATTCTCTCGGTTGACCATCACTTCACGAGGATTTTTTTTCCAGGTTCATAGTAACTAATAATATGGGATTGTGCATAGTGTCATTTCGTTATTAACCAGAGATATCGTGTACCGGTTCAAAGACGGATAAAGTGTTTTCAATACATCAATAATTTATTGCAAAAATTGTTTCAATATGGAAGCTGCTTGTAGTAGATCAATAAATTAATTGTCAAGGAAAAAATGTTTCGAAACGAAAAGTATCACTTCATAGTATGTCAATAATTTTATTATTATGAAAAATTTTCATAATGAACAATGTTTGTTTTTAGAACATTATTCATTGTAAAAAAATCCAAAATTGAGGATGATTGTTTTTAGTATGTCAATAGTTTTATTGTTAAAAGTGTCAAAAATGAAGGGTGTTTGTTTTCAGGTTGTTAATAAATTCTCTTTTAAAAAGTAAATGATGTTTTTTTTATTATGTCAATAAATTGATTGTTAAATAAACGAATGGACTTTATTTAATTTCGTCAACCGAACTAAGTCGCGGGTAGCAGCTAGTTACTACTTATTTCAGAAACTGTTCGAATGATAAATAACGTAGCGTCTAGTTTTCGAACAAGATCCTGAAATGAGCTTTCCACGACGGCTTGATACCTATTTGCACGCCTAGAAATGACCTATTCAGTCTCAGTTGTCATGTGCCCATTCTGCGTAATTTAAATGTCAGTTTTTTGTTGAATTGCAAGTTAGAAACAGTAAAAACTGATTCCTACTGTGATTTAGCATTAATTTACTTTCTGCAGGCGATTCCTACTGACTGTAGGATTCCTGACTGATTCCTACTGTGATTTAGCATTAATTTACTTTCTGCAGGCGATGAACGTATTTGATACTGCATCAATGTTGCCGACAACATCCGTCACTACCAAGCTAGTGTCATCAGCAAACAGAAATATCTTAGAATTGCACGTTATACTAGAAGGCATGTCATTTATGTAAATGAGATACAACGGTGACCCAAGAACAGAAATCTGTGGTACCCCCAAACACACACACGCTTCACTATTTTCAACACTGTAGAGAATCAGCTTCTGTTGCCTGTTATTGAAGTAAGAAGTGAACAAATTTTGAGCTATTCCCCTTAATGTTTCACATTCTGCAACAATACCGTCGGATCAACACCAGCAAACGCTTTTGTTAAATCAAAGAATACACTTCCGGTCGCAGTTTTATTTGATCCATCAAGTGCCTCACAGAGAAGAGAGAAAATAGGATTTTCGGTTGTTAAACCACTTCTGGAACCAAACTGTATATCTACATCATCTACATGGGATACTCTGCAAATCACATTTAAGTGCCTGGCAGAGAAGTACCATTCCATTTTCGAATAACCCGCGGTAAGAAAGAATATCTTAACCTCTCCGTTCGATCTCTGATTTCTCGTATTTTATTCTGATGATATTTTCTACCTATGAAAGTGGAAGTCAGCAACATATTTTCGCATTCGGAGGAGAATGTTGGCGATTTGAGTTTCGTAAGTTGCCCACGGAGCAACGATAAACGCCGTTGTTGGAATGATACCCATCCCAGATCCTGTATCATTTCCGTAACGCTGTCTGCCCTGTAAACAAAACGAGCTGCAGTTTTTTGGACTCTTTCGATGTCCTCCGTCAAACCCACCTGATAAGGATCCCACACTAGGCAGCAATACTCCAAAAAAGGACGGACAAAACAAAATTTAACGGATTTCTTTTCGTACTCATGTGGACAACTTCACACTTTTCATTATTTAGAATCAGTTGCCAATTCTTACACCATACTGATATCTTATTTAGATCGTTCTGCAGATGGTTTTGATCCTCAGATGATTTTACTAGACGGTAAATGACGGCGTCATCTGCAAACAATGAGAATAAGCAACAGCAGAAGACCAATAAGACTACCCTGTTGAACGTCCGATATTGCCTCTGTTTTAGTCGATGCCTTACCATCGATTACTACAAACTGTGTCCTCTCTGACAGTAAATCCCCTATCCAGTCGCAAATTTGTGGCAATATACCATAACCACGCAATTTGATTAGAAGCCGTTTTTTAAGTAGGGTGTAAAAAAGCCTTCTGGAAATCAAGAAATACGGAATCAATTCGAGATCCCTTGTCGGTAGCACTCATCAGTTCGTATGAGTAAAGAGCTAGTGGTGTTTCGCATGAACGATATTTGAGAGCAAATAATGGGAACATAAATGATCAATTAATCTAGAATAGTTAGCCTTTTCAATAACTTTAGGAAAAACTAATGGAATAGAAACAGATTTAAAGTTTTCTACATAATCCCTTTCTCCTTTATAAAAAGAAGTTTCACTACCGAGTACTTTAATCTGTCAGAAAACTGGGCACTCCGAAAAGAAAATTAGAAATATGGCTAAGCACTGGGCTAACAGAGGCGAAACAATACGTCATTATCCTGCTAGATACGCTATCATCTCTATAAAAGACCTTAGTCTTTAGTGATTTAATTAGGGACTCAATCTCTCCCTTGCCACTATCAAGAGGACTACTTCAGGTTACAGTCTCGGAATGCTATTTTCTCAAATTTTTGTAAATCTAAGGGACTTAATTGCTGCGGCTATCAGTCCATATGCTTTCAAACTACTTTAACTTACACTAACAACAACACACACACACACAAACACGCACGCACACACATGTCCGAGGGAGGGCTCGAACCTCCGACGGTGAACAACCACGTGCTCCGCAGCAAGGAGCCTTGGAGCGCTCTGCCACTCCTCCGTGGCTGCTGTTTTCTAAGAGGGTTCTATGATTAAGAGATCAAAGTTACTATCGCAGGAATGAATGACCCCTTACTGGATTGTACTTACATTTTGTATTTTTAATCACATTTTGAGAATAACTATCAGGCTTTTTTACATCGCTTTCCGTTTGTTAGAAATTATTTTTCTCTTGAGAATCAGATTCTGAATTCATGTCTTCAGGAAGTTTGAACACAATTTAACTAAAGTAACAATAAAACATTAGCTGTTATGAATTATGGGACTGACAAGGGTTTCGCCAAGTGATTTCATGAGAACGCCCAGTGTAGTTTTTTTATTATTTTTTTTTTATTAAACGGTGGTAATTATGATGTAATGGTAGACAGAGCGTGACTGATTCCCTTTTCAAATACACTGTTTCAATTTTACCTCTGGGCCCCATTTTTATTATTATCTTCTAGTAGTAAGATACATATAGGAGTCTTAATTATAGACGTTGAAATTGTGAGAACTATAACCCTGTCTCGCGGGTGGGGGCGAACTGGCGACCCTAATTTAGAATTCCTGGTAGCGTAGCAGTCCTGAGAACTAATCCGGGCCGCAAATAACCGCTTCTGATTAAATTTGCGGAGCAGTGCTACGCACAATTCGTCTCTCACTTCGCCAAAGTGCATGAATTCTGACCGCGGTCGACAGAGTGACTTCTCATGAGCCCTGTAATAGACTGCCACTAGATCAACGTAAAACGAAATACATGTACCTCAGTACTGCACAGGGCCAACCACGGCATTAGAAATAATGCACGATGGTGAACCAATAACGAAAATGTAATAGTGCAAATTTTTACGCGCAATTTTTGATGAGAAGCGGAGTCTGATGTTGTGTAAAAGTCTAGACACTAGACCTTACGGATTTGAATTTTAATATCAGATTTATGAAATGAAAATGAAAAAAACTTGACGTGCTTTTCCGTTCTTCATTCACAGTAGCTCGTCATTCAGCAAACAAAATGCATAGAAACTCTTTAATAAGGATAATATGTGGTCTCTATTCACGAACCTCTGAAAGACACTTTTTTTAAACATCTGACCAAACAGAGAACAGCCTCATAGAAAATTTACTCTCTCAGGAAGTTGGTTGCTAACAATAAATCTAATTCGAAAGCAACTGTTATATTCGTAAATATAATATTAAATGTAGAAATTACTTACATTACCCATCACTCAGCCTTAGTATGGCACTGAAAGGTCTGAAGTAATAATTGCTTTTAAAAAAGTCTCCTATTAAGTCCACATATTATCCATATTGGACTGCGGTAAGAAACTGCAACAATGTGTGATAACAAAAATTCAAAAAACAATTATTTGCGTCTCTCACACTTGTTATTAATTCCACGATAACTTTCGAAAGTTTACACTTCCATCTTTAGATGGAACAGTGATTTTTGTTACATTTCTGCTAGATGCAGACAGCTGTTTCTTGCGATTTCATTTTGCTACAAAAAAGTAAAATAGACACTTTTATCATAATATGGCACAAACATTACAATGTTACCGTATTTACTCGGCTATAGTACCGCGTTCTTTCCAATTCAGTTACTTCTGAAATTGGGGAAGGTGCTATAGGCGTCAACTTCGTAAATTCAGCAGTGCATTCGGTTGGTTCAGGATGGACTAAATGTGCTAATCATTGTAACAAGTTATATGAAGCGTCCATTTTATTACAACTTGATGTTCTCTCTCTCTCTCTCTCTCTCTCTCTCTCTCTCTCTCTCTCTCTCTCTGTGTGTGTGTGTGTGTGTGTGTGTGTGTGTGTCTTCTGTGTGTGTTTATTTTTTTTCATTTTGAGAGAAGTAAAAGAAAACTGGCGGGTTACTTGCTGTAACATAGTAAACTACCAGTCATGTTACAAACTGGCAACCTAAGACAAATATAGAAATTGTCAGTATGTTTCCATATTCATCACTGATTTAATACAAAGTGTCCAGATAAGTTTTAATTGACATTAAGAACTCCTCTGAGGACACTTTCCATGTCGATTTCACAGTGTGGGAACTGGTGGTTGGCATGGCTGCACCTTGATCAGGAGTCACGCATTATATTTCCAGCCGAAACGAAGTGTTGTATTGTCCTCGTCTTCATTTTATCATCACCATGACGTTCAAATCGCCGAAGTGAGGTCAAGTGGTCAAATAAAAATACTTGTAGCAGGAGGTCGAAAGGTGAGGTAACCCGGTCAACAATGCCATACGTAGCGGGATGTCTGAATGTTTCTGTAGAAAGGGTGCCCATTTTCCTCAAGAAGAGATACCAGAGGAGGCAATGATACTGGATCCTAGGACCAGGAGGAAAGTTAATTTTACGAGTCGTTCCATTGAGTACGAGCTGGGACTCTAGACAGTCCAGGAGATTTCAGGAATGTTATTACCCACAAATGATTGCTACACAGAGGCTCCTCCGTGAAGGATGTGTATTCATGCGCATTCAGTCACTGTCTTCGAATTGATCATCTACATACATACTCTGCAATCCACCCAAAGATGCGTGGCGAAGGGTACTCAGTGCCACTACTAGTCATTACTCTTTCTATGCCACTCCCAAATAGATCGAGTGAAAAACGAATACTTGTATTCATCCGTACGAGCCCTTGTGATCTTTACGCGAAACGTAGGTTGGCAGAAGTAGAATCGTTCTGCAGACCGCCTCAAACTGTACTACTACTGTACGTAGTAAAGAATGAAATGAATCCGCATTTACCATTTTCCTGAGCGCAATGAGAGAAAAAGTAGTGAAGCAGCTTATATCGCTTCCGGTCCATATTGTATATCGATTTGTTTCCTAACAGAGTTGAACAGAACACACCGATATTCAGGAAAGGTAATAGGAGTAACCCACTGAATTACATAAATATATCATTGACGTCGGCTTGCAGCAGGGTTTTACAAGTATGCTGTATTCAAACGCTACGACAGAACGATCTATTGACGTAAGGTTAACACGAATTTTTAAAAAAATAAAGTTCTTGTGAAACAACCAGCTCTTTACTTATTCGAAATGATGATAGACAAGGGATCTAAAATTGATTCCATATTTCTAGATTTCCAGAAGGCTTTTCGCACTCTACCTCACAAACGGCTTTCAATCAATTTGCGTGGTTGTGGAAGATCGTCCCAGATATGTGACTGGATTGCCTATTTCGTGACAGCGAGTACACAGTTCGTAGCAATTTATGCAAATGGATGAGCTAAGACAGAGATGATGTCTGGCCTTGCCCATGATAGTGCTGTAGCTTCTCTGCTGCCTCTTTTCTATAAAAACGATTTTTTTATTTTATTACAAAATGAAAAAAATCTTCTGTAACTAAATGACGTCAGTGTCTAATCAAAACAAGATAAAGTGCAATCATAACCTTGGTTATCGTCCGGAATTAGAAGCGTGCCTTCTGCGCACGATCATTCATCTAGACTGGAGACAGTAAACTCCTTCGACGAAAGTGGCATTCCCTCATCATCTTATTTAGTGACCCGCCACACGTTTATCGCGGTAGGCTAATAATAAAACATGAATGTCGTGATAACTGTAGAAAGGAAATACACTCTACGTAATGTGTACTAATGCATCTTGCAACTAAGAAAGTAGATAAAAGGGGGGAAAGGAAAATAAACCGAAAAATCCGTTAAAAAGGAATAGCCATTCCGGACAGCTCACTGCCCGGCTTAAAAATTTACACTCACAAAGATACTCCTGCGCATTTTTGTTCTCCATGAGTCCATGTTCACTTGAAACGATAAAGAATGTGCTTTAAAAGAACGAAAAGGAAGGTTGGTGATGAGTAAAATAAAAGTAAAGTGAGGGTACTTAACATTATCGGTGTCCTATTTTTAGTTACCAAGGAACTGCAGAACGATTCATGAAGACATCTATAAGGCGCGAAAATTGGCAGTGGGCCGTAAATAATGAAAATTGTCAAGTCGCCCAAGTGATTACTAAACATGATTCCTTTAACGTCGTTTAGCAGATAAATCGATCTAATATGAAGGAAGTAAATATAATTAAATACCTGGGAATTACTATAAAAACACACTTAAATTGCAAGTACACATAATTTTATGAGAAATGTTTGTGTTTAACTGGAAGAACACATAGGAAATGTGACCGAATTTCTTAAGATACTGCCTACGCTACCTTTGTCCGTCCTCTTTCGGAGTATTTCTTAGCACTTTGGGATCCGCATCAGGAGGGCATCGAAAGTGTACAAAGAGAGGCAGCTCGTTTTGTAACGAAACAAAATTAGAATATTTTTCATCCAATTCATTTTATCTCTTGCTTCTCCTTAGCAGTCATTAAAGTTTAAATGTTTATTGTTATTAATTCTCAAAAAAATTAAACATTTAAACTCAGTTTTATCTTTGTGATGTGATATACCATAACCAACAAACCTTTTAAGGAATATCTCTGGTGACTTGGACGTAACAATACAGAACAATCTTTAGTAGGTGATTCACAGTGTTAAGTGGCAATGTTATGCGCAGTAATTTCACATACAACGAAGAGTCTTCAGTGTTTCACAATTGATTTTTTTCCACCGTATTAATACGCAGAGTATGGCGAGTTGCATGTTAATTGAAATATATGTAATACTATGCGATGATACAGATATATTACATATGTGGTAATATGCGTAGTGATCCGAAGTAATTATTTAAGTTTTGTCATAGAAAACTACCTGAAAACCTGGCTTCCCCGGTTATTTATTTATTTATTCACGCCTTTAGTTACTATTTCTCTCTCTCTCTGTCCATCTCCTTTCTTTTCTACAAATGTTATGTATTTAAGGGAGAAAATGTAATAAATAAGGCTGTCTTGCATAATGTACTAAATTATAAGTCCAGTAGCCAAACAAAGAAAGGTAGTACTATAAATAAGAATGATATGTAACATTCATTTATTTCAAAACTCGACTTTAAAGAATATTTCTTTTTATTTGTCCAGGATCTAATATGTATATATTCTTTGGTGAATCCATCCCTGAGTAAGCGACATAAAGTTGTTGAAACATGGAGATATCAAATCCACTCTGCGGTATTTAATAAATGGCCCTGAGATTTATTAATCGTAATAGAAAATGAGAAGTCTCACTGGAAACTCCAGTCTCTTGAAGTTATGTATATGTCGGAAATTATGGGTACTCGTTCGATGTACACTGCTCGATTATCTACATTTCCTTTTAGGCCTATAGAAGTATATTGCTACCGCCTTCAGCTGTGTGCAGTTCACGGTTCATAGTTGCCAACAGCACTGTCAGCTTTCAGTTTTTTTCCTTAAGTTGACTGGAATATAGGAGTGTTTAGGAGTAAATAAGACATGTATTAAAACGTAGTGCACGATGTGACAGGCTTTTACCCATCTCAGAATATAAGATCTCATATTTATTAAATTTTATATTGTACAATTGTATAATTTCGTAGGTATATATTCGTTTATATAAGTGCTGTATGTCAGTAAAAGCTATTGCGAATACAGTTGGTAATAAAGAAGTAATATATTAAAACATGTTGCGTTATGGGGCGGTTTTCCATAAACATTATTGTTTACGTCTTTATATCTCATGTTCGACGTGTGGTACAGTTTCGAAGATATATTCAGCTGTATGTGTGTATACTGTCTGTAAAATTTCCTGCCAGTTCAATTTGTAATGTAGAAATTATAAATTGTAATGTCTACCGAATGCTGTAGTTTTACTCCATGAATAGCGGAAAAGTAGTGAGAACTTTTTTTCTTTCGTCATTTTGCTGTGGTTGTCAGCGAGAAAAAGTATAATAAAGGTTTGAAATTATCTTTAAAGTCTGATGCAAGTCGCTAAGTACTCTCATTTTCATACAATCTACGAATAAAGTCTCGTCACATAATGTGGCAGTTTTTGACGTCATATCTCCTGAAAAATGTATCATATGTGGTTATTACCCTTACAGCAATTGTTACCTACGCTAAAGTTTATGTGCACCAAATTGGGTTAAAATGTGTCCAGTGGTTTAGGAGGAAATGGACAACATTTTCGCGCATCTCGTTGTTTATTACGTCATATCTCCTGAACTATGTATTGCATGTGAGCCTTACAATTACGGTGATCGTCCTCTTGGTTTGCAGGTCAAGTGTGCAAAATTTCATTAATATTGGAACCATACTGTAGATTTGTATGCAATATGTACACACAAACACACGGACACTCTGCTTCATACTGAAAGATGAAGATGACAATGGGACGATATATAGTCCCGAAAATACTTTGTTAAAGAAATCACACATTTTTGACGACTGGTGCATAATAGTGAACTGAATGACACATTGCTGTATTAACAACAAATGATACATTTTTAAATAAAATTTACAGTAATTTCGCCTAGTCGTTATAACTTCTTAGCATTCTTTAAATCAGTATTAATAACAGTTAAAGCTATCCTAACTCGGAGCAGATGTATACACGTGCGTCTAGAATGGATAGAAAGCAAGCACAAATACTAGTTAGTGCATTTAGTAAAGATTTCTTGTTTCAGCAGGGCAACTTTGTTCAGCGCTTCCAACACAATCACATCGGTCCTCCGGAAACTGCATTCTCGCTAGTTCAAGCTGGGTTGCGGTTCGGAGTTCTTTGTCAGTTTCATGCAACAATTTTTTCCACGAATACTTAATTAAAAAGTGGAAAATACCCGTTTAAAATCAGAACTGAAAAATAAAAAAATTATAAATAAAAGAGAGAAATGTGAATTGCAAACAATGTTTCTTCTACAAATATTAAATTAATGAGCTGAAATGATACAATCGTAAATTAAAAATTTTGTAATAGAATATCGGATACTGTCATATGTATGTTAATGTATGCTTTTGGGTACTGCGTGCGCCGAAGAGCGAATGATTCGCTATCACCAAATACAATGTATTACTGCGGTTGTCAGTGTTTTCAGCTCATTTGGTGGCTCTGAGTTAAACTCAAGGGAGTTACATTGGGTGCATTATTCCTGACTTCGTGCGAGCTATTGTTACTCATGGGTTGCATTTAAAGATTTTTGTTGCACAAAACTTAGAGGACAGTATTGTTCGTTTCGGACTCAGCTATTGATTTATAGAAAAGGTGTGGCTGAATGTGCTTCAGGTAGATATTCACAATATATAAAAACAGAAGTAGCTCGAAGTTTTGTCGCTGGTTGTTTGAGGAAATCCTGCTCATATTCAATTTCAGGAAAGTAATTAAAAAAATGTTTGTATAGCTTATGGGACTTAACTACGGGGTCATCAGTCCCTAAACTTACAAACTACTTATGAACTAACTAAGACTAAGGACGGCACAAATATCCATGCCCGAGAGGGGATTAGAACCCCCAATCGTAGTGGCCGTGCAGACCGTGACTGGAGCGCCTCAGTCCCCTCGGCCACCGCGGCCTGCGAAAGTAATTATTTAATGCCCGTTAGTATACCTACAGTATTGCATAAATTTATTCAGCATTTAATTAGTAATGTAATTATTACAGTAGGCTCTTGCGTAGTTCTCTTTCTGCTCATTCGTAATGTAAAGACAGCAGATCCCTGTATTATAATTTTCTATTACAATTAAAATTAGAATTACTCTTAGGGTGCTTGGGGATAATGATGTCCATACCTTCAGTGAAATCACCAGAGGAACGGCCGATGGTAACATTTTGTGGGCACCTTTCATCATTCAATGTGCATTTGTTAACTTATTTACAGGACCTATAGACAGTAGTGAGCGTAAAAATGTTATCTTGCTCGTGGTTAAAGTTTTAGTATGAAAAGTTTGTTTAGCACCACCCGTCCTCGGCACCTTTTCTGTCTGTTATTTTATTGACCTATTCGTGTTTGAATTAGTTTTGGTCTTATGTTGTTACATGTTCTGGAGCCAGTCTGCTTTGGGAGCCGGACGCACCGGGAGATATATCTCCGTCGTAGCGTGTGGTCTACGTGCCCGCCGTGTGAGTGCTTCCTTTTCTTCAGTTAAGTTATCGTTCAATTAGGGAGATACCGTTCCTTGCGTCAAGTTTCCAAACTGAGTGTTTAGCTGCTTGGTTTACCTCAGGCTCTTCAAGCTTGCGCCCACTTTATTTGTCTGTTCCTTTAATTCTGGAGCTTTAAGGCCGATATGTTAAAGAATTGTATTTGAAGCTTTGGTACCAAATGAGGGGTATAATTATCTAAATTCATTGCAAGTTATTTAACCTTGATAGTTCAGTTAATGATTTAAGTTTACAGTTACAGATTTTAAAAAATTTTATTTGAGAATCATTTGTCTGTCAATTATATTACTGTAATTGTCTGTTTTTGGAATGGCCTGAGCAAGGCAAGCGAGTCAGTTTGTTGATGTTTAACTGTTCCTTTTTATTAATGAAAATTTGTGTACTCCGTGGAGGTCAAACTGATCAAAATACTGTGATTGTTTTTGTTTGAATTTAAGAAACTTGAGAGGTGTATGTAAAAAATTTTTGCCTTTTGCTGATCAATATTCAAGTTGGTTCATTTATATTAATAAAGTGTAGCAAGGAAAGATATGTAGATGGGCCTACACTTCCTTACTTAGTCCTAATGCTCCCTCCGATCTTGATAATTGTTAGAAAGAATCGTTGAAATTCGTCGAGGCGTGTCTTTCAGATAGTAGCCACTTTATTAGCGGTTTTGAATGTGAAAAGCTATATTTTGTCATTGCAAAAGAAAAAGGTGTGCCTGTGTGATTGTATGAATTAAATATCTCCTTGGAATAAGGATGTAACCATCAAATCAGTAAGTTTTCAGGAGAGAGTAAAATTATTTGTGGGGCCTATTTCGTGATATACACTATTGTAACTCGTTGCATATGCAAGTTTACAAATGTGTTCAGCTATTAAAAGCAATATTTTATTGTTGAAACTTCAGGTTTTACAAATAATATTATAATTTGAAGTGATACAATGGAAAAGGATGTATGATCAGCAATATATTTTGGAGTATTTCTTACATGTAACATAAGAGACATATTCTTCATGGACTTATATTCAAATTAAAGGAAGTAATATCAGAAGAATAAAGAAAATAACAATGTGAATGAAAATGTCAACAAAATATTTCACAATATAGATGCGATTTAAAACTTCATTTTAAGTATAATGTTACAATGTTATTGTGGTTTGCAGGTCTCATTATTTAACTTATTTTGAAAAATTGATATGCTGAAACCACATTCAAAAAATCACATTGTTAAACTCTAATGCTCTCTTTCAACTGCTAGTTGTAAGTCTACAAATTGAAGTAGAACTGGTGGTGCTGAGCATCTGGGATGTAGCTGCAGATGTGTAAAAGATCTTTCTTCTTTTCATCGGTAATCGGCAATGAATCCTCATATCGAGGCACCAGTGATTCAGAAATAATAGAGCCTAAGACAGATTGTCCTCGTGGTTTCTTATGGCTTCTGGTGTGGTTCTATGAGGCCTATTGAGGTGTTTCCCTCTATGACCTTCAATTGATTCACCATTCTTAATTTTTGACTTCAGTACCAGAATGTGTTTTGGTGTTAAAGGATAATCATTACGCAAAGTCTTTAAACATACTTGCACATTAATACGTATTTGAAACTGCACGCCTGCGAGAGATACTTTCCTCAGTGAAACGTCTTTGAACATCACAAATCGCCATGCATTGTTGAACCAAGAATGACGATTGTTCATTCAGTGTCTTGGAATGAAACTCGGCGAACAGACGTTCCTTTCCATTGACATCAAGTATTGTGCATCCTTTATACTTACACTTGCATGCGTTTTTCTACAAACAAAATTATACACAGTTAACCATCAGCTTATTTGCTACTTATCCTGGTTATTTTAATACTCGTAGACGACATATATATTGCTTTGCGCAGAGATAGTATTCACATTAGGGTCTTACAGGGATAAAACTGAAGCTTCTAAAATATAGTTTGAAGATATTAAACTTAAGTAGATGCATTGAATTAAAATTTATGCGGTGGCCGGGATTCGAATCTGGGACCTCCTACTTACTAGGTAGGTGCTCAGCTAACAACGCGTTGTAGCCAAAGCAACTACACGGACTATCTTAAAGCACGTCTTCACACCATATACTTTAATTCTGTCTCATGTTCCCTGAGAAATGCGTATCAAATTGCCAGGGCTCTCCTACTTTGGAATAGCACCCCAGCAAAGAACGCGAATAGGAACTACCCGCCTTGTTCCTCTCCTTTTGTTTAATACCTTTGGTATAATGAAACAATGTTGCCTCAAGGGATTGTACTATTTGTTGATATTTATAGTTTGAAGATGTTACATTCTTATTCCACGTACCTCTGTTTTTGGCTTCTTTGTAGGTTTTATAGTGCCTTTCCATGTTGTATATTCTTTTCCACTCTGCTTTAGACACCTTTTCACATCTTTCCATTCATGTATATATATTTTTCGCTTGCGGCCTTTATTTAATTGATTTATTACTCCAGGTGATGAACCAACAGGAGCAGTATCCACCATCTTCACTGATATTCCATCCTTATTCCATGGAGGGAAAAGTTCAGTTGGTTGTAAACCAGCTTGACGTTCAAATATATGACATAAGTTGACACCACAGCAAAGAGACATGCAGATACATCCTATTTCCGCTGAAATCACAGTTTTCGAAAATTTGTGGGTTACATCCTTATTCCAGGGAGGTATTCAATTATGGAATGTATATTTCATCAGACGCAGACTAAAGGCCGAAAGCTACAGGGTGTCCAGAAAAGGAGTTCCTGATTTCAAAGTTAAATATCTCGAAATCAAAGATCGATAGAGGAATGCAGTAAACGGTATGTTTATTGTGAAAGCTGTAAGAAGTTTATACATCAGTTTGAAATAATAGTTACAAAAGCTGCTAATAGATGGCGCTGTACGCTGTACAGCTCATATCAGCATACATAAATGAAATAATCGTATGAAAACACTCTTTCCAAACAATCACATCACAATGTTTTCAAAATGTTCACCATTGGCACTACAGAGGTAGCGCAAACGAAGAATGAAATTCTCCATCACATTTCGTAGTGTCTGAACCGAAATGGATTCACATGCCACAGAGATCGCCGGTTGAAGCTCGTCCAGCGTGGTGGGATGCTTCGGGTAGACCATGTCTTTCACTGTGCCCCACAAAAAAAAAGTCACAGGGAGTCAAATCCGGCGAATATGGAGGCCAAGCCATGCCTGCACCAGTAAATTTGGGATATTCCAAATCAATGACTCGATTTCCGAAGTATTCCTCAAGAAAGCGAAACATTTGTTCGGTCCGATGTGGTCGGGCTCCATCTTGCATAAACGATTCAGTACCTGGTCGATCCTGTAACGCTTTCTGTGTGGCGACAAATTGTTCCAAAATTGCAACGTAACGTGCAACAGTGACCGTTTCTCGAATGAAAAAAGGGCCAATAATTCCTCTGGTGCATACTGCAGCCCACACAGTAACTTTAGGAGAATACAGGGGTTTCGCTTCACACCAATATGGCTTTTCGGAACCCCAAAATCGCCAGTTCTGCTTATTCACGTATACATTCAAGTGGAAGTGTGCTTCATCTGTAAGCCAGATGCAGCGAACATCAAATCCTTCACTATCAATCATTTTGAGCATCTGATTAGCGAAGGCAACCCTTTGTTGCACAGCTCGTACGGGTATGACCTGGAGAGTTTGAATTTTGAATGGAAACATGTGTGGGCTCTTTCTAGGTATTTTCTGCGTGCTGGAATGCTTCAAACCAGTCTCAGATGCAATTCTACTGACGGATGACATTGGATTTCGCTGAATGATTCCAGAAACTGTGGCAATATTTTCAGGCGTAACTGCGGTTTGCTTGCGGCCAACATGCCCCACTAGATCATCAGTTACGCTGCTTGTTCGTTGAAATTTTGCGAAGAGTGTACAAATGGTTTTCGCATCGAGTCCTTTTGGAACATTAAATCGTGTTTGAAAACGTCGCCTTGTTGCCGTAGGGCACTCTTCTAACCTGTGGTACTCTAGCACCACAAAAACGCGTTGTTCAATGGAGTACATGGTTTTAATCTCTTCCTTCGGTACGCTAACCTCCTTTCACGTTTCAATAGTGGAACTGATCGCTCTGGGCTTCGGATTACTATTTATACTAGGCATTACGTATGGCGATTACAGCGCTATCTGTCAGCAGCTTTTGTAACTATTATTTCAAACCGTTGTATAAACTTCTTACAGCTTTCACAATAAACATACCGTTTACTGCATTCTTATATCGATCTTTGTTTTCGAGATATATAATTTTGAAATCAGGGATTCCTTTTCTGGACACCCTGTAAGTTGCGCGTTTATGTATTTTGGCCCACTTTAGGTTACGGTAGTAACACTAAAAGTGGACCTTTGCGATCGTCTTTTGACAGCTCGAAATTTAAATGAAAATAACGGATTAACCATTCATCTGACACGAAAACTGAATAACCGAATTTAAGCCGGGCGCCGTGGCTCAGCTCGCCTGGTCTGAGTACTGAACGCTCTCTGTAATAAAAAAGCGGAGCCAAAGAACACGTAGAACCAAAACGAACAAACACGATCAGCGTCCGAACGGACAAGAACTACACATAGAACAAAAACAAAATTGTGCAGGAGAAAATTCTCTACAACTTTGCTCTCTTATCTTTTTTTCATATCTCGTATCGTTTCAGAGATATTTGCAAAAATAACGGCGATTTTGGAATGTATGTCTGTCTGTCCGTAACGTGTTCCCTGTTTTTAAGACGAACCGCTCAACCGATCAGCACCAAATTTTGCACACATTATTGTAGGCCGCCAGAGACCAGAACCTTCCTTTTTCAAATTTTTCGGACAAAAAAAAAGGTAGTAATATCAAAATAAGCCGTTTGTAATATAATTGTAATTGTCAACGAACCGTTCATCTGACACGAAAATTGAATAGCCTAATTGGTAGAGGGGAAAATTCTCTACAACTTCGCTCTATTATGTTTCTTTTTTCATATCTTGCATCGTTGCAGAGATATTTGCAAAAATAACGGCGATTTGACGGTGTCTGTCTGGCTGTAACCTGTTCCCACTTTTTAGATCGAACCGTTCAACCGATCGACACCAAATTTTACAGACATAATTGTTGGCTACCAGAGACCAGAACTTCGCTTTTTGAAATATTTCAGACAAGAAATACCTTAATAATACCAAAAAAAGCCGTTTGTAATTTAATTTTAATTGCAAATAAACCGTTCATCTGGCGCGAAAATTGAATAAACGAATTTGTAGATGAGAAAATTCTCTTCAACTTTGTTCTCTTATGTTTTTTTTTCATACCCCGTATCGTTTGAGAGGTATTTGCAAAAATAACGTAGTTTTGACACGCTCCATTGAATTAACGAAAACTAGCCGTTCGCAGATGTCACGTGACATTCCTCGCCCAGAACTCTCTCTTGCATACGCTATCTTGCGTTGCGTATTTGATGATTTTCTTATTGTAACTTGCACGTTGTCATTTCAAAGTAATGGCGCACTGAAGAATAAATAAAAGACGTCGTCCTTCGTACGATATATGATAATCTAGAGTCTACAAATGCCATATTAGCATCAGTTAACAACGGCCATTAATAATATCAAATTATAGGACTGATTTTCTGAATGATGGCTGTAGCGTAGTGGGCAAGGCGTTAGACAATGATACCAAAGGTCTGTGGTTCGGAACCCGTTACTACTTAAATTCTTTTTTCCTAAAAGGGTTTCAGACACACTTATTAATTAATTTTTTATTATTTAGATTATTATTTTGGTCCAAAATGTTTGCAAAAACTTATAAAACTACAAATCTAAAGTGGGCCGTAAAACACGTCAGTGCGATTTTTCATAGTGCCTATTCCACGTATCTAATCTAACTAATCTAATGAGATACTCTGCAAATCACATTTAAGTGCCTAGCAGAGGGTTCATCGAACCACCTTTATACTATTTATCTCCCATTCCATTCTCGAATAGCGCGCGGCATGAAAGAACACCTGAATCTCTCCGTTCGAGCTTTCATTTCTCGTATTTTATTCTGATGATCTTTTCTACCTATGTAAGTGGCAGTCAATATATTTTCGCATTCGGAGAAAAATGTCGGCGACTGAAGTTTCGTAAGTAGCCCGCGTCGCAGCGATCAGCGCATATTTTGTAAAGATTCCCATCCCAATTCCTGTATCATTTCCGTAACGCTGTCTCCCCTGTATCGTGACAATACAAAACGAGTTACCCTTCTTTGGACTCTTTCGATGTCCTCCATCAAACCCACCTGATATGATCCCACACTAGGCAGCAATACTTCAAAAAAGGACGGACAAGCGCAGTGTATGGCAGTATCTTTAGTAGTTCTGTTGCATCTTTTAAAGGTTCTGCCATTAAAACGCAGTTTCTGGTTCGCCTTTCCCACGACATTATCTACGTGTTCTTTCCAGTTTAAGGCCAATTCACACTGTCCGTCACGTCACGTCACCGTCCGTCAGAACATTCCGCAATGTATTTGTAATGGCGGCGTTCACACTGTCCGTCAGGGACCATCACGTCACGTCAAGCTTTCTCGCGAAGAATGTTTTGACGGAACGGTCGTCTGCTAACACGGAAGTTAAGCTATTTTCGTCACGCGAATTAAATGTTGCAGTCGACGATTGCACTGTTTATATGCAAATAAGTCTTACTCGCCTTTATTTTGTTGCTATACTTCGTTTTAGGGGCAAATCTCAAATGTTTCATGACGACTTAAATGTTTTTGTCAATTGAGTGTCCCCCTAAAATCGAGGCCGGATATGTGAAACCAAAAAATGGTTAATGTTACTTAACATTGTAACAGAAAAGACTGAAGCAAACTGTTTATTAGAATAAGATTGTAATCTGATTACGCATTTCTCATTAAATAACATTTTAAATGAAAAAGTCAGTTTTAACGAAAGACAAAAATTCAGTTGTTTACGACAGTATTAACAATGTCATCGGGCAAATTGTAATAGATAAAGTAAACAGGCGCTATTTATGCTCTTTTAAGTGTTGTTTGATGTATTCATATGCTTATTTTTTCGCTTGAAAATAGATGTCGATGTTTTGAAATGTTGTTTCAGTTCCCAGTACGTTGGCCAAAAACATACACTGTAAAGTTTTATTTGGCTGTCAATAACATTTAGCGTTGTTGTTCCTTCAATTCTAGTTTTAAACTATGAGTTTCTACATAACAGATCGCTACTCATAACCTCACTTTCAACATCGCGTATTGAGATCGGCGAATTGACGTGACGGACGCTGACGGACAGTGTGAATACAACTTGACGTGACGGTGCCGTGACGTGACGTTGACGTGACGGACAGTGTGAATTGGCCTTTATAGGGACTGATGACCCCGTAGTTAAGTCCCATAAGTTCTACAAACATTTGAACATTTTTTTCCAGTTTAGGTCTGAGTAACAGTAATTCCTTGGTATTTTATGGAGTTTACGGCCTTCACTTTTGATTGATTCATATTGTAAACAAAGTTTCACGGATTTCTTTTCGTATTCATGTGGACGACTTCACACTTCTCATTTATTAAAGTCAACGGCCATTTTTACACCACGTACTTGGGCATGATACTGTTAGCAGCAGTGCTTGGTGGATACGCTGCGGCGCTAATAGAGTGTGGGGTTGAGCTGGCGGCGGTGTGGCGGCTTCCTCGGCTGCAGCCTCTGGTCCGGGATTTGGCGTCGCGACGCCGTAAGGCACACAGTTTACGGCGCCGGCCACCGCAGCGCCACACTGCTGCTCTCTGGGGGCGCGCAATGCTAACCCGACTGACCCGAGCTCACGTGTTCCCAGGCTAGCTGAGGCCGGTATTACACTATCAAATTTTCTTTGACAAAGAATCTTTGTCCAATATTTTTTGACGAAGAATCCTTGTCGTGGTGAAAAGGGGACATTACACTATCAAATTTTCCTTGACCAAGAATCTGCCAAAATGCATCGAAAATGGTGGATGAATATCTGTTATTAACAAGGTTAGAATAGCCTCCTTGGTTATTAACCTCAGCTGTTGCTTCCGTAGCTTATAAATATCTATTTATACACTATGATTGCATGTACTCCTAAACTAATTGCAACGGCTAGACAATTGGAAGACTGACAACATTGGTGACGCTTGCGTCTGCAGTGGTATTCTGCTCTAAAAATTTTAAGAGGTCGAACCAGTACATTTGTCGTTGATAAGGAGCCTGTGCCCTGTTTCCCTTTCGCTAGTGCTCTGTCGCGCCTGCAGTAAGTAAAAACTTTCGACATACGGTATTCATATTTTGTGTAAATATTTTTCATGTAAATAATATTTGTCTGAATAAATATATGCAGGGAATTAAACACTGTCATTATGTACTTTTGGTTTCTCTGCTGCAAAAGTGGTGCGGAAGCCATTAATATTCTTTTTTTACGAAGTCTACCGTGAAACCAATACTCACTTGATCGCTAATAAATTCTGCAAGTGTCATCTAGTTTTCGGCCCGGTGCAGCCGGTTTTTGTTATCAGCCTTATGTTACTGCATACATTTTGTTGTTGCAACGACACGCAATACGAATTACGTGGTCACGGTTTCAAACTATGTCAAAAGTAGTTTGAAACCGTGACCACGTAATTCGTATTGTGCGTCGTCGCAACAACAAAATGTATGCAGTAATTACATAAACTTAACCCCCTTGCGTCAAAAACTGCTACCGCGATGCTAACGGTTCAAGTGGTCACATTTCTCACCGCAGTTAACAAAAGACGAACGCTTTCTTTGATCAAATTTACGGTGAGCTGCTAGATTTGATCAAAGAATTGTTGACCACAGGCAACTTTGACAAAAGTTCCATATTACACTGTCCAATTTTCTTTGACAAAGATTCTTTGTCAAAGAAAATTTGATAGTGTAATACCAGCCTAAGGCCGGTATTACACTATCAAATTATTTGTCAAAGAATTGGACAAAGAAAAATTGGACGCAGTGTAATGGGTACGTCGTCCAATATTTCATCAAATCTAAGGCCTCGGCCTAGATTTGATCAAAGAAATCACTCGTCTTCTGTTTCCTGTAGTGAGAAATGTAACCGCTTGGAGCGCTAGTAGTATACAGCTTCCTTGCCACTACAGCTGTTTTATTTGGAGGTTAAATATCTGACATTACTTGGACATAACGTTCGTATTCGTAAACATGGCTAGTAGTGGAATGTTTGTGTAGGGGAGACCGGGCCACGTTTTCCACCATTTTACATTTTTATTTTTGTACTTCTTATTTTTATCGATTTTGCGGTAAACAGCGGATCATTATATTTCCTACACCTTTAGTTACAGTCTTGTACAGATATTTTTGAAAATAGTAAATATCATTCTTGGTAGCAAATGGTTTTGTCTGACCATGTTGCGTTGGAAAATTTGCCCCGTATGCGGGACAAGTTTTCCAGCTTACTTTAAATGTACAGGGGCAAATATTCCAATTATACTTTCAATGTTAAAACAGGGATAATTATCTTGATTTAACTGAATACGTATTTTTATTGTGAATTTACAATACATTACAAAAGAGGATAGTAAAAATAGCCACATTAAATAAAGACAAATGCTATTTAATGGTTTTACAAAATATGTGACTTAAATATTTTACAAATGCAGACATTTTTAACAATACTTATACTGATTGTCTGAATAACAATGTAAGCAAACAAAAGATGGAACATTCCCTTTCGTACAGTCTCCATGCGCCCATTTCGTGCACTGTACACACTTTTCATTTGCTCTAGACTTGGCGTAAGACTCAAAGCAATAAGGAATATGTGCCCCATATGCACCCCCGAAAACGTGCCCCGCCGCCATATTCGGAAATATAACACTACGTCCATGAGTAACAGTGTAAGCTATTTACAAAACAAATGCACAGTTACGTGAAGAAAGAAACCCACTTTTAGGGTGTGCAATGTCAAAATAATAAGTTTAACGCTAGAATGTTTATTTTAAGTTTCAATAAAAATGTGAAACTTTACTCACATTTGCAAAAATGACGAAAACAGCCCTGCCGACGTTGTGACTGCTGGTACAACACTGAAACTTTAGTAAATGAAGCGTGCTTTGTTGCTACTTCCTACAGTATCGCCGGTGGTAACATCTAGCGGTTTGTTTCGAAAATAAACGGATTTGGAAAACTTGCCCCTGTGGAAAATGTGCCCCGGTCTCCCCTAGTGTTTTCTAGCAACAACAAAATTTAAAAAATCAGATGGGGCGTTGTATAACAGGCGACAAGGCGAATTCACACTGTCCATCACGTCAATTCGCGTAGCCCAATACCCTGCGGCGAAAGTGAGGTTGAGTTACAATCCGTAATGTAAAAAAGTCATTATATACTATCGGAATTGAAGAAGTAATACCCCTAAATCTTATTTACGGCCGAAACAGATTTTAGAATGTATGATTTTGGTAACTTCGTATGCTAAGTGCTGGGAAGTGAAACAACTTTAAAACATCGACATCTGTTTGCAAGCGAATCTATGTACATATAAATACGTCAGCCAATTTTTGTAAGGAAATAAATAGAGCCTATTTACTTTATCAGCAATGTTTCCCCCCTTACATTGTTAACAACATCATAAACAATTTAGATTATCCTCTTTATCAGTGCTCACATTTTCCATTTAAAACCTTATTTAATGAAACTTGCTTTATCAACTTAACAATCTTATTCATATACACTGTTTGAGTCAGCTTTTTTGTTACTCTGTTGCAAACTGTGAAGGATGAAGAGCGACAAAATAATTAGCAGTGAACGGCCTGACTGTTCTGCCGACGGCATAAAAAAAAGAAAATCCTCCCGGTCCCGTAACAAATTTTGTTTATCTCGCTCTGACACCCACGGTTTCATCCAAGTGTGTTTCCTTTTCTTTTTTCCCTCCTTCTCTTCTAAATGCAGACACAACGCAACTGTAGTATAAACAACAAAAATTGCATAAAATATTGTGCATTATATACTACATAAGACTGCCAGTTTTAAATTTGTAACATAACATTGTAGGAGACATCAAATTTTAAATGTCAGTATGCATTTTGGCCTATGTCTGCCCTTATAGGATCAAAACACTTGATCGAGTTGGAATCTATCTGCCTGATCCAGTTTTTAGTCACGTACAATTGTTATGTTACCTTATCCTGGGGCAAAACATTGAAAGCCGGCCGCGGTGGCGAAGCGGTCTGCGGCGCGCCAGTCACAGTCTGCACGGCCACTACGGTCGGGAGTTCGAATCCCCCCTCGGGCATGGATATTTGTGCCGTCCTTAGTAATAGCTAGTTCATAAGTAGTTTGTAAGTTTAGGGACTGATGACCCCGTAGTTAAGTCCCATAAGCTCTACAAATATTTGAACATTAGAAAACATTCAAAAAGGTAAATGTAGAAATTAAATATTTCATGAATGCATTTTTCGTTTTATCTCACGGTTGTTTACATGTGTCAACAGTTACGGCGAATACTCTTGAAACAACAGACATTTCATTTACTTTTAACCACTATTTATTTTACTGCCCAATATACGTTGTTCATATATTATTATTTCACAATGCAAAGAAAACTGAGCTTGTGGTGGATAATAATAACAAAACTAAATGTATCACCTTGCAGAATTTTCCCTCGTTCCACTGTTGTATAACCGTGCGTAACTTTGAAGGAGCTCAAGGGTTCCATCACTTAAGTCCCTTCTTAAATAATAAAAGTGAGGTGACTAGAAAAGTGCATCAGCAAATAAGTAAATTCCTCGGATTACAACTTGATAATAAATTAAGTTTGGAGGAGCACACCGTAGAACTGCAGAAACGACTTAACAAATCGGTACTTGCAATTCGAGTCTTATCGGATGTAAATGACATAAAAATAAATAAGCTTACATATTTTGCATACTTTCATTCCATAATGTCATATGGCATAATAGTTTGGGGTAAATCTTCAATTCAAGCAAAATTTTACAGACTCCAAAAGCGAGTCAAAATTACAAACTACTGATAAACTACCTTATACTAAATACAACATAAACATCCAGGTGCGAGGGAGGATTCTAACCCACTATGATGTATTACTTGTGGAGTAAATTCACGGACATCTTCTGGAAGCCTCTTCAGAAATTGAGTATCGTAACAACTGCCTCTCAGTATATTTATTCCCCAGTGAAATTTGTCATAAATAATATATTCCCTTTTCGAACGAACAGTTCAGTTAATACATACAATAATAGGAACAAAAACACTCTACACAAGGACTTAAAAACACTTACTTTAGTACAAAAAGGGATCCACTACTCAGGAACACACAGTTTCAATACTTACCAACAACCATAAAAAATTTAGTTACAAATAAAGATCAGTTTAAAAGGAGTCTGAAAGACATAGTAGTAGCCAATTCCTACTCCATTGACGAATTTTTAATAGAACCAAATGAAGTTCATAATCATACTATTAGTATTATTATATCAGCTTGTACAAAAAACAATAATAAATTATTATATACTGACAAGCTAAGGGACTAACAACTAATCTAGTGTAATAAATGCTAATGATATGTACTGCAGTCTGAACAATGTATTCAAATCTTGACTGATAACAGAAAATAATAAGATTCAGCTGTACACGACACTAGTACGGCAAAAACGTTTGTACGATAGTCGAACCTGGGAGATATCAGCAACAGCTGAAGAAGAAATCTGTACTTCTCAAATATCTATGGTCCCGTTTACAATACCATTGAAGATAAATGGGAACGAAGAATTAAGGAACACCAGTTGTTTGAAAAGCCACGCACTGGACGAATATTAGGGCAAAAGAAACTACAGTATTTTGGCCGCATCTTTCTAGTGGTCCCTCGCTAACCGAGTCCTCCATTCTCTACATATTGGAAACGCACGAGTCGACGTCCTAGGATGTGACTGAAAGATCGAGTTTTAAAATGCTTCAAGAAGTTGAGACGATAGTTGTGGAGGAACATGCTAGAGAACGGCGAACATGGACTACCGTCTGCAGCAGGTACTTCCTCTGTTGCAACTCAATGATTTTCCATTTCATTTTGGATAATTGTCATAATGCGCCGCACTGAACTAAAATTTTTGCTACGGCCGGGGTTCGAAACCGTATCTCCTGTTTACGTGGCCGTCGCTTTATTCACTCAGCCACCGTAGCATTATTCATAACGCAAATGCACGGAGAAAACTAAGCACGTCTCCCTCTATAACACACATACTTCAATTCTGCCTCCATGTTCCCCTCTCTAATTCATCTGAATATTATCAAATTTTATTATGGATTTTGTTTTGTAAAGTTTTCTTTTGTAAGTTTATTATTTAGTTTCTTTGGTTGTTGTGTTTTTCCCCCTTGTGAAATGTGTTTTTCCCTTCTTCTTCTTCTTCTTCTTCTTCTTCTTCTACGTTAAAGGTCCATTATCTTAATATATCATGGTGATGATAATATTCTTTTTCCCATTAAGGAATATGAAAAGAGAGAGTCATTAGTTTTCTTTCTTTCTGCTCGCGAGAAGTCGGCTGTAATCAAGATTGGATTCGTGATTTCCTGTCAGAAAAGATACAGTACGTTGTAATTGACGGAAAGTCATCGAGTAGAACAGAAGTGATATCTGCCGTTCCGTGTAATAGGGCCCTTACTGTTCCTTGTTTTTATAAACGATTTAGGAGATAATCTGAGTAGCTCTCTCAGACTGTTCGCGGATAATGCTGTCATTTATCGATTAGTAAAGTCACCAGAAGATCAAAAGCAACTGAAAAATGGTTTAGATATCAGCACAGTGCAAGAAAAATGGCTATTGACCCTTAATAATGATAAGTGTGAAGTCAACCAAATGCGTAGAAGTAACAATTACAAACACCTTAAATTTGAAAGAAGACACAGAAAATATTGTAGAGAAAGCGAACCAAAGACTATGTTTTGTTGATGGAACAGTTCTACTAAAGAAAAAGCCTACACCACACTTGTGCGTCCTATTTTCGAGTATTGCTGCGCATTGTGGGATCCCTACCAACTGGGACTGCCAGACGATTTAGGGAAAGTTCAGAGAAGGGCAGCTCGTTTTGTTCAAAATTTTCAAATGTTTGTTAAGCTTGAGGGACTTAACTACGGGGTCATAATTCCCTAAATTTACAAACTACTTATGAACTACCTTATACTAAAGACAGCATAAACATCCATAACCGGGGGGGGGGGAGGGGATTCGAACCACCGCGGGAACGACCTCGCGATCGTAGCATAGTGCCTTAATGCGCTCGGCCGCTCCACCGTAGCAGCTCGTTTTGTATTATCGCGAATAGGGGAGAGAGTGTCACTGAAATGGTGCACGAGTTGGGTGGAAATCATTAAAAGAAAGTCGTTATTCATTGCGACGACATTTATTTTCTTTCACCAACTTTCTATTGCGAATGCGAAAATATTTTGTTAGCACCCACTGTAATGGGACGGATTTTTGTCTCCGCTACATATCTCATGTCAGCTCAGTTTGTGCAGGACAACTTACTTATATCTGTGTTCTTAAATGATTTATATGTAAATAGTTAATGTTATATGATTCTTAAAGAAGTTTTTTGTATGTTTTTTTCATGTTTCATGTACTGTGAGGCGAGTCAGCCTACGAGGGCAACATCTTCGACGCCGATTCCAAGGAGTAAATATCCGACCACATCAAGTCGCGGGTCGACGGCCACGAGGCGGTTGTCGTCGCAAGAGTTGACATTATTATCGAAGTTTTATGTTAAAACAACAAATTTTAAAAGTCAGTTCCCCTTTTGTCTGTCAATGACTACATATGTAATGTCATAGAAAGCAATAAATGTTATCCTGTTTAAACTTGACGAAAGTGTCAGAGTACATCATTTATGAAGAATTATTTTACGATAAATAATATATTAATGAAACGAGGAGAATATTTAATTTAAATATTCTTCAATCTGAAGGAAGATTTTTTACGAATTTTTATTGGCGGAAAAGTTACGTCAAGAAGACTTCGATAAATGTTTCTTTTAGAACTTTGATTAATCGATCATACACATCGATCGATAATCATTGAAGAAATTTTTTTTTTTTTATCTGTGGCTATAGCAACGACCACAAACTGAAGAATTTCTTTTGACCGTCTTATCTATGAGAGAACTTAGAAATATTTTAACAAGAGTGACTGTTAAAAGACTTCTTCTCTCGGCGCAAGAATCTGATTTTTGAAATATTGCAACGTATGAAGATTTTACATGAACATATATATATATATATATATATATATATATATATATATATATATATGAGCGAGTGGACACCTCAAGGATTACGGAGTCTGACATGGCCACATTCAACCCTAATCATACCAGACGAGTGCTTTTGAAGATAAGGTTTTAGCGCACGTTCCGCCGCACGAAGAGGTCGTTCCGCCGCACCACCTGCATAGGAAGAAATGATCATCAAAATAAAATAAGAGAAATCAGATCGGAAACTGAAAGATTTAGGTGTTCCTTTTTCCGCGAGCTATTAGAGAGTGGAACTGTAGATAAATGTCACGAAAGCGGTTCGATGAACCCTTTGCCATGCACTTCAATGTGACTTGCAGAGTACTTATGTAGATGTAGAAACGTCATACACACATTCGTATAATATCCGTTTAAGAACAGTGCTGCTCGTGAACTCCCATGAGAATTTCCATTCTGTAGAATATTTAACTTGGTGTAAGACGTTATTTTAGATTTGTTATAATATGTTTGGATAACATTCAAGATGGTGATTTTCCTTGTGCTTCCGACAGGAGGCATTTGTTGCAGATTGGTTGCATCTCTGAATTCGAGAATCGTTCCATTGTTTTCGCGCTCGGGGCGCTCTTAACTCTGCGTGATGTTAGCTGTCGCGTAAAGGAGACGGTGGAGAACATTAACATACAGATTACTTCGTCGATACAAAATAATTAAACACTGTAAGGCGCCGTTTTCTTGCCTTAAGAGTCTAAATAAGCTGGCGGAAATTACAATGTGCTTGAGACTCTTCCACAAAATACGCGGACTGCGACAATGAAGACCATCACGTCCAGTGTGAGTTTGTATGTGTGTGTGTGTGTCTGACAACTGGACGCTAACACACGTACGCATGTCGATACAGTATGTGATGATACCATTTACAAGACTATAACGCTCAATCAAATTTATCTAGTTTCGTAGAGGAAGAATACTGAAACAGTTATGCTAAAAAGTAATAATAAAACTCTACAGGTCGAAAGTTTTTCGCGAAACTATTTCTGTTAAGGATAAGGATATGTTCAGATCATTCATTTTTGTACTTAAACTGTGTAGCTCTCAGTACATGACAGAGGAAAATACCTTTCTATCCACATTTGCAGAACCACAGAAGATGCTTTATAAATAAAACTAGCTGCTAAACCCGGTATTTCACGATATATATATATATATATATATATATATATATATATATATATATATATATATATATATATATATATATATATATTGTCCAGTCTTATATTAGAAACTAAAATAAAAGTTCGGAAAAGATTTCGTCTTCATGTGTTCATGAAACAGCTCAGAAATTATGAAACAGTAAAACAAAAAATTATCCATAATGTACAAAATTATAAGTGCATTATCCAAAGAAAGTAAAATAGTAATAAAATACAATTGATGCGTAACATCAATTTAATTCAAAACTTTACTATGAACAATATTTAGTCCATCTCGTTTTTCTGTTTCTGTCCATCGACTTCTATAACTTTTTCTGATTTGTAGAATGTAATATTAGGAAACAGTCTGCGATGAATAAATAGTGGATGAATGGAGTCTCGTAAATCACGTCTCGCGTGATGAGAAAGTCGTTCTGACTCATTGTTTTACGACGTCACGTATATTGAACTATGTCTGGGCAGTTTTAACCCCACAGTAAGCAATATGTGCACAAAGTTTAGTTGAAATCGGTCCATTATTTTAGGAGAAGATGTGGAAAAATAGCGCATGCTGTAGCAGTTATTCGAAAATTTCATTGTTTATGACGTCATATCTCCTGAAATACGTGTCGTACTATGATGTAAGTTCGAAGGTACATTCAGTGGTATATGTGACTAATGTCTGCAAAATATGTCGTGAATGGTGTTAGCAGTAAAGAACCAAATCGTTTATGACTACATATCTCATGAACTATATATCGAACTGCGATATAGTATCAAAGGAACATTCAGTGGTATGTATGTGTACTGACTGAATTTTCTCGCGAATACAATTTACAGTGTAGAAGTAATAACTTGTAACGTCATGCCAAATGCCGTAGATATACATCATGAACATCGGGAAAGTAGTAAGCGATAAAAGTTTTTCCTTTCATCATTTTGTTGGGGTTCTCAGGGACAAAATGACTCGTAAAGATTTGAAATTATATTCATAGTTTATTGCTAAGTACTCTCATTGTCAAATAGTTGACGAATGAAATCACGCTATCCAACACCGCAAGATGGGGCAATTTTCATTGTTTATGACGTGATAACGTATGAACTATGTATCGTAGGTGGTTTTTGCAACTATAGAAAATGATTCCTGACCTTAAAGAATATTTGTGCCAAAATTTGGTTGAAATCGATCCATTAGATTAGGAGCAGATATATAATATTATCGAATGATGCGGCCCTTTTTTACGACTGACATTGTTTATTACGTCATATCTCCTTATGTATGTGGCGTAGGTGGTTCTTACCCCGACAGCGATTGTTGCCTGATAGTAAGGAACATGTGTACGAAGTTTGGTTGCAATCGGTCCAGTAGTTTAGGAGGAGATGTGGAACATACATACATACAAACACACATACATACATACAGCCTATTTTATAAGATGTACAGATAGATACGAAACGTGTCTGAGTAAAACATTGTTCTAATTGGAGTCAGCATAAAGAGGAAAAACATATTGAGTTATTTTTTAAACAGAAAATAAGCTATGCTCACGCTACACCGTATGACATGTAGCCTGCCAATACATCATTCACTGATGAAATATTAAATGCTTTGAATAACCGGACATCACCAGTATGGATTTTTTGTGATCTTTCAAAGGCTTTTGATTGTGTAAATCATGGGATTCTTCTAGATAAGCTTGAGTATTGTAGTATGAGTGGGACAGTGCAAAATGGTTTAAAACATACTTAACTGGAAGAGTGTAGAAAGTTGAAATAAGCAGTTCACATGATGTAGATGAGACAATTAATTCTTCTAACTGGAGAGTTATCAAAAATGGGGTCCCACAAGGTTCGATCTTGGGTCCTTTGCTGTTCTTAATGTATATTAATGACTTGCCATTCCACATACACGAAGATGCTAAGCTAGTACTTTTTGCTGATGATACAAGTATAGCTATCACACCTGACAAACAGGAATTAACTGATGAAATTGTAAATGATATCTTCCAGAAAGACATTAAGTGGTTTTCTACAAATGGACTCTCATTAAACTTTCATAAAACCCAGTATATACAGTTTCATACAGTAAATGGCATGACACCATTAATAAATTTAGACTTTGAACATAAATCTGTAGCTAAGGTAGAATATTCAAAATTTTTAGGTGTTTGCATTGAGGAGGGACTGAATTGAAAGAAACATATTGAAGATCTCCTGAAACGTCTGAGTTCAGCTACTTATGCTATAAGAGTCATTGCAAAATTTGGTGATATAAATCTCAGTAAATTAGCTTACTACACCTATTTTCATTCACTGCTTTCATATGGTATCATATTCTGGGGCAATTCAACATTGAGTAAAAAAGTACTCGTTGCACAAAAGCGTGTAATCAGAATAATTGCTGGAGCCCACCCAAGAGCATCCTGCAGACATTTATTTAGGGATCTAGGGATACTCACTGTAGCTTCACAATATATATATATATATATATATATATATATATATATATATATATATATATATATATTCACTCATGAAATTTGTTATTAACAATCCGACCCAATTCAAAAGTAATAGCAGTGTGCATAGCTACAACACTAGGAGAAAGAATGATATTCACTATTCAAGGTTAAATCTAACTTTGGCTCAAAAAGGAGTGAATTATGCTGCCACAAAAGTCTTTGGTCACTTACCAAGTAGCATCAAAAGTCTGACAGTTAGCCAACTAGTATTTAAAAAGAAATTAAAGGAATTTCTGAATGGCAACTCCTTCTACAATGTAGATGAATTTTTAGATAAAACTTAAAAAAAATTAAAAAAATAAAAATAAAAATAAAAAATCCTTAAAATATAGATTGTCAAGTATAGACAAAATTTAATAAACTGACACGTTCCACATCATTACGAAATGTCGTATACATGATCTAAGGAACAAGTATTAATCTAATCTAATCAAACAATGATTCTCACAGAGTGTAAATTCTTTTAGTGAAATTTGCGTACGATATCTGATTGCCAAATCAAAAACAATCGTTTTTTAACAGAAAAGGTGTTACTCAAAAATAATGCTTAACGTTAATTTTTCATTGTTCTGACATCACTGAATTTAGAAAACTGTTGTTGTATTTATATGCTTAACTGAGCATAAAATTAACGCTTCTGAATTTCTAAAAACTGCTTGCAAATATTTTGCACACTTTAAACCAAAAAGGCTGATTCTGATATTATATTATTTTTCAAATGTACTTAAACAATACTGTACTTTACAGTGAACATTAACCTTAAAATTAATTCTGCAATGCTAACTTTGCACGAGAAAAGTTCGTTTTGTTACGCAACTTGTCATCTCAAAAAATAGTATCATGATTCTCAAAAAAAATCTTATTTGCCGCCCTTGAGAAGTACAGTGAAATATTATATCAATACGCAATTAAGTAAATTCAATGCGAGACTGGACATTGAATTCATGAAAATAGGTGCAAGATGGGAAGTAAATGTTAGTGACTGATAAAAGATAAACACTGTGGATTACAGCAAAGATACTGAATATGCAGGGTGTTACAAAAAGGTACGGCCAAACTTTCAGGAAACATACCTCACACAAACAGAAAGAAAATATGTTATGTGGACATGTGTCCGGAAACGCTTAATTTCCATGTTAGAGCTCATTTTAGTATTTCTCTTTAAATGTAAATTGAAATAATTCGTACAGAAATAGTCAAAATACCCAATTGTTTCGTTAGTATGTACTCTACTTAATCGATTCACTGCCAGTTGGCCCAATTGAATTGGAATTGTTGGTGATGTCTTGATTGGGCCTCAAGTTCTTCCACCTACGCTCACTGAAGCACGTTATCATGATTTCATAGGGGATACTCTACCTGTGCTGCTCGAACATGTGCCTTTACAAGTACGACACAACATGTGGTTCATGCACGATGGAGCTCCTGTACATTTCAGTCAACCTGTTCGTACGCTTCTCAACAACAGATTCGGTGAACGATGGATTGGTAGATGCGGATCAATTCCTTGGCCTCCACGCACTCCTGACCTCAACCCTCTTGACTTTCATTTATGGAAGCATTTGAAAGATCTTGTCTACGCAACCCCGGTACCAAATGTAGAGACTCTTCGTGCTTGTATTGTGGACGGCTGTTAATACAATACGCCATTCTACAGGGCTGCATCAGCGCATCAGGGATTCCATGCGACGGAGGGTGGAAGCATGTATCCTCGCTAACGGAGGACATTTTGAACATTTCCTGTAACAAAGTGTTTGAAGTCACGCTGGTACGTTCTGTTGCTGTGTTTCCATTCCATGATTAATGTGATTTGAAGAGAAGTAATAAAATGAGCTTTAACGTGGAAATTAAGCGTTTCTGGGCACATGTCCACATTACCTATTTTCTTTCTTTGTGTTTGAGGAATTTTTCCTGAAAGTTTGGCCGTACCTTATGGGACTTAACTACGGGGCCATCAGTCCCTAAACTTACAAACTACTTATGAACTAGCTAATACTAAGGATAGCACAAATATCCATGCCCGAGGGGGGATTCGACCCCCCGACCGTAGTGGCCGTGCAGACCGTGACTGGAGCGCCGCAGTCCCCTCGGCCACCGCAGCCGGCGCTTTTTTATTTTTTATTTATTTATTTTTTTTTTTGCTCTGTTCTTTGCGGCCGCTGATCGTGTTTATTCGTTGATGATCGATGAGTTCTTTGCTCAGCTTTTTGATTACAGAGGGTGTTAGGGCCTCTGACCACGGAGCCCGGCAAAAACCGCTCAGCTAACACAGCGTTACAGATTAAGTGGCTACACGGACTTTCTTTAAGCCCGTCTTCCTCCACACTTCATACGTTAAATCTGCCTCATTGTTCTCTGTGAAACACGTATCAAATTGCCATGGCTTCCCTATATTAAGTAAAGTCACCGGGAACATTGAGGCAGAACTAAGGTATGTGGTGTGAAGAGAGACGTGCTTGAAGACAGTCCGTGTGTCCGCACTACCCGCAACACTGTGTTAGTTGAGCGGTTTAAAGCTTTTTTCCTAGTAATCAGGAGGTCGCTGATATTGATGCAATTTATTTTTTCCTGGCGCCGTGGATCAGCGCGCGTGGTCAGAGGGCTGAATGCCCTCTGTAATAAAAAAGCTGAGCCAAGAACACATCGAACAACACACGATCAGCGACCGCAGGAAACAGAGCTACCAACAAAGCAAATAAAAAATTAAAAATAAAAGAAGAGCTGAACGTCCTCTGTAATTAAAAACAAACAAAAAGCTGAGCCAAATAGTCAACGAAAAACCAAGAAGGAATATGAACAAACGACCATTGATCTACCTGAAGAACCCAAAAAAGGCGTTTTAAAGCGTCTGCTTAGTAATCAGGAGGTCCCGAGTACGAATCTCGGCTACAAATTTTAATTCAACATCTTTCCTTATATTCGATACCTTTGGTATAATGAGACAATGTTTGTCTCAAAGAACTGAATTATTGTTGATATTTAAAGATAATAGGTTCAATAATACTTTATTAATGTAAAATGTCTTCTTATACACAGTTCTAACAGAGAGTTTTATCTCTCCACAGTACTAATATATAAAAGAATTGAATTACCTTAAGTACTCCATTCTCAACAGTGTCGTGCTATTCATATTATCTTCGTTACAAAAATATCAACACCAAAATCCTTCTCGAATAACTGCTGCCTCGATTACTTGGCAAACCAGCTTCCATAATTCAAGACTACCTCTCACGTATTGTTGCTACCACCACTGGTCTCTGACCTGTTGTGACAAATAATATAAAGGTAAGCTTCTCTGACTTGCTCCAATACAAAATTACATAGAGTGCACCCTTCTCGCAGTGGTGTATCGTAGGTCTCTAGAAGAGCAAAGCGTTCTGAAAGATTGGAAAATGGCGCAGGTCATCCCCGTTTTCAAGAAGGGTCCTCGAACAGATGTGCAGAACTATAGGCCTATATCTCTAACGTCGGTCAGTTGTAGAATTTTGGAACATGTATTATGTTCTAATATAATGACAGTTCTCGAGACTAGGAAACTGCTCTGTAGGAATCAGCATGGGTTTCGAAAAAGGCGTTCGTGTGAAACCCAGCTCGTGCTATTCATCCACGAGACTCAGAGGGCCATAGACACGGGTGGGTTCTCAGGTAGATACTGTGTTTCTCGATTTCCGCAAGGCGTTTGATACAGTTCCCCACAAACGTTTAATGAACAAAGTAAGAGCATATGGTCTATCAGACCAATTGTGTGATTGGATTGAGGAATTCCTAGATAACAGAAAGCAGCAGGTCATTCTCAATGGAGAGAAGTCTTCCGAAGTAGGAGTTATGTCAGGTGTGCCACAGGGGAGTGTCGTGGGTCCTTTGCTGTTCACGATATATATAAATGACCTTGCGGATAACATCGGAAGTTCACTGAGGCTTTTTGCGGATGATGCGGTAGTATATAGAGAGGTTGTAACAATGGAAAATTGTATTGAGATGCAGGAGGAATTGACAAATGGTGCAGGGAATGGCAATTAAAGCTCGATGTAGACAAGTGTAATGTGCTTCGAATACACAGAAAGAAAGATCCTTTATCATTTAGCTACACTATAGCAGGTCAGCAACTGGAAGCAGTTAATTCCATAAATTATCTGGGAGTAGTCATTAGGAGGGATTTAAAATGGAACTACCATATAAAATCAATCGTCGGTAAAGCAGATGCCAGACTTAGATTCATTGGGAGAATTCTAAGGAAATTCAGTCCGAAAACAAAGGAAGTAGGTTACAGTACACTTGTTCGCCCACAGCTTGAATACTGCTCACCGGTGTGGGATCCGTACCAGGTGGGATTGATAGAGGAAGTAGAGAAGATCCAACGGAGAGCAGCACGCTTCTATACAGGATCATTTGGTAATCGTGAAAGCGTTACGGAGATGATCGCTAAACTCCAGTGGAAGATTCTGCAGGAGAGACGCTCTGTCGCTCAGTACGGGCTTTTGTCGAAGTTTCGAGAACTTACCTTTACTGAGGAGTCAAGCAGTATATTGCTCCCTCCTACGTATATCTCGCGAAGAGATCGGGAGGATAAAATCGGAGAGATTAGAGCCCACACAGAGGCATACCGACAATCCTTCTTTCCGCGAAGAGGGAAAATCGATAGTGGTACTCAACGTATCCTCCGCCTCACACCGTCGGGTGGCTTGCGGAGTATGGTTGTAGATGTAGATGTAGATATAGATTTTACAGGTGTATGCCAATAAGACAATATCATAGACGAGTGTCCAATAAAGCCGCCTCTTTTCAATAATTCTTACAACAAATAATTGACTGCTCGACTGAATCCTGCAGTGTTCATTAGGTACCCATTGGGAGACGTGGAGGGGCTTGCAGTTTTTAACTTTTCATCTAGCTCTTTGAATAAGCTTCAAAAGTACTCCAGGACATGTTTTGCTAAATATCTTACGTCTACCGCATTGGTCTGTCAAGAGTGAAATATGCAGTGCTCAACGCCTCTCTTGTTGTCCAAGGTTATTATAGCCCATTTCGACGTATTTTGTGAATAATGAAATACCAAGATCGCGGTATTTCGTCTTTATTTATAACAGACGACCGGCTTCGATGTACACAGGCATCATCTTCTGGTCTCTGCACTAAATAGTATCATTATTACATAAATGCATATTGCAGGCAGTTGGATAGTAATAATGTTACTATTTAGTGCAGAGACCAGAAGATGATGCCTGTGTACATCGAAACCGGTCGCCTGTTATAAATAAAGACGAAATACCGCAATCTTGGCATTTCATTATTCACAAAATACATTTAAAAGATTGCTCCCTGCCATGAGCAAAATGTATGAGCTCATTTCAAGGTTGCCCGGTTCTTCCACTTCAAAAATTTCAAACATGTTCAGTTAGAAACGCTTTATCCAAACTCGTGACAGATGGTTTGTTTTATGCCATGCCCTGTATTTATTCTGAGACTCATACAGTCAGTACATAACATTTAAATTATCGGTTTTTGGAATTATCTGCAATTTTCTATTTACAAAAAAATCTGCTTAGCCAAGCTCGCAATATTTTTATTTGTTTATGTTGACAGGTTTCGGTAAGCAACGTTACCATCTTCTGATCTCTTTGAAATTAATCAACAGCAGCTATCTGCATGAAGCTGTAACAGTACTTCGGGACATATTGTAAAATATCTGAAGTGTACAACATTGATTTGTCTAAAATACTACCAGCAGAAAAGTGCCCCATTCGCAGCGCAACTATATCCCTGACAGAAAATTTGTGAACTGGTTCCCTCAGACCTCATTATGAACTTTTGGTGATGTACATATTCGCGCTATCTTAACACAAAATATCCTAAATCCTTCCACGCGCTCTATCACTGAAATTAGGTTCTCATACACAGCTTTTCCCTTTCACTGACACTAATCTACATGTGTCTGTCTCCCACTGTTACCTTTTTCTTCATATTGGTACTCCCTCCTGCCTATATACTGTCTTTAATTGTCTTTGTGTCTTTCTTTCTATCTTCCTTAGTACTATCTGATTGTCTCTCAGCCATTCTTTTTGTCCCATTTTATTCTATAATACTGTCACTATTGCCTCTTCTTTCCCACACTCCAATGTCTCTCTCCAGTCATCAATGTCACATCTCTACACATGTTCTTGGGAATGGTTTGCTCGGGCATGTAACACCTGTACCATAGGTGTCCAACTAAATTTCAAACTGGGATACACTACTAATTTTTACCACTCTGCCGAGCCAGACCAAATAAGATTTCGTAAAGGAACTAAACAATTTTCTTCGGTAGGTAGGTAATATGCATCTATATTATAACTTAATATGAACATAAAATTAAAGTAAATTTAAAAACATTTTGTTTGTAAAGTTCCTCCATATTCCTCCATTATATCATAGACAGTTGCACCGATGAACAAGTGCTGGATACAGAAAAAAATAGCGCGTTGACGTTCGGTGCAGATTTACAAGAGTATGATTTCGACGTTAACGACGCTGTCATTTCACCACCATCTGATTCGTCAATCACTTTCATTGCTTCAACGGCGTTTGGGCGTGGAATTGAGATCGTCAGTGATGGTGAAAGCTGCTTTTATGATTTTAAATCGTCGAATACCTCTTTGCCCGTCTCCGTAACAGAAGAATATATGCAACGAGACGTTTGTGTTTTATACAGCGCGTCACAGCTTCAGTGAAAAACGAATGAGACGGTTTTGCAACAAGCAGGGTAACGTAATTTAATTTTCAATACCTTTTATGTTCATCATTTTGTTATATGTAAAACTGCCACTATTAGAGTAAAATTGAAAGAGTTACAGTACATATGTTTCATTTTGTAATATTATTTCCTCCTCCACTTTCGTAGCTCTTCAAGCCGGCCGCGGTGGCCGAGGGGACTGAGGCGCTCCAGTCACGGTCTGCACGGCCACCACGGTCGGGGATTCGAATCCCCCCTCGGGCATGGATATTTGTGCCGTCCTAGTTCGTAAGTAGTTCATAAGTAGTTTGTAAGTTTAGGGACTGATAACCCCGTAGTTAAGTCCCATAGACTATACAAACAAACAAACAAACAGGTCTTCAAATTTCACATTTCGGAGGACTCGCTGTTGTCCCTTCATTGCACAGCATTACGTGTTGGGGCATTAGGCGGCCACAGTGAAGCGGGCCGAATGAGGAACAGCCCGAGCGGGCAGATGTTTGAAAGCTGTACTTTGAGGAGGCCGTAACTGCGTGGTATCTGAATAATGGCCCAAATTTTCACGTGGTATCGATTTCTGGGGTTGATATCTAGCTCATGTATTTTTTCTCAAGAAAATATGAGGTCTATTTGATGATGTTCCCTTGTTAGCCTCAAAAGGCTTTTGGAACACTTTTATTTAGGGCTCTTGATTTTTAAAAATCTGTAAATCTTTTCTCAAATTCATTCCTAACTTTTCTCATTAAAGATACACACACGTCGGAAACCAGTGTTTCTTGATTTCAAGTAGACAAGGTCTCCCACTGACCCAACAGTCTTTCTCCTAACTTTTTCACTAAGAAGATAAGCACGCTGGCGGCACCCTGTGTACGCGTCGGCGTGTTGGCTGCTGCCGGACCGAAGTGAAGTGTGCGTCACTAGTGTACAAACTCACTTACTACTAGGTCTGAAAAGACATCTTTGTCTGGGTTTGTCGGGCGGATTCTTCGCCACCACGGGCGGCATTGTGCCAGCATGTCGTATTTTGGACAGAGCTGCCCTAGACCTAGAAACTTTAATACAGCGGATGAGGAAGAGTGAATTTTTCTTGTTAAAGTTCGCCGGTCTGTGATGCTGATTTCGTGAGGCATTGTTGGCTGCGATCGTGTTCGATCTGCATGGAGCAAGTCTTTAAGTGACGCCACATAGGCGACTTGCGTGTCGATGATGATGATGATGAGGACGACACAACAGCCAGTCCCAGAGTGGAGAAAATCTCCAACCCGACCGGAACCTAACCAGGGCCCCTGCATGGCAGTCAACCTTGCTGTACACTTGACTACGGAAGCGGACCGTCGGTCTGTGGTGTCCACACTCCAAAGCTTATGCGTGGTATCAATTCACCTCCGGAGGTTCGAGTCCTTGGTGGAAGTCAGTTTAAGTAGCTTGTAAGAATAAGGGCTTTCAACCGTACAGTTTAGTCCAATAGGTTAGGTTAGATTTACAAACATTTCAACCTTTTTTTTCCACTCGCCTCCTTTTTTGCATCCCACTGTCTCATCCCACTTTTTCCCCCACTGCTTCAGTCTCCATCCGTTTATCTTTTTTATTACCACTGTTCTCTCTTTTTTATTTTTTTTTTCTATGGGACTTAACTACGGGGTCATCAGTCCCTAAACTTACAAACTACTTATGAACTACTTACGAACTAGGACGGCACAAATATCCATGCCCGAGGGAGGATTCGAACCCCCGACCGTAGTGGCCGTGGAGACCGTGACTGGAGCGCCTTAGTCCCCTCGGCCACTGTTCTCTCTCGCCATTACTGTTTACTGATATTTTCTCTCATTGACACTGTCTACACTCATCCATCTTCCCTTACAGCACAAGAAAGCATGGCATTTTTGGTGAAGAAACGGAATGAGAAGTGAGGTAGCTGGTTCCGCAGTTTTCTGTCTCAGTCTTTTAAACAGCAATATATTCGCCTTTCTCTTCTTTCCATTGCTGCAGCAGGATGTGCAGTCTTTATTAGATAAATTCAGAATATCAGTAAAGATTTGACAATTTATTTATAAGCGTCGACACGTTTAAACACAGGGTACGACGAATAACAAAAAGAAATTCAGTCATTTATGGAAATAAGATATCAGAATGTACAGTGGCCAAAATCAGTTTTTTCACAGAATAATTTTCTTAAAATCGAGTAGAGCGGGCTCACTCCTGGTATAGTACATGCATATGGAACCTCCCAACTCTCAGAGTGAGTGATTTGGAGGTAAGGTTTATATAGCCACCGATGACGCTGTTCCCCTGTATAGGAATCAGGAGGTCCCGGGTTCGAATGCCGGGCGCGTCGTATTTAACCCTTTAATGCATTACTTTTAATTTGAAGCTATAAAAACTACCACGCTTAATGTATATAGCGTATATACTGAGAAAAATATTGAAAAAAAATCCTTTAAACTTATTATGCACTACTATCAACAAAAAGTTCATAGCTGGTCAGCTATATACTACTTTCATGATGTACCCGAGTAGTAAATGCCACTATTATGCCTCTCATTTTTCCAGAAAGTAACTCAAAATGCAACAGTAGTATGTGATTAACTTCTTTTACATGTCAAAGGAGGAATATTAATGTAAACAAACAAACATGTTAGGAGTAACTCAATACAGCTAAGAGTCGAAATGATTCAGTCGCACTCTGCTATTTTCCCTGCACTGCATGCATTTTTATTTTGGTATATATATATATATATATATATATATATATATATATATATATATATAGCTGCTTGTATACATAGCGTTACGTATGCTAGTTGCTCGTCCTAGAAATTGTAGCCCTACACTATATGGTATTGCCGTTTGGCAACGCAAATTTTTGTTACTTTTTCAGACATACTTCTTGTTGACACATAACAACACCATGCATATCGTATACATTGACGTCTGTTCTAAGCATTTAGTTGATCGTTTCCTCCATAGAAGGCAGCGCAGTTATCAATTGAAGAGAAATGCAACAAAGAGCGCTGCAGCGGATTTTACTCACTGTTGAGCATTAATGTAATTACAAACTGATACGACTTCTGTCAAGTAAAAGAATTTACAGACATCTAATCGGAGTAGAAAATTGTTAGATACCAATATTTTCCTGCAGAGTGACTTATGTCTAAATGCATGATGTTGACAATGGCAACAGGTAAATAATGACTTTTACATTGTTGAATGAGGTAATAATTTTTTCAATATTTTTTCCCCCGCATAGGTGAACATTTTCTACCATATATATATATATATATATATATATATATATATATATATATATATATATATATGCATCGAAATCGATCTCTAATAAACAGTTTTTCGTGACTGATGGCTGTTTCTCTCAGAAATTAATGGGTACTAATGTAAATGCAAGGGTTTCAAACGATTTCAGTTGTACAAAATAATTACTTCACGTCAATCTATTTCTTCCAGTGTTCTATTCAAGTGTGTCAGGCGAGACGCGTTTCGCAAATGACTTACAATGGACGCAAAGGTCGCATGCAGCGCATACCGGCGCGCGTCGACTGGCAAGGAGATACGGAATAACTGACGAGCACATCCTGCGCATGGCGACGTGCCTCGAGGGTTTCAGAGATCCGTTCTATCGACATACCGGCCCGTACTGAAATATGCTCGCTATGCGCAAGGGGTGGGCGCCGCACAATGGAGAAGCAACATTCCGCCGGAACTCGCCGCCTCCGCTCTCATATTACGGATAGCTCGCCAGCCGGCAACGTGTACGTTACGGGCCGGGGGGCACTTAAGCGCTCACCTGCTCAGCCGGGAATCTGGGCTGCAGCCATTTTACTCGTTACAACGGGGGAGTCAAAGGTCGCAATACAGCCATTTATAGCAACAGCTTTTCAGTACCTGCGAGCTATGTGTGCGGTGGTCTGTCTTCAACGGTATGTACCGAAAAGGGGCGCCATCTTGAATTTAGGTCAACTGTTTTAAACGGAAAGGAAGTCGTGTGATATATCAGGTAACGGTATGTACCGAAAAGGGGCGCCATCTTGAATTTAGGTCAACTGTTTTAAACGGAAAGGGAGTCGTGTGATATATCAGGTAACATCAGCATTTCCTGACAAGTTGCGAGGTATGTGTGCGGTGGTCTATCTTCTACGGTACGTACCGAATATGGGCGTCATCTTGAATTTAGGTCAACTGTTTTAAACGGAGAGGGAGTTGTGTGATATATCAAATAACATCAGCATTTTCTGACAAGTTCATTCCTATAAACAGACTAGCTAAATTCTCGCTGCTTCGCACGCGTAGACTGGATGGTCTGCATTGGTTGTTCCTACTTCCAAATATAAATTTTCTTAGAATTAACCTTTAAAATGCTTTTCTAATCAAGTATTTTGATACAATTTGCCACTATCTATTGCACAATTGCTGGCAGAATTCAAAACATCCCGAAACGCTTTATATATATATATATATACAGGGTGTTTCACTAAGTGTGTTTCCCTCTGTACCTTATAAAATAATAGGTGACGGGAAATTTTAATGCGGTAGGTCAACACAAGAAATGCTACACTTTCGGCGGAGCTATGAACATAGTTTATTGTATCATTTTCCAAAGAGTTACACCACAAAGATATAATTTTTAAATGGAACAATAGTTATTTTTCTGTCGTGTATTGGATTCGTGTAAACCAGCAGCGTCCAAATCAGTTTAAACTACATTCCTATCACTGTTAGTTTTGGAGCTACAACCCTTCAAAGTTTAGGGGGCGGAGGCTGCGATAGCGTAGCTCACTGGCCGAGTGGCTATTTTGTACAACTTGCGCTTTCGTATTGCAGATACACTGATGATGGCTAGGAATATAGCCGACATCGATCTCAAACAGACAGTTTTTCGCGACTGATCGCGGTTTCTCTCAGAAACGGCCCACTGTCTCATGATCACCAGCCAGTCAGCTACGCTGTCGTAGCCCCCCCCCCCTAAACTTTCAAGGGTTGTAGCTCCCAAACTAACAGTGATAGGAATGTAGTTTAAATTGATTTGGACGCAGCTGGTTTCAACGAATCCAATGCACGATAGAAAAAAACTATTTTCCATTAAAAAAAATATATCCTTGTGCTGTAACACTTTGGAAAATGATACAATAAACTATGTTTAGTATGAGTAGCACCCTTAAAACATTTTCCGTTATTTTACCGCTTAATGATTGAATTTCCAAAATATAACAAAACACGTGATTTTAAAATTACAATCAAAAATCTAAACCCGAAGTTTAGTATTTCTTCTTCAAAATTAACTGAATAGCAACGTCTTTTCAAAAAACCATTCTTCCTCTATTTCGCCCCCTTAGGTATGGGAATATCGACTAATCGCTGATGCCTACAGTGTAAGATAAACAATGTCTACAAATTTCAAGTTTCTATCGTCTGTAGATTCACTTTTCAGCGCCTTTTCTGTCTATTAGAAACAGATCGAGAACTCAAAATTTCTTTCTTACGCTTTGGCATCTCTTTTCAAACGGCAATATGTACTTATTTTTCTTTATTCGTACGCCTGCTGCAGAAAACAACGGAAGAATGTGCATCACGTTTCGCTGTATATGACCTCTTTGTTATTATAGTGTCAAAAGTCATCGCTGGTCTTCAGTGTGAATTTTATATAAGCCGACGACTTTCATGTACCTCTCATAGCTATCCACACGGAACTGCTAATCCAGTTGTCAGTATTTTGATCCTAAGCACCACAGTTGTATTTCCAGTGTTTCAAATGTTCAAATGTTTGTACAGCTTATGGGACTTAACTATGGGGTCATCAGTCCCTAAACTTATAAACTACCTATGAACTAACTAATACTAAGGACGGCACAAATATCCATGCCCGAGGGGAGATTCGAACCTCCGACCGTAGTGGCCGTGCAGACCGTGACTGGAGCGCCTCATTCCCCTCGGCCACCGCGGCCGTCTTCCAGTGTTTATATTGAGATCCTTGGTGTACTGCCAGTGTAGGTAATGCTCAGTTAATGTAAGTCTGTGTTTCCCAATGTTTTATCTTTGAGCATCTGTTGATCGTCGTATTGCTCCACATTTTGCGAATTTTTGTTCGCCACACTCACCCACCGCCAAACACCGCGATCAAAACACCATAGTGCACACCGCGAACCTAAAGACTACTCTCATGCATAACCGCCATGGCCTGCAGTGAATAATTTTGGCTACCAAGTGAAATATACGGACCCACGACCCACGTTCCATTCTTATATATGTATATTGATTCGACATGGCACTTATAGTTCTAAAAGTTTCAACAACTTCCCTCTTTTGTATCAGATATCCCGTTTAGGAGAAATGTAGTTACACGTAAGGCAATACTCACATTACGACTTATCTTAGAAGATAGGCTAAGGAAAGGGAAACCGACGTTTTTAGCATTTGCGGATCTCGAGAAAGCTTTTGATAATGTTGACTGGAATACACTTTTTCGGATTCTGAAGGTAGCAGGGGTAAAATACAAGTAGTGAAGAGTTATATTCAACTTGTACAAATACCGGACGGCATTTATTAGACTCGAAGGACATGAAAGGATCGCCGTGGTTGGGAAGCGAGTATGACAGAGTTGTAGCCTTTCCCCAATGTTGTTCAATCTGTACATTGAGCAAGCTGTGAAGGAATGCAAGGAGAAATTTGGAGACGGAAATAAAGTTCAGGGAGGGGGAATAAAAACCTTGCGGTTTGCTGACATAGTAATTCTGCCAGAGGCAGCAAAGGACCTGGAAGTATAATTAAATGGAATGGACAGTGTCTTGAATGGAAGGTATAAGATGAACATTAACAAGAGTAAAACGAGGGTAATGGAATGTAGTGTCAGAAAATCAGGCGATGCTGAAGGAATTAGATTACGTAATGAGACGATAAAAGTAGTAGATAATTTTTGTTATTTGGGAATCAAATTAACTTCTGATGCCCTAAATAAAGAATGTATAAAATGAAGAACTGAAATTTGTTGACATTCAGTATTAGTTTAAGTGTTAGGCAATCCTTTCTGAAACCATTTGTCTGGAGTGTAGCGTTGTATGGGAGTGAAACGTGGACGATAAGGAGTTCAGACAAAAAGATGATAGAAGCTTTCGAAATGTGGTGCTACATACGAATGATGAAGATTAGACGGGTAGATCACGTAACTAATGAGGAGGTCCTCAACAGAATTGGAGAGAAAAGGAATTTCAAATGTTCAAATGTTTCTTAAGCTTATGGGACTTAACTGCGGGGTCATCAGTCCCTAAACTTACAAACTACTTATGAACTACTTACGAACTAGGACGGCACAAATATCCATGCCCGAGGGGGGATTCGAACCCCCGACCGTAGTGGCCGTGCTGACCGTGACTGGAGCGCCTCAGTCACCTCGGCCACCGCGGCCGGCGAAAAGGAATATCTGGCATATCCTAAGAGAAGGGTAGGTTGGTGGGACACATTCTGAGACATCAAGAAATCGTCTACTTAGCATTAGAAGGAAGTGTGTGAGGTAAAAATCGTAGAGGGAGACCGAAGGACAAATACAGTAAGCAGATTCAAAAGGATGTTGGTTGCCGTACGTCTTCTCAGATGAAGAGGCTTGCACAGGACAGGGTAGTGTGGAGGGCTGCATCAAACCAGTCTGCGGACTAGACACAACAACAACTATGGGACGCACTAGAAAAAGAAAAGTCGGTAGGTAAACTGCATGTAGAATAACGGAAATATAACAAGGAATTTACATAACTCTCGCCTTCCTTTTTCTAAACTCAAACGTGATTTCCTTCTGTATTAAAGCTGCGCGGGAGTATCCGAGCGGTCTGGAGCGCCACGTTGGGTATCGTGCGGGCTCTGGCGTCGGAGGTTCGAATCCTCCCTCGGGCATGGGCACTTGTATTGTCTTTAGTAATAAGTTAGTTCATAAGTAGTTTGTAAGTTTAGGGACTGATGACCCTACAGTTAAGTTCCTTTACGCTTTACAAACTTTTGAACTTTTCGATAGCTATAGTACAGTGCTTCTGCCCGTCATCTACCTATATATATATTTTTTTAAATTCATATTAGCATTTTAAGACGTTCTAAGTCTTTTTACTATATTACGAGGGCTGGAACATAAATAGTGACAACTGTTTTTCACAACCGATACAAAAGCGTTACATGTTTGCACCTGTTATTGCAGAGCCTGTTCTATTGATGTGCGAATTGAGCGGTCTACTGCCTGTCGAATCTCTCGAACATTTCTGAAGCGAATGCCACGAAGTGGTTCCTTCATCTTCGGAATCAAAGTCGCAAGGACTAAGTCCGGGGAGTATGAAGGAAGGAAGGAAGGAATCTTAGGGCTTTAACGTCCCGTCGACTGCTTGGTCATTAGAGTCGGAGCTCACGCTCGGATTTTTGGGAAAGCATGGGGGAAGGAAATCGGCTGTGCCCTTTGAAAGGAACTAACCCCGGCATTTGCCTGGAGTGATTTAGGGAAATCACGGAAAACCTAAATGTAGATGGCCGGAGGTGGATTTCAACCACCATCCTTCCGAAAACGAGTCCAGTGTGTTACCACTGCGCCTCCACGCTCGGTCGGGGAGTATGGTGGATGGTTCAGTACTTCTCAGTCCCTTCGACCGAACAGAGCAACCACAGCTTGCGCTGCATGCGCCCGTGAGTTGCATAGAAAGCTCGCGGGGGGTGATGATCTGGTTTTTGTACAAGTTGAAATCAAATGTTTGTAAATCTATCGGACCAAACTGCGTGGTCATCAGTCCGTAGCTTACAAACTACTTAAACCTATGTAAACTAACCTAATGACAACACACACACCCATGCCCAAGGGAGGACTCGAACCTCCACGGCGAGCAACCGCGCGCTCCGCAGCGAGGTGCTTTAGACCGCTCGGCTACTCCACCGCGGCGTACAAGTTGAATATAACTCTTGGCTCCCTATATTTTACCCCTGCTACCTTCAGAATTTGAAAGAGTATATTCCAGTCTACATTGTCAAAAGCTTTCTCCAGATCCACTGATGCTAAAAACGTAGGTTTTCCTTTCCTTAATCCATCTTCTAAGATAAGTCGTAATGTGAGTATTGCCTCGCGTGTTCCTACATTTCTGCTAAATCCAAATTGATCATCCCCAAGGGCATTTTCCAACAGTTTTTCCATTCTTTTGTAAATAATTCCTGTTAGTATTTTGCACCCATGACTTATTAAACTGATAGTTCTGTAATTATCACATTTTCTGCACTTTCTTTCTTAGGAATTGGAATCACTATATTCTTCTTGTGTGAAGCTTTTTTCCCTGTCTCATACATCTCGCATACGAGGTGGATCAATTTCTTCATGACTGGCTCTCCACTCGATAATAGCAGTTCAGGTTCTACTCCAGGTGCCTTGTTTCTACTCAAATCTTTTTAATGCTCTGTAAAATTCTTCTCGCAGTTTCGATCTCCTATGTCATCTTCCTCTACTTCGTCCCCCGTTTCTAGAATACTGCCTTCAAGTTTATTTCCTTTGTGTAGGCATTCTCTATATTCCTTTCAGCTTTCCCTTCTTTACTTAGTACTGGTTTTCCGTCGGAGTTCTTGATATTCATACCGCCCTTTTTTTGTCTCCAAATGTCTCCTTTATTTTACTGTAGGCGGTATCTATCTTTCCCCTAGTTATACATTCTTCTACGGTCTTGCATTTCTCCTCAAGCCACTCCTGCTTAGCCAGTCTGCACTTCTCATTTTTCAGACGTCTATACTTCCTTTTGCTGGCTTCACTTGCTGCATTTTTATATTTTCTCCTTTCATGAATTAAGTTCAGTATCTCCTGTGTTATCCGAGGATTTCTATTAGGCCTTGTCCTCCTGGCTATATGATCTTCTGCGGCCTTCACCACTCTATCTCTCATAGCTACCCATTCTTCTTCTACTGTATTACTTTCCGTCGTTTCAGACAATCCTTGCCTAATGTTCTCTCTAAAACTCTCAACCACCTCTGGTTCCTTCAATTTTTCGAGATTCCATCTTCTAATTTTCTATCTTTTTGCAGTCTCTTAAATTTTAACCTGCAGTTCATAACCAATACGTTATGGTCAGTCTATATCTGCCCTGGATATATCTTACAGTTTAAAATCTGGTTTCTAAATCTACTCCTTACCATTATAAAGTCAATCTGATACCTGCCAGTGTCTCCAGGTCTCTTCCAAGTCTATAACTTTCTTTCATGATGATTAAACCAAGTGTTCACGATGGTTAAATTGGGCTCTGCACAAAATTCTACCAGGCGATCACCTCTTTCATTCCTTTTCCCTAGTCCATATGCACCTACTGCATTTCCTTCTCTTTGCTACTACCGAGTTCCAGTCCCCCATCACAACGTGTGCTATCAGCGACAATAATAGATTGTACTGTATAGTTTCTACAGCAGTGATGCCACTATTTAAGTTCCAACCCTCGTATATTAAAAGGATGCTCTACAATATTGCATGTTATTTACAATTCCATCTGATTAAGAAACTAAGGACAAAACAATTATTTTTTATAATAATTATAATTTATTATAATATCAATACAACCCATTACCTAAGACTAAAATGGGCAATAGTATAATACATAAGTTTCTTACGGATAAATGGTGACATTACATTACATGTTTCTGCAGAAACCACTGGACATCTTGCTGGTTGTTGATGTTTATACTGGGTGATGTGTATGATGTTGTGTCTTATGCTACTGCTGTGGTGTTACATGTGTGCCAGCATTACAAACCTGCTTGTGGTGGCCAGCTCACCGAGCGAATCCCAGTGAGCATGCCCCTGGCACTGGGCGGCCAATTTCTTTTGTCACCACAGCTCGCTCCCCCCCCCCCCCAAAATTTTTCCCCTGTGTGCCTTATTCTACTATTTAAGAAAAACCTACATCTATGGTCTAATTCGGTGTTTGCCACATCTAACCCCCGAATCCAGGGGATGGCGGATTCTTCCATTGCTGGAGACCAGTCCATCCCCCGGCGGCATGGCAGATGTGGCTGTCTCAATCGGGTATTGGGTCAGATCCGGTTATTGATTCAGGATAAAGTCCCGAAGCACTTTGCGCGAGACATTATTGGCGATTTCGTCGAGTACTCGGAACGTGTCTGGGGTTCTTACGAGCTCAAAGGTGTTATTACTAGGCAGAGCCCTTCTGAGATCCGCAGCCACGTCGTCATACGCAGGACACTCATAAATGATGTATTCTGGCGTGCCTATCTCGGCACCACAGGCACAAGCTGGCGTAGCCTGTCTCCTAAACCGACATAGATATGTCGGTAGGGTCCATGCGCGATGAGGAAGTGCAGCATCCCCCTAGATGGTTTGAAATGTTTCATACCCAATCTTCCCTGGATATCTGGCAGAAGAGCGTGAGTTCTCCTCCCAGATTCCTCTTCGTCCCAAGATTGCTGCCAAAGTTGAGCCCTTTCTGTCTGATCTCTGTTTTACTTAGAATTGGTTCCCCCATAATTTTTTCTATGTTCCCCCGTTCCCTTTCTTGGCCCAGTACCAAGCTTCCTGCTCCCTTACCTTGATGTCAAGGGGGCATAGCCCCATCAACATCAAGAGGGTCCCACCGGGAGTGGTCCTGTAGGCTCCGACTGAATGCAGGAGGATGTTCCGCTGCACCTTTCTCACGGCCATGGCAGGAGTCACCCTCGTGAGCCTCTGGGCCCATACCGGAGATCCGTAGCCCACGATGGACGTCAGTATGCTGTTGTGATACAGCTGTATGAGATCGGGAGGGAGGTGAAACCTCCGGTGCCCAATCCCAGCCAAACGGTGTAGTGCTACCAGCGATCTCTCAGCAACCGCGTCCACGTGGGCGGCGAAATTCCAGCGCTCATCTATGATTACGCCAAGGTATCTAGCTTGAGTTCGTCTTATGACAGGTGTACCGTTTATCCTGACTGTTGGATTTCTAGCCAATTGGCCCTTTAGCAGCAGGTACACTGACTTCTGCGGTGCAATTTGTAACTTCGTCCTACTGCACCAAGCAGTAAGCACCTGCAGTGATCTTTCGATCTTGGGCTCGATGTCTTCACGACTTCGGCCCCCGACCATGATGAGGAGGTCGTCTGTGTAAGCTATCACCTCTAGCACGTCAGAATGTTCTTCGAGCTCTCCAAGGAGAGGTTCCATATTGAGGTCCCAGAAGAGTGTCCCCAGGACGGAGCCCTGGGGACACCCCTTGGTTATCATTTTGTTGACTCTTCCGCTAGGAGATGATAACCAGACTTCTCTTCCAGCACAATAGCCCCCTGGACACTCTATCTCCCGAAGATAGGAGAAGAGCGAAGGCCATCACAGGTTGTCAAGGGCGCCACTGATGTCCACCATGATACCCACGACTTATTTGTACGGCGCAGAGGAGCAGACCTCGGCCACCAGTGTAATCGCGTCAGACGCCGATTTCCCCTGACGAAAACCGAATTGCCCACTGCTCGCACCACACAGCCTACGATGTGCGGACAGCCTGTCAGCCAACAGCCTCTCAATGGTGTCAAGGAGACAGATGGGGCGGTAGGACTTGGCCAAGGCTGGGCCCTAATCAGCCCCTTTCTTTATCACCACCACACTGGCCTTTTTCAATGGTTTTGGAAACCTGCCAGTGCGCAGGCATTCATTAAAGAGTACAGTCATTTGAGAGACTAACTGGGGCGCAAGTAATTGCACTACCTCTGCTGGGATGCCATCGGGCCCAGGAGCTTTCCCTTTCTTGAGGGTTTGTATCTGTGTAGCCACATCCTCTTCTGAGAAGAGTCGATAACACCAACGGAGCGCGTATCTTTTCTCGGACAAGCTTGTAGGGGATGCCCCAGGGGTCAGTGGCTAGCTGATTTTTGACGTACGTCTCCCAGCTCCTGAGTCGGGTGTCTTTCAACACCTGGGAGAAGTGTTGCTTTTCCTGTCGGTACCGGGCGAGCCAGTACTGACGCTCCTGCCAGATCACAGCACGCTGTTAGTGCTTCCTTGTCCTTCTGACAGACTGCCTCTGTTCTTGGAGCTCTTGGGACCATGGCGATGGGGAAGCCGTTACGGCCCTCCTCCTCAATGGTACAGCAGCTTCGATCGCTCGAACCACCGCACCAGCAAGATCTTGCGCTGCCTGATCTACGTCAAAGTCCCCCTCCGGCAATGCAGGCACGGTGCACTCCACCGCTAGGCGTTCCCAATCAGTTCTATTAAAGTTTCGCTGCCACTCCCACTCTGCATCCCAGTCACACTCAGCCGGTTGTAGTCTGAAGCTGATCAGGTTGTGATCACTAGATGTTATACGATCATGGACTTTCCAGTCGGTCATTTTATCTGCCAACTTGGCCGTAATGAGTGTGGCATCAACATTGGTCCCTTCTCCGCCTGGTCTGTTGGCGACGACCAACTGGAGAGCCATTATGGCCTCTTCCACTTTGTTGCCCTTGGCATCTCGAATGCGACTGTTCCATAGGGGGGAGCGCGCGTTCAAGTCGGCCACCACAACCACCCTTCGACCACACAGCACCTGCAACACCTGGGTTAGGCGATCCAGGTAGGGATCAACTGGATCCCCGTAGTGGAATTACAAGTTCACTATATGCACCACCCCCACGGGGGAGTGAACCTCAATGGCGCTGCAGTGCTCATCGGACAGCTGCGATAGGACCGTGACTCGCAAGGCCTTATTGCAAACGACAGTTGCGACCCTAGGGTGAGGCCCTGGGGCCACAATCTGCCATGTTGTTGCCCCAAAATGGAGTTTGCCATTCACGGCGTAGGGCTCCTGTAGACAGAGGACATCTGGACTCATCTCGTCCACGACCTTACGGAGCTCTTGTAACACAAACCTTGAGTTGTGTGCATTCAAATGTGCGACGTTTAGCATGTTTTTTATTTCCGAGTAAGTGACAATTTCCGAATGTGTGATTAGGTTACAATCAATAACAAATTACTGTACACAATACACTGGCGGAATCGTTGGTAAACAAATATAACGTTATTTCTCATTTCCGCCTCTGTAGCTCAGGCGACTGCGTCGCTGACTGCCATGCGAGGGGTCCGGGTTCAATTCCCGGCGGGGGCTGGGTATTGCGTTCTTTTCATCGACATTTAAGTCGCTAAAATACTTTTACCTATAGTCCATGGAACACCATAGATAGTTGATCTCGAACATTGTGCAATATGACTAGCCCACTTACGCTAGTCACTAATTTTCGTTACCTGCTCTTAAGAAGCACATTAAAATCTTAAGAAAAAGGTTCAATTTATTACTTTATTCCTTGTTTAGTACTTGGCATATTTTTTCGATTGTTACCACAACATTACGTACAAAATACATGAAGTATCGATAATTGATATTAATTATTATACTTTCCCCTAAATGGGTGCAAAAACACGTGTGTACGTAGCCATTAGGAGGGGTAAATGTAGAAGATCCTTTCGTATCTATTACTCAGTGGTGCAGAAAGGTTCGCACCTCTGGTACCAGCACCAGGGAGGTAACAAAACTTTCACGAGTTGACACTTGAAGGGAGTCGGGGGAGACTGTCTGAAATGTAATAGAGCGATCGGAGTTTTCGATAGTACAAGTTTTCTTTTAGTAGCTTAAATTGTCAGTGTTGTACGTTTGACCCGCGCGATTTTTCACGTTCTTTTACTATCTTGCGTGATCGAACGCGGATTAGTGTTTTCTTCCGCCGATATTGCTCACAGAAGATACCGACGATTTGTACACAACTAAATCATTTTACGAAAGTAAATGAAATTGTACATATATATATATATATATATATATATATATTGATGAAACGAACATTATAGAGGGAAACTTTCCCCGTGGCATAAACAAAAATAAAAAATAGAAAAGAGATGACTTACCAAAAGGACCGGCTCGTCGATAGAAACAAATAAAATCACACACAAACACACATACAAGCTTTCACCACCACTGGCAGCTTCTTCAGGAAAAAAGGGGAGGAAAAAGGGAAGGATATGGGTTTTAAGGAAGTGGAAAAGGAGTCATTCCAATCCCAGGAGTGGAAGGACTTACCCTAGGGGAAAAAAAGGAAGGTAAACAAATACACACACACTCAGTCATAGCCGGCCGCGGTGGCCGAGGTGACTGAGGCGCTCCAGTCACGGTCAGCACGGCCACTACGGTCGGGGGTTCGAATCCCCCCTCGGGCATGGATATTTGTGCCGTCCTAGTTCGTAAGTAGTTCATAAGTAGTTTGTAAGTTTAGGGACTGATGACCCCGTAGTTAAGTCCCATAAGCTTAACAAACATTTGAACATTTGAACTCAGTCATATCGAAAGGTAGGGTAAGTCCTTCCACTCCTGGGATTGGAATGACTCCTTTTCCACTTCCTTAAAACCCATATCCTTCCCTTTTTCCTCCCCTTTTTTCCTCTTTCTCCTGAAGAAGCTGCCAGTGGTGGCGAAAGCTTGTATGTGTGTTTGTGTGTGATTTTATTTGTTTCTATCGACGAGCCGGTCCTTTTGGTAAGTCATCTATTTTCTATTTTTTATTTTTGTATTTTTGTATTTTTTCTCTTCTTATACGTAAGAAAAATGAGAAGGTGTTTCTTTTTCTTGATGCAAAATCCACGAAAATTCTTGAGGAAATATTGATGACGGTAAGGCTGTTGTTTGTTTCTCTAAGCTTAAACGTGGTAGGGTTTGAAAAGTGATTACGCTATTTATCTTACTGAATCCATCATTGATGGTGATGGGACTGCGGCTGGTCAAGATTACTTAGGATGTAGGATACCAACAGCCGTATGTTTAACAGGAACATTAATTCTTTTACTACCAGTTTCGACATTCCATTATGCCATCTTCAGGCCCCTATAAACGAGTTCAAATGTTCAAATGTTTGTACAGTCTATGGGACTTAACTACGGGGTCATGAGTCCCTAAACTTACAAACTATTTATGAACTACTTACGAATTAGGACGGCACACCACCATGTGCCATCCTGTACTCTCTGATATGAGTAGCAATAATATTTCAGACTATTATTATAGTAGAGTCGTGTTTATGAAAAAAAAGAAACTCTAGCAGATATAAGCCTACATATCATCACTACTTACACTAGGGTGACCAGACGTCCCATGCTTCACGGGATCGTCTCTTATTTTGTCTAAGTGTCCCGTTGTCCCGACAAAATAAATACGGGACGCATATTGTCCCGTATTTTGCCAACTGTCCCATATATTTTGAAATAACATATTTTAAAGTAAAGTTAGCGTAACAAAACGGAGAACAAATGTTGTCATAATAAATAGGCTTCAACGCAGAGGGGATGAGTCACGAGTTTTGACGTAATGTTTTCATAAATTTCTAATAATTCAACCTTTGGGGGCGATCTTTTTTGTTCTCAATGCAGAAAATCGATTACCCAAAATCGCTATATAAGTCCATTTTTTAAGAAAAGGAATGCTTGCACACGACATGTGGAAGTCTTCCAACTACACAAATTCAGTAAAGAAGTGCAAGAAGACAGTGTGCTGAAAGAGTCTGATTTCATGGACATTTTAAGTTCATTTCACGAGACGCTAAAGGTAAAGCAGTCAACAATCCGAAGATTGGTTTGAACACCACAGTGCTTTACTAGGTATGGTCCTGTTTGAAGGTGGTATGCCGTTGCCTTTCTCCGACCTGTGAACTGACTTACCCAGCCAGTTACATGGTGACCTGCAGTTTAACGTGGTTCCCGAACCACGGTGCTACTCGATATTTTTCACATCTACAACACTGCCAGAGGTGAAAGAAGTGGAAAGTGACAGATAAAAACCCGAGACGTTAACTGATTATACTGCGAAGTGACCATGCCCATTTCATGTGCTGAACGCATTTAACTAGTCTGAGCTCAAACACTTTCTTCTATTGAAGTCTGTTCAGTACAAATTAAAAAAGTTATCGGAGTTTGATGAAAATATTTTGCGAGAAAGATATCAAGATCAGCTCAGATCAGCTTATTGAGAAAGTGAACCTTCTTCACATATACGTGAAAAAGAAATTTATTAATTGAGAACTGTGTAGCGAGTTGGAAAAAAAACTGGTCTCTCATTTTCAACTTTCTTGTATCTGAAGATAGGCTATCTGTAGCAAATGCTGATGTGGAAACAATGTTCTCCATCACAAATATTTTATAGACTGCGAAAACAACATATTTAGTGTGCAAACTGTGAAGGAAGTAATTATAATGAGAACTCATTTTCACAATACTTCATGTTGTGATCATTATGACACACATTCTTCTGCAAAATATAATTCACAGAGAAATGCGTAAAGTGCGTAAGTAATCATGACTGACTTTCTTGCTTGTTCGTATGTGAGAATTATAAAAGAATAAAGTATTTCTTTAATTTCTATTGCAATTTATTTGACTTTTAGTTGTGCGAGTAGTTATGTTCTACATGTTCAAATGCTTGTAAACCTATTGGACCAAACTACTATGGTAATCAGTCCCTAGACTTACAAACTACTTTAACTTAATCTAATACTCACTCAACAAACTACTGTCATGCAAATTTTTGTCAAGAGGAACTACAATAAGAATATATAAAACCATAATCAGACCAGTGTTATTATACGGGGCAGAAATATGGAGAATAGACAAACTTACAGAGAGAAAGATAAAAAGTTTTTGAAAATAAAACCCTACGAGAGATAATTGGACCAATTTGTGAGTGAGGAGAATGGCGAATAAGAAAAAACAAGGAGCTCAAGGTACTCTACAATAAACCAGATGTAGTCGCAGAAGCCAAGACAAGAAGACTAAGATGGGTCGGCCATGTCTAAAGAAGAGAGCAGGGATCTATACTGAAAGAAGTCTCGGAGAATAAACCAGAAATGACGAAGATCTCTACGCAGGCCGAAAATGAGATGGACAGACCAGGTTGCCAAGGATCTGCGGGTACTAGAGGATGCCGAGGACAGAATACTATGGAAGAGGCTACTTGACGAGGCCAAAAACCATCTGCGGTTTATGGAGCCAGTTGAGAAAGTAAGTAAGTGATATAACGACAACACAGACACTCATGCCCCAAGGAGGACTCGACCTTCCGGCGGCGAGCAACCTCGCGCTCCGCATCAAGTCGTCTTAGAATGCTCGGCCACTCTACCGCGGCGAGTAGCTATGTTTGGGTAGTTTTTGTGTTAGCATCTGACTAGGTGTGCCCTAGTTATTGAGATTGCCTTATATGTAGTTTGTGCCGTTCCAAAAACGCGTAATTCCGATGCTTGTCCCTTTGATTTCATGTTCTTTAAGCAATTAAATACTATTCCTGTTGTGATAATAGTTTTCTAAAATAAGTGTTTTCGATAAAAGTAAATGTAAACAACACGAGTACCACCGAATACAACGACACGTCAGCTTGGGGAGCGGGGGAGGGCGGTGAGGGGAGGAAAATACTGGCTTTGTTCAGTTCTTCAATATTACTGTGTGTGCATCTATTCGTGTGTTCATGTGTGCTTTAATGCTACAGGCAAAGGCAACATTTATTGTCACACTCATCGGTACCCAAATGTGTGCCGTACTTTTAGTTTGGAAATCTAGTCACCCTATCTTACACCACTATTTACGGAATGTTAATATAAGCAGCTGTTATTTTACTGAACAGACCCTAGTTAGGGCCTGAAACTTACAACTCACTAATTGCCAATTTTTACAGATCAATTTTTGAAAGTGTAAGGCAGTATTAAAAGTAGTATTTTTGATCTAAAAATTTGTCAAAGTAGGAAGAGAAAAACCGTAAAAGGACTTGGTATAGCCGAAACACCAGATACAGCTCAAGACACCACCATCCCCCCTCCCTCCCCTTACGCGAATTTCTGCTATATTTTCTCGTCATCTAAGGCAACTGCTTCAACAATAAATTTAATTTTGTCGTTGTCTTTAGTGAACAAATACCACCGCTATTGTGTGTTTAGAACTATTGCATGCAAATGCTGCTCTATTTGTGACATCTCTTGACGTTCCGTCCATTGGGAATGACGAGTGACTATGGACAGACCAAAACTTTTGTCTCCGGCCAATGAGAACTCGCCAACTGTCAGCCAATGAGATGCTGCGTGTTTCTTAACCGGACACTCAGGCGCTACGCGCCCTCTCGTACTAAAAGAAGATTCTTATTTAACCTACACCTAACCTAACTTTCACTTTTAAAAAAGTGATCTGTAACGTAGCCTTAATAAGGTTGGGTATAGGTTAAACAAGAACTTTTTTAGTACGTGAGGGTGCGTAGCGCCCAAAACTTCAGTTAAGAAACACGCAGCATGTCATTGGCTGAGAGCACACGCAGCATTTCATTCGCTGACAGTTAGCGAGTAATTGGCCGGAGCCAAAAGTTTGGTCTGTCTATAGTCAGTCGCTTGGGAACGCACTAGCATTTTTGACAGTGTGTGTCGTCAGTGAGGTTGACGTTACGCTGCCCACCGTGTGAATTCAGTCTAAGTAACCCTGACCCCCTCCCCGTAATTTATTGAAAGATGAAATCTAGCGACTTTCTAGGGATTTTCCATGTTCAAACTAGCGAGAATTTAAGCTCTAAAGTTGGTCACCCTGGTTCAGTGCCGGATTAGCCACGTAGTAAGAGTTAGCAAATGCTAGGGGCCCCGCGCATTTGGGGGGACCCGCGCCTGGGCGCGAATACTCTTGTCGTTTTTTTCCTCAGTTATTTCAAGTATAGCATTTATTTCTTGCAAGTAGACTTGTGAAAAAGGCGAATTATCGCACAATTTGTTAAGTTCTCAAAATTCTGCCAAGTAATTAATAATGTTTCTGGCGTTACGATGAAGAACAGGGTAATCAGTGTGTCAGAGCTATACTCGATGGTCAGCAATAGCTTCGTAGTGACATTTAGTTCATGCAATAATGTTGCTGTATTCCCTGCATCGTGACTCCCAAATATCGGTATCAATACTCACGGTTAGGGTTACCAGACGTCCTCTTTTACCCGGACATGTCCTCTTTTTTGGACCCTAAAAATGGTCCGGCTGGGTTTTTAACAAAGTGGGGAAATGTCCTCTTTTTTGCGTTGTGCAACTGCTTCAAGTTGTAAGTGCGTAAATACAACTCTCTGAACTGTCACAATCTCTTAACTCTATAGATTTTAACCTTTCTTGAAACAATGTGATTTATTTAAAAAATTTCACGTTTCTGTGTCGCCGCTGCTCTGAGGTCAAGCTACTTCGGAACAATTGACATAAATGGAGTGGCAATTGTCGCGGAATACGAGCTTTGAGGCGGCCAATTAAACACATACGTCTGCAACAATGCCATACAGTGCAACACACATTGTATAATCTGAAACTCAAGCCCCCCCCCCCCTTTCTCTCTGGTCGGAGTGTTGTGTGACCCAAAAATAAGACATTCAGTATGTCGTGCTGGGACTCGACAGTTCTGTGTGTTGTCTGTCAAGGTCAGATGCCACAGTCACCATTCGCCTGTTTAGAACCAAAGAGACGTGTATTGAAAAAATGATTTAAAGCTTTTGTCCTAAAAACTGAGTAGTTTTTTAACAACCAATTGCGAGCCTTTGTACGGTAAATAAATCTAGGTGCTAATCATATATATAGTCACGTCGACCTGATCCGAAATGGGAGCATAGCTACAACAAAGAACGCTTAGATAATTTTTACTCTTACTTTATTCGTGACGATTTTACAGTAAACAGTACTGTGGTTTCCGTAAATGTTGCATCGCAAAAAATTTCAGGTGAAAACAGGGGTGACCGGCAAGGTATCTTATAAGTATGGAAAAAATGTTCACCACGTAAGACGATAATTACAAGTAGTGAAGTGATGAAATATTAGGGCTTCACTGCTATGTATTCCAGTAATTCGTTCTACGGGTCTCAACATTTCATGCTTCTTAATTTATAAGATGAACAAATTGCGTAAGTAGTATTACAAACAAGACGCTGATAACACAGTAGAGACATCACTAGTACTTGAGTTGTCAATACGAGAGAGAGAAGGTTCTTTAAAATAATAAAATAAAAAATTAAAAAAATTAAAAAAAAATATCTAGAAATGTCCTCTTTTCTGAAGACGGACATCTGGTAACCCTACTCACGGTGCTGTGAGAACGGCTCATACGCTACCGAAACGCCATGTGTGAAAGGTAGCTGGTGCAAAAACGCCGCTGAAAGCAGCGCGCAGCCGCTCGTGCGCAGATGGCCCCGCTGTGCCGCTGGCGTATGCATCGCCTCGTGTGTAGACGCTTCAATTGTTTGCACTGTGGAACGCTGGCCGTTACGAAGTCTTGTAAAAGCGCAGGAGTGTTGACGTTGGCAACACTGTTGTCGCAACAGCAATAATTAGAAAAGGGGGCAGTCGAGACAAGTCCCGAGAGGTACCGACATCTAACAGTCGATGCTTGGATGTCTATCGTCAATGAGTTTTACAACGTAGGTGATTATTAAGTGGTTGACATACATTTTATATAGTGATTCCAAAGTTGCTGACTGAAAAGAGGGAACCACTGAAGAATAAGGTAAGGTACTTGTCTGTTCATACATACCCTGAAGTTTAAACAATAAAAATACCGATTCAATATAAATTCTTTTCAGTGGAACAATAAGAGCAACGTCTCCCATTTCCGTAAAAATGGTGAGAAGGATTCTTACGTGACAAGAGAGCATTGTTTTCTTTTTTCTTGAAAATTGTATTTTGTTGTCTCTGAGGAAATAAAAATTTTTAATTACGAAAAATACAAGAATCAGCTACATTTATAGTCTACAATGTTTAGCTACAAACGCCCATACACTACAGTTGACGTATAACATTCACAGTAATAGAAGACCTATGAAAATGTAAGTGACAGTTGTCTTGTGTATTCCTGAGTCTTCCCCTACACCAGTCTGAAAACCTGTCTGCTAAATAGCGGAAATTATTTTAAATTTTCGATTCGTTAGATAGGGCGCTGCCTCTTCTTTCGTGATTTTCAGGAAGAAAGTGATTCGCCAACCAAATATGTTTCCACTGTTAAATGTGTAAAAACTTCTATTTTCTATGTTTATTTGGTTTATATATATCTTTTTCTGCCTTTCGAACACCATAATTCTGACATTTTCGCTAAAAACAGTTGCTAATACTCAACCACAACATAACTTAACTCCACTCGAAGTGTGCTCCAGAGTCGTTACCAGCGATGTGGAAGTCGTAGGATACTCTTAGAAACTGCAGGCTGTTTCCAAGCTGTGTTAAAAAATGAACAATTTTCTGTGGGAATCATTAATCATTTTGCAGGACAATGCACGGGCGCAAATGGCGCAAGTGGTGACGTATTTCTTCGATTTCCAGTCTCACAAGTGTTGTAACACCTGCCACACTCCCAGAACTTAAGCCCCTGTGACTTCAGCTTGATTCCTAAGATGAAGGAAGCACCATGGGATTCGCTTCAACTGTAACAGAATTTCATTGGACAGTAGACCTCTCCACTCGAACTTTCAACACATCCGATATTGCTAAGAGTATCCTTCCTACAACTTCCACATCGCTGGTAATGGCTTGTACACAATACTGGTTACTACGTTGAAGGACAGTAAAGCTTTGAAACATGTAGCTATTTTATATAAATTGCAAATAAATAATTGTCACTATTAATGTTCCAACCCTAGTATTATTTACGATACTCACGCGTTACGCAGTCTGATTAAATAATAGTGCTCCATTTTATTTTGTAATTTATTTTCCCTTCTACACAGATCTGGCTAACCACAATGAGCAGCAGACGGAGAGATACTGGACGCCACTACGCTTCTGGAAGTGCTAAGCGTAAAGCAAGGGATGAAAAGGAGGAAAGACAGATGCTGTTATACCTAAAACACGTAAACTGAGTTTCTTAATGTTCCGAATTATTTTGCTGAATATACAGAAAATGATGTACAAAATACAAAAATTTGTAGTTGATTGTAAGGATGGTAGTTACACTACAGAAGAATCATCAGAATGTTCATCTTTTCCAATGTAGTTACGTTTTCCACAAGTGATACAGCAATTGAACAGACGGCAAGTCTTCCCAGTTCAGCCACATCGTCTCCAAGCCAAACTGAAATGAAAAGCATGGAACGTCCTATCGACCCAGAGACCTGGTCTTCAAGACAAAGAGAAGTCGAAAAAATAATACAGGCTTTTGATGTTACTGCATCTTGTATACGTGGAAGTGCAAGTGAAAGTAAAATGTATTCTAATGATATTGGTGAGTGGCTAAACAACTTTGACAGATGTTATTGGATTAGGAAAGGAAGTAGTAAAGTTCAGCGTATAAAAAGTAGTGGGCAAAGCTATGGCAATGACAGTAATATGAGTGACAAGTATACCGGTTTATGAGCACGAATTAAAGATATAAATAAGTATGCTGAATATATTCCCTGTTTTTCTAATTCGCAAAATTTGGTCGGCAAGTGCGCTGCAGAATGTTGTATAGAAGCATCCATGTTCTTTTATTTCCCTGGAAGTCTCTATCATTTTTTTTTCCGCTGCTACCTATCGATGGGGCCTTCTTTTGAAAGCACTTAAAAATAATAGCACAAACATTCCGATTTTGAGAAGGTTATCGGACACTACGTAGTCGGCCAGAGCTGATGCTACAAAGGCGCCTCTATTTGTTTTAATACCATGAAACAAGTTTTGAATGACATATCTACTAATATGCAGCAAATGGTAGAGTGCCGCAATCAGGCTTACGGACTAGTTTTGAAAATGAGTAAGTTGGAGACGGGAATAACGTGTATCGCATGGAACAGAATCCTAGAACACTTGCAAGCGACTAGCGTTTCGCTGCAGTCGTCTGATCAAGATCTGAGCACTGGGTATGCACTTTATAAATCCTTACTTGAATATATCCAATCAATAAGCTTCACATTGTCAGAAATTGAGGCTAAAGCCAAATCCCTGACTAGCTGTGAAGAATATCAGCAAGAAACTTCAAGACGACACAAGCGAAATACAAAATACGACCATTTTAGTGGGTCAGCTACACTCGATGAAGTTGTGGAAAATCAGACACCTCGAAAATATTTCAAATTTCAGGTGTTTATTGTGACAATTGACAATGTGCTGACTGCAATGGCTACACGCATGGAAAAATACCACCACTTGACTAATGTTTTTGGAATATTACGGGATTTTAAATCTCTTACAGCAGAAGAGATCTTGAAAAGAACTCCTAATATCGCGAATGCTTACCCAGATGATTTAGAAGAGTCGCTTGGCGACGAACTGGTACAGTTCGCTGAGCTGCTGAAAATGGATATCGCTGCTGCCATTGACAGAAAAAAGAACGAAGCTTTAGAACTACAAATTGTAGTTTATTTGTAGTTTGTTTTATTTTACATCTTAAACCATATGACCTAAAGTCCTAAACAACCCAAGGACCCTTGTCAGAATTTGCTACGGGTCCCGCGCTTGCTTAATCCGGCACTGCCCTGGTTGCATGCCTATTACTGGAACACTCCCTGGATAGTTCCGTGTACAGTTGGGCAACACAATTCTTTTTCAGGAATCGATTCTTGCGATTCAATCCCACATTGTGAATCGATTCCTACGATTAGTTTACGATTCTTTTACGGTTCTTTATACTCTGCAATGGCACGATTCTTACTTTCTACATCTGCTCATAGATGGCATTGAAATCTAACCTTATGAATCTTTTCCTACGATTCTGGTTTGCGATGGCACGATCTTACAGAATGCCAAAAAAGAGATAATATGGTTATCGGTGCGTAAAGTTCAGACTTAAAATAATTACCAGCCAAAGCCATTCGATTCAACTCTCAAAAATTCTCGAGAAAATAGTCTGAAGTTTTGCAAGCGGATATAAATACATATTACGGTATCTATTATTTCTGCCGTCAATGTAACTCATTTGTTAGCGTTGTAGATTGTCAAAACCATGAATATAGGTCACGTAGTACGAATGTTGCCGCAATGTTATAATTTTTTTTTTTTTTTTTTTTTCGTTCTGTGGCAATACTTCAGCCATTTAAATATGAATTTCATTACATGTATGGTAATTAACAAATAACTAATCGTTATTAAATACTTATTATGTAAAATCATGTAATTTCAGGAAACACGACTATATAGGTAAACTTTAAAAGTCAAAATCAATCTTTAAATACGAAATTTTATTCGAGATACAAAAAAATTGCGATTTTATATAAAACGTTTCTTTGTGTAAAATCGGTTTCTCTAAGGAAAGATAAACATAAAAATCGTAAATAGTAAAAAAGATTTTCGAGGTGTTAAAAAATTTAAAAAAATTGTAAAATTGAGTTTTCAATATATATTGTTTGTAGAGCTTATGGGACTTAACTACGGGGTCATCAGTCCCTAAACTTACGAACTACTTATGAACTAGCTAATACTAAGGAGGGTACAAATATCCATGCCCGAGAGGGGATTCGAACCCGCGACCGTAGTGGCAGTGCAGACCGTGACTGACACGCCGCAGACCGCTCGGCCACCGCGGCCGGCAATTGAGTTTTTACAAAAACTACATCTATGTAGATGAACTCAAAAAGCAAAAACCTCTCTAATTACAAAATATAATCCACATCGTTAGAGCCGTTTCCGATTACGCCAAATATGAAAGTGCAAGAATTTCTCGTTTAAATATATTCCGGTACATGTAAATTGTATAAACGACGTGTGTGTGTCGCAGTACATCTGCAACGCATAAGAAGTACGTAATTTTTCATCGTACTTTGATATCTTGCAGTTAATCGTTTGTATCAGCAGCTATGTATTTCGCTGCGTTTCGTTTCTGTCAACTATAATTCGTGAATAATAATTAACAGCTCACGATCTTCGTTCTATGCTTCCTGTGTTCATACGCGTCCTCCTCCTTGACTGCTTTCTGATCACGATTTGGTTCCTACGATTCTTTATTTGTGTAGATACTTCTGAAGTAACGCAAGATACACCAAATCCAACTTGAGTTGTGACGAGTACGTTAGAATGATTACCACAACAAAGTTTCATTTTAACACGGAGAAATATACTTCTTTTGATTAATAGCACTCCACCAACCCAAAGTAAGGGTCCTCGGGAGCAATGTCGCGATTGCCTCGACCTAGTTAGATGCTGCTGCTATCGCAGCATAATTTCCTTAATCGTGCGGTGATCGTATTTAGTAATTATTTTGGAGTATAAACAGAACATATTGCGCAGTTGCCAACAATGGAATGGGTCCCTACAGCGCCCCGGGCCGTTGCTTAGCATTTGTTTGAGGCATGCGGCTGGTCAGCAACATGAAGTGGTTGTCCTGAATCAGCAAAGTCTTAGAAAAACCGGAAATTCAGTAAGAACACGGAGCAACGACATTTCATAAGGTAAGTCAGGAACAAACACCTCAGGGCTTAGTCCTAAAGTCGACATTACATTTATTTGTATAATTTGCATGGTACTGTCAAGAGAGGGCGGCATTGTATACGGTAAGTCTCCCGTTTCATTCATGTGTGAAGCGCGGGAAGATGACTGTTTAAATGCCTCTGAGCATACAATCACTGGTTAAATTGTACGACGCTTCTCGTCGGGCTGCAGTGGTTATGTTGGCACCAATGGTAATGACTGCAACTCAGATGACCAATAAATGTTTTTTAGTGACAACTTCAATTAAAACGAAAATTATTTTTTTCTGAACGGACTAGGGTACATACAAGAACCTGTCAACCATAGAGCAGGTACAGTATTTATTTTGCTGCGAGTGAAACGAGCAGCAATAACATTTACGAAAAATATTAGCGCGATTCTACATTTCATTGTTCATCTGTTGCCAACATAAGCGCTGGAGCCCGGCGAGACGCGTCGTAAAATTTTACCCAATAATTAATCTAATTTTGTTTTCACGATCCCTATGGGAACGATATGTAGGTGGCAGAAATATATTCCTGAGTTCTTGAAGCCTGTCTCGGAATTGATTACATTTAGGCCTATCTTCAAGGATCTTCCAGTTCAGTTAAAAAATAAACAATAGATATAGGCGGAATAGAATGAATGGTGAAAGCGTTTCATTTAGCAGTAGTTATTATTGGCTAGATTAGATGTATACTTGTTCCATAGATAATGAATACGACTCTTCATAATGACGTGGAACGTGTCAGCTTAATAAAAGGTGTCTGTACAAGATATTACATTAGACTATACAAAATATTATATAAAACAAATATATTTTTTGTTTTTAGATTTACTAACGTATATCTAAAAATTCATCCGATGATTAGAAGGAGTTGTCATTCAGAAATTCTTTTAATTTATTTTTAAATGCTAGTTTGATATCTGTCAGACGTTTGTTGCTGTTTGGTAGGTGACCGAAGACTTTTGTGGCAGCATAATTCACTCCTTTCTGTGCCAAAGTCAGATTTAACCCTGCATAGTTAAGATCATCCATTCTCCTGATGTTATAGCTATGCATACTGCTATTACTTTTGAACTGGGTTGGATTATTAACAACAAATTTCATAAGTGAATATGTTACTCTGAGGATACCTAAATCCTTAAATAGATGTCTGCAGGATTATCTTGGGTGGGCTACAGCAATTATTCTGATTACACACTTTTGTGCAATGAATACTTTTTTACTTAATGATGAATTACCACAGAATATCATGCCATATGAAAGCAATGAATGAAAATAGTGATAGTAAGCTAATTTACTGAGATTCGTATCGCCAAAATTTGCAATAACCCTAATAGCATACATAGCTGCACTGTACCGAAATATTTCAGTAGTCCATCAATTCCAGTTTATTCTCTAATCAATGCACACACCTAAAAATTTTGAAAATTCTACCTTAGCTACAGATTTCCGTTCTTTGTTACTGGAATTGTGCTACTGTGTTTTATCAAAATTTAATGACAGTCCGTTTGCTGAGGACCACTTAATAATTCTGTGAAAAACCTTATTTGCGGTTACATCACTTGTTCCTTGCTTTTGTGTATGTTACTATTCTTGTATCATCAGAAACAGAACCAACTTTGCAGCTTAATCAATGTAGAACGGAAAATCATTAATATATATCAGGATCAGTAAAGGACCTAAGACCAAACCCAGTGGAACCCCATTCTTGATAGCTCCCCGTGAGGAATCAGCTGATGTTTTGACATTAGATTAACCACTTATATCAACTTTCTGCATTCTTCCAGTTCTTGTGCACTATCCCATTCAAACTGTAATGATTAAGCTTATCTAGAAGAATTACATGATTTACACAATCAAAGGCCTTTGAGAAATCACAAAAGATACCAATGGGGGATGTGCGGTTATTTAAAAACTGTTACATGCATGTAGTGACTGATTATGCAGTGATCTCTTATCCGACGAAGAGGAAGTTTTTATTTCCATATACTTTTCAAAATTTCTTTTCCTTTTGATGGAGGCCCATTCAAAATTACTTTTACATCTATCAAAGACTTTCCATCAAATTTTTCTCAATCTCAAACAACCATACTTTTTATAACAAACATAGGTATGGTACTGAGTTAAATCCCTTTCGGAAATCTAGAAATATTGCATCTATGCAACTGCCTTGATCCAATGTTTTCAGGTTATCTTGTAAGATAAGTGTAAGTTTGATTTCACATTCTCATCGTCTTTTGGATAAATTCAAGAAATGTATTTGTAGCTTTGAGGACTAGTTCTACCAACCTACTCCTTATTAATCAGTTTATGCATGAAACACCTTTTCTCCCCAGTTTGGTTGAGCATCTCCCCATTAGTTACATAATCTACCCATCTGATCATCATTGATCTGTAGCACCACATTTCAAAAACTTCTATTATCTTTTATCCGAATTCTTTATCATCTACATTTCACTACCATACAAAGCTACACCCCAGACAAATTTTATCAGAAGGGATTTCCTAACATTTAAATTAATTTTGGATGTCAACAAATTTCACTTTTTCAGCAACACTTTTCTTACCATAGCCATTCTGGATTTTATATCTTCTTTACATAACAGCCTTCAGAAGTTATTTTACTATCTGAATAACAAAACTCATCAAACTTAACTAATCCTATTGTGCTATTACCTAATCATATTCCTTCAGAATTGCCCGATTTTCTAACCCTGCATTCCATTACCCTTGTTTTATTCTTATTAATCTCCATCTTAATGCCTTCCTTTCAACACAATGTCCAGTCCATATAATTGCTCTTCCAGGCCCTTTGCTGCCTCTGACAGAATTACTGTGTCATCAGCAAACTGCACAATTTCGAGTGGCCGAGCGCGTTGAGGCGCTATGCTTCTATACGCGAGGCCATTGGGGGTTCGAATCCTCCCTCGGGCATGGATGTTTGTGCTGTCTTTAGTATAGGTTAGTTTATAAGTAGTTTGTTAGTTTAGGGACTGATGACCCTGCAGTTAAGTCTCATAAGCTTAACAAACATTTTAACAAATGCAGTATCACCTTGTACCTGTCTCTGGCCATTATGTCAAAAAATACTGGTGTTTGCAGCAAGGAATCTTTTGACCAATATTCATTCACTGCTAACTGTTTGGGCCTTGGCATAAGAGGAAATGAGCCAAAAAGCAATAAAATTCTGGAGGGTCTATAGGTTTCCATCTTGTTAATCTGCTGGGCACTGTCGTCATTTTTCGGTGAGGAATGTATAATATTTGTTCATATCTACAAAATGCTGAAACAAATTCAAATGAGATAAAGTACCAAAAAAATCTAAATGAGTTGCTGATTCATCGAAATCTCCCTTTAAACCACAAAAAGTGTTCGTGAAATTGTGGTGATTCGTCGCAGGACGATTATCTGACCAGTCATACACTCTTTTCCATGTCGAAATTTCACTTTACACATCCTCTTCTTTTCTCTCTTAAGAAGAGGAATCTTCTGCGGGTGTTCTTTGTTGTGTTGAATAAATACCGTTAGTTCCATACACATCCAGCTCTTTGTCTAAAGAAAGGTTTGTAGTAGCACTATCGTCATCGTCACTACTATTCATGAGGATGTCCATTATTTCCTTGTTTGATAAACTATGTCCTGACATTGCATCGACAGTACAGTGAAACGCTGTTCTCTTGCCAAACAAAATATACAGGATGTGACCAATAGAGAGCTCATGAGCAGGAAGGCCCTGAAGTGAAATCTGTAGTGATTACTGACATAACAAAGAAGGCCTGTTAATGGCCGTGCCACCAGGAATGTTGAGCCGCGAGTAAAACCGAGTCGCCGCCGCTCCATTGTGCGCCCGGGCCCCAGGCATACATGAATGCCCTTAGCCTTCAGGCCACTCTACCTGCTAGGCATATATGAATGCTGGTAGCCGTCTGGGCCTCCTGTCTACCAGGCATACATGTACGCCCTTAGCTGTCTGGGCCTTCTAACTGCTGGGCATACATGTATACCCGTAGCCAGGAAAGGGTTACAATGGACTGAGGTGTGGATGTGGGACTCCACATCGAGGTAGGTGGCTTGTGTTCTAAAGAAGAAGCAGATAAATTTTAGATTAGAGAAGGAGTTGAGGTCTTGAAGGAAGTTCAGAATAAATTCCTCACCATGAGTTCAGACCACAAAGATGTCATCTATGAATCTATACCAAGCCACGGGGTGCAACTGCTGCATCTTAAGAAATGCCTCTTCATGGGCGGCATAAAATGTTCACGGAATTGTCAGTGTGAGAACTTTACCATATGCTATAATGTCTTCTCCTAGGGCAAGCAATGGTTGAATACAATGATTACATAATAGGAATGTACAGTTCAGTGTTTCAAGCATTCTCTAGCTGTACAGGCACCTGTATTAATGAGGTTGTTATCTCTGATTCAATAAAATTTTCTTTGTTTTCTTGTAAGTGTTAGTTGTAATAGGTATTCCATCTACTAACAACTTCCGTTCACCTCACAAATACATTCGAAGAAAAACATGTTTATTGACTCCAGAAAGTGGTGGGTGTTTATTGATAGCTGATTAAAATTGTTCCCAGAAATGGGACCACATTTTGGCATTGCCACAAAATGATTCAAGCTTAATGGCAGGTAGCTTGACATAGTGTCAAGTATGTATGGGAACTGTAGGTGACATGGTATTCATTTGCAATGTTAAGGCTGAGAGACTCCAAATGATTGAAGGAAGAAAAGAAGGAAGGAGGGAGGGGAGAAGGGGAAGGATACAGCTTTAAGGAAGTGGAAAAGGAGTCATTCCAATCCCAGGAGTGGAAGGACTTACCTTAAGAAAATAGAAATCGGATAACTTACCCAAAGCACAGGCTCGTCGACAGATACAAATAAAAACACACACATACAAGTTTTCACAATCGTTGGTCACTTCTTCAGGAAAAGAGGAAAGAAGGAGAGGAGAAAGGGAAGGATATGGGTTTTAAAGAAGTGGAGGAGGAGTCATTCCAATCCCAGGAGTGGAAGGACTTACCTTAAGGGAAAAAAGGAAAGGTAAACAAACGCACACACATCCACACAAAAACACAACAAGGTAGACATGACACCAACCTTTCAGAACTCCGGAGATAGGAGCTTGTCCTTCAACATATTCTCTCTTCCCGTTGCCCACCAGGTCTCAACCTTCGTTAGTTTGAAATTCTCGCTCAACATTCTACAACGCCTTTGCCTCCAATCTCTGGACAGAGCCTGTGCCTCGACTGGTATCTCTGTCCAACCTCTTTGAATTTTGTATATGTCTGCCTTGGTGTGTGTGCATGTATATGTTTGTGTGCTTGTTTACCTATCCTTTTTCCCCTAAGGTAAGTCTTTCCTCTCCCAGGATTGGAATGACTCCTTATCCTCTCCCTTAAAACCCTCATCTTTCCTTTTCCCTCTCCTTCCCTGCTCTTTCTGAAGAAGCAGCCTAAGGTTGCAAAAGCGCAGTTTTGTGTGTAAGTGTGTGGGTGTGTTTGTATGTTTTTATTTTTATTTGTGTACTTTATATATATACTTTCCCAGGTAGATCGATGTTTTGCAGTTGTTTATTCATGTTCATTCTGGGTTGTTCATTGAGAATTTTGCTCAATTTTTTTATTACAGATTGTGTCAAGCCTTTCTTTCTTTTCTTTGCTTCTTCAGTTTGATCGATCCTTTGTGGACGTATGTTTATTTTGTTTAATTTTGATCGTTTCATCGTTGGCTTAGTTTCTCGTCACAGAGGGCATTGAGCACTCTGGCCGACCACGCTGAGCTACCACACCGGCAATCCTCTGATCGAAAGTTCAAAATCTCTGCGCCCAGCAAGTTTCGAACCACCAACTAAGATGTTTGTGCATCACATGCTAATTCGCTGCCCATTAAGCTTCTCTGAACAGCTGCAAGAGTAATCTGTAATTCTCGTACCATCGATGGCAGGTGTTATCTGCTAACATGGCATTTCTAGACATTAGATTGTAATTCACTGTTCTAACAATGACGTGTTTTGATAATTTTAGTGCACCACTGCTTTCAAATGATAACCTTTGAGTTATAATAAGAAAATAATCAAATACAGAAAGCAAGATGGCATATACAAAAGAGTTTCAGGTGAGAGATGTCACATGACTGATTTCCAAATGCCAAATGTTGAGTCAGACGTGCACTATGGTGGTTATTATTTTATGTAAATTTTACTGTTTTAATTTTGACTAGCCATCCATTTTATATCTGACTATCCACGAGCACATGATTTTCTATACAACTATCATCCAGTACAACTACCAGATTTTATATGGAGCACTATAATAAGCAGTTTAATGTCAATGAGACCAGATTATGACACCGTAGAGTGTCAAAACCAGTCGTCTTTCATAGATAAAATAAAAATTGCGATCTTGGAAACTATCCTATTTATACAATAAGATCGTTCCCTAAGATGTGTAATTTAAGAGATAATGAAAATGTGGCAGAGATATTCAAATAATAGTTTACTGAGGTAAACATTCAAAAGAGACTATGTTTGTCAAAGTTAAACTCAACTCTATATAAATAAAAAAGAATCGCCAAATGTGTTGCTAAGTGTAAAACTCGAAAACGCTCCACCAATTTGGCTTATTTTTTAGCATTTTTTGTTAAAGCACAAGGAAGGTTTTTTATGGGGAGAAACAACATAAAAATGTAAAGGAAAATAAAAACAACACTTCTACTTATAGACCCATGATGCCTATAAGACACCGGCACAGCTACAGTATTTGGGTCGAAGAGATCAGTATGTTGGCGTCAGTCTGTATGATGTCTTCTTATTGCGTCTGATTGCTGAAATTTTCATGTTAATATTGTGTTACAAAAAATCATTTGCTAAGTGAAATATTACATTGAGATATAATTAGTGTTTGAAGAGTTTTGAAGTGTGCAGTGTGGAATTGGAGTGAGTATTCTATGTCATTTTCTAGCAAATTTACACATGTGTTAACAACCACCCTAATCTACAAAGAACAATGGCGAAAACATATTTATCGAAAATTTAATGCGTATCAAAATGGAAATTTAAATGACTTCACTTACCTAGCAGTTTTAATAATATTCGTGATAATGTTGTTTTATTTCAGTGTCATATTAGAGATGTAATCTATATAAACAAAAACAAATTGCCAAATGTGTTGCTATGCGTAAAACTCGAAATGAAAACCAATTGTGTGTTTATTTATTGAGTGTGTTTACTTTTAGACCCAAGCTGCCTATAACATGCAGGCGCAGCAATTTGGGTCGAAGAACTCGGAATGCTAGAAATCAAGCTAATTTTCAATCACATCGGACTTCACAGCAACCTGAAGAGCGAAATGAAATTGAAGCGATTAGGACATCACAATCCCGAGCAATGTATTGTGTTCAATGCAGCTTGCTTTCGCTATGACCATAAATAAATCACAGGGTCAGTCATTGAGTGTTTGTGGCGTCAATCTGGAAAACCCATGCTTCTGTCATGGACAGTTGTATGAGGCCTGCTCTCATGTCAGAAAACTGGCAGCTTTATTTATTTACGTGCCAGGCAATCAAACAAAAAATATCATGTACCATAAGGTATAACAATGAAAATACCACATTACTACTACTACTACTGCTACTAAAGTCTAGCAATGCACAAAATACGAGGGCTGTTTTTTAAGTAAGGGCCATTTTTATTTTTTAAAAAAGATACAAATACTTTTGTAAAAAAACTTCTATTTTCTGATTCTACACACTTTTCCCTGTTTTTCTACATAGTTGCCTTGTTTATTTAAGCACTTGTCATTTCGTACAACTAAGTTTTTAATTCCCTCTTCAAAGAATTCGGCCGCCTGCTCCGACAGCCAAGATTTCACTGCCGCTTTCACTTAATCATCGTCATTGAAGCGCTGCCTGCCAAGATGGTGTTTCAGGTACTGGAAAAGGTGAAAATCGCTAGGAGCAAGGTCGGGGCTGTATGGTGCATGGTCCAAAACTTCCCAGCCAAAAGAATCAATCAAATCCCGAGTCTTTTGAGAGGTGTGAGGCCTAGTGTTATTGTACAGGAGCAAAACTCCTTTTGTCAGCATGCCGCGGCTTTTGTTTTGAATTGTTCTGCGGAGCTTCTTTAAGAGTTGCACAGTAGGTATCTGAGTTGATTGTCGTTCCTCGTGGCATAAAGTCCACTAGCAAAACACTGCGCCGGTCCCAGAATACAGTTGCCATAATCTTGCGCTTTGACAGCGTCTGTTTGGCTTTGACCTTGACGGGCGAGGTTGTGTGTCGCCATTCCATCGATTGTCGCTTGCTTTCGGGAGTGATATGGGATACCCATGTTTCATCTCCAGTGACAATTTGACTCAACATGTCATTCCCTTCTTCCTTGTAACGAATCAAAAAGCCCAATGAAGTGGCAAATCTCTTCCCTTTGTGGTCCTCTGTGAGGAGTCTGGGTACCCACCGAGAACACAGTTTCTGAAAGTTTAGGTTTTCAGACACAATTTTGTACAAAACCGATCTTGAAACTTGTGGAAATTCCAAAGAAAGAGTGGAAATTGTGAATCTTCTGTCCTCACGAATCCTTGTTTCGACTGCAGCCACCAAATCATCAATGATCACAGAGGGCCAGCCTGAGCATTCTTCGTCATGGACGTTTTGAGTCATTTTTAAACTCTCTAACCCATTGACGCACTTTACCTTCACTCACTGCATTCAAGCCATAAAGTTCTGTTAACCGACGATGAATTTACTGCAGCTGATAGGCTTCTCGCAGTCAAAAAGTGTATCACTGACCGTATCTCACACACGGCGGGCGATTCAATAATCGTAATCATAATACAAGTCAGCTACAGAGCTGCAACTGGCATCAGTGTGAATGGGAAGGATGCCGGCAAGTGGCGCGGTGGCTTGTTGCGGCGTCCGCGTGAACTACGGGACTATACACGCGAACAGCCCTTACTTAAAAAACAACCCTTGTAGAAAACATATTTGTAAGTAATTGTTGTGTATTGTGGAGACACAAATCTATAAACAAAGTAATCACTCTGAAATATGTTTTATTACCAGTACTGCGAAGGGCCAATAACTTTTAACTTAACATAGTCTGTTGGGGAAGACCTATGAACTTAAAAAATCAATGTAGTGTTGTTTTAGAGAAGAAAATAGGGCAGAAAAATGTCTGCATGGGCAGCTAGTATCAAATAATTTTGGCTGTTTGTTAAAATACAGTCAGAAAGAATATTACAAATGTTTGTAGAGTCTATGGGACTTAACTACGGGGTCATCAGTCAGAATATTACATATTGGGCACATAGATATTATCACAATAGTAGAGTCGTAATCACGTAGTCCATCAATTTTTAAATCAAGTTCTCCGCCAGTGTTTTGACTAACTTTCATCCTGCCTTGAAATGAGAAATACCCTACCCAATATCCTCCTCACCCCCTCACAGTGGTATTCCGCCACCTGCCAAACCTAAGTAATATCGTTGTCCATCCCTGCTCCCAACCCCTTACCCCTTTGCTCATATCCTTGCAATAGACCTAGATGCAAAACCTGTCCTATCCACCATCCCACCACCACCTATTTCAGTCTTGTCACTGGCATTTCCTATCCCATAAAAGGCAGGGCAACCTACGAAAGTAGTCATATTATCTACAAACTGAGCTGCAACCACTGTGCATCTTTCTATGTGGGCATGACCAGCACCAAGCTATCTATCCGAATGAATGGCCATTGTCAAACTGTGGCCGAGAGACAGGTATACCATCCTGCTGCAGAGCATGCAGCACTGCATAGTGGTAATCACTTCAATGATCGCTATACAGCCTATGCCATATGGATCCTCCCCACAACCATCAGCTTTTCTGAATTGTGTAGAAGGGAACTCTCCCTACGATATACCCTCTATTCCCGTAATCCCCCAGGCCTAAACTTTTGCTAATTCCTGCCTCTACCACCCTTTCCTCCCTCTCCCTGCCACACCCTATCCTTACATTCATCTCCCATCGCACCACACATTTCAGTCCCTTCCCTTCCTTCCGCACTGTCTGTCACACAGCACTGGCATTTCCGCCCACCTGTGCTGCACATCCCCCCTCCCTTACTGCTTACCTCTCCTTGCCACCTCCTCACCATCACCACTGGTTGCTCTGCCTATATCATGGTGGGTGCCGCAGATCGGCCATAGTAGCCAGTGACGGCAGTGTGTGTGTGTGTGTGTGTGTGTGTGTGTGTGTGTGTGTGTGTGTGTGTGTGTGTGTGTATGTATGTATGTATGTATGTTTGTGTCTCTAACCGATGAAGGCCTAAATGACCAAAAGCTTTAATGTTATTGTTTGTTATTTTTTCTGCGGCTCATCGGACATTTCTGTGGTAAGTAAGCAACTTATCCTTCTCTAAAATATTGCTGAATCCTTCCTGGAATTTCCATGGTTTAATTTTTTTGTCTATATATTTATTATTTGTGTCTGACATGTTTGCAAAAAAATCATAAAACTACAGGCAAAGCTAAAGTGGCCTGTTAAACACCAGTGCGATTATTGTCCAAATAAACTTAGAAATGCAAATATTTAAAACTTGTTCATAGTAACAAAAATATCTTGTCATATTCATTGATTCTACTGTTGGTTCTTGGTGAAACATTTCTACATCTACATGGGATACTCTGCAAATCACTCCCATTGCATTCTCAAATAGCACGCGGGAAGAAAAAACACCTGAATCTCTCCGTTCTACCTCTGATTTCTCGTATTTTATTCTGATGATCATTTCTACCTATGTAAGTGGGAGTCAAAAATATATTTTCGCATTCGGAGGAGAATGTTGGTGATTTTAGTTTTGTAAGTAGCCCACGCCACAGCTATAAGCGCCGTTGTTATAATGATTCCCACCCCAGATCCTGTATAATTTCCATAACGCTGTCTCCCCTGTATTGTGACAATACAAAACAAACTGCCCTTCTTTGGACTCTTTTGATGTCCTCCGTCAAATATACCTGATAAGGATCCCACACTGGGCAGCAATACTCCAAGAAAGGACAGACAAGCGTAGTGTATGCAGTTTCTTTAGTAGTTCTGTTGCATCTTTTAAGGTTCTGCCAATAAAACACAGTCTCTGGTTCACCTTTCCCACAACATTATCTACGTGTTTTTTCCAGTTTAAGTTTGAAGTAAAAGTAATTCGTATGTATTTTGTGGAGTATACGGCCTGATTTATCTTGATTTATCTTGTAAACAAAGTTTAATGGATTTCTTTTCGTATTCATGTGGACAACTTCACACTTCTCATCATTTAGAGTCAAATGCCAATTTTTACACCATAGTGATATCTTATTCAGATCGTTCTGTAGTTGGTTTTGATCTTCAGATGATTTTACTAGATGGTAAATGACGGCATAATTGCAAACAACCTAAGAGAGCTACTTAGATTTTTCCCCTAAACTGTTTATATAAATAAGGAACAGCAGAGGACCAATAACACTACCCTGTGGAACGCCCGATATCACCTCTGTTTTACTCGATGCCTTACCATTGATTACTATGAACTGTGTCCTCTCTGACAGGAAACCCCTATCCAGTCGCAAATTTGGGACGATATACCATAACCACGCAATTTGAGGTATGGTGTCAAAAGCCTTCTGGAAATCAAGAAATACAGAACTGATTTGCGAACCCTTGTTGTTAGCACCCATCACTTCATGTGATTAACGAGCTAGTTGTGTTTCACATGAACGATATTTTATAAATACATATTGACCTCGGGTCAATAGATCATTCTCTTCGAGATAATTCATAGTATTTGAATACAGGATAAGTTCCAAAACCCTGCTGCAAATTGACGTCAATGAAATAGGCCTATAGTTCAGTGGCTTACTCCTACTGCCTTTATTGAATATTGGTGTGACCTGTGCAACTTTCCAAACTTTTGGTACAAATCCTTCTTTGAGAGAGCGGTGTAGAGGCTGAATAATAGTAGAGAAAGAACAGAAAATTGAGGCAATCCCTCATGCCATCTGATCTTCATTTTGCCTCAAAACTAAACTAAACTCAATTGCACATAGGGCTCAGGGATCCAGTGGGTACCGACCAGCTGCCTTGTCATCCTGCACCCAAAGGCGTCACCAGATGTGGTATGGAGGGGGCATGGTCAGTGGCCCGCACTCCAGGCCATTGTGTCTGTTTTCCAGACCAGAGCCACTACTTCTCAATCAAGTAGCTCCTCAGTAGGCCTCACAAGTGCTGAGTGCATCCCGCATACCAATAGTGCTCGACAGACATGGACGGTTACCCATCTATGTGCTAGCCAAGTCTGACAGTGCTTAGCATCCGTGATCTAATGGGAACTGATAAATCCACTGAGGCACGGCCGTTGGCCTTCACTTCACTGTGATACACTTTAATCGACCAATTATAATTAATATAAAAAGTATAAAAATTCCACTCTCTTCTATCAGCTTTCAATGTGACTTGATTCCCATGCGGTCAATAGTATATACTTTGAAATTAATTTCAGTGTAAGGTGCCACTGCATTAGGCTTTGACTTCGTGTCACACATTTTGTGCATCTGGATGAGGAAATGCATATTATTATAATAATGTTCCCTGGTTGGTTGTCTTCATACACTATGAAGATCACAGTGACAGTTTTGAAAGTTACACAGTTTTGCATAGTTTCTAGTGAACACTCTCCATTTGATCAGGCATTTTCCTTTTAATTTTACAGATTTTACCAAGCAATACTCATTGATTTCTTTTTCAGACTATATGAGCTGAAAGAAATTGTTGCATACAGTTCTCTTTCCTTTATTTAGGTATGGGTTTTCTCCACTATAGCATCAGCAGAACATTCGTCAACATGACAGATGTCGTCTTTACCCAAGATGTGGAAAAGCTTTTAGTATATTATTATTTGGAATCTTTATTGATCACCAACTAATATTCCTGCCCATACTTAGTTTTTGAAGCTATGGAATAACTAAACTGGTATCTACACTTCAATGTGTACTACTGTTCATTGTCGCAAATATATGGCTCAGAAATGTACATGCTTTGTCTCAATCTCTTATCTGTGGGAGGTGAGGGGGTGCTTTGTGAACAATTGCTGTATCCATATTATATACAGAATGTACAGAACCTAAGAACACAATAACAACCAGCAAGTCTGTCAGAGGCTGTTGCAAAAGGGGAGCTTAAAAACTGGAGTGGGGCCAAGAGATGACTATAGTAAACAAATTCAAATGGCTGTGTGGTATGGGTTGCAGTAGTTATTGGGAGATGGTGAGGCTTGTTCTAGACAGATCACTCTTCAGACTGAAGACCACCACAACAACAACTTTTTCATAAAAGAGTATGTGAGTTCACAGCTCCTAATTACTAACATCTTGATAAAATGTTGGTTCTGGTTATGATCATATTTACAGATTTGTAGTATTAGGATCAATGAAAATTAGTTCATTTTCTGCATAAATGTTTATTACAGCCTAAATGGCACTACTATTTTCGTATTGTGAATAAAGGAGCAGGCGCACAAAAAAAATATTATGTCCTATTTTGGTTAACTGAGGCTTAAAGAACAATTAGGTTCACTGGCATTGTTATATTGAACTTATGTCAGTGGACTAATCTTGTCTTGAAAGTGAATTCAGTTGATTATAAAATAATTGCATGTAGAGATTAATTTTGAGTGTAGACAGTAATTATGGATTGTGTACATGAGCAACCACTAAATGTTTGTTTTGTTTAGTATGGTTGCTTTCCTAGGTTCTTTAACCCAGATAGCACAGAATTATTTTTGGTTTAAACTTTTTTTAAGGAGCTCTTAATTACCTTCATATGATTGCACAAGTTCATTAATAGAGATTTTTTACACAATCACACGATTAGTTTTGTAATACTTCCCTTCTTTTTGAAAGGATGTCAAAATGAATGTTTTAGAATTTTAATCTGATTAATCATTATTATTAAAACAACATTTAAGATTAAATATATACATATAAATATTGCAAAAATTAAAGAATGTTCAATAAATACAAACCCAACTATCAGGAATTCTTCCATATCTTCTGTATGAACCTCAACTTCCCATCCATATCCAACTGCTTTGCAATGAACACTAAAAGCTAAAATTGATATGCAATACGAGCAGGCTATTTAGAGAAATAAAACACGACACTGTGCATGAATTTTTAAACATAAGAATGAAAAATTTAGGTGCTGTTCTCATCCTCCTGTGAGATCTAGTACTAGTATAATATATCAAGTACTTTTGATACTTACTACTTAATTGGTGTGTATATGCATACAAACAAATCTAAATGTCATGGTACTGCATTCATTATTGCTGAACGAAGATCCAAACAAATTGACATTATGAACTTAAGGTGCAACCAAGGAAGAAGAATCCACATAGTCCAGTCAATGAATGCATTGTAGAGTGCATGGAATATGCGATAATTTTTGACTTCAGGACTATGTCAGGGATAGTTAGGAGGTGAACGTGCTAAAAGTCCCCGCCCCTGGGGGGTGAGCTAAAGCGGGGGTGGAAAGGTACAATTTTTTGGTTTTTCGCTTATACCTCGAAAGCGGTCCGCTTTAGGAAGAAAATGTTCCAAATCAAAATGAAAGATAATTGAATTTGCTATAAAATTGTTTCGATACATATTAGTCGAATTCCCAACGGTTTTCGATTTATACATTACTGAAAATCGACAATTTCGGAAAAAATCATTTTTACCTCACTAATTTAGTCAAACATTTACTTCTAGTGACTTACTCGATCGTTTCTCAGAAAATTTGTCAGAAAGAAAGTTGTAGAGCATTAAATTTCCTTCAATTGGATGTGTGCATTTATTACTTTATCGTTAGCCAATCAGAAGTTACATCATTTGTAAGATGTGCGCTCAGTTTCGAGGTCCTTCTAGAAATGAGTGTTTTGAAAGGCTGTGACATTTATGTCTTATGAAACGTGCTAGCATGGTAAATAACAACACTTTAACAATAACAAGGTAACTGGAATTGTAATAGAACACCTTTTTAGGATTATAGCTTTTATTATAATATTATGAATCATACAATGAAAGTATTTACAAGCACTGATAGTGATTCACAATGAAAAATAAGTGCATTGAATGTAACATTTTCATTTTTCTGAGGAATGGTCGCGAGTCATTCACCTTAGTCAGTAGTGGAGACGTCGTCCAAAAAGATTGGAAGAGTCTCGATGTCACTGTCTCCATCTTCATCCTTAATTAATATTCAGACTCCGTTGTTGCAGTCGCCCTTGCAGTTCAGGCATGTAGCAGAGCACTGTAACAACAATTTTCTGGAACCACACCTCCACTGTCACAATCTTACGTGTATAGACAATAATTATCTTCAAGAATTCGTCAGGAGCAGCATCTAACTTTGAGAGTTTCGGAACTAGTTGGTCATTCCACCCCCACCCCCGCTTTAGCTCACCCCCCAGGGGCGGGGACTTTTAGCATGTTCACCTCCTAACTATCCCTAACATAGTCCTGAAGTCAAAAATTATCGCATATTCCATGCACTCTACAATGCATTCATTGACTGGACTATGTGGATTCTTCTTCCTTGGTTGCACCTTAAGTTTATAATGTCAATTTGTTTGGATCTTTGTTCAGCAATAATGAATGCAGTACCATGACCAAAGTCCTGAAGTCAAAAATTCTCGCATATTCCATGCACTCTACACCCCTCTTTTGAGCACTCATTGACTGGACTAACAACCAAGTATGACCACCTACCCACTCTTGAAAACAAGAATGTGACAGCAGTATACTCATTTTCACAGTTCTGGCTGATCATTTTTTACATGGAAGGATCTCCATATACTACACCAAGCTTATTGTAACCTCTTTATACCTATCCTTGCCATATAAGCAGTAGTAACGAATTCCAGCAATATTCTTTGCTATCCTGCAGCATTAGTTGGAGACTAGTAGTAGTTGGACTAGAAAATTACCTGCCTACACAAACAGCAGCCAGCAGCATTTGGAGTGGTGCTGTAAATTAGGAGCACAGTTTGCCAATGAAGGGCAGTGTTCAGTGATGAATCATTGTCCTACAATATTCTTGATAACTATTGCTGCAGTGTATGGTGATGACCTGAGGAGAGATTCCATTATCTCAAAGTTTGGGAAAGGCACATGGTGAAATCTTCGAAATGCCATGGACAATTATCAAAACAAGTAGGTGCGCTGTGCCAGTAGTGTGTAGATAAGATGAAAATTTGGGTTTGACAGGACATGTGCTAGGGTAGTCCTTGTAGGTGTGGTGACAATTGTCCAGGTAGTATAGTGAACAGCACAACTGCCTAGTAAGCAGTAGAACAGGGTTCTAACTCCAGCCCGGCAAAATTTTCAACTTTTGCCATTGATTTATTTCATTGTTTGTCATAACTCATTTGTATTCATAGTAATACATCACAGGTATCCTGGAATCTCTTTTATGACAGTCCAGAGTGCCATTTTTTTTTTCAATAGGATATGCTCATCTGCATATGACCCAATTATCTATGAACTATGTATGATGAGAAAGTCATGTGACCAGGGAGATCCCAAAATTCCTAATAGAATGTGTGGGACCAGCACAAATAGCAGATCCCTCTCAGTGTCATTATCTAAGATGTTAAGAACCATTTACAACAGTTGTGGTCCATCTTGCCTTAGAAGAGGACAATGATTGAGTGAAACCTTGCCCAATTGAATTAGTTCATGCATCCAGTTTAGAGGAGGTGTTACATCATTCTAATAAGAACATTCATGCTGCCACTTTATTCATACATTTTACTCTAGTGACTCCGCAGGCCACCATTGGTACATGGAAGAAAGTACTGTGTAACACTAATGTACTTCATAGGTAACATTGAGGCAGAATTAAAGTATGTGGTGTGGAGCGAGGCATGCTTTAAGACAGACCGTGTAGCCGCATTATCTGTAAGGCTGTGTTATCCGAGATGTTTAAAGCGTCTGCCTAGTAAGCAGGAGGCCCTGGGTTCAAATCCTGGCCACACCATAAATTTTAATTCAACACCTCTCCTTCTATTCAATACCTTTCATATAATGAGACAATGTATGTCTCAAGGAACTGAATTTATTTTTCTGTTCCACTCCCAGTTAGAGAGAGAGAGAAAAATTAATGCTTGTATAACTCCGCATGATCCCTAATTTCTCTTTTCTTTGTAATCTTTACAAGAAGGGTAACTAACACTCATATGTTGATTGAAGTTACCAGTAACAAACCTAGCAGCCCATCTCTGCATTGCTTCTAGGTCTTCCTTTAAACCAATTTGATTGGGTTCCCTAACACTTTAGCAGGAGTCAAAAAGGGGTTGCAAAAGTTTTCTAAACACTTTGTCCTAACAGATTAACCACATCCCACAAAAACTCTCCCAATAGACCAAAGTCTAGCATCCCTCTTCCCCATGTTTGTCCATACATACTCATTCCATTTCATATTGCTCTGAAATGTAATGCCTAGATGTTTAATCATCTCAACTGTGTTTGTGTTGATTTCATAATCAGAGAAATATCACATTTCCACTGAACCAATGGAGATTCATTCTCCTTTCTGGGTGCTTCGATTTTTTGTTGTGCAGTGTATATATCAAATACAGAAATAAAAACAAACAACATTTGAAGTCATTAACTGAGGTTTCAGTTTTTATTTCTTTTTTAAATGTCAAGGTGTTATAAAACATACACTTTTGAATCTTTACACATACATAATGTACACATCATACAATATCAGTTTTATATAGAGATTATATACAGTTAAATGGCACTCGGCATTTCCAGTTAAGTTTTTGGAGTGCATACAGGCACATTCAACTTCACCATCATATATTTTATTAAAAAATATTACTGTCCTGTATACAAAATGTTTCTGAACTTCTCAAATTTAGAATTTGTATGAAGGCACAAAGTCATCAGGTACACACAGGGTTGTTAATTGTTAACATTAAACACAAGAATAGCAGAAATACGGTAAAAATAATGTACATAAAACCTGAGTATTTCTTTTAACAAAACCTATGGTAAAAGTCATGATTATTTGATGAAATGAATAATTAGAAAAACTTGGTTGTCACAGCTTCCACAGCAGATTCTTGAGAGACTTAAGAGTTTGGCATATTAATATCCATAACAGGTAAACTGTAAACCTTTAAAGATACATGTATTGTTATAAAGACTGTCACATATAACAATGGAAGCTGTGTTTACAAATTTATAAAAAGAGCTGCCTCTGCATATGACCTCTATGAGGAATGCAAGTCTTCTGCAGCAATATGATAAAGAGATACCCAAAACATCACTTTATTTGCTTAAAATATAAATGGGATTGTTATATAATTTTTGTCTTTGAGAGTATTCAGATTTTCCCACCTGGAAGCACCAATATATATAAAAAATACATCATATGCATATTTCAATAATCTGGGAAAAGGATGATTCATGTCTCTCTCATAAATGATTAATTCTTAATGAGATTCAAGGTAATCACTCAAAGTCATTAAATCACTATGATATATATATTCAAAAGAATTTACCAGATCACGCAACATTATAACTATCAGCAGAAACCTCTTGCTCCCTTTATCTCTTTAGTACATTATACTAGAAAGAGGTGAGAAGTGATAAAAGACAATGTTCCAACTGACAGAGTGCAACTTAATCACAACTGAAATTACGTCAACAGAAGACACCTGCTGATAGTTAAAAAGAGACTCATTAACCATTTGTATAAAAGTCTATCAGTCATCAGGTCATGGCGAACAATTCAGAATCACGCATCACTAGTAATAGTGCTTGAACCATCTAGGAGAAATGATGCATCAGTTAGAATCTCAGCACTTGTTGTGACCAAGAAAAGTAACCTACTTTCTTCAAAAGTTGTAAGATGATGATGAGGTCGAGTTGGAACGAGAGCCAACTCGTGTAATGCTGTTGCTCGTTCCAGGTCAAGCCATCGCTGCAGCGCTTGTTCACGTTCCACTCTTGAACCAGTAAGTGCAGCATCAGCAGGGCCCCATAACCATAGTTCCAGAACAGATTTTGCCTGTGCAAAAACAAAACATTTTGGTTAGTTTGCTTTTTTTTCCCACTTCACTGTAACCTGACACGTCAAAGAACTGCAATGGGCTGCTCCACACATGGCATAACTGAAGAAACCATCCCTTTTACTCTGGTGTAGCATGTTATATAAAATAAAATATTAAGAACACACATAAAGTTTGGCATTTTTACACCTATTTAAATACTATAATATCCAATTTGTCTATTTGATTTTGCATGTTTGATTTAACTGTGCCCTCAAGAGAAGCACACTAAAAAGTAGCTAAAAGTTTTCCAGTAATTCTTTGTCATACTTTTCTTACACTAGAAGGCAGGAGCAATTTTTCCTCTAGGCTGCGAGTAAAAAAATACATTCTCTCATCATCAATCAATAATTTTAATATGTCAAATTCCGTTCAAGTACTTCCTTGGCATATGTTGGTAGACACAGTAATAAAACTTTCATATTCTCACAATATTATTTTACACTTATGTAAATTTCAAAACAACTACAATAACTTTGAGAGGTGGTGAGGATTTCATATCAAAATTCTGAAATTCTATGTAAAAGAATGATGCTGGAAATCACTTTACTATTGATACAATTATAATGGAAAAAGCACACAGCAGACCAAAGAAGGAGAAACTCAAGATTTTTTGGAAAGTACAAGGTGGTGTATGTTTATGGCTCACTTGGAAGATGGACTTTCTCTTAAGTATGTTCTCTTCTGCTTGAGCAGAACAGATTTGAAACTTGCAGATATGACTGAATGTCTTCATACATTAATGGCTTATATAGAGGATGGACAAATTTAAAACATAGACCTGTACTAATCAGTAAAATTATCAAGAAAAATATTTAAACTTTTGATTATTACATGTGACGTGTGCTGAATTTAACTTTTACCTGGTAATTACTTTCTGGCATTGTTTCAGTTTGGGGTTAATTTACTGATTGTAGGTTGTTAAACCAACAGCTGCTGTTGCATTTCCAACACATACAGTACTCTATGTTGGTTAAAAGGAAATAGCATACATCTTATATTTTGTAACTAGTGCCCAGGTGAATTACCATTTCATATTGATAAAAGGCTATTATTATGAAAGGATCTTTACCAAAGGCATTTTAAGAGCTACTGCCAGTATACATTCAGGCCAATGTTAACATAGAGAACAGAAGCCATTTGTAACAGCTCCTCTAAAGTACTTTCACTAGATGCAGAAGGATACAAAGACAAATCTTTCACTTTTTTCACTATTGGAATTTCTGTATCCTCTTACACTTACTAAACTGTTGCCTGTCTGCTTGCCCTGGCACTGTAACTGAAAGAGCTGACTGGTTTAGAAACAATGTGGGGTAGAGACCAGGAAGTGTGGCTTCACCATTATTGTTTGTAATTGTGATGCACAAAATAGTCAAAGGGGTAACAGACAATCATAGGAGAATAGATATATGCCAATGCTAATGTAGTGTGGGAAACCAGCAGTAAGTATGTACACAAACTAAGACACATCTTAAATGAAAAGATCAAGAACTATGGAACTAATTAAAGTACTGAGGAAGGTAAGACCAGAGAAGACAAGAAACAAATTAAAGGACAGGATATTGAAATAGGAGATAACTTCAAACATCTAAGAAGTGTGATAATAGAGAATGCACATATGGATACAAGTTAGCAATGCATTTTACTAGTGTGACATACCATAAATGTATTTGCATAAAATAACACTCAAGCTCACAAAAAAATCTTGTTTATTGACCGATTTCAAACTATGTAATGTACAAGGTGTGTCTGTAAAATTTGGCAAATGGTCCCAATATTTTAACAAACCGTGCTGGCGAGGATGAGGACCCCATGCTCACACATTTAGGAACATGTCAACAAGCGCACACTATTGTGCAAAGTACTGCAGTGAAGCAGCGGTACACGCTGGGACACAGCTAACAGTATCAGTGTGAGAACTCATGTCATTGCAACATGGAGCACAAAATTAAGCAATGCTTTAACATCAAGTTTTGTTTCAAATTAGGCAAAACATCGACAGAGAAGCATGGGATGTTTGTGCAAGTGTATGGTGTTGAAGTGCAATGGAAAATTGCGGATAATTGGCGGCTGCCTTTGAGAAAGATAGCAGACAAGTTGAAGATCAGCACAGTTGTGGAGATTCAACTACACATGACATCAGTGCTTTGAGCGATTCCACAAGAAACATTTGCTGACCATTTCCAAAAGCTCTACAACTGATGTCAGAAGTTTATTATAGCCAATGGAACAATGCCTTTTTGCATTTATAACAGTGAACAGTACTTTTTATAAAATCAGTATCTCTCTCTCTCTCTCTCTCTCTCTCTCTCTCTCTCTCTCTCTCTCTCTCTCTCTCTCTCTCTCTCTCTCTCTCTCTGCATTCTGAAACATTTTTATTGATTAAACAATTGCTATAATAATGCAGTAAATTATTTGATCATTTCTGCAACATATGTGTTGCCCTTAAAATCATTAACACATTTTCCAATTGATTACTTTATCTGATTTTCATGACTTCACTTTCAACCACTAATTCCAATCTTACTAACTAATTTATCTATTAATTTATATATGAAGAAGTTATTTTAAGTACCTGGGATAAGGAAGCTGCCTGTCCACGAGTCAGAATATCTGTTAACAACGAGGTTCTTTGTGTAGCAATAGCTGCTGGATGCAGATGGCGCAGTCCAACTAGAGCGCAACGACACAGTGACCTGAGGAAACAGGAATGTATCAGTTTTCAAAGTGGATATGTTTCAACAAAAGCTGATACAGAAAACATATTAAATCTATAAAAAGCTTTTTCATATTTTTAATATAGCCTTAAATGATCAACATGTACATCAGAATGATGATTACTCAATATCACAACACATACTTTAATTTCATTTATATATGGATGTTGTGAGGTCATGCCCTTAATGACTTCACTAAATGCTAATGACCGAGGTCACTACACAATTCAGCATAGCATATGTTCTCTATGCCAATGACTGCAAGGAAACTAAACGAATGAAAAGTGTCTACTTTTCTTCCAGTTCTTGTGTAGGTAAACATGTAAAGATAAAAACATGCTCTTCCACAAAACTTCAGTTTTAATGTGATCAAATTTCCATTTCTCATTTAGAATCAACAATACATCATTGGTGATAGTTCAATAATAATTAGTGGTGTTTATTGTACAGTAACAAGGTCACTGATCTTACTGGTTTGGCAGAGTCTGTGATAATTTATTATCTCTTGCACCCAACTCTTCACCTTAGAATTATACTTGCACACAAAGTCCATATTTATGAATGATGTCTTCCAAATTCTTCTCTATGCCACCCAGATTTTACCCTCTACAGCATAGATGTTACCCCCAATTCTGCAGAGAACCACCAAGTAATTCCCAACACAATAAAGAGTCTTACTAAGATGCTGACAGACACAAAAAATTCTTATCATTTCAAATCCCCCCACTCCCTCCCCACACTCCTCTACACCTATGTTTTATCTTTTGCCACCCCTTTCCTTCACTGTATTCACTACCGCAATTCAAATTCCCACCCATCAGAGCCTTTAAAATCTGTCCTGCAACATGAAACTTTCCATCCCAACCTTTATCTGGCATCCTTCCCCCTCCACTCCCCACGACACTCACAGTCTAGATGCTTGTGTTGCTGGAGTGACCGGACTTCATGGTTGTGTGTATATTTGTCTGTGAATGTATGTGTTTCTTTCTCTGACGGAGGCCATGGCCCAAAATTTAAGTTATGTGAATGTGATTATCTATTTTCTCGCCTGTCAGCAGCTCAGTGAGTCTCTTTACGTTGAGTTGTTATCTATCCTACATTACTGACATTCCTATCAGATTTTCCATTGTTATAATTCCCAACATCCCTTTAAAGCACTATATCTCAAATGCTTCAGTTCTCTTCTTTCCCACATTTTCCACAGTCCATGATTTCACTACAGTACAGTGCTTTATTACAAAGGTTCATTATCAGAAACTTCTTTCTCAAAGAGACTTCTTTTGGCCATAAACTTCCCTTTTAAAGTGCTAGTCTGCCTTTTTTATTTCCTAGAAAAGAGATGACTTACCAAAAGGACCAGCTCGTCGATAGAAACAAATAAAATCACACACAAACACACATACAAGCTTTCGCCACCACTGGCAGCTTCTTCAGGAAAAAAGAGGAAAAAAGGAGAGGAAAAGGGGAAGGATATGGGTTTTAAGGAAGTGGAAAAGGAGTCATTCCAATCCCAGGAGTGGAAGGACTTACCCTAGGGGAAAAAAAGGAAGGTAAACAAATACACACACACTCAGACATATTGAAACGCAAGCACACCTAGACAGACATTTTTCCTCCCCTTTTTTCCTCTTTTTCCTGAAGAAGCTGCCAGTGGTGGCAAAAGCTTGTATGTGTGTTTGTGTGTGATTTTATTTGTTTCTATTGACGAGCCGGTCCTTTTGGTAAGTCATCTCTTTTCTATTTTTTATTTTTGTTTATCCCACGGGGAAAGATCCCTCTATAATTTTTTTATTTCCTCCTTGATTCATCCATTATTTTGCTCCAAAGATAATAATAATAATTTAAAAAATGAGAAGGTCATGACATTGGTCTCCCAAGTCCTATCCATTTGTTTGGGAATCACTGATGTTAAACTGCTATGGTAGCATGAGCAAGACAACACAAAAGTAATCCACACAGACATGAATAAGAACAAAAAGTAGGCTACATGTGGCCTGTACACCCTACACAAATGACCAATCTGCGAATCCCCCCCCCCTCTCCATGTAGCAGTACGTTCCATTGAAAATGGTCAATGTTTCATGTCATTAGTATTTTTAATCAAATCATGAGGCTCACTAGGTGTATGTGTGAAAGTGAATGGATAAATTTGTATTGTAAAAATTAATGTTACATTCTTAACAGAAGAAATATCTCCATTTCAAATGATTAGTGTCTTCAAATCTTGGGGTTCAGTAGGTAGATTGGTGAATGTAAATAGGTCAGGTTGTATAATAAAAAGTAATGGCGCATTCAAATAATGTATCCATGCAATATCAATTCACTCAATTCCATCCTTTCTATTGACTGGCCTGTCATAACAATGTGAAAGTATAACAGACACACACACAAACATGCAAAAGCAACAAACCAGTCAGTCATTTTAAATACATTTGTATTAATTCATTCTGCTGTATCTTGCCTGTCACTGGTTATGTCGAAGTGGCAAGTCACTGGCTACACGAAATGTAGTGAGTTTCTAAGAAATGTTATTGCCCCTTCTGTCTTATTAGACCACGAGTCTTTTAGCAGTGCTGAACTCTCAATATTGAATTTCCTATACCTTTTATATAAATAGAGATTGTTTAACTTACCCAAAGCACAGGCTTGTAGACAAATACACAAATAAAAACACACACAAACTAAAATTCAAGCTTTTGCAGCCGTTTGTTGCTTCATCAGCAAAAGAGAAAAGGAGGGGGAAAAGGTAGGGATGCGAGTTTTAAGGGAGTGGATGAGGAGTCATTCCAATCCTGAGAGTGGAAGGACTTACCTTAGGGGAAAAAAGGAAAGATAAAAACAAACAAACAAACAAACACACACACACACACACACACACACACACACACACACACACACACACACTATAAAATAGATAAAAGTTTACTTAACCAGGCAAAGGAGCACCGGTAGAAGGTTACAAAGGTTAGGTGGGCAGCAGAGAGACACTCTTGGTGGAGTGGGAAGGATATCATGAAGGACAGATCTCATTTCAGGGCAGGACTTAAGGAAATCATATCCTTGCTGAAGAGCCACATTCAAAGTCCAATGCAGTCCCGGAAATTATCCGGTGACAAGAGGGGCACTTTTGGGGTTCTTTTATGAAAGGTTCTGGGTTTGGGGGGATGAGGAAGTGGCCCTGGCAATTTGCTTCTGTACCAGATCAGGAGGATAGCTGTGAGATGTTAAAGTTGTTATTAGATTATTGGTGTACTGGTTCAGGAATTCAGGACTGGAGCACACGCGTTTAACATATTGCTCCTGGCTCCTGAAGTTTATGCAGAGTTAGGTTCTTTGTATCTACATTTCTGTGGCCTGGAATTGAAAAAAATGTCATGAATGTTTGTGCCATCTTTCATATACCCTAGTTCGTAAGTAGTTTGTAAGTTTAGGGATTGATGACCTCATAGTTAAGTCACATAAACTCTACAAACATCTGAACATTTGAGCTATTTTCAAAGTGGTTTTCCTTCTAATTTGTAACTGCCCTTATTAACTTCGTCCATTCCTCTTCAACTGAAATGCTTAATGTGTCACTGTAAAGACCATTGTTGAGCAGATGACAGACATGTGAATAGACAATCACATTCACAGTACTAAGATATTTCAGCAATGGTCTTCATCAGAAACACACACACACACACACACACACACACACACACACACATATGCACACACACAGATTCACACAATCACTCAGATGTAGCTATGTGTGCATAATTATGTCTGAGTGAATGTGAGAATGAATGTATTTTTATGATGAAGGCCATGGCCAAAATTTTAATTTGTGTGAATGTGATTATCCATTTTTCATGCCTTTCTGTGAATCAAGTGATCGTCTTTATAGATAGCTGTTATGTGACCTCAATTACTGACATTCCTATCTGGATTCCATCATTGGAATTGCTTAAAGTGGTACTCATCAGTTCAGTAGGAACTTCCAAATATATGTCATAAATCCTCATTTAATCAGCATCCCACACCTCTCCAAACTATTCATTCACAAAATACTCTGAAATTTCCATCTACTCTTCTTCATCAAGTAATTGTGGTTAAGTTGGTATCTGCTCCTGGGTACATTTTATATTCCAATATCTGATTTCTGACCATCATGTAATTCAGATGCAATCTGCATTTCTCCAGACATTTTTAGCTATACCGCCTCTTCCTCTTGTGAATTTTGAACAGTTTAAACACTATTATTGGCTGAAGTTTACTGTCAAACTTAACTACATTTACATCTACACAAATACTCCGCAATCCACTGTAAGGTGTGTGGCGGAGGGTACACTGTACCACTACTAGGCATTTCCTTTCCTATTCCATTCCCAAATAGAACAAGAAAAAATAATGTCTATATGCCTCCATATGAGCTCTAACTTCTCTTATTTTGTCATTGTGATCACTATGCGAAATTTAAGCAGGTGGCAGCATTTGCGTGTTCTTTTTTGAACCGAGAGTGCAACAGTCTTTGCTTTCTCAGTAGCTTTATAACATTATTATCATTATTATACCATGGTGGATCTTTCGCATCCTTAATTGACTTTACAGGCACATATTTCTCGAACCCTTTATGTACAATGCACTTAAATTTAGTCCACAATTCCTCTACATCCATAGTACCAGAACTAAACGATGTTTATTGATTTTCTAAGTGTGATCCTAACAATTGCTTATCAGCTCTTCCAACAAAAACACACTCCTAGACTTCTTGATTGGCTTATGAACTTTGGTCACCATTGACATTATGAAGATATCATGGTCACTAACTCCTGCCTCTACACAGGCCTATTCGTAGCTATAAGGTCTAAAATTTTTCCATTGAGCATGGGTTGCCGGTTTAACTGCTCGAGACAGTTTTGGGAGAATGTGTCTAAAAGTAACTCTCAAGACTGCTTGTCTGTACTGCCTGAAATGTAACCAGAGAGGTCCCAATATATACTCTTGAGGTTGAAGTCTCCCCCGAATAATATTACATAACCCGGATACCTACACACTACCTGGTGTAGACTTTCTTTGTACGACTCTAAAATTGCTACAGCAGCACTTCTTTTAGACCTTTTATACGTGCCCAGATAACTTCACTGTTACTTTCAACTTCGATCTCGGTATAAACAATATCTTTGTCCACAGTAATGAACACTCCTCTTCCAGTTGTGTCCGATCTATCTTTCCGATATACATTCCATGCCTCGCTAAATATTTCTGAACTTGCCTCATCATAATTTAGCTAGCTTTTGGTGCCTAAAACTATATGAGCACAATAATTTCCATGCAGTGCGGCAAATTCAGAAACTTTGTTTTTAATACTTTGAAAGTTCGCGGCTAACATTTTGACAGTCGAATTTTTGTACCGAATGTGGTCTGAATTCGCTTTCTGAATGTTGACAGGCGACTGCTCATTAGAGTTAGTGCCTAGCCTAAAAAGAAAACCATGTGCACTCCACAAGTACTTTTCTATCAGAGTAGTCGCTTCCTTAGTGTAGTGCACCCCTGATCTATCTAGGGGTGTCCTACAAGTCTCCACCCGATAATGCAGATCCAGAAATCTACAGCCATGACTGTCACAGAGTCAGTGGAGCCTCTGGTTCAGACCCTCCACTCGGCTCCAAATCAAAGGACCCAGATCAACCCTCGGAAATATGCTTCAAATCGACAGCTCTGCTTGCATCCTGCGTGCGAGGGCAGCAGCCTTCACCAATTCCGCCAGCTGCCTGTAGGAACTGACGATGTCCTCAGCACCCATGCAACAAGCGTCATTGGTGTCGACATGATCCACGACTTGCAGTCGGCCACACCCCGCACCCTTAATAGCCGCCGGCAAGGCCGCCTCCACATCTCGGATAAGGGCTCCCGGCAGACACATCGAGTGCACGTTGGACTTTTATCCAGATCTCGATGCTAACCCCAAGATGGCAGCCTGAAGACGGCTGACCGTAGCCAACAGCATGCTCAGCTGTTCGCGAACTGTGACCAACTCCTACGTCCGCACGCATCCTATTGATACAATTAACTGTAAAAAGTACAAAACTAAATAATCAACTTTTAACTAGCTCAGTACTTTAACAAAGGCGGCTGGCAGCTGACTGAACTGTGGTTAGTGGTTACTACACTGTCAAAACAACGAAACTGAGCCCAGAAGTTTTCAAAATAAAACTAGAAAATCTATGGAATACACTGTTATCAAACACATGGAAATATAAGCTTTCTTAAAGCATAACATGAAATAAGAAAGTGACAATAAGATAGTTAAATCATATGGCTTGCAGCAGACGAAAACTACACACACATTATTTATCAAAATACACGAGAATAAACTCTTAAAACAGTACACAAATGAATCTGCCAAGTATGTGATAAGAAACCTCTTAAAAACAGAAGCACTAACGAAAAGTAAAAAATTAACTGACAACAAAATTTCACGGAATTAAATTAAATACAATCTTCAATTCCTTCCCCTATGGTAGAATTCCAATCCTCTATGACTATTAGATCATCATCTCCCTTAACATAGATACCCATTTAGTATCCTCACATACAAACAGTATCACTTTACCTTCTACTTGTGACACCAAGAAATATACCTGAATTATAGTTGATGGTGTTGGTTTGCTGTCAATTCTGATAATAATAATCCTATCATTGAAATATTGAAAGTAACTCATTCTATATCCTACCTTCCAACAAATTATGAATTCTACTCCAGTTATACATTTTGTATCAGTGTTGATAATATTCTTTATCAATCTAGCCATTAATCCATGTCTTCTTTCCATTTCATTGCACTGAATATGCCTTATCAAATTTTTAGCTGCCAAACCATGTTTGAACTTCTGAATTCCACTCACACTCTCAGAATGCTAACTCTTTTGTTGGTTATTAATTTTTTTCTCGTAATTAGCTTCCCCATGGCTACCTCCCTACCAAGAGGACAAATGAAGGATGAAACTGAAATTATTTGCCAATATATATATATATATATATATATATATATATATATATATATATATACGTAAAAAATAGATGAACACTTACCAGGCGAAGGGGCACAGGCAGTAATAGCAACAAATAAACACACAGACACACACACACTCAAAAATGCTAGCTTTCGCAGCCTAGCTGCTTCATCAGGCAGAAGGGAAGGAGAGGGAAAAGGAAATGATGAGGGATTTAAGGAAGGGGGTAAGGAGCCATTCCAATCCCGGGACAGGAAAGACTTACCTTAAAAATAGAAAACAGATGACTTACCAAAAGGACCGGCTCGTCGATAGAAACAAATAAAATAAATAAAATCACACACAAACACACATACAAGCTTTCGCCACCACTGGCAGCTTCTTCAGGAAAAAGAGGAAAAAAGGGGAGGAAAAGGGAAGGATATGGGTTTTAAGGAAGTGGAAAAGGAGTCATTCCAATCCCAGGAGTGGAAGGACTTACCTTAGGGGAAAAAAAGGAAGGTAAACAAAAACACACACACCCACACATTTACACAGACGCAAGTACACTTAGGCAGACACACTGTAGAAAGCAAAGAAGTTAGAAGTTAGACAGAGATGCCACTTGAGGCAGAGGCTCTGTCCAGAGAACCAAGGCAAAGATGTTAAGATGGTGGGTGGGAATTCAAATTTAGCGGAGGTTGAGACCATGTGGGTAACGGGAAGAGAGAATATGTTGAAGGGCTAGTTCCCATCTCCGGAGTTCTGAAGGATTGGTGTCGGTGGGAAGTATCCAGATAACCCGGACGGTGTAACACTGTGCCAAGATGTGCTGGCCGTGCACCAAGGCGTGTTTAGCCACAGGGTGATCCTCATTACCAACAAACACTGTCTGCCTGTGACCATTCATGCGAATGGACAGTTTGTTGCTGGTCATTCCCACATAGAACGCTTCACAGTGCAGGCATGTCAGTTGGTAAATCACGTGGGTGCTGTCACAAGTGGCTCTGCCCTTGATTGTGTACACCCTCCGGGTTACGGGACTGGAGTATGTGGTGGTGGAAGGGTGCATAGGGCAGGTTTTACAACGGGGGCGGTTACAAGGGTAGGAGCCAGAAGGTAGGGAAGGTGGTTTGGGGATTTCATAAGCTTAGGTCTTCGTGGCAAACGAGTCTGCTCCAGTCCTGAATCCCTGAACCAATACACCAATAACCTGATAACAGCCTTCACATCCCGCAGCTATCCTCCTGATCTGGTACAGAAGCAAATTGCCAGAGCCACTTCCTCATCCCCCCAAATTCAGAACCTTCAACGGAACCCCAGAAGTGCCCCTCTTGTCACCGGATACTTTCCGGGACTGGAGCGGACTCTGAATGTGGCTCTCCAGCAAGGATACGACTTCCTAAAATCCTGCCCCGAAATGAGATCCATCCTTCACGACATCCTCCCCACTCCTCCGAGAGTGTCTTTCCGCCGCCCACCTAACCTCCGTAACCTCCTAGTCCATCCCTATGAAATCCCCAAACCACCTTCCCTACCTTCTGGCTCCTACCCTTGTAACCGCCCCCGTTGTAAAACCTGCCCTATGCACCCTTCCACCACCACATACTCCAGTCCCGTAACCCGGAGGGTGTACACAATCAAGGGCAGAGCCACTTGTGACAGCACCCACGTGATTTACCAACTGACATGCCTGCACTGTGAAGCGTTCTATGTGGGAATGACCAGCAACAAACTGTCCATTCGCATGAATGGTCACAGGCAGACAGTGTTTGTTGGTAATGAGGATCACCCTGTGGCTAAACACGCCTTGGTGCACGGCCAGCACATCTTGGCACAGTGTTACACCGTCCGGGTTATCTGGATACTTCCCACCGACACCAATCCTTCAGAACTCCGGAGATGGGAACTAGCCCTTCAACATATTCTCTCTTCCCGTTACCCACCTGGTCTCAACCTCCGCTAAATTTGAATTCCCACCCACCATCTTAACATCTTTGCCTTGGTTCTCTGGACAGAGCCTCTGCCTCAAGTGGCATCTCTGTCTAACTTCTAACTTCTTTGCTTTCTACAGTGTGTCTGCCTAAGTGTACTTGCGTCTGTGTAAATGTGTGGGTGTGTGTGTTTATGTTTACCTTCCTTTTTTTCCCCTAAGGTAAGTCCTTCCACTCCTGGGATTGGAATGACTCCTTTTCCACTTCCTTAAAACCCATATCCTTCCCTTTTCCTCCCCTTTTTTCCTCTTTTTCCTGAAGAAGCTGCCAGTGGTGGCGAAAGCTTGTATGTGTGTTTGTGTGTGATTTTATTTATTTTATTTGTTTCTATCGACGAGCCGGTCCTTTTGGTAAGTCATCTGTTTTCTATTTTTATTTTTGTTTATCCCACCGGGAAAGTTTCCCTCTATAATTTTCGTTTCATCAATATATATATATATACACACACACACACACACACACACACACACACAGTGATTCTTTTATGTGCTATTGCTCCTCCTTTTTATTCTGCTTCTAAGGTAGAATTATCTAAAGTGATGAACACATTGTGAACTTAATAGAATGATTTTTGTTACCTCCTGTATCCTCATGAAGTTTATCAGTGTGGATTTCTTTATTTATTTTTTATTTGATTCTATTTAATTTTGTGTTATAAGAAGAAAGAGGAGAAGAAGGAAAATAAAATAAAGGAATAGCAACACCAGGGGAGAGAATGTGGCCTGAATCTCTGCCTGCTCCTCACTAAACAGATGAAACTAGCACATAAAGGAGTCATTGAGTTGCAGACAGGCACAATAAAAAGACTGCTAATTATTGCCATCTCTAATGGCCACACTATTGACAGGATCCTAAGCTTGCTTCCTTCCTTGCTAAATATTTAAGCTTCCAGACAAAAATTGCCTCCTCCCTAAACCACAAACAAACATTCACATACATAATGACTCCTCTGAATAGTAACCTCTCACTTCCAATAGTGTTGTTATTCAAGCCTAAACTTTCTACTGTTTGAAGTATCAGCTATCTTGAAAGTGGCTTTCCTTATAATTTTTTTATTACATTTAGAGGGTTTACAAAAAAAATGTTACTGAACATACAGTGTACAGACTTAATGTGTTTCATCTGCTTGTATTCTTTTAATGTATACTTTTACTCATACTGCACCCCTGAATATTGTCCTTTCTGTTGAGTCTACAGAATGCAGTGTACAAGTGAAAAAATTCCATACAATGAAGGTTCAATTTTATCTTCCAGTCAGTGTTGAAATTTTCAGAGATGTTGGATTATTTCAGGAAGTAATAATTTTGTGTGGCTCATTGACCTGGTACGTCTTTCAATTGGATGCCACTTTGGCGACTTGCGTGTCCATAGCCTACCCCAGTTATCCAACAGGGGAAAGAGGACCTACAGCTTAATGTGGAATCCAAACCACATGTCGTTTCTAGTGACTCCTTACATTGTTGAGAAGTGAAGGCTGGGTTAAAATGGAGACTGAAAAAATCCGAGGTCTGAATGGCTTTCAAACACGCGACCCGGTTTTCAGTGGAGCACTTTACCCCAAGACCACCAGGCCCAACATTATTTCAGGTGTAGGTGTGTAAAGAAGACCTATCCTGGTATTCACAAGAACTGATTCCTTCACTGCCTTCATCACTACAGCAACAAACTAATTAAATATTCAATGGACCAATTGTATGATATAATTATGAAAAAGTCTGTCTACAAACTGTCCTGTGCTTATATATGACTGCTTTCTATCACAAAAAAAAAAAAAAAAAAAAAAAAAAAAAAAAGTGTCATGTGGAAGTTCTGAAGGCATAGAGTGTATGAAGAATATCAGATGGCTCTGTGATGGCAGATAGTAGGACAGAGAAGGCTGTGAAATCAGTCAGTTTGAGAGTGTCATATGAGATGGAAGTAACCCATGTTGATCAGTGTGCTTATATCAATATAGCCCTTTTCCGAAATTTCTGGATCTTGTAGACAGTGCAATAATCCTGCACAACAATGCAGGAGCACATAAAGCAGAGTGTGTAGGGCAGCTACTGCAACACTGAGGATGAGAAGAATTGGAGCACCCACTGTACTCTCCCAACATTTTGCCCTGTGACTTTGATCTCATTTCAAAGATTAAGGGACCACTACATGGTAGGTCGTTTGCAACATGAGAGGACATTTCTAATGCTGTGTGTGAACAGATGACCCAAATCGGACATGGTGCAGCAAATGCTGAGGCAGATGGTATTGAGCACCTCCCACCTCGTTGGTAGCGTGAGGTGACAGTAGCAGGGAACTACTTCAAGGGTCTGGCCCAGGTTTGTCATGTCAACTTTGTATGTACTGCACTGTCATTCTTTGGGTCATATTGCCCTGTATACTACCATAATAAATTAATGTGTTATGGTATTTCAGTGCTATTCATTGTCCACACATAGTTAACACCATGTCCTTTCGGCTATGTATGTCACATTTTCTCAACCAGACTGCTATCTGCAGGGGGAAAGTGGGGGGGGGGGGAGGTAAAAAAAATATATATACAAATATATAGTTGCCATGACTTTTGCTCCAACCCTTGTGCAATCTGTGAAGGTCAGAGTTTTTCAGTAAATGTTGAAGAGAACTAAGACACTTGCTTAAGATCCAGCCCCCTGTACTCACCCTCTTGGAGCAGTGCCACCTCCTCCCTCAGCTGTACTCGCACCCAGTTCCCTCAGTGCACACAAGTGTGGGTGCACATCAGCTTGCTGGCAGTCCTCATAGCGGCAAAGGACAAAGTTGGTCAACGAAAGTGGAGACTCCTCAATGCCCTGAGCCTGCAGCCTTTTCAGGCCGTTGACAAGCTGCAACAGTGCAAAGCTTGCTGCTTCTTCTTCCCACCTCTCCTTTTCCCGCAGCCTGCGACCATATGACTGCACTGTGTCCACTTGAAGTCGTACCAGCACTGACACAGATGCTGCCAACACAAAGAGAGAGGTTAACAAGAGGGGTGAACCATTTTCAGATCATCATCATCATCATCATCATCATCATCATCATCATCATCATCAACAACAACAACAACATTATCATCATTATTATTTGTGAATAAGCCTATTAGGATTATGCAGAGATGGGTATTTGCCTCCTTTGTGGATCCTCCTCCTCCACCCCCCCCCCCCCCCCCGCATTTTTACCTGAATATTTTGTGGTTTTTGAATATTGCCTGAATTACACTTGTCAATTTTGAACTCACCAACCAAATTCATGGTATCATTTGCACTTGTTGTAAAAACCTTTAGAAAATAAAGACAGTAGGACATTTGTGTATTGCTTTGGAGTTGGTACCGTTTGTTTATGAGTTTTATGCCAACAATTTTTCTGGCATGTTAGCATTTTTTCTCTCAATTTCCATTCACACCATTGTTTTCTAAAGGGCAAAGCTGAAAAGTAACGGAGACACTCCATCTCTTTATATCAGTCCCATTTTAATTTCAAGCAGATCTGAGAGTTTCCTCCACAAGTTTAACCTTAGACTCTAGATCTGTCAGAATTTTAAACAATGGAAATTCGAGGAAAGATTCAACATATTTTTGAGAAGGATAGGTTGCTACTAACCACAGAGACATCAATATGAGGTGCAGAAAGACTCCTGGCTACAAACGGCTGATTACAGTGGTTGTGTGTTTGTGTGTGTGTGTGTGTGTGTGTGTGTGTGTGTGTGTGTGTGTGCGCGCGCGCGCGCATGCACCTCATCAGGTTGAATCTGTGGTGAGTAACAATCTATCCTGCTTAAAAATTAATTAATTATTTACTTAGTTAAGAATATTGCACCCAATAATGATTTTAAGCTTTTTGAAACAGCCAACAGAAATGTTTGTGTTCTTAGTGCTGACAACACTGATGTAGAATCCATAATCACAGAGAACAACATATTAATAGCTACAAATAGGCTACAAATATTCTGTCAGCACATTTTCTTTGGGTACCATAGTTGTTTCATATATAAATCAATAATTACAGTAGAATTACATAAATAAAGTAATAGAGATATAAAACTTCAATTAAAATTTCTGGGCTCACATTGTATGATCACAGATATCATTATTTGTACAGTGTATCCTATGACAATTTTACTGTATATTACCTCTAACTAGTTGATCAGGATCAACAGATGGAGGCCGCAGAAGGTATCTCGCAGGAATCAGATCACAAAACTGAGCAAGGGGAGTAAGCATTGGTGCCCGAGATGCAGGTAAATCTCCACCACCACGTCCCGCAGCACTAACACTTAACGTGACTGGATGGCCTGACCACAAAGCAGGATAAAAAGCACGCCGTCCAGCCAGTGTGCGACCTCGCTCGTCCACAGAAAAGTCAGACCAATGGAGTTCAGGTACTGTCTTAAGACCTCGCAGGGCCACAGGTATCGTCAGAGCAGAACTATGCTTAACCTGTTACAGAGAAATTACAACATTTAGTTGTTTTTTCACATACCAAACAGATTAAATATGTACACGACTAGCATAAGAATATGTAATATTTTTTGGCTTTAGTAGTTAATTAATTTTCTTTTCATATTACACTATTATTGGACATTGTGTTCAAGTAAATTTATGTCCGAATCCTCACTCAATTAACTTTAGTTCCATTGCTACAGCTGACCCCTTTCCTATCTTTTCCTTCCTCCTACAATTGATTTTGTGTCACCTTCAAGACCACCTGTCATTCTCCTTCCTAACACTTACAACAAATATCACACATACTGTGAACAGTTTCTATTTATGTACTGTGGCATGCTGAATATACTTTAAGTTATTCTCCATTCATAATATTAATATGTGAACAACAAAAACTGAAGAACCGAATTTGAATATTTATTATAAATGCAAACCAATGAAATTTAAATAACTTTATCAGTATTTTGTTAAGGATATGGACAAATTAAAATTTGGGTATGTACATAGTCATTAAGAATGGTAAAAGGAATTATGTTGGTGCTTTCTTATCTCAAGTTACTTTACCCATCATACATTAAAGCCTCCAATAATAATACATCACCATCACAAATGGAAGTCCTATCAACTTCGGATCTCTGTACTCTTCAGTTGTGATGTGTGACACATGAACATAACATTTTGTGAAATCTCATTTTAGGAGGTGTATGTTGAAAAGGTTTATTTGCAGTACTATACATACTAAGCAGCTATATTGCTTGAACTGGTAGGTTAATGATGATTCAGCAATGGAAATTAATCAATATAAATGTATAAAAATGGAACGCGGGACATGTGTCTGTATATTTCACTTGGTAGCAAAATTATTCACTGCAGACCAATGGCGGTTATGCACGAGAGTAGCCTTTAGGTTCACGGTGTGCACTATGGTGTTTTGGTCGTGGTGAGTGGCGGTCAGTGAGTGTGGCGAACAAAAATCCGTAAAATGTGGAGCAATGCGACAATCAACAGATGCTCAAAGTTAAAAAGACCCAAAGATAAAACACTGGGAAAAACAGACATACATTAACTCAGGATCTCAATATAAACACTGGAAAGACAACTGTATGCTTAGGATCAAAATACTGCAACTGGATTAGCAGTTCCGTGTCAATAGCTATAAAAGGGTGGATAATATAGAAGCTGACAGTCGTCGGCTAATATAAAATTTGCACTGAAGACCAGTGATTATTTTTGACACTATAATAGCAAAGAGATTATATACAACAAAATGTAATGCACATTCTTCAGTTGTTTTTCTGCAGCAAGCGTACATATAAACAAAAATAACTGCATATTGCAGTGTGAAAAGTAAAACTACCAAGAAAGATACAAAAAGCGTAAGATAGAAATTTCACGTTCTCGATCCGTTTCTAAAAGACAGAAAACGGCGCTGAGAAGTGAATCTACAGACGATAGAAACTTGAAATTTGTAGATGTTTATCTTACACTGTAGGCATCAGCTATTTATTGATATTCCCATCCTTAAGGGGGTGAAATAGGGGATGAATGATTTTTTGAAACTATGTTGCTATTAAGGCAATTTTGAAGAAAAAAATACAAAACTCCGGATTTAGATTTTTCATTGGAATTTTTAAAACATGTTTCAATATTTTTGGAAATTCAACCATTAAGCGGGTGAAATAAGTGAAAATCTTTTAAGGTTACTGCTAAGACTATTTTGATGCTAAAATGTGAAAATTTGGGTTTGGGACCATGTTCATAATTTTTTTTAAATGCGTTTCAGCATGTTTTGAATTCTGCCAACAATGGCGCAATAAGGAGAGGCAAGTTGTATCAATATACTTGAATAGGAAAGCATTTTTAAAGTTAAATCTATGAAAATTTATAAGTAGATACAACCAATGCAGACCATCCAGTATATGCGTGCGAAGCAGCGTGAATTTAGCTAGTTTTTAAAAAATCGCACTGATTTGTTTTACGGCCCACATTAGATTTGTAGTTTTATAAGTTTTTGCAAACATTTTGGACCAAAATAATAATCTGAATAATACAAAATTATGGTGATAAGATTACGACTCTGCTATTGTGGTAATATCTATGCACCCAATATTTTATATTCTTTCTGACCGTATTTTAACAAACAGCCAAATTTATATGATGTTTGAGTTTAGCTTTGACAAATATACTCTTTTTTTAACTTTTACTTCTTTGAACTATCATTTTAATAATTTCATTAATTTTTCCGTTAAAATATTATCACCTGTCTTGCCTTGGTAGTTCAAAGTTTATTTTCTTTGCCTGAACTGGTTACAAATAACTATAGGCTGGAACGAACATAGCGTACTTTTGGCGTTCGGACGAGTGACTATAGCCTGGATGGAACACAGCGTACATTTGGCGTTCGTAAATCAGTCATGTGACATCCCTCGCTCCAAAATCTCTTTTGCATACGCCATCTTGCTTTCTTTACTTGATGATTTTGTTGTTATAACTCAAGCATTGTCATTTCTAAGCAAAAACATGACATTCTCAGGACAATGAATTATAATCCAATGTTGGTTAGTTAGTTAACACATGCCATCGATAGTTCGAGAATCACGAATTAATCTCGCAGTTGTTTGCCATAGCGTAATAGGTGAGGAATTAGTTTGTGATATGCAAACATGTTACACAGTAGTTTGGAACTTGCTAGGGCACAGTTGGCTCAGCGCGCTCTGTCAGTGGGTTGCCGGCATGATAGCTCGACACCACCTGTAATGAGAGAACTGATATATCCGAAACAATCAAAATAGGACAAAAGAAACTAACGTCCACAAAGTACCCTTTCAAACCGACAAACCAATCGAAAGAGAGAAAACTGAAGATGGTTCAACTGTCAGTTGCTGCTGTGAGGCGGTGGGCTGGGTCCCATCAGCCAGCCAGTAAGCTACACAATCGCGAGCTACTTTGCATGACGTGACATGGTACACATTTGTACACACTTACGGAACAGCGCGGGAATTCGTGGAAGTCGATATTTCGATATAAATCGAATGGTGTCATTCTGTACCACAGCATACAAAGGCTGACGACTGCTTTTTAACACGTTCGTGCAGCCTAAAACAAAAATAGTATGTAACACACACTCCCTAAGCTCACACATTATTTTAATTTGATGTAGTCAAAGAAGCTAGTCTTCGCGATAATAGTTTAGTGTGTCGCGAGAGATTTTACCGTGATGTTTACGTTGGTACGGTAACACCTACCGCAAACAGTGATGGGAAGTTAAGATAGCAGAACAACTGATTTGTGTAGCTAATGCTGATATTGAGTTCCAATGCTATGTTTTAAAATAACGCATTTTACTACGACCAGATTCACTGGTTTCACATTCGTTTGTCTGCCCCCCCCCCCCCCCCCCCCGAAACGATGTACATGGAACTCGGAGCTAATTTGCAGCCTTGCAACTGAATAATTTATGTTGTAACAGCAAAACCACAGTTTCTGTTTCGAATTATGAAGTCAAACAAACATGGGGATATTTACATTTTAGTCCTTGAAATGCATAACGACTCTTCTAACATTTTTATAGTTTGTCTCACACACTAGCATCGAACATTTTTTCGTCAGCGTCAAATTTCCCGTTTTCCATGTCTGTTACTGTGACTAGGTAACCTGAAGCTTACATTCGGCGGTGTAATTCGTACGTTCGTTTCCCGCTACAAACTTACAAGCCGAAACATCATGTCTCTCTCTCTCTCTCACACACACACACACACACACACACACACACACACACACACACACACACCGAGAAAACTATATTTTTGAAGAACATGACTATGCTACACAACACTTGAAACGCCCGGTAACACGCCTTAGTTCGGCGTCCCATCACTTGGGGTGCCCGGATCAGCCTGTCGTCTCCCTTTCTTATTCGTTGATTTACAGTTTTGCATATTTGTTTTGAGTTTGTTGAAAAGACAACATTATTTCATTAACATTGTGTTTCTGATTACACAAAAGTTCGATTATACAAAAAAAAAAAAAAAAAAAAAAAAAAAAAAAAAAAAAAAAAAAAAAAATTAAGAAATACAAATTATATAAAAACCTGCGGCCTATACTCGAGATTTCTTTTTTTTTTTTTCCTATAATCTCGTGTCAAAAGTTTAGGTGCGACCTATATTTGCAAGCGGCCTATATTCGCGCAAATACGGCACTTAAACTAAGGTAATCTAACCTAAGGACATATTGTAAAATGTAAACTTTCACGGCCGGAATGGTCAAAATTACTAAAAATTTCCCGGCTGTTATGCCGTGGTCTAGTGGATTTATTATTAAAACCCAACGTTTCGTCAGTAGCGAGCCAGGGTGTGAATCAGACATCCAAAAGTGCCACGATCCCCTTTGAGAATGTCCTCCGCAGTCGGGGACGAAACGTTGGGTTTTAATAATAAATCCACTAGACCACGGCATAAAGCCCAGAAATTTTTAGTAATATTAACCTAAGGACAACACACACACACACACACACACACACACACACACACACACACATATGCACACACACGCCCCAGGGAGGACTCGAACCTCCAAGGGCGAGCAACCGCGCGCTCTGTAGCGAGGCGCCTTAGACCACTCGGCTACTTCACCGCGGCTTAATTGGACGTCTTGACCAGTAAAACAGAATTTATTAACTAAGTGATCCTATATGGTTACCATGTTTACCAATATACTTACTGGATGCTAAAATGCAATAGTACATGAAACCCTCACTTCAATTTCTGTTGTAAAACATGAGTATACAGCTAGTTTTGAATGAGATGAGGAAAGGAGGAAATGGATAGAGAGAGGGGTGGAGGAGGAGGAGGAGGAGGAGGAAGGATATAGAGAGATGAGGGGTGGGGAGGCATTGAGACAGAATGTAGAAAACAATTGCTTTTATCAAGAGAAATATACTTCACTTGCTCCATCATGGTCAGTATACCATATGATATTGATGTACATGGAGATAAACAACAAACATTTAGTATATCCACTGGCTTAATAATAAATATCTCCCCCCTCCCCCAACTGAAAGACACTGGAGTATGTTTGCTGAATGGAATGCCTATCGGGAGATGGAGTAAGAGGATGGGCAAGCAAAACGTGGAGGAGGATGAGAATTAGAGAAAGAAGAGGCCTGGGGAGAACATACTGTAAGGGGACTGATGACTGAGCTGTTTAGCCCCTCCTCTAACTCCCAACAACATACGTTAGGGAAAGTTCCACCCTACACAATTCACAAAAACTAGTGGGGAGGTTTCCCACCACCACTTTGAATAACCGGACATCCCCATTTGGGATTTTTTATGATCTCTCAAAGGCAATTGATTGTGTAAATCATGATATTCTTTTAGATGAGCTTAAGTATTGTGGAATGAGAGGGCAGTGCACAAATGGTTTAAATCATACTTCACTGGAAGAGTGCAGAAAGTTGAAATAATAAGATCACATGATACAGAAGAAACAATTAAGTCCTCTAACTGGGGAATTGCCTAAAATGGGGCCCCACAAGGTTAGATCTTGGATCCTCTGCTGTTCTTGATTTTTATATATATATATATATATATATATATATATATATATATATATATATATATATATATATATATATATATATATATAATGACTTGCCATTCTATATTCATGAAGATGCTAAGCTAGTTCTTTTCACGACAGTACAAGTATAGCTATCACACCTGACAAACAGGAATTAACTGATGAAATTGTAAATGATGTCTTTCAGAAAATTATTAAGTGGTTCTCTACAAATAGGCTCTCATTAAACTTTGAAAAAACCCTGTATATACAGTTTCATACAGTAAATGGCATGACACCATTAATAAAATTTAGACTTTATAAATCTGTAGCTAAGGCAGAATACTTAAAATTTTTGGTGTTTGATTGAATAGGGATTGAACTGGAAGAAACACATTGAGGATCTACTGAAACTTTTGAGTTCAGCTTCTTACACTGTCAGAGTCATTGCAAAATTTGGTGATATACATCTCAGTAAATTAGATTCCTATCCCTATTTTCATTCACTGCTTTAATACGGGATCATATTCTGGGATAATTCAACATTTAGTAAAAAAGTATTTATTGCACAAAAGTGTGTAATCATAATAATTGCTGGAGCCTACCCAAGATCATCCTGCAGACATTTATTTAAATATCTAGTTATCTTCACTGTAGCTTCACAATATATATATTCACTCATGAAATTTGTTATTAACAATCCAACTCAATTAAAAAGTAATAGCAGTGTGCATAGCTACAACAAGAGGAGAAAGGGTGATATTCACTATTCAAAGTTAAATCTAACTTTGGCAGAGGAAGGGGTGAATTATGCTGCCACAAAAGTCTTTGATCACTTACCAAGTAGTATCAAAAGTGTGACAGATAGCCAACTAGTATTTAAAAAGAAATTAAAAGAATCTCTGAATGGCAACTCCTTCTACACCTTAGATGAATTTTTAGATAAAACTTAAAAAATAAAAAATTTTAAAAAATGAGAATTAAGAAATCCTTAAAATATTGTCATGTATAGACACCATTTACTAAACTGACACATTCCACATCATTACAGAATGTCGTATATATTAGCTACGGAACAAGAATTAATCTAATCTAATCTACTGCTCACAGGCATGACAACATGATGCAGGATATTGATTTAATTGCTGTATTTCCTCTGTGCATCTACGTTTGCAAGAATTCTTGCAATTCACTATTTCATACACTCTATATCAGACTAAGCAAGAGTGAAGTAGGGTCAACATTATTATCAACTACCTAAGTAATTAAACTGTACATGTAGACTATCTTGGCACGTACTGTGGATGAAGTTACTGATTTTCCAGTTCCAGAGTAAATAAGTTACTTTAACATTTCAACAAGTGTCATATTCAACATCTTGTGATGAAGGGTCAAGATTTGCAGGCATACATATTTGTACCGCTGCTGACAAATACGAAACTGATCAAAATGTAATAACATCATAATGCTACTACCTGGATAAAAATTCTCAGCAATTAATTAATGCTACATAAATTGATTAGCTGATGAGCTATATACTTTCAATGATTTTTTCCCAACGATTTGCTTAACTCACACAAAAACATGGGAAAAAAACATTTTATATTGGATTTCTCAACTGCTGTAATTTATATAATGTGATCACTACTGAATTGGTATTATTCTTTGGACATTATGGGTAATAATTTTTAGGGCCTTGACAGTAATCTAACAAGTATAAAATAGAACAAGATGAAAAATTATATAACAGTGTAACTTAATAAAATTTATTAGTAAGGTACAAACACAAACCTGCTCAAGAACTTGTGCAAGAGCTTCATGGTTAGCCACAGTGACTGCTCCATAATTATCCTCAAGGCTTTCATGTATAACACTTCGACCCTTCCTAAGACGCAAGTGGCTGTTCCTACAACCGTGTCCACCAGATGAGATCCAGTCAGCATCATCATCATCTCCCTGGAAAAACATTTTTGCTCCATGACAGATTGTCAATATTAACACACTTTCAAAGACTTCATTACTTAGAGGTGTCTGTATAATTTTAATGGAAGATAGTACTGCCATCATATTCCACATGCACACTTTTTAAACCTGCAGTGAAGTAGAACAATTTAATATTATAAATCATATTATAATTATTATTATTATTGTTGTCATTGTTGTTGCTACTATGTGGGTAAATGTCACAATAAAAAGAATCAAAGGCCTATTTAATCATTGATTGATCAGTAGAACATTTTCTGGCAGTTAACAGAAGACTTACAACAAACAGTGCTGCAAATATGAAGAAAAACAGACAGAGGGAAATGAGGCACTTATTTGCTTTCACATAATACCATCCTACCTCCACCCCCTACCAGCCAGTAATAATCTGGGTAACAACCAGTAGAGAATGAGGTATGAGGATACTTCTTGAAGAGAGTTCCTGACCAAGTACAGTGTGGTTAATCTTCCAACATAGGGCCACATTCCAATTTTACTGTACAAAATTGTGGAGAGCAATTATTCTGTAATTGAATATTTATAAGAGTAATTTTAAAGGAATTTAACAAGAAAACCAAAAACTTAATTCATTTGTAAGTTTAAAGTGAAATTTAACTCGCGTAATGTGGAGAACAGGAAAAACTGATTAACCCTTTCCAGCCCAAATTTTGTTAATTTGTGAACAAAGGTATTTCTTTCCATATTTCTATTCATAATTATTGTAATAATGCATGTTTTTTTAATTTTTGAGATTTTATAGTTTTTTGAGGGAAATTTGGAATGACTTCATATGACATCTTTGGGCAGGATGTGTTTCCTTTGCCTTACCTGATACCTTTTTCAAACTGTTTACTACTAAATTAGACTTTTATCCATTATGTGTCAGAACCTGCAACTGTATCTTGAAATAGGTTTCAGAAATGAGACATTTTACAATAATTTATGAATGAAAATTTCAAAATTATTTTTTTTTTTTTTTTTTCCTTTACCTTGAAATAATATTTTGAAAGTCTTGCTGATTGTATTATCACTTAGACATTAAACAACAATACACATTATGACAGTGTGTTGTAGCCTAATGCTCCTCTGTTTCCTAAGAGTAATGGTAGCCACAATGAATTTTGGGAAGTCCTGCAGTGTTCTTTATAGTCCTTGGTCAAATAGTCAGATACAGATCATTGGGCTAGAAAGGGTTAAAATTTTCTCAAACTCACTGCTGTCACTTCCCTGATCTAAGGGACCTTCATTGGTTGAATTGCCCATTTCTGAATAAAAACTGCCCTTTTAACAAACAACTGATACACTTGGATGTAGCCAGGGGGTGGTTTCTGGGGTTCAAACCCCTCCCAAAACGTTGACAAATCCAACAAAAACAGACATCACCTGTGTCAGGATGAAGTTCTCCTACATTTTGCCAAGGCTTGGAAGCTGTTACACTTGCTCCATACAACAAAAAGTCATAAGTTGAAAACATTTTAATGATTATTTTTTAAATGTTGTGGAGAAAATAGGATCTAAATGTTCATTAGAAGTAGCAAGGCAGTTAATGGAAGAGGCCGTATCTACACAGTTTGATACAAATGAAATTCCACCCCCTCCCCCCACCCTTTGAAATCAGGAAAATAATAAACTCTCTAGAGTAAAGGCTAATATGAAATTGATAGCATTTCCAGCAGGGTATTAAAAGTTAGCTCCCAAGAGATACGTACGATTCTTAGCCACATATGTAACAGTTCTATAAAGCAGGGTATTTTCCCAGATAGACTGACATATGCTATCATTAAACCACTGCATAAAAAGGGGGATACGTCTGATGTCAACAACTGCTGCCCAGTCTCACTTCTGACAGTTCTACAGAATTTTTGAAAAAATAATGTAGTCTCAAGTAGCTTCACATATTCGTAACCATTAAGTTTTAACAATCTGTCAGATTGGTTTACAGAAAAGCTTTTCAACAGATAATGCTACATATGCTTTCACTGATGAAATATTAAATGCTCTGATGCTCTGAATAACCGGATATCACCTATTGGGATTTTTTGTGATCTCTCAAAGGCTTTTGATTGTATAAATCAGTATAGTGTTATGAGTGGAGTAGTTCACAAATAGTTTAAGCCATACTTAACTGGAAGAACGCAGAAAGTTGAAATAAGCAGTCCACATAACTTGCGAGAAACAGATAATTCCTCTAACTAGGGAGCTATCAAAAGGTTCGGTCTTGGGTCCTTTGTTGTTCTTAATATGCATTAATGACTTTCCATTCTATATTCACGAAGATGCTAAGCTACTTATTTTTACTGACAATGCCAGTATAGCTATCCCTCCTGACAAACAGGAATTAACTGATGGAATTGCAAATGATATCTTTCAAAAAATTATTAAGGGTTTTCTACAAATGGACCCTCATTAAAATTTAATAAAACCCATTATATCCAGTTTCATCTGTACCTAAGGCAGAATATTCAAAAATTTTTGGGTATTTGCATTGATGAGGGATTCAATTGGAAGAAACACATTGAAGATCTGCTGAAACGTTTATGTTCAGCTATGTATGCTATAAGGCTCATTGCAAATTTTGGTGATATACATCTCAGTAAATTAGCTTACTATACCTACTTTCATTCACTGCTTTTGTATGAGTAAAAGGAGTATTCATTGCACAAAAACATGTAATTAGAATAATTGATGGAGTACACACAGGATCATCATACGGGCATTTATTTCAGGATCTAGGGATCTTCACAGTAGCTTTGCAGTATATGTATACTTATGAAATTTGTTGTTAAGATTATGACCTAATTCGTAAGTAATAGCAGTGTGCTTGACTACAACACTACGAGAAAGGGTGATATTCACTATTCAAGGTTAAATCTAACTTTGGCACAGAAAGGGGTGAATTATGGTGCCACAACATTCTTTGGTCACTTACCAAGTAGCATCAAAATTCTGACAGATAGCCACCTAGTATTTAAAGACATTAATGCAACACTTTTCATGACAGTAATAGAATTAATAAGTAAGTTTATCTTAATTGTTAATTTAAAAAATTAAAACATCTTAATCATCAGTATATTTTCTATGTAACTTAAGTGACTGAATATGACTGGAAGAAAAAGTAATTTAGACAAATTCTACAATTTCAATAGACTTACTTTGAACATTTCAATGCCAAAGAATGCTGCTTAGTGGAAATGATGTTATAACATGACAAAACTTCCATTCTCTTACCTCTTCAAAATAGAAGCTGTATGGACTGTAAGTATCAGAATCCGTTTCAAAGGCGCAGTATGTGTACGATGATGAGCGCACATATCCAGGCCTTGCTTTGACACAACTGCAGTCATCCAAACTGCCATCCGACCTTCGCCGAGGACTGTTACACCTCCTTGCAGATTTCTTACTGCAGGATTCAGGTGATGATGACCTCCCCCTATTCATGTGCTCATATATGAAGTCATTATTGGCCTAAAATAGAACAAAAATGATTACTGTAAGGTTAAGTGAGATACCTCTAAGTTACAATTAAATAAACATGTAAAATAATAAACTTTAATGTACTATTAGCCCCTATTAATATTTCATATTGTGAAACGAAGCAAATATTTTCACTCCTTTATTTGTGTGAAGATGGAGAAAGACAGAACATGGAACAGAATGGGGGAAACATTTGAGTTAATTTACACTATTAAGTGGAAAAACCTGGTCTGTCAGTCAGAGGTGGAATATAAATGTCAACAAAAAGACATCTTACCTGTTGTGTTTGAGTAACTATTCTTCCATCTGCCATTTCTACGGATTCATATCCACTGTCTTCCGAAGCAGATTTTCTCTTTGGCATTTCACACCCAGCATCCCTCATGCTCGCTGTTCTCTGAGGTTTGTCTGGAGTTAGACCCAGCCGCACTTCACCTAAAACAGGGGCTATCACTGCCAAATCAGGGCAACTCCATTTCTCTTATTACTTACACTAACATGCAGTACTCTCATTTTTTCATACATCATCAGTAACAGATACAAATGTTGCATGATTATTAACTGATACAAAAATTATTTTCATTACTACAGTTTTTTTTTTATCTGGCAATAAGATAGGTAATATAAATCAGCTATCAACCTGAAGTTGGTTTTCACTATACTGGTCATGGTCCTAGTGGATGTGGCATGTCCATATCTTCCTCTGACTGAACTGGCATTTATAGTTTATTATATGATATCAACTTTTTAACTTTTGTTCAGACTGTGGTGCAGCTTGGCATTTTTAACATTAAAAATAAATGCCAATGATGACAGAAGTGATAAGGTGATAAATTATAATATTGTCTGCACTTCTCATGTGTACCATGCATACTTTATTTTCAGTAAAACAAAAAACATCCCTTAAAATTTCTCACTGATATGTGTAAAATGCTGAATAAAGATTCAATAATGGAAAGTCCAGGTTGGAATTAATAATATAGTGAGGACAGTTTACAACTCACCGAAAAGACGTAGCGACAAGCTGCGACAGGCACATACAAAAGACACACACATACAACACATTCAGCTGTCGGCCATGGCCTTCTTCAGAAAATAGAGCACTCACGCAATCACACAGGCACACGCCTGTGTGATTGCGTGAGTGCTCTATTTTCTGAAGAAGGCCATGGCCGACAGCTGAATGTGTTGTATGTGTGTGTCTTTTGTATGTGCCTGTCGCAGCTTGTCGCCACGTCTTTGCGGTGAGTTGTAAACTGTCCTCACTATATTATGAATAAAGATTCAACTAGAGCTGATGGTTTAGATTTCTTGACCACTGTGATAAAAGTCTTATCTACCAGTGCCCATATTTGCCAACATAGTTATTCTACAACAAAGAAATTTCTTTCATCAACTTTCTCTTCCAGATGTGAACATATTTTGTTAGCACCCACCTACATAGAAATACAGGATCATCAAAATAAAATAAGAGAAATTAGATTGAAAAGGAAATGGTGTTCCTTTTTCCTGCGAGCTATTAGAGAATGAAACTGTAGAGAAGTATCATAAAAGCAGTGTTCAATGAATCCTCTCCCATGCACTTCAGTGTGACTTGCAGAGTATTTATGTAGATGTAGCATACAAAATTAATAGCAACAATAACAATGGTCAAATAGAAATAACTGCCATTTCTTCAACTTTCTCATTGTTACTGTGTGACATACTACTGACATCAGCACAGTCACGCTGATCCTTCAAACAGACAACTAGCCAATCCAAATATGCAGTTCCCAAACACTCCTCAGGCCATTATCTCCCCAGGAACCAGTGAGACAGCAAGAACTATTTTACATTCTAAGTAAACACCAATCCTCAATAAAAGATTTATGCACAGTGTGCTGGTATCCAACTCTCACTCACCGAGGTTAGCATATAGGGTGTCCTGTGGAGATGGTCGTGTTAAAGCCACAGCAGGTGGAGGTAACTTCTGCTGTCTCAGCAGCTCTGCTGACCTAGGTGGTGGTGGCCTGACTGGTTTGTTGGCTGTTGCATCTGAATTTCTTCCGTGCTGGCTACGTGGCGGAGGTGGAGGTCGTATTGGTCTTCCTACAACACAAATACAATTTTCTTTTTTTCATACAAACATAATACAACTGTACATTTTCAGCAACATACTCACTCCATCAATGTAATTTCAATAAGTACAGTCCAAAGAGATAATGTGCACTCTACTTTGTAAAAAGTAGTCATAAAAATTCTTATTTTCATTATACACATGGTGTGGCAAAATAAGTGCCCCAACTTTTAGCCTGCATAAAACATAGCTATTTTTAAATGCAAACCTACAGACTGGTAGTGACAATGTTCTGGTAGAATACCAATACTGCAGGAGTAAATGGAACAAATCACCAAGAAGCATAGGCTTTCAGCCATCACAAAAAAGAAATAAAACTTGCTGACTTTTGGAGTAAATGACCACATTATCATATGGATGTTAATCCCTAATCTTTCTTTTACATACAGAGTATGAGGTACCAGAGGAATAAAGAGCTTGGCCTACACCTGAGATGAAGATGCATACATTTCCAGAGAGAAGTATTTGAAAAGATAGCACACCTTAGCATGAAGTTGCTTAAAATGATAAGGTTGGTCTACCAAGGGTGTCATTTGAAGTGTAGCATGGCTCTTCATATAGCCACTGCTATGTCTTTGGACCACCATGGCACTGGTCAATGCCAAGGGGGTTCTGTGGAAAAGGGAAGTTCCAGTATGGATGGTCATATTTGAAACACCTTTTGCGCTATCTATACTAACCAACTAAGAGACAGTGAACATAGCAATAGAGTTATACAAAGACCAGTTGGCTCTTTGAAGAGCTTGATATGGTAGTTTATCTCTGTTGGTGGTATGGAATGACAGGATCACAGCAGATAGTGGCCACTGTCACAAATTTCAGTGTGTGGTGACCAATATAATGAATCCATATTATTAGGGGGCAGAAATCACTAGATTGAAAATTGAAAAGGTGCCTTGAGCAGCACTCAAGTGGTAAGAAAACAATCATCAATGAGGCTGCTTAGTTCTATAAGCAGCTGGTCAATTATAAGGCCCCTAATAGTACCCTACAGGGATAGTAGTGCACTGAAGTCCCCAAGTAGGATAAGGGGTGAGGAAGGGGGAGTGGAGTTTTTGAGGTCAATTCAACACTAGTAAGATGTCCACCTGGAGTATGTTAGCTAGTTTTGAGTCAACATAACTCCATGGAAATCAGTCAACTTTGGTCAGCTCACACATTGTGTCTGGCCACCTCAGCTATCTAACACAGAACGTTGCACTGTAGACATTGTGAAGTGATTGTTGTGTTGGGTGTTTTATGTTGTCACAATGTAAGCCCTGATAATGGTTTCTCAAATTTTTGATTTTCTGAGGTTAATACAGAATTATAAAAACATGTACCTAATAATGGAAAGTCCAGGTTGGAATTAATAATATAGCAAATAGTGTAAAAAGATAATAGTGGAAACTCTTTTCAATATAGTGCAACAACAATTGCAGCATACCCTGGTGGTGTGAAATGTACACTAACTGTTTCATGTATGTAAACGGTGTGAAATGTACACTGTTTCATGTATGTAAAAAGATAGACTGTAGTCGCTTTGTAAGATAGTTCCAGTTTATTATGTGCTGAAATGGCTGGTAGAGGCATTATTTCTGCCATATATGGGTGCAATAATTACTGACAACAAACTGATCGAAAGTCTTTTACAGATTCCCGAGGAATAAAGAAATGTATGTATGTATAAATCTAAATTAGAGGCCAGTGTCTGTCAGTGACTTAATTTTATTTCGTTAATGTGAGAATGGTGTTACCTGTAGCTTAGTTTTTGTAATTTTTAGATGTAAACAGTAGGACATTCGAAGCAGAAGAACAGATCTGGATGAAATATTTTTAAAAAAAGTGGACCGGTCCAATTAAATAAAACTCATGTAATATACTCAGATCATTTTGTAGAGAAGGGCTTTAGAAACAAAAATTGACTTAGTCAGGGGTAAAAAGTATTGTTTGTAAAGCAGTAAGATAGCTCAATTTTAAAACTTGTTAAACACTGTCATGTTATTGCTGTTGCATATAACTTTTTACTCCTCATTTCAGTAGGCTATATGGCCAGGCTCTATGCCTTCAGTGTTGCCTAATGCAAAGGAAAGTAGTTTCAGAGCAAGCTAAAAGAAAAGAGAGACAGATGAGAAAATGTAGCCACAGGAATCTTTCAACATTCTGGCAGAAGTTGACACTAATGTCTGGTCTAAAGTTAGAAAAACTGTGAAAAAAGTTTTCCATTAGTTGCTAGGTGTCGAGTACAACAGAAAACTGTGTGGAGTCAGAGAGGAGTCATTCGTACTTTAAGAACTGTGTTGTGTAATTTAAAACGAAGTGCAACAGTGATAAAAAGTAGGCCTAATGCCTTTAGTTAGAAATAAATCGGTCCATAAGCTGATCAGTTTGTGTGCTGTTGTAGAGGGTGCCAGCGAAAATTGTTTCCTATTATTGGCCAACAAATATTTTCCAGTGCTGATCAAAGCACATGTAAATAAAATAAATAACTTTTCTGCAACACAATCTTCAAAAAAGAATGTGAAGTTGCAAAAAATTATGCATATGTAGTAAATAATTTTTATAATACGTATTGTGTCTTACAGTTTGCTGACAAACAATTTCTTTCTATTCCACAGCTAAAATATTTCCTTTATGCCAAAATATCCAAGTTATAATTCAATAAATGCCTCACTACACCCTTTATTTTAAGTATGAAAGCCAAATAAAGTAATATAAAGCTATATTTTATATAAGATACACACGGTAGCAGATAACTTGCAGACGATGAAATTGTAGTTAACATTGCGAACCGCTAGATGGCAGCGCTGTCTCGTACAGAACTAATGCATGCTGGCGTAAGTTTCCACTATTATATTTATATGCTATTTGAATATAGTAATAAGGACAGTTTACAACTCACCGCAAAGATGTGGCAATGAGCTGCGACAGGCACATACATAAGACACACAGACTACAACACTTTCAGCTACTGGCCATGGCCTTCTTCAGAAAATAGAATGTTCATGCACACAGGCACACAACACAATCATACAACCATCATCTCCAGCTGCCGCACTTTGGCAGCAGCAGCAGCAGCAACAGCCGGAGGTGACGGTTGTCTGACCGTGTTGTGTGCCTGTATGATTGCATGAATGATTTATTTTTTTAAGAAGGCCATGGCTGATAGCTGAAAGTGTTGTATGTGTGAGTGTCTTTTGTACGTGCCTGTTACAGCTTGTCCTTATTACTATATTATTAAAACAAGACGTACCATTATTCAATGCCACTTGGAGCAGTATGTGAGCGGAAGCGTAGCATTAGAACTGTGTGATGCAAATGTGCTAAGTGCTGATGGGAGGAGTTGCTTCCTCCAATCACCCCTACCCCCTAATTTATCCTTCTTGTGACCACACTACACAGATCCCTCCCTATACCCTCTTGGGGTCAGCACAGTTCCAACAGAATGCCCAATAATCATGGGGCCTCAGAGAGTTGTCATCAGTGAAGTGGATTTCTTGGAGAGCAATGCACAGTAGGATGCAATGAGGAGTGCAAGTTCTTCTACTCCTCCTCCTGCTTCCTCTTTCACCTCCTCTTCTTTTCTTTGGTTCATGGTCCCTCCCCTTCGGAACTTTTGCAAAATTTAGAAAAAGGTAATCATAATTAGTTAAATTGAAAAGTGGCAGGAAATATTAGAATAAAATCCACAGTTTTAGGTGATTGGCCAACATCAGAGCTTCACTACCTATGATACTTCCTTTAGATTCCTCTTACAACAGGAATGGAAAAACCACAAGGCAATTCTAATTGTTGAACACACAGACAATCAGTAAATTAATAACCGGCAGAATATTTCAATAATGATATCCTGCTTGGGGCATCTTTGAAACACACACTTCTCAGATATCTTGACAATTAGATCTTGAGGTCCGTTAAAGATGATATTGATTTGTGTGAGGCTTTTAGTTGTTTAGCACTGCCCTTGCAGTTGTGATGTAGCGTAACACCATGAAATTGCTTCCTGACTATTAGACTAAATAAGGGGCATAATTCAATCTTCATTTGTAGCAATTCTTGATGAAGAATCCTAATACCCATCTGATTTGTGTAACAGTGTCATCATTATTACCTTGTACCATGTAGTTTGAGATCTTAAAATTCTGGCTACCACTGGTCCGTCTGCCACTGCTAAATCTGCTCACCCCCTTATTTTCTCTCCCCTTCCTCTAATCTCTGTATCTCTGGTCAACATCTAGCACTGGAAAGAACATGTTGGAATTCATCAACTTAATGAAGATGGTTTGCAACTCACTGCAAAGACAATCATCAAATCCCAGATAGGCAAATGAGTTGTGTATGTATGTGTGTAAGACAAAGATGAAGTCTGTGGCCGAAAGCTAAGCTGTGTGTGTACGAGTGTCTTTTTTTTTTTTTTTTTTTTTTTTTTTTATGCCTGTCTGTTGCTCAACAATCGTCTATGCAATGAATTGCAAACTATCATCATTATATTGTTGAATATCTCTTATCAGCACTAGAAATGTTTTATAGCTTTATTTTCATCATTAATCTTTTACTGTAAGTACTTTTACTGCAGTTTAAGAATGGATGAATACACACTGTTCTTGTAACGAAAACATCACCATTTTAAGGATCAGTAGCAGTCCTAACTCTCTTTCTGCTGCTGCTGCTGCTGCTGCTTCTTGAGTTTTATGTGTCATACTGTGCTATCATCTCTAATCACACATTCACAATGAATGTTTTTTGATACTTTGAGGGAAAAAGAAAATAATAATAGTTTAAATGATTCTCGTTCAAGCTGTCTTGCAACAGTAATAAGGTTGACTTGCTGCTTACCAAATACAATGTACAAATTCACTGCATATCTTGCTTACCTGTTGGTGAATGATTTGGACTATCTGCCTCCACTGAGCTTGAAGAATCTGTTGCCAAAATCTCAGAATCCTGAAACAAAAATTATTTTCCCTGGTTATAGTTTGTGTGTGTGTGTGTGTGTGTGTGTGTGTGTGTGTGTTGGGGGGAGGGGGATAAGGGGGATTTTAAAGTCTATACAATGACAAATTTTAATAAGGAAGTAAGGGGGTCTTAAATAAAGGCTGTAACATTGGTTTCTGAAAACAGAGTTACACTCACTGTAGATGCCAAATTATCTGTAGAGGCTGAAAGTGAAACCATGCTGGCCGACATCTGTGGTGATTGCGGCTGTGATTGTGACTGTAGCTGTGGCTGAGGCTGTGGTTGTGGTGCTGGGGAGCGCACCACTTCAACTGCTGCACCATCAAGTGAGAATGGATGAACTATCTCAAGACGAGGCCGCAAGTGTGGGCGAGCTTTAACTCTCGCTTCACTATCTTCTGCTTCTGTGGGAATAATTACAGCGAGAGATTCACCCGCAACAGCAGGCTTGCTGTCTCCATCCTTGTTTTGGTGGTGACTGGAGCTCAGACGGAGGAATTTCCGTAAGGAGAAGCGACCCTTTTTCTTATCTGCTGCACTCACAGGAGCTTGAACCTGTGAGCCTACAGATGCAGCAGAGGTCTCAGTAACAGACTCAGTGACTGAGCAAGGTGGTGTGATGTCATCTGATAAGGCTTCTCTTGAAGTCCCTTTCACCTCCTGCTGAAACACAAAATGGAACAATGCATTTCAGATCAAAAAGTCACAGTTAAAATGTCAATAAAATGATAATAGCTAGCAACTTGCATTAAAGATGATTGGTGAGCCATAGGCAGGTGCATACAAAAGAAATCACATTCACACAACTCTAAATTTTTCACCACAGCCTACATCCAAAAATACAGTACACAAAAATTCACACAATCACTCTGGCACAACTCATGCACAAGTAACCATCACTCGACCACTAGGGCCAAACTTGCACCTTAACATTCAGTGGTGGAGGGGGTAGTGTAAAGGCACTGATAGGTGGCAATGTGAGATGGTGCTTGAGATGTAGTAAAGGGAAGGGAACAGAGACATTAGAAAGAGCAGTCCTTGTTCACTTTTAATGCCTTGGTTAGGCTGTAGCAGCTGGAGATGACAGGTATCTTTGGACGTGTTGTAGCTGAACAATTATGTGGATGTTTGTATCCTCTATTACAGATGTAGTCTGTGACTGAAAATTTAAAGTTGGGTTAATGTGATTGTCTTTTTGGGTCATTTGTAGGAGGCAATTCCATCTACCAGCTTTGATACTTGATGATGGCTTGTCGTGTTGCGACATCATTGTTGAACGATAATTTGGAATGGTATGTGTTTACAGCTGGTGTGTGTAGGCAAGTGATGGTGTGCTCTTGTGGTGGATGTTAAATGGTTTGCAGTTGTTTTTGGTTGTAATATATATATGGTAAGCGACATTCTTCATATTCGTGTGGTTTGGTTGCATCTTTTAAGGTTGTTTTCTGTTTTGTGTGTGTGTGTGTGTGTGTGTGTGTGTGTGTGTGTGTGTGTTTTTTACTATGTGTTTCAATAGTGTTATGCTTCCAGTTTACTTCACTTTTCTATATTTTCTGTATTTTATTTTTCTATTTTTGTTAGAATTAAACTTACTCATCATATCCAACCTTTCTCACTGTGTGATGCACTGGGGAGGGACTACGTTGGCCACGATAAAATTCCTTCCCCTGCTTGGTGTCATAGCAGATTGTGTTGGGTGTACTGAATGTCGGCAACCAATGAAGCTAATGATAGTCGTAGTGAGAGAAGGTGGTGGTGGTTACATGCATATAAGTCCACATTAGTGTTTTGTATGCTGGGGGGGGGGGTGGGGGGTGGGGGGAGTTGAATTGGTATCGCTGACCTCATTTGGGATGTATTAAAGGTCAATTGAAGTATTTAATACCATTAAATGTTAATAGGATTTGGGCGAGTGTTGATTGATATCATTTTCATGATTTTAGGTGTAGTATAGGTTAATTGAGGTACTCTATATTGTTTTTATGCTACTGGTTTTGTAAAAGATGTTGATTGGTGTCTCTGCCTTCATCTGGGGTGTCATAGATCAGTTTAACTGTTCGTTTCTATGTATAGTCTTTTTATCCTTTTCGATTTTTATTTTGTGTATTTTGTGAGTTTTTTAAAATTATATTTTTGTGTTCGTTTGGTTAGCTTTTTATCAATTTTCCTGCTTAGAATAGCCCCATGCAGAAACCCGACATTCCTGTGCTTGTTCCGTTAGTGTCATTTTATTGGTTTTACGTTAATTTTCGAGTATTTATATGTGTGTTTGTTGGTGTTTTTTGCGACTGCTTTGGTCGCCATATTGGCTATAGGTATATACATCATTGTCACCATGTTAGTGACATCATGGGTCAAAGCGGACAGGTGGAACTGCGTCCTAAAATTATGGAGTCTTTTCTATGTGCCTATTTGAGGGTCAATGAGTTACTATCTACTCTCAAATAAATGACATTCAAAAATATAAATAAATAGAGTAAAATATTGTTACAGAATTTGAATAAAATCCATAGCATTATTCTTCAGAAAGGCTGAATTATTGAAAGCTTATGACTGTACCAACATATTTTTTTTTTCATTCAATTAATTTGAAACCATATGAACCTGAAGTGTATCTAACAAAAACAACAGAATGTACTAAGTCTATATATTTAACATAGACATTTTTAACAGAGAGAGAATATTTTATGACATACAGTGCTTGTATCTCCAATTTGCCCCTGTTGGTTGTGGTGGTGATGTTGAGATTCTGTGCTATTGCTGCTGCTGCTACTACTATTGCTGCTAATGCTCACGGAGCTGGAAGGTGGTCGTGGTGCCTGTCTTTTGTGCGGACTGCGGCCATCTGCTACCATTGCACACATAAGTGATGGAGCCACAGCAGTTACGTGTGTGACAGGTTCCTCCACAGGTTGCGCCTGGAGAGTTTGTTCCTGTGATTGCAGAAGCTGTTGAGGCTGTTGCTGCTGTGGTGGCAGATGGGCCTGCTGCTGCTGCAGTTTTGGCTGTGGCTGTGGCTGTTGCTCCTGTTGTTCTTCGTGCTGTTGTTGATGCTGTACATGTTTCTGTTGTTGGAATGTTACTGGCTGTGGCGCTTGTTGCTGCTGTTGCACCTGTGTCTGCTCAGCCTGTAAAAAACACATGGAACATAAATCTTTCATTACCTAGCCACTCTCTTTTCCCAGAATACTGTAGTACTTGATATCAACTATATACAGTAATTTTCTCCACATTCCATTCCAATTATTTCTTCTTCAAATGTACATGTGTTGAACAATAATGTTGTTGGTATTATCTCGAGTTCAAATACTGGTTGGATGCACCTCCTGAGGTTGGTCTATAATGTGTAAGCACCCTCATTTCTGAATCACTAGCACAACCTACATCCATTTGAATCTACTTACTGAATTGAAGCCTCCCTCAACAGGTTGTACGCACAATAATCACTTTCATTATCAAATGCAGAGTATACAGAGGGTTTATGAAGAATTACTTATTGCAACATAAACATTTGTCAAATACACATTTCCAGAATGACACTTGCACTCTGCAGTGTAGTGTGCACTGATATGAAATTTTCTGGCGGATTAAAATTGTGTGCTGGCCCAGGATTTGAACACGAGACCTTCGCCTTTTGTGGGCCAGAACTCTACTGACTTGAGCTCTCCTGGCATGCTTTATTAAATATTTGTTTGTGTTGAGGTATACTGTAATGTGGAGTAACATAATCCAATACTTAAATGCCATATACTAAATATATTACCAAACTGACAATTTCTTGCTGTGGTTAAATTTTACTTATGATGTTTGTGGCCTTGTGTGTTGATGTTGACAATGGATGAAAATGATGGGAGTTGCGTTACATCAATAGTCAATCATGTGATGGTATGTGATATCTAATGACATTTGCTGTGTTGTTATGCAGAATAAACATATTCATTTTGTTGTTTGACATTCAGTGTTTCGTTTTGTCACAGTATGGCACAAGAAGTAAGGCTGACAATGAAATGTTCCTTTTACAAAGATAATTTGTGTGTGTGTGTGTGTGTGTGTGTGTGTGTGTGTGTGGCAGGCGTCTGTTCTTTCGGACATGTCTGAAAGAACAAACGCCACTTATACGTAACTTATATAAATGCTGATGATGGGCAACCACCCCCTTTCTTCAATCTGGAAGCACTCCTAGGCCCTTACTCTTGCAGGAAATAGTTTACAATGACTACGAATTTGAGTTCTAACGGGCAGGTGTAAAGTTGAGAATTTGTATCTGATAGGAGGCGTACTTGAGTAATTCTGTGCAGATGTGGTGATTGCTGTGTCCCCCGTGGTGTAGTAGAGGTCACCACAACTGTCTACAAATCAGGAGACCTGGGTTCGAGTCCCAGCTGGGTACACATTTTCAACTTTGCACATTTGCCATTTGCAGTTAATGCCATACATTCTGAGAATATGCATCATTTATTTATTGACTGGACAAGGAGACATACAAGAACCTGTCAACCATAGAGCAGGTGCAGCCATACTCATTTACTTCAATGTCAACACAAAGGATTAATTCCATTTCGTGTAAATTAATTCCATTTCATGTAAAAATTTACTTGAGTCATAGAATGAAGGGCATAATCCTTTCGATTGACCATGAAGTGAACAATTAATGCTGTTCCTGCTACATTGTTGACAGATTCTTCTTTGTACTCTTGTCCAGTCAGTAAATTAATGATCAATCTAAACAAAACATTTCATTGTCATTAGCTCACTACACTGCTGGTGTCCTACATAAAACTTAACCATGTTGTGATTCATTGGAACACAATGAACATTCTTTTACATCCTTTTGTTTCTTATAATTACTTTTTCATGTAACAATTAACACTGCTTGATTCTAATTGGCTGCCTGCATCTGCTTCATCATTGGTCACTCATTTCCAGTTCTCATCCACTACCTATATCAATATACTAGGCCACCAACATGTGTAATCCTTGCTGCCAATGTAATCTATGTGTTAACCTGTGAGAACTCATGCCTTTAAAAGTTACTTGATCGATCAGATGTATAGCATTTTTCTGCCAGTCGAACAACAGTTTGCAATGTACTTAATATGTCTAAATAAGTATTTCTAGTGGGAAAAATATGTATAAAAATAAAGATTGTTTGATTTACTCAAAGCAGAGGTTCGCCGATAGACACAAAAAAACACAAATAAAAACACACACAAACATTCAAGCTTTCACAACCATTGGTCGCTTCTTCAGGAAAAGAGGAAGGAAGGAGAGGAGAGGAGAAAGGGATTTGGGTTTTAAGAAAGTGGAAAAGGCATCATTCCAATCCCAGGAGTGGAAGGACTTACCTTAAGGGAAAAAAAGAAAGGTAAACAAATACACACACACACACACACACACACACACACACACACACACACACACAAGTCTGCCTACCTAGACACACATATTTGACTATTTACAATTGGTAAAATGCCGGTTGTTTTAAAATGACAGTGAGCAAAATGCTCACACGCAAGTGCTCGTGGTTAATAATTACAGATACGACTTACAAATTATGGGGACAGCTGTTGCAAAATGCATTTAGTTTAAAAATTGCTTCTGTATTTCAGTTACCCAAATGTATTTTATTTGTGATATATAATCAAATTAACACTACCACTAGAGTTTGTAAGTTTGGAGAAGGCATTAGTCATAATTGGTTAAACACTACATTCAAAATCCCTTACAGCAAAAGTTACTCATCATTAATTTCATTATTACTCATGTGCAATGCAATGGATGATACAATTCATCTGTGGCAAAGTGTGTACTCAAGGGTCAATTGAAATCTGGGATATCACCCGTCAGCTTTGAACAACAACTTCATATCTGAGTTAAAGAAAATAGTTTGTTTAGAAGCAGAACACAGATTAAGATTTTGTTTTTAAAAGTGAACTGTATCTTAACTCTGATATGAGGAAATAGGTTGACAAAGAGGTCCCCCCCCCCCTCTCAAGTGAGCACCAAAGGCGCGAATTTTTTGACCGAGACCTGTGATCGATGGTACATTCTGTTGTGGGAATCTGTAATTTACATCGATAATCACAGATTATTTATTATCTAAAATACATACGTAGTATTACGATTTTACCCTGTAGGTTTATATTCATTGATAGTACTTGTTATGATAATTTATATATCTAAGTAGTGTATCTCGTCAGGCTGAGATATGACATCATTGGTCAAACCTGGCACGTTGTATCCCTGTCTGCAGTTACATTGTATACAATACTCATTATGTAAATCCACAATTAATCCAAATTAATGTTACATACCTGTTTTTGCCCTCTAAGTGGTGACTGCTGCACAAACAAACTGCTTGGCTTTTGAGGTAGTCGGGGCTTGGCCCCATGAAGAAAGGATGGACGAGGTGCAGCAATTGCAACAGCTGGAGAAAGAGGTGGTTCCTCCTCAGGATCTTCAGCGCGACCATCGGGCTGCTCACGTTCCTGATCTGGGATGCTGCAAGTGCTTGTATTGGAAGTAACTTCCACTTCTGAAACCTTCTTTATTTCAACTGTTACAGGCTTATCTTTAATATTAACTGCTTCATTTGCATTCACTACCTTTCGATGATCCTGAGTAGGACGAGTCATTTCGCGTCCTCTCATAGCGAATAGGTTCTTTCCAATACTAGATTTATATATATCTGAACTTGGTTTTGATACAACATCCTCCATTTTTTGGAATGTTTTTTCCGATGACTGTAGACTTTTGTATGATTCTATTGCCAATGATTTCTCTTTTGTGGAAGGTAGTTCTGTTGATTTACCCTTCCATTCACATTTTAGTAGAGTGCTGCTAATCTCATGAGCTCTGGTTGAAAATAAGCTTGAACTTGTTGTGTATTTGTATGGAGATCCATTCAATTTCATGGGCAGATCACTAGACTTTTTGGGAAATTTTGTTTCTGTTGTAATACATTTACTAATTTCAGAGGTATTTTGTTTGTTCATCTCCTTCTTGGTCTTCATTAAAGGATTTTCATCTGTGTGAATTTCTACAGTTGGAGGTTTCTCCATATTCTTTTCTGTTACAGTTTCTGTTACTGGTGACACTACTTCTACATCATTATTCATCTCTTTGTTTGGTACATCAATTTCAGAATTACCATTAACAGTCACTTCGTGTGTGACAGGAACATTATCTGTGTTAATAGTGACCTCATCTATTGCTGGTGTGCAATTATTAACAATATCTGGCTTGTTTTCAGTGCTGACAGAAGTAGCCAAAGTTTCTGTACATGCTAACTGATCATCAATATTAACTACTGGCTCAGCAGGTGATTCATTGATAGGTTCAGAATGAAGAGAGTTTTCTTCCACACCCGCAGAAGGGATTTCTTTTTCATGAATTTTTAAATCTGAGCTCTTTTCACTTTCACTAACAGATATTCCAGTAATAGCACTCTTTGAAAAACTCTCTTTTTCCGTTTTGCTAGTAATGGACACACTTTGTTCTGTGCTCGTGGTTCTGCCCTTCAAAACTGGTATTCTACTGCTAGCTGGTATAGCAATGTTTTCATATGGCTTTTCCTGATCTTCAGTTTCATTCCTGCAAAGATACACAATAAACAGTTGCTTGCTACTATTTAAAACTTAATGCAATTCCACATCCAACTAGATCTAAAAACTTATTTTATAATGTTTTAAATGATTGAGTAAAAAATAAATTTCCATACAAGCAACAGATTTCTTGAATCTACAACAGAAGAATCAAATTTATCTGTCTGTTGGACATGAACTCAATATTAAATATAATCAGGATGTAAAAGGCTATTAAGATTTTAAAAATTGATCACTTAAACTTGCAATAAAAAATCAGTAGTTTAGAAATAGTATCTACATCTAGAATAGATAATGAAATATGTTATCATGATAAATAATGAAAGTCAGTGCCTCATTTCCTCAGGCTGCAATGTGTCACAATTGTAATAACACTGATAAAATGTTCTAAAATAAAAATAAAAATTGTTAATGGTCAACTGAAAGAGTATCTTTCCAGTAGAGTTTGCATTTTCACTGGCAAAAACAAACTGCTGGGCTGTAAAATTTTTCCAAACTGATACTCACTAAATCTAATAAAAGGAGTAGCACAAAAAGGATCAACTGAAGCACAGAATACCGTCTGTCCTATTCAACCTCTGATCGCAGCGTGTTGTACTACTCGAAACTGATCATTTGCAATAGGGATTTTTCTTTTGATATGAATGTGTCATTACTTTTTACGACACAAACTGATCAACTTACATTCAGAAAAGTAGAAAGCTTATGTTTTTACGTCCTATCAATAGCACAGTCATTAGAGAGAGCTGATGCTCAGATTTTTGCATGATGTTGGGGATGGAAATCAGCCGTGCCCTTTCAAAGGAACAATCCTGACATTAGGTCAGTTGAAACACGCGATTCCACCAAACGGCTTTGACCCCTGACATTGGTTTGTGTTGTGACATCATTGTAATGTGGTAATTCGAGTTGTCTATGTTTACAGATGGTGTATTTAGGCATGTGCTGGTGCACTCTTGTGGTGGAAGTTCAATGGTTCACAGTAGTGTTTAGTTGTACTGTCAGTACAATGTGTCATACGTGGTGTTCATGTGGTGTGGCTGCTTCTACTTTTTGGAAGGGAGTTTGATAATGGTTTTTCTGTCGTGTGTTTTAGTAGTGTGATGTTTTTCTGGATTAATTCACCTTTTTACAATTTCATGTGTTTTATTGTTTTGTTTTTGTCAGAATGAATATGACAAGTAACTTTAATTATTTCTGGCTGTTGTCATGGGGGGAGGGGGGGAGATTATGTTGGCCACAATAAAATTTCTTTGGCTACTTGGTGTTATAGATGATTGTGCTCGGTGTAAAGGTGTCAGCAAGCAATGAAGGAATCATGGCGAGAGTGAGTGAGTAGGGGTTTATGTGCCATGTCTGTGTGTTGTTTTATTATTATTATTATTATTATTATTATTTACCTCCATTTGTGATGCACATGAGTGTGTGCTTTAGCCTACTTCAGTGTGATACCAAAAATGTCCTAGTGTAAGTTTCTAGTTATTAATCAATTAATTTTTTTCTGTCTGTAGTGCAGTTTCTATTGGTGTTGGTGGTAGTTGAAGATATTTGCATAAGCTTCAGATGACTGTAAGGGCGATTTTCAGTGGCATTTCCATAGTGTATGTAGGTCGGCAGCATACAATATTGCATGTAGGTGATGCAAAGCCAATGAATGTGAAAAGTGAGAAACTGGGTGTGGTGACAGACTAACATGTAGCATGGCTCAAGGTCTAGGTTAGCTTGGGAGGCAACAGATTGGTTGTGAGTTGGCGAAGCCATTAAAAGTGGAAATAGAAATGTTTGTTGTGGTGACAGACTTATTTATATCATATGCTGAAGTCTAGGTTAGGTTCAAAGGCAAAAGTTTGGTCTGAGTTGGCAAAAGTGATAAATGTGAAAATACAAAAGTGTTTGTGGTGAAGAAAATTATGTTATAATGGAACATTTGAAATGATTGGTTTGATACTGTTTCTTTGCCGTTTGTTGCTTGAGGTGGGGGGGGGGGGGGGGTTTGAAATGCTATGTTTGTCTTGATTTGAGGTGCATTATAGCTCATTTTAGTATTCGATTTTAACCCAGGTAGCGCTGACATACTTCCAGAAGGATGAGGGCGGCGGATTACTTTTTTATTCTTGTCAGCAAGAAATTGAGCACATTGTCACATTTTATTTCTTTGAATATCCTGCTCCCATTTCAGATCAATTTTAACTTGTATGATACAGCTGCAAAGTTGAGGTTCCTACAGAAGATATTTAAGACTTCCTCAAAGTTGGGTTTAGATTTCTTGAATTTTCTTCAATTTTGGAGACATTTATATGTATACATTTCATCTTAAATGTTGTTTTAATAATAATGATTCATGAGATTAAAATTATAGACAATTCATTGCAACGTCATTCCAAATAGAAGGGCAGTATTGCAAAACTAATGGTGTGATTGTGATAAAAAAATCACTTATAACGATCTTGTGCAGTCATATGAAGGTAATTACATGTGTTTAAGAAAAACTGAACCAAATATAATTCCGCGCTATCTGGGTTAATTTTTATCGGATTTGGGTCGGGTTCGATTGATATATTGTTCTTCATTTTAGGTGTAGAATACATTAACTGAAATCTTCAGTATTAATTTATGCTACTGATTTTGTGTAAGCGTGCTGATTGATATCGCTGTCTTCAATTGTGGTCTCTATACGATTCCATCAGTTTTTTTAGTCATTTTCAGTTGACTTTTTGTCTTTCTTGGTCACAAATTCCCCACCCCGAATCCCATAAATCATGCAGATGTCCCGCTGGTTTCATTTAACTGTTTTTCTGGCGATTTTCGAGTGCTGATATGTGTGTCGATGTTTCTCGCGATTGTTTTGGTTGCCATACTTGCTACAAGTGATATCGGAACATTTCGTCGGGATATGTATACGTGTTGATGACGTCATGGATGAAAGCAGACGGGTGGAATCTCAATTTGCTTCGAGTCATTCAGGGAAAACCGTAATGAGGATGGTCGGAGATGGATTCGAACCATCCCTCCCGACTGCGAGTCCAATGCGTTCATCCATCCACCTACCGAGCACCACGATTTAATTTCTTGAGACTCTGATCACTCGTAACGGCCATTGCTTGACAAGGCACTATAGTGAAGTTACGTTCCTTTGTGCTTAACGAAAAATTTTAATTTACGAGTTCGGTTTTGTTCAGGAATGTGTGTGTGTTTTCTAGCATGACGTCATGAGACCTTTGGTATTCCGCCCAAGACAGGAAAAGACCGTATTATGTTAAACGCAACATGGTGTTAGAAATTTCGACAAACCGCATTTCGTTGTAACATTACACACACACACACACACACACACACACACTGCCAAGGTAGGACTCGAACCTCCGGCTGGAACGGCCGGCCATTCCGCGCGACCTCAATTGTTACCACAAATAGTTGTTGGCTGCGTCGTAATACGTACGTAACTTCAGCTGAAATTTCTTATTCTACTGAACATTTTAAAAAATGAATTCGAGTTTCAAAATAAGAGAGTCACGTTTTATTTCTATAGGCCTACCTACGTAAGCTACATGAATCAGGGTTGATCTTTCGAAGCTACATGCACAAGACGAAAAACAATTGATTTTTTTAGTGCTTTCTGAAGACAATAAGAAATTGTCTTACGGCAACCTGAATTCCTCAAGGTATTTTTTGCAGTGACATGTAACAGTAGTATACATTAGGATGAGTAGGGTGGTTTTAGTTCACAAGTTTTACAACTGTGGTACTTCAGTACTAAATTCGAGATCTGTTAAATTATATTTAACAAGGACCGAAAAACATGTAGGGCACTTGGCCAAATTGTCATGATCGATGGAAGTATCCATTGTGCCCTCCTTACCAGTTGCGCGATGTAATTAACGCTCATCATCAGTATAATACATACCGTACATAATATGCAGTACCGGTAACAAAGAAGTCACCAAAACTTACTAAGCAACAAATACCTACGAAGCTGTGTTTAATTTCTAGTGGAGATGTACTGTGGAAAAATTCCAGGCACTTTCGATAGTAAACATGACGCAATAAATGTATATTAAATACATCAATTACACACGAAATCAAGCACGCCAGTTTCACCAGTAGCTGCAACACTAAAAATTTCAACTGGAAACTCACACCGTCAATAGAATACTTGCTTCGGAAAGTAGCTGACTGTAGAAATGGAAGGCTGCGTACGCACCCAAGCGATGTATCATGTGTCTACTACTTGCGTAATCCGACAGAAACGTCAAATTGCATTGGTCATTCCGTTGCCAACTGCAGTCGGTAGTTTCATAAAACCCACATGCCTATCACATTTTTACGCAGACAGCAAATAATACTTTCACTAGAATGCGGTACGCTCCGTCGAAATTAGGTAAAAATAAACCTGAACAACGTGCGTGAATAACAACCACGGTCATAAACAGTGAGAGCAGCAACAATAAATTGCGATGGCGGTACGTGTATTGTTCAGCAGCCTGCAGGCGTGGCGGCGAGATGGCGCGGCGGTCGGCGCTCACCTGTCGGGGCCGGTGGCGCCGCCAAAGGGCGTGACGCAGACGACGAGCGGCGTGTGCTTGCGGCCTTCCGCGTCGGTGCGCGGTCGGCCGAGCGGCAGCTGCATGAGCTGCACCTTGCCAGACACCGTGTTGTAGTCCGTGTTGGAGCGCGTCAGCCGCTGCAGGGCGCGCTCCTCCTCGTCCTCCGCCTGCCAACAGACACACGTTACTCCACCTGTTTTAAGTGGCCCTTACACTGTCAATACCATTGTAGAATCTACTGATGGCTGTTCCAGACAGTAGAGATGGGAAAACTGAAACATCTGACGGTTTCGAAACAAATGAAACCGTACCAACTGTGGTTTCGAAACACTGTTTCGAAACCGTGAAATCTTCGTTCTAGAAGGGCAATATTTTTCACTATGTGGACAAGGGTACATACAAGAACCTGTCAACCATAGAGTATATATTTACTTCTTGGTCTGTATGAAACATGTTGATAAAGATTTTCTCCCGTGTTGTTGATGTTGCCAACATAGTCACACGAGGCCGCCGGTGTGGTAGGTAAAAGTTTACGCCATTAGGAACTCACAAACTGCAATACGGTACGCATATTACAGTGATGGATCATAAATGTTACTTTTTATACATACTAAATAAATTATATGGAATAAAGGGCACACTAAATAATCACAAATCATGCTATGAAATTACAAAAATAATAAGAGACAAGTTCACCACTTGTACGTCTTGACCGTTACACCACCGCCGCAATTCCTTTAACACGACAGTCGAAAAATTATAACGACAGTAGGTAACTTCGTTTTCGCTCGTAACAAACTAACTCTTTAACACGAGATTAAATATGCGATCTACCCTTGTTCGTATAAAAAAATGTCATTTCAGGCTTCATGTTGTATCTTATTTTAAAAAATGTAGTTTCACTCGTGTTTTTAATATGGTAGATAAACCTAGAATTTAAGTGGTTATTTCAATGCAAATAGTGAACGTTGTTTTATTGTTATTTTACATTTATAAAGCAGACATTATGTCATTTCGGAATACAGCAGTCTCTTGCAGTAATCATAATCTTCAGTAATCATAAGCTGAAGACTCACGAGTGTCATCTACTATGTTCAGTAAAATGAAACACCACATTTCGATACCATTAGTCTGTTCCGCCTTTCTGCATTAGTGGTTTGAAACACCGGTGTTGTGAAACCGACACGAAACCGTGAAACCGACACGAAACCGTGAAACCGACTGGAAGAAACGGTTTCAGTGTATCGACAATCGACCGCGAATGTGATCCGAAACAGAACGGAATGAAACCGCATGGTTTTGAAACCGTGAAACATGCCGGTTTTGAAACACTGAAACTGTTGTGTGTATCGAAACCTAGTTTCGAAACCATGAAACCGTAGCCAACTCTACCAGACAGCGAATGGCTATTGGACAACGTTATCGTCAAAATGTCGGTAATTTGGCAGAATCCGTGTACATCGAAGGAAACGGCATTGCCATCGATATACGAGGTACGTCCAGAAAGTATGTTCCGTTTGGTTTATATAAAACAAACGTGTATAGATACAGAAAAAATATTGATTGTACAAAAATCTACAACTGTTAATCTACTTTTCCACATAGCTGCCGAAATTTTGTAGGCACTTGTCATAGCGTGGCAAAAGGTTGTGTATGCCTTCTTCATAGAAGGTTGCCGCCTGTGTATTCAGCCATTTGGCAGCATGTTCTTTCAGCTCGTCATCATCGTTGAAATGTTGACCACCAAGGACAGATTTTTAGACGTAAGAAGAGGTGAAAGTGGCTAGGGGCGAGGCCTGGACTGTACGGATGATGATCAAACACGTCCCGGTGAAGTTGTTTGGTCACATTCGCCACATGACGTCGGGCACTATCGTGGAAACAAACACCACCTTTTGATGAAAATCCTCTTGTTACACCTAAAATTTGTCCTGTAAACACTTCAACGATGACGAGCTGAAAGAACATGCTACCACATGGCTGAATACACAGGCGGCAACCTTCTATGAAGAAGGCATACAGAAACTTGTGCCATGCTATGAGCCGTGGTGGAGTAGCCGAGCGGTGCCGGGCGCCGTGGCTCAGCGCGCCCGGTCAGAGGGCTCAACGCCCTCTGTAATAAAAAAAAGCTGAGCCAACAACACACCGAACAACAACGAACACAAACGATCAGCGTCCGCAACGAAGAGAACTACCCATAGAAAAAAAAAAAAAAAGCGGTCTAAAGCGTCTCGCTGCGGAGCGCGCGGTTGCTCGCCGTGAAGGTTCGAGTCCTCCCTGGGCATGGGTGTGTGTGTTGTCCTTAGGTTAGTTTACCTAGGTTTAAGTAGTTTGTAAGCTACGGACTGATGACCACGCAGTTTAGTGCGATAGATTTACAAACATTTGTACATTTGTCATGCTATGACAAGTGCCTACAAAATTTCGGCAGCTATGTAGAAGTAGTTTAACAGTTGTAGATTTTTGTACAATAAATATTTTTTCTGTATCTGTACACGTTTGTTTTATATAACCAAACGGAACTTACTTTCTGGACGTACCTCGTATATCGAATGTTGGATATAGTGTTTCTGAACCGTAGCGCCCTCACGTACAAAAAAAAATAAAAAATAAAAAAAATTCTTGTGTAACCTATACCTAACCTAACCTTGACTTTTTTAAAGTGATCTGTAGCGTAGCCTTAAAGTTAGGAATAGGTTAAACAAAACTTTTATTTTTTAGTACGCGCCCGAATCTCCGGCTCAAACACTACTTCGAACATTCGATATATGTCGATGGCAATGCCGTTCCCTTCGATGTACACGGATTCTACCAAATTACCAAAATCTCAGATTTGCAAATATTGGGGAGGCTCATGCCAGTTATTATTTGGCTCTTGGTCTGGTTTGGCGAACACAGTAAGAAATGCAGAAGCATAGATGGGTGACAGAACTATGAAATGTTGATAAGCAAGACTAATGAATATCACAGCTATCTGAAGTTAGGCGTTTCATTAGATGCAGGCCTTGAAGGTTACACCTATAATTTGATTATATCTGCGTAACATTTATTAATACATTGACTGTCGCGTGAGCCAATATTGGCTCGCAGTTACACGGGTTATGACGCCACGTGGCAGTCTGTATGTCAATCCAACTAAAGAAAATATATATATTTTGATAAAAAAAATTTTGCTCTTAAAGTAACAAATGTCAAAATGTTGGCTCCAGTAAATAGTCAACACTTTTTGTACCCTCGTATATATTTTCCGTTCTTTCCTAAAATTTGTCCGGAATAAATTTATTCCGTGTAATAATTGAAAATTATCTCTGGTAACTTTCCTGTGTTTCCACTACACGTGATCTTAACCATTTCCAGCCCACATTTTATTAATTTGTGAACAGAAGTATTTGCATATTTCGATTAGTAACAATTGGAATAATGTATATACTTTTAATTTTTTTTAATCTTTGGAGGGAAATATCTGATTATTTCATATGACATCCTTTTAACACACGATACCTTTTTCAAACTATTCAGTACTAATTTACATATTTTACATTAATTTATTAATGAAATTTTTTATTTTGTTTCCTTTACCTCGGTATAATATTTTCAAAGTCTTGTTGTTTGTACTCTTAGACATTAAAAAAAAGAAACATATTTTGAGAATGTGTTGTAGTTTAACGCTCCCCTGTTTCCTTGAAGAAATGGTAGTCAAGCTACGAAGACCTGCAGTTTTTCTTATAACCTTTGCTCAAATGGTTGGGTCGAGAGTAACAGATAAAGATCAATGGGCTAGAAAGGGTTTATACTCTGTTTTCTTTTGTAAGTCGCTATAATAATTTTGCTTGAAACATCATAAGGCAGGCAAACCCCTAAATACCTCCAATATCTTACAAATGAAATTCCTTTCCACTGATTTCGAACCCGTTCCAACTTCACGACACAACGAATTGTACAAAATAAATAGTTTAGCAGACGGGACAGAACTGACAGAGGTTTTGAGTTTTAGGAAAAGACTATGCAATATATGTAGTTGGCTTAATAAAATCCGATTTCAGTAGATGTGTCGATATAATGTGCAACACCACACAACTTTCAATCTTACCTACAGACAGTCAATAACATTGTGCAATATAAAATATTGCACAATATTACTAACAGTCCAGGGGCCATTATACGTCCATTAGAGACGGTGGGTAAGGAAGTGGAAATAAGCATAGTTGACGCCTATTACAAAACCGTCCTTCGCACGGCAGTTAGGATACTCATTGTGGGAGGTATAACTGGTGCAAGAATTACAAAGATGAACGTGTTTCGCCGCGGCTTGGTTTTCTAAGTGCGAAAGTGTTTGGAGTTATTCATCTACAATGGCAGATGGTAGGCTACAATTAGAGTTCGCTTTTTATGGTCGTCTCGGTCTGTCTGCCTTTTTGAGACTTTTTAGCGATTTAGTAGAGAATGTAGTGTACATACAACAACCGGTGATACTAATGCAACAGTTGCAAGGTCTAAGGAGATATGAAGGCATACTGACACGGCAACCTGTAAGCGCCCCGGCTATAATTGCGTCCGGCGTTATTAACGATACGGATCGGTGAGCCGGCCAGCTTGGATGTGATCCTTAATCTTTTTCCCTCATCTCAGTAGGTGAATATGGAGCTGGAACCCAAGTATCACCGCAGTTGCACGATTCGAAATCATTTAGAAATAAGTGTAGCTCCACTTGCGTAACATTATACGCAGACAGTTAGGTTATACAATTTTCTCAAAGTGGTGATAGGGGGGGGGGGGGAGATAATGTCAGGAAGGGCCTTCAATATACACGCCAAACTCGAAATAACCACGCCGCGCCGACCCTGCGAATGAGGGAAAAGGCAAAGAAAAAAGATATACATAGATACCCTGCAAATCACATTGAAGTGTATGGCAGAGGGTTCGTCGAACCACTTTTATGAAATTTCTCTATAGTTCCTCTCTCTAATGGCACGCGGGAAAAAGGAACATCTAAATCTGTTTTCGATCTGTTTTCTGTTATTTTACTATGATGATCATGTCTCCCAATGTATGTGGGTGCTAACAATATACGTTCGCATTCGGAAGACAAAGTTGGTGAAAGAAATTTCACAGATAGATCTCGCCTCAACAAATAACGCCTTTCTTTCAATCATTTCCACCCTAACTAGTACATCATTCCGTGACACTCTCTCCCCTATATCGCGATAATACAAAACGAGCAGCCCTTCTCTGAACTTTCTCTAAATCGTCCGTCAGTCCCACCTGGTGTGGATCCCACAACGCCCAGCAATACTCCAAAATAGGACGCTCAGGTGTAGTGTAGGCAGTTTCTTTAGTACAACTGTTGCATATTCTGTGTGTTCCGCCAATGAAACGTAGCCTTTGGTTCGCCCTCCCTACAATATCTTCTGAGTGTTCTTTCCCAATTTAAGTTGTTCGTGGTTGTTATTCCTAGGTATTTAGTTTAGCAACCAATGCTATTCTTTTGCCTGTGTCCAATATTTTATTCGTAAGTCGAACGAGCCCAACACAATATCAAACACGTTACGCGCAGAGCGCGTCAAGCGAAGTTGTATGTGCCAATCAGCTGATACCATCTCACACACGCCTCCACGTTCGCAAGCCAGTCTTACCTGTTTAAACGATACATAATTAAATTAATTATTATTATTTTTTATCAGTGACGCTTGTCGCCATGGTTCCTTTCTTGTAATATTTTATCTGTGAAAATGTTTGTATTGCTCCTCTTTCGTTTCTTCCGGCGATCCGAGAAGACGAAACCGCAAATCGAATATATGGAAAAAAAACTGAAATAAGAATCATAATGTAGAATCGTTTACCGCTTCTGCACTTTAGTCAGCTCTGGAGCCTAAACTATAAGAGCTAGGCCAGTGTACATAGTATAAATTTGCGAAACTCACAAACATCTGGAAAAAATCATTTCTCTCTTCTAAAGCGAAAAGAAAAATGTGCTTCTATTTTATATAATCCTATGATTTGCTATCCCTAGCTGAAATTTCTAATCATTTATGGCAAAAATAGATTGTCAAAAAGGAACGCCTTAAAATATATGAAAAAGCAACGAGCTATATAAACTACATAGCGAGACAATCTCTGGGTTAACAGCGCTCCTTGTAGCAGCAACCAGGAACTGTGGCAGCCATTTTTTTCAACATCTAGTGCGCCGAATGCGAAAGTTAAACCGACGCTATTTACGTGTTTTGGTTTCACATTCTACGTATCGTAGTAAGCTTCAAATGTTATTTATTAAGCTGAAATCATGCCTAGTGTATGCGCAACATATAACTGCACGAATCGCGGCAATAAGACTGTTGGAATGTCGTATTTTCCGATGATATTTTCGTTCCCTGAATATCTTCAAACAACAAAAACACCCGCAAAGAGAATTCATTTGAAGATATGTCATGTAGCCAAGCAGGAGACATGAAAACTCTTTTATTACCTATTGCAAATCATGATTTAAGTCATTCAGAGAGCAGTAAGCTTATTCAGTTTGACAATGACTATGTACCAGAATACGAAATGCTGACATTATATTCCGAAAAAGTAGTTCATTATATTTCTGGAAGCATCGTTAGAGAAGTGAGTAAAAAAAATGAAGTGTTTGGAATGTTTGGAAGTTCTCCTTACTCCTAAAAATGATAATAAAACAGGATTAATCGGATATAAAAGGTATAAAAGACAGTCTGTTAAATCCCTCTAATGATCTTGTAAAACTGTTCGAATTGGCAGAAAGGGTTCTGAGGATTCATGAAACGTCATTAGGGAAGAACAATTTTCTTTTGCGAATGTATGTAGATGAATTTAGAATGTTGGGAAACAAACCTTTGTTTACCAACTAAGAGCACTTAATGGTATCCTCGTAATTTTGGGAGGGATCTCATCACTCCAGCCTAATAAAGCTGTTATTAAAACATTACTTCAGTTGTAGACTACATCATTTATGTAAAGCCAAATCTGCGGGGGAAAGTGGTATGCAGATTAGGCAAATGTACACGAAATTAATCTATATCTATAAATGTGAATGTCTGTTCGGTGTACGTTTATCACGTCTGAACCACAAGACATAAAGAGCTAAAAATTTGTACAGTTACTAATGTATACCCGGGGAAGGCTTTAGGCACGGTTTTATGGCGATCGGATAGCTATTTATCTATCTATCTGTGTACGCTTATCACGTCAGAACGATATTTTTACAGTTACTAATTTATACCTGAGGAAGGTTTTAGGCATGGTTTTATAGCGATCTGATAGATATTTAGTAATTTGAAGAATATAACGCGAAATGCGCAACAATAATTACTCTTTGAAAATTATATTTACTCTTTGAAAATGGTTTTATTGGTTGCATTGTTGCTTGAGGGTTGATAATGGTAAAAGGGTGAAGTATATTGGGATGGAAAGTTATCGGTGTATATAAAATTCTGTGTGTGTGTGTTTGTGTTAATATTTTGCTCTGCTGCGAAAACTACAGAACGCAAACGAATGGCCTATGTGTAATTGTTGTCCGAAGTCTCCTGTTTTACACCGTAGCAATTCCATGCCGATAGCTATAAGGGGGTGGAAGATACGGTGGTTGAAAGTCGTCAAATTATTTAGAAAATCGGACTGAAGGCCGGCGATGACGTTTGCGACTCTATAGCAAGGAGGTTACATATAGCGAAACGTGATGCCACAGACCATATCTTTGGTCTTTCTCTATAAGAAAATATAAGAATAAATAAATAAAGTAGTATAAAAGAAATTTCTTTTAATGCATCTCTTTAAAAAAATCGACTTGACGTTTCGCGCATTACATCAATTGATCGATCTGTGATGTTATTACAATCATTATTGTTGAACTTCCTTTAATCCCTTCAGATATGCCATTTCAGTTCAAAAGACTTTAGTTTCCAGTTCGTCTAGCTTTGGTCTTGACAATTAACAAAACTCAAGAACAAAATTAAACATCGCAGGAATCCATTTACAGCCCTTATGTTTTTCACATGGTCAATTATACGTCGCTTGCTCAAGGATGGGCAACCCAAAAAGTCTCTACATTTACGCTTCAAACAATACTACAAATAACGTAGTTTACTAGAATGTCCTTAAATGAAATTAAAATGAATTTGGATATTACTCTCACCATACGTGTGGAGATATTGCAACACAGGCTGTAAGTAATAATTCATGTATTATTTATTGTAAATCATTAAGCACTTCGAACAATTTTATTTTTTTATTCGAATGTTGATTAAAAATGTTTGTTTCTAAACAAGGTATTGTATTTCATTTCATCCTTCAAAACCAGTCTCATAGCACACTACTGAAAGATAGCTTCTCTATCATAATCAACCAACACGCGAGCAGAGCCGCGGGTTTAAGCTAGTATTGTTTAAAGGATAGTGAAAAGGCCTGTTTTTTGTATGAATGAGATGATGTTTAGCCGATCCAGTGGATGTGACATTTGTAATTAAACTTTCCGATTTGTCTACCACATACTTGTTTTCTATCATTTATCCTTTATCTATATTAAGTTGGATATAAAAATAACAAAAAGCAGGTAGAGATATGATTCAGAGCTATAGCATACGACTGGTTACGCCTATATGACGTTGTAAAACATGGCGGCCGAGCTTTCAATTTGCTTCAAGTATGGCAGCACCTTAGCCAGTCTATGTTGTTTATATAGGTCGTTGTGAAAAAGGAATTAACAGACAGCGAACTCAATGAACTACCCTGTGCACGCAGCTGTGGCCGGCTGGCGCTCGGCCGCCATGTTGGTTGGGTGTCACGCACTCAGCCGGCTTCATTTCCCTGACATTGTAAAGCCTCTCTATGCTATTCTGTGCTCGCTGGTGTCAGCTCAGTGTTAGACCAGAGTCTAACATAAGGAGTCACGAAACTCCCGGTAGTTTTCTGCAGCCTGGCGACTGCAGCGCTGCCAAGCGGCCGCGTCGTAAGAACATACCGAGCGAGGTGGCGCAGTGGTAACACACTGGACTCGTATTCGGAAGGATGGTGGTTTTTCTTCCTTTCTGAATAGCTACTCGCATAATTCCCTCCCTAGTTTTTTCAAGAAAAATTTTCGAGAAAAAAGGGGGGAAATACGCGATAAAATTCGGTAATAAATAATAAATTCTTAGTTTCGGTAGTGGCATTTTCTGCTACTGAGCTTGCTACCCAGCCGCTTGGAGCGCTAGTATCGCCCCCCCCCCCCCGCCCACCAGGATTGTCGTCTTCTGCAAAAAATTGTTTCGCCAAGAAATTAAGAAGCGACTGATTCTTCTTTTGTGTGGTAATATTCGCTTTGTGTCTTTCTGATTGTAAATGTTTATTGACAGCTTTCACTCCGTCGTACTTAACAGTAAATGAAATATTGCATATCCTGCACTTACACACACACTCATCAGTATCGACTTTTTGTAGCCACTCTTTAAAACTTTCTTCCTGCAACCATTCTTCACGGAACGAACTTAGATATCGTCTCTTCCTTTCAACTGTTATTACTCACTAGTCTGAGTTAATGTAAGCTTGTCTCTACACACGCGATCCGAGTATTCCAAAAATTGCCGGTAAACTGATAACAAACAATGAACGAACGAACACAAATAATAGAAGTCGCCAGTTGACACGTTGCCGCAACAGTGTTTGCTTAATAATGCGCTAGCCCATTACTATCGACGCAACAATGAAAAGTTTTCAGAGGAAGAATAGTGAAATAGCGTTTTGTTGCAATAAGAAATTGACATTTATATAAAGTTATTCATAATTACTAGAGAGGAGCCGGCCGGGAATGGCCGAACGCAGTGAGGCGTCTTGCCACGGTGCGCGAGGCTGCTCCCGCCAGAGGTTCGAATCCTCCCGTAGGGCATGGCTGTTGTGTCCGTCCTTAGTTTAAGTTACGTTAAGTTCGATGTAGATAGTCGATAAATGAGCATAGTACTTAAAAAGCGTCGTAAAAAATAGTTAAGATGAAGGTTACATTCATGCCCGGAGATGAGTCATTCGCCCGTAGACCCGGAGAATTCATTCCAAACCCGGGCACTCGGGGCGGCGCCCGGAGATCTGGCAACCCTACTGTGGCTAGACTTACCTCCAGGGCGGCGAGCTCTGCGGCGAGGGCGTCCTCGTCGTGCGGCGGGTCGTCGTCGTCCTCGTCGTCGGAGCAGAGGCACTCGAGGCCGCCCACGCCGATCACCTGGCACTCCTGGCCCGCCGTCGGGAAGCGCACCGACGCCGCGCCGCCGCGCCCGCGCCCGCTGCCCTTCAGGATGCCCTGCCGACACACACATACACCTGCCCTCACCTTCCGCACAGACCACATCAATGTCAAACGCCTCGTTAACGTCTCGCATTATACGGGAACTCCATCGCGACTGTCCCAATTACAGCGGTATAACAAGGTTTTATTTCTGTCCCCCCCCCCCTTGATGTAGATAAAAAAAGAGTTCAAGTTTTTTATATTCCTGTAAACAAAGTGAACAAATATCACTTTTAAAAATTTCCCGATGTTTTTGTCCTTCCGTAACCATAATTTAATCCCACTTGTTTCTGGTTGTATTGGTCTCAACCGGAAACCACCTCAAACTGGGCAAAATCAAATACGGCCTGTTTTCTCTCATTTCGAGCGTTTGCTGTGTTTTTAATGACTTCGTCATAGAAGGGACGTAACTTTAACATTCCTCCTTTCCTTAAATACAAGAGACGTTGGAAATAGATGCTCAGATGTGACGAAATTACTACGAGCTTCCAAATATTCTCAAGTGGGAGCACCACTGCTCGCGTTTGGGCCTGCATTGTATCCTCACTTCCACCAGCCTATTCCACACTTCTTGACAGAGACTGAAACTCTATTTACAACAAAAATATTTCGCTACTTCAGATGGCGCTATTTGAAGGTTGTTGACACAGGGATAATCCATTCACCAGCTGAGATACGTTATTTCCTTATACGTTTCAGTCCCAACGAACATAAAAGAGAAGTTGTATTGCACATTAAATGTTCTTCCCCTCAATTTTCAACATTTAAAGACAAGTTTGTTTTTAATTTAGTCATCATAAAGTTCACACTCACAGTAATGAGCACAAGTAGGCGATCGAAAAATATGTTCAAATAAATAGTTATGCTCAAATGTATAATGTGTACTCGATAATCGCCGACTGCTACTACAAGAGTTGAAAACAATGAAAAGGTTTTGACCGTCCGTGTCCACCACAGTCCAGTCCTCGTTATGCGTACGGAAAAGCTTCAAATCTATGGATCCACATCGACAAAATGACTTTGAAATTAATTTACTCACGACTTATTTCAAAATCGATTACAGGTAATTTCTTCGACATTCCGCACAGTGGATTAAATATGATTGCATCATTACAAGGCATAAAAGGAAGAAGTTGGAATTTAGCAAAGAAAGCAACTTCGTTTCTGACTGCAGGGAAGGTAACTACGGCGTTTTCTTCAGTCTCATCTTGTGGTGCACTCTAAACGCCTTGCGAAAGGCCATTGCCATCATCGGCATTCATCGCGCTTCACTACAATTCACTACGTATCTTACGAAGACGATAGCCCATATCCACCATGTTAAGACGTCTCTGAATGTTGTGTACTATCACTCTATGACAGTCAGGAACGTAAGTCCGTTCCCCATAGTAAAAACAGATAAATGTTGCACTCGGTAATTATATTACTATATAATGAGTGGTAATACTGCTCTCTCTCTCTCTCTCTCTCTCTCTCTCTCTCTCTCTCTCTCTCTCTCTCTCTCTGTGTGTGTGTGTGTGTGTGTGTGTGTGTGTGTGTGTGTGTGTGTGAATGCGGAACAGTAGCAAAGGCTAGGGCTTAACGGAAGGTAAGATGCATTGCTTTGTGATGCCTAGGACAACATGCCGCCAGCGACGGAATTCCTGAGATAAGAACACCATTGTTTGTCGGCGCCTAAATATAGTCGTAACTCCCTAGGGAAAGATTTGCATTGTGGTACGGAGCTACCCGAGAGTGAGGAAAGAGCGCAAAGCCCTAACACGACTTTCCAAGGCTGCCTCACAAATATCGTGCATTGTTCCACATTCTTTATTCCGCCTAGCAACATAGGTCTGTTTCAATTTAAACAGAGCTAGCAAGACCAGGAGACGAGGCTTCATAACGATATCTTAGTTTAATCCCCCTTCTCAATCACTAGAAGAATCAACAACATGACAATAATATTATCAATATGTGAACACAAAAATTGAAGTGCCGATTTTCTAATTATACAAGAAAACCAATGAAACTAATTCGAAAACAGCTTTGTCTTACGTGTGCAGAAAACAAAAGCACTCTTTTTTATGTAGCCGTCAAGCGTGGTAAAAGGAAGTAGATATTACCTTCCCTATCCCCTGCTGATGTAGTGATAATAAGACGTGCACATCGAGATGCAACCAACTTCTGCACTGTGTACCAGTCGAGCGTTATGGTAGAAATGATACACGAAAATAACCAAGGTTCCTGTAATTGCATTCAAGGGGGCTCATTTTTAAACGGTTTATCTGCAGTAACACACGCATACTGAGCAGCTAAGATGCTATAACTGCTGATCAGAATGATATTAGAAGTGGAAATCAAAACGTCGTAGCAAGTGACGTCGTTATTTCGCTTCAAGTGACGTCGTTATTTCGGTTTGTTCTCTGTAAGATAAACTTCCGGGTCATTGTAAACGTTTGTAGTAAGTTCCCTTCATTTTTGATAGCAGTAACGAGGAAAAGAGGAAGCAGAAAATGCGTTGATGGCTGTTTTAATGTCATATGAGGTTATTTGGTCTAACACTTCAACCACTACATCCAAGCCTTCAGCAAATTGATGTACATCTTCATGACGGCCTACCGACCTGTGTCAGAAGAGGTATTTAACTTTAACAGCAGTACAATTGGACTGTTTTGGTGTTTCCCAAAAAATGCTGCTGTAGATATGATTGTGCCAACAGCATTTATAAGTTGGGGGTACTTTGTTCGAATAAGATAGGGCAGTGTTCAGCTTCTGATTGAAACACGACGTCCGCGGATTCGAGATTTCTAGCTGGATTTCCTTAACTGTTCGTCATGCTTTGAAAACCTTAACGATGCATTCGTTTGTACCAAAGTCAACGCATTTATCCATTCTCAGCCCTATCTTATTCACTTTTCACAATACGATTCGACCGATAGCATTTTGTTTAAGGCTGGGATCATGAGTAGGCTGATTAGATTAGCCACTCTCGTACCTTATCGTTGATATCTCTCTTCGCTCACTTCTTTATAAATGGCTTCATATTATTCTTCATTGGTTAGGTAGGAACTGTTTTCGTTTTGCTTAGCTTCCGTAAGGGTCTAAAATGCACAGACGAATTCCTTAAAGTCTTGCACTTTTTAGCGGCAAACGTAGCGTAGAACTGGGCTGAGTTGTGGAATTCCAGCAGCATCTGTGGTTTCATCGAATCTCGCCAATTTTACTCAAAATCTCCCGTTTTATTTTCTCTCCACAAATGGAAAAATTCAATTTTGAAAACGACTTGTTAATATAAAGTCACCACTACCCACTCTAAGTTGTAAAAAGTCGTCAGAAATCTGCATTCAAAACTTCACTCTCACAATCTTCCTAAACATGAGAGTCTTCTTTTAAAAAAACAAAAGTTCGTCGTTTCAATGACTTCTCAGTGGGTTGTTATGACGGCCTAAAAGAATTGTATTATCAACAACTGGCTCAATGCCCTCTCTATTTTCTTTTATTTCTAACACAAGCTTCCGATTCATTCTGCAAATACGGTCCTCCCCGATTTTCGTAGCTGCGCAAGAAATCGTGTACTTCCTGAACAGCTTTATTTGTGGTACTAATTCTGGTCATGGACTGAAAGAGCTACTTCTTTCTGGTCGATGTCCATTCAGCCAAATTAGTCACGGAAATCTGCGCTCTCAACCTATCACGCATCCCCTGTGTTTATATAGCTCTTCAACTAAAGATATTACGTTCAGATTGGCTTTTTCAGGACTGTTCCCTGTATGTATGTATGTATGTGTGTGTGTGTGTGTGTGTGTGTGTGTGTGGCGGGAGGGGGGCGTCACTTCGTCCCCTTACCGCCTTAATCCGCATATAGTGGGAAGTGAGGAAAGCCTCGACGGGGATCAGCGTCAGATAGCGCTCTTGTTGTCATTACAGAATGAACGTCTCACCGTTGCACATGAGACTTAATTAGATGACTTCTATTTACTATAGATTCAAGTAATGGATTTCATAAAATGTAGATTATGAAGGCGTCGTGGTCGTGTATCATTTAATTCCTGTCCTGCAAAATGAAGAACTGGAATAATTAACCAACATTACGTCACTCTACCTCTTTTGTCAAAGGCTCTCTATATCTCTTAAAGAAAGTAGTTACCATCAATGGATGAATAAATAAATAAAACATTTAAAAATTGATATGAATTGCAAACTAACTGTACTCTCTTGCAACTGTAAACCAGCTGTACCCAGTATGCGTTGCAATGCCCGTATTAGAATACAACGTTGTCTCAAAATTTCAAAATCAACAGATCAAGAACTACAGAGAATTAGTATTGAAAACAAAACAGAAATATATATTGTGAATCTGCAAATAATATAATACAATGTTTTGGAGCAAAATTTTACGATTATGTCAATCTACGAAAAGATAAATGTTCTTAATAGCAAAGTTCTTGACTGACTGCTTTGAATTTTGGATGCTATGTTGCATTGGAATATGCGTGTGGTTTTATATACTTTTATTTTTAATACGTTTAATTGCTAATACCTTTAACAGTATGAAGTAATAAAACAAAACGTCATGCCTGAAAGGGGTGTTTCTTATGAATCTCATTGATTGTGGCGTATTTTCGAACCATGTGTCATATAGTTAATATAATTTTTCGGCGCATTTAGTGATATATGTTGAAACTATAAGCAAAATATTCTGCGAATAGATTTAGTGGTAACGAAGTACTACTTTAAAACGTCTAGGCTGATGCGGTAGTATCACGGCACATACAGCGCAACTGTAATACGCGATAAACTTTTTTCCCCTTTCATCGTATGGTTGGGGTGCAAACGAGAAAAATTTTCTTAAACGTTTGAAACTATTCGTAAAGTTTGCTGCCTAGTTGGTCTCATTCTCAAACAGGGAGCTCATTATCCGCAGTGACATCTCATTATTTATGACGTCATATCTCCTCAACTTGTGTCGTATCCTCTTGTTTTTAAGCTACAAATCTTCTCGGACGTACTGAGAACAAATCACCAAAATTTCATTGCAGTCGGATAAATGGTTCGTATAACAGGAGAAAATATAAATATTCATTTTTATATACAGTGACTGTCAAAATGCATGTCCCAGTATAATGAGCGAATTATGAGCTAGAGGTAGTGAGCATGTTACGTGGATAACCTGTATATGTAATCTAGTAGATGCCTAATGCATCTGTGTTCGCGACTCCATCCACACTTCGGCCACTGAACTACAAAAGGCAGTGAAAACTTGTGCGCATCAATATGTTGGTTCCATAGTGCGAAGTGAAAGAGCGTAAGGCACTGCCAGACTGGCAGAAATTCCTCGAACGGCGAAAGCACCTCACCTCGCTCCGTACATGCAGAGAAAGTGTGGGGAGGTCACACGCGGCTTGTAAAGTCCTCTTCCTGCTGTGGGAGTTCTCCCCTTTGTGAGAAGAATTACCTCAGCGGGGAAAACAGTTTGCTGTTTTCCAAGACAACGATCCAGTCCAGCATCCCGCAGACATCAAGCCCATTAGGGATTGTGAGTAAGCGAGGTGGATGGGAAACGAATCACTTAAACCTTGTGAAGCGATGAAAGTAATTAAGTCCGAATAAAAAAAATGCTCCAGTTTAACAATGACTGCAGAGGAATCGTCGTTAACGCGATAAGTAAGACAATACAGAGCAACTTCAACATGCTTGGGAATGAAACAATACGTTCTTTATCGTGTTACAATGACATGCTGTTTGAGTGTGAAATGGTATACGTAACTCCTCACACATTTAAAGTTGTGGATTACCGCGCGGTCTGAGGAGCCATGTCTCGGATTGCGGGGCCGCTCCCGCCGGAGGTTCGAGTCCTCCCTCGGGCATGGGGGTGTGTGTGTGTGTGTGTGTGTCTGTTGTTCTCAGAACAAGTTAGTGGAAGTCCGGTGACCTCAGCAGTTTGGACCTTTAGGTCTTTTACCAATTTAAGAATTTAAACGTGTGAATTAGACCGAGTCTTATAGAGAAAAATTTCGTTAGTTCACATGAATCCGGAATTTTTAAGAGCAGCTATGTGTAAAGTTTTACTTACAACGGTTAGGATGCTTCCCGATGATGACGTCAGGCAGCTGTGTATTTGAAGACACAAAGTAATTTACGACGTTAGCCGCCAGTGGACTTTGAATTAAATCAATGGGAACAGCTGAATATTTGTGCTGATCCGGGATTCGAACCTCTCAGACACAGCGATCATTGCTACCCATGCACGCCTCCCGTCAGACGCAAATTCCCAATTTATCCGCACGCTAGTGACGTAGTGCTCACTGCCATTATCATTCATCACTCGCGGCATTTCGCGGTTCTCGTAAGGGTTTGGAGAGCAATGAAGAAAAAAATCATTGGCCATTTTCGCCTTAATTATACACACACGTGTTGCCTGTTCCTTCGCACGTGTCCGAAAAACAGACACCACATACATATATTTATACAACGGTATATTTATGCCAAACGGAGATTACAGCAGAAGAGTTTTACATTCTCTATGGAAACAAACTTTAACTGCCGCGAAAAATAGCAACGCGGTTTCGCTGTAATCCATGTGAAACCGGAGTTTCCAGACTGAAAGAAAAAAAATTTCAAAAATCTCTATATTTTGGTATTGTTGTCGGGAAAAATAAGTTTTATACGTAAATCAAATGTTTGTAAATCTATCGGATCAAACTGCGTGGTCATCAGTCCGTAGTTTACAAAGTACTTAAACTAAGGTAAACTAACCTAAGGACAACACACACACTCATGCCCCACTGAGGACTGGAACCTCCGACAGCGAGCAACCGCGCGCTCTGCAGCGAGGCGTCTTAGACCGCTCGGCTACTCCACAGCGGCTATACGTAAATAAAAAGGTGCCTTTTTATTTAAGAAATTAACCACACTTTCAGAACGATTAACCACTATGAAGAGTTGAGCAATTTACATTTAACTTCCATGTTATTGTCACCAGTATTTGGCATTAGATTTTACAGATTCAATCCTTTTGTAACTATAATAGTATTCATAAAAGACCTATAATTCAAACAATTTGCAACAAATTTTTGCCAGAGTATTAACTCGGCCTTCATTAAATCAAGTCAGTTCCGTAGGCAAATGGACAATGCGACAGACCCACTTATGGGATAGCCGGGTTTGATTCCCGGTTTTATCGTGATTCCTCTTCAGCGACAGGACCGCGGTACCCTCACAGAGCCTCCTGATGGTAACTGAGGAGCTACCTGACAGAGGTAGCGGCTCCAAGGGTTTTAACTCCGAGTCGCTTTGAAGTGGCCGAGCGGTCTAAAGCGCCCTGCTGCGGTACGCGTAGTTGCTCTCCGTCGGAGGTTCGAGTCCTCCCCGGGCATAAGAGTCTGTGTTGTCTTTAGGTTTAAGTTATTTGAAGTAGTTTGTAAGCTTAGGAACTAATAACCACAGACGTTAAGTCCCATAAGATTTACAAACATTTCGTAACTCCGACAACAGCCGCGAGTGCGGTGTGCTGATTCTCGTGCCCAACATACCCGTCATCCAGTGAGGATGCCACTGGCTCAACATCACATCGTGGTCGGTAGATAACAGAGTTTTCAATATTTACTCAAATTCCAAACGATTTCTGAATAATATGTAGTCGTAAATTATTTAGTCGTCACAATAGCTTTTTAGCGTAAGCATTGTTTACAGAAACTGACAATACAAATGATTTGTTTAAATTTTCGTCCTTTTTGGTCATATAAAATTATGCCCAAATTTTGTCATTTGAAATGGCATTGTCTTTTCGAAGATGTTTGTTCCATTCGAAAATGAAACCAATATAAGTGCACAGCAAATTCAGATTATCATTTTGTACAGAAGTTTATTAGAAACGATATGTCGGGAGCTTCTGTACTTTGTCTGGAGTGTGCACATTGTGTGATATGTCGGGAGAATCCAGACGAATCCCAATGTACAATCTCTATGTAGAACTCTACCTATTAAACAATATGCAAAACTAGACATTTTCACTTTATCGAGGTAAGGAAATCATCAATCCAAAAACTCTTTATAAAAATGGACCCTGACAGGATCTATACTTACACCAGTTGTTTGCAACTTAGAGGCTAGGGATTTATTCATACCGACAAAACGAAATTCGCTTCTGCAGTATCTCAGTCTTGTAACAGCACTAAAGTAACGATTCTAACCAAACAAGTGAAGCGGAATGTTTGAGCTTCCATCTCAATCATAGGCAGTCCCATCGCCAGTTGCATCGCTACTTTAATGAAAATCTTATAAAGTACCATCCTACCCTAAAGATTTTGGTTTCACGCTTGACGGATTTTTATCCTATCAATCACAATTAATATTACAGTCTAAGAGCCGCGCGGGAGTGGCCGCGCGGTCTAAGACATCATGCTACGGTCTGGGCGAACGCTACCGGCGGAGATTCGAGTCCTTCCTTGGGCAAGGGTGTGTGTGTTGTCCTTAGTGTAACTTATTTTAATTAGTTTGTATATCTAGGGACTGATGACCATAGCAGTTTGGTCCAATAGGTTTACAAACCTATGAATTCTCTAAAAATCCACCAGGAATGACATATTCTAAAAGCTCTTGTGGATCAACATCTGCAGCTGAAACCTAAATTCGACACACAATGCGTAGTGCTAAAAACTACAGCAACGTACCGGCTCTCAACTCTCCTTCAATTCGTCAACCTGAATTCGGAAGGCAGAAACCTTTGTTACACGAGTATAAGAAGATATGGTCGCCCGCGAGTTTCCCATTCATGAATATATATAATCCCAAATGCTACATCTGACAGGCTAAAAGACACACAAACTGCAATATAAACTACTGAAACTACTGCATATATTTTTATGGGTTTGACGTACGCCCTAAATGGGAGCAAATATGTATCCATCAAGTACCACCATGAATACAAATAGAATTTTGTTGTTGTGGTCTTCAGTCCGCAGACTGATTTGATACAGCTCTCCACGCTATCTATAGTAGAGCTGCATGTACTCGCGAAAATTAAAGACTGTAGTTTCCCCTTGCTTTCTGCCATTGTCAGTAACTGCATGGCAAAGCCACATTAGCTGATGTAACAAGGCCAGCTCAGTCCATCATCCTGACAGTTGCCCCTATAACTACTGAAAACGCTGCTGCCCCTCTTCAGGATCCATTCGTTTCTCCTCAGATTTCCTCCGCTGTGGTTGCACCTACAGTACGGCTATCTATCGCTGAGGCACGCAAGCCACCCCACCTCGGCAATGTCTGGTTCATGAGAGTGGACAAATAGAATACAAAATCACTAAACCAGCACGCTCCGATTTGTTTCAGTGTGTGGAAATACAGCCAATAGAACCATTACTGATAATGGAGTATACAAGAACTTCCTTAATGAAACTTTCACTCTGCAGCGGAGTGTGCGCTGATATGAAACTTCCTGGCAGATTAAAATCTGGCAGATTAAAGTCTACCAGGAAGTTTCATATCAGCGCACACTCCGCTGCAGAGTGAAGTTTCATTCTGGAAACATCCCTTAGGCTGTGGCTAAGCCATGTCTCCACCATATCCGTTCTTCCAGGAGTGCAGTCTTGCAAGTTTCACAGGAAAACTTCTGTGATGTTTGGGAAGTAGGAGGCGAGGAACTGGCAGAATTGAAGTTGTGGGGCGGCACCGTGAGTCGTGTTGGGATAGCTCAGTGGTAGAGCGCTAGCTCGCGAAAGGCAAAGGTCCCAATTTCGAGTCCCGGTTCCGGCACACAATTTTAATCTGCCAGGAAGCTTCAAGAACTTTCTTTTTCGAATATAAAATATGCCCAATCCATCTAGCAGTCGCACAGACACCCCAGACCATATATTTATATATAGTGTAGGAAGCGTTTTAATATCATCTCCTAGCAATGGAAAGGGCTAACTCATAATATCCGATGCTGTTGTGTAATTTGGTATTATAAGTAATTTTATTGTCCGCTGAAATAGTGAACTACATATGCAATATTTTGATACTACGTTTTATCAACTTTTCATTGCCGCTACTGTTTCATATCTGTAACATACTGTATTATAATTCCATGTGCTCCGCGGTATGCCAAATCAATAAATTAAAAGCAGTTAAGTTTTGATTCAGCTTCTAAAACATCTATATACTGAAGCGTCAATGTTAACAGATATTCAAATCCAGAACAACGGTAAAATGTCTCTGTAATAGTGACATGCAAGGTAAAAGACTATAAACTACTTACAAAAGGTTATTTTTCGTTTTTACTATAGTATGTAGTAAAACTCGCACTTTTGAGGCACCATAAGCACTGAAATGAATCTGGCAGGTTTAACTCTGTGCAACGAAACAGCCTCGTTGTAGAATCTCCGTCTTCCTTTCATATTGAGTGCTGTATCGTCAAGGCTATCAGAAGAGTTCCGATGACGACGCAACGTCTAATTCTGTTAGGACCTCTCTCTCTCTCTCTCTCTCTCTCTCTCTCTCTCTCTCTCTCTCTCTCTTGCTGCAACATTCGACATTGAGTCTCCTGCTTACCTCGCAGGTTTGCCTCTGCATTGGGAGAAAGGACATGGCCAAACAATTTCCAGTCCACTTGCTGTACATGGTTTAGGCAAATGTTTTATTTCACATTTATCCCGCTTGTGTACCGTGTTTAATGATCTAGATGTCGAAGGGATGCTTAAGTTTTCAACATTACTTCGTCGTGGAGTTGTGTGTAGTAGAAGCTAGATGAGGCGTGTTATCTAGGAACCCGATTTTCGTCTCCGCCGCCATAAAACTTAATGAATCAGAAACAGTGCAATGCGGCTTTGGTAGTACATAACATCCGAATACGAAGTCTCAAGTAAAGCTTATTTTAAAATGATAATTTTAATTTCGGTGGCCTATATCAATGACCTGACATTAGCTACACAGTTTACTAGTATAAATAAAGAAGATATAAGATGCTTGATCATATTTAAATCGGATGTAGTTCAGTCTGCACTTCACAAACGCGGAGAAACACACGCAGAAAAATCGTGTGAACAACCACTTTACGTGACTGGAAGAACCAAAAGATTTTATTCCAATCTTTTCCCCTCTTTTCACAAATCTGTTAAGTATTTCGTGATAGAGAGCTCACCTTGGAAGTAAAGGTTAATTAAACAGGAGTTGTAGAGAACACGCAACAGCGGCCTGGTAGAGATGACCTCATCGTTGCCTACCTTCGCGTCATCTGAACACGTTTCCGAATAGGCAGCTTGAAGAGCAGACAACGTGATAGCTAATCCACGTCTATCTCAAATCTTTGTGTCTTAGTTGACAGCTAGTGGGTGTCACACACACAAAACAGATGCGTTGACAGCAAGGTGAGCCGGCCGCGGTGGCCGAGGGTACTGCGGCGCGCTAGTCACGGTATGCACGGCCACTACGGTCGGGGGTTCGAATCCCCCCTCGGGCATGGATATTTGTGCCGTCCTTAGTAGTAGCTAGTTCATAAGTAGTTTGTAAGTTTAGGGACTGATGACCCCGTATTTGAGTCCCATAAGCCTTTTTTTTATATTTTATTTTAGGATTGATACATTCTGAGCTCCTTGATCAAATGCTACCAAACCAATACTTATGTATTTATATGTGTGAGATGCATATTCTTTGAAAATTTGGACCTTATTTGACCATTTTCAGTACAAAAGGAGTCACTGCTACAGATGATGAAATATTTAAACACATGTTGCTAATGGGTATGTTTAAGGTTAATTGCCGTTTTCAAGTGGAGAGCGAAATGCATACTGCCCTGACGACGTCCGCGTACAGGTTCTCGCCGTCTTTTGGAATGTGGGAAATGTCAAATTACTGACGTAAGGACATGGAGCATTCTACTAAAAAGAATGTAGACATATAAACAACTGTCTGTAATGCTATTCCTGCAGAACGAATCGTGACGAGATAGATTCAGGACAATAAGAATTGACCGTTTTCTTCCAGGAAGGCTATCAGAAGAGATGATCGTTGGATTGTTCAACTGACTAACGAAATGACCGATGGCAATAACTTAATTCCACACAGATGTAACAGACGGAGTACTACGAACTATAGAGAAGAACTTACTGGTAGCTGTACTGAGAACAAGCGACGTTGACCGCTGTTGTTGTACAGAAGCTTTCGGAACCCGAGCCAGCTGGGAAACTTAAAGCGATGAGTCTCGCTTTGTTTATGTCGGTCAGATGGATGTCCAAGTGGCCCACACAATGTAGTGAAAAATCACGGATAGCAGCACTTCTCGAAACTCATATATTTCCAACTACTGGAATCATGGTGTGGAGAGCTATTGTATGCGACAATTAGTGGCGATTTAACGCTTGTTGAATGCTTTGTCACCCGAGAGTATGACTGGAATGAAATTCCCTGAGAATTACTTCGAACAATTAGTTCATGAGCCAACTAGAATTGTAAATGGATGTGAAAACACACTTGATCTCTTAGCAACAAATAATCCTGAGCTCATAACGAGCATCAAAACGGATACAGGTATTACTGAACACAGAGCTGTCGTAGCGAAATTTAATATCGAAAGTCCCAAAGTTACCAAAAATAAACGCAAAGTATATTTGTTCAGGAAAGCAGATGGAAACAAAATACATTGCTTCTTGAAAGACAGCTTCCACTCGTTTCTAACACTAAACGTAGGTGTAGACCAGATGTGGCTCAAATTCAAAGAAGTGCTATCGACAGCAATTGACAGTTTTATACCAAATAAATTAATAAAAGAAGGAGGCGATCCCCCTTGGTACACAAAACAGGTCAGGACACTGTTGCAAAGCAAAGGAAAAGGCATACTAAATTTAAACGAACACGAAATGCCCAGGATTTGCGATTGTACTCAAAAGCTCGAAATTTAGCGAGGATTTCAATGCGTGATGCCTACAACATTTATCACAACGAAACTCTTTCTCGTAATTTGACTGAAAACCGAAAGAGATTTTGGTCATATGTTAAATATACTCGGGGCAAATCACAAACAATACCTTCACTACGTGATAGTAATGGCGATCCTGCCGATGACAGCGCTACTAAAGCAGAGTTACTAAACTTAGCTTTTAGAAACTCATTCACCAAAGAAGACGAAACCAATATTCCAGATTTCGAATTACGAACAGATGCCGTAATGAGTAACGTAGAAGTAGTGAAGCAACTAAAATCACTTACCAAGAACAAGTCTTCTGGTCCGGATTGTATACCCATTAGATTTCTATCTGATTATGCTGAAGCGATAGCTCCTTACTTAACAGTCATATACAACCGATCTCTCATAGAAGGATCTGTACCAAAAGATTGGAAAGTTGCACAGGTCACACCGATATTCAAGAAAGGCAGTAGGAGTAACCCACTAAACTACAGGCCTATTTCATTGACGTCGATTTGCAGCAGGGTTTTGGAACATATCCTGTATTCAAATATTATGAATTATCTCGAACAGAACAATCTATTGACCCAAGGTCAACATGGATTTAGAAAATATCGTTCATGCGAAACACAACTAGCTCTTTATTCACACGAAGTGATGGGTGCTATCGACAAAGGTTCGCAAATCGATTCCGTATTTCTTGATTTCCAGAAAGCTTTTGACACCGTACCTCACAAACGGCTTTTAATCAAATTGCGTGGTTATGGTATATCACCCCAAATTTGCGATTGGATAGGGAATTTCCTGTCAGAGAGGACACAGTTCGTAGTAATCGATGGTAAGGCATCGACTAAAACAGAGGTGATATCGGGCGTTCCACAGGGTAGTGTTATTGATCCTCTGTTATTCCTTATTTACATAAACGATTTAGGTGAAAATCTAAGTAGCTCTCTTAGTTTGTTTGCAGATGACGCCGTCATTTACCGTCTAGTAAAATCATCTGAAGATCAAAACCAACTGCAGAACGATCTGAATAAGATATCAGTATGGTGTAAAAATTGGCAATTGGCTCTAAATAATGAGAAGTGTGAAGTCGTCCATATGAGTACGAAAAGAAATCCGTTAAACTTTGTCTACAACATAAATCAATCAAATGTGAAGGCCGTAAACTCCACAAAATACCTAGGAATTACTATTACTTCAGACCTGAACTGGAAAGAACACGTAGATAATATCGTGGGAAAGGCGAACCAGAAACTTCGTTTTATTGGCAGAACCCTTAAAAGATGCAACAGAACTACTAAAGAAACTGCATACACTGCGATTGTCCGTCCATTTTTGGAGAATTGCAGCCCAGTGTGGGATCCTTATCAGGTGGGTTTGACGGAGGACATCGAAAGAGTCCAAAGAAGAGCAGCTCGTTTAGTATTGTCATGATATAGGGGAGACAGCGTTACGGAAATGATACAGGAACTGGGATGGGAATCACTACAACAACGGCGCTTATCGCTGAGGCGTGGGCTACTTGCGAAACTCCAATCGCCAACATTCTCCTCCGAATGCGAAAATATATTGTTGACTCCCACTTACATAGGTAGAAATGATCATCAGAATAAAATACGAGAAATCAGAGCTCGAACAGAGAGATTCAGGTGTTCTTTCTTCCCGCGCGCTATTCGAGAATGGAATGGGAGATAAATAGTATAATTGTGGTTCGATGAACCCTCTGCCAGGCACTTAAATGTGATTTACAGAGCATCCCATGTAGATGTAGATGTAGAATGTGATGTAAAGATGTATTGTTTCCAGCTATCGTCCTGTGATAAGTGTTCATGAATGAACTGGTATGGCATGTTTCACATATGGAAAGAAATCATTAAGATGACATTCGAAGACGTTTGCTTGCAGACCACTATGGATTCAACTGGGTATCTGTTTCTTTGTGGCTCGCAATTTATACCAATTATCATGGATGATGATGATGATGATGATGATACTGACTATTTTTATTATTATGGATGTTTGTGTTGATGATAATGACAACGACGAATGTTGATGATGGATACCAGATCTGACTGGGTATAAAACTTAAATCATTTAATACTCATTAGGTAATGACCCTCTCCACCAAGTTTTATAAATACTGAACTAGTGTTTTATGGTGTAATACTTTGCATTTCTGTCAATGTGTTTGTCGAAAATCGATACGTTTGTCGCAATAAATGAGACTATATTATGAACAGTAGTTCAAAATCCATATATGTAAATGTATGTGTGTACGCCCTAACATCTCCTCCTAAACTACTGGATCGATTTCAACCAAGTTTTGTATGTGGTACTAGCTATCCGGAAATCAGCACTGTGGAGTTTAGAGACCCCTAGCTGCCGTACGGGTAGACGTAGACCATAAATAACAGACTGTGTGTGTCCCTATTTCTTTCTTTTTTTTTTTTTTAAGCAACATCTAATGTTTTGCCCAGAGCTATGTGACTGGGTGTTCGTCAGTACAACAACAGTTCTTCTCATTCATAGCTGAAATCGAGCAGTCATTTTAACAATAAAATGACTAATTTATTCTTAATACATATGTATTTCTCCTAAGTCACTAATATTAATGCTATAATTATCGTTTTTACATTGACAGGCGACCCCAGATATTCTTAACTGAATTTGCATAACAGCAAGAAAGTTCAGATTTGATTTCTATAGCGTTGTACACAACTAAAGATGAATAGACTATTCATTATACCTGTAAGACTAATTGAAATTGTTAAGTGTGCCGGCAATGTTTCCCCATTACATTATTTGAATGTAAATGCCAACATTTAGCTTCTTTTCCGTACTGGTGTTACTGTATGTGCAGTAATTACAAACACTCTGACTGAGCGAAATTCGGTCATTATCGTTAAAACCCGATTTCGGTTCTTATTAAAGTGTAACAAAACATTTCACACTATTTGTTGAGGAACCGTAAAATAATGATGCTGCTTGTCAAACTAATTTTTCGTCTTCTGTTGCTATGGAAACTGCAAACTAAATCACTCGCAGTGCAACAAAAACAACTATTCACTTAAGAACTTTAAATTTGTTGCTTGAAAAAAGAAGTGTCAATACTTACCGCCTAAGCACATGCAAAGCTATCTCCATCTCATTAATATTAGGAATTGCAGAAAATAATGTTAACTATAGTGGATGTTGGTTTCAGTATAACAGCTCCTAACCTTGAGAAGAGGTTGTCAGCAATCATGCGTCAGACAAGGAGGAGTGTGGGGTGTCGGGGAGGAAAGCGGCAGGCACGCTCCCTCCCCAAAAAAATTTAAAAAATTGTAAACCCGATTTAGACCATTAAATGCGTTATTTCTGACACTTTTCTTTCATCTATTGGGGCTTCAACCTATTTTTTTCCTTTTTTTTTTCACTTTCACTTTGAACATCATTTGCAGTATTTAATTTCGCAACGTCACATGCGTCGGGATTTTCTTTGCGGAAACTTACCAGTAAACGAATGCATAAAAAAAATTCCTTGCATTTTTTAAATAGCAATATGAAATCCTTAACAGCTAACACTATATACACAATGGTTCTGCTTTTTAAAACGACTAAATCCACCGAAGACAGATAATGTCACAAATCGTTGAAATCATCAGTGACATTTAGTTCTAGCTGCACGACACTGCTACAAGAACAAGCGAAAAACGCATTGAAAGCTTTCTTCCTCGGAAACGATTTGGTTAATTTCCGTCTCCCTGTAAAGTAGGTGGACTGTTAAGCTGCGACCAAAGACGATGTACTCGTTACAGACCAAAGAATTCACGTTGCTCTTGAAATCATCAGTGACATTTAGTTCTAGCTGCACGACACTGCTACAAGAACAAGCGAAAAACGCATTGAAAGCTTTCTTCCTCGGAAACGATTTGGTTAATTTCCGTCTCCCTGTAAAGTAGGTGGACTGTTAAGCTGCGACCAAAGACGATGTACTCGTTACAGACCAAAGAATTCACGTTGCTCTTGCCGGGTGAGTGTGCATTTGGTAGGTGTGGAGGGGAAAGAATAGGTGGGATTTGTTCACGCAAAAATGCTATTGTTTACATTTCTTACAGCTTTGCTACGTACTCAGGAAGGAAATCAGTAGATTTATAAAACTTTTAATAGCATTATGATTAGCGAAATGTAAACAATACCTTAAAAATCGGAGATCGCTAAATGTCTGATTTTCGTAATTTTTCGTAACTCCGTAAATAAGATGATAAATCCGTAACAATTACGGACATTCAGTAATAGATGGCAGCTATGGTATAGCGATGTCAAGAGAAGTCTTTTATCTTTGGTCTATAGGAGTAGACATAAGGATAAAAGCAGGGTTTAAGTCAAGGTCGCTTTGGTCGCATTATGCTACTCGAGGTCGAAGAATGCGACCAGCTTTAAAATAGCATTCGCAAAAATGCAACAACATTCTGGAAAAAAAGAAACAATAGAGGTTCAAAACACAACCGTTCAAGTTTGATCAGGCCGTAATAATATACTGCTTTTCTGACAGCTTGTGGATGTTGTTACTGATCTGTTCTGCTTGGTACACTTATTTCTGTCAAATGCAGGTTGTGTATGTTTGTACGTTTGAAGAAGTGATGAACAAATTTGTTTTGAGAAAGAAAAGACAAGTAACAAAAACAATAGCAATAAGGAAATCACATAAATATATGTACTATTTATTTCTGCCAGATCTATGAATTTAAATAATCTGTTACTGGAATGGGCATCGTTTAAGAGGGTGTTGCACAGTAGATCCAATGGTATGAATTCCAAAGAGTTGGTAAAAATCATTTACGTTAATAAGATGAGCGTACAATTCCCTATTATGGATTTAATTGTAGGATACCCCTCCACAGTGTGTTGATTATGCATAAAACCATCGACGTATTCCAATCTCATATAATGCAACGTAAAATAAGTAAATCAGTAATCGCAGTTTAGTGCAGTGTAGATAAGATATGGAAGCTGTGAACCTATACGTGTATCGTGTATAATTTAATTTTTTAGAGATAATAATAATAAAATTTAATTCGGCAGATTACTGTTAACGTCAATTCAATACAAACATATTTCATTTTTAAAACCCTCATTAATAGCGTAATTTATAAAATTTTCTACTAGCAGTATTTTGCACAAACTTTCCATATTTTGCACGAATATAGATTTCGATTTGTGCATTTTTGCTACATTTTGTTTTCTAGCTTCAACACTGGGTGAATGGGATTTTTTCAGCCCCTGTTACGGGCTGGCCAACATAGCAGGCGCGTTGTGAAGATGCATACGTTGCAGGGGTTACACGTACGTATGTGCACGTTAATCAGAGAGGAGGGTGGACGAAATTGGGTGAGAAACTTTGGAAGAGGAGGTAGACAACTGGAAAACTGTGGGGGGGAGGAGGAGATGGAACGGGAAAAAGGAAGAAGAGGAGGAGGAGATGATCACGTAGAGGGTAAGGACTATTTGGACAGAGATAAAGAGATGGACGTAAAGGGGGGAGGACTAGGACAAAGACGTAAGGACCGAGAGACGGTGGAGTAGAAGGACAGACGGAATGAGGAGGACGAGGAGAAGTGTGTCATTTATATTCAGACACCTACGCAGGTGCAGCTCCAAAGAAATGGTTAGATATAAGTAAAAATTATATACAAACAGATAACTTAAATTTTAAATTTGCACATGTCCTGTATTAGACCCGTCACTTTCCATCGCTAGATGAGCGCATAACGAGAACAAATACGTCAATTACTGCGTCTTCCAAAACAAGAAACAAGTTGGTCGCAGAACACTAAAATATGTGAGTGACGCAAGATAGTAGAGACTAGCTGAAAACCCGGCATTGCCCGAGTATTTATTTGTTAATTCCAGCCTTCAGATGGTACTTATCTTATCCCTCCTCTCTGTCCATCTCCTCTTCTCTAGAAACATAATAAAATTATGGGAGAATACTCCACCATAAATGCGGTTCATTTCAAAGGTAAATCCTGACAGTTTCGTCAACCAATGATAATGCTATTATTATCAACCAATGAGGTCGTTCGGCACGAATCAGCTGAAAATTAACTTCTGATGTTTACAAAACATTTGTCTGTCCGTAAATCAATGAAAGCAGGAAATAAATAATGGTACAAAACGGTTGTGAGTTGCAAAAGCCACAAATCATGACAGTTCGTTAAACGCGTAACTTTTCGTGTTGGCTCCTTTTACGTTTCTCCAGGATTCTATTAATATTTCGTATTTGTTGATTTATGTTTTACTGCATAATTCATTAAACTCGTGAAAATGAATGAGTTGTAGAGGCTCGCCTGCGACTCTGCAGCCCGGTAGTAGACGTTCGCCTCGAGCACCATCATCTGCGGCATTTGTACAGACGTTTCGCTTGAATCTACAGGGGAATTCGTCCTGTAGTTTCGTTTTTAAACAGCTCAATGGTTATGACGTTGTATCTGCTGATCAATGTGTTGTTCAGTGATATAATATTACACCTCCTTTCAGTGGTATGTTTAGATATTATTTGCGGAATGTGCTGCAAACAGAGTAATAAAGACTTAAATGTCAAACATAATGCAGTACCTATTTACGGATGTCATGTTAATGACGTAATAACTCCTGAGTTATGTGTCTTACAAAAACATTATTTACCAGTTTCATAGAGTGGAATATGTTGCGAAATGTGTTGTAAGTGGAGTTGGTTTATATCTAAAATTACTGCAAAACTCGCCGCGGTGGAGTAGCCGAGTGGTCTAAAGCGTCTCGCTGCGGAGCGCGCGGTTGCTCGCCGTGGAGGTTCGAGTCCTCCCTGGTGCATGGGTGTGTGTGTTTGTCCGTAGGTTAGTTTACCTAGGTTTAAGTAGTTTGTAAGCTACGGACTGATGACCACGCAGTTTGGTCCGATAGAATTACAAACATTTGAACTTAAAAGTAGTATGCAAGAAACTTGTTCCTTTCGTCATTTTGCTGGGGTTGTCAGCGAGAAAATGTTTCATAACGGTTTAAAAATATGTTTAAAGTTTGTTGAAAGTCGCTAAGTGCTCTCCTCCTCAAATAGTGGACCGATGAAGTCACACTATCACATGCCGCATTCTGGTCCTATGTAAAATCGATAAGCGGGTCAAAGCCCACTGTCCAGTCACTCGTTGATCATTCCGGGGCAGTAATAGAAGAAAGCAAACGGAAAGCTGAAGTTCTAAATTTAACCTTTAAGAAATCTTTCACGCAGGAGGACCGCACAAATGTACCATCATTTGATCAACGTACTAATTCCGAAATGGGGGACATAGCAATAGGTATTTCCGGTGTAGAGAAGCAGCTGAGAGAGCTAAATACGAAAAAGTCAGCTGGTCCGGATGGAATACCAGTTCGGTTTTACAAAGACTATTCTGCGGCATTGGCCCCCTACTTAGCTTGCTTTTATAGCGAATCTTTAATTCAGCGCAAAGTTCCTAGTGATTGGAAAAAAGCGCAGGTGACTCCCGTGTATAAGAAAGGAAAGAGAACTGACCCATACAATTACAGGCCAATATCGTTGACATCGGTTTCATGTAGAATTTTGGAGCATATTCTCAGTTCGAATATAGTAAATTTCCTTGAAACGGAAAAGCTTCTTTCCATGAATCAGCACGGGTTTAGGAAACATCGTTCATGTGAAACTCAGCTTGCCCTTTTCTCACATGACATCTTGCGAGCCATGGACGAAGGGCAACAGGCGGATTGTGTTTTTCTCTACTTCAAACAGGCGTTCGACGCGGTGCCACACTGCAGACTGCTAACGAAGATACGAGCTTATGGAATAGGTTCACAGATTTGTGACTGGCTGGAAGACTTCCTAAGTAATAGAACGCAGTACGTTGTTCTCGACGGCGAGTGTTCATCAGAGACGAGTGTATCGTCAGGCGTGCCCCAGGGGAGTGTGATAGGGCCGCTATTATTTTCTATCTATATAAATGATCTGATGGACAGAGTAAGTTGTAATTTGCGGCTGTTTGCTGATGATGCTGTGGTGTATGGGAGGGTGTCGTCTGTAACTGACTGTAATAGCATACAGGTTGACTTAGTTGGTGCGAAGAATGGCAGCTAGCTCTCAATGTAGAAAAATGTAAGGTGATGCGCATGAGTAGAAAAAACAATCATATAATGTTCGAATACAGCATTAGTAGTGAGCTTCTTGATGCTGTCGCGCCGTTCAAATATCTAGGCGTAACATTGCAGAGCGATATGAAATGGAACGAGCATTTAAGGACAGTTATGAGTAAGGCAGACAGCCGACTTCGGTTTATTGGGAGAATTTTGGGAAGACGTACTTCACCTGTAAAGGAGACCGCGTATAAAACGCTTGTACGACTACGTCTTGAGTATTGCTCAAGTATTTGGGACCCGCAGCATATCGGTTTGAAGGAAGACAGAGGCGGTTCAAAGGCGAGCAGCTAGATTTGTTACCGGTAGGTTCGACCAATGCGCGAGTGTCACGGAAATGCTCCGGCAACTCAGTTGGGGATTGCTGGAAGAAAGACGACGTTCTTTTCGTGAAATTCTGATGAGGAAATTTAGAGGGCCGGAATTTGAAGCTGAGTGTAGTACGATCTTGCTGCCGCCTACTTACATTTCGCGTAAAGATCACAAAGACAAGATAAGAGAAATTAGGGCTCGTACGGAGGCATATAGGCATTCTTTCTTTCCTCGTTCAATTTGGGAGTGGAATAGGAAAGGAAATGGCTAGTAGTGGTACAGTGTACCCTCCGCCACGCACCTTACGGTGAATTGCGGAGTATGTATGTAGATGTAGATGGGGAAGTCATCATTGTTTATGACGTCATATCTCCTGAACTATCGGCCCTATCGCAAATTCCTATAAGCTACATTCCTGCAAAATTTCTGCTTCATAAGTTAAGTCGTTTTTGAGATTTTATGCTTAGTCAGTGAGTGAGTGAGTGAGTGTCCCTTCGCTTTTAATGCAGACATATTTAGTCGAGGCAGCCTCACCTGCACGGCGACGGTGGCTGCGGCGCTGTGTGCTGCCTGACGCTCCTTGGCCGTCGTCGCGGCGGCAGTGGAGGCGGCAGTGGCGGCATCTTTGCTGGCGTGCTCGTCGCGGCTCTTGAAGCAGTTGGCGCACAGGTCGCGCCGCCACGCATTCTGCACGAACTGCCGGCACTGGCCCACCATCGAGACCTCCTGCGGGCACACCGAAAATTACACATTACGCAAACGCTTACTCACAATCCTCCTTACGATTCATTGTTCACTATACATCAGGGAAGGGGAGAAGAGGTTTGGCCGGCCGCCGTGGCCGGGCTGTCTGCGGCGTGCCAGCCACGGTCTGCAGGGCTCGTCCGAACTGGCCAAGTTCTACCTGTTGGAGATAAACGGAAGACTGGATCTGGCAACTGTTCCCGAAGTGGAACCTGAGTGGCACGCACGAACTGGGCAACTTTTACCTGCTCCCGTTAGACTGACAGGGAATGGCGGCTGGTGATAATGTGCTAATGTGCTGCAGCACACTGTAAATATATTACTAAAATTATGCCATTTCTCTTCGAATGCAAGCGAGAAATCGCTGTAAAATTACATCCTTTCTCTTGGTATGCGAACCAGATATCACAATAAAATTATTCCAGTTCCCTTCCAATGCATATTAGAATGCTAGTAATAAGGATGGAAACTCATTCTGGAGCGCTCTCGCCGATATAGCTGGAAACCAGCTCCGTGTGCTGCAGTGGGATTCAGCCGCGATGGTGCGTGTGCAGACAGGCGGCGGAGTCGTCTGTTGGCTAGTGCGCATGCGCAGACGTGACGTCATGCCTGGCGACTCAAGTGTGCTGAGACCGACTGCAGCACCAGATCAATATTTCTCTTCGCGCTGCGTGTAACGGCTGTGAAAGAATAGTATATCACGAATATTGCGGCATACAGAGTCAAATAGCGCGCTGGGTCAGGAGTCTTGCGCGTTGTCTCTCAAACCTACCTGTGTGAGGCTCGTATTCAAATACCTCTGAGTCTAAATTTTTAATTTCTGTAAATAAAATTAATATTTTTAAATTTGCAGTTACTACCTGCAGTGAATACATGCAGTTGGCAGCGCTGTTATAGATTCCCCTGAAGGTCTTACTGTAAATACAATATTAATTGATATTTAATTAAAGCCGGCCGCGGTGGCCGAGGTGACTCAGGCGCTTCAGTCACGGTCTGCACGGCCACTACGGTCGGGGGTTCGAATCCCCGCTCGGGCATGGATATTTGTGCCGTCCTTAGTCTTAGTTAGTTCATAGTTAGTTTGTAAGTTTAGGGACTGATGACCCCGTAGTTAAGTCCCATAAGCTATACAAACACACTTGAACATTTAATTAAAGGCAATCATACAAAGGTGGACTTTTTATTTTAGTATATTTTGTTTCCTGTTTAATTTTTGTAATATAGTAGCATACTGGTCAAATTTTGTACGAGCCGCCACTGCTGACAGGCACGAACGAACTCGGCAACTCCTAACTCGTCCTGGCAGACCGACTGCACAATCTCACAAAATGCTTCCAAATCTAAACTTACCAAATGCGCAGCCTCTGCCCCTATTTGCAGAGATCTTAAGGAATAATCTCGATATTGTGCCAAGGAACAAAATAAGAATACAGACACACACTTTCTCCATGACCACCCACTGCCACCCACTGGTGCTCGATCGATATCCTTTGGTTTCGTGCTGTTAGTAAGGGAATTTCCCAGTGGTCAGTAGAAATAGGTGAGTGCGAGTGGCAAGAAAACTTGCGAAAACATGTCCATTTTTCACGACATTATTAAGAACAAAGTCCTCGCATTTTGTAGTTGTCACCTCCATTTGTGACAAAGCAATCTGCAATTCCATCACGGATTTCCGCAGTTTCGGCATACTCTTTAGACGTCTTCTGCAACAGGTGCGTGATCATGAGTGCTTTCCAAACGCGGAAATGTGTGTTCGCTGCCTACTGTAAATAGCTTAACGGCACAGCGCGAACGTTTACCGCAGCTTCGACATCCACGTTCTTCCGTTGCTACCACTCTTCTGTAAGGTTTGAATTTATAACCGTCACAGATCAAATTTATATTACCACTATTACTAATAACAGGTTGCAAATCGTGACTTTCTGCCATATTATTCGCTTCCATGACTAAACTGACGTAGAAAACGAAACACTGTTGTTCTACACAGATGTCAGCGAGCTGGTGTCATTCACAGGACTGACGAGTTCAGAGAGGGCCAGGAACGCCTTGGGTCGGACCGTCCTGCTACCTGCGAGCGGAAGTTGCCCAGTTCCAGTGTGGGATAAACTATCCTTTCCAGAGTACCCTTCTAATGGCCACTAAAAATTGTCCAATTCGGGACTGCCCGGTCTACACGGCCGCTGCGGTCGGGGGTTCGAATCCCCCCTCGGGCATGGATGTTTGTGCCGTCTTTAGTATAAGTTGGTTCATAAGTAGTTTGTTCAAATGTTTGTAGAGTCTATGGGACTTAACTACGGGGTCATCAGTCCCTAAACTTACAAACTACTTATGAACTACTTACAACTAAGGACGGCACAAATATCCATGCCCGAGGGGGGATTCGAACCCCCGACCGTAGTGGCCGTGCAGACCGTGACTGGAGCGCCTCAGTCCCCTCGGCCACCGCAGCCGGCAAGTAGTTTGTAAGTTTATGGATGTAAGCCTACTTTAGGCTACATATTTGACTGTCCGAGTGATATCGATTGTCGATCACGTCCAAGGAGTCGAGTTTAAAAAAGAGCAGCAGTTTGTGTGCGTGGCTGAGAGCGGGCAGATCTAGCTAACTGCGGCAGTAGCACGAACGAAATGGTTATTATTGAAGCTGGTGCAACTAATTGAACAGTGACTCTTACTGATGAGCCACGATAAGCTATCGTGTATCTTTACAGTCAGTGAAATGTGTATTTCTGTCAAAGTGTGCGCTAACGTTAGAGAAACATTCAACCGCGTCGCGACGGTAACGGCTTTATATATGGACTGGATCTAAATGAAGAAGATCTGACTAACGTGGAACTTTGATCTCGTAAAATACAGACATTCGTTGCAACCGTGACATCAAGATTATCGGGCGACCGCGTCGCGACTGGGCGTATCGAATTGGCAACAATTGCTGTAACTGAAGTTGGACTGCCATAGAACGTGAATAACATTTTGGGTTAGCATATTGTGTAATATGTGCTAATACCTCAAGCTACTCTTTATTCTGGAACAAGACATTCGATTACTCGCTTATGTACTGTTGATTCGGGACGATGTGTGAACCTTCAACGCCGGCCGCGGTGGCCGAGGGTACTGAGGCACTCCAGTCACGGTCTGCACTGTCACTACGGTCGGGGGTTGGAATCCCCCCTCTGGTATGGATATTGGTGCCGTCTTTAGTATAAGGTAGTTTATAAGTAGTTTGTAAGTTTAGGGACTGATGACCCCATAGTTAAGTCTCATAAGCTATACAAACATTTGAACATTTTTTGAAGCTTCAACATGTCCGTTATTCTCTTTGTTTTACTACAGTGCAACCAAATATTATTGCATGAGTATCAATACACTGATTCAAATCTGAATTAACGTGTGTTAATGATGAGAATCCCTTGTTGACGATATTGCATCAGAGTGAAGTGCATAGTTTAGAAGCAGGGTGTATTAATGGCTCAGGGGAATAATGCGGGCAGGCGCACGGTCAGTTCCGACTAAAAATCTACCCACAATCATCTAACGATCATAATCAAATCAACATTTCATAACTAACGTAATATATACAAATATTTATTCCCTGAGCTCATTACAGGGACTGATGACCCCGAAGTTAAATCCCATAAGCTCTACAAACATTTAAACATTTTTTGAGCAGAGGTTGCCAAGACGTCCTGAATTTAAAGGGGCAGTCCCGTATCTTAAGAAATTGTCTCGCGTCACCTCAATAGCGGTTCCGGGAGGCGACATGTCTCTTATTTCTCCCACATAACATAAAAGTCTATAAAAATTATGAAAATTATCTTTATTTTTGTATTTTTACAAAAGGGCACAGTTGAACTTGACAAACTACTTAAAAAATAAGCTCTTTATTTTTTAGAGTTCCTCTCTCAAACGCGTTTATTGAACGTGTTTCCTCTCACATGCACGTGCAGTGTGTAGTGTTCTGAACATGAGTGTATATGTGCGTTCGTAATTGTCGCAGTACCCACTCAATCCACAAAAGTAAATATTGTTTTTCATACGTTACACTGAAAAAGGAACAGTAAAACAAGAAACGTCTTCACCTTTTTCAAACTATTATTAAACCATTGACCATCTTGACTATCGATGCTCGTATTCAAGTAATGAGAGCTGTGCTTTTATATTGACGTCGTAATTGTTGTAACCAAACTCATTAAAGATACAATTATTTGGGATGATAATCATTTTTGACATAAATTAAACACCAAATAACTTCAATGCTGGTTATATTTCGCTTTAGAACAAGTTGACACCGCTCACCAAAGACCTCATACAAGGAGGTTAGAATAAAGGGAGATGGCATTATCTATACCAAGTTCATACGCCAGTTGAAGCCTGTCCGTCGTCTTGGTCAGTTTTGGAATGCAATTTCTCCGTTAAGTCGACCCTCTTACTAGTAATGCATTCAAGTGACAGCCAGTGCAAAGTATGTACTTACAAACACTATACTTTCTTGAATAAATAGTAATAAATACTCCTCATAATATATTTGAAAAATTAATTTTAACGGCTAATTTACACTCTTAACACCTTCTACATCACGGCAAAACCGTCGGACGTTTTATTCCTGCTTTAAGTGACATAAAACATGTGCTCTGTAATACGAACACGTCTCCAAAACTTAGCAATATTGCGGAGGCAGGCTTCACTTTTTCAGCGTAAGGGCGTCTCCCTGTATTCTAACGTCCTTCGTTATTAACATGATATTGGAACAATATGTACTGTGACATCTAAAAAAATGTTCAAAAGTTTGTAAATCTTATGGGACTTAACTACGGGGTCATCAGTCCCTATACTTACAAACTACTTATGAACTACTTACGAACTAGGACGGCACAAATATCCATGCCCGAGGGGGGACTCGAACCCCCGACCGTAGTGGCCGTACAGACCGTGACTGAAGCGCCTCAGTCCCCTCGGCCACCGCGGCCGGCTGTGACATCTAAGAGATAATAAACATTATCTTTGAAACCACTAACTTTTATAACAGAATTATCAAAACAATTAATACTGCCATTCAAATGGCTTCATTTCTGAAACACAATTAAAACATTCTTTCAGGTAGGGCGCTATAAGTGGTCTGACGTGAAGTAATACAATCCAGATTTGATAAAGGAGGTCTCATACTGTCCAACTCTCTACACGTGAGATGCTCTGGGCTTTTCGATAACATTAAAAACAGCAAAAATTACAGACAAATAGTTGATGCTTTTAAGTCAAATATCAACTACAACGGGTGTTGAAATGAGAAGGTACGAAGCGTCTTAACAACCAAACCCGTAGAATCAGCAGGCAGGTACGCTCACAGTCTTTTTGACGTCCGAGGTACGCTACTCATCGAATTCATAGAGCACGCAAAAACTAAGTGACATGTACTGTGAGACACTCCGTGGCCAGCGCGACTCCATCAAGTGCAAACGGCTGCTCACGGAGGGAGTGATTCTGCCCCATGATAACGCGCGTCCAAACGCCAGCGGGCAGATCCGAATTGGGCAACTTTTAGTGAGTTTGTGACAGTTGCGGAGAGTGACACTTGCGGGGAGACCCGGACACTGCAGGTAGTGAACAGGGTGTTCCAGAAGTAGGGATACACCACCCGTACTCCACGCCCTCCAGCCGCTACCTGTGCATAGAAGTATGAAATCACGTCAAAAAAGTAGGCACTGAGTTTAGAAACACAAAATTATGGTATATTGGATTTTAACATTTTATCAAAAAATGAATGTTACTACAAGAGATACAGCCATTCAAATTTACGGGCACCATAACATTTTCCCTTCCTGAGTAAATGAGCTGCTTCTTGCAGTTTCAACACCACAGTAGCCTTTTTCGTGAATGTTCTGAATATAAGTCTTCACACAGACTTCTTGAGGATGAGAGTGATACGGGTATCAGATTGTAAACCACTACATATTACCTTAGACCTTTTTGACTGTACTGAACAGGAGTTACACGTATTCCGTAAGTTAAAACCAACTATTGGCTGCCAATTTCGCTTCATTTCTGATAACCCTTGGTTGGAGGGGGAAGGAGGAGTTAATTTTGAAGGCACTAGCACACCATCTGCATATAAGCATCACAAACACACATTGAAACCTCTTGGCTAATATGCGTTCCAGTGTTCTAGGACTAAGGGAGAGTAAAGAAAGCACGATGACTGTAATGCTGTACCCGTGTCGGTGTTGCTGTTACTGCTAGTGATGATGGTTATTATTATGATGGTAGAGAGTAGAAGTGGTTAAATCTACCGCTGGCACACGAGCTACTACTCAACCTCAAAAGCGCCGTCGTGTTTTCAGGTCCCCGCCGTACGAATACATCAACACTGTCACCTGCCCTTCCTTTTGTAAAAAAACTGTCGGTGAAGAATGAAACTTCCACTCTGCAGCGGAGTGTGCGCTGATATGGGGAGTGTGCGCTGATATGAAACTTCCTGGCAGATTAAAATTGTATGCGGGAAACTGGACTCGAACCTGGGACCTTTGCCTTCGCGGACAAGCTCTCTGCCAACTGAGTTATCCCGACACTACTCACGATGCCGCCTCACAACTTTACTTCCGCCAGTTTGGAAAATCGGAGGCGAGGTACTGGCGGAAATAAAATTGTGAGGCGGCATCGTGAGTCGTGTCGGGATAGCTCAGTCGGTAGTGCGCTTGCCCACGTAAGGCAAAGGTCTCAGGTTCGAGTCTCGGTTCCAGCACACAATTTTAATCTGCCAGGAAGTTTCACTGTCGGTGAAGTTTGAGATTTAATCCAATACTTGCATGGGAATCTCTCAGCCAGAACATTTTACAGTTCTGTCTACCCTGATTCCCAAATTCCTCATCACCACGATACGAAAGACTAACTCTGGATCAAGTGTCATCGTACTGACGTGCACTATTCCTAACGGCATGACAAGAACGTTCTGTATGGAGTAAAAATATAACAAGATTTCATAAACTAGTTTTAGCGACGAATTCTAAATCATAGGATCATGTACATCCTATTGCATACTATCCTTGTTTGATTACGTGTCTCAGAATAGATTAGTCATCTTGCGCAGAGATCCCGACATCTCCTGCCCCCGGTAAAACACACACACAGCGCGCTTGTGTAGCAAAAACCTCTGAGTTCAGACTATAATGCGCTAATCTGGTTCTGTCCACAGTTACGCAAAAATAGGTAAATAAATCCATGGTGGAAGATCTGGAAAAGATGTACTCAGTATCCTGAAGAAGTAGGTGTCGACGAACACGGCGCATCAGTGGCTTAGAACACGATGTGTGATCAACAAACTACTGCATAATGACGTCTCCTATCTCCCTTGGCAGAGGATAACGCATCCGTCATCACCCCCGCCCCTTTTTCTGTCATGAATGACAAGGGAAAAAGCTTGAATATCTCTATACTTATAAGATGCATTTGTTGTCTCTCAGTCTGTTCTCTTATAATTCAAGATCCAGGCAACCAAATAACGTGAAATTTGGCACACGTACTCAAAATTACATGGGGGAGATTCTTAAACAGGTTTCGTTCCATTTTTTGGAAAACCAACCGGAAAATTTGAGAAAAAGTGAAAGTGCGTATTCAATGTGTCCGTGTAAATCTACTTCTTCGCAATGATCTTGATGAAATTTTGCACAATTGACCTTGAAAACAAGATGAAGGTTACTGTCTACATAAAATTTCATTCGTTGCATTGGAGAGAGTACTTAACATAAATGTACACTTTTATTACATGCAAATAAACGGTTTGTTCGCTTCTATAGAAAACCTTATTTTAAACCCGGGCAAAGTCGGCTACTTGCAACTAGTTAATAATAATTTCTTCGAGCCCACTATCCGTACCTGCAAAGCTGATTACATAGGTTACATATCAGGTATTGCAGGAACGCAACGTTCGCACAAGATATTCATCATGAAGTGAAAACTTTCGTTGTACCTGCTTAAACTATTTAGAGTGCGTTCTGAGAACAAGAGGCTACTATTTAGGTCTAAGGTGCAAGCAGATCTACATGGGAGGTGACTTCTAGCTGTTCCCTCAACATGCGCCCAGCATCGTTTGATTCTAGTATTTTTCAAATAATTTCAAGATTCCGGTTTATACGATGTCTTTCTATAATTGAGAACTTTAAAGTTGCATAACGTACACCATGATGTTGTTACGCTGTATGAGTACTGAAACCGTGCGGCGGATTAAAAAATGTTTGTAGAACTTATGGGACTTAACTATGGGGCCATCAGTCCCTAAGCTTAAAAACTACTTATGAACTACCTAAGACTAAGGACGGCACAAATATCCATGCCCGAGGGGGGATTCGAACCCCCGACCGTAGTGGCCGTGCAGACCGTGACTGGAGCGCCTCAGTCCCCTCGGTCACCGCGGCCGGCGCGGCGGGTTAGCCGTGCGTACTGGAGCGCCGTGCTGCGGTGCGCGCAGCCGTTCGCCGTCGGGGGTTCGAGTCCCCCCTAGGGCATGGGTGTTAGTGTTGTCCTTAGGTTAGTTTACCTTAGTTTAAGTAGTTCGTAAGCTACGGACTAATAACCTAGAAGTTGAGTCCCGTAGATTTACAAACATTTTTTAGTACTGAAACCTTAGAACCAGCTCGTTTAACTGTTTCAGGGACTGGTGGAAGACAAATATATGCAATCTCCTACTCCAAGGTAGTACAGCGCCTTTCCAAGACAAAATTCTAACTGTAATTATTAAAAATTACCCTAGCAGCAAAACAAACCATAGTTCGAAATTTTACTATCTCCTGACACGCTTACGACCAGTAACGTAATATCGATAGTCAAGGAAACACTCGCTTCTATGTTGACTATTATTTTCTTCCACTTTGTCCTTTCCTCTTAAAAACATCTGTAACTGTATATGATTTCATCGAAGAGCAACTTGAGAAAATTACGCAAGTTTTCAATTGTACTTTTGATATATTTTATTATTAGACGCAGATTTTATATCGCAATGACAATTTTAAAACTCCTACAGAACTAAATCTTCCTAAATATTTCTTTCATCTCCCGATTTGTATTTCAGTCGTCTGCCTCTTCTAGAGCACTTCGGGCAACTTTTGTTTCTTTAATGAAATGCCGTTCCACTTGCTTCACATTAACTTTATTACATCCACATGGCCAGTATAAATATTCTCTTTCAATTAATATGTTAATTCGTTGTTTATCAATTTTGATTCCACAGTGAATCACCGTGCTCAGCGACTGCAATAATATGTGGATGATTAACAGCAATTAGTTGCAAATATTTATTTATATTTGGGACTGATTACTGTTCACCATCCCCAAATCGTTGTTTATCCATCGTACTCGTATTATGTATTAACACGGCAGTTCGAGATACATTTGATAATTGCCTAATACTGTATAATAATATAAAAACGAAATAAAGTTCAAATTAAGCAACTGGGGAGGCATTTAACAATTAACAAATGAGCTTTGTCTCCGAAGTATACAATTTGACGTAACAAACGTAGTCGCAGTGCATTATTTCACTGACTGCAATGAAATATTCAGGAGCAATATTCTGCGTCTCCGTGTAATCCTAACGACTTGCATACAATTTCAATTAATTATGTTGTTTAATGTATACCGAAATCTTTCGAATTTTAACGATTTCAGATTTGAAGGTACACAGTTTTTTAACGGCTGAAAGCAGTAATCAATCATTGTTTTCTACATTACGATTTTCTTTCAGTAAATTCTACAATATCTAACTTCTGCGTAAATCTTACCTTACAGGGATAGCTTAGTGGCACGTCGAGGAATAAAGCAGCAATATATTGTGTAAGAAATAATGATAGACAGTTGTAACACAGACGCAACTGTCTTCGGAATGGTGCTGGCATAGCCTTTTATTCGTATTGTTCCACGAGTAACCCGATCGCTAAGTAAAAATCGCTGATGACATCACGTATCGCAGCTGCACACCAGTTGTTTACTGACACCGCGGGACTGGATACCACGCCAAAGTGACGTCACATTTTCCGCGTAAGGCTCACTTGTCAGATTCGCGCTCTTGACACAGCGCAGAAGGTGTACGCAACAGGCACTCAGGGGAATCAATTAGGACCAGTTGTGTTACCCATTACGGGTCTTATTATTCAAAAGAGAGATTAGAGGAACTGTAATAGAGGACAGATGTTAAAGTTAATCATGTTCGGTACTCTTCAGGAATAAAAGGTTCCTGGATGTATCTGTTTATACCATGTTTTCGTAAATGGTAAGGTTCCGAGAGCTGCAATTCGTGTAGAATCGGGGCATATAAAGATATACTGACGACTGCACATCCATGTTACACGTTTAGATGTAGCTCTATAATCGTTGCGTTCTCTATTTCCTTTGCGTACGCTGGTATTGGCATCAATGTCAGTTTCGTGAAGTGCTAAACGTCGCTGCAGTTAAGTTATAACGAGTTGTAATCAATAGAATGCTAAAATGAAACTTATTGGAACGGCTTCAAATAAATTCGATTCCTTCAGTGACACAGACAATTCCTGTATAGCAAAATGTATCCGTGTCGCATGGTGTGCTAAAAATCTCAGAAATCCCAGGGATTTCGAGAAACACAGAAAGGATCATCGATACTATACACAAGTATAAAAACACTTAGCTGAGTGAAAGGAAACATGTCATTGTAAACTGTTGAACACCACAAAACGCTACTGTTCTAATAACAAACACTCAAATACACATAAAATTTATAGTAATACTTAATATAGACAGTCCTCAGTAGTTAATGAACTTTCATCTTCAAAGAAATGTAACAGCAGTATAGAATACAAAAATTACTGTGTTTATTCAAATCCTATGGCTCATATTTAGCTGTTTCTCTACGAGTTTCTGCATTGAGCAAAACAATGGTTTTTGTTTCTACATTCCCATACATGTTACGCTACAGTTGTACCATCTTCAGTGGGTCTTTTTATTGCTTTAAATTGAACAAAAGAAATAGTTTGATTTTACATGTTACATGTTATTATAAGTTCGTATTGTTAATTGGAAATTTATACAAGAATTCTATATATATATATATATACTTAGTCCATAAGCAAACGAATAAACACACACACACACACACACACACACACACACACACACACACACACAGACAGACAGACAGAGAGAGAGAGAGAGAGGCAATTCACGTAAAATTAAGTAGTAATAGATCTAACCATTAAAAGGATATACAATGCTGTAAAATATTTCGATATAAAACATGTAAGTGCAAAATAGTTGCAGGTGTGAAACTCTCAACGAAGACCTACACAGACAACTTCAACATGTAAAACGTGGTATATATATATAACTTCAACATGTAAAACGTGGTATATATATAACTTCAACATGTAAAACGTGGTGTATATATATAACTTCAACATGTAAAACGTGGTACGTTTTACATGATGAAGTTGTCTGTGCAGGTCTTCGTTGAGAGTTTCACACCTGCAACTGTTTTGCACTTATATACATGTTTTATATCGAAATATTTTGCAGCATTGTATATCCTTTTATGGTTAGATCTATTACTACTTAATTTTACGTGAATTGCCTCTCTCTCTCTCTCTTTCTCTCTCTCTCTCTCTCTCTCTCTCTCTCTCTCTCTCTCTCTCTCTCTCTGTCTGTGTGTGTGTGTGTGTGTGTGTGTTTTTATTCGTTTGCTTATGAACTAAGTTTAATTTAATTCAACTTGCATGTGTTCGTATCTTCATTGGCTATTCTCCCTCACTATTCCGGCAATGAAGTCACCAACACATTTTAAGTTGAACGTAGTTAACAAGCAAACGAATATACAGACACATAAAGATGCCATTCACGTAAAATTAATTAGTACTAGACCTAACCATAAAAATAAAATAAACAGCACATCAAATATTTCGATATAAAACAATTTCCTATACAAGTTCAATATAATTGCAGATGTCAAATTACCAACGAAGACCTACACAGACAATGTAGGAAATCTGTAACGACTTCAACATGTAGAACAAGGTGTATATATACACATACATAAAATTATGTATAAATTTCTAATTGACAATATGAACTTATAATAACCTGTAAACGAAATATATATGGGTATATAAAAGAAAAAAGCAGTGTTCTGCTCAATGCAGATTCTCATAGAGAAGCAACTAAATATTTATTAAGAAAACACAGATCAAAAGGGCTTCAACGTCAAGGTGATCTTTTCGCTCATGATTGTTACGGTATGTTCATCTGCTTTATTTATAATGAATTTCACTTCTCGCACTTTTAATGTTTGATATTATGAAATTAATCTCTTCCATTCCACGCTCTTCGCTTTGCCTATTTTGTAATGAGGCAAAAACGACTGCTTCCGGAAACAGCAAGAAAAACGCGTTGTACGGCACAGCAGCAGCATGACACGCAAAATTTTAGACGCCAATTCATAACACCTACAATGAAGTCCGGTAGTAGAGCAACGGTGCATGACGACCGCAAATTTTAATATGTCCACTGGAATACTTGCGGTTAACAGGTATTTCAGTTGCTCGGTATTCGGTAGTCTATACACTGCTCCATTTGATTCCGTAATAGAATGAAAAAAAAAATGTTCAAATGTTTTTTAAGCTTATGGGACTTAACTACGGGGTCATCAGTCCCTAAACTTACAAACTACTTATGAACTACTTACGAACTAGGACGGCACAAATATCAATGCCCGAGGGGAGGATTCGAGCCCCCGACCGTAGTGGCCGTGCAGACCGTGACTGGAGCGTTCAGTCCCCTCGGCCACCGCGACCGGCGTAATAGAATGAAATGTAGTGAATAACCAACACTGTGCCTTGATATATGCGCCATAAACCGTTAATTAAATGAGACGAAAAGAAAACTACACACGACTGACCTTGGCGGAGTCCGCCTGCGAGGCGGAAACGAGGTTCGGCGGCATTGTGCCAGCATACAGCTGTTAACAAGTAGTAACAATATGCGTGTCGAAGGTGTACGAAACGTCAGTGTCCAGCAGTAACTTCTGAAATAAAGGCAGGTGCAACGCAGCCTGTGGTACTATTCACGTAAACACGGAAGCCGCACGCGCGGGACGTTCATGACTGAAATGGGCTCTTCCAGGGAAGGAGCTTTATAACAAAAGCCGGGCGCCCCTCTCCCCCCTCCCCACTTGTCATAATTAACTCTTCCCCCCCCCCCCCTCCGCGCGAGTCTACGGCTCTTCACACGGTGATAAGAAACTTTACCACGGAAAGCAGCGACGCAGCAGGAACTAGGGGATATGTGTCGCTACGTCAAGCAACCCATTCTTCGCAAAAAGTTTTAAGATGTTTCGCGATCATACGATTAGATACTATTGTTTTTAACCCGAGTCTTAGTTGCCGTATCTGTATCTCATTGACTCGTCCGAGAAATAACATACTGAACCGAAAACACTCCTGATGGAGCAAGAGTTTTCTTGTTTGATACCGTATCTCATCCGACAGTGTAGTTATATCACCAGCTTGAAGTAGTTCTGTGGTATCTCGTCTTCGCTCTTCACCGAGGCTATTATACTGTTTCGCTTATATTCCCTTCAACGATGAGTAAAAACTAAAAATAGTGTTCATTCATGGAATTATTTGCTTTCAATAGCAGCATACACCGAAGTGGCTCGGCGGTTCTGGCGATATAGCGATACAACAAGCCATCTCTCCATCTCTTTCTCTAAACATGTCGCACGTTTAGCCAAACTACTTACTACCTACTAACTTCCCTGCTGCAATCAGGTTATGACAAATGTTTGCCGCGGTGGAGTAGCCGAGCGGTCTAAAGCTTCTCGCTGTGGAGCGCGCGGTTGCTCGCCGTGGAGGTTCGAGTCCTCCCTGGGGCATGGGCGTGTGTGTTCTCCTTAGGTTAGTTTACCTTAGTTTAAGTAGTCTGTAAGCTACGCACTGATGACCACGCAGTTTGGTGCGATAGACTTCCAAACATTTGAACATTTTGACAAATGTTTACGAAAAGCTCCAAAGCAAAGCTGGATGGAGATGCAGACAAAAATACAATATCGACGAAAGAGTAAACAAACGACAGTGACAAAGACAAGGAAAGGTAATCGATCTTTAATCCGCGAAGTGGTAGACAGGTGGAGCTAAATTGATACAAATAGAATAACCTGAGCCAGCACTCAACGATTTCTAATCGCCACCAAGAATAGCTACCAGGTAAATCTCCGTTTAGAACGTGAAATACCTCAATAAATTAGATGATTTCAAATGTAATCGCGCATAGCATTTCAGCGATCGCTAAATCTCCGTGTCACTTCTGCTTTCGTTAACATAGAACACAGAATGTTGCCAGTTAGGAAGCGACCAGATAACAGTGAATACTGGGAGATGTAAGATTTCAATCGATACTGCTACTTTAAATGATCAGTCTCCAAATGTTTGTAGAGCTTATGGGACTTAGCTACGGGGTCATCAGTCCTTAAACCTACGAACTACTTATGATCTAGCTTATACTAAAGACGGCACAAACATCCACGAGGGTGGATTCGAATCCCCGACGGGGAACGGCCTCGCGCATCTCAGCAGAGCTCCCCAATGTGCTCGGCCGCTCCGCCGCGGCAGATTAGTCTCCCAGAAAATTGTTTTGCGTATTGCACTTACTGGTCAGCTCTCATAATTCTGCCTCAATTGACGACAGCGGCGGCGATTAGGATAATGGTAGACATACAGGATGTGTCAGGAAGAAAGATACATGCTTTGAGGACTGCTTAAATGTTTAAATGCTTATAAGTATAAGGAACTTAACTGCTGCGATTATCAGTCCCTAGGCTTAAAACTACTTACTCTAACTTATGCTAATGACAACACAAACAAACAAACAAACACACACACACACACACACACACACACACCAATGCCAGAGGGAGGACTCGAACCTCCGACGGTGAGCAACCGAGCACTCTGCAACAAGGCGCCTTGCAGCACTCGGCCACTCCACCGCGGCTTGAGAGGTGACACTACTGGTGATTCTGAACAAAAAACTTGAGCAAAACAAATTGCGTGCATTTAAAATAAAATTTCGTTGGAATTCAATATTGGAATGGCAATATTTGATTGGGTCTAAGTGACCCATTCGCAATAAGTGTTTCGTAACTATGTCTTCCCAAATTATTATTTTTTTTTTCAGGCTTTGTCCTGTTAGGAAGATTTGACTACATCATGTGCCTCAAGACTCTACCAACTACTTCGAGAAGACCTTACTTAAAAGTTATGTATCAAGTTTAAAGATTGTTATCCGCCTCCTGAAACTCCTCGTTGGCCGAACTTGGAGTCTACACCCTTCCACGGTTCTTTACATCTACAAATCCTTCATCTGTCCCATCCTTTGCGTAGCCCATTTCGCCTGAACCGCCGGCCGCAGTGGCCGAGGGGACTGTGGCGCTCCAGTCACGGGTCTGCACGGTCACTACGGTCGGAGGTTCGAATCCCCAGCCGGCCGCGGTGGCCGAGGACACTAAGGCGCTCCAGTCACGGACTGCGCGGCCACTACGGTCGGGGGCTCGAATCCCCCCTCGGGCATGGATATTTGTGCCGTCCTAGTTCGTAAGTAGTTCATAAGTAGTTTGTAAGTTTAGGGACTGATAACCCCGTAGTTAAGTCCCATAGACTATACAAACATTTGAACATTTTTTTTTCGAATCCCCCCTCGGGCAAGGATATTTGTGCCGTCCTTAGTGTTAGCTAGTTCACAAGTAGTTTGTAAGTTTAGGGACTGATGATCCCGTAGTTAAGTCCCATAAGCTATATCGCCTGAACCTCCGCCAACCCCCTCCCCAAATCCTCCTTCAAATTCCTCAATATCCTAGAACGCCATGCACTCCACCTCGCCTTCCGTATCGTCCTTTATCCCCCATTCCCCGCGCAAATCCTTTATGACCTCATTTCATTTCCCCACCTTGTCCTGTATTGAACAACTCCACCTCCGCTACTTCTTCCGCAAATTTAACACGTCCAATCCTCTCGTTCATCCCTTGCTCAGGGATCCTGGTTCAATGCCACGCCTCCCCCACTGTGTTCCCCCCACTCTCCACTCTTCGTTTTCTCCCCTGTGGCAACTTCCGTACCCTTCCCGGATGATACCATCCGTCCTGACATTTACCCTTCCTACTAGCTGTGATCCTCCACCTGTCTCTCTCTCCTCTTATCCCTCCCTCCCCTCCTATCTACTCCACTCCCCCTCCGTCCCTCCCCTCTCCCACCCCTCAGACTTCCTGGGACATCCTGCCTCGCTCTCCTACTCCCGGCCCTGCGTCCACTCTTCGTTTCCCTCCCGCCCCCTCCCCTAGCTTCCCACAATATAACTCACTGCCTTCATTTTGTGCTGGTGCTACGTCCCCGTGGTTGGTATATATCGCAGCCGACGCCGTTTATGTTTTAAATTGACTGTGTTCTTCCTCCACCCTGTCTCCCTTTCTGCCCTCTCATCATCTTTAGTGTTTAAATGAGTGCTTTGTGGATTTGGTGTCATCTCAATCTGGTATTTTATTTTAATGAACAGTGTACGGCCAACCCACAGCACACCTTGTGTTTCTTTTAGATGTTTTATGTGCTACGTAGTCTATTTTATATATTTTTTTATCTTTATTGTCACCGTGTCCATACAAAAAGACTGCATTCTTTTCTCCATTTTAACTCATGCAATGTTCCTTCAGCACTGTCACCATATAAATTTTAATTACCTTCTAATTTTAACATCGTTACCTTCCTATGTGCACTCATGTTTTGTTTTGTTATTGTACCAAGTGATCAAAAAGTCAATATAAATTAGAAAACTTCATAAATCACGGAATAATGCAGATAGAGAGCTAAAAATTGACAAAGATGCTTGGAATGACATGGGGTTTTATTAGAACAAAAAAAGTTCAAAAAATGTCCGACAGATGGCGCGTGATTCTGGTTTTGTAACTGCCACCGTGACGGGTGAGAGGTACGCCATTATGTTACAGAATCGCATCATCCCCAGCCAGGCTGATAAACACCTGCTGAAACGTACGATTTTTATGCAGGATAGCGCTCCACCCATATAGCTAGACGCGTGAAAGATCTCTTGCGCGCGTCGTTTGCTGATGATCGTGTGCTCAGCCGCCACTTTCGTCATGCTTGGCCTCCCACGTCCCTAGACCTCAGTCCGTGCGATTATTGGCTTTGGGGTTACCTGAAGTCGCAAGTGTATCGTGATCAACCGACATCTCTAGGGATGCTGAAAGACAACATCCGATGCCAATGCCTCACCATAACTCCGGGCATGCTTTACAGTGCTGTTCACAACATTGTTCCTCGACTACAGCTATTGTTTAGGAATGATGGTGAACATATTGAGCATTTCCTGTAAAGATCATCTTCGCTTTGTCTTAATTTGTTATGCTAATTATTGCTATTCTGGCAAGATGAAATGTCATCTGTCGGAAATTTATGAACTTTTTTTTTCTTTTTTTCTAATAAAGCCCCCTGTCATTCCATGCATGTGTGTCAATTTTTACCTCTCTATGTACATTATTCCGTGATTTATGAAGTTTTCAAATTTATACTGACTTTTTGATCACCCGGTTTAAGTTTTCAAATTTTCAATATATCTCTCCGCTTAAAACAGTCCGCGTGCGATGACAGCCGCCCCATTTAGGAGAACTGAAATAACAATAAAGAAAAAAAAATAAAGACTGTTTTTTGTGTAACTAATAAATGAAACTTTTACAGAAAGTCGTATCTTCAACGCCACTAGCTGTAACCACGTCCTTGTTCCACGTATCTATTGCGTGTAGGCCCTGTGGAACTTCCGCCGCCGCAATACCTACACAACATTGCTCCATTCGCTAGTAAAGCCTACATTAAAAATAGAGATGAAAACAGCCGGAACATAAAGGCTTGGGAGGGCCCTCGTCTACCTGGTGATAGCACAACTACGTCAGCTGGCTGAGGCCGGGTATCTCCGCACGGAGATCGCTACTCACGCCCAAGGCTGAGCATTCCGACCACGCCCTCGAGGTGTGAACACAAACTCGCAACCGCAAGACAGCTGCGCAGCCGACTCTGTACCTTATCCTTCCACATTAAGTGCCTGATTTACAAGTATTCGGCTCTGAGTTCTTTGCATCCCTCGCGGGCTCTAAGAGATTACCTCTATGAAAACCACGGTGGTTTTGCATTCAGTTACCGAACACGGATTATGTTCGGTTATCATCATCATCAGAGACTGATTATGCCTTTCAGCGTTCAGTCTGGAGCATAGTACCTCTAATAAAACTCCTCCATGATCCCCTATTCAATGCTAACATTGATGCCTAGTCTGATGTTATGCCTTTTACTTCAAAATCATTCTGCACCGAATCTAATTACTTTCTTCTTGGTCTATCTCGACTCCTCTTACCCTCCGCTGCCGAGCTCATGAGTCTCTTAGGTAACCTTGCTTCTCTCATGCGTGTAACATGACCCCACCATCTCAGCCTGTTCGCTCTAACTGCTTCATCGGTGGTGTTCAGCCGGCCGCGGTGGCCGAGGGGACTGAGGCGCTTCAGTCACGGTCTGCACGGCCACTACGGTCGGGAGTTCGAATCCCCTCGGGCATGGATATTTGTGCCGTCCTTAGTTGTAGGTAGTTCATAAGTAGTTTGTAAGTTTAGGGACTGATGACCCCGTAGTTAAGTCCCTTAAGCTTAACAAACATTTGAACATTTGTGGTGTTCTTTCCCAGTTTTTCTTTGATTTCCTCATTATGGACACCCTCCTGCCATTGTTCCCATCTATTGGTACCTACAATCATTCTTGCTACTTTCATATCTGTAACCTCTATCTTATGAATAAGGTAACCTGTATCCACCCAACTTTCACTCCCATACAACAAAGTTGGTCGAAAGATAGAGCGGTGCACTGCTAACTTAGTCTTGGTACCTACTTCCTTCTTACAGAAGAGAGTAGATCTTAGCTGAGCACTCACTGCATTAGCTTTGCTGCACCTCGATTCCAGTTCTTTCACTATGTTGCCATCCTGTGACAAAATACACCCCAGGTACTTGAATCTGTCCACCTGTTCTAACGTTTTTCCTCCTATTTGGCACTCAATCTGTTTAAATCTCTTTCCCACAGACATTACTTTCGTTTTGGAGATGCTTATCTTCATATGACAATCCTTGCATCTCTGATCGAGCTCTGAAATATTAGTTTGTGACCTTTCAATCGAAGGTTAGTCTAACTATAAACAAGCAGAGCTCAGCTGAAACTGGATTCTTTCACATTTACGCAAATTAGTATCAGCTTACGAATTACGCGAGCCCACCCCCATGAACCACAGACATTGCCGAGGTGGGGTGGCTTGCGTGCCTCAACGATGCAGATAGCCGTACCGTAGGTGCAACCACAGCGGAGGGGTATCTGTGGAGAGGCCAGACAAACGTGTGGTTCCTGAAGAGGGGCAGCAGCCTTTTCAGTAGTTACAGGGGCAACAGTCTGGATGATTGACTGAGCTGGCCTTGTAACATCAGCTAATGTGGCCTTGCCACACAGCTACTGCGAACGGCTGAAAGCAAGGGGAAACTACAGCCGTTACCTTTCCCGAGGACATGCAGCTCTACTGTATGAACATATGATGATGGCATCCTCTCGGGTAAAATATTCCGGAGGTAAAATAGTCCCCCATTCGGATCTCCGGGCGGGGACTACTCAGGAGGATGTTATCATCAGGAAAGACAACACTGGCATTCTACGGATCGGAGCGTGGAATGTTAGATCCCTTAATCGGGTAGGAAAATTAGAAAATTTAAAAAGAGAAATGGATAGGTTGAAGTTGGATATAGTGGGGATTAGTGAAGTTCGGTGGCAGGATGAACAGGATTTCTGGTCAGGTGAATACAGGATTATAAATACAAAATCAGTTGGGGGTATCACTGGAGTAGGACTGATAATGAATAAGAAAATAGGAATGCGGGTAAACTACTATGAGCAGCACAGTGATCGCATTATCATTGTCAAGATAGATACGAAGCCAACACCGACAACGGTAGTACAGGTTTATATGCCAACTAGCTCTGCCGATGATGAGGAGATCGAAGAAATATATGAGGAGCTAAAGGAAATTATTCAGACAGTTAAAGGAGAGGAAAACTTAATTGTGATGGGAGACTGGAATTCGGTAGTAGGAAAAGGAAGAGAAGGAAAAATAGTAGGTGAATATGGACTGGGCAGGAGGAATGAAAGAGGAAGTCGCCTGGTAGAATTTTGCACGGAACATGATTTAATCGTAACAAACACGTGGTTTAAGAATCACAAAAGAAGGTTGTATACATGGAAGAGACCAGGAGACACCGGAAGGTATCAGATAGATTTTATAATGGTAAAACATAGATTCCGGAACCAGGTTATAAATTGCAAGACATACCCAGGGGCAGATATAGACTCTGACCATAACCTGTTAGTCATGAACTGTAGGCTGAAGCTGAAAAAACTGCAGAAAGGTAGGAAAATAAGGAGATGGGATTTAGATAAATTGAAGGAAAGTGAAGTTCTGGAGGATTTCAGAGGGAGATTTAGGCAACAATTGACAGAAACGGGGGGAAATAAAACAGTAGAAGAGGAATGGGTAGCATTGAGAGATGAAATAGTGAAGGCAGCAGAGGACAAAATAGGTAGAAAGGCAAGACCTACAAAAAATCCCTGGATATCACAGGAAATACTAAATTTAATTGATGAAAGGCGAAAATATAAAAATGCAGTAAATGAATCAGGCATAATGGAGTACAGACGACTAAAAAATGAGATTTACAGAAAGTGCAAAATGGCTAAGCAGGAGTGGCTAGAAGCCAAATGCAAAACTGTAGAAGAATGTATAAGAAGGGGAAAAGTAGATACCGCCTACAGGAAAATAAAAGAGACATTTGGGGACAAGAAGAGCAGATCTACGAATATTAAGAACTCAGATGGGAAACCAGTTCTCAGCAAAGAAGGGAAAGCTGAAAGGTGGAAAGAGTACATAGAGCAGCTCTACAAAGGAAATGAACTTAGAGACGATGTTGTGGGAAGGGAAGAGGAAGTAGATCAAGATGAAATAGGAGATTCTATACTGAGAGATGAATTTGACAGAGCCCTGAAAGACCTAGGCCAGAACAAGGCCCCAGGAGTAGATGACATACCTTCAGAGCTACTAAAGTCTCTGGGAGAGCCAGCCATGACAAGACTATTTGAACTGGTGTGTAGGATGTATGAGACAGGCGAAATGCCCTCAGAATTTAAGAAAAATGTAATAATCCCCATTCCAAAGAAATCGGGCGCAGACAGGTGTGAAAATTACAGAACCATCAGTTTGATAAGTCATAGTTGCAAAATTTTAACACGAATTATCTACAGGAGAATGGAAAAGCTGGTAGAAGCTGACATCGGGGAAGATCAGTTTGGATTCAGGAGGAACGTAGGGACCTGGGAGGCAATACTCACTTTACGTCTTACCTTAGAAGATAGATTAAGGAAAGGCAAACCTACATTTTTAGCTTTTGTAGATTTGGAGAAAGCATTTGACAATGTTGACTGGAATACACTGTTTCAAATTCTGAAGTCAGCAGGGGTAAAATACAAGGAAAGGCGAGTTATTTACAACTTGTACAAAAGCCAGACCGCAGTTATTAGACTAGAAGGGCATGAAAGGGAAGCATCAGTTGGGAAGGGAGTGAGACAGGGTTGTAGCCTTTCTCCGATGTTATTCAATTTGTACATCGAGCAGGCGGTGAAGGAAAGCAAGGAAAAATTTGGTGAAGGAATTAAAGTTCAGGGGGAAGAAATAAAAACATTGCGTTTTGCTGATGACATTGTAATTCTGTCAGAGACAGCAAAGGACCTGGAAGAGCAGTTGAATGGAATGGACAGTGTGTTGAAGAGAGCGTATAAAATGAACATTAACAAGAGCAAAACAAAAATAATGGAATGCGGTCTTAGAAAATCAGGAGATGCTGAAGGAATTAGATTAGGTAACGAAACAATGAAGGTGGTAGATGAGTTTTGTTACTTGGGTAGTAAAATAACATGCGATGGTCGCAGTACAGAGGATATAAAATGCAGAATGGCAATGGGAAGAAAAGCATTTTTGAAAAAGAGAAATTTGCTAACATCGAATATTAATTTAAGGGTAAGGAAGTCTTTTCTGAAGGCATTTGTGTGGAGTGTTGCCTTGTACGGGAGTGAAACATGGACGATAAGCAGTGCAGACAGGAAGAGAATAGAGGCTTTCGAAATGTGGTGCTACAGAAGAATGCTGAAGATTAGGTGGGTAGATCGCATAACTAATGAAGAGGTACTGAACAGAATTGGTGAGAAAAGGAATTTTTGGCATACCCTGACTAAAAGAAGGGATCGCTTGGTAGGACACATTCTTAGACATCAGGGAATCGTAAATTTAGCATTGGAGGGAAGTGTGTGGGGTAAAAATCGCAGAGGGAGACCAAGAGACTCGTATAGTAAGCAGATTCAAGTGGATGTGGGTTGCCGTTCTTATGAGGAGATGAAAAGGCTTGCTCAGGATAGGGTAGGGTGGAGAGCTGCATCAAACCAGTCTCCGGACTGAAGACCATAACAACAACAACGATTTAAGAATGGAAGCTACAAAGTTACGCAGGTACGTACTTCACTGTGATGCAGTCTATTATCTGCAGCCTATCGCTCCCTTCACATTCCCTTCCACTAAAGGAAGAGAAACACACTTTACAGGAGGTATTCGGGTTACGCATGGCATTTCAGGACTGCGCTTTATTTGCCGAAGTTGATAAGGCGTGCGGAAAATTTAACAACGGAGAGAGCTGCCGAGCATACAGATTTATACTAGTATTTTGTAAGAGAGAGACACATTACATGTTTATGAAGCTACATTCCAGGGAGTTAGATAGACGAGAAAGTAAAGAGGAGAGGAATAATAATTTATCCAGAAAATAATAATTTTTTACAGTGTCTGGGAATTCTGACTTAGAGACATGATGTGACTGCGTCGTACAACTTATTACAGGAATACATTACAGCCTAAAGCTACACATATTGCATCATTCATGATTTCGTCTTATTATCAAGACATTACCGGACGATCTGATTAAGAAGAAAGAAAAGCTTAAACAGAAAAATTATAAGAAACTAAATTACAAATTAAACTAACTAATAAACACAACTGTACGTGTATGAATTCTCTTCAACTGAAGAAACCCAGAGAGGCTTTTGGTCACGGAATGTTCGTTCACTACAGTAAAAAAAAAAAAAAAAAAAAAAAAAATAGAAAAGTTTCTGTCAATAATGTTTGAGACGTTTCATGTGACACACCTACACAGAATTGTTGACAATATGACGAAAGCAGAAAGTACAAAAATATATTAAAAAAAGAAAAAAAAAAAAAGGGTAACGTCAGTGTTCGGGGCGAAGCAAGCTAAGCCCAATTCCCCGTAGTATAATGCCACATAAGTAATTAGGTCAAGTTCAACGGAACACTACCTGCGATTATACGCTATAGTCGACAAACACGTTCTGGGTATCCAAAGCATTAACTGTTGTGACATTATCTCTGATTTCAGTTAAGTTGTGCAGTTGATTGTACTTTTAAAAACCACTCCTCTGTTTAAAGGTATCTTGAATAAACAGTAACCTTCTGGTTTCTGTAGTTGTTTGCATTCCACCTGGAATGATATTGTTTAAAAAATTATTTAATCTAAAGACGTTTACAGATGAGAATGTTTCAAAAAATTATTCGTCGTAGTGCACGGGGGATCGCTTGAAACGCAGCAAGAACTCAAAGTTCATTCTCTTTTTCTATATACACACTTCATCATTATCTTGCATTTATTAGCGTGTAAGTAAGGATGCCATTCATTGCACTAAAATATTGTTCAAGTCATTTTGCAATTTACTACAATCTTCCTAAGGTGAATCTTTCCCCAAACACATAAGTATCTTTCTTGAGCGGTTCGATTGTGCTCCTGATCCGATGCGTTAAACTGTTCACGTTCGATATCTCGATATAATGTGAGCTTTTATTACGATTCGTTGACTTACATCCTGTATCATTCCCTATTCTGTAGGACACTCACTGTGAATTATAACGTCGTGGGTTCCACATTTACATCAATACCATGAAACTCACACTGAAGTGCATGGCAAAGGGTTCATCGAACATCTTTTATGACATTTCTCTAAAGTCCCATTCTCTAATAGCTCGCAGGAAAAAGTAACACCTAAATCTTACCGTCTTCGATATGATTTCTCTTATTTTTATTATAATGATCATGTCTCCCCATATAGGTGCATCCTCAAAAAATATGTTCGCATTCGTAACAGAAAACTGATGAGAGAAATTTCGCAAATAGATCTTTCTTTTAATGATTTCCACCTCAACTCGTGCATCATTTCCGTGACACTCTTCCCCTATACCCCGATAATGCAAAACGAGTTGCTCTTAACTTTCTCTAAATCGTCCGTCAGTCCCATCTGGTGTGAATCCCACAATTTTCAGCACAGGTGTTGTGTAAACAGTTTTGCCGGCCGCGGTGGCCGAGGGGGCTGAGGCGCTCCAGTCACGGTCTGCACGGCCTCTACGGTCGGGGGTTCGAATCCCCCCTCGGGCATGGATATTTGTGCTGTCCTTAGTATGAGGTAGTTGATAAGTAGTTTGTAAGTTTAGGGACTGATGACCCGGAAGTTAAGTCCCATAAGCTTAACAAACATTTGAACATTTTGTAAACAGTTTGTTTCTTATAAGTGTTGCATCTTCTAAGTGTTCTATCAATGAAATGAAGCCTATGGTTCGCCTTCCCTACAATATTTTCTGTGTGTTCTTTCCAAGTTGTTCGTAATTTTTACTCCTAGGTATTTAGTAGAATTGACGTACTGTATGTCTGACTGATTTATCATGTAACTGAAGTTTAACTGATTTGTTTAGTGGACATATGGATGAATTCACATTTATCATTATGAAGGGTCAATTGCCAGTTTATGCACCAAGCAAATAACTTATATATTGGTCAAATATCCTTCGAGCCACTCTGGATATCTGTTCGCCTCCGTAGTCCAGGGGAGCTCAGTGCGCCCTGTCGGAGGGCTAAACGCTCTCTGTAATAAAAAAGCTGAACACGTCGAACAACAACGAACAAACACGATCAGCGACCGCAAGGAACAGGACTAGCCATTGAGAGGGAAAAAGAGAGGGGACAGCGTGAAAGAATGCCACGCAGGGGGCCCGGGTTCGATTCCCGGTCCGGTCGTAGATTTTCCCCACTCGGGGACTAGGTATTGTGTCATCATCATCATCATCATCATTATCTGGACACAATATTTCGGCGGTCCACCTGGCCGCCATCCTCAGGTGACAGTGCTGGTACACCGACTCGCCGAAATATTGTGTCCAGATGACGTATTGATCCGGCAGGAAACCCGAGAAGAATATTATGAATCATTACACCGAGAAAGCCCAGGTAGTCACATCATCATTTCATCATCGTCGACACGCAAGTCGCCCCAGTGGCGTCACCTAAAGACTTGCACCAGGCAGGCCGAACACATCCCAGATGGGGTCTAACGAACACCCCCTAGAGAGAAGGCCGCGGCGCTCTCGTGTGACGTAGGCAGAGTAGGTTGCGCGCGCATAGCTGACTGGGTAGCCGCTGGGGCACGGCCCACTATGCCGAAGCAGCGAGCCAGTCAGCTAAGCGCGCGGAACCTACCCTGCCTGACGTCACACGAGAGCGCCGCGGCTTTATTTCTAGGTTTATGTGTATCCATTTCTTGTGGATAGATGTGGGACGTCGGCTGGTCAGTTCAGTTCTTGCAAAAAATTGTCCAACAGCCGTTCATGTTATAATTTTATTTAGGCGACTAGTTTCGGTACATCAGTTGTATCATCTTCAGGCCCCTACATAGACACAAAATATTAAACAGACTCAGCCATACCACTGATTGAAATTTAAAGGTAAAGCAGTCAACAATCCGAAGATTGGTTTGAACACCACACTGCTTTACTAGGCATGGTCCTGTTTGGAGGTGGTATGCCGTTGCCTTCCTCCGACCTTCGAACTGACTTACCCAGCCAGTTATAGGGGGACCTACGTGGGTTCCGAACCACGATGCTACTCGGTATTTTTCACATGAGCAATACTGCCAGAGGTGAAAGAAGTGGAAAGTGACAGATAAAAATCCCATGACCTGGCGGGGATCGAACCCATGACCTTTGGATTTGTAGTCTGACACTCTACCACTGTGCAACCGAGGCGCACGATTGAAATTTAACAAACAAGTTTATAATTGTTCTATAAGAGAAACATATCTTAAATAAATATAGATAAATCATATAAAAGAAACAATTGCTTTATACAATGGTGTCACTGTAATAGAATATGTCCACTGGGAATGAAAATAAAGTTCCGTACATTAATATCGAAACGAGGATTTAGTATTAAATTACTCTAAAAATGGGAACTACGGTGATCTTCAAATACATGAAATACTCGACCTCTGTAGAGCAGTAAGGGCATTCAATATATTTTAATAGCATAAAACTACCAGAACCTAAGCATACTGGACCCTGTAGATGTGAGACACTCACATGTAATAAAAATGGGAAAATGGGTCAGTTCAAAACCAAGTACCGCTTTCAGTTAAATTAAAACACTATCCTTCAGTATTTAACTAAAAGCGGTACTTGGTTTTGAATTGACCCATATTTCCATTCTTATTACATGTGAGTGTCCCACATCTACGGGGTCCAGTATGCTTAGGTTCTGGTAGTTTTATGCTATTAAAATATATTGAATGCCCTTACTGCTCTACAGAGGTCGAGTATTTCATGTATTTGAAGATCACTGTAGTTCCCATTTTTAGAGTAATTTAATACTAAATCCTCGTTTCGATATTAATGTACGGAACTTTATTTTCATTCCCAGTGGACATATTCTATTACAGTGACACCATTATTGATAGATGTGAAGCATTGAATTAAAATTTGTGGTGCGGCCGGGAATCGAACCCGGACCTCCATCCTTACTAGGCAGACGTCTTAACCGTTAGACTACCACACCACTAACTATTAAGGCGCCTTGGAATAGTCTATGTACGATTTCCCTCCACAACACAAACTTTAATTCAGCTTCTTTGTTCCAAAGAAAATTGCCACTACTGCCAAGGCTCTTTATGCAGCGGAATAGCACCTCAGCAATGGACATGGTGGAACAATCCTGTTATGGTGATATAAATATCAATTAATATGAATAAATAACAGGATTGTTCCACCATGTCCATTGCTGAGGTGCTATTCCGCTGCATGGAGAGCCTTGGCAGTAGTGGCAATTTTCTTTGGAACAAAGAAGCTGACTTAAAGTTTGTGTTGTGGAGGGAAATCGTACATAGACTATTCCAAGGTGCCTTAATAGTTAGTGGTGTGGTAGTCTAACGGTTAAGACGTCTGCCTAGTAAGCATGGAGGTCCGGGTTCGATTCCCTGCCGCACCACAAATTTTAATTCAATGCTTCACATCTATCAATAATGTCTTTGACATATTTGAGACGAAAATCCGTCTCAGGGATATTTATTCATATTAAGTGACACCATTGTACAACGCAATTGTTTCTTTTATATGATTTATCTATTTTCATTTAAGATATGTTTCTCTTATAGAACAATTATAAACTTGTTTGTTAAATTTCAATGCAATGGTATGGCTGAGTCTGTTTAATGTTTTGTGTCTATGTAGGGGCCTGAAGATGATACAACTGATGTACCGAAACTAGTCTCCTAAATAAAATTATAACATGAACGGTTGTTGGACAATTTTTTGCTAGAACTTCTCTCTAGGTGGTGGTGGTCTAACGGCCAAAAATGCTACACGAAATCGTCATCGGGATATCTGAGAAGATACCGCACATGACCGTATTTTGACTATTATTTGACGAGATGTTTTACGCCGTCTAACAACTTTTGCAAGTCTAGGAAGATGGAACGTGTATTCCGTAAAATGTTGTACGGAGCGACGAGTTTTCGCTGCCGCACACTTTCTAGCCTTGCGACACGACACGGGCAGGCATCCCGGCTGCTGGTTCCACCGACGTGTGGGCCCGCCGCCTGCATCAGCGCAGCCCGCTCTCTGGAGGACGTAATCACGTCTATAATGGCCTCGCGCTGCTGGAAATGGCAGCCCGCCATTAGCGGAATACGAGCATGCGGACGTCTGCGGCGGCGTTCGCTTTCCAGGAAAGGCGGCACAAAAAAGAACAGCGGCACGTGACGTCACATTTCCAAACATCCCATCCATTCACGGACGCCATATTCGATAATCCGCCGTGATAAGAAATACTCTTGAGATAAACAGCTTATGTTATCTAGAGTCACGATCTTGCGTAATGTGGTGAGATAGTACATTTACATTAGCGACTATCAATACCTGAGCACAACAAGTGAAACATTCGGGTTTAATTAGGGGAAGGCAAAGTAAAATGCGATTGACGAAACAGAGCAGCAAATGAAGGTCTTGCCTTGCTATCTATTAGCACTATTAGCACTATAGTATGTACAGAAGCCCACCGTCATCATTTAGGATTGACACGCCACCATTTATGTTTATGCATTTACTGATTGTAATACTTCAGTGCACGTAAATAGCATCTGGAAAACATACAGTAAATTTTTCCAAGCTAGTTTCAGTTTCTGCGTAAACCATAAGCCATGATTTGTTTAAATGTATATATTAAACTCCAAAGAGTTATTCTTAGGTTTAAGTTATGTTCAAATGTTTCTATAGCTTATGGGACTTAACTACTGGGTCATCAGTCCCTAAACCTACAAACTACTTATGAACTAGCTAACACTAAGTACGACACCAATATCCATGCCCGACGGGGGGGGGGGGGATTCAAACCCCCGACCGTAATGGCCGTGCAGACCGTGACTGGAGCACCGCAGTCCCCTCGGCCACCGCGGCCGTATTCTGTCTTTTAGAAACGGATCTAAGACGCGTAATTTCTTTCATACGCTTTCGCATCTTTCTTGGTAGCTTTACTTTTCAAACTGCAATATGCACTTATTTTTCTTTATTCGTACGCTTGTTGCAGAAAAACAGCTGAAGAATGTGCATCATGTTATAGAGTGAAAAGTCATCATTGGTCTTCACCCCGAATTTTATATAAGCTGACGGCTGTCAACCACTATATCTTTCACCCTGTTATAGCTATCGACACGGAACTGCTATGTTGTACAATAGAAGACATTGTAATACAACAGAACAGAGATATCGTTCTTCTCCATTGTGTACTTTTTGCTGAAGAGCAAAATACTGACAGCCACACGTAGAATTTTATATAATTTGGTAACTTTCAACTACCATATCTTCCACCCCTTATCGTTATCAAGCCTCTGCCACCATAGTGCACAATGGGAGACTGATACCTACTAGCACATACAAATACTATTCGTTTGCGATGTGTAGTTTTCCTTTCACAGCTGTTATATTTTTATGCTCAAAAATCTACACCAAGCGCTAATAACACATCATTAGTTTATTTGCTTTTTCGTTCCTATGCGCTACGTGCTCGCGTGTGTTTGCTGCAGAGTGAAATATACGCACAAACACCTCAGTTTTTATATATACTATGTTTTTGACGTCGTGTGTATGCTAAATTGGAAAAGGATTTAAGCTTCACTCGTAAGTTCATCATCTTAAGGCTGTAGCTTTAACGAACAGAAATTGTCAGGGATGCGAGCCTCTCCGCGTTCCCCAGGAAGAGAGCTCCTGGAGCCCTATAGCTACTGTGTGCCGGGAGTAACGAAATGAAAAGCACTTGTCGGCGGCGGCGGTGACGTCAGAGAGGCCGCGGCGCGTCCTTGTGGCCCGCTTAGCCTTTAGCGGCTGCAGCGGGTCGCCGCGGTCCCGTTGCTCCAGGCGGTACTGGCGCGCCAGACTGCACCGTGCGTGTGTTTTACATCTGGAACACGCGTCATGCAGGCCGCACATGACGTTGTAACCAAATCAACACCTCTATCAACTGGCTATAGGACGAAATCCATCTGCATGCGTCACCTGGAATATTATTAAGCAGGTAAAGCAGTCAACAATCCGAAGATTGGTTTGAACACCACAGTACTTTACTAGGCATGGTCCTGTTTGGAGGTGGTATGCCGTTGCCTTCCTCCGACCTTCGAACTGACTTACCCAGCCAGTTATAGGGGGACCTACAGTTTAACGTGGGTTCCGAACCACGGTGCTACTCGGTATTTTTCACATGCACAATACTGACACTTATTTCACATAAGTGGAAAGTGACAGATAAAAATTCTAGGACCTGGCGGGGATCGAACCCACGACCTTTGGATTTGTAGTCTGGCACCCTACCACTGTGCAACCGAGGCGCACTTATATTTCACGAATTCGAAATTATGGAATACTAGCTTAAACCCGCGGCTCCGCACGCGTGTTGGTCGATTATGATAGATAAGCTATCTTTCAGTAGTGTGCTATGAGACTGAATAGTAAGTAATGTAGATGAAATCACACGTAAAAATGCACTCGTTTCGAAGAATCCAATTGCCGGCCGCGGTGGCCGAGGTGACTGAGGCGCTCCAGTCACGGTCTGACGGCCACTACGGTCGGGGGTTCGAATCCCCCCTCGGGCATGGATATTTGTGCCGTCCTTAGTTTAAGGTAGTTGATAAGTAGTTTGTAAGTTTAGGGACTGATGACCCCGTAGTTAAGTCCCATAAGCTTAACAAACATTTGAACATTTCTAGTTCTGTAGGACTCGAGTTTTAAAATTGTCATTTAATCTGTCGTGCGATCAAAAATCTGCGTCTAATAATAAAATATATCAAAAGTACAACTGAAACCTTGCGTAATTTTCTCAAGTTGCTCTTCGATGAAATCATATACAGTTAAAGATGTTTTTTAAGAGGAAAGGACAAAGTGGAAGAAAATAATAGTCAACATAGAAGCGAGTGTTTCCTTGACTATCGATATTACGTTACTGGTCTTAAGCGTGTCAGGAGATAGTAAAATTTCGAACTATGGTTTGTTTTGCTGCTAGGGTAATTTTTAATAATTACAGTTAGAATTTTCTCTTGGTGAGGCGCTGTACTACCTTGGAGTAGGAGAGTGCATATATTTGTCTTCCACCAGTCCCTGAAACAGTTAAACGAGCTGGTTCTAAGGTTTCAGTACTAAAAATGTTTTTAAATCTACGGGACTCAACTTCTAGGTTATTAGTCCGTAGCTTACAAACTAACCTAAGAATAACGCAAACACCTACGCCCTAGGGGGGGATTCGAACCCCCGACGGTGAACGGCCGCGCGCATCGCAGCACGGCTCTCCAGTACGCACGGCTAATCCGCCGCGGCGTTTCAATACTCGTAGTTAAGTCCCATAGACTATACAAACATTGGAATTTGAAGAATCCAATCACGAAATTCAACAATAATGATTGCAATAATATCACAGATCGATCACCTGATGTAATGTGCGAAACGTCAAATCCATTTTTTAAAGAGATGTATTAAAAGAAATTTCTTTTTTACTGCTTTATTTATTTATTCTTATATTGCCTTATTCGTATGCTTATCCTTACAGAGAAAGAGCTTAAGACATTGCTGCACGCACAGACCAAAGATATGGTCTGTGGCATCACGTTTCGCTGTATGTAACCTCCTTGCTATAAAGTGGCAAACGTCATCGCTGGACTTCATTCCCAATTTTTTTATAATTTGACGACTTTCAACCATCATATCTTCCATCCCCTTATAGCTTTCGGTATGGAACTGCTATGGTGTACAACGGGAGACTTCGGACAACCATTACACACAGATCATTCGTTTGCGTTCTGTAGTGTTTTTTCGCTGCAGACCGGAATATTAACACACACACACACACACACACACACACACACACACACACACACACACACACACACGTAGAATTTTATATACACCGATAACTTTACATCTCAATATACTCCACCCTTTTATCATTATTAACCCTCAAGCAACAATGCAACCAATAAAACCATTTTCAAAGAGTAAATGTAATTTTCAAAGAGTAATTATTGTTCCGCATTTCGCGTTATATTCTTCAAATTGCTAAAGATCTATCAGCTCGCCATAAAACTTGCCTAAAACCTTCCTCAGGTATAAATTAGTAACTGTACAAATTTTTAGCTCTTTACGTCTTGGAATTCAGACGTGATAAACGTACACCGAACAGACATTCACATTTATAGATATAGATTTGCCCATTTCAGGGTTTGAAATTAATTCATCGTCGAATTTGAAAATTTGTGCTGGACCCAAATTCGAACCCGGTTTCACCGCTTCGGGCCAGCGGTCGCCTAAACCATTTAGACTACCCAGACACGCTTCCAAAACGTATAAATGTTTGTGAACCTATTGGACCAGTCATGAGTCCCTAGGCCAGCAAACTACTTAAACTAAGAAGAAGAACGAAACCCATGCCCGACGGAGGACTCGAACCTCCGACGGCGAGCAACAGTGCGCTCCGCAGCAAGGCGCCTTGGTGCGCTCGGCGACTCCACCGTGGCGGCACGCCGAATTCTCAACTTATAGCACATGTCAGAAAAGAAGAGACACTATACCTATAATTGTAAAATATGCCCCCAACAGGAAATTGACAATTTAAATGCGGACGCATTCATACGCACTGTCTCTTGCGGGAATCCAGTATAGGCTGCGAGCAATCGCAGTGTGCTACAAGGTGAGAATTAGTGTTGGGAAGGAAGCGTGCCTGGATAGCCTAATTGGTTAATCCCTTAATACCCGAATTAATTTTTACATGACACAGAAAATGGAAAATCATATATTGTTACCAGTGAGCATATGCTAGAAATTATATAATGTCAAATATGTGATGCTGTTTACTGAACTGGTGTAATTAGGTATGTCGCGTATTTGCGACAACGGGCATTTGAGAAAGTAAACACTTATAATACTTCATCTGGTACAACATTTCATTTAACATTTTAATGGTACAGTGTGTGACCTTCGGTTAGTAGAAATTGACTTCTATACATCGCTGCTTTCAATTTGACTATACATATTGCATGAAACCCTAGTCATGAAATTCGCGGAAACAGTTTTTTCTCTTGTTAAAAAAGAGATTTACGTTACATTTGCTACAAATAAACGCTGCCTGCCTTCTACATCTTTTACATCTTTGCCTTCTTCCTGTATCTTGAGGCCAATGACCTACTGCATCAGTGCGGGTAGTCCTAACTGGAAAAGATGTTGCTGGACCCCGATGCTTCTTACGCTGCAGTTCAGACTGTATACTGGTTGAAGGCCTACCTCTCTTTTCTTTGTGATATCTTTTCCCTGTTTGCAGAGTGCCTGTGCTATTCTAGAATTGAATTCCAGAAGGACATTTTGTTCATTATGGGGAATTTTGAGGCTCTCAAAGTGCCGCCGTATAACAACCAGCAATTGACAATTAAAAGATCCATAATTTGCAACTGAAGAAGTTTGGTAGTGTACATCGAAAGAACTATCCATTTACACTTTGTTAAACAAAAGTACGCAAATGCCCAATGATGCATATTTTACACAAACCGTATTTTGAAATTTACTTGTACTTTCAACACCATTATTACATCAAAATGTTATTTACGTAACGCCACAAGATACTAAAGAATACATTAATAATTTTCAGAACCAAAATTAGCTCTTTATTCTACCGCAATTCTCCAAAACTAGACGATAACTTCATGTCTGCCTCATGAACAAATGCGCGAACATCAAACAGGTGTAGCAGTCCCTACACCATCCAGAGTGGTGGCAGCAAGTGTTAGAAGCATTATCAGCTTTGTGTAGATTCGGCATCTATCAGAACTGGCGCTGAAAAACACTTATCCTTCCATTTATAAGCATCACAACGGTAAGATGCGAATTCGCGACATTGGGCATTAGGGGGTTAAGGCGACCACTGGCCCGAAGCGGGAAACCGGGTACGAATCCCAGTCCAGCACGAATTTTCAACTTCGCCGTTGAATTTATTTCAATGCTCTGAAACGGTCGAAATGTTTCACTGTTTCTAATTCGTGAAATTACGGCTGTTAATGTCAACTAATGGTGTCTGTTCTTTGGGATATGTACAAAAACAACAAATATCAATTATTATTCGATTTATTGTACTTTTAGTATTTTCAGTAAAGGTTTCTGTATTTCTACGGTGTGAAATATTGTGCGTTGTTTGGATGCGGAGAAAGAAATGCGATGATTGAAAATCCGAAAACGTGTGAACACATCATTCCACATTAAGTGAGTCAATTTATAGCCCGGACGTAAGATGTGATGTAGGTGCCTATCAAATAGGAACCAATGGAAACCATTTATGTCCAACAATACCATTAGAATGAAAGGATCATTATACAAAACCTTGAAGTTCTGTTTATAACACACAAGCTATATGTCCGTGTATCGCATCAGAAATTAAAGAAGAGCCTTGCCATACTGTTGCTTTTTAGAGTTCAGCACTTAACTCTTTATAAACGGAACACTTATCTGAACGCTTTCTCAATAAACTCAGTTTACCATTCATAGAATAAAATGTAAAATAATAAAACCTAATCATAAGAGGAAATAAATTTTGATTAGCTTTTAATACACAAAGTCAGTAAATCCGTATACGGTACCCAATCAAGTAAATTCTGTTATTACGTATACGTGTAGATATAATTACGGCACGAACGTAGCCTTCCAAAAATACTACTGTCACTGATTGTGAAGTAAAAATAAAATTAACGGTATCTATTAGTTATTTGGCGTGCTCGCGCCACCGTTAACGAGAGCAGATCCCTAAAACATCGAATTACGATATCTTTTCTGAAACTGATCCGAGTTTGATGAAACAAAGCTTATATACCTTCCCTCCTGATACGCTCAGGTTATCTGTGAAAACCCCACGAAAATTCGTTTAGTACTTCCAGAAGTTAAGGCAAACAAGCGGCGGTGGAGTGGCAAAACTCCGTGCAAATACGTCAAGTAGTTTTCGAAATTAATGTGCTCAAAAAGAGAAAGAGACGACTGTTACAGATAAAACATTAAGTCACAGTACCTTACTTTGGCCCGATCCGATATTGGTAAAATAACGATTTTATGTTGTCTGAAACAACGCCTAAGTTGCCTATGAAAACCCCACGAAACTTCGAGTAAATGTAAGCGTAAGCTTCAATATTCTTCAAATGTTTATGAAGCTTAAGAGACTTAACTGCGGGGTCATCAGTCCCTACACTTACAAACTACTTATGATCTAACTTATACTAAAGACGACACCAATATCCATGCCCGACGGAGGATTCGAACCTCCGACGCGGGAGGCCGCGCTCCAAACCGCTCGGCTATTTCCGCACGGCTACCCTTGTATAGTCACTATTTTTATAATGAAACTTTAGAAAACAGTGATCTAAACGTAATTCTGATAAAAATAGGTAGAAATGGTAGTACTGTGTGTCCGCTGTGTTACTGCACTGCTGTATACTGGTTGTGGACGCGCAAGTAGTGACAAACAGTTCGTAATATTTCCGATTAAATTAGTTTCGGGTAACGTTAACGCGATCACTACGTCGCGCGACCTGCACGTAAAAGTCTACATCTACATGGGATACTCTGCAAATCACATTTTGCAAATCACATTTAAGTGCCTGGCAGAGGGTTCATCGAACCAGCATTATACTATTCATCTTATATTCCATTATCCAATAACGCGCGGGAAGAAATAACATTTGAATCTCTCCGTTCGCGCTCTGATTTCTCGTATTTTATTCTGATGATAATTTCTACCTATGTAGGTGTGAGTCAACAATATATTTTCGCAATCGGAGAGAATGTTGGTAATTGGAGTTTCGTAAGTAGACCACGCCGCAGCGATAACCGCCGTTGTTGTAATGATTCCCATCTCAGTCCTGTATCACTTCCGTGACACTGTCTCCCCAGTATCGTGACACTACAAAACGAGCTGCCCTTCTTTAGACTCTTTCGATGTCCTCCGTTAAACCCATCTGATACGGTTGCCACACTGGGCAGCAATACTCCAAAAATGGACGGACAAGCGTAGTGTATGCAGTCTCTTTTAAGCGTTCTGCCAATAAAACGCAGTCTCTGATTCGCCTTTCCTACAAAGTGTTCTTTCCAGTTTAAGTCTGAAGTAATAGTAATTTCCAGGTTATTGTGGACTTTAGGGCCTTCACTTTCCACTGATTTATCTTGTAAACAAAGTTTAACGGATTTCTTTTCGTACTCATGTGGACGACTACAAACTTCTCATTATATAGAGTCAATCGCCAATTTTTACACCACTGATATCTTATTTAAATCGTTCTACAGTTGGTTTTGATCTTCAGATGACTTTACTAGACGATAAATGAATGATGTCATCTGCAAACAACCTAAGAGACGTACTCAGATTTTCTCCTAAATCGTTTATGTAAATAAGGAACAGCAGAGGACCAATAACACTACTCTGAGGAACGCCTGATATCACCTCTGTTTTATTCGATGCCTTACCATCGATTACTACAAACTTTGTTCTCTCTGACAGGAAATCCCCTATCCAATCACAAATCCGGGAGTATATTCTGTAACCAAGCAATTTGATTAATAGCCGTTTGTGAGGTACGGTGTCAAAAGCCTTCTGGAAATCTAGAAATACGGAATCAATTTAAGAACCATTGTCGATAGCACTCATCACTTCCTGAGAGTAAAGAGCTAGTTGTGTTTCATATGAACGATATTTTCTAAATCCGCGTTGACCTTGGGTCAATAGATAATTCTGTTCGAGATAATTCATGATATCTGAATACAGGTTATGTTCCAAAACCCTGCTGCAAATTGACGTTAATTAAATAGGCCTGTAGTTTAGTAGGTTGCTCCTACTGCCTTTCTTGAATATAGGTGCGATCTGCGCAACTTTCCAATCGTTTGGTACAGATCCTTCTTTGAGCGAGAGGATGTATATGGTTATTAAGCAAGGAGCTATCGCATCAGAATAATCACATAGGAATCTAGTGGGTATACAGTCCGAACCAGAGGACTTGTTCTTGTTAAGTGATAATAGTTGCTTCACTACTCCGATGATATCTACTTCTATGTTACTCATTCTGCCCTCTGTTCATAATTCGAAATCTGGAATATTGGTTTCATCTTCTTTGGTGAATGAGTTTCTAAAAGCTGTGTTTAGTAACTCTGCTTTAGTAGCGCTATCATCGGCGGGATCGCCATTACTATCACGTAGTGAGGGTATTGTTTGTGTTTTGCCTGTAGTATATTTAACATATGACCAAAATCTCTTTGGGTTCTCAGCCAACGCCGCCTGAAGCTGGGAACGGACAAGTTCAGCCTGCATCCGCAGACAACAATCACAGTCCCTAGCCATACTAAACCCACAGAACAATTGAAGTGTAAGACTACAAACCGTAAGTACCTTCAAAACAATAATATACGAGGGGGTTCACTATGTTTACGGGAATGTGAATCTAAATAAAGACGCAAGCACACAAAAATTTAAGAAAAGAAAAACGCGGGGAAAAAATCAAAATAAGTCTCTTCTGCTGAGAAGCCGGATTTGCTCACAAAAGGAGAAAGCTGAAGGAGCTGCTGTCTGCTGACATGTGAACTGACGGTAGTAAACAAACAGGCAGACGATTCACGCGGCGGAATAATACACTGACCAGATAAACGCGAGCACACGATGCATTTAATGAACTTAAGGGAAAGCGCACAGAAATGTCAAAATATGTAGCTTCTAGAGAGAAGCCGGTTACACTTACAACTGAAAATTTGCTGTCGCTTGACAGGTGTGCACTGTATGACGTCCACGATCATATAGTGCAGTAGTTTACATTATTTGTAACGCCGCTCCGCTACCAAACGACTGGTGGCTAAAGTCGTCGACACACTGGACGAGTTAGCTAACGTTGGCATAGTGCTGCAAGAGTTTTCTGGCGTCACTTCCTGCTGTTTCTCGTTGAGGAGCCATTTCGTAAACGTGAAAAACAAAGTAAGATCTAGGATATTTCGGCAACGTGCTACCTAAAGCAGAACCAGAAGGAAGTAAGAACGCTCTGTAGGTCACTAGTAGAACTTACATTAGTCATGTTCACGAAGCCCATATTTTGTGGGTTTTATGTTGCAACCTGCGCCTTATTAATATATGCACCAGGACACTGAATCTATCGAGAATGTGTCGTTATTGGTACTAATCGTTGTAGTAAAATGACTGTAAACATTACAAACATCATACTACTAGTTCATTCATGTCGTATTTTCCTATTATAACTCGCGGTTTATGAAAATACGCCATTTTAAGGCAACGGCACGATGAATATTTCGTAGTTGACAGCATTTGTTATAATTAAATGTGAATTAATAAATCAAATTCAAATGTTTCAAATGTTTGTATAGCTTAAGGGACTTAGCTGCGGGGTCATCAGTCCCTAAACTTACAAACTACTTAAGAACTAGCTTACACTAAGGACAAATATCCATGCCCGAGGGGGGATTTGAACCCCCGACCGTAGTGACCGTGCAGACCGTGACTGACGCGCCTCAGTCCCCTCGGCCACCGCGGCCGGCAAATTAATAACGAATCGCAATTTATACCTTTAAGAATGGCGTACGACAAATCACAAAGTCAATGGTTGTAGAACGCGAAGTTTACGAATGTACGATCGGATCTCTGTCTCTAACTGACTTAATATTTCAGCAAGCCGCCACACTTGTCATCATCAGCTGCATTGATTGAGCACTTATCTGAGAATAGTTGGTAAGGGCGCCACGTTTCGAATCGTGTACGAAATCAGGAAATTTCGTGTAATGATACCGATTCTCGCTATAAGTAAACTTTTATTTCTTGTTTTTATTTATTTAATGTTTTTATCTTCGCATTTTAGAAACAACTTTGGGACTTCTTCATCAATTCATATCGTAGTATTCGATGTTATGTGTAGATGTGTGCCGGCCGCGGTGGCCGAGGGGACTGAGGCGCTCCAGTCACGGTCTGCACGACCACTACGGTCGGGGGTTCGAATCCCCCCTCGGACATGGATATTTGTGCCGTCCTTAGTATAAGTTAGTTGATAAGTAGTTTGTAAGTTTAGGGACTGATGACCCCGTAGTTAACTCCCATAAGCTTAACAAACATTTGAACATTTTTTTGTAGATGTGTAAATTTATTCGACTGAGTATGTAACTTCCTATTTCGTCTTATGTTCATGGATATTGAAGATTTTGTCCATGCATACTATAAGCGGAACAATACAACTAACTTATGGACACGAGAGGAAGCGTTGTGAGGGTGTTCAGAACGGTTAAGATATTTTTACGGGACCAAACTATAGTGGTCATCAGTCCCTAGACTTCAAAAAGTTCTATTTTTGTTAAGCTTATGGGACTTAAAAAATGCGGGGGTCATCAATCCCTAAATTTACAACCCACTTATGAACTAACTTATACTAAAGACGACACAAACATCCATGCCCTAGGGAGAATTCGAACCCCCCGACGGGGAACGGCCTCGCACATCGTAGCATAGCGCCTCAATGCGCTTGGCCACTCCGCCGCGGCTCCCTAGACTTACAAACTACTGAAATTAACTTGTGCTAAGGACAACACACACACCCATGCCCGAGGGAGGGCTCGAACCTCCCACGGCGAGCAAGTCTCTAACAACGCACGAGTAAAAGTAGCTCCTTAAGCTTTCCGTTTTCTATTTGATTTCTCTTATTTGATTAAGACGACCATGTTTCCCTATGTAGGTCGGTGCTAACAAAATATGTTCGAATTCGGGAGACAAAGTTGGTGAAAGGAAGTTCGGAAATAAATCTTGACGAAATGAATAACGTCTTTCTTTTAATGATTTCCACTCGAACTCGTGCATCTTCTCTGTGATACTCTCTCCCGTATATCGCGGTAATACGAGGGTTATTCCAAAAATAATGTCCGATTCGCCGTAAATATGTGAAAGCGGCACCGAGGACAAAAGACGCACGCGGCTGACTCCTGGCATACCTTGCGCGTTAAACGCCGCCAGTATCGATGTTACTGTTGCTGTGCGCTGTTGATGGTGTCAGTTCACAATGTTTAAGACAATCAATCAGCCAAAAAAAAAAAGTTCAAATGTTTGTATAGTCTATGGGACTTAACTACGGGGTCATCAGTCCCTAAACTTACAAACTACTTATGAAATAACTAAGACTAAGGTCGGCACAAATATCCATGCCCTAGGGGGGATTCGAGCCCCCGAACGTAGTGGCCGTGCAGACCGTGACTGGAGCGCCTCAGTCCCCTCGGCCACCGCGGCCGGCATCAATCAGCCCGTCGATTGTGAAGTAAGGGCAGTGGAACGGTTTTTGTATGCAAGAAACATTTCAGCGGCAGAAATCCATCGGCAGATTACTGAAGTGTACTGTCCTAACATATTGAGTGACTACTAAAGTGAGCAAGTGGGTGTGAGCCTTTCATGAAGGACGGGGACATGTGCACGATGCACCACGCTCCGGCCGACCATCAGTGATTTCACAGGAGTTGGTTCATGCGGTTGACGACAAAATTCGTGACGATTGACTTGGCGCCAAGTGGTGATCACCTGTTGCGCTACATAAAAGGAGTTTCTTGGCGGCAAGCGCTTCGATACAGATGATTAAGTGAAAGAAGCTGTTAAAGACTGGTTATCTTCGCAGGCGGCCAACTTCTAATACTTAACCATTCAAAAGCTTGTTGAACGATATGACAAATGTCTAAATAAGTATGTAGAAAAATAAAGACTGAAGGGATGTCAATAAAAGAATTGCATTGGAAAGAAGTTTGATTTTGGATGTTTTTGTTCCAACCGGACCTTATTTTTGAAATATCCCTCGTACAAAGCGAGCTGCCCTTATCTGAACTTAGCCGCGGCGAAGCGGTCGAGCGCATTGAAGCGCTATGCTACGATGTGCGAGGCCGTTCCCCGTCGGGGGTTCGAATCACCCCTCGGGCGTGAATATATAAGTAGTATAAGCTAGTTCATAAGTAGAAGAATGAAACTTTCACTATGCAGCGGAGTGTGCGCTGATACGAAACTTCCTGGCAGATTAAAATTGTGTGCCGGAACCGAGACTCGAACCTGTGACCTTTGCCATTCGCGGGCAAGCGCTCTAGTTCATAAGAACTTTGTAAGTTTAGGGACTGATGACCACGCAGTTAAGTCCTATAAGCTTTACAAACATTTGAACATTTTTATCTGGACTTCCTCTAAATCGTCCGTCAGTCCCACTTGGTGCGGATCCCAGAATTCGCAGCAGTACTCCAGAATTGGACGCAGAAGTGTAGTGTTAGCTGTTGTTTTAGTAAAACTGTTTCACCTTGTAAGTGTTCTACCAGTGAAACGTAGCCTTTCGTTCGCATTCCCTACAATATTTTCTATGAGTTATTTCCATTTTAAGTTGTCGGAAACGGTAATCCCTAGGTATTTAACTGACTTTACGGCCTGTAGATTTGACTGTTTATCACGTAAATGAAATGTAACTGATTTATTTTGGTACTCATTTGGAAGACTTCTCGAGTTTCATTACTTTGAGTGAATTGCCAAATCTACACCATGCAGATAACTCATCTAAATCATTTTGCAGTTGCTTTTTATCTTGTCGCGATTTTACTAACCGATAAATGACACCATCATCCGCGAACAGTCTAAGAGAGCTGTTAATATTGTCTCCTAAAATCGTTTATAAAGATGAGTAACAGTAGTGATCCTATAACGCTTTCTTGGGGAACACTAGATATCTCTATAACTTTGCATTATTTGCTACGTGCTATGTCCTTTGTGAGAGAAAATACTTGGAGACATTGCGTCCATTCCTATCATGGTGGTTTACGTGTGCCATTATCCCGTAAGATAATGGGTGGTTTTTATGATCTCGACGTAAATATTTAAGAGATGTGAACGCAGATTTAGAGAAGATGGCAAAATATTCCTCAGCCTCATTATTGCCGTTTCTACACCTACATCTCCATGGAATACTCTGCAAATCACATTTAAGTACCTGGCAGAGGGTTCATCGAACCACCTTTGGACACTGTAGACCGGCAGTACACCCGTGGATATTTTGATTATCAAATGCGCCCGGAGAAACTCAAGAATCACATCACCGTTATATTATTTATCTCCCATTCCATTCTCGAATAGGGCGCGGGAAGAAAGAACTAGTAAATCTGTCCGTTTGAGCTTATTTCTCATATTTTATTTTGATGATTTTTCTGCCTCTGTAAGTGGTAGTCAAAAGTATATTTACGTATTCGGAGGAGAACGTTGGTGATTGGAGTTTGCAAGCCGCGGTGGCCGAGGGGACTGCGGCGCGTCAGTCACGGTCTGCACGGCCACTACGGTCGGGGGTTCGAATCCCCCCTCGGGCATGGATATTTGTGCCGTCCTTAGTGTTAGCTAGTTCATAAGTAGTTTGTATGTTTAGGGACTGAAGATCCCGTAGTTAAGTCCCATAAGCTATACAAACATTTGAACATTTGAGTGGAGATTTGTAAGTGGCCCACGCCGCAACGATAAGCGTTGTTGTTGTAATAATTCCCTTCCCACAATCTGTTTCATTTCCGTAACGCTGTCTACCCTGTATCGTGACAATAAAAAACGAGCTTCCCTTCTTTAGACTCTTTCAATGTTCTCCGTCCAACCCAATTGATCCCGTTGGGCAGCAATACTCCGAGCAAGGACGGACAAGCGTAGTGTATGCAGTCTAGTTGTGTTGCATCTTTTAAGTGTTCTGCCAATAAAACGCAGTCTCTGGTTCGCCTTTCCCACGACATTATCTACGTGTCCTTTCCAGTTTAAGTCTGAAGTAATAGTAATTCCTAGGTATTTTGTGGAGTTTACATTCACATTTTATTGATTTATCTTGTAAACAAAGTTTAATGGATTTCTTTTCGTACTCATGTGGACGACTTCACTCTTCTCATTATTTAGAGACAATTGCCAATTTTAATACCATAGCGATATTTCCTTTGGAAGTTTGAACTTGCAGCCTGTTAACGCACAGATATCGCATGAAGCGCATGTCATTCCTGCATGGTTCCTTGAACCGCGTATGTATCTGCATCTACATAGATACTCTGCAAATCACATTCAAGTGCCTGGCAGAGGGTTCATTAGCCACTTTCAGAACTTTTCTCTACCGTTCCATTCTCTAATAGCGCGCGGGAAGAAAGAACACCTAAATCGTTCCGTTTTCGATCTGATTTCTCTTATTTTAATGGGATGGTCATGTCTCCCTAAGTAGGTGGGGGCTAGCAAAATATTTTCACATTCATAGGTAAAAGTCGGTGATTGAAAAAAAAATGTTCAAATGTTTGTTAGTCTATGGGACTTAACTACGGGGTCATCAGTCCCTAAACTTGCAAACTACTTATGAAGTAACTAAGACTAAGGACGGCACAAATATCCATGCCCGAGGGGGATTCGAACCCCCAACCGTAGTGGCCGTGCAGACCGTGACTGGAGCGCCTTAGTCTCCTCGGTCACTGAGGCCGGCGGTGATTGAAACTTCACAAAGATATCACGCCGCAATGAATAACGTCTTTCTTTTAATGATTTCCACCCTAACTCGTGCAACATTTCCGTGACGCTTCCCCCCCCCCTCCCCGTAACGCGATAAAACAAAACGAGCTGCCCTTCTCTGAACCTTCTCAATGTCTTCCGTCAGTCCCACCTGGTGAGGGCCCGACATGGGGCAACAGTACTCGAGGAGAGGACGTACAAGTGTGATGTAGGCAGTCTCTTTGGTGGAGCTGGTGCATCCTCGAAGCGTTCTGCCAATGAAACGTAACCTTTGGTTCGCCTTCCCCACAATATTTTCTATGTATTCTCTCCAGTTCTCTCCAGGATGTAAAGCATCCTGGTTTGTGGATACTTGTCTCTGAACTCCAGCAAGGCGTGATTTTCCAGAGTTGAGGAAGCTGGGAGATGACACCTACAGTACAAGTCACGTTGAGCAGCTGGTTCCGTGCCTCTCCGGTGAGGCTGGCCTTTCCGGTCGCGTGCACGCAGCGCTTAGCTGCCTCGTTCGACGTGCCGGTGCCTTGAGACACAGCGGACCGGAACCCCGGCCCGGGGCGGCCGGCGTGTCGTGAGGCGCTGACCTCCGACCGAAGCGGCCTGGCCTGGTTTCCAGCGGCCAGGCAGCCATAGGCGGGCGCAGGTGCAGGTGCGCGCTGCCCCAGCTGAAATTCCACCCGCCCACCCATCACACGGGTTGCGTGCCCCACGCACTCCCATACCGGCTCCCTGCGTTCCCACGGCCGCCTCCACTGTTGACTGAACAGCCAAACCAGGCAGGGGCGACAGGTCGATGTAACACACGTTTAACAACGTCGATCTGCCAAACAAAGTACACAGAGTATCCACATTGTTGTAGATTAACTAAATCGCAATTTGCGATCTGTTATGTCTTCACTGTACTAGGTTTAGATGGAATACCAAAGTGCGGCGAATGAAAATTTGTGCCGCGCCGGGATTCGAACCCGGGATCTCCTGCTTACTAGGCAGACGCGTTGACCACTCCGCCACCGAGGACACAGTGACCAGCCCGACTGCAGAGGACTCTTCCCTGCACGTCTCCCGCCAAATCCAAATCTCCATTCGCCACGTATTCGTACTATATTCCCGCATCAGGGAGAGCAGACCTTGAGTATTGTGGCTGCGAGCATTACAGAACAAATAGGCTGTGGTATTTGTGCTATTTGTAATTCCGTAGTTAAGCTTTTGAAATGTGGTGCTACAGACAAATGATGAGGGGGGAAAAAGAGTTTCTGACATATCCTAAGAGAAGGGATAGATTGGTAGGACACAGTCTGAGGGACTGATGACCTCGCTGTTTAGTCCCCTCAAAAACCAACAACAACGACACAGTCTGAGACATCAAGGAATTGTCAACATAGCATTACAAGCAAGTAGAGCGAGACCAAAGGGCCGGCCGCGGTGGCCAAGGGGACTGCGGCGCGCCAGTCACGGTCTGCACGGTCACTACGGTCGGGGGATCGAATCCCCCCTCGGGCATGGATATTTGTGCCGTCCTAGTTCGTAAGTAGTTTGTAAGTTTAGGGACTGATGACCCCGTAGTTAAGCCCCATAAGCTATACAAACATTTGAACATTTTTGAGACCGAAGGACGAATACAGTAATCAGATTCAAAAGGATGTAGGTTGCCGAATGTATTCTCAGATGAAGCGACTTGCACAGGACAGGGTAGCGTGTATAGCTGCATTAAACCAGTCTGCGGACTGAAGACCACAACAGCAACAACTACTTTTGATTAGCCCACAGAGGAAAGAGGAAATGGACCAGGAGATAGAGGAGATGGTCAGAGAGAGGATGGAGAAGCCGGATGAATAGCGGCATGAGGAGGAGGATCAGGAAGAGAGGGTCGTGATGGGGTTGATGGGAATGGGGTGGACAGAAAAAGGGCATGGGGCGCAGATGAAAAGAATGCTGACGCAGAATCGGTGAATCTCCTCATCTTTATGTTTAGGAATAAAACTGGAAGACAAAAAATTTGTCAATTCACAATAGATAATGATTTTCTGATAAAAATACAGTTCCATACTTTCCTTTCATTCAACAAAGCAACAGCAACGCACATTTGGGTATTTATTTGTCGACACAATTTTCCTACGCTTGCCTTTTAGTTATTGTTCGTCGTACCTTTCGAAATCGTCTCCTCCAGAATAAATACACCGCTCCCAACGTTGCTTCCACTTCCAGAAGCAGTCTCCGTACGCGTGTTGCGGGGTTGTCAACTCTAGAAGGAAAACAAAGTCCGCAAGGAACATCTCCTTCTCAATTGCGCACTCCATAAACTCTTCACATACTGCGAGGCGATGTTCTATCTGGCCTTGCCTCATGAGCCGTGGGACGAACTTGGTGGCAGTACGATCCATTCAAAGATGCTGTGTCAGCATTTCGTGAGATGAAACAACTGAAGTGTTACATTCTTCTGTAATCTCTCAGACAGTCTTGGATTGGCACGCACAATTTCGTTGACGTTCCTGACAAGACCGCTGCCGGTAGACGTTGAAGGGCGTTCTGTACGAGTCACCTTTACTTCCGTCCGGTCATTTTTTAAATCGTTTGAACCATTTCTAAACCGGGTACGGCTTAAGCGCTCATCACCGTTGACCCTCTGCATTACTTTGTGTGTCTCTGTATTAGTTTTCTTGCGTTCCACGCAAAATATAGTGCAGACGCGTTGCTTCTGTTAACTGCGCCATCTCGAAATTAGCAAATCCTGCGACATAACTTTCTACTCAATACAGCACTGATCAGTAACTAACAGACAATAATGAAACTTCCGGTAGTTACACATTCAACACAGGTGTGTGCAGGAATTTCGATCGCCTTTCACTCAAACATTCTACTGGCGCGAAATTGCGAGTGTTCCGGAACTTTCTGGACAGACCTCGATTTTTTAAGTGATTCTACGTTCGCAGAATTTCTTTTAAGAACCCTCCTATTCATTTCATAGCAGATTGACCGAAGCGTATCCGGGTTTTGCTATTTGTTATTTTGAACCTTTGGATTGACAAGTTTCCGATTAACATTTCATTAGTTTCGGGTACATTGACGTTAAAGTTTCATTAGCTCACAACTCGGTTATCTTTCCACCTGCAGTAGTGTTTTTTTGACATGGGACTTGTCAGCCACAACAAATCATTGAGCTCATTTTTACAAAAGGATTGTAGGAACATACAAAAAACTCTGTCAACATTTCTCGTTCCTCATTGTCAGGAAAACTGAATGCAAACAAATTTGACCATGAGCTTTAAACATTAATTTATGCATTTTCATCCGTCACTTCTTACTCTAGTCTTGTTTCTACAGTCAATTTTATAAGAGCAAACTTCATTTTTCTTGTTTTATTTTCTTCCACAACAAATAATTGATTTGCGTGGTACATATTTTTTCCTGATCAGATGACTAATAAAAACCGTTATATTTACAAATATTCAGCTTTATTTAATCACTACTTACAATAACATGAACAGTGAAGTCCATTTACATTTCCATACACTGAAATCACTTTAACACTCAATCATATTTTCATGACACTTAAATAAATAGCATGATAGCTTTAAAATAAGCTTGATCCGGAGGAGACACGTACTTCGAAATGTCTTTGATATCTTCCTTTTTTATCTTCTGAGTGGAGTGGTTTAACATACCTCAACAGTTTTGGTTTAAGTTACTGTGTATCCAATTTTGTATATTGATGTTCTTCAGAAGTAAAAGTATCTGCGCCCTTTGATCGTTTCCCTGATCTGCAAACTTTTATGTTAACCTTTCCCACAGTATTTTCAGTAAAAGTTATTTGGTACGAAACACGTACCAAGCATTATGTAAACTCTAATAATTTCTTCGTCACAGATCCAGAGCCATAAAAATGGCTATTGGAGAAGCTGTATCGATCGACGAGTGTTTCTTTGATCCAAACTTTTCAATAATCGTGTAAAAGCAACAGGGGATGAGAACTCATTTTTAATCATGCCCTTTTCAACTGCTCTGTGTACCCTGTCAACCTCCTAAATGTAAAAAATAAATGACATAATCAAATCATCATCCGAGTCCCTTTTTTTTTATATCACTATCCTGTCAACCAGAACAGCAATGTCGTTAATGATCCACGAACAATTAAAACACTGTTGCCGAAACGATACAAAGAAGGTTTTCTCAAACCACCCACTTCAGTACATTCATAGGACAAGATTCCATATGCGAAATCGAACCCTGTCTTCCCAACGAATCAAACAAAGTGATTTGATTAATATTCACAGAATATATGACATCAACTGCGCATGGGCAAAGCTGAAAATGTGTATCCAGTCAGAATTCGAACCCGGGTCTATCGCGTTCTAGGCAGTTGGCTGCCCACTACACCACTGGCGACACAGTGATCAGCGCACCTGCAAGGACTACCTAAGCACGCCTCCCGTCAGACACAAATTTGCAGCTCTACCCTGCCCACAGTACTCAAACTACTAGTCACTTTTTACTACTTCCCGTAAGAGTAAGGGCTTCAAACTTGCCCACCCCTCGCCACTAACGAAAGGATCATTGCCCGTCACTGGGATAATATATATGGCGTCTATTCCGAAAGAACAGACATCACTTCTGATCCTGCAGTTGTTATTCTTTCATATTCACAGAATATATGACATCAACTGCACATGGGCAAAGCTGAAAATGTGTACCCAGCCGGGATTCGAAACCGGGTCTCCCGCTTTCTAGGCAGTTGCGGTGACCACTACACCACTGGGGACACAGTGATCACCGTACCTGCAAGGACTACCTAAGCACCCTCCCGTCAGACACAAATTTCCAGCTCATATATTCTGTGAATGAAAGAATAACAACTGCAGGATCAGAAGTGACCTTTGTTCTTTCGGAATAGGTGCCAGATGTGTATAAAGTGATTTGAGTTTGAACTGCGACATTCTGGAAATTCGTGCATCTGTCCACAGAGAGCAGTACTAGCACATTCTGAGTGGTGCAGGAGTCACACCAACAACTTATTTTTTCAGATTTCATCAGCTGGAACCTTGTCACTCCAAAGGGTTGATTTGTTAATTTCGCGCCCTTGTTGGTGTGGGAGTGCCCTCAGCGCTGTGATGTGGATGAGCCGCAGGTGTCAAAGCTCTAAGTGGTGTTGGCGCGCCTCTGGAGGCTGTCGTGTGGCACGCCAGGCCAGGCCACGCCCGCCGCCTGCTGACTCTCGTGTTACGCAGCTGATCGGCCGATCCCCTGGCTGCGGTCGCCTTGGAACGCGGTCGGACCGCAGCCAGATGTCAACAACCGCGACGCCGACCAAGCACCTGGCCGACGGCAGCGGGCACAATCTGCGCCAAGTGTACCGCCGCATACCCACACTACGGGGGCTTCCAAACGTGTCGCCAGAAACAAGCACGCACTACCAGAGTCCAACATCAAGAGTCACCAAACTCACAAGTAATTTCTGCAACTACGCAACTGCAGCGCCGCCAAACGGCTGGTCGTATAAACATACTGTGAAACGACTGTGTATAGAATGTGTGTTTGGACTGGAGCAGCACATTCAAATGGGCCGTATTTCGAAGCTTTTGTGGCGCTATAAATTGTAACAGCTATCAAAATTATAATACGGAAATCTCTTGTTGTGTTCCTCCGCGTTGCCATCTGCAGTTACGGGCTCGCTCTCGTAACGGAGCAACTGACTGGGGCCGAGGACGTGGGAGTAGGGCCGATTGGAACTCTGCAACCTCAAGAGCATTTATAATAGATGATAATTTATTGGACAAACACTGAACTTGGTATTAACACTGTCATCGTCGGCAGGTGCCACTTTAACCTAACGTTATACAATTCTAGGATCAGTCCCCAACACAGGCGCAATAAACAAGTCACTAGTCCGAGTCTCCTGACAGAAGTGAACTACCCCGCGGCACTGTTCAACGTTTCTCTACTTCCTCTAGAGCGCGCACCTGCTCCATTTCTCTATCATGTGGCGCCTCTATAAGACGACTCCGTCGGCGATGTCTGTGGCGCGCGCGTTCAAACTTGCGACGCCACATCTCTCATTTAGAAGGAGACCATATGGGTATCGGATTTTCGAATTTATCGATATTTATGGTACTTGGAGTTCAAAACTTAAATAAAGCCATTCGAAGCAACTCTAAAAAATTCTGGAGAAAACCGACTTTGAAGTTTTGCAAGAACACTTAAGTACCAATAATTAAATCAGTTACATCATCTGTCGGTGTAGCTCAGGTGGCGATCTACGGCTTTCTTCAGAAGAACAGACTACCAAATGTGACTGGTGTGTCGTCTGGCAATCGGTGGGTGCTCCTTATCTTGCCACTGACGTCCAGTCGACATGGCACCTTACAGTCAATGGGAAACAAGTGTGCCAGTCACGACTTCACTGAATTCACCTCGCAGACACACCAATGTGAGTCGCCTGTGATGTAATGGACACGGACGAGCATCGAGTGGTATGCGGATCTGCAGAAGGCGTCTGCATGAAGGCGTCAGATGAAGGCCTTGATTACCCTTACGACCCCTCATCACATACTTCCGCATCTGCTCCTCTTTCCAGACTTGGCACATTACCCACAGAAATAGATTTGTGGACTTGCGTTTCACTACTTGTTTGTAGACAGAGAGAAAAACGAACTTTATTTTCGAACTTTCTGAACAAACGACATTGCACAGGTGTCCGCAATCCAAAATACGGGCAATATTTCTCAAATTTTCTTTATAGTGTTTTCGTAACCCAACCCGAAGTTGGAGTGTTCCTGCCAGGAAGTAGTTGATTCTCACATTTTCTTTTGAATGTAAGAAAGGATAAAAAATTAAATTAAAATAAATTAATACACTTCATTTATGTAGCTGAATTGAAGGTCCTTTCTAGCCGTGCGTACTGGGGCGCCGTGCTGCGGTGCGCGCGGCTGTTCGCTGTCGGGGGTTCGAGTCCCCCCCCCCCTCATGCATGGGTTTTTGTGCTGTCCTTAGGTTATAAATTTACAAACTGTAAATTTATAATTATAATGATGTATCTATCACCTTAGCCTAAGGTAAAGGCAGGAATGCTCGGTTATGTCCATTGCCGAGGTGCTATTCCGATACATGGAGAGCCTTGACAGTTGTGACACTATTTCATGGAACACAGAAGCTGAATTAGTGTTTGTGATGTGGAGGGAAGTCGTACTTAGACTATTCCGAAGTGCCTTAATCGCTAGTGGTGCGGTGGTCTAGGGTTAAGACATCGCAGAGGAACTAACCACATACATACTAAACCACTAAACATGGACTCCGGGAAACAAGAAAATGTTGACCGACACGACACGGAAACTTAACACTTCGAGAAGACGAACTAGGAATCTTGATATCACTTGGAAAGCAACGTACTGCGGAGATCAAACGGCACAAGTGGAACAAATGTTTCATGGTACCAGGATAGAAGATACCACTTTGGTTTACATACATGGCGTACACAGATAAAAAAGACGTCTGCTTAGTGAGCATGGAGGTCCGGGTTCGATTCCCGGCCGCATCACAAATTTTAATTCAATGGTTCACCATTAACTTTAATTTCTTTGACATTTTCGAGAGGCAAAACTATCTCGGGGGTGTAAATTTATAATTATAATGATATATTTTTATTATTTTCAGAAAACATAAATGCATCGGTATATAAAAAACGCAGCCACTAGATAACAGTGTTACAATCTAAACTGAGACTGAGCGAACGCGACTGTAAATCTATTCATCGATTCTATTGCCGCCAACTTACATTTCGCGCAAAAACCACAACGATAACATCAGAGAGATTAGGACTCGTATTGATTCATACAATCATTCGTTTTTTCCTTCCTTCTATGTAGGAGTGGAAAAGGAAAGCAACTAACTAGTAGTGGTACTAGGTACCCTTCGGCATTCACCTTTGAATTGCGGAGGATGTATATAGATGTAAGAGTCACTAGCAAAAAAGCTAATCTTGAACAAAGATTATAGTTTAAAGATCAAAATTTGAAAAGAAACAGGTTGTGTTATTGGTATTTTGGAGGGGCATGCAGTCATTAGAGTAGTAAATCCAAGAGCTAAGCAAAACAAATTCTATCGAAGATTAGACGTGTTTACTGCTAAAATACTTAATTCAAAAACATTTGTGCAGTCGTAAAATGTTCAAATGTTTGTTAAGCTTAAGGGACTCAACTGCGTGGTCATTAGTCCCTAAACTCACAAACTATTTATGAACTACCTTATACTAAAGACGACACAAACATCCATGCTCGAGGGGGGATTTGAACCCCGACCGTAGCGGCAGTGCAGACAATGACTGGCGCGCCGCAGACCGCTCGGCTAATGCGGCTTGGCAGGTTGTAAAGATATTTTCGTTAATTTTGTGGACCGAGGAAGGTACACAAAAGAAAAAAACGGCTGCCCCCAATCATGAATTCCTATTCCCAACAAGGAAAAAAGTCCTTTATGAATAGCTTCCAAAGATGAGAAAACAAATGTTATATAAAACATCCTTCGTCGCCTTCGTAATTTTAATTCATGACATATGATGACAGAGTTCGTCGTTTCGAAAGTGTCACGGTTTCCTACTGCGAAAATCTCTCGGGACTAAAAGAACCATTAAGAGAATGAAGCGCAAGGCAAATTGCCGCAGTCACTAAGTGGAAGAGGCTGGGACAGTTAAACGTAGCGTGAGAAACCGACGTAACGGTGACCGACATCACACTCAAAGCAAACAAAAGCGCCTTACCGTTAGCCTACCGCACCCAACTTGTACACTAAGGGATGAGTGTATGTATGTATGTATGTAAGTCATGGGAGAGCGCTATGTGCAGGTAGACAAGGTATAGGAATAGCGGTGCATTGGCCGAACAGTCAGCTCCGGTGCTTCACGTGAAAATGGTTCTGGTGTGATTATGGCCTCGCGACGACAATTAACAGAATGCTAATTGGTAGTTGTAGCTAGACGCTTGCGACATTCTATTTTGGAAATCGTTAGGAGGTTCAGCATACCGACACCCACGGTGTCGAGAATGAGCCCAGAAGACAAAATGTCAGGCATTAACCTCTTAACACGGACAACAGAGTGGGCAGTGACCTGCACTTAATGACCAAAAGTAATGGCGGTTGCTTAGAGTTGTCGGCGCTAAAAAACAACAGTGCTTGAAAATAAAACGCAGAAATCAGTGTGGGACATACGAGGAACGCATCCATTCGGACAGTGCGACACAATTTGGCGTTAATGGACCGGGCAGCAGAGTGCCGACTGTACTACGTTTTTTATCAGCCCGGCGTCTGCTGCAGCGCCTCTCCTGGACTCGTGAACATTTTTTCGGCCTAGACGACTGGAAAACTGTGGCTTAGTCACATGAGTCCCGATTTCAATCGGCAGGAGGTGAAACTAGATTTCGAGGGAGGCGCAGAACCAATGGAGTCATGGACCCAAGATGTCTACAAAGCACTGTTGCAAGCTGTAGTTACTCCATAATTGGGTACTTCTTGTTTTACATGAAACAGATTCATCTTTTATCGGACGGAATCGAAAGGCTGATTTGTGAACAAAATCCTGCACCGACAACACTTCCGCAGTTGCAGTCGACTAAACAGGCAGTATGGGTAGCTTACATGGCTTCTGTCAGAGAGGACACAGAGGTGATATCGGGCGTTCCTCAGGGTAGTGTTATTGGGCCTCTGCTGTTCCTTATTCACATAACCGATTTGGAAGAAAATCTAAGCAACTCTCTTAGGTTGTTTACAGATGACGCCGTCATTTACCGTCTAGTAAAATCATCTGAAGATCAAAAGCAACTGCAGAACGATCCAAATAAGATATCACTATGGTATAAAATTGGCAACTGACTCTAGATAATGAGAAGTGTGAAGTCGTCCACATGACTACTGAAAGAAATTCGTTAAACTTTGTTTACAATGTAAGTCAACCAAAAGAGAAGGCCGTAAAATCCACTAAAACTAGGAATTACTATTACTTCGAACTTAAACTGAAAAGATGTTCAAATATTTGTTAAGCTTATGCGACTTAACTGCTGGGACATAAGTCCCTAAACTTACAAAGTACTTATAAACTAGCTTATACTAAAGACAGCACAAACATCCATGCCCAAGGGGGGATTCAAACCCCCAACGGGGAACGACCTCGCCCATCACAGCACAGCGCCTCAATGCGCTCGGCCACTCCGCCGCGGCAAACTGGAAAGAACACGTAGATAATTTAGTGGGAAAGGCGAAACAGAGACTGCGTTTTATTGGGAGAACCCTTAAAATATGAAACAGAGCTACTAAAGAAACTGCATACACTACGCTTGTCCGTCCTTTTTTGGAGTACTGATGCCCAGTGTGAGATCCTTATCACGTGGGTTTGACGGAGGACATCGAAAGAGTCCAAAGAAGTCAGCTCGTTTTTACTGTCAGGATACAGGGGAGACAGCGTTACGGAAATGATACAGGATCTGGGATGGGAATGATTACAACAACGGCGTTTTGGCCTATCGCTGTGGCATGGTCTACTTACGAAACTCCAAGCACCAACATTCTCCTCCGAATGTGAAAATATATTGTTGACTCCCGCTTACATATGTAGGAATCATCATGAGAATAAAATACGAGAAATCAGAGCTCGAACAGAGAGATTCAGATGTTCTTTCTTCCTGATCTCTATTCGAGAATGGAATGCGAGATAATATAAAGGTGGTTCGATTAACCTTAGCCAAGCACTTAAATGTGATTTGCAGAGTATCCCATGTAGATTCAGATGGCTTGTTGAGACACGCTGAGTTCCTGGACGTCGCTGGGCGATATTGGCAGATATTCTATAAATTTGTCACCTCAGTATAATGTTTAAAATTTATAATTTAAAGAAAGTTTCGTGAACGCAAGAGCTATATTGCATGCCATAACAAGTGTTTTCGAGTGTTCTCGCACGCAGGCGCTAAAATCACGGAATGGATTTCAACGTAGTCTACAATGATGATATGTAACGTTCTACAGAAGCATTTAATTCTGTACAGCAGTGTTTTTTTCAACCTGTTGGTCGCCGTCACGGAAGGAAGTAGATACATCATGAAAGAATCAGCTCAGGGGATGCCAGAATATCAAGTGCTCCGCAATAAAAACACAGGCACACGAAAATTGAAATTAACACACCATAGTTACGTGAAAAACGTTATTGAGAACAGTCACAGCAATGTCGCTTTTCGACATAGTAGTGAAAACAATTGAGACATTTGTATTTCTGTGTCGTACATGTCTGCCATCTGTGAAAGGAATGAGCGTGTGGCAGTCGTCTTCAGCTCTTACTGGGAAACAATGCGGAAACTGGGACGTGGCAATCAGAATAAGAGGCGTGGAATGCTTACTGACGGTGCTGCGATGCTCCATTTAATGCTCGTGCCCATACGACCCGACGGGCAGAAACTGTTTTGCGGAAGTTTGGCCATGAGCTGTCAGATCGTCCAGGATACGGAACTGCTCTTGCTCCCAGCGATTTCCATGTTTACCCGCACCTCAAGAAAGTCCTGTCCCCCGGCCAGCGTTTCGTTTCGCCAACGACGCAAAGCTGATGACAAGTGTCATTGGCTGGTTCCACTCACAGATGGCAGACTTCAACGATACTGGAATGCACAAGTTGATCCCACGATGCGACAAGTGACTCAATTCTTTTGGTGAGTATTTAGAAAAATAGCCAAACATTGCTGTACCTGTTGCCAATAAAGTTTTTCATGTTATTCTGTTGCCTTTGTTAAAAAAAAATATTTGAAAAAAAATTAAAAAATAAAATAAAATAAAAAGTGAAACTTACCTTCTGGATGTGGATCGTAGATCATATATCAAATGTAAACCCCAAGTTAAAAATGAATAAAGGCAATGCCTGGAAACTGTTCCCAGTAATCGATCGATAGCTAACTAAAAAATATCTAATAAGAAAGTGCGTGAAACTATTAATTCTTTACAAATTGACTCTACAGTGGGACCCGACTCAACGAACTTAACTCGCTTCTGAATTTTACCTGCTGCTCGAAACAGTCATTGATTGTGATCCGATGATGGCAGATGCCACCTGAGGAATAGTAGATCTACTGAAAATGGTTCTCCAACAGGTAATGTACTGACATCGCTGCCAGAGCGCCATATTTGAGTACCCTTTAATATGGAAAGTTTACAGCATACAGGTCACGTGATTTCAAGGTGAGAAGGAAACTAGCGCCACGCCATGGAAATGCACTCGTGCATTCTACTGCCAACTGAGCGAGTTGAAAGGGGCCAAATTGTGGCAGGATGATCCTTTCGGAGAACTGTCATATAAGTTGGACGTGCTGCGTCACTTGTAAAGCGATGCTCGCTGCAGTTGTCAGGTGGGCATCCTCGTACCGGTTGACGAGGTTCTGGACGTTCATGAAATACTAACGTCCGTCAGGGCAACAGTGCCATATGGTACAGCTAACACAGCACAGGTAAGACGAGGTGTCAGCCCAAAAGTGTCAACAAGAGCTGTTGCAAACCGGTTTCTAGCTTTGGCACTACGTGCACGCACTCCTGTAGTCCGTCTTACACTTGCGCAACAGTATCGAACGTTCACGGCTCGACTGATACCGTCAGAGGATCGTTTGGAAGATGGAACGGAGGACCGTGGTTGTTATGGATGAAATCAGATTGTGCCTGCACGCAAGTAGTGGTCGTTTCCGCGTACGACGTACACCTGGCGAGCATTGTCTCGTAGAGTGCATTCCTGCAAGACACACTGCCCCCACCCCAGTCATTATGGTCTGATTGGACGGATCGCTGACAAGCGCTCGGGACATGCAGGATGTTTTCGGACCCATTATTTTTACATTCTTGCAACAGGAAGGTGGGGCGTGATGTTTCAATATGGTAATGCGCGCCAACAGACTGCACGTGAAACGCAACGTGCTGTATAAGACGTGTAGCAACTTCCCTGGCCAGCACGATCTCTGGACTGGTCTCCAATCGAGCACGCGTGGGAAATGATGGGATGATAACTGGCACGTGCGACACCTCAACCCAAAAGTCTTTCAGAACTACGTGAACAGGTCGAGCAGGCATGAAATAATTTATCCCAAGACATCTGTGTGATCGAACGGAAGCCAGAATCGGCGTCTGCATTGCTGCCCGTGGAAGTTACAGCACATTCTGATATGGGTGTTCCAGCCTGTATCGACACCAGGTACCTCACTACCGCTTCAGCTGTTGCTCAGGAAATGTAATTATTTCAAATACTCCAGATGAACCTATTCAACAATAAGAATTGAGTGAACTGAAACTTCCTGATAGATTAAAATTGTATGCCGGAACTGGGACTCGAACCTGAGATCTTTGCCTTTCGCGGGCTAGTGTTCTACCACTGAGCTATCCCGACACGACTCACGGTCACGCCCCACAACTTCAATTCTGCCAGTACATCAACTTCTACTTTCAAAACTTCATCTCCTGCGAAACTTGCAAGACTAGCACTCTGGAAGAAAGGAATGGTGAAAAGGATAGGCTATGGCTAAGCCATGTCTCCACCATATCCTTTCTTCCAGGAGTGCTAGTCTTGCAAGTTTCGCAGGAGAACTTCTGTGACGTTTGGAAAGTAGAAGGCGAGGTACTGGCAGAAGTAAAGTTGTGGGGCGGCACCGTGGGTCGTGTCGGGATAACTCTGTGGTAGAACGCTAGCCCGTGAAGGGCAAAGGTCCCAGGTTCGATTCCCGGTTCCGGCACACAATTTTAACACTTTCGCTGCAGCTGACGCCATCCTACATTTAGCGCGGACGCTTAAAAGCGTAAGCCGCAGCGAAAGTGTTAATCTGCCAGTAAGTTTCATACCAGCGCACACTCCGCTACAGAGTGAAAGTTTCATTTCGTGAATTTGAAAACTAAAAAGGTGTATTAATTTTTATTTCCGACAGTGTATTGCTATGTAGAAGTTGATGTGAAAGTAGCATAAAGTGTTTCATTCCGAAAAATATACTAGAAAAATTTATAAAATAGCCCTGCAATATGTGATACTGCACTTAGTTCTCACAAGAAAGATGTGTCAATAGAAAAAATGGATTTCTTTTTTCCTTTGAAATCCCAGATGTGAGATTTACGGGGAAGGGCGGGTCGGTAGAATATTTATCAGACCAGGTGCTAGGTCGCATGTTCCAAAGGGTTGACGTACACTGTCCTAGAGCAATGGTTCCCAGCCTGTGCTTAGGGAACTACAAGTGCTCGGCAAGAACTACAGTATGGTCCCCGAAAGATATAAAATTTTAATTTAGTAATTCCTTGTTGCGTGATCAGTCAATCGTATTGTCTGTCAGCAACTTTACTGGTGATGACAAAAATTGGATAACACCGGAACCATGTGAAAGATATTCATTTGTTTCCCAGTGTTATAAAAGCTCATTGAATTCGAAAATGATCGAAACTGTAAAAACGCATTCAAATCCATCGACCTGGATAGATTTGTTGTGAAAAGGCAAAGTTATGAAATAATATTCCAGAAATCACATTCTGTTATCTTAAAATTTTCTGCGAACACTGCTTAAAAAGAAATCCAGGAGTCGATTGAAAGAAAGTTATGTTACGCATGTATTTTGAGAAACAGTATTAGCCCTAGGATTACCGATCCTGCCAATAAGAAGAAAGCTGCAAAATCATATTACTGCAAACGGAATTTAATATTTTATTAAGAGTCAATACAGAATCAGAGGAATGATGGCAGAAACTGTGAAGGATCTAGTGCAAAATGCAAATAAGTTAGGGCTACGGATTAATGCGGAAAAAACGAGGTAATGGAGATATCTACAGAAGCCACTGAAATCACATTACAGGTAGGCATTTTGAACTTTGCTATAGTGGAACATTTCAAGTGCCTGGGTACATGGTTCAACAAGCAGAATAATTTTAAACAGAACATTAACCAATAGATTGTGACTGGGTCTAAAACGTATATCAGTATGAGGCAGTTAATGTCTTCGATGAATCTGTCAATGCATACCAAACTTGAACTGTACAATGCAGTGACAGTACCAGTGTTGATGAATGGAACAGGAACCTTAAGCGCAACAAAGAAAAGTAAAGAAAATTCTTGGTTCTTGAAAGAAAAATGATAAGAAATATCTTTGGGCCAGAAGAGAATTCATGAAGACGTAGTCGGGGCCAGTGGTCTTGGGGTAAAGTGCTCGACTGGAAACCGAAGGGTCGCGGGCACTTTAACCCATCCTTCACCTCTCAAGGTCGCCAGAAACGATACGTGGTTCGGATTCTACGTTAAGCTGTAGGTCTCCTTTTCCCGGTTGGATAACTGGGGTGGGCTAGGGACACGCAAGTCGCCGGAGTGGCGTCCAATTACAGACTTGCACCAGGCCAATAAGTCACACGAAATAATAATAATTATTATAATTGAGACGTAGAAAGAACCATGATTGTGTGGTGTAGCAGTTCGTCGTGACCTGTACTAGAAATCATAGGATAAAGTTCACTACCATAGACTCTCAGTTCACGTTAATAAGTATTGTCCATATTGTTCAGTGGTACAAATCTCTGAACTCCTACAATCTCTGTTCCGCTGTAACAATCGGGAGAAAATATTTTCTTTTTTTATTCCCAAGGTCGAATACACCGTTGCCCTTGCTGAGTGGAGTAATATTTACTTAAGGTGTTGCTCGACTTAGGTGGTAAAGTTTTCAGCCCTGTGTCGCCATCCCGATAGTCTTTCGTTTCAGCGAACACAGATATAAATCGCTGCGCCACCCAAAATAAAAGTCAACGCATCTGATAAACAAATCTAATAATCAGAAGAACTCAGTTCAGTGGGCCTTTTTTGGTCGCAGCGTGTGTCCAGAAAAATTGTGACTAATCATTCGAACATAGTTCATTTAGTCGTTATCTTCAAAGAGTAATATATACTAATAAAGTTGAAAAATTCTGAAATTCGACACACTTTATTGTTGCTGCGGTCGACCAGTAATACTGCTCGATCGCAGTAACAAATAATAATAAACTTTTAATATAGACAAGAAATATTACTTTTACAAATTACGCTCGCTAATGATACTTCCACGTAGCATTAGCGATCGTAGGTCAACTATTTGTAAACTACTACAATAAGTTACACTTCAAGTTTACTTTAAATTCGACCACAGGGATCGATTTATTTAAAAGAAAAGTCTTATATTTTTCAATACAAATCCTGGCCAGACTCTAAATTTGCAAATACCTATCCTCACTGGTTATGCTAACTTTTTACAACAAAAACAGAAAATAACCTACAGTGCCACCACCACTTTCCGGACACCTCTCATAATTAAAATTACAAAATAAAGGCGAGGTCCGTTTTACAGGTGTGGGCGAAATTAATCATTCAAAAGGTCTGGTTTCCCGCAACACATAGTGTCTGCCTGTTGATCTTTAATAACAGCCTATGGAAAAACAATGAATGTAGTCGTCAATAGGTAAGGTTTTACTTTAGTTACTACCCAAATGGAGTACCGTAATTACTTCGAATAGAATAATCACTGTTATTTTGTTCTGTAGACCTTATGCGGCATCTAATAAACAAAAACAACCTTTCACTTTAATAAGAAAAGCTTTGTATTGGTCATGAAAGTAGCTTTACATTTAATTGCCCTTCTTGCTCTTAGCCGGTGAATCATACTATTTCCACGCATTATTTTTTTCAAATATGGACCATAAGCAGTATAGATCCAACTTATCAATAATAAATATGAGTGGAACTCCGTCACACTCACGATACTTCGGACAACACGCAGCCTTCGACAGTATCTACCATCCACACTAACTCCCAACTACAAAAATCAGACTATCTGCTATGTCCAAAAATTTTAATAAAATCAACTTACCACTGTTTTATACAGGGTAACTATTAAATTCCATTACGAATAGATCGTAATTATACACCTGGCTAAGAGAAGTTATTCTGTGGACCATCAAACTGATAACAAAAGAAATTCAACCACATGCATGAAATATAACTTTCATGACCAGATACTTCCTTGATTTACGAGTAAATTCTCGTAAAAATAAGACGAAGGATTATGTTCTATTACTGATTAATTAATTACTCGTGGAATAAAACCACATAAGATACCGCATAAATTACTAACTGGCGCATTCCAGTATGCAACAAGAATTCGATAAACATTAAATTACGGCACTTTACCCTTGATATCTCATCTTAAAGTGGCTGCCTTTTCCGTTAATTCGCCGTTCGGCTCTCCAGAATGCATCAATTCATCATGTAAATCACATTTAGATGGCTGATTTACTTTTTCTTTATAATAATCGACATTACTTTTGGTAGCAAAACCTTGACCTACAGACACATTCATTTTTTTTTTTTCCTTTACATAGAGTTTCTTTTTTGTAACACGCTTCTATGCTCCGCGGGCGACCCGTTTATTCTTTGCTTCCACGCTGTTAGTATGTCCAGGGAAGCGTACACCATCTTACTGTGGTTAAGTCCCGCTGTTCCAGTGCGTTCACGTGAAAACATGCAACAATAAAAATTACTAGGTATAAATATACTATTCACATAAACAAACAATTTCGTCAACCTAAGTTGTATGCAATATACTCTCGTTTTGCTATCGTCCAGAAGTCATGATGCACTCCAAAAAATTTCTGTACTGCTACAGTGGCCAGATGTCGCAATCAAACATCTTGTAAAAACTGAAAGCACGGATAATAAGTTCAAAAAATGTTCAAATGTTTGTAGAGCTTATGTGGCTTAACGACGGGGGTCATCAGTCCCTAAAACTTATGAACTAGCTTATACTACGGACGGCACAAATATCCATGCCCGCGGGGGGATTCGAACCCCCGACCGTAGTGGCCGTGCAGACCGTAACTGGAGCGCCTCAGTTCCCTCGGCCACCGAGGCCGGTAGGGTAATAAGTCTGACAGGCTACATTGGTATACCAGGCGGCAAAAGTTGTCCTTAATGGAAGACCTCGTGGTACCTGTCGAATTGAAAGACCCACATGGCGATGGTAGGATGAGCTACGGAAAGCCGGCCGCGGTGGCCGAGGGGACTGAGGCGCTCCAGTCACGGTCTGCACGGCCACTATGGTCGGGGGTTCGAATCCCCCCTCGGGCATGGATATTTGTGCCGTCCTTAGGATTAGCTAGTTCATAAGTAGTTTGTAAGTTTAGGGACTGATGACCCCGTAGTTAAGTCCCATAAGCTATACAAACATTTGAACATTTTGAGCTACGGAAAGACCTTCATGAGATGGGAGTCCTTGAGAACAGGATCCAAAGTGCACAAGATCGCAATCTATGAAGGAGCATTGTGAGGTGGGCACATGATCTACAGGGTCTTCGATCGCTAATTTGAAGATGATGAAGGCAATACATATTACTTTTGAGTTTAACGAATGTGTTAAAAGGTCTGATCAAAGTTTATTTATAGATTGACAAAGTTTACTTTTCTTTAACTTAGCGGTCTCCGCTGACAGGAAAGGAATCGAACTGGTCTCTAGTGTAAAAAAGGTTGGGAGGCACTACCCCACAGTAACGCAGCAAACCACGCTGCCTGGTGACCCTGGGTAGTGGATGAGGCGGTGATTCAGGACGCAAGGGCAGAGCCTGCCGGCACGACGCCCTGAGTGACTGAGTCAGCGGGACGTCACCTGGATGAGACAGCGTTAGGAAAGCAGACTTTCTCTGGCCGCGGAGGCGGACACCGGAGGGGCAGCGCTGCTATCAGATGCACCTGCCTACATTCACTCTCGACCGCCTGTCTGGCGCCGCACTAAAAACACGCCCGCGTCCCAACGCACGCGGTGAAGACACCTACCTGTCCACTAGGCACTCCCCAATTTCTGTCGGTTTCTACTTTTCCTCGTCGTCAAAATACTTTCACACACAAACTGATTTCTCTCTTCTTTACGACCGTAGCGTGATAATCCAAAGCCGTAGTTGAGCCCAAGACCGTTAATCGTTAGGTAACGAAGGTAACTTTTCGAGTAACATTAACTTTTAAGTTAATTTCAAACAACGTTAATGGACACTTCAACTTCCGTTGACTTCTTTCAGGTACCTATTTACGATGGCCGAAGTAGAGAAGATATAAAATGCAGTATGGAAAAATCATTACGAAACAGAATGGAAAAACAAACCCACCATTTGATGAATGCCAAGGAAGTTTCAGAAAGGATGAAATCGTACATGGCCAGAACAAATTTTGAGTCTGAACCTACAATCGAGTATCAAAAACAGAGGACCCAAAAGTTCCTGTTTACATTCGCAGATTTCAAGAACCCTTATGATTCAGTAGGTAGACAAACGCTGTTGCACATTTTAGAGGAAATGAGTTTGTATAGAAAATCTAGAGAACTGTTTAAATAACCCTTAAGGAACACAAAATCGAAGGTCGTGTTCAGAGGAAAGCTGGTTGTTGTTGTAGTTGCGGGAATTTTTAAAAGGACTAAACTAAACTATGAGGGCATCAGTCCCCAGGAAAGTTCAAATGTTCAAATGTTAGTAAAGCTTATGGGACTTAACTACGGGGTCATCAGTCCCTTCCCAGAAAAGAGTGGATGGAATACGACTGGGGTGCAAGAAAAAAATGGATACCGGTACACGGTCTAGCATTCATAGATGACATTGTGATATGGTTCGAATCATTAGAAGACTGCAGAGACAGGCAGCTAAAGTAGGTCTACACATATCTTTCGAGAAGACAACAGACATGATACCATGTCATATCCTAGATGGATAACAATACGAGGAAGGCAAATCCAGAAGGTAGATTCAAATACCTAAGAAATTTTTTAGACACTGGACTGACAGAAAAGGAAGCAATGAGAAAACGAATAAGCAAAATGAATTTAGCATATAAGTGCTCCATGATAGTATATAATAATAAGAATTTCTTAATCACTGCAAAACTGAAACATTGCCAGACAGTTATCCGCTCTGAAGCTTTATTATATGTGGCACAAACTATTAACCAAGTGAGAACCGGAGTAACCACGAGGCCGGAGCTGAGGGAACCTAAGAGTCTCAGGAGAATACTATGACTTCGAAGAATAGAAGATGATTAATGAAGAAAACGAGCCAACCAGGAGTTGTATATCAGCTGTATACCAAGTACAAAAAATATCTGACCTCAGGGAAAAAGGAACATGTTCTTCAGACTTATTCAAATGTTCAAATGTTTTTAAAGCTTATGGGACTTAACTACGGGGTCATCAGTCCCTAAACTTACAAACTACTTATGAACTAGCTAATCCTAAGGACGGCACAAATATCCATGCCCGAGGGGGGATTCGAACCCCCAACCGTAGTGGCCATGCAGACCGTGACTGGAGCGCCCCTCGGCCACCTCGGCCACCGCGGCCGGCTAGGACTTATTCTCAGTATGGATCTGGGGAGGTTAACAACTATTTATACAGTTTCTGGTGAACAAGAGAACCAGACTACGGTGTAACCAAAAGGTACAAAGAGTACCTTGATATTCACAATATGGTGAATTTTAAATAAAAAATTCTAGCTTGCATAGATTTCGAGGATAGAACTAGACCCAGGGCAAACTCTGTGGACAGAAGAGGGGAGTAGGTTGTAATACTTGATAAAGAAAGAATAATGGAAAGTGATAAGAAAGAAGAGAAGAAACGAAACTGCTGCGAATCAAAGTCGTGCTAAGATGGCAAAACCGAGAGAATAACGATGTCGTGTGACTACGGCCTTAGTGTAAAGTAAGCATTCCAATTTAATGCCGCTCCAACGACCTGCGTGTTGTTTTGCTACTTGTCGAACAAAATGAGCTCATTTCGCCTAACCAGACTCAGTAAACCCCGTTGCAGACTTCCACAACACAGAAAAATCAAAGGGATCAAACCTGGGAGATCCGCGTCTGCAAACCACCAGAGTATGGATGTGACCTCCCTAACAAGAAACAGTTACGATCAGGAGTGACGTAATGTTATGCATTCTCACATTACTCTCTAATGACCACGTCTTCGAAGGGACGTTAAACCCTAATTTTCCTGACAAAAGCTTCAACTTCCACGCACGGCGCAGCATGTATCAGACCAGGAAAAAATTTACTTGTTTACAACACGTAACAAATGTAATCTTAACAATGCCACAGTTATGGTAAAGAAACATTCTTTTACCACATCCTTTATCTTCTGTTTCTGAATCTCAACCAAAATTGATTTTTATGTATGCTTTTTATCACTTGATTGCAACATAATAATTACACTTATGGTCTCAACATGTCACATTATTTAAAGGTGTACTAAGTAATAGTACGTATATGTTGACAGAAAAGGTTTTTTGCCACTGAGATATTCACACTAACACATCTATACATTTACACAACCGAAGATCTCAACAATGATTTAAGACTTGCTACGAAATTGTGTTTCTGTTTCTAGACACAATTGTTTGTGTTTCTAGACACAATTGTTGTTTACATAGTGTGGCGTATTACAACGGCGAAAGGAGCCTGTGACCACAGAAGACATTTTATTTTACTTTCAAGTTTACATTTGCGTTAAGTCTTAGACTGAAGAACTCCACAGACCCATGTTCTGAAATACTGTTTTGTTTTTTCTACCAGACAGTGCCGTAGATTCACAAAAGTCGTAGCATAACACAAGCATGTCATATTATTCAAATGTTCAAGGGACTTAACTGCTGCGGTTATCAGTTCCTAGGCTTACAAACTACTTTAACTTATGTTAAGGACAACACACACACACACACACACACACACACACACACACACACACACACAACACACACACAACACACACGTCCGAGGGAGGACTCGAAGCTCCGACGGCGAGCAACCGCGAGCTCCGCAGCGAGGCACCTTACAGCGCTGGGCCACACCACCGTGGCGCCATATATATATATGGAGTTTTAATCCTCTGAAACGTATTGTACAAAAAATAAACAATTATTTCATTAGACGCTAGTTCACATCCACCTCCAGCCATCAATATTTAGCTTTTCCGTGATCTGCTCAAATTACTCCAGGAAAATTCCGGAATGGTACCTCTGAAAGGGCACGACCGATTTCCCTTGCCATCTTTATGCAACAACTCGAGCCTGATCTCCATCTCTAATAACCACGCTGTCGACGGAACGTCAAACCCTAATCTTCATTTCCTTTCCTTTTTTGTTTCGTTCGTACGCAAAAATTACACAGCTGACAGTTGCCAACACCCAAAACTGAGACACTAGCTTTTCTCTGTCACCCCTCCCCCTCCTCCCCCGAAGTAGCTGGTGAAGTGCACTCTAAGTCATTCGAAGCGAATGCCGGGATGTTTCCGTAAAATAAGCCACAGTGGATTTTCTTCCTCAATTCTTGTTTCATCAGAGCTAGTATTTCGTTAATAAATGGACTTTAGAAGCCGAGCCCTAAGAGGCGTCGACTACGAAATGCGAGATGGCGTTATTCGCTTTATCAAAACTGTATTTACGAAAGATGCTATGGGCGATTTAGGAGTCAGTAAAGTAAATAGAAAGGAGGTTAGTGTGACAGACATGACACAATTAGATAAAGATGAGCTTTTAAATCACTCATATGTCAGGCTCAGAAAATTACACTTCGATATATAGTGTTATAGTCTGGATTGCATCAGTGTTAGCCTGTGTAATTCTTATCTATATGACTCACGACATGGGACATTAAATATAAATTCTGAGTCAGAAACACAGGCGAAGAAAACACATTCAGCTGTCCTACTGTACTGTATGGGTGGCGACGGCCACACAACTAAGCTTCTCACTTGCTCAGCATGAATTCAACGAAATCACTGATGAACGATGAATTGGGAATAATAATTTTGTTGCAGAGGAAACAATAATAGGAGTCATTGCTCGCAACTCGCTCTGATTTAGGTAGTGTTTACCAGAAACCTCACATATACAACAATTACTGCAATACCCGATTAAGCATTAATTTCCAATTCTAAATACGTTTTCCAGTTATCCAAGCTGTTAAGGCCGCATAAAGCGTCTGATGGCCAGTGCGCTATTGATTTGTACCGCTATCATACATAGTCAATTGCTACTTATGTCGTACAGTGTTATCGTTCAGTTCTTTAATTCGTATGGTTTCTCGATTTGCTATGTAAACACAGGCAGCGCGCAATCGATCTTTGTGGCAGTGTGGAGGCACACCTGATACTTGGAATCTATCATTGAATCATGCAGTGAGTACCCTGAGCAATTACCGGTCTTTCTTGAACGTTTCTGTTCGCCGTGGCTGTTCTGCAGAAACCAGCGCTGCAACTCTGCACTCTCTGCCTCATTCGCCGCCGGCTCCGTCACCGCCCGCCATCCGCATCGCCGCTGCCGCTGCCGTCATCGCCATTCATTCGTGAAGCCGGCTGTCTTCTGGTGGCCAACACCGATGTACCATCTCTTTCGTACTTAACTTCTTCTTGGTCGTTTGCCAGTATCATCGCCAGGGTCATCAGCTACTGTCATCGCTCGCTCTAATCGCCAGAACAATTGATCTTTCTATTACCTTTACTTCGAAGGCACAGCCATCTCTATTACATCGCTACAGCCACGTGTGCTTTTATACAACGACATATACTTTTATCTCATTCATTATCCTCTCGAGGTTTTCCTTTTTTCCCCACCGAGCTAGGTGGCGCAGGGGTAACACATTAGACTCGCGTTCGGGAGAAGCGTGGTTCAAATCCATATTTAGGTTTTCCGTGATTTTCCTAAATCACTCCAGGCAAATGCCAGGCTGGTTCCTTTGAAAGGGCACGGCCGAGTTCCTTGCCCATTCTTACTCAAAAATCGGAGTGTGAGCTCCATATCTAATGGTCACTCTGTTGATGGCCGGAAGCAGTGGCCGAGCGGTCTGCGGCGTGCCAGTCACGGTCTGCACGGCCGCTGCGGTCGGGGGTTCGAATCGCCCCTCGGACATGGATGTTTGTGCCGTCTTTAGTATAAGCAAGTTCATAGTCTGTAAGTTTAGGGACTGTTGACCCTGTAGTTAAGTTCCATAAGTTCCATAAGCTCCATAAGCTCTACAAACATTTGAACATTTGAACTCTGTTGATGAGACGTTAAACCCTAAGCTTCCTCCTTTTTTTCCCCATCTTTCTCATTTACAACACAGGCCCAGAGCTGCCACTACAATCTTTGCCCTTAAATGTTAGCACCCATGAAATATACTACTTATTTCCTTTACAGTTTTCCGTTGGCGAAACAACCACCATATTGTCTACCACGCAAAACCTACATTAGAATTACATACAACACCAATTAAACTTCCAAGTACGACATCACGTTGCAACAGACCGAAACGTCATTTTTACCAACATCCTAACAAACCACGTCAATAAACAATCATTTTCCAACTTATCAGCTGTGCGGAGTGCCTATTTTGGAATAAAAACCGCTTAAAGCCCACCAACTACACATTTGAGCAAAAACAAAAAGAAAACAAAACACCCACCCACCATTTTTTTACTTTTAAATTTAACAATCGTACCAAAAATACACCGTTTTTTAAATATCTTTAATGAGTAGTTCTATCAAATCAAATGTTCAAATGCTTGTAAATCTATCGGACTCAACTGCTGGGTTATTAGTTCCTAGCTTACAAAGTACTTAAACTAAAGTAAATTAACCTAAGGATAACCCAAACATCCATACCCGAGGGAGGACTCGAACCCCCGACGGCGAACGGCCGCGCGATCTGCAGCACGGCGCCTCAGTGCGCACGGCTAATCCGCCGCAGCCAAGTATTATGTATATATGTGAGCATCTAAACGTACTTACAAGTGATTATGATGATGATGACCGTGTGGCACCGTTTTGGCCTAACTGGGGTCGTATTCAGCCTGCATGGAGCGTCATTTAAGCTGACACCACTTCTACATCTACACAGATACTCTGCAAATCACATTTAAATGCCTGGCAGAGGGTTATTTAACCATTTTCATAACCTTTCTCTACCGTTCCACTGTCTAATAGCGCGCGAGAAGAAAGAACACCTAAATCGTTCCGTTTTCGATCTCATTTCTCTTATTTTATTGGGATGGTCATGTCTTCCTATGTAGGTGGGTGATAGCAAAATATTTTCACATTCAGAAGTAAAAGTCGGTGATTGAAATTTCGCAGATAGATCTCGCCGCAACGAATAACGTCTTCGACGACTTACGTATGAAAATGTTCAAATGTTTGTAGAACTTATGGGACTTAACTACGGGGTCATCAGTCCCTAAACTTACAAACTACGTATGAACTAACTAAGACTAAGGACGGCACAAATATCCATGCCCGAGGGGGGATTCGAACCCCCGACCGTAGTGGCTGTGCAGACCGTGACTGGAGCGCCTCAGTCCCCTCGGCCACCGCGGCCGGCGACTTACGTATCGATGATGATGATGAGAACGACACAACACCGAGTCCCCGAGCACAGAAAATCTCCGACCGGACCGAGAATCGACCTCAGGCCACCCGCGTAGCAACACACCAAGCTTTCCACTATGCTACCGAGGAGGACTACACGCAGGTGGATTTACGATTTAAAAGGAACGGAACTACATACGTGCTAGTGCTAATTATGTAAATCTTTACTTAAATTTATTAAAATCACTTCATTTTCAATCAATCGAATCTATCCAGTCACAAAAATAGTCTGGGTTTACCCCAAACGGTAGTATACACCCCTCCTTTCACCCCCACCCCCATCTGCCGTGACTTCATAGCATCGAATCTAGAGCAAATCTGGGGAAACCCGAAAGTAAAACAACCAGAAGCTCCCCAAGGCCGTCTATATGCAGGACAGAACTTGGTTTCCCTGCTCTTAGCTACATGAAGACGATGCAGACAAATAGGTTCACTTCAAGAAACAGATGCAGCACAAAGCTTGTAGTTGCTTTCAGCTGAATAAAGCTTGGGAACCAGTAATTTCAGTTCTAAGAACGCAAAGATCACATCGTATACAATATAATACAGACAAAAAAGCAGATTAAGCGTGTGGTCTCTCAGTCGAGGGCGCTGTGGCGCCACTGCAAGAGGCGTGTAGTCGTTACGCGCATGCGCTACCGCCCAACTCCATGGTATATAAGTGACGGTCAGACGCGTCTATCGCCCCACCCCACTGTGGGGGCGACAAGACTTTTTACCGTCAAGTACAGTGCCAGTGTGTCCAGTGTCCTGTGTTTTTTAAATCAGTGCCTCTGTGTTCGCCGTCCGCAAGTTTTATTCTGTGCTCCGTCCAGTGTCTTCGTGTTCTGTACTTAGTGTTTCTGCAATGTACTTTTAACTCGTCACCGTGGCCACCTGTTTTTACTGACTATGTGTGTTTTTTATTACTCCTCGTCTGTTCATCGTTCCCTGATATATGTTTATCCCGTTTTATCCATGTACGTTTTAGTCTGTCGAAAACTCAGCGTGTAAATTGTTTTAACATTCCGCAATTTTGTTCCTCTTTTTATATTTTACCCCTTATTTGTCAAATTTTTGTATGTCACATGGCTGAAGAGCAGCCACCGCAGCTGCTGCCAGCCTGCCAGCTGTTTTTACAGTTGGCTTTAAAAAACAATAAAGGAAAAAAAGCGTCTATCGCTAGTCTTCGGTACGCAGCACCTGAAGATGACCAAAGGGTTATTGGCCGAAAGATCGTGCGGAGTAAGCAATGATATCCGAATGTAGGCCCGACATTATTTTAATCGACCATTATGGTAATTGCACTTTGCTTCATTATGTTCAAATATACAGAAGTTTATTGGATACCGATAGTAGTAATACCGCGTGCACAAGGAATAAGAGGGCGGTGGGTTGACAGAGCTGTCATTTGTATTCCGGGGATTCATGTGAAATGGTTTTCAACCTGATTATGGCCCCACGGAAATTAACAGACTTTGAACTCCGAATAGTAGTTGGAGCTACACGCACCGTACAATCAACAAGGTGAATGTTTTTTTCTTCGCCTGTGTTTCTGACTCAGAATTTAATGTCCCATGTCGTGAGTCATATAGATAAGAATTATACTGGCTTACACTGATCCAACCTAGAATATAACATTATATCTCAAAATGTAGTTTTCTGAGCGTGACATATGTCTGACAGACCGTAACGTCTCTGGGTAGTCGAACATGACCATTTTCATGGGGTGATCTGTTCAGTTGGACCAGAGGCCCCGTGTATCACCGCTTCACTGCAGTGCTTCGCACGGTAGGCAGTGGTTGTTGACATGTCTCTCACTGTGTATGTGCGGGCACCTCATCCTCCCCTACGCGGTTTGCAAAATATTCAGCCGTCCTACTGTACTGCGTGAGAGGCGACGGCCGCTCAACGAAGCTTCTGACTTGCTCAGCATGGATTCAACAAAATCACCGATAAACGATTATCCCTACTTAATCATTTTCTTCCTGAGGAAACAATACTAGGAGCCATTGCTCACAGCTCGCTCTGATTTAGGTATCGTTAACCACTAACGTCATAGATACAACAAATACTGCAGTTGGGCCCCAGACGAATGGAAAAGAGTGCCTTTGTGAGATAAGTTCCGACTTCAGTTGGTAAGTACTGGTGGTAGCAGCATTCGAGTGTGGCACAGATCTCACAAAGCGGTGAATCCAAGTTGTCAACAAGGCACTATGCAAGCTGATGCTGGGCCAAAATGGCGTGGGCTGCTTTCACATACAATGAACTGCGTCCTCTGGTCCATCGGAACCGATCATTGCATGAAAATGGTCATGCTCGGGTACGTGAAGACCACTTGCAGCCACGTTTTCTTCCTGTGAGACATCCCCGCGTCCCGTTCTGCAGACGCTGTTTGCTGCCGTGCGCTCCACTGCGTCCCTGGACTGCAGCTGGGTCACGCACCGCCTAGCAACTCACAATCACGCTCAGTGGAGCTGCACACTGCACACGGCCTCCACTGTGCGTCGCGGCTAACCGGATACATTATGGATGATAGAAAGTATTTCATTGGGTCAATCTTAGCTTGTCTAGCGCCATTGAGAGCAGGCAAAGGAAATCCGCTACCCTTTCTCTCTTCATTAACATTACTCTTTCATCATGCAATGTAAACTATCACACCGGTGTTTTCTTCAATTAAAAAGTTCCGAGCTTAGAAGGAGACCTTGCGGTCTCGGAATTTCAGTTCGGAATGGAACTTCGCAGGATAGTTGTATATCCTAAGAGTGTCGACTCAAAAAAAAAAAAAAAAAAAAAAAAAAAAAAAAAAAAAAAAAAAAAAATCCTAAAGCGGACAATCCCGAAAATTTCAGGGAAAACGGCCCTAAAGTTTTAAGATCAGCATATCTGTAACTGATAGACGTTTCAGTGAAGGGCTGGGCTCCAGCACGGCCGAACAGCTCACGCGGTAGCGTGTTCGCCTGTTCTGCATCCACATACAGACTTCGCAATCCACTCAAATATGCGTGGCGGAGGGTACTCAGTACCACTAATAGCTACTTGCTTTCCTGTTGCACTCCCATATAGAGAGAAAAACCAATATATATATGCACGAGTCCTAATCTCGCAAGTGTTATCTTTGTGGTCTTTAAACGAAGTGCAGATTGGTGGCAGTAGAAACTTTGTGCAGTCCGTTTCAGATTCCGGACCTCTAAATTTCTTCAATGGTATTTCTCGAAAAAAAAAAAAAAAAAAAAAAAAGTCGCCTTCCCCCCGGCGACTCCCATTTGAGTTCCCGAACCTACCTTCAAAGAACATTTTTATTTTTATCATTTTCTGACCGTCTGTCTGTTTGTTTACTTACTATAGGGCAGGAAACAGCTATATTTTTCTTGTCCATGAAGAAACCGGTTCCTCGAAATTACAACGAATGTTTATAATCTTCTCACAGATTACAATATTGCTTAATTTTGTAATAAAATTCTAATGAAAATAGCATTTAACGCTTTTATCTACCTCAATTCATTGTAAAATACATTAATAATTATGCGACTTTTTTAAATGTTGTAAATAAAATTTTAATTAGTTGCGTCATTTCATAAATTAAGTACTTTATGACATAATTGATAATATTTTATATCGTTAATTTTATTTAAAAATTGTTATAATTTGACAAAAATAACAGAAATACCATGCTAGCCGCAAGTTGTCGTGGACGAATGATCTTTATGTTTTGCTAGAAAGCGAGACTGTTGCAATAATATATGTGCTATGTTAATGCCGATTCTAATTTTATATCGCACAGTTTGTCATGCAACGTTTGTAAGTCGCTGCCGTTATCGACATAACATACAAGTTAATGATAAATATGAAGCATTGAATTAAAATTTGTGATGCGACCTGGAATCGAACCCGGACCTCCGTGTTTACTAGGCAGACGTCTTACCGCTTTTTTTTCATTTGAATTTTTTTTTATTATTTTTTTAACCCCTTAAAAGAAAATGTAAGTATCAACTACGTCATGGCAGGAACACCCCAACTTCTGGGTGGATTGCGAAAAACACTATAAAGAAAATTTGAGAAATATTGCCCGTATTTTGGATTGCGGACAACTGTGCAATGTCGTTCGTTCAGAAAGTTCCAAAACTCAAGTTCGTTTTTCTCTCCATGTACAAACAAGTAGTGAACCGCATGTCCACATATCCATTTCACAGCGTTTGTCTTCGTTTGTGGGTAATATCCCGAGTCTGGAAAGAGGAGCAAATGGGAAAGTATATGATGAGGTGTCGTACGGGTAATCAAAGCCAGCATCTGTCGCACCAACATCCAGACGCCTTCCGCCGATCCACATACGAGTCGATGCTCGTCCGTGTCTATTACATCACAGGCGACGCACAGTGGTGTGTCTGCGAGGTGAATCCTGTGAAGTCGTGACTGGCACACTTGTTTCCCGTTGACTGTCAGGTACCATGTCGACTGTACGTCAGTGCCAAGGTAAGGAGCACTCACCGAGCGCCAAACGACACTCCAGTTGACGCTGGGATACTTCCCTTCAATCACATTTGGTGATCGGTTCTTCTGAAGAAAGCCGTAGATCGCCTTCGTTGACATCAAGCGTGTCGGCAGTATCGCAGTGTGAATATAGCTCAGTTCGAGGAAAAAGCGGCGGAAGTAAAAGAATGGCGCTGGAACATCTGAAAGCATGATAGGAGCCGAAAGAGAGCGCGGTGCAAAGGCCTCCAGCAACAGGCTGGTAAGGCATGTGGGATTACGGCGCCACAGCATCATGTGAGAGTTGAGGAAGAGGGCTGTCGCTCTGTCAGGCACATGGTACAGGCCTAGTCCGCCTCTGTTTCTTGGGAAAGTGAGGGTCTCGTATCTTATCTTGAACAGCAAGCCATGGCAAACATATGAACCCAGTGCAGCTAACATGCGTAATGCCATGGATGGTGGAATGGGTAGGGTTTGTGCAACGTGAGGGATACGTGACGCCGAATATATATTAACATACTGTGTCCGCTGTAGAAGGTCGAGAGCCCTGAGACGATGATCGAGAAGACCAGCGCGTAACTGGTTTAGTAGGCGCCGGCAGTTGAGGGCGATCGTACGCCGCATGTCTCCTGTGAAGTCGAGTCCTAAGCATCGGATAGCAGTAGTTACTCGTAAAGGTGCAGCGCTGTCTGCAAGAAGCCCCACACCTATAGGCATGGCACATGATTTTCGGACATTAAGACAGCTGCCAGATGCTTCACCATATGTGCTCACCCACGCCAGTGACTCTTACCTCTGCATCGCTGCGTAGAACGAGGACGAGATCGTCAGCATAAGCAGTGCAGCAAAATAGATGGCCAGGAGAGTGAGATCCCTGACAGCCGCTGACGGAGTCCACAAAGCAACGGTTCCATTGCATAAGCATACAACAATGCAGAGAGCGGACAGCCTTGACGCACCGAACGCTGTATCGATATTGGTTGAGTAAGGCGACCATTGTATAGCACACGGGACGTCGCTCCTCGAAGAAGGCGCATTATGACGTTGACGGTAGTATCATGGTATTTCATATTACGGAGTACCTCCTCCAAGTACTCGTGATCAACTCTATCGAAAGTTTGGCTGAAGTCAAGAGTGGCCAAAAATCCAGGCATACGTTGAGCATGTGCTAGAGCGATTATGTCTCTATAGCGAGCAAGGGCGGTGCGGATGTTGTTAACACCACCCAAGGAAGTTTGATCAGGAGAAACCACATATCTTGCCGTGCGTTTGAGCCGTGCAGCCAGAAGTCGAGTAACGATCTTTGTATCGCTGTTGAGCAATGTCAATGGACGATAATCGCTTATCCTCGATGTTCCATGAGGTTTATGTATGGGAATAACGATACCGTCGAGGAAACCTTCAGGGATCTGCACCTGGGGTGACATAAGGTCCCGACAAATTTCTGTCCACATCGGTGCTATCAGGTGGCGGAATGTTCTATAAAACTCAAGTGGGATGCCGTCAGGGCCAGGTGACTTGTTGGTAGATCCTGCTTTGCTAGCATCATTGACTTCTTCCTCTGTGACGTCAGCAAGCATATCCAGTTTTGCATCCTCAGGAACCGAGCCAAATGTAAGTCGGGATACCTCCGCAATGTTATCAGGGTGACGACGGTGTGCAGAGTACAGCGTAGTGTAATGCTTGTGAAGGGCATGCCCTATTTCAGCTTGGTTATCGACGCGTCTTCCATCATCAGTTGTCAGAACAGTAATCAAATTTCTCCGTCGATGGCGCCTTTCAGCTATCACATGATACATACTTGGAGGTTCCTGTGTTAAATAATCTTGTGTGCGCGCCCTGACCATAGTTCCTTCAAGATGTCGGCGGAAGAGGGCATTGAGCTGTGCCTTTGCTCGATTCACTATCACTTGACGTTCTGGTGAATAAGGCATTGTCGTACATTCTCGGAGGATGGTGAAGTAGAACTCCTGAGTGTGTCGTCGCCATTGCGCGATCTCCCTTCCGTATTTAATCAACGCCTTGCGTAGTGTAGGCTTTGCACAAAGGACCCACCACGATATGGCAGACTGATATCTGTTGCGACGTTGAAGACAAGCCGTCCATGATGCCTCAATTTGTTGCCGACAGTTCAGTGAAATAAGATGTTTTATGTTCAGTTTCCATAGTCCCTTGCTGCGCCACATCTTTTGTTGGCAGATGTTGACGGTACAAATATATGCTTCATGGTTGGAGAATGCAGTTGGCCAGATTTCAGCAGCCTGAGTGCCGCGGACAATGTCTCGGGAGATGTAGACCCGATCAAGGCGACTGGATGAATTGCTAGTGAAATGTGTAAATCCCGGACGATTGCCATGAACATGCTCCCACGAGTCCACTAGATTGAGGTTCTCAATAATTGTTGGTAGTGCCGCGCACGGAGAGTGGCGCGGCAATTGGTCTTTGGGCGCCTGGGTGGAGTTGAAGTCGCCTCCTATGATCAAGGAATCTTGCGACCCACGAAGAGAGGCGTTACTCCCTCAGAGAAGAAAGTAGAACGTTCACGGCGCCGACCTGAACCAGATGGTGCATAGACGTTGATGATTCTTACGCCACCATACATGAGAGCCATACCTCTGGCATCCGGGAGGTATAAAATTTCAGTAGCGTCAATGCCGTCACGTAAGAGGATCGCCACCCCACTACCTGTATGGGAGGCGTGGGAGACGTGTGCTGTAAATCCATGGGGAGCGTAGAAGGCAGCAACAAATACCTCCTGAAGCAGGACAATGTCAACATCCGCAGCGTATATCATGTCGTGAAGTAATGTCAGTTTATGGCGCGCATGAATGGTATTGATGTTGATCGTAGCTATGCGATAAGTTTGAAACGCTGCCATCGTCAGAAGAATTTGTGACGCACTATGGGGAAGCACATCACTCCAACTGGGATGGGGCCGACGTCGTTTAATGTGTTCCTCCTCCCTCTACACCACCAGAACATCCATCTTCTTCAGGAACAGTGTCTCCCCAGTTGATGGGTGCCTCTCCATGATTGGTCGGTAGAATAGGTTCATTGATGGGCATGGAAGTATGATCAGACCCTGGAAGGGACGAAACTCTGTCAGACAGTAGCGATGTTAAATCTTTAGTTGGCTGTTGACTCTTGAGAGATATGGGTGGCTCTTCGTCAGGTGCCATGGCATTGGTAGATTGCGCATTATCGGTAGTAGAGTCGCCATCTTGAACATTCAACTGTTTAAGGTTGTCGTCTGATTAAGTACGGCGCTGTCTCTTCCGTTTCTTTGGTGAACGTTGCTTCCGTACATGTTGCTCCGTGTCGGATGTTGTACGACTGTCGTCTGACATCTGGCTGGATTCCATAACATTAGATGGCGGTACAGTCCCAGTTTCAACTTCCATGGAGTCGGAACAAACGTCTTGTGTTGCAGCTTGGGCATCACCTGTTAGTACTGTGTCCATTGCTGGTGTGTGGGAGACAGATGCAACTTCCATCTCATACTCGGGTTGGTTCGACGCTGGTGCGGACTGGATTAGCGTGGGCGTAACAGGCCGCCTAGCCGCGTGCGCGTACGTCAGAGGTAGCGCAGTGGGCGCCGCTGGGCGAGCGTCGTCTCCGATAGGCGTCTGTATCAGTCTGCGTCGGAGGCATTCTGATCGGACGTGGCCTTCTTGTCCACAACCGGAGCAGGTGCGAGGCTGGCCATCGTACATTACGACAGCCCTACAGCCGGCTATGACGAGGTACGAAGGCACATGCTTTCGAAGTTCAATTTTTATCTGTCGGACGCCGTTGAGGACACGGTACGTTTCAAAGGTCTTCCATGTTTCTGCAACGTGACTAAGTACGTTGCCGTAGGGTTGTAAGGCGGCCACCACCTCGTCCGACGGCACCTCAAACGGAAGTTCGAAAACTCGCAACGTACTCAGGCCAAAACCTGCATGATCAATCTCGACGGACCCAATATGGCCGTCAGAGTACCGGAACTTGAGTTCATTAGCATGGCGCCGTACTACGTCGGCGCACATCTCTTCGTTCGCCAACTTGATGTACACTGTGGTACTAAGGATCGAAAAATGAATTCCTATAACGTCTTGTGGTAGGAGACGCATTTCTTCACGTATAAAATGTTCTACTTCATGCGCTCTCGGTCGTACATTATCAGTAGGGAACGTTAATTTGATCGTAGATTGGCGGTATGAAAACGCCATGTCGGTCGTTGACTGCGGACTCTAAGGCACGCCGCTACGCGGAAGTAAACACCCGGGCGCTCGCTCGCAGCACAACAGGCGGGACGCAGCGGACGTCCTCGCCCCACCGCAGCCGAAAGCGGACTGAGGCCGCTAGACCACCGCATCACTAGTGATTAAGACGCCTCGGAATAGTTTAAGCACGATTTCGTTCACGTCACAAACTTTAATTCAGCTTGTGTGTTCCATAGAACATTGCCACTACTGCCAAGGCTCTCCATGCACCGGAATAGCACCTCGGCAATGGACATATTGCAACATTCCTGTTTAAGGTGATATAATATCAATTGAAATTTTCTATGGAACACACAAACTGAATTAAAGTTTGTGAAGTGACGGAAATCGTGCTTAGACTATTCCAAGGCGCCTTAAACGCTATTATGCGGTGGTCTATCGGTAAGACGTCTGCCTAGTAAGGATGGCAGTCCCTGTTCGATTCCTGGTTGCATCACAAATTTTTATTCAATGCTTCATATTTATCATTAATGTCTTTGACATATTCGACACGAAAATCCGTCTCAGGGATTGTTTATTTGTATTTAAATATCATACAAGTTTTCTAGGAGCCTTATTTTTACAGACATATCCTTGTTAGTTAAATAGGTCTGATAACAGACCGAACATAACGGGCACATGCACAAGAGCGGAAATTTACGTTTGAATACAGCTAGAGCTGGAATTTCACTTTCATTTCGTAAACAGTGTTATCCCAAGAACATAAAATCGCCAACAACTGACGCAGGAGCGCGCAGAGATCGCGTGTAGCTCGTTGAGGCACACGTCTCGTATGCACAAGTCGCGCCGTCTCCGAGCGTTCAGTAGCACGGTGGACTCAGCACACTGACTGCACACGCATCGTGTGCCGACGACTATACGGATCGCGCGGCTCCCCGTGTAGGAGATTCGAGTCCTTTCACGAACATAGGTGTATGTGTGTGTGTTGTCCTCAGGTTCGCTTAAGTAAAGATTAACGTGAAACAATAAATTAAAATTTGTCGAGCGACCGGGAATCGCACCCGGACCTCCATACATACTAGGCAGTAACGGTAAGACGTCTGCCTAGTAAGTACGGAGGTCCGGGTGCGATTCCCGGCCGCACCACAAATTTTAATTCTTTGCTTCACGTTTATCTTTAATGTCTTGTACATATTCGAGACGAATCATCTTAGCAGGAATGTTCCACTATGTCCATTGCCGAGGTGCTATTCCGCTGCATGGAAGGCCTTGGCATTAGTGACAATTATCTTTGGAACACAGAAGCAGAATTAAAGTTTGTGACGTGGAGGGAAGTCGAACTTAGACTATTCCGAGGCGCCTTATTCGTTAGAGGTGCGGTGGTCTAACGGTAATACGTCTGCCTAGTAAGTATGGAGGTCGGGTTCGATTCCCGGCCGCGCCATAAATTTTAATTCATTGCTTCAAAAATGTCTTAATGTCTTGGATATATTCGAGACGATAAACCGTCAATCTATGTTTAAATTCGTTTCAGTAGTACGTAAGTCTAGGGACCGATTACCGTAGTAGTTTGTCCCATGGAATTACGAGCATTTGAACCGTTCACTACGTTTTGAAGATAGTAGACATTTGTTGTAGCGTTCACCCAGTCGGAAGAAACCACTCCGATTGAACTAAGTGGCCTGCCATGCAAGGAATTATCGCAGCGCCTGCTCCACCTGCGTGACCCAGAACACTGTGGCCAAGACCTTTCCTGCGGAGGTCGACACTCCTAATGCTTTCCTCGCTGGTGACCTGGGATGCGTCGCGCCACTGAGGCGGCCTTGGATTCCGGGGCAGGGTTGTGCACGCACGCGCGAGCCTGTGGACATTCTGAGCAGCAACTCACTCAGTTCTCGCGCGTGCTGGGTCGAATAGGCGACGCCGTTCCCATTCAGGCGCTGTTCTCAGGTTTCCCATACCTCGGTCACGTTGGCCTACTGTTCTGCGCACGTGTCATTCTTCTCTGCTGACGCTTCCTCCACCACTGAACAGCTACGGATGTGGATTCATATGGCGTCTGTTTGTTTCACCTTCTGTAACATCATCTTGTTTGAAAAAGAACGACGAAACTTACTTTCGGAACGGACTTCTTAAAGTAATATCAACCGTCTTAAATAAATAAAGTTAAAATTACGAAACTCAAATGCTCTCTGCGGACACAATCGAAATCAAGCCTAAATTTTATCAACTACATCTCCTTGAAATCAACAACCTCTTTACACTAACAAAATTAATTGTGCACTCGCCAAACATTCACTGAACAAGGCAGCAAACCTTTCCTTGATTACTGCAGCACACAACGTCAACACGACTTCTCACTGCGAGATTAATGGCCTGATTTATCGCAGAACCTCGTTTTGTTCACTATAATTGTTCATTCAGACAAATAAATGGATTCATCCACCGATCTTGGTAGAACAATTATATGTTTCAGGTTTAAAACAAACAATCTGTTTTGTTCTACTAATTTTTATTTATTTACGAACTAGTTTTCGGCTTATTAGGCCATCTTCGGGTAAACAAATGTTCACATGTCTGTAAAGCTTACGGGATTTAACTGCGGGGCACCAGTCCCTAAACTTACGAACTACTTATGAAATAACTTATACTAAAGACGACACAAACATCCATGCCCGAGGGGAGATTCGAAGCCCCGACGGCGGACGATCGCGCGCACCGCAACACGGTGCTCTAGTACGCGCGGCTAATCCGCAGCGGCCCACCTTTTCACGAATTATCGTAAATATTTTACAATAAATTTCGTATTTTATCGCGGAATTCCACCCTTTTTTCTCGAAAAATTTTCTTGCTAACGCTAAGGAGGGGATTGTGTGAAGAGGAATTCGGAAAGGAAGAAAAACAATGTATTAGGCAGGTAAAAGATTTGCGATAATTTGTCAAATAGTGGGCCGCGGCGGATTAGCCGCGCGTACTGGAGCGCCGTGTTGCGGAGCGCGCGATCGTCCGTCGTCGGGGGTTAGAATCCCCTCTCGGGCATGGATGTTTGTGTCGTTTTTAGTATAAGGTAGTTCATAAATAGTTTGTAAGTTTAGGGACTGATGACCCCGTAGTTAAGTCCCTTAAGCTTTACAAACATATCAACACGAAAAAGTGGTGCCTACCGGTATTTATTTTCAATTGATACAAAATAACTGGATTCATATCACGGTTTCATTATACCTACAAGGAAGAGGAGCAATACACTGTTTCATTGGTTATTTTCTCTCACTATTCTGTCGCTTCGCTTTCGTCACTATCACCACTATTTTCAGGATTAGATAACACGTCATCTTATTTTCGCAATTCTGCAACATGTTCTCGGAACGGTCAATGGCACAAAAAATTCCAGTTTCTTAAAACTGTTCTTAACAATATCGACACTAATTTTCTCACATGCACAGATTATCCGCTCCCCATCGTCGGTATTGCTGGCTTTCTTATTTTGACTCCTGGAGCTGATGTAATCCCGCCGTCATACATTGTGAATATAGACGTCGAAAATGTTCTTTGAAAGGTTTGTTGACGCTGACATCTAAAGGTTGAAGAATGGACGTTAAACCTCCAGGAATGATCGATTTCGGGATATTTCTCTGTTTTAGGCCCGCGGAAATATTTGGAGCTTGCCTTTGCAGCCACGAGTCTATCTTTTTGACTCCGCCAATACCCCACTGAATTAGAATCGACGAAGAAATTTCTTCCTGCAGCTTTCACACCATTTTTATCGGCATAAGATAACACATTTAATTTTAGTTTTGCCTTGTAGTTTAAATATTTCGCCATTATGACAAATCGTAGCAAACTGACCTACAAATATGTCTATAACATAACGTTTCAAATTTAACGATATGTTGTGACAATGGAAATATTCGTTCGTGGCAGAACTGCTGTGTCCATTGTGGTCCATTGTCAAATTATTTGAAGGCCGCTCCACTAAGAACGAACCATAAGAGGGGATTATGCGCAATATTAATAATTTTTTAATTGTGAAAATCGTAGGGGAGGAGATATGCAAGGGGGGGGGGGAGATTAAGCGATAAAATACGGGACATACCCGGGCAGCTCCTGGTTTTCAGCTAGCAGATAAATGAAAAAACATACCTCTCTCCTCATAAAAATGATTTCCAGTCCATGGTGTACAGCAATCAGTGAGAATAAATATTCCTTTAGTAAAAAACCGTCTTGATTGCAAATTGTTTTATTAATTAATGACGCGTTTCGCCCTTTAGCAGGGTATCTTCAGATTATCTGCGTGACAGAATTTACACAAAATTACAAGGCGGAATTACAAAACGGGTATAATGGTACACGGGCTTATTTTGTGTTAAGAAGACAGTATAAATGGTAAACAAAGCTTACAATGCGTTCTCCGTGGTGTGACACCATAAGTTGTATTGCGGTGTTTCTTTTTGTGTGGAATTTTTTGATTTACTTGTAGCCCTACAAATAATCGGGTAACAATGAATTACAGTTGGAACAAACTCGGTAAAGATGTGAGAAACATAAAACCGTTTTTTAAGATTACCTTAATAGAAGCGGTGGTCTCTGATTTTACGCGTTAAAATTTAGTATTAAGATTTACATCGCATAAAGGTTCACATTTCACTGACTTTACTGTAAAGAACGTCCTAGTAAGTTAGCTGGAGCTCCAATACATTATGCATCTACCGCGCAGTAGGGCGGTGGTGTCTGATTTTACAAGACCACCGCTTCTATTAAGGTAATCTTAAAAATCGTTTTTATGTTTCTCACATCTTTACCGAGTATGTTCCAACTGTAATTCGTTGTTACCCGATCATTTGTAGGGCTACAAGGAAATCAAAAAATTCCACAAAAATAGAAACAACGCAAAACAACTTACGGTGTCACACCATGGAGAGCGCATGATAAGCTTTGTTTACCATTTATACTGTATTCTTAACACAAAATAAGCCCGTGTACCATTATCCATTATACCCGTTTTGTAATTCCGGCTTGTAATTTTGTGTAAATTCTGTCACGGAGATAATCTGAAGGTGCCCTGCTAAAGGACGAAACGCGTCATTAATTAATAAAACAATTTGCAATCAAGACGGTTTTTTACTGAAGGAATATTTACCTCTCTCCTCTGTGTGTGTGTTTGTTTGTGGGGGGGGAGAGAGAGAGAGAGAGAGAGAGAGAGAGAGAGAGAGAGAGAGAGAGAGAGAGAGAGAGGGGTCTCGCTTTAAGGATGTGAAATTCAAAAGCGCCCCTCGGTATGATGCCAGTTGACAGGCTGGAGGAAAGTTTTGCAGGCGAGGAGCTGGCGGACCGCAGAGCCGGTGTCTCTGAAGGGGCATACAATTTGTGTCCCCTGAGCGTGGCGACGCGCCACGACGGAGAAACGCCCGCCTATCACTGAGTGGTGCGCTGCGGCTCAGCTATTGCTGGCTATGCACGCGCCGTGCGCGTGGGAACACTTTCTCCGGACACGCGCGCTACCGGAGAGAGGAAGAATGCTCGGGTAAATATCCGAACGAGTGAAAGCACTCGTCCGACGAAAGCCGCCGGTGTTGAGTGACAAACAGTAAGTCTCGGCCGCATTACCGTGTCCCTGCTGCGTCTGAAAGCGACCCGTGAAAGCGCTATCGGATCTTTAGCGCTCACGCAAAGCGGCGATCACAAAGAATACGAACGCAGGGTAAGAGACGTGGAAACGTAACGAGAAAGGCGCCAGTTGTGTACTGTAGTCCGACAGTCCGTAGCCTCACTGCGGAGCGCGCGGTTGCTCGCCGTCGGAGGTTCGAGTCCTCCCTAGGGCATGGGTGTGTGTGTGTTGTCCTTAGGTTAGTTTGCCTTAGTTTAAGTAATTCTTCAGTTTCTCCCGGCGTATTTGATAATCAAAATATCCACGGGTGTACTGCCGGTCTATAGACCGACAGTACACCCGTGGATATTTTGATTAGTTTAAGTAGTTTGTAAGCTACGGACTGATGACCACGCAGTTTGGTCCGATAGAATTACAAACGTTTGAAAATTTGACAGTCCATAGTGCACTCCGGAACAGCCAACTATTTAACGAATTAGCAAATGTTCAGAGCTTGTGTAAAATAAATTGATGCTGAATTACGGTAGGACTAAGTTCTTACAGTTTCTATCGCAAAATTCAACAAAACTGCCTTTTTGATTACACAGAAAGGTCTTATAGTAAGAGAGCCTAAACGGTTCAGATTTCTAGATATCATAACGTTACAGGATTGATATACAAGTATTTGTGTTCATGACAACATAATCGCTATGTATATAATGTTACAGGATCGTTTTACAAGTATTTTAATTCGTGACAATATAATCGATAGGCAAAAAGTGATAGCTTGTTTGTATTAATGCGCCACATTTTGCAGGGAATGTTATTCAATAAACTGGATACAAGTGGAGAATATTCTTAATCACAAGAAGATTTTACATGCATGTACATTTTTAGATTTACGCAATATTTGCAAGGATGTTCAATTACATTTTAGTGGGAAATATTTTGTATATGAAAAAAATAGCGCATGTAGCACAGGACCCGAAAAAGGATGCTCAAGATCTTTTTCCGTTGCGTAGCTGTAGTGTGAAGATGAATTAAAAAATATGTCTTGAAATTGGTGATTTTTCCTTTTTGGCCACACCACCTGCATATAACTGAATATCTGCATCAACGCTAACGCTGACCTGATTTTACAGTTCCCCTAGCGAAGCTAAAGAACTACAAAGTTTTGACGATCTCGTAAATCAGTAACGGGTAGTGTTCACATAAATAATAAGATGTCGTGGAAAGCACATGTTCAGGATCTTGTTCAAAAACTAAATGCCACTTTACTTACAATTAGAACAGTATCTAAGTAAGAGCTCTAATGTTTGTAAATCTATGGGACCAAACTACTGTGGTCATCAGCCCTTAGACTTACAAACTACTTACACTAAGTTAAGCTAAGCGAAGGACAACACACACAGGCATGCCCAAAGGAGACTTGAACCTCCGGCGGGAGCGCCTTCGAAGTCCCCGACATGATGCCTAGAACCGCTCCGCCATTGCCGCTTGGCACAGTATCAGAAATAAGTGATAGTTCAACACGAAAAGTCGTCCCCTTTTCTCATTTTCTTTTGCTTTTGATGTGTGGCGTTTTTTTTTTGGGGGGGGGGGGATTTAAGAGTATTTATTGCGCAGATGCTAGCGGTTCGAGCAATATTTGGTGTCCGTTCGCGAACCGCTTGTCGACCCCTGTTCACTAGCCTGGCAAGTTTGACATTGGCATCTCAATACATGTGACTTTTCAATACATATTTTCTTTCATGTCGTTTGTTGTTAACAATACTTGCTTATTCCCAACAGTTAATAACTTGCACTCAGTTAATACTAGACATATCGGATCTGCGTTTGGCTCACACCTTGAGCCTTATGCAGAAAAGAGTGTGGTATTCTGCGCATCTATTTTCAGTAAGCTGTCACTAAAATTCAAAAAGCTTAATAGTGAACCACACACTTTCAAGTATAAAATGCAGACTTTTCTCACGGCTCACTTTTTCTAATCTATCGAGAAAATTCTGAAAAAAAAAATAAAATTAAAAGAGTAAGCTAATTTTTGTGTTACGTTGTTGTTAGTTGTTTCTTATGCTTCGGCCTGTCTTGTGGGACCGACAGACTGTATAATGTGTAGTAGGTTTAAAGCTCCTTCTACACGATCGACCTTTTTGTCTCAGTTGACTACTAGAGACTAGTGGGTCTACTGCAAAGTCCATGGCGAGTGATTCCCGTACTGCGTCTCGCATGTCTGGACTGGTCTTTTTCGTTTAGACTTCAGCACCAAAACTGCAGAGCTGTCTGCTCTGTAGTTTTGCATCTGAATGATGAAGAGCCGGCCGCGGTGGCCGAGGAGACTAAGGCGCTTCAGTCACGGTCTGCATGGCCACTACGGTCGGGGGTTCGAATCCCCCCTCGGGCATGGATATTTGTGCCGTCCTTAGTCTTAGGTAGTTCACAAGTAGTTTGTAAGTTTAGGGACTGATGGCCCCGTAGTTAAGTCCCATAGACTTTACAAACATTTTTTACAATGATGAAGAAAGGTACTTTTTACGTAGTGGCAGGAAAAGGATAATTGAGTTTATTAATGAAGAAAGGATAAATCATGGCCGATGTTCTCTTCAAATGTCATGTTAGTAAATTTTGTACACAACTGAGGACCTAAAAGTGTCATCAAAACTTACAAATTTATTTCCGGAAGAATATTTAAACTAGCAAACACTTAAAACAACATTGAAATTGTAGTAAGAGAGATTTTTTATTTCAGTTTTCATATCTTGTTCTCTTCTAACGATCAAAATAACCTCTAAAAAAATTTCCTCATCTAATAATTGTGACTGTTTCATTGTTGAAATAATTTTTGTTCTAACACTTTTATACATTTACGTACGAATATACGCATAGTGTACGCTTTTTTCCCCTCTAAAACGTAAATGTATTTCTCCTGGTACATATATCGTTTATTTTGTAAGAGAACGCTAGTGGAAAAAAAATACTAGGCTGTGGTGGAATATCTTCGGGGTTTACTTATTTAATGACAACACAAAGCAATCAACGTAATAAGGTTTAAGAAATGCAAAAGCATTTCTATAATACAGGGTGATCAATCCTCAGCGCTACCGCCTTTGCGGCGTGCGACTTGCCAGCGATGGCAGCTGCGGTGCCGCTTAGCGGGCCAGCCGTCGTCCCCACTAAATTTAATACGGGTTGGCACGCAAGTTGTTTCTGACATACACAACACAAACACTTAGAAAGAAAAGTGTATTACTCACCAGTATTACGCAAGGAGGTGCTGGAACTGCCTCGCTCGGTTTTTGAAGCATTTCTGACACCTACTGAGGAAGTTGCCCATTACATCATGAAGTCCCCTCTCAGAAATTGCAGTGATTTCATGACGAATGTTTGTTTTTAGTTCATCTGAAATGCGGGGATTTAATTTGTACACTTTCTCTTTTCGTGCTCCCCAGAGATAAAAATTGCACGGGATTAAATCGGGAGAACGAGGGTGACAAATGTTCAAATCAAATGTTTGTAGAGCTTATGGGACTTAACTACGGGGTCATCAGTCCCTAAACTAACAAACTAGTTATGAACTAGCTACAACTAAGGACGGCACAAATATCCATGCCCGAGGGGGGATTCGAACCCCCGACCGTAGTGGCCGTGCAGACCGTGACTGAAGCGCCTCAGTCCCCTCGGCCACCGCGGCCGGCGTGACAAATGTTCTTAGTGATAATTCTTTCACCGAACACATTACCAATTTCCCGTAATGATAAGTTCGCTGTATGTGCTGTCACAGAGACTTGCTGAAAGGTCGCGAAAGCACGTTCTCTCTCAGTTAACTGGGCAAAAAATGGCTGCAATATGTTTTCAACATACCAGTCACTATTAATTGTTTCCTGAAAAAAATATAGGACCTATTATTCTCTCGCCGATAACAGCGCACCACACTCCTGGTTTTTGATCGCGCAGGGGCTGCTCCTGAACTCCCGATTTAATCCAGTGCGATTTTTATCTGGGGGGGGGGGGGGGGGCATTACAAGAGAAAGTGTACAAATCAAATCCCCACACTTTGAAAACAAACATTCGTCATGTTCAAATGTTTTTATAGCTTATGGGACTTAACTATGGGGTTATCAGTCCCTAAACTTACAAACTACTTATGAACTTCAACACTAAGGACGGCACAAATATCCATGCCCGAGGGGGGGGGGGGGGGATTCGAACCCCCTACCGTAGTGGCCGTGCAGACCGTGACTGGCGCGCCGCAGTCCCCTCGGCCACCGCGGCCGGACATTCGTCATGAAATCGCTGCAATTTCTGAGAGGGAACTTCAGAGTGTAATAAGCAACTTCCTCAGCAGGTTTCAGAAATGCTTCAATAACGAAGGGATACAGTTCCAACACCTTCTTGCGTAATGCAGGTGAGTAATAACTGCCTGCCGCGGTGGCCGAGCGGTCTGCGGCGCGCCAGTCACTGTCTGCACGGCCACTACGGTCGGGGGTTCGAATCCCCCCTCGGGCATGGATATTTGTGCCGTGCTTAGTGTTAGCAAGTTCGTAAGTAGTTTGTAAGTTTAGGGATTGATGACCCTGTAGTTAAGTTCCATAAGCTCTACAAACATTTGAACGTTTTTAGTAGTAAAATTTTCTGTGTGTTGGATATGTCAGAAATAACTTGCGTCCCAACCAGTATTATGTAATGCGGGTGACGGCAGCGCTAAGCGGGCAGGTCAGCTGCCATCGCCGGCAAGTCGCACGCGCAAAGGCGGTTGAGCTGAGGATTGATCACCCTGTATAAGTGAGCTAGACCAAAATAGCTTAACTTCCGATGTTAGCAGACGCCACTACAGTTTCTTGCTTCTGCGCATTCTGCTGCACACACACACACAGACACACACACAAACACACACACGGACATTTAGGCCGTCCGCACACAGGTCGATTGCCACTCGTCGCGGGCGCGATTTTCCTTCAATCAGCTCGCGACTTTCAACAGGGAGCAAATTTCTTCCAATAATTACCCTGTAATGGACAGTTGTAGTGACGAGGGGGGACGCTGTGATGTTCTACTGGTACCGGCGCAAAAGAAGACACAAAGAGTGTTCTGGGTACATCTGTACATGAGCGGAATTTTCATAATCGGTTATTCGTTGGTGCTAGAGAACTGCAAGAGACTGATACAAAATTTTTAACATTCTACAGAATATAAGTAGCGTGGCTTATGCCCGAAACTAGTCGCCAATAAAAAAAATCGCACTGACGGGTTTTACGGCCCACTTTAGATTTGTAGTTTTATAAGTTTTTGCAAACATTTTGGACCAAAATAATAATAAATTATTTAATAAGAGTGTCTGAAACCTTTTTAGGGAAAATATTAGGTAGTGGGGGGGGTTTGAACCACCGACCTTTCACGTCACAGTCCAGCACATTGCCCACTACGCTAGGACCATCAATCAAAACAGTAGTTCTTTAATCTCATACTATTGATGGCCGTTGTTAACTGATGTTAATATGGCATTTGTAGACATTAGATTATCATTTATCGTACGAAGAACGATGTATTTTTGCTAATTCCTCGGTGTGCCGTTGCTTTGAAATGACGACGTGTAAGTTACAATAAGAAAATCATCAAATACGTGACGAATGCCACGTGACATCTCCGAACGGCTGGTTTCGTTTATTCAATGGAGGGTGTCAAGTCTCCGTTATTTTTGAAAATGTGTATCAAACGATACGAGATATGAAAAAAAAAACATAAGGGAGCTAAGTTGTAGAGAATTTTCTCCTGTACAAATTCGGTTATTCAATTTTCGTGTCAGATGAATAGTCAAGCCGTTATTTTCATTTAAATTTCGAGCTGTCAAAAGACGATCGCAAAGGCCCACTTTTAGTTTTACTACCGTAACCTAAAGTGGGCCAAAAGTAAATAAACATCATCATCTCTGGTTGAGATATATAAAAGGTCTTTTCTTGAATATTTGCGAGCTGCAAGATACGACATACTGAAAATATATAAATATTATGTACTTATTTATTTATTAAAAATTTATTACGCTGATTGTATGTAGATCTCTTGGTCTCTAAAGTGTTTTATGTACTGGAAATACAGAAAAATACACGGTAAATTAAGTCAATAACATGCGATTCGCTAGTCACGCTCGAACTTTCCCGTGCGCTGCAGGTCGCAAGAGACGAGCGTCGCTCGCGGCGATTTCGAGACGATTACGAGACGATTACGAGACGATTACGAGACGCGTGCAAATCGCCCCGATGGCGGCCTCCCATTTACTTATATGAGCAGTTGCATGGGGACGGACTCGCGTCGAGGACGAGTCGCAGCTGCGACGAGTACGAATCGACCGGTGTGCTGACGGCCTAAAACTCCACACTCGGCACAATCTATGGATCACTGACGTCGTAGAGGCCCTTGCGATGTGATTGACGGCTGATTTACACGCAGGCACGAAAGGCGCAAGCACTTGGAGTAGTCGATTTTGACCACGAATTCGATCGTGTAAAACGGGCTTAAGAGTGCACCTGCTATTGGAGTGCAGCTTGGGGCGTGGGGCGGGCGTGAGAAGAGTCTCCGGTGTGACGGCAGCGGCCGTGAAGTCGCTTCCGTTATCCCTCGCCGCATGCAGAACGGTCCCGTTCCGCGTGCGTCTGCCTGTCTCTATCTCCCGTGTTGACAGCGCAGCGGCGTCCTTAACGGTGAGTCGCTCGTGCACGCAGCAGCCACGTCCCAGCGCGCGCCATTACACGTTTGCCGCGTACGGCTGTGACACGGGCTCCGTTAGCCGTCCCGCATCCTCTGCCAACACCTCGGCGACCCCTTGAGCTGGCTTACTCACTCTCTGCAAGCGTCACCGATTCCGCCTTCCGTGTCCCACTGCTCTTCCAGAAGGCTTCGGCGCGCGGAATGGCCGCGTGGTCTGTAAGTTGGCTATATACGATACTGCATCACTATATCGCACGTTCACTGACATAGTGCCACAGAATACAATCGAGGTGAAATATCCGCTTTATAATTGGACTGCTATATGGAAAAACATCCATAATCCAGTACTGAGTACCAAAGCTAGATCGCCCTGGTATGACGTTGTAAATGAAGTAATCCCTACTGGCGAAAAGATGTACAATGTCAAACTAAGAGCCACGCCGTACTGCACTCGGTGCCAGCTGCTAGACATGTCAGCACACGCATTTGTCTGTCGAGATCAGACTGAAATCTTGATGTGGACTAGAAGAAGCCCAGCTCTTATGACTCGCACCACCGCACTGAACATTACTGTACATGACGTACTGCGGCCTGATTGGAAATATTATCCTGAAGCCAAGCATAATAGTTACACATGGCTTCTTGGACAGTTTATTTATTTTGCGATTAACCGGAAAGCTCTTACCTTACAAGGTTTCATACTATATATTACCGACCAGCATTACGTTCTACAAAAGCGTTCCAAATACAGGAATTTGTTCCAAAACTTTTTAAAGGTTTCACTTGCGTATTGAATATCATTTTCATTTGTTTGAATGACAAGCTTATTTTTTTCTTCTTGCTACACGAAGTGTCGGTAGTTCTTATTCATTGCATAGAGCATCATTTTAGTTTTGTATTATGATTTGAAGGGAAGACGCCATTGATTTGATTTACAATACGACACTGGTACCTACAGCAGAGGAATGTTAAAAAAAAAAAGGCGCCATGCTACGGACTGGGCGCCCGTTCCCTGCGGAGGGTCGAGTTCTCCCCTCGACATGGCTGTCTTTGTTGTCCTTAGTCTAAGTTATTTTAACCCTTTAATGCATGACTTTTTATTTGAAGCTACCACGATTAATGTATAGTGCGTATATGCTGAGAAAAATATTGAAAAAAAAAACTTAAAATTATTATGCACTACTAGCAACAAAAAGTTCATAGCCGGTCAGCTGTATAGTGCTTCCACGATATACCCGATGCAGTAAATGTCACTATTATGCCTGTAATCTTTCCAGAAATTAAGTCATAATGCAACAGTAGTACTTGGTTGATTACTTTTACATGGCAAAGGAGGAATACTAAAGTATATAAACGCACATGTTAGGAGTAACACAATTCAGCTAACTGTCGAACTGATTCAGTGGCACTCTGTAATTTATTATTTCTTGGACGAGCTACTAGCATATGTAACACTATGTATACAAGCAGCTACAAATGAAATTGTGGTAAAATGTTGATCAGTTTGAGAGATAATGGGAAAAATAAGGTATGTAGCTGATCAGATACACCATGCATTAAAGGATTAACTAGTTTGTAAGTCGAGGGACTGATTACCATAGCAGTGTAGTCCATTACGTTTACAAACATTTGATCATCAATATGAAACCAGAAAAACAAAATAAATAAGTCGTCACTGAAGCTGAAGGGCTTCACCCTACGACTTATATGTAAAAACAGATAACACATCTTTTTAATAATGGCCAAATTCGGTGTTATCTTTCTATCAGTTGCGTTGTTGTTTTTTGCCTGTTTCGGTGTTAATTTCAACGGTTACGTTGTTATTTTTGACGACTACAATGTTATTTTCGACGGTTACAATGTTATTTTTGCCGGTAACGGTGTTATTTCTTTCCAGAACCGATGTTACTTTCGATATCCTGTTATTTTTGTCAATATCTGTGCTATTTTCGGCTAATACAATGCTATTTTGTAGGCTAAAATTTTTTGTCGATTACACTGTTACGTAGAAACATTTGTGGGTAGTTTCGTTTTCCGTAAAATTTTTATCTAATTCTCGTGTTTTTGTCCGATTTCGATGTAATAGCACGGCGGTAGTTTTTGCAATACAGTGTTATTTTTTGTCAATTTTCAGCAATTTTTTTGCGATTTTGGTGTTTGTTGCCCACTTTAGCATCGTTTTTGCCGAATTTGGTGAATATGACAATTTTGTTATTACTTTTTCGGAATTTCGTTATAAATTATTGCCACACTTGCACCACTCTTAGCCAAATTCGGCGTTTGTTTTCATTTTTGCTGGTGTTTAAATTTCCCCTTTTTTATTTTTTACTATATTCAGTGTTGTTTTCAACTGTGGTGCTCTCTGACAATTTTAACATTATTGTTTGGCCATTTTTTTAATTTTTTTTTTTTTTTTAAATTTCGTTGTTAACGTTATGTCTGTTAACGTTTAGTGTGCTTCTTTACATATTCGATGTTTCTTTTGTCAAAATTCTCCATAATATCTTCCCATATTCGGTGTTTCTTGCCACGCTAGCTATTTTTTTTTTCTTATTTCGATGTGTTTATTACCAAATTCTACTTTTTTTTGTTAATTTCGACGTTTTAATTTCTTTGCCAGTTTCGGTGTATTTTTGAGATTATAGTTCGTTACATTATCAATGAACTTGTAGCATGTGAATGTCGATGGAAGTAACTGTAGCCTCAATCTCTCGCTTTGCGAGTCTGAGTTTGACAAATTTATTCAGAATAAGGCACTTATATCAGAGGTAGCCCTGTCATAAGTTTTCATAAGCAATAATTGCTCACTGTACGTAGCGGCTGGGCGGAAAGACACTTGCCGCAGAACAAGTCTGTATTACAATAATTTACACATTAAGAGAATAAATATCGGTTCTCAGAGAACAACCCATGGGTTACGCGAACGATCATAGAAACAGGGTTAGGCCTAATTTATTTATCACTCTACATGGCTGTTTAACTCGCGGAAATGGCCGTGCACACTGAGGCGTCTTGCTGTGTTTGCATTTCAGCTTATCTTAAAAGTTAACGGCATTATAGTAGTTTAGGTGTATTTAGTTTAATAGAGAAGCTTTACAAACTAAAGTGAACTCTCAGGTTTCTCGTCGCTATTGACTAATAGCATTCCGGTGTGGTGCCGAGGTGCTGTTCCCATTTCAGTAAAATATTTCTAAGCCCGCCCCTGCCGTGTTCTTCAGGTGGTGAGAGTTTTGCTATTACGTGCACTCCTTGCCTGGACTCCAACCACGCCGTGAGCTATTGACGGACTCTCGCCACTATTTATAGCAGAGTTAGATTCCAGTCGTGCACTACGACCTTTGATACTGTGTTGTTTTTCTTGGATCACACCGATATTTCGTGAAACGCGCATTCTCTCAGGTTTTTCCAACTTTGATTAATGTAACGGCCGGCAAGATTTCAATAAATCGATCGTCGGACCCCCCACGTTGTGAAAATTGCAACTTCCGCCCCTGTTTATATGGTTTACAGCATCGTTATTTCTACACGCTTCGAAATCATTCTGTCCCAGGAACATTACGTTTACACCTGGATATTGGTCTGATCGCATTTATATCCACGATATATTCGATACAGAGCTCGACAAACACCGAAAAACTCACTACTAATTTAGTCTGTAAACAACACCGAAAGTTCGCATTTAAAATGTAACTAGCCAGAGATGGGAATTTTAAATTTGGCTTTTTTTTTTTTCTTTTTCTTTTTTCAATTTTCAGCTGAAAATTGTCTGGTAGTAGATGGAGCATGTTAACTTGGAAGCTCCAACTTCTGCGCGATTGCCTATAAATTCTACTGGCCACGCGTCCACAAACGTGCTTTCCGATCTAAAGCTATTTGGAATACTCTGCTCTGTTCGACGACCTACTCTCGCCTTATTTTAAGGTTTCTTTCCTACCTGTATATTAGGATGTTGACAAGAAAAAAATGTCCGCCGTCCCAAATCATACTTGGAGCAGCGGTTCACCGCGGACCTTCATTCGGAAGGAGCACGGTTGTTATCCTTTATAGCCATCCAGTTATTCGTTGTCCTTTATTCAGTTGAGGCACCGTCGGGATGGGACACCGGCCTGCATCCTGCCTCGTTCGTCCTTGTGTCGTGGCGTGTCTGTAATGACCTCGGGACGTTGAACCCAACTTTCCTCCTTTCCTGCCAGTTCGTTGCGGCACTTAATAATGAGCTCAAGGATACGAACCGTCAGCCACAGCGGCGCAGTCGGAGTGATGTTTCCTAATCAGTCGCTTACAGTGAAAGCATTACTGAAAACTGCTTTAATGCGTCATTTGGCGCTTAACAATGCCTGCCCAGAAGATTACCGCTTGACGCAAGACCGTCTATGATAGCGACATCTGATTAAAATGTCCTTAGATAGCACTCTACCCATCATGCATCTTCTTAGTTTCCTTTTGATTATCCTTTTCTTTTTAATGTAATTATATTTGTTATTAAATTAATTATTACATTCACTTAATCTAAAATCAGACACACCCTAACGAGGAACAACAAGAAAATGAGGTACGATACACATAGTAAGCGATCTACTCGAAAAAAGTTTTAAGAACACGATTTCATCATATCATCATAATGGTTAAGCACACCACACACCAGATGTATTGACAGCATTGGCCGTTAATGTTTTATTTATAAACAAGAGTTCGATTTCAATCACATAGTGACCATCTTCAGTGTATCCTTCAAACAAGCATTGTGAATTTCACACATTGTACAACAAACTGGTTCGCTCCAGTAGTCTTGGCTTACTTTATTTTCTTACTTTCTATAATCTGTAGCCTCTGTCACTGTGCACGTCATTCTAGAACAATTTATCAGATTTATATCTGTTGATTTTTGGATTACAGTATGAACCAAAGCGTGCCGAGTCCCACAGAAGTAAATACGGCTGCTGATCTCTCTTGTCACACGACTGCCGATAACACAACTTTGGTGGTAATCTGTCCTATTGTGCGAGGGATCAAGCACGTGGCATTTTTACCCCCTATGATGGATGTGCCGCGCTGTACGCGGAAAAACCGCAGTGATACGCCTCACGCCCTGGTGGGCCTGTTTGAAATTACAGCAAGCAGGCAGCGAGGACGTGGTATTCGCATGAGTGCGCTACATTTCGAAAAATCGCTTTCTGGAGAAGCTGGAATCAAATTCTAGTCTGCTAATTATGAAGGTGGGTGTTCTCCGTGGTTTCCTTCATCCCCGTTTTGGATGTGTTCCTTACACAAAGGCCATATTCGGTTTTTACGTCAAGTGTGGTCATACAAGGAAGAGATGATCAAAAGGATGTTAAACAACAAAGTTCTTTCTACCCTTTGACTCTCTAGGTATGTCTTCAACAACTGGAGATATGAAAAGAAATATCTTAACTCTGCACTTGGAGAAACATTGGTGATCACGTTGTATCTGTGGGATACAGGGTCAACATTGCACCGTTAACTTTAATTAATCTGAGTTTTTGCAGTGAATAAGTAAACAAAATGTGAGGAAACAAGTAAAGCTGGGAATTTGTGTCTGACGGAAGGCGTGCTTAGGTAGTCCTTGCAGGTGCGGTGATTACTGTGTGCCCAGTAGGTCACGTCAATAGTAGCAGCTTTCAGCCAATTGTAGGCACTAAAGTCTCAGACCAATGACAGTATGGAGCGATCAGCGTGTTCTACCCTCGAGTTAAGACCAGAGGAACTAAACACATACATAATTAATCATTAAACATAGGCTTCGGGAAACTGAAGAAAATTTTGACCGATACGACACGGAAACTTAGAACTTTGAGAAGAAAGCACCGTACTGCGGAGATCGTACGGCACAACTGGAACCTACACTGTTACATTTTATGGTACCAGGGTTGAAGATACCACTTTAATTTACATATATGGCGTACATAGACAAGGGAAAATAATTGTTTTAAAAGGCATTGAAACCGACGTCTCAGAAGGCGATATTGGCGAGCGAAAGGATGGGCTGCAAGGGTAGAACTTAAAAAGAATGGTGTAGTGGTCAACGCAACTGCCTAGAAAGCGGGAGGCACGGGTTCGAATCCCGGCTAGGTACACATTTTCAGCATTACCCCTTCGCAGTTGATATCATGTATTCTGTGAATATTGCAATATTAGTAACTGAACATGTATTTTATGAAAATTGTCCGCCTCGTAGTCTAATGGACAGCGTGCTAGATTGCCACGCAGGGCGCCTGAATTAGATTCCCGGTCGGGTCAGATATTTTCTGCACTCGGGGTCTGGGTGCTGTGTTCTGCTTATCATCATTTCATCATCAACGACGCGCAAGTCGCCCAAGAGGCGTCACGTAAGGACTTGCACCAGGCAGGCCGAACGCGATCCCAGCTGGGGTCTAACGGCAAAATGCCACACGATCATCTATGAAAATTAACAATATAATTCGTAGGTGCGCTGACACGCGGGTTGCATATTCCAGGTATATTATCTGTGCGATTCAACGCGACCATTCTAGTCTTACTGATACAAGCTTTTGTAATTTGCTGCTGAGTTAAATGGGTAGATCACGTATCGAATAAGGAGGTGCTGAACAGAATTAGGGAGAAAAAATTTCTGGCATATCTTGACTAAAAGAAGGGATAGAGCGGTAGGACATTCTTAGATATCAAGGAATCGTCAATTTAGCATTGGAGGAAAGTGCGTGGGATGAAAATTTAGGAGGAGACCGAAAGACGAATACGGTAAGCACGTTCTGAAGGATGTAGGTCGCCTTTCTTATTCAGAGATGAAGAGACTTGGCGCAGGATAGAGTAGCGTGGAAAGCTGCATCAAACCAGTCTTTGGACTGAAAACCACTACAACAACATACCTTAAAAACTACAGAACTTACCTTTATTCCTCTCCTCTAAGTTGTTTCAGTAACCCCAAGACGTCTCACTGCCAGCCAAATCAAGGAAGATTTCTTCTATCGATGATTGAAGTCAGTATTGTGTTCATTCGTCCTGCTAGAAAAATAAAAAAGATTTATTGTTAATAGTTATAGTTCGATAGTTAATAATAATAACAGTAACAATAACAAAACTTCGAGAAGATTAAAACGGTGTGCCAACTGACACTCGAACAAAGGGCCTTGGCCTTTAGCGGCAAAGTGCTCTATCAACTGAGCTACCCGAGAACTAATAATTTGTAGAGCGCCTGCCCGTGACAGTCAAAGTTCCTCAGTTTAACTCCTGGTTTGGCAAAATAATAAACGTGAATCAGATGGGTTTCGGACAAAAGGATCATCTTCAGAACCAAAAGTGGAGCTTTGAGTAAAGTACCGCTAACACTGACTTGCAAAATTACACAGGTGTGACTTCGTTATTGTGACTTGCCAATTTATATCAGAAGCGCCATAATAATATTGTTACAAGAGGCGAAGATATTTTACGGGTGTATATTACAAACATGGAAGGAAATTGTAGATAAACACACTATTTCCTTGAGTAAACACGTATTAAGAATGGGCAAACGTAGAGTACCAAGGCGTGTTGACTTCGAGGTCGTTAGAGACTGAGCAGTAACTAAGATGGACAAGGGCAGGGAGGGGTGAAATTGTCCGTGGCTGGACGCTGTCAGAATTAAATCTTCCTCAGAGTATTACGGCATATTAGGCCGCATTTGAGCAGCTGCTATGTTGTCTGCTGGGGAGAAGTAATGGACTGGCAGATAAATCCTATGGCATCGCATGAACTGCAGTGCTAAGCGAAACAATGTCGTTGGAACCGAGGAATGAGAAAAAATCCTGCTCTGAACATTTAGCTAATCTGAGTCTTCCTTCATATCTAAGCGAGAGAATACATTTTTTTTCTTCATGGGCGTAACAAGTATTATTACTGCACGTTTGGCTGTCCTTTCGACACAAATGTAAGCGATTTTTCCTTTTCAAACTAAGTTCTGGAGCGTTGTCTTCGTAAAAGAAGGAAATGTCGAATCGTACATAGGATTTTTTCATATGCGGAATTTCCGCGCTGGAACGTCGAAGAAGAAAGTCCACAATTTATAGAAATAGTCTTCACTGAACACTGATCCAGCTCTGTATACAAGTTCCTAAGGCAGGGGTGGCCAACCCGCGGCCCGCGGGCCGCATGCGGCCTGCGGGCATGTAAGTTTTGGCCCGCGGAGCTGTTTCATATGAAAGAAAAATTTAACTTGAATTTCATGAAAAACATGCAAAATAGCATTCCATCAAGCCTATTTCGTATCATATCGGATTGATTCAAATATCGTTAAAAATACACTACAGTATCTGGAGCGGCATGTGGCTGAGGCGGTGGACGGTGCGAGGAGTTAAGGGCGGGAGAGGCGGCCTGTGGAGCGTTGGACGCAGCGCGACCGCCCGCCAGCTGTGAATTCCGCGGCGGCAAGTGTCCAGCTTGCGGAAGTGACTTGAGGCTGGCGGTGCCAGAGATGCGGGTGTCGCCGGCCGTGCCGTGTTGTGAGTGCGGCGAGAGGACCGCCGGAAAGAACGGCAGCTGTGGTACCTGCCTAGCCTCGTGGCGGGCGGGCGGGCGAGGTGAAGAGGGAAGTGATCACTCGGATTTAGAAATCCAGAGCGCTCGGTTGTGGTGACTGCAGGTTGGAGTCACGTAGCGTGCTCCTTCTTTGCTGACACATCAGCCCCAGTTTGAAGCACGCCGAATACACAACGGCGCCTATAGCTCCTGTTCGATCTGACAGAAGGTAACAATTCGCTGCACCGTGCGACGGAGGATCCTTTAGATTGATGTTTCATTCTTTGACCCGCAATCGCTTCAGCTACTGCTTAGCGTTGAATGTTCGAAAATAAATCTTTTGAATCGTCTGCAGTCACTGAAGGGTAGTATCTGGTACACCGACGAGTTTACATATTCAACACTTTTTACTTCCCTTATTTTGCTTAATATAATAAGTAAATTTACACGTGAATAAGAAAATAAATCAGACTGAGTGAATCTTAATTATTAGTAGTTGTGACTTTGAACAGTTGGCTTTTAATTACAAACAGCTTTTATCTTTTTTACAATTCATCTATGATGTTTGTTTTTATTTTTAGTAAGGTCGCACGTATTTTATGTATCCAGTTATGGCGGATAGGTACACCAGTCGACATTAGCAATGGTTCCTCCCTCAGTACCATATTTCAAATCTTTAATTCTAATATTGTGGTTTTACTGATGACGTTTAACGATTTCTTTTTACAAATCTACAGATGTGACTGTCCTAGTGCAAGTTTATCCACATGTCTTTCTTTGTTATTTACAGCAAACAGTAATGTTATAGACCTGAAACGTACAATATTTTTCAGAAAAATCATAACAAAAGATCTCGAAATTTTAAAGTAAGGCTGCCAGGTTAAATGAAGCATGAGCAATTTTTATGTTTACGATACATGGCGTTCAAAGTTAAAAGACTGATTTCCTAAAGCAGCTGAATACTAGTATCAAAAATTCTTGAGAGAACAGACTATGAAGTTTCCAAAGTACGTAAATGCCGTAATTAAATGAAATACTGTTAATTCGGCGAGTAGTGTACCTCTGTGGTACCGCCAATTAGGCTGCAAACATGTAATTCCCTCCCACTAGCTATAAAAAATATTGCGTATTGAAATCCCTTTCATGGAAACTAAAGCACAGTAAATAACTAAATGCGCTGTTAAGCGATTATAAGAAAATCGGTCCGTTACCTTACGCAGGCAGAAAGACTGCTGAAATTTTACCAAATATGCCGTGTTTTGATAAATCTTCAAAGCGACAAAAACAACCGTGACGCGCGTATGTTGCCTTCAGGAAAGCTTTGCGCTTGCGCATTGCAGATAAAATGATCTACAACTAAAATGAAATGTACAATCATAAATCAGAGACAATATTTTTTTTACGTGATCTGCTACTTTCGCGGGGCTTCACTGAACCAGTGAACACTTAGGACGCGCCTCTATTGTTCTGCGGTGTTAAAAAAAAAATCGGGGAACTTTAAAGTAGATTTTGTAGAGAGTTTTTGAGAATTGTCTGGAACTACTTTACGTAACTGATATTTCATTCTGAACTTCACCTACAACATATATATTTTTAAAAATGCAGTACTTCGATTTAGTTCAGTTACGACGACGCCCGCAAAGTTGGAAATACATCGGTGTTAAACTTTCATTGCGTATTCCCTTAAGAGATTTTATGTCCGTTAAAATGGACAGAAATAAGGTAGTTAAACCGCGAAAAAATGTTGAAAAGTGTTTGATTTGAAGCAAGAAATACAACCATTCTTTGAAAGCAAGTCAAAGAGACTCCCGGAGATCGAAGATAAGGAATGGCGATATAACTAGCGACCTAAATGATCTTAATGCTCGACTCCATGGAAAAGATCAGCTGATTAATGTCGTGCATGATCTTATTTTCGCATTACAAACGAAACTTTGGGAGCAACAGTTACGAGCAAAAAACTTCACACAGTTTCCTACACTGTCAAAGCAATCAAACGTCACACAACGGCAACGATTAAATATGCTTCTTTAACGTCTGACTTAAGAATTCGAAACCTGATTTCAACATTCAAGAAACATCGTCTGCCTTTTTCTGTATTTGCCACGCACCTGTCTGTAGATATTGGTTCACTACCTGTACATTTACAAATGGCATTCTGAGAAATGCAATGCGATGCACAATTAAAAGAGAAATCTCATCATGTTCTTTTGGGAACGTCCCTTAAAACATATTTAGACGAGAAATATCCAGCGTGTTACAAACATGCTATAAAAATGATTTAATTATTTCGAAACACGTACGTGTGAGTGAATAGCTTTTTAGTCTGATGAATAGCATAAAATCATGTACGAGAACACGATTTGCTGATTTTCACCTGGAAAACTCTTTCGTGTAGCAACAACTTAATTTGACGTTAACATGGCTCATTTACTTCAGTGAAACAAAGGCAGACGTCTCAGTAAACTGTATTTCATAAAATTGTGTAATAATTTCTACATTAAATGTTTTCAATCACATTTGTTTTATATTCTTTAAAGATGAATAAATATTTCTTCCTTTTTTGGTTCATAAGACAAAAATCGGTAATGCGGCCCGCGGGGTAATCCACTCTCAAACATTTGGCCCGCCTGCTGTAAAGGTTGGCCACCCCTGTCCTAAGGTAAGCTGGTGCGATAACACTGGACTCCAAAATAACAAGTTAGAACCATGGTGATTGATTGGACTTCCATCTCAAGTATTTGGCCAGCAAAAGAGTGAGAGCTAAGGGCGTACAAAATTCTGATCACTAGACTTCGCGCGAACGTCTTGGGTCAAATTCCAAATCATCCTGTAGCGTCCCATCGAATTAAGGACGGTTGACATTAATTATGGTGCCCTGTTCGGTTAGTACGAGACGTTAAGCAGCTGAACCAGAGGAACAGAAGAATGTTCAAATGCTTGTAAATCTATGGGACTTAACTACTGTGGTTATCACTCCCTAGGCTCACGAACTATTTGAACTAACCTAACACACACACACACACACACACACACACACACACACACACACATGCCCAAGGGCGGATTCGAACCTCCAACGGGGAGCAACCGTGCTGGTCGCAGCAAGGCGCCTTAGGGCGCTCGGCCATTCCACCGGGACTCTTTTTTTCTTTCTTTTCCATTTAATCTGTACAGTCGATAGAATATATAGTTTGTGGGCCGTCGTTAACATTGTCTGTGTTGAAGATGTGTTACTTATATATTTCCAACATTACTGGAACTGCCCTAGAGTTCTATTTTCGCAAGCGAGGGCGTGCCGAGAAGTAATAACTGCGACTTCTTTGCTCTGTTCTCAATGCCGATTGAAGTATTAGATGTGACGGATAATACTCGATTGACTTTCCTGCTTTGCTGACGCAAGTTGCTGGCCTCTGTCGCTAGAGGTCTCCGCAGTTTAAAAAGGAAGGAAGGTCAGGGTTTAACGACCCGACGAGATCCTAGTCATTAGAGACGGAGCTCACGCTCGCTTAGTTTTTGTCAAGGATTGGGAAGGAAATTGGCCGTAGCCTTTGCAAGGAACCATCGCGCCATTTGCCTGAAGTGATTTAGAGAAATCACGGGAAACCTAAATCAGGATGGCCGGACGCGGGTTTGAACCGTTGTCTTCCCGAATGCCGCTATGGTCAGGGGTTCGAATCCCCCCGCGGGCATGGATTCTTGTGTCGTCTTTAGTATAAGATAGTTCATAAGTAGTTTGTAGGTACTGATGACCCCGCAGTTAAATCCCTTAAGCTTGACACACATTTGAACATTTCGTAATGTAATGTAATTACACAAAAATGTCAGATGTTTTAGCTGCGCGTTATGGGAACATTATTAAATTCAAGGAGGCGTTGAATATTTGTACTTAGGTCCGGAATCGAACCCGTATCTTCTGCTTACTAGGCAGATGCCCTAGCTAGAACACCAATTTTATTTTTTCTTTTATGGTTCTTCGGGTTGTTCAATTTCAGGCGGACTTTGTTCGTGTTTGATCTATGAAATCTTGATTCCATTTTATTATTATTATTATTATTATTATAGAAGGCGCCGAACTACCGCGCCGGCATCCAGTAAGCCACCTGGACTGGGTGGATATCGCAAATCGCAACGGCAGGGAAGATCCAGACGCGTTCTCACCCCCCACCCCCCCCCCCCCCCGGGGGCTCACGGTTCTTTCGTGAGTACGTGCGTGGCGAGCACGGGGCCCCGAGTTAATGCAGTCTTCCTTCCTTATTTATTTCCCGGAGTGCATTTCCTTTCCCCATCCCCTCCTTTCCTATCCTCACTCCTTCCACTCCCCACCGGGGGACTGATAACCTTAGCAAACAAACAACCCAACCCATTCTCAACCACATAAAAAATTTGCAAATTTCAGCCTATACTAAGTTATCTTAGTGTCCGTTGTCCATCATTCCCGTTTACTCACAGCCATAGTTGGTCGATTTCTGTAAAGAGATCCAGCCTCGTACGCGTCCGCACTTGTGGCGTCTTAGCAAATAAAATTTTTTAAAAATCTGCTAACTGAGCTGTACTATTACTTGAATTGAAATTTGCCGAACTATTATATACTGCATTGTGATATCCTTTTTAATGCAAATAGGAGTGCATTAGCCAAGAACTGGTTTTAATAAAAATATTTAAGGTTGTCCGTTTTCGTAAGTATTAGGTAAGAAGTTGATGAAACAGTATATTTAAAATAAATGAAAGATTTCACTAATCACTGGCTAGTTTCAGTCTCTTAAATGTTTTTATGCATTAGAATTGCCTGATTAGTCATATTATTGTTGTTAGCACAAGTTCTGTCCTACCCCACAATAGAAAAAAAAAACACTTCTATGAATCCCTTCTGTTTGGTCCGTACACCTAATTATGTAAGTTTAATTAAGATCTGAATCATTATAATTTATTCCACCGCCGTCCAGTATTGTCGTCAAAGCTGAAATATAATTCTTAAAAGTCCCCGAATCATTTAATAATTGCATTTTAACAGTAGCATTTTAAAGGAAACTACTGGAGAAGTCGTTTTCCTTAAAATGCTACTGTTAAAATACATGGTATTCAGCTGCTGCTAAAATGACCACTACAAGCAACACATTTAATAATTATTTACTTGAATTAACAACTATATGGCGGCCGGCGACTGCAGTTCACTGGCCGATGTTGAAGATGCTGCAACTGGAGCTAAAATTCTGAAAATGCTTAAAATATCTGTTTGGGTGATGATACCAAGAGGAACACGATATACTCTTTAACATTTCTGTTTAAGTTTATATATGACATTTTACAATCATTTAACAGACGTTGAATAGTATTCGTGAGAAAACAAAAAACAAATAACAGTAACTCTCGCACAATTATGATGGTATCGTCTATCAAGACACGACATGGCACGTACAAGAACAAGACAAGGAGGACTGCGGTTTGTACAATTGTTTAAACAATACTCGAACAAAGAGCTGAGGTAACATTCACGACGATATTAAAATTTCTTTGTTGTAAAGAAACGGTTCATTCATGTATTTGAATAACACTATCTTTGACATCACTGAACTTATGTTTTTAATTAGAATTCAATACGGCGTCACTTAATATTAATATCGTTTCCCAGGGGCGGTACACACTGAAATTGTGCCCGTCATTGCATTAATTATGCATACATGTCGTGTCTGTTCCTTCTGACATGTGCCAAAGAACACACAGCTTATATATCGAAACTGTGTTGGCGCATGATAAAACAGGCTACTGCGATCGAGTTTCTAACAGTAGAAAACATGACTCCAATTAAGACCCAAGCACAAATACAAGCTATTACAGTAATGATTGCATTGAAATCATTACTGTGCGCGATTGGGTTATTCCTGCTGGTAATGGATGAAACGGTGGTGCTAACATATACGCCTTTTGCTACTTCAAATGAAGGGTTTTTCTTTTTACAATTCACCCATACAAGTTTCGCCTTTTTTTACAACGCATCTTCAGTGGGCGTCCTGCAATATTTACATGTTTCAGTTTACACATATATCTACATCTACATGGGATACTCTGCAAATCACATTCAAGTGCCTAGCAGAGGGTTCATCGAACCACCATTATACTATTTATCTCCCATTCCATTCTCGAATAGCGCGCGGGGAAAAAAAGAACACCTGAATCTCTCCGTTCGAGCTCTGATTTCTCGTATTTTATTCTGATGATCATTTCAACCTATGTAAGTGGGAGTCAACAATACATTTATGCATTCGGAGGAGAATGTGGGCGATTAGAGTTTCGCAAGTAGCCCACGTCGCAGCGATAAGCGCCGTTGTTGTAATGATTCCCAACCCAGATTCTGTATCATTTCCGTAACGCTGTCTCCCCTGTATCGTGACAACACGAAACGAGCTGCCCTTCTTTGGACTCTTTCGGTGCCCTCCGTCAAACCCACCTGATAAGCATCCCACACTGGGCAGCAATATTCCAAAAATGGACGGACAAGCTTAATGTATGGAGTTTCTTTTGTAGTTCTATTGCATCTTATAAGGGTTCTGCTAATAAAACGCAGTCTCTGGTTCATCTTTCCCACGACATTATCTACGTGTTCTTTCCAATTTAATAGGTTAGGATTTTACATACTAAAGTGAAAATACATAGTATTCAGCTGCTGCTCAATTGGATACTACAAGCAATGTATTAACATACAGGTGTGCGTCAGACTTGTGCATGGGCGACCGATTCTGGCACCCAAAGAGACGCATTGGAATCGGGTTGGTGACCGTATCAGTGAAAATTGTCAGGCAACGCAGACACAGCTCTGAGATAAGAATTACGATGACTGCTATGTGGTGGCCCAGCTCTTCTAAATATAGATTTAGTTGGGGTCCTTTTGCTTCAGCTGCTCGTAGGTGCTGTAATCACAGGACAGGGACGTCTGAAAATTTGTGTTGGGCGGGGAATCGAACCCGAGTCTTCTGCTTACTAGGCAGTTAATAATTCTTGCGCGCCACACACACACACACACACACACACACACACACACACACAGAGACAGACGGGCTTCCCACACCTGCAGGGACTACTCAAGCACGTCATTCGCCCGACTCGGAATCTTATATGCCGTCCTACTTCGACCAGTGTATGCTTCTCTATGGCTTGCAGCTAACCCTGTGCTCCATCCAGATGTCTGGTGCTCGTGTGCCTCTGCATTGTATGTTCAGAAGTTTGTAATATTAAGGGACCAAACTGCTGAGGTGATCGGTCCCTAGGCACAAATTGCTTACTCTAACTTACGCTAAGGACAGCACACTCGTATATGCTCTAGGGATTACCGCCGTCCTCTCCAACGCGAGTCCGGTGTGTTACCGTGTGGTGGTTCTCTGGAGACAGGTGTGCAGCGTGTGGCAACACTGGCGCCAAAGATGCGTCGCGCCGCCCTGAAAACAGAGGAGCAGACGCGGGGAAGCGGAAGGGGCGTCGCGACGGCGCTGAAATAGCACGAGCCGGCTTCCGGGACACCGCGGAATGCCACGGCGCTCACACGTGTCTCCACTGGAGCACCGAAGGAGAGCATCTCTTTAAACGACCAGCAACACGCCCAAAATATACCTATTTAACTGGACGAAATGAACGTAGCAATTGACGGAAAGGCAGAAGTGATATCTGGTGTTCCACAGGGAACTGTTATGGGGCCCTTACTGTTCCTTCTCTTTATAACCAACTAACTGAAAACCCGGCATTTCCCGGGTATTTATTTACTTATTTCTGACATGAGTTAGTACTTCTCCTATCCCTTCACTGTGTCAATCTCCTTTTTTTTTTTTTTTTTTTTTTTTTTTTTTTTCATCTAAAACATGTTATATTTAGGGAAGAATATTTTAAGAAATAGGGCCGTCTTGCGTAATATACAAAATCATAAGTGCAGTATCCAGACGAAGAAAGATAGTAATCAAAATACAAGTGACGTATAAAATTCGTACGATCTCATATTTCTTGAGTAATATGTTGTACAACTGTATAATTTTTCAGGTATATATTCATTTGTATAAGTGCTGTATGAGTGTAAAATCTGTTTCGAATACAGTTAGTAGTAAAGAAGTAATAGATTAAAACTTGGTGGCCGCGGTGGAGTAGCCGAGCGGCCTAAAGCGTCTCGCTGCGGAGCGCGCGGTTGCTCGCCGTGGAGGTTCGAGACCTCCCTGGGGCATGTGTGTGTGTGTGTGTGTGTGTGTGTGTGTGTGTGTGTGTGTGTGTGTGTGTGTGTTGTCCTTAGGTTAGTTTACCTAGGTTTAAGTAGTATGTAAGCTACGGACTGATGACCACGCAGTTTGGTCCGATAGATTTACAAACATTTGAACATTTTGAAAACTTGGTGCGTGATGCGGCGGTTTTCCATGAACGTTACTGTTTATGTGCTCATATCTCATGACGTACGTGTCGTAGTGTGATACAATTTAGAAGGTACATTGAGCTATATGTGTACATACTGCACTTTCTTGCAACTCCTATTGTTTATGAAGTTATCTCTCCTGAACCATGTGTCGTATATGGTTCTTACCACTATAGAATTGGTACCTACGGAACGTGTGTACAAAATTTGGTTACAATCGGTCCAGTAGTTTAGATGGAATTGTGGAACATACATACATACCGACATACAGCCTATTTTATGAGATGTTTAGATTCAGGGAACATTCTGCCCTGGATGGTACTGTCGTTTATCGGTTAGTAAATTCCGCACAAGATCAAAAACAACTTCAAAACGAAAGATAAGACGTCTGCATGAAGCGAAAATTGTCACTTGACCCTAAATTATGGTAAATATGAAGACATCCATATGAGTACTAGAAGTTCAAATGTTTGTTAAGCTTATGAGACTTAATTGCCGGGTCACCAGTCCCTAAAATTACAAACTATCTATAAACTAACCAACACTAAGGACAACTCAAACTTCCATGCCCGAAGGAGGATTCGAACCTCTGTTGCGGGAATCCGCGCGATCCGCAGCGAGGCGCTCCAGACCGCTCGGCTACTCTCACTCGGCTCTAAATGTTCAAATGTTTGTAAATCTATCGGACCAAACTGCGTGGTCATCAGTCCGTAGCTTACAAACTACTTAAACCTAGGTAAACTAACCTAAGGACAACACACACACACACACACACACACACACACACACACACACACACACACACACACACACACACATGCCCCAGGGAGGACTCGAACCTCCACGGCGAGCAACCGCGCGCTGCACAGCGAGACGCTTTAGACCGCTCGGCTACTCCACCGCGGCCACGCGGCTCAACTAAAAGTAAAAAAAAAACCGTTGAACTTCATTTGCACGACAAATCAGTCAAATCTACGGGCCGTAAATTCAGCTAAATACCTAGTAATTACAATTACGAAAAATAAAAAGTGCTTCATTAAAGAAACGCTCTGCGCATAGTGTATCTGTGACATCGTGTGTTGGGCTCGTTCGGCTTACGAAGAAAACATTGGACACGGGCATAAGAATAGGATTGGTTGTTAAACTAAATACCTAGGAATAATAATAACGAAAAAATTAAATTGCAAAGAACACGGAGAAAATGTCGTGGGGAATGCGAACCAAGAACTATGTTTCACTGGCTGAACACTTCTACTAGAGAAACTGCTAGCACTACGCTTGTGCGTTCTATTTTGGAGTTCTGCTGCGCAATTTGGTATCACTAATCAGTGGGACTGATGGAGGATACAGAGAAAGTTCAGAGAAGGGCAGCTCATTTTGCATTGTCGTCACACAGCGAAAATGTCACGGGAAATGAAGCACGTCACGGGAAATGAAGCACAAGTCGGGGTGGTTATCATTAAAACAAAGGCGTTATTCCTAGAGGCGAGATTTGCGAAATTTCTTTCACTAACTTTCTGCTCGGGATGTCAACATATTCTGTGACTCACCTACATAGGCACGCATGATCACTGTAATAAAACAAGAGAAATCAGATCGAAAACTAAGATTTAGATCTTCCTTCTTCTCGCGTACTATTAGAGAATGGAACAGTAGAGAAATATCATGAAACCGGTATTATGAATCTTTTGACAGGCACTTAAGTGGGATTTGCAGAGTAAATATGTAGATGCATTTACTTGGGATAGAATAAAAGCCAGCCCGCACAGTGGCGGTGAAGAGAGTGAAGGATCAGTGTGCTGCCGCCACAACGTCAATGGGTAGGTCAATAAATCAAGTCGCAAAGGAGTAACCGAGCTGCCAATAGAATAGATCAATTTTCGAAAGAGTAACTGAACTAAAAGTAACAACCGTAATCACATTAAACCAGACTTGTAATTAAAGACGGAGCAAAGGGGCAAAGTAGTAACACACTGGACTCGCATTCGAAAGAACAGCGGTTCAAACCTGCCTTTGTTTTTCGTGATTTCCCTGAATCGCCCCCAAGCTAATACCGGGATACTTCCTTCCAAAGGGCACGGCGAGATTACCTTCCCCCATCCTTATCAAAACAATCAGAGTTTGTGGTCCGTCTCTAATGACCAGACTTTGAAATGAATGGAATTATTGATGTTTTTGAAATGTTGCTTATGAGACTTTTTCCGATGAATGTACAATATATTGCGTTTTCAAATATGGCACGAAGTTTCTAATAAAAGCAAAATTCTCGTTGTGTGTACGAGATTTAATAATAATAATAATAATAATAATAATAATTTCGTGTGTCTCATTGGCCTGGTGCAAGTCTTTTCAACTGGACGCCACCTCGGCGACTTGCGTGTCCCTAGCCTACCCCAGTTATCCAACCGGGGGAAGGGGACCTACAGCTTAACGTGCAATCCGAACCACGTGTCGTTTCTGGCGACTCCTCACATTGTTGAGAGGTGAAGGGTGGGTTAAAGCGCAGACTGAAAAAATCCGAAGTCCGACCGGGTTTCGAATCCGTGTCGCTTAGGTTTCCAGTCGAGCGCCTTTACCCCAAGACCACCGGGCCCGACACTAGATTAAAAGGAACCCGTGGCATGTTACGATCTAATATAGGGCACGACGTCATAACAATATCTATTCAAAATGGACTCTTTTGAAGGATACTCCACTACACATTTAGACATGTCGGAAACATAGTTAATACCTCATCTCAGAGTCAAGGTAAGTATTAATCATGTCTTGCCAGTAGCCGCGCGGGCATGGTCGCCCATTCTGAGGCGCCATGTCACGGATTGTGCGGCCTCTCCCGTTGGAGGTTCGAGCCCTCCCTCGGGAACGGGTGTGCAGGTTCCACTTAGTGTAAGTTAGTTTACGTACTGTAGTATGTAGGTCTATAGTTGGCGCACTGTGAGTTGATCCGTAACAGTTGCAGTATTTCGGTCACGACAGCCTCGTGCGTTTACTGTCGCTAGTTGTGTTATTCGATTTTCTAAATGTCTCTATGTGAAGAGAACAGTTTTCAGTAAAATAACATGAATTCGCCTTCGGTCAAAATTGTGTTTTATTTCACACAATGCATTTCGAGCCCTGAGGGCTCATCATCAGGTGCTTCTGTGGTTTATTATGCATGTTTAAAGGCCTAGCTTTTTTAAGGCCAGGCCTTTAAACATGGATCATAAACCATAGAAGCACCTGATAATGAGCCCTTAGCGCTCGAAATGCATTGTATGAAATAAAACAATTTTTGACTGAAGGCAAATTCATTCTAATTTTACTGAAGTACAACAGTCACGGAACTTCACTGCCAATAGTGGAGAGAGAGAGAATAGTTTTCATCCAAAGCCGTTCGCAGTCCATTGTTGAAAACTTTCAACAGCACAGCAAATTGTCAAGGATCAACTTATTCCGACCGAACTATAGGGACGATGACGCTAGCAGTTTGGTACTTAGTTACACAAACTTTGAACTTTTGCTATCAGTACAATGGAACCGCAGCACACTTTGTTCGTCTAGTGCCTGAATTCCGTCACGAACAATATTCAACGATGCGTCATAAAAGTTCAGTGAAAGGTCTTGAAAAATAAACTAAATCAGAGCTACAATCCAAATACTTTTAATGGCCTTGAACGTAATCTCCATTAGTTACAAAACACTTGTGACATTGGTTGTAAATCTGTTGGAAACTGTTATCAAACGCTTCTTGCAGGATCGCTCGAAGCACAGTGGTCACGCGCATCGTCTGCGAAGCGTAAGCGTTTCAGGGCCAATTTAAAGCATGGAAACGGAAAGACGTCTGGCGGCACCAAATCTGGACAATAAGAAGGATGCTGAAGAACGGTAACCTTGTGTCGAGAAAAAAGCTCATGACGCAGGCGCTGCGCACGACCGCGGTGCTTTGAGCGATTCTGCAAGAAGCTTTGCTGCCAGTTTCCAGCAGCTTTACCAACGATATGAGAACTGCGTTGTAGCTGATCAGTTGGAAGCCCAGTGAAAGTATTTTGTTTGTAGCTCTTGTTCCGGTACTTTCTGAAACGTTCACCAAACGACCAAAGCCGTCCGCAGAAATAGAAAAACCCATATATTTCTGTCATTATGTCAGGCATTGGTGACGATCTAATTTTTTTAACTGCAAAAAACACAGGTTGCGCTAGATAGCATAAAAAAATCTTTGTTACCGGTTTCGTCAGGTTTATTTTAAATTTATTTTACTCTTTAAATACTGACAATCCCAGCATCCTGCTATTATTATGCAAAGAACATTCTGATTACGGCAGTCTAGCTCTGCCGAAACCGTAAACAAAGACTTTTTGAAGCGCTCTTCGTCAACCTGTGCTTTTTTTGTAGTTTTTCAAAAGAAAACACACACAGATTTATACAATCATGTACACGTCGTCGCCACCTTCGGAGTCCGGCTAAAAGTTGTGCATGGTCGTGTGAAACATATACATAATTTGTGTGAGTGTGTGTGTGTGTGTTATTTTCTGAGAAAGTCTTCGGACCTATTTGCGTGCCATCCTTGCAGTTAGTACCATCCCATTCTTTCATAATATTGATGATATTCCAACCCGAGCTTACCATTTTTTGATAAAGAAATCCTACATATACGTCGATTTTGCTTTAAGAAACTGCTAATGGTGATATTCTGTATCTATATAATACACTCAAAATTAAAATGATTAAAAGCAAGAATATGAAGAATTGATCTGAAATCAAGTTCATGTTTTTAGATTACCAGTTCCAATGTCAATCACGATGAAGAATGGATATTCTCGCTAATGTACTTCACTTTAACTGAGACAGATTCAAAATCCAAAGAATGACATACGACAGCGTTATTTATAACTATATGCTACTATTCTGCAACTTGTTATATATTATTATTACGTGGTCTTCATTCGACCACTCCGTCAATAGTACTGAGGTTTATGCAAGTTGTTGTAATTTTGTTATACAAACATTAACCTCGTTTATTATTATATTAAGGATATTTTTCTCTTTTGTGTGCCCAGTATTTTTTAATTCTTTCAGATACTTTCTGTATCTCTTCATCTGAGATGATTATATATATATATATATATATATATATATATATATATATATATATATATATATATATATATATATATATATATATCGTCTACTGTAAATCGGAATTCTCTTATATCTCCCTTAACCTCTGTAATCCATTTAATGTTACTATTCCACAATTTTTGTTATTTATTTCACTACTTCTCTTTTCTGGAGTTCTCTTCAGATTTCGAAATGCTTTTCTTCCTTACCGTGCTTATTATTGATTTTATTTTTTTGTATATTTCTATGTTTGAAGTTATTATCCAATGTACAGCCGGCCGCGGTGGCCGAGGGGACTGAGACGCTTCAGTCACGGTCTGCACGGCCACTACGGTCGGGGGTTCGAATCCTCCCTCGGACATGGATATTTGTGCCGTCCTAGTTCGTAAGTAGTTCATAAGTAGTTTGTAAGTTTAGGGACTGATGACCCCGTAGTTAAGTCCCATAAGCTTTACAAACATTTGAATTTTCCAATGTACATATTCCACATATTGTTTATTTATACATATCCTCATTACTCTCCTTTCTAATTTTTATAATCTGTAAATTTTTGCTGTATTGGTTGTTTTGAAAACGGTTTCAGCTGGGCCGCGCGGGAGTAGCCGAAGGGTCTGGAGCGCCACGTTGCGGATCGCGAGGCCTCCCGCGTCGGAGGTTAGAATCCTCCCTCGGGCATGGATGTGTGTGTTGTCCTTAGGTTAGTTTAACTTAGTTTAGGTAGTTTGTAAGACTAGGGACTGATGACCAACACTAGTTTGGTCCCATAGAATTACAAACATTTGAACTTTTTCGGTTTCAGCTGCTACTTTAGTGGGATACTCGTTCGTTTCATTTATTTAGACTACAGTTGTGAATACACAAGACAATATGATGTTTAGGACCTGTGCGGCCCCCTCGCCGGAGCTTCGAGTCCTCTCTCGGGCACGGGTGCCTTTTTGTCCTTAGTTAATTTAACTTGGTTTAAGTAGTTTTTAACCCTAAATGTTAAAATGTTTGTAATTCTATGGGACCAAACTACGTTGGTTATCATTCCCGAGTCTTACAAACTACTTAAACTAAGTAAAATTACCCTAAGGACAACAGACAGTTCCATGCCCCTGGGAGGATTCGATCCCCCGACGCGTGAGGCCGCTCGATCCGTAACATGGCGCTCCAGACTTTTAAGCACGAGACTGATGACCACAGTAGTTTGGCCCCATAGATTTACGAACATTTCATTTGAACACAAGCCACTTGTGTAATTTCCTGCCGCGGCGGAGAAGCCGAGCGAATTGTGGCGCTATGCTACGAAGGGGGGGGGGGGGGGGGGGCGGCGTTCCCCGTCGAGGTTTGAATTTCCAACAGTATTTATTCCCCTTGACTTAGCGGTATGCGGCTGCCACGCGGTCATCAGGTACAGAGATATGAAAATGTGGCACAGAAAGCTTTTTGGTTCAAAGATCTTAAACTGGTTTCTCAGTTCCTTTTCTAAATAAATCAAGCGTTCTATCACTAATCAACGGAACACTCATTTCAATGCATTTGCGAATCGCAACATAAAATATTCAGAGACAAAACTCTCTCGCACGAGTTACAGGTTAAGAATTGCACACATTGCCACAATGAACTATTTTAAGAACAATATTTCGAAAACCTCATAGTCGCTCCACTATACAGTACTTCACGCATGGGCATTAGGCAGATACAGTGAGGCGGAGCGAGGCAACTGGAGTGCCCATGTTTGAAAGCTGTATGTCGAGAAAGTCCTCACTGTGTGCTTTCACAATTGGCGCACAAATTTTTGCGAGACATCAATTATTGCACTTTCAAACAATTTTTTGTCCTTAAAATATCAGATCATGTTGTGTGGTGTCTCGTTTTCATAAGTGGGGGTATTGTAAAATACACGATCCACTCACATTAAAGTGACAACCTCCTATGTTCGACGTCAACCTGCAATAAACACTCACGAGGTGACAGGTGCAGCACTGGCAGCAAAGGATCGGGAGGGGGGGGGGGAACGGTGAAGTCATTTTTATAATGAGAAATCTTCAGCGCCAGACATGATAATTGGCTTCCGGGCCAAGGGCGGAAGCATTACCGAAACGGCTGAGTCTGTTATGTGTTCGCGTGCCACCGTGATACAGAGCACAGTACTTACAACGCAGAATGGCGCTACCAAAACCGTCGCCGAGACAACTGTAATGGACCACCCAGATGAAATAACCGTATCGTATCTCCATAACGAGCGTTCAGCGAGCGTTGCTGCGTGTGGCCCTCCACTACTGGCTCCTCGTTCGTGGCGACCGCCGTTCACTGGCTACAAAGAGGACAATTTGCACGGCAATACTTTGAATGGACATCTGTTAAGTGACGGCATGCAGCATTTTGAAAATGTTCAAATGTTTGTATAGTCTATGGGACTTAAATACGGGGTCATCAGTCCCTAAACTTACAAACTACTTATGAACTACTTACGAACTAGGACGGCACAAATATCCATGCCCGACGGGGGATTCAAACCCCCGACCGTAGTGGACGTGCAGCATTTGGAGATGAACCATATTTCGTGGTTCATCGGACTCATGACCATTGGCGCAGACAGTGTGGAGCGTCTGAAACTAAACACTACGACTCCTGCCGGAAGTGTCCATGTCGTGGAGAGAACGGAGATGTTGTGATCGGGGGAATGTTTTTGTGGCATGTCCCAGGTGAAGCCGTCAATCTAGAAGGCACAACGCATCAACAGAAGCACGCATCTATCTTTGGGCACATGTCCATCTGTACCAGCAGCTTGTTTTTCCTCGGCACGATGTCATCTACCAGGAGGACAGTGTAATGTGCCACACAACTCTCAATGAACGTGAGTGTTCCTAGATCTACATACACACTACGCAATCCACCGTAAGGTGCCTTTGCCTGAATGCCTCTGCGCATGCTCTAATTTCTCTTGTCTTACGCGAAATGTAAGATGGAGACAGCAGAATCGCTCTGTAGTCAGCGTCAAATTCCGGTCCTTTTAATTTCCTCAAAAGGTTCTTTTTTCCGAAAGGAACATAGCCAATCCTACAATGATTCCCAATGGTATTCCTGATCTCTGTAACACTCGAGCATTGTTCGCACTTAGGAGTAACAAACCTAACGAACCGCCGCTGAATTGTTTGTATGTATTCCTTTAAGTTAGTGTTTGTCAACAATTTCGAATATGCGACCTCTTCGAAGTAAAAGTTTTCTGGCGACTCCCTTACAAGTAAAAAATGCTGGTAACCCCTCATCCTCATAAACCGTAACAAAACCGCGGTTTTTTTTTTATTGCCGAGGCAACGAATTTCATTTTCTTCCTGTTGATACAGTTTTCTTGAAAGTTGAACGAAGTTTTTTATCTGTTTTCTCGGAAAGGAACACATCATAGTAGTTTTACATTATTTCTGAGAGAAAAATGTATTTTGCAAACGAGTATTTCGCATTTCAGGCAGATGTGAATTATGCTCATTAAGAAATGTTCCGTTGTATACAGAATTTGTCAAAGAATATAATTTTTTTTTCCTAATATCTCAGAATTCGTTATTGCTTCTTGTTCATTACCTATCGATTGATTGCTCAAAACAGGTTCCAGGCTTTGTGCTTGTTCACCGCGCACAGTCTGTATTATAAAACAATCTGTGTTGCCCAAGTAACAAAACATATCTACCACCTTTATTGTTTCTTTACCTAATCTAATTCCTTCAGCATCGCCCGATTTTCTTAGACTGCACTCCATTACCCTTGTTTTGCTCTTGTTAATGTTCATTCCACTCAACTGCCCACGCTCCTATCTATAGAATGCCAGTGTTGTCTGTCCTGATGATCACATCCTCCTGAGAAGTCCCCACTAGGAGATCCGAATGGGGGACTATTTTATTTCCGGAGTATTTTACTCGAGAGGATGCCATCATTATGTATTCATACAGTAGAGCTGCATGCCCTCGGGAAAAGTAACGGCTGTAGTTTCCCCTGGTTTTCAGCTGTTCGCAGTAACTGTGTGGCAAAGCCACATTAGCTGATGTTACAATGCCATCTCAGTCAATCATCCAGACTGTTGTTGTTCCTGTAGCTACTGAAAAGGCTGCTGCACGTCTTCAGAAACCACAAGTTTGGCCTCTCCACATATACCCGTCCGCGGTGACTGCACCTACGGTACGGCTATTTGTATCACTGAGGCACGCAAGCCATTGCACCTCGGCAATATCTGTGATTCATAGAGGTTTTCCTTACACCAACCAGATATTTTGTCTACGTCATCTTGCATCCTACTACAGTTATTCAATGGCAACCCCTTCCCGTACACCACACTATCATCAGGGAACAACTGCTTATCGTTCGAAGAGCACCATGATGGATTTACCGTACGTACTATCCTGGCCAGAAAAGTGGCCGGATACAAAACCAGCCGTGATGGAGTACCCGAGCGTTCTAAGGTGCTTCGCTGAGAATCGCGCGGTTGCTCGCCGTCGGAGGTTCGATTCCTCCCTGGGGCATATGTGAGTGTGTGTGTGTGTGTGTGTGTGTGTGTGTGTGTGTGTGTGTGAGAGAGAGAGAGAGAGAGAGAGAGAGAGAGAGAGAGTTGTCCAGGCTAGTTTAAGTACTTTGTAAGTTATCGGTCGGCTCTTCGCGTATGGATGCTCATCCGAGAAATTTGGCGCAACTGGTCACGGCACAGGAATCTGCTTGGAACCACATCTCTGATCATTATGATTCTAAATTCCCTATCAAAGGGAACACACAGACGGCGCTCTGGTAGCTAACACACTACGCTATCCGTTGGCAGACGACGTTGAAACCATTACCAATACATCTACTATCTGAGGAAATGCATACTGTAAACCATCAGCTGTTTATTATTTAATATCAAAATGGAACAACTTTCTGATGTTCTGCTAAAATTTATTTTTTATATAAATGTCAATAACTTTCGTAAATAAGTACTTGCGATGAAGTCTCCTGTGAAGTATCGATTGTCTGTGATAACATCTTCGTAAATCTTAACATCTTTGAAAACATGTGTACTACAGTCAGTTGTCACCCGATGATGGCCTAAGAAGCCGAAAGCCAGTTTGTGACCAATAAATAATTTTTTGCAGAACATCAGGAAGTTCTTCCATTTTGATATTATTATTATTATTATGTTCTGTCAAATACCGACGAAAAAATCAATTAATGTTTATTATTTTTCAAACTTCTACCGGTTTCGGCGATAAACCATCTCCACGGAAGAGAACTAGACATACTGATTAAACAGGTGCATTATATGCCTCATGCATACTGTCATGCATGTCACGCAATAAAAATAAATAAGACGTCACTAGGCATCAAGTCTTGATTAAAAACATAACAGCAATGCCAGGCTCTGTGATGGTGAGCCAAGGTCTATACTTTGTATACTTCGATCATCTCTAATTTTATCTCATTGACTTATGTATTCAATAGTTGTGTTACGTTCTCTTGTAATAGACCTCGGTTCACCATCACACAGCCTGGCATTGCTGTTATGTTTTTAATCAAGACTTGATGCCTAGTGACGTCTTATTTATTTTTATTGTGTGACAAGCATGCCAGTATGCATGAGTCATATAATGCACCTGTTTAATCAGTCTGTCTAGTTCTCTTCCTTGAAGATGGATTATAATCGAAACAGGTAGAAGTTTGAAAAATAATAAACATCTGATGGTTTACAGTATGCATTTCCTCAAATATCTTACGGCTGTTGAACCACATCTCAATAAAAATTTTAACATCTACTATCCCCACACTGCATCTGCCGTAATTGGCTCAAAACCATGTCTTTTTTCCACGTGTGCTATTTTTTCTGGCAGTATGCTACACTTCTTTAAAGAAGCAGGCTGGAGCAGATAACCAGATAAAGAGAGATGGGCACGAGAGTGTAGAACAAGTGAACAGCCCGCACGGTGAAGTTTGGAGTAATCAGGCGGACTAGCACGCACTTGATTGTAGTCCAGTGAGGTCTAGCTGTGGGTTGGTGAGAGACAGCCATCCGCCATCCGCCGGCTGGTGACCCACATCGCGCGCGGCGCCTGGCTTTGAGCAGACAGCGGCGATTACCACTGCGTGGCTAATGGAGCCTCAGGCCGGCGAGTTATGGCGGCCGCAGCTGCCGGCGCCCGAGGGACGGTTCATCTCGTGAGACACAGCGCCGGTTTCTCAGAGCGAGGAGTGCGCCACAGAAATGAAACGCAGCCACGGCCGCAACGCAATTCAGTGCTCAACAAGTGTTCGTGACAACTGAACAATGCGGTAACTGGGCGCACTTCCACAAATTAGACTAACAATTGATATTATGACAAAAATTGAGCTTGAACTGCATACAGCTGACGAAATACACCGAAGAGTCCAAACACCAAACATTATTGGCATTACATATCGCGACACTGAATGCCGCCGGCTAGCGTCGAGACCAGCAAACGCGGATACAAGCGGAGTAGAAACGAACGCAGACTAATGCCGTCCTCACATGGGACTGTTCTCCCAACGTGGCGCAGGTCAGACGTGCTGTCTACGTAGCTACAGCACGCTCTGGGACGACCTGCTACATCCCAAGGAACGTGCTGCTCATCGTGATATACGACCGCAGCGCTCTCCGGTGCCCGTTGCGAGATGGCGCATATATCACTGGTTTTACAAAGATGGGTGTGCGTAAAATTACACGGTATCTGTTAGCGAACGCCGGAAAAAAACTACACTGTGATTATAAACTTTGACAAAACGCAAAATATAAATAGGAAGGAAAATGGCGGACTAACAGGAGCGGTGACTACAGCAGACAGCTACGAGCTGCGCACGCGCAGTGAACCCACCAGTACCGAATTTAGGGCTGGCCCTATTTCTTTATCGCTACGATTATCGCGCGTCGATACTAGCGCGATCACACTAGTGAAGCAGTTCAAACGACAGACGGCCGCCATTAACGCAACTTATCAATATATTGCAAGTTCGTTCATCGTTTAAAGCAGGCGCCGCGGTGGAGTAGCCGAGCGGTCTAAAGCGTCTCGCTGCGGAGCGCGCGGTTGCTCGCCGTGGAGGTTCGACTTCTCCCTGGGGCATGGGTGTGTGTGTTTGTCCTTAGGTTAGTTTACCTAGGTTTAAGTAGTTTGTAAGGTACGGACTGATGACCACGCAGTTTGGTCCGATAAATTTACAAACATTTGAAGATTTAAAGCAGGCATTAGAGCGCTCGCCTGCTCCTCAGCGGCGTTACGAAATCACTGAGATTGTACCCTGGATCAATGGTAACGTGTCGCCTAGTCGGATGGAATGCTTTTCTTGTTCTGTCAGGCGAACCGGCTATTCGCACCATGTACACCATTATGGAGATGGCCTTTTGGAAGAGCAAAATTCTCCTCAGTATGAATCAAATGGGTTCCTGAAGCAATGATCGCGTGAAACCCAGTTCGCTCTGTTCGAGATATTTAATTTTGAAATCAGGGAGTCCTTTTCCGGACACCCTGTATTCTACTAATGTCTGTAACGCAAAAATTATACTAACTATTCCGTTAATTACGTACTTAATGTTCAAATGTTTGTTAAGCTTAAGGGACTTAACTACGGGGTCATCAGTCCCCAAACTTACAAACTACTTATGAACTACCTACAATTAAGGACGGCACAAATATCCATGCCCTAGGGGGGGATTCGAACCCCCGACCGTAGTGGCCGTGCTGACCGTGACTGGTCACCTCGGCCACCGCGGCCGGCAATTACGTACTTAACTGACAGTTGCAATGATACTACCGCTCCTAGTGGTGGGACAGCCGGCGAAAGAGTAGTTTGTTTATGCTCTTTCGGCGGCTCGCCCAGCGCTTGGAGCGCTAGTGTCGTTGCAACTGTCAGTTGGTAACAAGTTTCGCAGCAGTGAGTGTCGCGACTGAGTATGTCGGACTGTGACGTTACGGTGTCAGATGTGCAGGATGGCGAGTGTCCGGCCCCTGTGTGGGCGGTGCTGGTGGTAGGTGGCAGGTGCGGCAAGCAGACCGGACGCCGCTGCGCCCCGCCGCGCCGCGCACATCCGCCGCTCACAAAGGGCCCGAGACACGCCTACCTAGCGCAAGGCCTTCTGTCCACCAGCACTGCCACTGCCCTCAGTCACAGAGTAATATATGTAACATATAAGTCATGGTTGCAAAATATTAACACGAATTATATACAGAAGGATGGAAAAGCTGGTAGAAGCCGACCTCGGGAAAGATCAGTTTGGGTTCAGGAGAAATGTAGGAACACGGGAGGCAATACTCACTTTACGGCTAATCCTAGAAGATAGACTAAGAAAAGGCAAACCTACATTTCTAGCTTTTGTAGATTTGGAGAAGGCTTTTGACAATGTTGATTGGAATAAACTCTTTCAAGTTCTGAAGCAAGCAGGAGTAAAATATAGGGAGCGTAAGGTTATTTACAACTTGTACAAAAACCAGACAGCGGTTGTCAGAGTTGAAGGGCATGAAAGGGGTGCAGTGGTTGGCAAGGGAGTAAGTCAGGGTTGTAGCCTTTCTCCAATGTTATTCAATTTGTACATTGAGCAAGCCATAAAGGAAAGCAAGGAGAAATTTGGTGAAGGAATTAAAGTTCAGGGGGAAGAATTAAAAACATTGCGTTTTGCCGACGACATAGTAATTCTGTCAGATTCAGCAAAAAACCTGGAAGAGCAGCTGAACGGAATGGGCAGTGTGCTGAAAGGTGCATATAAGATGAACATTAACAAGAGCAAAACTAGGTTAATGGAGTGCAGTCTAAGAAAATCAGACGATGCTGAAGGAATTAGATTAGGTAACGAAGCAATAAAGAAGGTAGCTGAGTTTTGTTACTTGGGCAGTAAAATAACAAATGATGATCGCAGTACAGAGGATATAAAATGCAGAATGGCAATGGGTAGAAAAGCGTTCTTGAAAAAGAGAAATTTGTTAATATTGAATATTGATTTAAGCCTAAGGAAGTCCTTTCTGAAGGCATTTGTATGGAGTGTTGCCTTGTATGGGAGTGAGACATGGACGATAAACAGTGCGGACAAGAAGAGGATTGATGCCTTTGAAATATGGTGCTACAGAAGAATGCTGAAGATTAGGTGGGTGGATCGCGTAACTAATGAGGAGGTACTGAACAGAAATGGGAAGAAAAGGAATTTCTGGCATACCTTGACTAAAAGAAGGGATAGATTGGTAGGACACATTCTTAGACATCAAGGAATTGTGAATTTAGCGTTGGAGGGAAGTGTGTGGGGTAAAAACCACAGAGGAAGACTAAGAGATGGATACAGTAAGCAGATTCAGACAGATGTAGGTTGCCGTTCTTATGTGGAGATGAAGAGGCTTGCACAGGATAGGCTATTGTGGAGAGCTGCATCAAACCAGTCTCCAGACTGAAGACCACAACAACACAGAGAATCAACCTCCCCCCCTAAACCACTGTCCTATGCTCCCCTCGTAGTTCTGTAAGATGCTAGCAGGTGTCAGGCGGTTCCCTGGCCTAGTACTGGTAGAACACACTAGATGCACTTCTGAGGGTGCCTCTCGCACATTAGAGGGTAGTGTGGAGGGGAGCCTGAGGGGAGAGCTCGTGCCGCCTGCCACGAGGCCACGGCTGTGTCCTGCTTGCTGGCGTTTGAGGAGAGTTGGTGGTGGGGACAGCCGCTACCTGCCGCCTGCTCTGGCCAGTTTTAAAGGGCTGCTTCTGACCGCAGCGCCATCATGGGACATCTTACGGAACTGCTTCAGCACCCCCTGCACCGCACACCTGAGCGTGGGACTGGGCCCTTACGGAGGTTACCCGTCTGTATATATTTGTCTGTGCCTCAGTCCACGAGGTCACACACTGGTAGGGCGATAAGGGTTACAACTGGTTATGGTATATCGCCCCAAATATGCCTCTGGATAGGGGATTTCCTGTCAGAGATGACACAGTTCGTAGTAACCGATGGTAAGGCATCGTCTAAAACAGGTGATTTCGTGCGTTCCACGGGGTAGTGTTATTAGTCCTCTGCTGTTCCCTTATTTACATAAACGATTTAGGGGGAAATCTAACTAGCTCTCTGAGGTTGTTAGCAGATGACGCCGTCATTTATCGTCTAGTAAGCTCATCTGAAGATCAAAGCAACTGCAGAACGATCTGAATAAGATATCAGTATGGTGTAAAAATTGGCAATTGACTCTAAATAATGAGAAGTGTGAAGTTCAAATTCACAAGGCCGCAATTTGGTTAGAAGACGCTTCTGAGGTACAGTGTCAAAGGCCTTCCAGAAATTTAGATTTACGGAATATGTTGGGAACAGATAAATCAATCGAATGTGAAGGCCGTAAACTCCACAAAATACCTGGGAATTACTATTACTTCAGTCTTAAATTGGAAAGAACACGTAGATAATGTCGTGGGAAAGGCGAACCAAAGACTGCGTTTTATTGGCAGAACCCTTAAAAGATGCAACAGAACGACTACAGAAACTGCAGTTCGTGCGCAAAATCATGCACCGGAAACACTCTTACAATTACGGGCGGTTGTAGAGCAGCATTGCTCAGTTTTCCTGCAGGGAAATTCCAGTGACTAGTTTAGTCCGTACTGCATATAGCTGCTGCACTTCGCCAGGAAACGTCGGAGGTTCGAGGCCTCCCTCGGGCATCGATGTATGTCTTGTCCTTGGTATAATTTACAGCAATTTGTAAGTCCCGTGAGCGATAACCATTGCAGTTTGGTCCCATAGGTCAACAAACATTTGAACATTTTTTTCGCCGGGCGCAAGATAATTCGACACAATATTAGGAAGTGTCCCCTGACATTTGTCATCTCATTTTATTTTAAAAAAAAATCGATTATTATTTGACGTTGTATGGTCAGCTAGCGGGTGTCAGCTGTCGAGAGATGAGAGACAAGCTACACGGTTCCATACACAATTGAGGGATCATAGCGAGCCCTCGCATGGACAATCATACCTTTCATAGATCGCACATGTGTGGACCAGTCGCAGTGATTGGTCTCCGATCGCATGGAAATACAGACAATCTGATGGATCTCATATGATACTTTTATGCAGTATGGTCGCCAAGCTGTTTAGCAGCGGTTCGTTTCTTTGGTATGGTTGTGTAGTTTGTTTTCGTTTGGCTTTTCCGTTGTAGAGTAAGAAGTTTAAGATACACACTTGTTATCGTTTTCAACCTCCCGGGGCGTAATAAATAATCCTTTAAATTTCGAGCGAGAAGTCGCACTTGCATTTCTTGGACTGATATTTCGGGCGCATGTCGCCGGGTCATCTTCAGAGTGATATCCACCGTGGCGGTACTGCGCGCGTGGGTCACAGACGCTGGCCGTCAGCAATAGAAAAGGTGGCAGTTTTCCTCTTTGGGTGTCCCTGTTGGTCGTAAGGTTTATGCCGCCTTAGGATATGCAGAACATCGTAAACCCAAGCGTAGAATCTTTATTTACATGTCATTAGCTACCGTCACAAAACGCAGGTGTTCTTAAAACCTTGGTGCATGAGGCATAATGAATAGTCGATAACGATAGTTTGCAAGAAGAAAGGCCCGAAGATTGGGGTTTAACATTCCGTCTACGCCATGGTCTTTAGAGACGAAGCTCAACCTCAGATAATTTTCTCTAGGGTCCGGAAGGAAATTGGCGGTGCCGTTTGCAACGAACCATCCCAGGAGTTTGTGACACTTGCGGGGAAAGGGAATGTGTAGATACTTGCGGGGACACCCGGACGCTGCAGGTAGTGAACAGGGTGTTCCAGAAGTAGGGATACACCACCCCTACTCCACACCCTCCAGCCGCGTATTCAGGGAAAGGCCCACCGAGCGAGGTGGAGCAGTAGTAACGGGACGTTAGGCGATAGCACAGACAAATATATACAGACGGGAAACCTCCGTAAGGGCCCGGTCCTACGCTCCGGGGTGCGGGGAGGGAGGGTTTCCAGCAGTTCCGTAAGATGTCCCATGATGGCGCTGCGGTCAGAAGCAGCTCTTTAAACTGGCCAGAGCAGGCGGCAGGTAGCGGCTGGCCCCACCACCACCTCCCCTCAAACGCCAGCAAGCCGGACACAGCCGTGGCCTCGTGGCAGGCAGCACGAGCTCTCCCCTCACCCTCCCCTCCATGCTACCCTCTGACGTGCGAGAGGCACCCTAAGCCAGCGAACAGCCTGAAACCTGCTAGCATCTTACGGAACTACGAGGGGAGCGTAGGACAATGGTTTAGGGTGGGCTGCTTCTCTGTATATGTTACTCTGTGGCGATAGCAACCAAATTTTAAAATCGTGTCTACTATATAAAGATTTAGCAACACAAAACGCTTCAAGTCCATAACATCACTGGTTTTGAGGTCTGAATTTTCAATATGTTTTTAATGTTATTATAGAAAAAACAAATTAGGGACTCGAACTACAATTTTCTTATGGGTGATTTTGTAGGTACATTCACAAGACATAATTCAACGGTTCTGTGCATTAATCTTATGAGAAATATCAGTCATTTGTTTTCAGTGCTTACTTCAAATTTCTACATTTAAGTTTCTTTAATTATTAGTACTTAAATGTGGTGATGAAATAAATAAATTACGTCTATATGTGTAGTCTTATGCGGCCAAACTACTTAGGTAATCGGTCGCTAGACTTACACACTACTTAATCTTACTTATAATAACTTGGGCAAAGTACAAACAAACATACCCATGTCCGAGGAAGGACTCGAACCTCCGACCGGACCGGCCGCGCTATTTGTGACACAAATTATATGTTTGATAATATTAATGCATAGAAGTATGAAATCACGTCAAGACTACTTCCTGCAAAAATTTCGACAAAAAAAGTTGGCACTGAGTTTAGAAAAACAAAATTCTAGTATATTGGATTTTAACATTTTATCAAAAAATGAATGTTACTACAAGAGATACAGCCATTAAAATTTACGGGCACCATAACGTTTTTCCCTTCCTGAGTAAATGAGCTGCTTCTTGTAGTTTCAACACCACAGTAGTCTTTTTCTTGCATGTTCTGAATATAAATCTTCACACAGACTTCTTGAGATGGAGAGTGATACGGATATCTGATTGTAAACCACTGCCTATTACCTTAGACCTTTTTGACTGTACTGAACAGTAGTTCCGCGTATTCCGTAATTTATATTTATGCAGTTAACAACCAATGTAATTTATAACCAACTATTGGCTGCCAATTTCGCTTCATTTTTCCTGGAAGTCTTGCAACTTGTTTCTCGCTGTTTGCATATGCCAAGTTCGGAGTAAAATTGGTTCTATATGACGGTGATAGAAAATAGAATTTATCTTCAGCATTTTTCGGTGTGTGACATTCCCTTACACATTCCGTATTTCATACATTTCTTAGATGTATTTGTAATTCGAATACAGCCAAATCGTTTTGGGGTCTACAAATAAACGCTTCAAGTATGTAAAATACTCATTGACATATTATTAAAGTTTCTTAATTTAAGGTTTAAGGTTGCGTCTACTATTAAAAAGCGTAGTAGCTATTTTTAAATAGATAGAAGTTGCGTGATAGTGGGGTTAACTACATAGCGGTCAATTACATCAACGTATCTGTGCAGGATGCCTAATATATTTATTGCTTGCGCAAGTGTCTTGATATGCTTAGTGTTCTGAATAATATGCTTTTAGGAGGTATGACTGTGGAAAATCATCGTCTTGTAGTAGCAGACAATGTCTTAATAACTTTCCAAACATTATCACTATTGAAATATCTTTTTTATTTTCAGGAGGAACACTCAACGAATTAATATGTAGTTAGAACAAGTTACTATATTGCTTTTCAGCTTGCAAAAGTTGTACATTTTCACTGAGTTTCGTGTTATGTTGACAGTGTGGAAACTTGACAACAGCAGTGCTAGACTTCTTGATGTGCCTGTACCCAGGAAAAGCCATTAGCCGCCCCAAGGGCCCCGGGTTCCCCGCAAGTGTCACTCCCCGCAAGTGTTCCAACCTCCCATCCCAGCTTTTGCCTGGAAAAATTTAGGAAAATGACGGAAAACCCAAATCTGAATAACTGGAGGCAATTTCAGTTTGGCCCAAAAGTTTGGGATGGCCTGTAGAATGAGGATAAATCCTGCATGCCGTTCTACTGTGTTCACTGGCACTAAAGCCGGCAGCAGAATATTTCGACGAGCGTCTCACGCATTATCACTCCAGCCTACGGTATCGGCGGCACGATGACCCACTTCAGTGGAGACGGCGCGCTCCAGCTGGGTCCGCAATATGCAAGTCACAGCCTCGCATCAGCTAATCAAGGAGCATCTCCGACATCCGGGCCGGGACACACATTAATCTAGAGCGCCGGGTTTCCCCTCTTTGTGTATGCTCCGCTATAGTCGCGCGGCGCCTGCGTCTCACAATGAAGACAGCCGCCTTTGTTCAGTGTGGAGTACGTCTGGTTCTCTAAGCCGGCATTAATGAGTTTCTTTCCATTAATGGCTGGCAGACCAGTTTGGCACTTAGAAATGAAAAGAAAAACTCTGAAGTTTAATTTTTCAAACCAGTTCTGGACTTTAAAGTCCCTCGGACGACTCGGCAACTTCCGCCATCATGGTCTACGGCAGTGTTCGCCAACAGTTCTGATACGCGATCCGATCCAACTACAAATATTTTGGTGACTCGCAACCTCACGCCTCCCCCCCCCCCCCTCTGCCCCGCAAACCATAACACGACTATGTATTTTCAAAGGCAACGAATTTAACTTTCTTCCGTTGATACAAGTTTTCTCGTAAAAATAAATAAATATAAACGCAGTATTGTAGATTACAGGATACATTTTTAGTCCATCTTTCTGAATAGAACACATACTATTATTCCATGAATTCCTACAGAAAAATATGTGTTGCATAGTGATGTGGGTCGGGAATATTCTCAGTGGGAAGGAACTTATAAAATGGGAATATTGTGGGGAATGTTTCTTTGTCCCGGGAAGATTGAAAAAAATTGGGAATTTATGAACATTTATATATGTTGAAAGTTTTAACACTTATGAACAGTTAACGAACCTTATGACTAGGTTAACTAAGTAAATTCATACATTGCAATCCAAGAATTATCATTCTCTACATTAATTTCCACGCTAATTCCATGCAGAACATTGTTTACTTCAAGTCTGCTGGAAAAAAATTAATTTAAAATATACGCTAGGGCTACAATTTTTCGGCAAGTTAAAACCCCACATTCCTCTGAATGAAACCTAAACTTACAAAATATTTCTCTGGAGGCGTAATTCTCTACCGTCCGTCATCGGTAGTATTTTTTAATTTTTCGAAACGAATGACTAGAGGTGTTTCACTTTCAGAATTCAAATAATTCCTGCGATGAATTATGATTTATGAAAATTTACTTTTTTAAATATCGCTATCAATTTTAGTTTTAGAATCTTTAATTAATGTTTTACAATGTACTATGTTAATAAAATCACTTGTATTTTCAAGTAAATCATAAATCTCGTCCGGTTTATTTGCAAATTTTTCCCCGAAATGCTATTTTCATTGACTAATTATTACAAATTTATTTTAAACTTTATAGTCTAAAATATCATTAACACCGACAGAAAACTTAACAAATTGAATAAACAAATCTCCCTGTGTACGTAGTAACTACTTACTACATGGCATATCAATACTATAAATTCGTTTTTAAAATTAGAAATTCCAAATAAATTTATTTAATTATAATTTTTTCTCAAAATATATTTCAGTTTTTGTGTTTAACTATGTAATTACTGCCTTAGACCTATTCATTACGTTTTATTGAGCTATCTGGCTAATTAATCATAAATTCCTGGGAATTTATGAATTTTGGGAATATTGCCGGCAATATTCCGTGGGAATATTTCTTCGGTTTTGAATTCCCGCGAATTTCACAGCAGTAGTGTTGCATAACAAGGTTTCAGACTTCCGGAAAAGTTCAGAAGCGAAGGTCCCACTGTATAGGAAACTGGTAAACAATCTAATATCTCAAAACTACTTATTGTATTGGTAAATTTAGCTATCGCCTGGTACCTTAAAATAGTTTTCGGGGTTTTTGTTTATTCGTTGTTAACCGGTGTATTTATTATAAGACAATCTTGGTCCTATTTAACTGAGATCTGATGATCAACAAGGAATCGCGTAATTTTAATATAAAGTACAACTCAAATTCCTTAGGTATACGTTATTGCACATAGGAGCCCTAGTATTGAGGCGCGCTCCTGGCTGGTTGTTGTATGGTGCAAGTTCTTCCACCTGTGGCGGCGACCCCCCGAGCAAGACTAGGCAACCCCCTGAGGGATGAAAAACACTGGTCTACAGGATGCTGATGAGTACCTTTAGGAAAGCCACTACAGCAGAAAAGCCATGCGGAATGGTCGCGTTGTCAAAGGCGTCTTGCTACGAGGTGACCAGCCATTCATGCGAGAGGTTCGGATCCTCCCACGGATATATGAGTGTGTATGTTGTCCTCAGTAAAAATTAGTTTAATTAGTTTGTATGTCTAGGGACTGATTGCCATAGCAGTTTGGTCCTATAGGTTTCCAAATATTTGAACATTTGACAAATGAAAAGTTTTGTAAATCCCGTAAATATAACGTACACTTATGCTCAGAAAAAAAAACCTATTACATCTTAAAACATTAGAGTTAGGGAGAGCCTATTCACAGAACACATCTGCACATTCTGAAGAAATTGTTAGCATTTCAGTCACCTCGGTTCATGTGACCCGTTGCCCAATAGACTAATAGAGTTCGCCATGGGCGATAACTTGTTCCATGAGCAATGAGCGATGTCACCGACGCGTATAGCTTCTTGTAGTTTAGCCGTCCATAATGCATTCACCTGTTGTGTTTGCCATTGGGTCACTGTGCTGCATCCGTCGTCTTCGCACAGCTACATGTGGTCGTGATCGTGAATTGTCTTGCTAAAAATGGCGTCTGGTGTATCGTGCACAAAGGATGGCAGGATGTTGTTCACTATAGTCGAGCTGAAATAGCATGATCCCTGGTGCTTGCGCCAATCAGCTTTGAGCGTCAGATGCGGCAGCAGACCATTGGAGTAAGTCAAACGCGAGCTTTGCTATGCGCATGCGCGCGTTCGGGTACACTCTGCACTTTTGCCAGTTCTGTCAGAGAGCAGCGACCGTTAAGCTATACTGTCAGGCAGCTAACTAACTACTTGGCAACAAGGCTGTTTTCAGTTTCCGCGGCTGGGGCGGTCTCCCAGCCCAGTAGGCGGAGCCAGGGATCAACGTATTCCGGCCTGACTATAGTCACAGTGCCCTTGATATACAACAACTGTAATTTGCGGTCGTACCCAATGGCAGCCACTCCGTAAGGCCTTGAGCTGGCGCTGTACGTCTTATGCGAATGCAGTCATTGAGATGCCGCTCCCCCCATCTGCTGCGAAGAAAGATGCGGTCATCATTGTCAAACAGACAGAACGTGGATTTGTCCGAAAACTATCCGATTCCATTGCAGCCCCCAGTGACGCCGTTTCAAACACCACTGCCGTCAAACATGTTTCTGCACGTCAGACAAAGGGGGGGGGGGCGGGAAGATGAATGACGCTCATGTTACGTACGCCGTAATAACGGCGACGGACTGTCATTGCTGATAGTGTACCATGTGTTACACTGTTCCACGTTTTGCGCCAGAGCCAAATGCTTGTAAAACCATTCGGCCACACTGCTGTGGTCTTCAGTCCCTAGCCTTACAAACTGCTGAAACTAACTTACACTACGGATGACACACATACCGACGCCCGAGGGAGGACTCAAAACTCTGGCCGCCCAGTCGGTAGCATGATGCCTTAGACCACGCGATTACTCCCGCGCGGCACAGATCAGACGAGCATTACTATCTGGATGAGGTGTCGATCTTCTCTGGGAGTGCAACCGGATAACATAAATGAGATAAAAGCGACCAGCAACGGTAGAATAGATTTCAGAACCACGGAAAGTGTGTTGACACCTATTCGTGTTCACATGATTCACTTGTTCATCACGAATTAGTTACTAAGGTGCTGCATTTAGTACTTAAAAGTAAATACGACCGTTATGTTGTCGCACGCCATCCTCAACCTGCAGTTGAAACATCAAAAGCGCAGCTGAAGAGCTCTACATATCAAACGATAAGTTTATAAATGAAGTTTCTCCACCTACTTGCAAACAAGAGTTCCGTACGTTTGGACCTGTGAACATATAATACCGGCGAAAATTGTCAGTCTACATGAATTAATGGCATTTGTGAATCTTGTTTGTAAAAAAAAAAAAAATAAATAAATAAAACCGTACGGTAAGTCGTAATTTCGAATTAATTCCGAAGGCGCAAGCCTGTGCGTCAGTAGCCTAGGACTGCTTATGAAGATGTGTCTCGTCGTAATTTTTTTTAGCACTGTGGAAAATGTGTTCGGTCAGGTTTCCGAGATGATTCAACAGTGAATGGAGAAAGCTGGAGATGAAAGTGAGTGAACACTTGTACCAAATACTGAGGCTTTCTCCCGTGACTCCCGACGCGAAGATTAACGACGTGAAGGGGGATACACTGACAGTGTTACATTTAAAAGAAGTCCTTAATGTTTGGGATACTGAAAGCACAGGGTCATTAGAAGCCGGCCGCGGTGGTCGAGGGGACTGCGGCGCGCCAGTCATGGTCTGCACGGCTACTATGGTCGGGGTTTCGAATCCCCCCCTCGGGCATGGATATTTGTGCCGTCCTTAGTCTTAGCTAGTTCATAAGTAGTTTGTAAGTTTAGGGACTGATGACCCCGTAGTTAAATCCCATGAGCTCTACAAACATCTGAACATATTTGAACATTTGGTCATTAGAAAGGAAACTGCAATGTTCAGATAACACCCTCGCAATTTTCTTTACCCTTACATTGAATGTCATAAATATGTTTTATCTGTAGCTCAGTGTCCCCTAGGCAATTGACGTCTCTAAGTAACAAACGTAAGAAACAGCACATAGATTAACTGGCAACAGTGAGATGTGAAGCTCACATATGGCATACAATAAGTATTTCTTACTACGGGTGCAGATCAACTTATCAGATCGTAAAATTTCAGTAGCTTGTTTGACAACGAATGTCTTTTGCATTTTGCTCGTAACAGCGGCGATGGAGTGGCCGAGCGTTCCAAGGAACCTAGTTTTGAGCGCGCCGCCGTCGGAGGTTCGAGTCTTCCCTCGGGCAAGGGTGTACTAGTTGTGCTTAGCATAAGTTAGTTTAAGTAGTTTGTAAGCCTAGGGATTGATGACCAGAGTAATTAAGTCCCATAGATTTACAAACATCTGATCATTTTTCAGCTAACAACCGCAACAGGGTTTTGTTTATTTACTTTTATTTCTGTTTTTCTTTTGTCTTCAGCCCTCAGTTTGGTTGGCAGCAGCTCGGCACACATTTTCTTCTTCAGTCTTCTTGCTTCAGAGCAGTCTAGGTGTTCAGCTGTAAATAATTCTATGGTAACATGATCAGATCATTCAAATCTGTAATAAATATAGTTTTAATTTATCGGCACCTCTTTCCGTTTCAGAAATGCGACTTGTTTAAAGCGTATTTAAGCCGTGGGTCGCAATGGACAAACTATTTAAACTAACTTTAACTTATGCTAAAAATAACACACACACACACACACAAACAATATATATATATATATATATATATATATATATATATATATATATATGCATGCCCAAGGGAGGACTCGAACCTCCGATGGAGAGCGTACGCGCTATCTGTGGGAACTGGCAAGGTGCCTTAAGCCGCGCGATCAAAATATGTAACGAGAGATAAAGCAATTGAGAGTAACACACTATTTATTATTAAATTTCAATACAGTAGATGGGCTGGGTAACCAAATACGACTGAAGATGGACTCAGTAGATACTGTGACCTACGTTTTAAGAAAGATAGCTATGACGTAACATGGGTAGAACAGTTAGAACGAGCTTAGGAACTTCAAGGTTAATTTCACAACACCCTTTGTCTATTAATATGCCGAAAATAGTTACTTATGAAAATAGCTGTGTGTGTGTGTGCGCTGCATTGTAAAACATGTAAACAAAATTTAAATATTCATCTGCGTGGTTGAGCACCGTATGGATTCGAAATGCAGTCATAAAAAATGAGAGAGACGAAACAAAAAGCGTACAAAGTTATGGATGTTACGACTTCTTACTTGTTATCTCCCCAGTCGAGGGATCATCTGTAGTCCGAAAAGTATCGATACACTCATTCTGGACGAAAGTAACAAAATATATAGGGCGATCCAGAGGGAGATACCCGACCACCAGCCCTGTAGTTCTGATATCCTCCAAACTATTTTCAGGCCTTTGGTCACTTAAAAAATACACTTTAGGATCGAATATTCCCGTCGCACAAGAATATGCAGCAGGCAGTTACAGACCTCACAGACAGTAGTCCACACTGTTCTACCAAACGGGTATCGTCAACCGACGTGTCGCCAGTATGATTGTCTCAAGGTTGTCGAAGATTTTTTTCTGATTGAAATACTGATCCTCGACTGCACGGCCTTCGAACGGACACTTTAGGATCACCCATTATACAGAGTGATTCAATTAAACTGACATGACACATAGGTCACACAACAAGGATCAGTAATGACAGAGGGACTTTAATTGGGCCATACATTCTCCCGGGCCGAAGTAATGGTGTCACGTATCTCGCAGTCCTGCTATAGGTTTCTGCAAGGCATGCTGATTGATGTTTCCATACTTATTGGACTTCAGCAAAACGGAGTCCTCGTGCATTTCAGCACACAACTAAGGGCACATCTGCACCTTTTCCGTGCTGGATAAGTTGCCTTGTGTATGAAGCATGTGATACGTCGCCGAAGGAAATAGTGGGCAGGATTGTTCTCGCAGCATTTCTTTTAGGCACGTCGTTCAATACAGAGTCAGTGTCACGCGTGTCTCGACAACGCGACGCACAGGATACCGTGCCCACGGGCGCGGTTCCTGCAGGGGGATGCTTGTCCATTGTTGTTCGAGCTGATCCCTACGAGATTACGAGAGTAACCGGGCGTCCGATCTTTGATTGTCGTGAGTGCACTCGTGTTCTATCGATAATCCATTTTTAGTCCGGGGCAAGTCCCGGAGATAAATTAAATTGGTCCCACTCCCCCGGTTCCGACCAAGGTTTTCGGGAGGCTTTCCTTGGTTGTAAGGCATATGCCGGAACTGGTAAGCCCCTCCCACATATTCCCAATTGGGATTCCCCTTTGCCCCACTATCAGCTTGTCTGATAATTGGCTGAATAGAACCGCGACTCTTTATGGGCCGGATCTCAAACAGCCCGCGCCACTCCTCAGAGTGGAGAATGAAAAGAATAAGGTTTTTTTACGCGTGTCTCGATGCATGCGAGCATTTCTTATAGTAAATTTGCGCAAAATAGTTCGCGATCGGGAGCGCTCACTTTAGAGCCGCGAACTGGTTCTTTCTTTTAGTTCGTCCGCTCCCAGTGACGGCTGAGCGGCGTAGTCTGTGCGTACAGGTGGAGGGAGAAGTTCCCCCACCTAGCTGCTTCATGCACTTGCTGCTTGAGCCGCTAACGATATCACGCAAACCGAAAGAAACAGTTTGTGGATAATTTCTCGAGTTTAAGCTTAGAGTTATCTCTATATGTTGTCATTATGGAATTTATTAGTCAGATATTGCAGAGTGCAGATTACTTCAATACAGAAATTTTGTAGTACTGAACTATGTAATCTAGCAGGCAGAAGCTCACCTTGAAATGGCTCATCAGCAGAGCGCAAACACGTGATTTTAATTCTGCTGGGGGCCTATCGCTATTGTCCGTCGGTCTTCGGAAAAGAATCCAACGAACTAAGAAGCGAGATACGTTTGGCATAACAGTTTGCATGTTTTAGTTCGCGACCGATCGCGCATATTTTAGTTCGCGACCGATTGCGCATATTTTAGTTCGCGACCGATCGCGCTTATTTTAGTTCGCGACCGGTAGCTCTCCTTTTAGTTCGCAGCTCGGCCGCGAAGTAGGTCGCTCTTTTTAGTTCGTCCGCTCTTTTTGGCTTTTGCTACTGCTACTAAAAGAGCTCTTTCTTTTGATATGACAGCTTTTTTTATATAATGATCAGTGTTGCCCAAGCGTGTGCTATTACCAGTATTTCTGAGGAATTAGACAACAAATACGTAATCAAATAAACCAGTTATTTATACAAATGGGTGATACAATGGTATTCAACTACTTTGCATACAGAGTACTCTTAGTATTTTACACTATGGAATGGGTGTTATATTTAGACACTACTGAATACCTTAGAAAATAAAATTTGTGGCAGTGGACTATGAAACTACAGCTGAGCTGCATATCAGCTTGAAATGACGGTAACTGGCAGAAGGGAATCAGACGATTCTGTGCGCTCCCGCGCCCTCTCGCTGCTTTCCGTCAGTGCTCGGAAAAGAAGCGGACGAATAAGAGGCGAGGGAGCTGCGAACTAGTTCGCATAGCTCGCCTATGGGAGCGCTCTTCCGAACTAGTTCGTTCGCGAACTACCCAAGACTATCTTGTAGTATACGTCTATTAATAGCACGCCACTAAATAATTACAATAAACCTCTTGGACCAAACTACAATGGTCATCAGTACCTGAATTTACGAACTACTTGAACTAACTAACACTAAGGACAGCACACACAAGACAGGACTCGAACCTCCGGCGGGAACGGTCGCCCAGTCTGTAGGATGACGCGGTCGAAATAACAACAATCCAGTTTAGTATCCCGCGCTGGCGAGGATGTCAACAAGCGCCCCACACCGTGCAAAGCACTGCAGTGAAGCGGTGGTACATGCTGCGACCCAACTAACGGGTCAGTGCGAGAACTCGTGTCATTGCGACATGGAGCGCAAAATTGAATATGCGGTTATTCAAGTTTTGTTATAAATTAGGAAAATCGGCGACGGAGAACCATGGGATATTACTGCAAGTGTAGTGTTGAAACAGTGAGTAAAAATGTGTATGAGTGGTTTAAACGTTTTAGAGACGGAAAAGGAAGGTGTCGAGGATCAGCCACGTCCGGATCGACCATCCACAGTCACAGTCCGAGACAACAACGAACGAGAGCAATGGATGCTTACGGATGACCGGCATCTGTTTTTGAGAATGATAGCAGACGAGGTGAATATGAGCACAGACAGTTTACCGCTGAGGACAGTGGAATTTCCTGCACGACAGTGCCCGACTGCTTACTATGATCTGCGTGCTCAACTTTCTCGCTAGACGCAACGTCGCTGTGCTTCCAAATCCTCCTCATTCTCAAGATTTGGCGCCGGGATATTTCTTTCTGTTTCGCCGCACTAAATTAGCCCTGGAAGGCCTACACTTCGCAACGATTGCTGAGATCCAACAAAATGTCACCTCAGTGCTTCGAGAGATTCCACAAGAACCGTTTGCTGACAGTTTCCAACCGCTGTAAAACTGATGTGAGAGGAGTATTGTAGCCAACAGCGATTACTTTGAAGGCCAGTAAAGGTTATTTTGTTTGTACCTCTTGTTTCCTATCACCGTATTCCTGGAAAAGTAAAGGAGGAGGATTAGGTTTTAACACTTCGTCTGCTAGCCATATAAACCATTTGATATCTTACAATGCGAGAAGTTTTGCATAGAGGAGTAAGCCGATCTGCACTTGGTTTCCTTATCTTCTTATGGTATACAGAATAGTCTGCTCCTTCAAATCAGCAAAGAGGTCCCTGTCCACGAAACGAAAAGAAATCTAGAACTGAACACAAAGCATCTAATTCACATGCTACTCTGACGGAAAGGGCTCCACTAAACCGCCTACACTTCGCAAACAGTCCACCCCTCTGTAGAGTCACTACGATATGTTGCTGTGCCGCCCCCTGTCTTGGCCTCCTCTCACTACTATCAGAAAGAAAATTTTGCGGATATTTTGCGGTTCGACATTAATCTTGGAATCATTACCTTCATTTTATGAACCTAAAAGCAAGGGGAAAAAATCATTGTTCAGAAAATCGAGAATATAACTGAGCCGAGTCGGCTCGTTTTTGGTTGGCTACTGGCGCCAGTACTGGTTATGCGCGTAACGATTTGTCTTCGTTACTGCACCGCGGGTGACGTTGCTAATTTCGTTTGTTTGTTGTCTCGCGGCCGGCGCTAGTGCCGCGTTCCGGCGAGCGACATCGAGGACGCCTGCGGAGTCCAGAGAACAGTTTGTGTTGCCACAGAACAGGGAGCATACAGAAGGGAAAGCTGGGGGCGGCGCCTTTGATCTGTAAGTTACCAAGCGTTGCGCTCGGCGCCATATTGAAAAGCAGTAAACGCGGAACTATAGCCACTTAGTACTTTGGCTTGAAATGGACTTTTTACGAACTGCAGCTAATCTCACCGACTTTTACGAAAGGAAACGGCTTTTCTTTATGCTCTCATCTATTTTGTGCCCTCTTCTTGCAAATAATTGTAATCCAACGAAGAAAAAGGCCTAAATTTAAATACAACTACGAAAATTTAAGGTGGAATCTATGATCGTTTTATTTGGTGCTTATCTCTAGAAAAATCCCAAATAACGCGGAGTTATGTTTGGGAAAAGTGACTTTACAACTGCCAGGTTTTATTTGACATGAATAAATTCGCACAAAATATTGAGTCAGACTTAGCAGTACAACGTGATTACACAGAACTAATGACGTCTGGGCATATATAAATGTTGTATTTGCTTTAGGAGTATCATTAATTTACTGATCGGAGAAGGGCATATAGAGGAATCTGTCAACCACAGAGCAGGAACAGCATAAAATAATTATTCCCCTTAATCTATTTATTTGAGTATCCGAAGAGCATTCGTTTCCAACATTAGCACACTACGCCTCCAATGCCGTAAGTAAAATTTTACCTGCCTACTTACGCACTATTCATTCCTTTTTATATCATTCATTCATTTTATATCATTCCCTGCAACGTTAAACTTATAAATGTACTTCTACATTTCGATAACTGCTACAGCAACAGCGAGAGTTATCGTCAAGAGAAGAAGCAAGGCTACTTTTAATAATTATGCACACATTGCTCTCATTCGAAACTGATAACATTTGTTTGTTTGTATAGTTTATGGGACTTAACTACGGGGTCATCAGTCCCTTACAAACTACTTATGAACTACTTACGAACTAGGACGGCACAAATATCCATGCCCGAGGGGGGATTCGAACCCCCGAACGTAGTGGCCGTGCAGACCGTGACTGAAGCGCCTCAGTCCCCTCGGCCACCGCGGCCGGCTGACTATCATTCAACGTGGGCCGACGCGAGTTACCGTGGGGAGCTCGCTCTGAACACAGCCGGCGTCTCGTCGCTGTGCGCCTATTCTGGTATCACTCCGAGTGCGGCTGCCTTCTTCATATTGTCCTATGGAGTATATTCTGATGACACCCCACTAGTGTTCATCGCCGGAAGACGCAGCTGGTATTTGCTGCCGACCTGTGGCGCCGATGGCTTTAAGTTAACTTTTGGTGAGCATTCCACTCCTCGTGTGTGAGGTGCGGGTTGTGAGATTACCGCCCAATAGAAATACTGGTAATTAATAGCATTTGATAATTAAACAGTATGAAGTTCACTGCAAACATTGACCACGCCAATGCACTAAATGTTACACAATTTTAATCTTATTAATTATAGTAGCAATGTATGTACGCAGTTGGGTGACAACATTTATAGTTAGGCCATAGGCAGAAATTCTCCACGTTGGGATTTGCTGTGTGCTTGTAGTTGACGGGAGGCCAGTGAGCAGCCCGACGTTGGTGGCTTGTTCCAGCTTAGGATTTTCCAGGTTCGTTTCCGGTGAGGGGAGAGAGGGACAATGGCGAGTGCCAGATGCAGTGCAGTGTTTGTTTATAAAAGTAATACATTGACTATTTCTCATTTTATTTTCAATTAATCTTGTGTATTTTATCTTGAAATATTCAGTCAAATCACTTATCTGTGATATAAGAAATTGCACGATTGTAATAAATAGTGTAAAGGATGTGTATACCAATAAAAAAACATAAGAAATTTGTTTAATGTGTAGTGTAATTATTTTGATTTTAAGTAAAGTTTTAGAAATGTATTGGCTGAGCGCTGTACGTTGGAAGTCGGTTAGAACAGCTCACATGGGGAAGTTGATGACGTAGGGAAAGAACCCGGGCAGTTGGGCTTTTGACGCGCGTGCGCGCGCGAGGGCAGGAAGTGACGAGTCGGGAGCAAGTGGGGTAGCTGGCCGGGCGGCGTCGCTCTGTATCAGTCGGCATGTGGAGCTCCAGGTGGAGACTTTAGATTTTGGTGTGGCAATTGCCAAGTGTGGTTGCTCGTCGTAGACTGCACCAAGTTGTATCGAGTGCTACTGTGTGTTGTGAATATTTAGCCAGTGGAACAAGGTGTGCATCACACTAAAAGTGATTGTGTTTTGTTAATGCAACACGTGTCGTCGCATAGGCATGAACATAAACGGTGTTTGAGACAGGCACATGGTGTGAAAACAATTTGCGACAAATATTCATTTTGTCTGCGGGCTCACGAGCTATAATTTTTTTGATAAATGTGTCGACGTACAGACGTATCAGCCACAGGGTTCTAATATTGTGAAATAAAAAACATAAATTGAACTTTCACGTGTTTTCAAAAATAGTAGTTAGAACACCCTTTTTCTCATTAACTTGACTTTATTATGATTTTTTTGTTAATCATATTCAGGGAAGGAAAGCAGCGAACGTGTGATATCATCCCCTAGAAAACGAGTCAAACATTAGCAATCACAGTTCCAGTGTTTTTGCATGTTTAGGAATTTGGTTCGCAGTTGGTGGTTGTGAGCTTTAAAAATTAAACTTTCCTTATTTAAACTCTCACCCCGATTTTCACCCTCGCAGGGTACTGTTTTCCTGCAGCCGGTAAATGGTTCGGTTTTGTCTTTCATGCCAAGTGTTCTGTTTTGTTCCCTTTCCCCCGCTGGTGATTTGATGTGTGTGTGTTCTGGGTTGTGTATGTAGAACGTGTACTACATCAAGGTCACATGTTTACGTGAACCAGTATTATCAGCGCACAGAGCTCCATTTAAGCACCCAATTGTGTTATTCGAGGAATGGTTTGGTTTAGTGGGCATACTGATGGTGTCAGAGCACTGATGTCCAATTTCGCAGTATGTATTGTGCAGTTTAATTTTAATTATACATCACTCATTTCCTTCCCCTTCCTCTGTAGCTGTGGTCACTAAAAAGCGTTAAGTTTACATATTTCTGTCATTCCTGTTCCAATTTGCAAGCTGCATTGAACATTATTAGGCAAACTCTTAACCAGTCTTTCACTGTTTGTATAAATTAACTTGCTTGCGTCACCTGGTTATTGCAACTTACTCTCCTTCAGTTTAAATTGTGCCTGTATTTGGAATGGTTTATATGTGGTGACACCCGAAGCTTACGGCAACCGTTTTACGATTGTCTTTAATGAACTAGCCCTTATACAAGTTTTAGCTGCTTTACCTGTTACTTTTATGGGGCAGTGTGTAGTGCCCGTTATTGTTAGTAGTCTTGTGCTTGATTAGTTTCTCGTAATGGTGACATTACCCCATCAGCTAGAGCTTCACGCTTCCTGAAAGTTAATTGTAAGTGTATTCTATTGTGAAGTTGTTATTACCGTCTCAAGTCATTTACTGCATGGTAAATACGAAGTTGCGCATTACCGACCAAGTTATGATTTTCTTGGCTCCTTCTCCAAGCTAAATCACTCATGTCACCAGGGCAATTGCAACTTCACTTTCTCTTAAAATTACTATGAATTGTTTTATTTTAAATTGTTTAGTTGTGTTCGAGTAAAAAGAGTTTGTCGTGAACTGTTCATTAATGAGCTTACCTTTACATAAATTGTTGTGTTGTATTTATGGGGCGTTATCTGAGGGCACTTTATTGTTAATAGCCTTGATTATAATTTATTATATTGTGAGCCCCAATTGGTTGTTTGAGAGCTACCTAATTGATTGTAATTTCTTTAATTCTAAACTCCTCCCTAATTATATTCCCTTTAGTCAGCTCTGTGAGAGCTTTTAAGTCTGTTTATTGTCTTTGAATAAAGATTTTGTAATCGCAAGCAATAATTGTATTTGGCACCAGCCCTACCACACCCATCCTTTTGCACCACCCCCCAATAATATACAAAACAATCGGTTCAACAATCATCAAACTCGAAATACTCACTCGACATTTGACGCAATTCTTCTTGCACAAAGACTGGATCATCATCTGAATTGTCGATTTCGTCGTCCTCACTGTCATAATCAATACAATCTTGCAAAATTTCGTCCATCGTAAGAGAGCGTGAAACCATGTCCGTTCATTTACCTACTGATTGAGTGGACATCACTTTCTACATGCCCCGGTTCATACAATGAATGCGACCAGTTGACCGATTTAGAAACTAAATTTACAAGATCTATATGCTGATTTGTTGTTGTTGTCGTCTTCAGTCCGCAGACTGGTTTGCTGCAGCTCTCCAGGCTACCGTGTCCCGTGCAAGTCTCTTCATCTGAGAATACGAACGGCAACCTACATCCTTTTGAATCTACTTACTGTATTCGTCCATCGGTCTCCCTCTACGATTTTGATCCCTCACGCTTCCTTCTAATGCTAAGTTCACAATTCCTTGATGTATCAGAATGTGTCCTACCAATTTGTCCCTTCTGTTAGTCAGGATATGCCAGAAACTCCCTTTCTCCCCAATTATGTTGAACATCTCCTCATTAGTCACTTGATCTACCCATCTAATCTTCGTCATTTCGTCTGTAGCACCACATTTCAAAAGCTTCTATCATCTTTTTATCTGAACTCCTTGTCATCCACGTTTCACTCCCATACAATGCTACACTCCAAACAAATGCTTTCAGAAAGGACTTCCTAACATTTAAATTAATATTGGATGTTAACAAGTTTCGCTTCTTTAGAAACGCTTTTCTCCCCATAGCCATTCTGCATTATATATCTTCTTTACTTCGGCCATCAGAAGTTATCTTGCTACCCAAATAACAAAATTCATCTACTGCTTTTATTGTCAGCATCGCCTGATTTTCTGACATTCCATTCCATTGCCTTCGTTTTACTTTTGTTAATGTTCATCTTCCTTTCGAGACACTGTCCATTCCATTCAATTGTTCTTCTAGGTCCTTTGCAGTCTCTAACAAAATTACTATGTAATCATGCTGATTTAGACGCTAGATTCACCAAGTAAGGCATTTAAGATAGATCTAACCTGTCAATAAAGTTGATTTTGTATTTAAAAGCACGTAAACGAAGATCATGTCAAATGACGTGATAGGCATTCTACAGAAATTTCCGTATCTCCTCAATTGGAGTGATTGGCAAAGTATTAAAGTTCCGTCGACATCGTGGTCATTAGAGAGAGAGCACGCGGTCGGATAGTTTTCGACGGGAATGGGGAACGAAATCGATTGTGCCCTTTTAAAGAAACCATCCGGCATTTGCCGCAGGCGGGTTTCACCTGCCGTCCTGCATGTTGCCTCTGCGCCACCTCGCTGTCACCGCAGTCCACCTGCTGATTGAGCATCTGGAATCTACAAGGGCAGGTAGGGGAAATGGCTGAAAGAAAAGGATGTCTCTGCCAGGACACAGGGCACAGCGGTCAGCTGCGTGGGAAAAAAAAAAAAAAAGGAAGACGGCGACAAAGCGGGACCGGCGATGGAGAGTCATTTCCCTCGACTGTCGCCGAGGCAGCGCGACGTGCGGAGACTGCGCAACGCCCACCACCTTTCTAAAAAGCGCCGCAAATCAGATTTCACCGCAAATGAGCACTCAAACAGCAGCCGCTTGTTGGGGGGCACCTGAAGACTCTAATCTAGCGAGGTCGCATCAAATACATGCCACGGAGAGTCCAAATGTGGACCAACACGCTAAACATTCTTCTGGTTCTAAAATTGTAAAATTCTTCCCATTCCATTTCTGCGTGGGTATTCAAAACACGATTCAGTGAACATTTGTTAACAAAAAAGGGCCAAATAAAGAAGTACTTGCCGCGGTGGAGTAGCCGAGAGGTCTAAGGCGCCACGCTGCGGAGCGCGCGGTGGTTCGCAGTCGGAGGTTTGAGTCCTTCCTGGGGCGTGTGTGTGTGTGTGTGTGTGTGTGTGTGTGTGTGTGTGTGTGTGTGTGTGTATTGTCCTCAGGCTAGTTTACCTTGGTTTAAGTAGTTTGTAAGCTACGGACTGATGACCACGCAGTTTGGTGCGATAGATTTACAAACAACAAACAAAGAAATACTCTCCTTTTGCCGAGCATTTAGTCTTCTGGCCATCAAGCTCCCACCCTAGATAACTTAGAAATTTTACATTATGCCCAAAAAGGACGGAAGTTAAACATCCTGGAAGAATTTGAAATTTCTAAGCGGGTTTATTTTAAACACCCCAAACTTTTAAACTATCAGTTGACCTCAAAAGACCAAACATTTTTCGACACTTTTATGGAAATTTTTAAGTAATATTCTGTTATATAACTTGGCATCTCTTCAAATTTGTTTCGTATGATATTGGGTACGTTATGTAAACGATGCCCCTGTTTGAAATTAACAACTGTTGTCCGACCGACCCAACACCTACAGTGTTGTGGAGCGGTTACTCGCAGTAGACATTTGAACGCTGCCCCTGGTCACAGAATAAGGAGTATACAGAAAGGAAACTCCCGCTGCAGTCTGTCGTTCAAAATGTAGTGCGCATGCGCGGACTCGGCCATCTTGAAAAGAAGTAAACGCGTGGTCACTCCCTACTCTGTGGCGTGCTAATGCGCCATCTTTGTTTGTTAATTGTGTATTTTAACTCCCTAACTGCATAAAAGTAAAAAAGTATTTGGTGCAGTGAAAAGAAAGAATTGTGTGTCAGTAGTTGGAGCTTTTCCGTTTTTATTATGAGCAGCAATAAAAGGAAAGGCGGTCTATGGTGTTCAGCACCTAATTGCCGCAATAATTCGAATACAAATAAGGATATAAGCTTCTTCACTTTCCCAAAAGATGTTGAACGGTAAGTGAGCGTTGCTATATGTGTAGTAAAAGTTAAATGTTACCAATTTCGAATGAGAGCAATGTGTGCATAATTATTAAAAGTAGCCTTGCTTCTTCTCTTGACGATAACTCTCGCTGTTGCTGTTGCTGTAGCAGTTCAACAGCATCGAAATATTGAAGTACATTTATATTTTATAATTACAAGTTTAACGTCGCATGGAATAATATAAAATGAAAGACAAAGAATAGTGCGTAAGTATTGGGACTCCAACATCTTTCGCGTGCGTTCCCTTTTCCTGTTGCCCACATAGGTGTGATATTTCAGGAATTTTTTAGGCTCATCTACCTGCTCACCTTCACATAATTTGATGCAAACCGTAAAATTTTACTAACGGCAACGTAGGCGTAGTGTGCTAAAGGGGAGGTCGGCAATCGGGACCTGGCGATTTCGCCCAAATTGCGTGTGTCCTTCATTTGTGTATAATTTAACAGTTTTATATATGCCCAGAAGTCATTTAGTTCTGTGTAATCAAGTTGTACTGCTAAGTCTGACTCAAAATTTTGTGCAAATTTATTTGTGTCAAATAAAACCTGGCAGTTGTAAAATCACTTTCTCGTTTGTAACTAATTTCCCAAACATAACTTTGCGTTACTTGGGATTTTTCTATTAATAAACACCAAATAAAACGATCATTGATTCCATTGTACATTTTCGTAGTTGTATTAAAATCTAGGCCTACTTTTTTCGTCGGATTACAATTAGGTGCAAGAAAAGGGCGCAAAACAGATGAGAGCATAATGATAAGCCGTTTCCTTTCGTAAAAGTTGGTGAGATCACCTGCAGTTCGTAAAAAGTCCATTTCCAGCCAAAGTACTAAGTGGCTATAGTTCGGCGTTTACTACTTTTCAATATGGCGTCGAGCGCAACGCTTGGTAACTTACAGATCAAAGGCGCCGCCCCCAGCTTTCCCTTCTGTATGCTCCCTATTCTGTGCCCTGGTAGTGGCAGTGCCAGTACCAATACCGACGCACGTCGTGTATGACTTGAAGACCTACTATATGGCACAGGGACATCAGATAAGGTAAATCTCGCAGTATAAATTATTTCAGTATCCATCCAGTCAATTGATCATTGTATCAATTTGTTTAATGGTCATTGTTACCGCTGATCAACGGGTTACATTGTTATTGTCTCAGTAAGACATCCTATGGCTGCATTTTGACCTAAACACCCTCTATCACAGAGTAGGTGAAACATCAGTACCTACATTATTACAGTCCCTTATTACTGATTTCAAAATTAAAATCTTTTTTTTAATATTGCCATGTAAAAATTGTAAGATGTAGATCGTTTTTTCTTCTTTGTCAGAAATCTGAAGATGTTTTAATCGGGCGAAACGCGTCATTTCAATAAAAGTTTTTGCAACCAAGACAGTCTTTTATTCAAGAGTTCTTCTGGTTCTGTTCAGTACCCTCTTGTGTAGTGAGACATCGAACTATTGTCATCTCGCAGCTTTTCTCGTCGCGCTTGATTAATAGTGAATATTCACCTGTTCTGCCGAGGTGTTGTTTCCATTTTATCCACAAAATTTTGAAGACCGGCCATCTAGTTCGTGCGCTGCAAATTTTACTATTGTATGGACTCCCTGCCTGGACTCCAACCATACTGTCGGCTGTTGTTGAGCCCCCGAAGCTATTTAGCCAAATTCGATTCCCGACATCCAATATGCCGTTTGACGATCTTTTGTTTTGCATAACCAGCGCTGGCGCTCCATGACACACATATTACCTCTGCCCTCGCAATTATCAAGAGGTGGCCAGCGATATTTTAGTGAATTCATAAATTGATGTGGCATACCTTAGGTTGGGCAGACTACCAGTGCCGCGGCGGAGCATTGAGGCGCATTGAGGCGCCGATTTTGTGTCGTCAAACCATTTGACAAGTCGTTTATGAAAGACAGGTTTACTGTAGTTGGGATATTCAGGAGTTATTGTAAAGGTAACATAGATACTTTATTGCTATTCACGTCTTCTGGCTGTGAAGATGGGAGATAATTTTTATGCGGAAGTATTGTTCATAGATTTGCTAGAAAATCTAGGGCCTGAACATGTACTTTCTGAGCGCAATGATCATTTTTACACAATGAATGATATAAAAGTCATTTAAAGTTAAGGCTGTCGAAGAAAGTAGCATTATAACATCTGGAATAAAATGAAAATAAGACTAGAGTATCCAACAAACAAACAGCCCAATAAAAAAGCTGCTTTTAACTCTGCGATTCTATGGTACTGGAGCTCTTCAAATTGTAATAACAGACTTAAATGGGGTTTCGAAATCAACCATCCGCCGATATATTAAGGTTTCAGAAGCAATTGCAGCCGGCCGCGGTGGCCGAGGGGACTGAGGCGCTCCAGTCACGGTCTGCACGGCCACTACGGTCGGGGGTTCGAATCCCCCCTCGGGCATGGATATTTGTGGCGTCCGTAGTCTTAGCTAGTTCATAAGTAGTTTGTAAGCTTAGGGACTGATGATCACGTAGTTAAGTCCCATAAGTTCTACCAACATTTGAACATTTGAAGCTATTGCACCGCTGAGATCCCTAGGCCTATATGTGAAATTTCCACAAGGAATTATGTTTTTCATTTTCGAAAGAAGGCCCACAAACAAACTTTTCTTATCACCAGAAAATTTAGAACCTCTCTTCTTTCTTCATCGGTACGTTCCATTTTGTTAGCGTAATTATTGCCCGGTTTCACCAAACTTACGAATCACAACAACTTTGGCTGTACTGAAAAACAGTTATTAACATAGCGATATTCACTTGTTCAATCGAAAATTAGAGAACAACAATGAAAACAAACGATAAAACTCGATAGTATCGATTTAATACACTATTCTAGACGCTGTTTCGATTGGAGTGCTTGTTTTAAATAAACGCCTCGTCAGTTCTTTGAGACTGGCGACGATGAAACGTTTTAGCTTTTGACGTTACGTCAACAACAAACGAGGCGTTGAATTTGACGTTTGTCTAACATATTTTGACGAAGTTTGGTGAAACCGGACATTAGAGTAGTCGGTTCAGGTGTGCAAAGTCCGCGTGCCTGGTTGGTGCAAGGGTTAGCACAACGTCTTGAGTATTGCTCAAGTGTTTGGGACCCGCAGCAGATCAGTTTAAAGGAAGACATGGAAGCAGTTCAGAGGCGAGCAGCTAGATTCGTTACTGATAGGTTCGACCAATACGCGAGTGTCACGAAATGCTCCGGGAACTCAAATGGGGATCGCTGGAGGAAAGACGACGTTCTTTTCGAGAAATTCTGTTGAGGAAATTTAGAGTGCAGGAATTTGAAGCTGAGTGTAGAACGATCTTCCTGCCGCCTACTTACATTTCGCACAATGATCATAAAGACAAGAGAAATTTAAGTTCGTACGGAGGCACATAGGCATTCTTTTTTTTCTCGTTCTATTTGGGAGTGGAATAGGAAAGGAAATGCCTAGTAGTGTACAATGTACTCTCCGCCACGCACCTTACGGTGGATTGCGGAGTATTTATGCAGATGTAGAACTCTTTAACTCCTGAAGAACGCGGCTGGGACGGTCTTTGAAATGTTGTGCAGAAATGGGAACAACAACGCTGCAGAACACACGAAAGCTAACTAACTATTATCGAAGAAATACTTTGTGTATTACACAAAGTAGTCTATTGCTCGGAAAAAAGTCTGTAAATCTATCGGACCAAACTGCGTGGTCATCAGTCCGTAGCTTACAAACTACTTAAACTTAGGTAAACTAACCTAAGGACAAACACACACACCCATGCCACAGGGAGGACTCGAACCTCTACGGCGAGCAACCGCGCGCTCCGCAGCGAGGCGCCTTAGACCGCTCGGCTACTCCACCGCGGCAGTCAATTGCTCAAAGTACTTTTCTCGTAGATGATTATCTCCCTAGGCGCCAATGCAAACTTTGAGTTTGATCAGCACCAAACGTTCCTGGAAGTTCCGGTAAGAATACCGCAATGTAGCTTCTGGGACAGTGTTGTCTGCTGAACCAGCAAATGAATTCTCAGCACCGCAGGACATCCTATTGTTCCCGCAATCAATACGTAAACACGATTTCATAATTACGATTAGCTATCAATAAAATCTCCTTTATCGTTATCTCACGTTCACAATACACGCTGGAAGTTCCAAGAATGTGGTTGAAGACACCTACCTTTTTAATTTTACTCGTAAAAAAGCGATAACTGTAACGACGTGTAAACTTTGCATAAGACATAGCAAGAAGAGCAGTGTATGTAGCTACATTAATGCACTGTCAATACGACTGTTTACAAATAACTGACTACACACTTCGTGGAAATGCAATGCGTTATTACAGATTTTGTTTCATTTTGGGATTCCATAGACTCATTGTGGATATTTTATTGCGTTCTCCGGTACGGTACAGTTTAATAACAATGAAACTGAATTCAAAAAATGTTCAAATGTTTGTTAAGCTTATGGGACTTAACTACGGGGTCATCAGTCCCTAAACTTACAAACTACTTATGAACTACCTACAACTAAGGACGGCACAAATATCCATGCCCGAGGGGGATTCGAACCCCCGACCGTAGTGGCCGTGCAGGCCGTGACTGGAGCGCCTCAGTCACCTCGGCCACCGCGGCCGGCGATACTGAATTATTACTACCGAAACAACAGTGAAATCGTCTAATCTCTCTTCGACACATAACTTTCAAGCCTTCCTCAATAAATACCACAGCCAACGGATTTAAACGGTTCATAAAGACGAACTCACAAAATACAAAGGGACTGATAACCGTCGCTGTTTAGTCCCTTCAAAAACCCAACAACAACACAAAATACATATTTGGCGCACGAGTGTGTGTTGCCATCCCTCGCTGGCGCATTTGCTTGTGGTATTGAAATGCTTAGCATATTTACGCCATTGTTCTTTATAGCGCACAGTGTACAGTGAAAAAAAAAACTGTTTTATGATTCTGCAGTTCCGGTTATCTCTTTTCTCTAACGGACTTCTCGTAACGGTTTGCCTGACCTGTTACTCCTTTCAAGGCTACCTACAGGATTTACGCTGCCATTTTCGCAATATTGTTTGTCTGCGCTGTCATATCACGAGTGCATTCCTCCACGATGTGTTTCTATTATAGGCTGATTTTGTCACGACTGACAGAAGCATTTTTGTTGCATCACATTAATCTCCCATGATCAAACTGTCAAGCTTGATGTAAAATACGTAATCTTTTTCATTTCTGAATTTCAAGTGAGATCTTGACATGATTTCACAACTGTCCACGATAAAACAACACGTCTTTTCAGTTTTTCAGTGTACATATTTAAATACAAAATATCGTCTGAACATCAAGAGTGTTTAGAATGATATGTCCACTCTGCAGCGGAGTTGTGCCAGCTATGAAACGTCCAGGAAGATTAAAACTACGTGCCGGATCGGGATGATTTGAGCCCGGGATCTTTGCCTTTCGCGTGCAACCGCTCTATCGACTGAGCTACCCTCGCACGACTACCGGCCCGTCCTCAAAGCTCTAGTTTCGCCATTACCTTCCAAACTTCATAGGAAGTTCTCATGCGAACATTGCGGGTTCGAATCCTGATCTCACATTTGTAGTCTGCCAGGAAGTTACATTTGAGCGCACACCGCACTGCAGAATGAAAACATCATTCTGGAAGCAAATGTTACAAAATGTTCAAATGTTTGTAAAGCATATGGGCCTTAACTGCGGAGTCATTACTCCCTAAACGTACAAACTATTTATGAACTAGCTTATACTAAAGACGGCACAAACATCCATGCCCGAGGGGAGATTCGAACCCCCGACGGAGAACGGCCTCGCGCATCGTAGCATAGCGCCTCAATGCGCTCGGCCGCTACGCCGCGGCTAAAAGATACTATTCGCACTCATATGGCATCGTATTCAGAAGTGTAGCTTACCGGCCGCTTGGAGCGCTGCTGTCACAGTGTATAACAAATATCAGCGATAGTGTCGTGACTGTATATGTTAGGCTGTAGTATTATCAAAACAGAAGTCGGGCGCGATGGTCTCGCGGTAAAACGCTCGACTGGAACTCGAAGGATCGTGGGTTCGAAATCCGGTCGGATCTCTGATTTTTTTCCAGTACGTGTTGTAGCGCAGCCTTCACCTCTCAATGACTTGAGGAGTCGCCACAAAAGCCACATTAAACTATAGGTCTTTTTTTCCCAGTTGGATAATTGGTGTAGTTCAAATGTTTGTAAATCTGTCGGACCAAACTGCGTCGTCATCAGTCCGTAGCTTACAAACTACTTAAAACTAGGTAAACTAACCTAAGGACAAACACACACACCCATGCCCCTTGGAGGACTCGAACCTCCATGGCGAGCAACCGCGCGCTCCGCAACGAGACGGTTTAGACCGCTCGGCTACTCCACCGCGGCAATTGGTGTAGTCTACGGACACTTAAGTCGCTGATGTGGCGTCCAATTGAAAGTCTTGCACCAGGCCTATGAGTTACACGAAATTTTTATTAGTATCAAAACATAAGATTTCAAGACATAGATACCAAGGTTAAAGATTCATTAAAACACTTTACTTTCAGGCGGCTGCTTATGTTGAGCTATCGGACGGCTGGCATTCGCGTAGTTTAGCGCGTTACGTGTTTCCACATTCGATCCAGGAAGTAAATACTCATGTTTTTGTAAATTATTGATAAAGTCGACGGTTCTGGTCGTGTCCTTTTCAAAGGAACCATCTCGTGGCCTATTTAAGGGAATCTCAGAAAATTCTGAAGTTAGGCAGCTGGATTTGAATTCTGGTCCTCCCAATGAGAATCTAGCGGCCCGCACTATCCCAACCGACACGCTACGTGCTCTTACAAACATTCAAACGTTTGTATTGAACCAAACTGCTATGGTCATCAGCCCCTAGACTTACAAACTACTTAAACTAACTTCCGCCAAGGACAACACGCACACCCTTGCCAGAGGAGGGACTCGAACCTCCAGTGGGAGCGACCGTCCAGTAAGTATAAGAAAGTAAAAATAAAGGGAGATGGCGTTATATATGCCGAGCACATGCGACAGTTGAAGCATGTTCGCCAACTTGGTGAGTTGTGGAATGCTATTTCTCCGTTAAAACTCTGCGTTCTGTCGACCCTCTTACTGTTAAAGCGTTTGATAGTGCAAAGTATGTATTTACAAACAATATACTTTCTTGAATAAATAGTTATAAATACTCTTCATAATGTATTTCAAAACTAAATTTTTAACGGATAATTTCCACTCTTCTAACACGTTTTACATCACGACACAACCGCCAGACGTTTTATTCTGGTTCTAAGTGACCTAAAACATCAGCCCTACAATACTAATACTTCTCCAAGACTCAGCAGTATGGCGGAGGCAGGCTTCACTCTTTCAGCGCAAGGGCGTCTCCCTATATTCTAACCTCCTTGAGTGACTAGCGTGATGCCTTAGACCGCGCGGCGTGCTCTTACATTTCTTGTCACTGTTGCGTCACACACCTGAACTAAATGTCTCAGCTACACAGAAAGCAGGCCACTCGATTGCTTTCAAAACAGACTGTTACGAAACGGGCAATACTTTCCCAGAATTTTCGCACTGGACAGATTTCGCGATAGTCTAACTTCCGATAAGTGACGTGCCTCAAATCGCCAGACATCGGCTGACAGCGAATCACTCGCGTCTAAGCCTGTGGTTATCCAGCTTAAGAATAAGACTGCGAAATGTGACTTTAAAGCTGCCTGGTATGTCTGTTTGATAACTTGAGACTGTAAACTACATCACAAGTAGTCATGTCTGAGGTTGTCATTAAAGATGGGATATGCATTTCGGCGTAGTTTTATTAAACTGCAAACGTCAATTAGTAGCTGTTCTTTCATTATTGCACTTTTAAGCTCTTATAAAAATATGAGTACTTATTATATTGGTGTGGTGTCTTCTTTTCGGACATACCACACTTGCTTCACAGCCATATTAAATTTGCAAATTATTGATTGGAAAATGGCGGTAAAGAATCACATATATATGCGGAGAGAGGGTAGATCGGACAATTATCACGTATATATTCTAACTTGTAAAGCATTTTTTTTCACCACACCCTTTTACAGCTAGAGCTCTCAAAGTTAGTAGCACCATATCAGACGAGAAAACACATTTAAGTAGGAAGTCGTTAAGCAATGTGTACACAAAATGCAGGGGGTCTAAACAGGGCAGAAAGTTCGCAAGGGTCTACGAGACAAAGTTTGGGAACCCCTGTCTTACATCTTTAGCCTCTTTAAACCCGTATTCATCAGCAGTAGAATACATTCAAATGTGTCAGCTCCATCAAGTCATTTTTATATTGAGAATTACCAACGTTCTTCTGACGTAACTTACAGGCAGTTCTGATTCCTTTCATTACTATCCGGATTCACAATGTAGTTTACTTTGTATTTTCAGGAATCCCAAGATTATACATAAAATTTGATTTTCATTTTCCATGTTTGTCTATATGATCACAAATTTTCTTCAACAAATCTTCTTCGGATAGATGTCTCAAGTAGTCGGTGGTTTCTCTCTTTCTTTCTTCCTAGAGGCTCCCATTCCTTTCACATCCTTCTAGTATGTCCATGCCGTAAGACTTATATTTCATCTCTAAAAACTGTAATTGGATTTGTAATGTACATTTTCTTCCTGATGAGTTCATTTATGATTCTTTATCGCCTAGATTTTCATTCGTATTGCCTCGAAAAGTCCATCTCAGTTACCATCAGTCATTTTACTACTTGTGATTGAACTGCCCACACTTCCGGTCCATATGTCATAATGCTTCTAATAATGGTTTTGAAGAATTTTCTTTTTGTTTCTTTTCTTTTCGAAATACCGGCAAGTACCCGTCACGATCCAGCTGACAGCGATTGTTCAATAGCGGACTCCTCTCGGCGTGCCCTTGGTCACGTCTGTCTTTTCTTATCTCTTGTAAGCCGACAGGTACATCCATTTGCGTGACATGTTGCACCCACGTCCATTCCATTCACATTACGTCACCCACTAAACCAGGTGCTTAATATATTTATGTACTGTTTATTTGCCTGTTCGCCCTGCTAACTCAAATTACTCATCTTTCTACTGCTCGCCAAGGAATCTTCAACTGCCCTAAATACGAAACATTTCTTTATTCCTTTAGGATACTACTTTTTTCCTTGTGATTTCGTCCCGCGCCTACGCTGGATCGGCATAGTTACTTTGCAAATGGCATGGTGAAGTTAAGGTGTGGCTACACATCCTTCATATCGGAACCCGTCCCCATTTCTTTCTCTCTCCTTTTTAAATTTTTTACACTATCCTGACTATGTCCTTGCTAGAGCCTCTAATCCCCTGGGCAGTGCGCTGATACACTGGGTTATTCGGGCGAGTTTCTTATGAATCTGCACCACAGAAGTTATTTCGTATCACACGCCCTTCTTATCTTACACTATTGATCATTGGCTAAAGTTGTTTTCATCCAAAGAACACTGTAAAATTACCGCTTGTCTGTTTTTTGAATGTCATGTAATTTCGACATAACAAATTGTTTTTCATGTTATAGAACTTTTGACTAACAAGGTCTCTACATAAACAGCAAGCTCAGATTCTTTTCTTTTAATTAAGTACAATGTGTTCCAAAGTTACGGCCTACGACATACATTGAAAATGACGACCAAGAGCGACTACACAAGTCTGAAACCACTTAAAAACACTTTCTGCGGGCCTAATAATACGCTTTGCAGGTACAAAATTACTTAGACTCAAAGGAATGGTTGGTACACTAAAATTTTGCTATTTCCCAATTTTTTTTTGTAAATCTATCGGACTCAACTGCTGGGTTAGTAATCTGTAGCTTACAAATTACTTAAACTAAGGTAAACTAATGTAACGACAACACAAATACCCATGCCCGACGGGGGACTCGAAGCCCCGACGGTGCAGAGCCGCGCGCACCGCACCATGGCGCCCCGATGCGCAAGGCGAATGCTATTTCCCAGACCTCATCTTTATAGAAGGGAACATTAAAAAATCAGTGGTATTCCTCGCAATAAAAGATATAAAGCTTATTTAGTAATGGATTCGCTTCTCATTAACCACGTATTTCATTTTATTGCGTCACCCACTAAGTCAGATGCTTTATATATTTATGTACCATTTATTTGCCAGTTCGCCCTAGTATTTCTACTGATTTCCGAGGAATCTTTAACTGCCCTAAATATGAAAGAATTTCATTGTTTGCCTAACTGCTTTATAAGCGATTACAAACTCGGTAACTTTTCTCTTCCGCCAATTTGCTCAGTGCATTTGCTGGGTTCTGCTGCAAGGAGTCAGAAATATGCGACACCTTTCTGTTCCTTTACTTTGGCTGGAACTACATTGGGGAACAGCTGTTAACGGAATTTTTCAGCAATGTCTCCAGGTCTGAATATGTACTCATCGCCATGTAAAAATATACAAGCAAATACATTCTTAAGTTGAAAGCACCATAATTTAAAAACAAACTGATCATCTCAGCAATACACATTGCATTATAAAGCTTTCATCAATTGAACTAAACAGTTGAATGTTACGTTGCAGCGGAACGAAATAAAAAACAATCGCGAATCGATGAAGAACTAGTTATGCCAACTTGTATTCTGACAACTGTCAGTTATTTCTATACAAGAATGTGGGAAATGAAGTTTTTAGGTAGTTAGTTTCCGTTCACGTCCTTTAAAAGGTTAATGTGGGCGTTGTGCTGTGTCGGAGTAACGTATCCGGTGCTTACCCGCTGCGTTATCTTGTTCGCATTTAAGAACACAGATGATAAGATTGCACAAAAGTGACGGCGATTCTTAGCCTGAGATATAAACTCTTTAATGTTGACATCGTCAGCTAACCTAATAAACAGTACTGTCATAACGACTTAAGTGTTATCTGTTTGTTTACAAAACGGTTACAGGAAATCTTTTTATAGCGCAAAACGGATCTCCTCAACCTGATATAAACCAAACACACGGAAGAGCGAACATAATGTGTTATTTGAGTTTTAATAATGGATACGTGATGAACAAGAGCTGCAAATAATAAAGGTATTCTAATGTAACATTAAGTCTTAATTTGTGAACAAATTAGCTTCTATTTCTTGAGAGTTTTACTTCTAATTACTCGATCTCCTCTATTCAATGTCAGGTACGGTTTGCAGACTCCTTTCGTCTGTCTTTCGGAGCTTGAGATTAAGGATTGTTATAGTAAAGGCCGATAGACATACTGTTCTATTTTTTTCTGAACCTGTTCCTCCATTTCATTTTTCATCGCAGAAGAAAATAAAATAGAATTTGTGAATTAATTTGCTGCATTCTTTTTCTTGGGGTTCTTGCGTAACAGGACACAGTTTTCCTGAGTAGCAGACATTTTGTTTTTCCTCCAGGCGTTTCACTGTATAATACGGATATTCAAGTGAACAGCTGTTCTATTGATTATGTGATTGTCAATAACGTCGAACATTGTTTTACCTCTAAGCGGTTTTAGAGCTTGGAGCTTTGGAAAAAAGTGCGCCGCTGAAAACGGAGGTTGCTTAAACTGTTATAGCCGACCCCAGCTGTAGTGGAAATATTATATAGCTCAGAGTTATTAAAAGTCTAAACTTCACCTACATTCTTGGGGTTCATTTAATAAATAAACGAAGAGCGATTTTCTGGTGACATTAAACAAAATAAATGACTGAGTCATTCTGCGCGTAATTTACCAATTTCGCTTCTGTACTCGTATTGTTTCGATCTAAGTTAGATTATCAGAAATAAACAAGACGAAACGTAAAAATTTGGAACGAAAATGGAAGATTACAAGAACCCGCAAAGTAAATATTTTTTGCGAAAAAAACAAAGAGGAATGTGGCGAAATTACAGCTCCACCAAAAGTATTCCCGTGTTTCTTGACCTTGTAATGTGAACAATTGAAGGAGGATGGATAACTGTATGAATATAATACAATTTTTTAACTTTAGATCTGCCAAATCCAGTCTTTCGTTTTCTTGCGTTTATATTCACGGAATGTATGACATTAACTGCGAAAGGGCGAAGTTGAAAATGTTTATACAGCCGAGATTAGAAATTCAAATGTTTGTATAGCTTTATGGGACTTAACTACGGGGTCATCAGACCCTAAACTTACAAACTACTTATGAACTACTTACGAACTAGGGCAGCACAAATATCCATGCCCGAGGGGGGATTCTTACCCCCGACCGTAGTGGCCGTGCAGACCGTGACTGAGGCGCCTCAGTTCCCTCGGCCACCGCGGCCGGCCGGGATTAGAACCCGTATGTCCTGCTTTCTAGGCAGTTGGGCTGACCCCTACACAATTGTTACTTTTTTAATTTTTTCCCATTCGGTTTGATCGGTCCTTTGCGGACATTGGTTCGTATTGTCGTATGTTGATTATTTCGTCGTTGGCTCAGTTTTTTTGTTACAGAGGACGTCGAACCCTGTGACCAAACATGCTGAGCTACCACGCTGGTGGCATCTTTGGGGACACAGTGATCACCGCACCTACAAGAATTCTTCAAGAACGCCTCACGTCAGATACAAATTCTCAACTTTACCCTGTCCACTATTATTCAAACTAGTAGTTTTGTAAACTGAATCCTTAGGAGTATGGGCCTAGAAGTACCTCAGCACTTAAGAAAGAATCATTGCCGCCGGCCGCGGTGGCCGAGACTGAGGCGCTCCAGTCACGGTCTGCACGGCCACTACGGTCGGGGGTTCGAATCCCCCTCGGGCATGGATATTTGTGCCGTCCTAGTTCGTACGTAGTTCATAAGTAGTTTTTAAGTTTAGGGACTGATGACCCCGTAGTTAAGTCCCATAGACTATACAAACATTTTTTGAAGGATCATTGCCTGTCATTAGCATATTTGTATAACTTTGTTGTGTTTCCTGTTTTCTCCTTGAAAAATTGAAATAAGAATCAGTATAGGCTTTGCACTAGATTCTCTATCGATCCGCTAGCTCTTTACTCATGAGATGTGGATTGGCGAGTTCTTGTCAAAGAGGACAAAAATGTTTGTAGATCTATGGGACTTAACCACTCTGGTCATCAGTCCCTAGGCTTACAAACTACTTAAAGTAACCTAAGGACACACACACACAGCCATGCCCGAGGAGCACTCGAATCTCCGACGGCTGGCAAACCCACGCTCCGCAGCGAGACGCCTTAGAACGTTCGTCCACTCCATCAAGGCACAAAAAGGACACAGTTCGTAATAATTAATGGATAGGCTTTGACTAAAATAGTAGTATAATAGGTCCTCTGCTGTTTCTAAACTGTTAAGTAAAAAACACGAGCTCTTAGGTTATTTTCGCATGATGCTATGAATCGTCGTCTAATAAAATCATCATAATATCAAAACTTAACAGCAGAACGATTTACATGACGTATCTGTATGGTGATCTCTTTTGGATTATTGCTGGCTAGCGTGGGAGCCTTATCAGGCGGGACTGACGGAGGACATCGAGAGAGTTCAAAGAAGAACAGCTTATTTTGTATTATCGCTTTACATCTAAAAGAGTGTCATGAAAATCATAGACGAGTTCGGTTGGAAATCATTGAAAGAATTACGTCCTTTGTTGCTGCGAGATCAAAATCAAAAAATGTTCAATGTTTGTATAGCTTATGGGACTTAACTACGGGGTCATCAGTCCCTAAACTTACAAACTACTTATGAACTAGCTAACACTAAGGACGGCACAAATATCCATGCCCGAGGGGGGATTCGAACCCCCGACCGTAGTGGCCGTGCAGATTGTGTCTGGAGTGCCTCAGTCCCCTCGGCCACCGCGGCAGGCGCTGCGAGATCGATGACTATCTCGTCCGAATGCAAAAATATATTGTTAGCTCCCACCTGCACAAAGAGAAGTGATCACCATAATAAAGTAAGGGAAATCAAAGCTCAGATGGAGGGATTGCTTCCCGCGCACTATTACACAATGTAATGGTAGATAAATAGTCCAAAAGTAGCAGGATGAACCGTTTGTCAGGCACTCGAGGAGAAGGCGGTTCAAATCCACCACCGGCCAACCAGATTTAGGTTTTCTGTAATTTCCCTAAACCAGTCCAGGCAAATGCCGATGTGGTTTCTTTGAAAGGGCACAATCTTTCCCATCCTTACCCAAACAGAGTTTAAGTTCTGTCGGTAATGACCACGCTGTCGATGGGGCGTCAACCACTAACCTTCCTTCCTTTCTCCTCTGCCAGGCGCTTAGATGCGATATGCAGAGAATCCCGTGTAGATGCAGATCCATCGGGTTTTAAGCTGAAATCTGTTACCACGACGCAGCCGTGTCAACGGCCGAATGTTTGCGTGTGAGTGAGCACGTGTTGGCTGTGGATAGCAGAAGCCGCCGGCCATTGGGACGTTGACACGACACGAGAGCGACGCCATGCTGAGCACGCGTGGTAAGCGCCCACGCCGCACAATTCCTCCGACAGGCGCAGGCGCGCACCTCAGCACAGTCCCAGGCAACGGGCGTTCTCTAACCGCTGCTCAAGGGCGGCTGCACCAGCCGCCGACCCGCGCATTACTCCTCACAGGTTAACACTAGAACGGCGGAAGGGGTCAAAATGACCCCTGCCATACTTTTTTCCTTCATTGTCATTTCAGTTTATCTACTTCCCTAATGAAATCATATGACTTTTCGTAATTTTTCTCCTCTTCATGATGATGTATTAGAATTTAAAAAGTATTTATATTTTCTTTGACATTTATATCGATATACCTAGAACGGCGAATGGGGTGAATTTGACCCCAATGTAATTTCCTTCTGAATATATGTAAGTACTTCAACAATGTAGCGGCAACAGTCAGCAGTATTGCAGAGTAGTTGCCTGTCATTGTTGCAACTTGGCACGTGTTCGTCTGCCACAGTTTACATCGTGTCATTCTCGTGATAGATTTTGTCCTCGAAACACGCTTTTGAACATATATCGTCAGCGTGGACTTTCTGATGAAGTCTTACAGCTCTTAGAGAATTCCGAAGTTGATGAAGATGATGATTATGTACATGAGACTAGTGAAGATGAAGACATAGTGAATGAGGAGCTATTAGTGGAAAAGAATTCACGTGTTGATCTACATCAGTCATCACATCTTTCATCACAGCAGGCACAGTTGGCAGCGTCTACAAAGATGGTTGCTAGGGATGCAATCGTGTGGGAGACGACCAATTTTTCATCTTCTGGAAAGAGGTCGGCTGTGAACGTTCTGAAGGAGAAAGGAGGACTCACTGATTATGCTTGTCAACGAATAGACGACTCTGTCACCAGTGCCTTCCGTCTTATTTTTGACGAAGCAATGCTACGTCTCATGAAGAATAGGAAAATTGTTAGCAGTAGCAGCAATAAAGTTGTCGGATATTTTGCTGTAGAAATAAATAATTATTGATTATTATTAATTATGGTGTTTAATAATTATTGTCCCTGCTAGAAAAAAGGTGTGAATTAACAAAAAAAAAAAAAAACAAAAAAAAAAAAAACAAAAAAAAAACACTTATTTCAGTCTAATATGAAAATATTTTATGTGGAGGTCAAAATGACCCCTTTCCGCCGTTTTACGAATGTCAGAAACTCCGCTGTTCTAGTGTTAAAAGTCCCTACAAACGTTCCGATTTGTCGGGACCAATTCGGCGGTCCGAGAAATTGAACGTGTGCAGGCGCTTCCGGGCCAGCTTTTCTTGTCGGACGGTTGTCGGGCTGAGTCTCATATGCGACCCCCCCCCCCCCAACCTGCCAACCATTCCACCCGACAATTTGTACGTGTATAGTGATACCCGATCAACTTCCTGCTTGCCATCGTCTGCACAGCGAACACGCGAAAACAAAAACAGTTCGACAACCAGACCCCAGAACAGGAAGGTGCTGCAATCACTTCGTGCAGCTGGTCGGAACGTGTATAGGCTGCTGCGAATTTGGTTGGTTGGTTGGTCGAACGATAAATCGGAACGTATATAGGGGCCTTTAGCAGACACTACAATGCGGCCGCGCACGGTCCAGACGAAGACCGAGGTCCCGTGTGAAAGCGAAATGACTTGCAAGCCAGCGAAATGACTTGCAAGAGAGGTGCACCAGCGCCACACCATCCCCTTGGCGACTACATTTACATATTTACTCTGCGAACCGCATTTATCGTGCGGGAATGGCCATGTGGTCTGAGGCGCCATGTTGTACCGATCCCACCGGACGTTCGAGTCCACTCTCTGGCATGGGTGCGCGCTTATGTGTTGTCCTTAGCATAACTTACAAGGAGACGCCACGACCATAGAGTCGGGGATTTGTTCGAAATTTTGTGTGGTGAAAGAGGAACCCTAACACCTCCCGTTGTTAAAATATTAGGACGCACTACTCGGAAAATCCCGAGAAAAATCGATCCGAAGTTTCTTAGGTGCCTTATGAGTATAAAATGTTAGTCCATTGCCGAGCCGCCGTCTGGCCTAGATGGTTAGGGCTCGGTCTCTTACGCCAGAGGTCTCGAGTTCGATTCCTCCTCCGGCACTTTCATTTTCTTTTGTTATGCCACCAATTATTCAGAAAGTTTCCCAAACCTACATTATCTTTAAGAAATTAGTTAAATTATTGAATAAAAACAATTTTTTTGTCCAACAACACAATTCATGGCGGTGGGTTTTCCATTTTTCATTGTAACGTATATGAAGAGAAACATTGGTTTTTTAATCAGAATAACAAAGTCTATTGAGAAACATTCGATTTTTACACATATAATAATTATGAAGAAGTACCGCAGTCGTAATTATCGTAAAAACAAACAAAGCAATAATTTTCCGGCATCTTGCGCAACATATAAAAGAGGATTTTTTGCAGTCACAGGACGTTTGCAACAAATCTGTACAAAAACATGCCCCATTAACATTTACGAAAATGTTTCCAGTTTCTGATAATTTTGAGGCAAACCAGGCATATATTGAATCATGTCTCGGAATATTGGTGACGATAATTGATGGTGAATTATGTGCAGATGACCGTTATAATCCCAAGGGGACCCTTACAAAGCCCCTTTAAAACTTGAAACCCCATAAAACGAAATAGAACAACGAGCACGAATATTATTCAGTGATTGAAAAACTTTACGCCCTTGAGCTAAAATAATGTTATAAAAATATCGTAGGTTTGAGAAACTTTTTGAATAATCGGTGGAATAACAAAAGAAAGTGAAACAGAAGAAAAAGAAGTGCCGGAGGATGAATCGAAGCCGAGACCTCTGGCGTAAGAGTCCGAGCCCTAACCATCTAGGCCACACGGCGGCTGGGCAGTGGGCTAACATCTTATACTTATAAGGCACCTAAGAAACTTTGGATCGATTTTTCTCGGGATTTTCCGAGCAGTGCGTTCTAATATTTTAACCACGTGAGGTGTTAGGGGTTCTCTTTCACCACACAAAATTTCGGACAAACTCCCGACTCCACGGTTGTTCCGTCTCCTTGTTAGACTAAGTAGTTTGTAAGTCTACGGACCGATGATCTTACTAGTTTGGTCCCTCAGGATTACAAACAATTGAACATATTAACAAACCAGATTTAAGTGCGTGGCAGAAGCTTCATCGAACGGCCTTCACATTATTTATCTACCGTTCCATTCTCTAACAGGGCGGCGGAAAGAGGAACGCCTAAATCTTTTACTTTTTCGGACTGATTTCCCTTATTTTACTCCGACGATCATCTTTCCTTATGTAGCTCTATGCTATTAAAATATGTTCGGATTCGGGGGAGAAAGTTGCTGAAAGAAATTTAGTAAACAGATCTCACCGTAACGAATAATGTCGTGTTTTCAATGATTTCCACCCCCAAGTCGTGTATCATTTCCATGAACCCCAGTCTAACATAACGCAGTTGTTTGTATAGCTTATGGGACTTAACTACGGGGTCATCAGACCCTAAACTGACAAACTACTTACGAACTAACTTATACTAAGGACGGCACAAATATCCATGCCCGAGGGGGGATTCGAACCCCCGACCGTAGTGGCCGTGCAGAACGTGACTGGCGCGCCGCAGTCCCCTCGGCCACCGCGGCCGGCCATGTTGAGTTTCTCGAAGCAGTACACGGCACTTTCGACCCCCATTTATCTCAGTTGTGGATAAAGCTAGAAGCCTGAATTTTCGGTTGTCAAGAGTATCTACTATAACTAGCTATATTTTCAAATTATACTATTCTACACCTTATATTTTACGAAATATTAGCAGTCGAAAATCGCTAATTCTCTCACTCCCGACTCACCGATCATCAAAATTCTAAGGTACTTCTAGCAGACGCACAAACGTCAACTTTTGTATTTAGTTAGTGTTTAGCGTGCAATGGAAGAAAAAATTCAAACATCTGTAAAAATTAAAGCCGTTCTAGAAAAAAAATTTCTTGATAGAATAGTATCTGCAAATTTGCCGTTTCGAGCATTGTGTTGCTGGTGGTCTTGTGGTAGAGGGTTAGATATATATGCGGAAGATCGCGTTTTCGTTTCCTGGTGCAGTATTTTTTTTTTTTTTCTTTCTTTCAATCCAATGTAGCCGGCACCCTTCTACTAAGTGAAGAGCCGTCAGAAATGACATCAGGTACCTGATTACAAAATGAAGAATATCTGATAAGATATAGCTTAAATTGCTGCAAATGGAAACAGTATCAATGACACCTACATTCTAGCTTGATTTCAGTTATAAATTAAAGAGCTGTTGCTCATAATGTCGAAAATTCCGTTACATGACGCGGGGCAAAAACTTCAGACCGGGAGCAAAAACGTTAAAGTTTCAAACCTCAACGCGGCAGAGATAGGGTGACGCCAAGGGAGACGCGCAGTCTATGTTATCTATACGAGTCCTTATTTCGACACGCAGAAAAAAAAACACCTTGTTTAACCTATACTTAACCTTCTTAAGGCTACGCTACAGATCACTTTTTTAACTGAAAGTTAGGTTAGGTGTTGGTTAAACAAGTAGTTTCTTTTTTTAGGATGTGAGGGCGCGTAGCGCCCAAGTCTCCGGTTAAGAATCACGCAGCATCTCAATTGCTGACAGCTAGCGAGTTCTCATTGGCCGGAGACAATTTATGCGTGTCGAAATAAGGATTCGTGTTATCTATGGTCTGTGCCATAGAGTGGAAACTCTCTGGAGTTGAGTATTGCGTTCTATCTTCTCTAGGAGGTGCTGGTTCTGATCATGTCATCAACATTAAGGTAGGATTCTCACGTGATATCATTATATAAATACACGAACTTGAAAACTGAAGTGCCGATTTTCTACGATAATTTTATCATGAGGCCAAGAAACTTATATAATTCGAACGATGGTTTGCTGTAGATGTGCATAATACAATAATCATTGGTGTACATAGCCGCTGAGAGTGGTAAAACGGGATAGATGTTTTCAAAGCTATAGCTCGGATCACATTTTAAAATCTCCAACTCTAATAAAAAGTGAACGTCAAAAATTGAACGGCTACTAACAACCGTCCTATGGATGATCGATATTAGAAAAACATCGATGGTAACATCAATGTTCAATTAAAAGAAATCGATGTACGATGAGCATCGGAAGGAAAACGTCCGGGAATATCAGTGTTTTGGGTGTCGAAAGAAACATTCCTAAACCAGAGAGACATATTACTAATTTGGCACTACCGAATACAGTATTATTGGTCTTCCTGTCACTTTAATCAATGTATCAACAATTATTTGTGTACGGATATACTTACAATCGTAAAATAGGGATAACGGATAAAATTTCGCCACATTTAGAGTTTTGACATAAAGGTTAAATTTTACTTACGGTGGTGGGGTAATGTGCAGATGTTGGCAACGAAATGTTCGCTTTATGAGGGATACGTACCTAAACCTGTCAACTACAGAGCAGAAACAGAATAAATTACTTACTTCGTGGTCAACACGAAAGATTATTCTCCTAATTCTACGTGACTGGAATCCGAAGCGTCTCATTCGTCAGTCGCTGCCAACTTCAGCACACTACGCCACCACTGCCGTAAGTAAAATTCAATCGTGTACTAGACAAACTTGATGATATTTGAGTAATACTAATTCACTAATCGGCAATTTCCGTGTATTATGAAGTTCACAAACGGATACGAAATACAACACTAACTTGGTGATATTTGTATATTGATCCATCAAAGGTGGCAGTACTATACATGGTGAACGGTTTGAACAATAACAATGCAATCGACTTTCCGAACTTTCCAAATACTGTTACATCAAAACAAACGAAACCAAAGAGGCAGGGAATGGATTTTAAGAAGATCCGTGCCTGATGTACAAAACAATTTACAGAAAATGACTACCTACAAAAGAAATGATATCCCACCAAAAACATAAAATGTACAAAAATGCGAGTCTCGCGACGAATTCCTTCCATCATAAAAATTCGTGAGATCTTAGTAGGGTATTTTAGTTAGTGTTCATGGAATCACCTTTTCAACACCTTATCATAATTTTTTATATAATTAGTTATCTACCAACATCTGTAGTGACTATATCAAAATTACACATCTTTATTTCTATAATAAATACAATGACTTGGCAATCGCATGGCAACGTAAACTAATATTTAAAATACTTTACGCCAGTGTGAGGTATTTTTTTTCTACGTAATTACGTTTGGATACATAGTGGATTACAAATTATTTTTATATGTCTATGTGTAATTACCCAATCATTATATGTATTCTGATATTATATTATGGTGAGATTGCAAAGATATTATATGCATTATAGAACTAAAGATATATTATACTAATATAGTCGCTATAAATGTTGGCAGATAACAAATGGTAGATAACAATATATGTGGTTCTATGAGCACTAACTAAAATAACCGACTTCCGTTTCCCATAAGATCTCACGAATTTTTATGATGTAAGGAATTCGTCGCTAGACTTGCATTTTTTTTTTTTTTTTCTTTTTTTTTTTTTTTTTTTTTTTTTTACATTTTATGTTTTGGTGGGATACTTTTTACAGTAGAGAACGTATGTAAGTGCCATAAAACCGGTAATAACAACAAAATAACTCCACATTTGTCTTTCGTATGTTTTCTAAGATCACTGGAAACCGATGAAACGATATGTTACAAGACAGTTTACTGAAGAATTTCATTGTCCTTGAACAACAAAATGACCAGTAAACACCAGAAGAGTTGAACTTTAGCAGAAATACAACGCTTTTCTTTTCAAGAACGATAAGCTTTCTTCACTGCAAATCAAGTCAAACTTGAAGGAATGCATTATCTACATTATTTTATGTACCAAATCAGCCACCACAGTTGTAGCTGAAGGCAAAACTTAACAGACGTGATAATAAAACGTCAAAAACAATGACACTGTTTCCCAACAAAGAAGAAACCAATTCCACATGAGTTGCTATATGTGACAGCAACGGCAACGGATTCGCTATTTAAGTAAAAGTAATTACATTCAAAAGTATATGCATGCACAAGAAAGACTAGTGAAGTGTACTACTGTGCGAATCGTTTGTCTCTATACCAAATTGTTATGCAAAAACAAAAAAAGCCCCAATCTTAGTAAAAACAAACCATAACAGAATATTTACCGTATGTTCATGTCCTCTTACTTTCGCTGGAGAAAGCTGCAAATACACACATATTCTTAAGTATTTCTTCATTAATAAGTTGTTGCTTGTATCACTGTATCAGTGAAATTCGGCTGTTCTTTCATTTATTATTATTCATGTCTCTCGATATTTTGCTAATGTTTGGAACCCAAACATACTATTTCGTTAATAAACGAATACGACTCTTAGGGCTCCTTACTGCCGGTCGCGGTGGCCGAGGGGACTGAGGCGCTCCAGTCACAGTCTGCACGGCCACTACGGTCGGGGGTTCGAATCCCCCCTCGGGCATGGATATTTGTGCCGTCCTAGTTCGTAAGTAGTTCATAAGTAGTTTGTAAGTTCAGCGACTGGTGACCCCGTAGTTAAGTCCCATAGACTATACAAACATTTGAAACATTGAAACATTGGCTCCTTATCCGACGGCCGCGCGGCAGTAACCAAGTGGTCTGGAGCGCCACGTTGCGGTTCGCGAGGCCTCCCGCGTCGGTGGTTCGAATCCTCCCTCGGATATGGATGTGTGTGTTCTCCTTAGGTTATTTTAATTAGTTTAAGTAGTTGGTAAGTCTAGGGACTGGTGACCAACATTGTTTGGCCCCATAGAATTACAAACATTTGAATCTTGCCCACCGTTAGGAGAGCTGGTGTCGTTTTAACTTGACTCATGAATCGTGGGGCGATCTTGGCGGTGTCACGATGCATCCAAGATGATGTTTCAGGATTTCATGACATGATCTAACTGAAACGTTACAGTCTTCTGCAATATCTCGGCCAGTAAATCTTCTATTAACACGCACAATTTCTCTGGCGTCCCTGACATAAATCTCATCGGTAGACGTCGAAGAACGTCCTGATCCAGGGTAATCTTTAATTTAGCCAAAGTGCTAAAATAAATCAAATAGTGAATTTTAACACGGTAAACTTTGCCTAGAAATCGTGATAATTGCGGAACACTCGTAATACTTGGCATGTTTAGTATAGTACCTTCTCTACGTCGTGGGTGTCGGTCGCGTTGAAAACAGGTTATGTGTTAGTTATGAATCCATTACTTCGGAGCTACGTGTATTCGAATGTGGACAAATTAAAGAGTTTTTGCATCGTGCAAATGAGAATGAGATATTCCGTGAGAGCATCACAGCTGGCGGTGAGACGTGGGTCCACGGTTATGATGTTGAAACCAGGGATCAATCTTCACAATGAATCGAAAAAAAAGCTCGTCAGGTCATGTCAAATGTTAAAAAGTTTGCTTTGCCTTTGAAGGAATTCGTGCCACTGGGACAAACTATTAATAGATGGTACTGTCGCTACGTGTTTCGGCGTGTGTGAGGAAATTTGAGAGGGAAACGAGTTCAAAAGTAGTAGAAAGGACGCAGATTTACAACAGTAGACGAGATAAAAGTGCATTCGCCTGCTCCAGCAAAAAGCGTACCAAGACTGTTCCTGGAATTAGAAACGGCCTTGGGAGCGGTGTATCAATTGTGAAGGAAATTATTTAGAAGGAAGCCATGCACAATAAGTACGAAATTCAGACGCAGTAAAATTTTGTGAACAATGTCTCGCAATTTGTTAAACTGTCCTCGTATACACAATCATTGATTTATCGTAGTAATTTTTCCAATCTTTGATCTACTTACTCTGCAGCAACTAAAAACAAAAATCAAAAATAAATATTCGAACTCACCATCTTAAGATACAAGATAACCCGTGGAGTCGGATGACTCGGAAACAGCGTGGAATTCTGAAACAGAAATGTGGAGCTCGTAACTGCTCAGACGAGTTTCACCTTAACTACAATGTAAGTGAAAGATTCCAACAAGTCTAGATAAATAAGAATACGCAAATGAAAATCACGGGAGAGCGATATACAAATGCCGCGAGGGAATAGCCGAGCGCCCTAAGGCGCCTTGCTGCGAAATGCGCTGCCGTTCACTGTCGGAGGTTCGAGCCCTCCCTCGTGCTTGGGTGTGTGTGTCCTGTTCTTAGCATAAGTCAGTTAAAGTAGTTTAAGGACCGATGACCAGTGCATTTATATCCTATAACTCTGGAAAAAAATGCGTTTGGCTATTGACTGCTTTAGATGGACTCATAGCCTTTGATTTCCTTCTCCATTCAAACTAATTTCTGTCACTTCCTTCACAGAATGAGGAGGAGAAGAATGGCTATCAGAGCCATACAACATCCAAATATATGGCTGTCATGAATATTCTGAATTATTGCACTATGATGATTTACGAGGCTTGGAACTTAAGTAATGGCAACACTGCTGTAGAAACACTATGCAATGGAATCTACTATTGTCGCTGATAGCACACGTTGTTGAAATACGTACCGAACCTCGGAGCAAATGGACTCGCCCGTCCCACGTCACTGGCGTGCGCACAGTCGAAGGAAACAGACAGTCACTTGTGAGCGAGCGGTCTAACGTAACGGTGTCTCTGTTTTCAAAACAGGAACAACGGATTTGCATTGAGATTGAATGTGTCAGAGGTCGTACAGCACGACAGTGTCATCAAGATCATCAAGAGGCGTGCGAGGAATAGGCATTGCCGTACAGAACAGTGGCACATTGGGTAAAAGCCTTCAACCGAGGTTCGCAAACTGTGGCAGACATGCATCGAACAGTACACAGTATTAATTCCTTTTGGGAGCATCACCTGCGACCAGCTTTTCGAAAGAAGCGGCAACACTTTTTGCGCAATCCACCCACCATTTTGTACGACAATGCACGGGTGCATACAACACGAGCTGTGGCTGCCTTGTTCGGTCGATGGGACTGGGAAGATTAGATTAGCACTTGTTCAATAGATCATGAATATGACACTTCGTAAAGATGTGGAACGTGTCAGGTTAATGAAAGGTATATTTACAAATTATTACTTTGTACTAAATATTATGTGACTTTTTTTTATTTACTAATTTATATCTAAAAATTCATCTATAGTGTAGAAGGAGTCGCCATGCAGAAATTCTTTTAATTTCTTTTTAAATGCTTGTTGGCTAGCTGTCAGACTTTTGATGCTGTTTGGTAGGTGACCAAAGACTTTTGTGGCAGCATAATTCACCCCTTTCTGTGCCAAAGCTAGATTTAACCTTGAGTAGTGAAGATCATTCTTTCTCCTAGTGTTGTAGATATGTACACTCCTATTGAATTCGGTGGGATTGGTAATAACAAATTTCATAAGTGAATATATATACGGAGCTCTTTAAATAAGAGTCTGCAGGATGATCTTGGATGGGCTCCGGCAATTATTCAGATCACACGCTTTTGTGTAATGAATATTTTTTTTACTCAATGATGAATTACCGCAGATAATGATGCCATACCAAAGCAGAGAATGAAAATAGGCATAGTAAGCTAATTTACTGAGGTGTATATCACCAAAATTTGCAATTAATCTAATAGCATAAGTTGCTGAACTCAAACGTTTCAACAGATCTTCAATGTGTTTTTCCCAGTTCAACCCCTCATCAACGCTTACACCTAAAAATTTTGAATATTCTACCTTTGCTACAGATTTCTATATTTATTAGTGGTGTCATTCCATTTACTGTGTGGAACTATATGTACTGTATTTTATCAAAATTTAGTGACAGTCCATTTGCTGAGAACTGTACCATCCACCATACTCCCCGAACTTGAGACCTTGTGACTTTTGATTCCGAAGATGAAGAAATCACTTCGTGGCAATCGCTTCAGAAGTGTTTCAGAGATTCGACAGGCAGCAGACCGCTCCATTCGCACCATCAGCAGAACAGGCTCTGTTAAGGTATACTACGTCTTCCACATCGCTAGCAACGAGTTCTACACAACGCTCGTGACTACTTTGAAGGACAGTAACAGGTAACGCTTTTGTATCGGTTGTGAATAAATAGTTGCCACTAGTTAAGTTCCAACGCTTGTAACTTCTTCTCCTTCTGAATGTAAGTCAGGATCACTTAAATTTTTTGACAGTTTCGCCATAAAATACATCTTGTAATTAACTGTCTCGAGCAGAATTTTCATTGAAGGAAAGAAAATTAGTGTTTAGCGTCCCGTCGACAAAATGGTCATAGACACGAAGTATAGCTTTGAGTGTTTTTTGTTGAGGATGAGGAAGGAAATTGGCCGTGCCGTTTGAAAGGAACCATCCCGGCATTTGCTTGGAATGCGTCAGGGAAATCACGGAAAATGTAAATATGGCTGGCCGCAGTGGGGTTTGAACCGCCTTACTTACGATTGCGAGTCCAGTGTTTTAACCTCTGTGGCATCTCTCCTGGTGGCATCTTCAAATCAGTCGGCCAAATTTGTCGGCTACAGAACAATTGAGTATAATTTCCTGTTTTCTTGAATGATACTTCCACTCTGCACGGGAGTGTGCGATGATATGAAACTTCCTGGCAGATTAAAATTTTGTGCCGGAACCGGGATTCGAACCTGGGACCATTTTTTAATCCTGCAGGAAGTTTCGTATCTGCGCACACTCGCTGTAGAGTAAACGTTTCATTCTGGAAACATCCTTTAGGCTGTGACTAAGCCATGTCTCCACCACATCCTTTCTTCTATGAGTGCTATTCCTGAAAGGTTCTCAGGAGAATGTGTAGTTTGTAAAATAAGAGACGAGGTACTGGTAAAAGTTGTGAGGACGGACCTCGCGAAAGGCAAAAATCCCAGGTTCGAATCCCATTTCTGAAACACAGTTTTAATCTGCCAGGAAGTTTCCTGTTTTCTCGTTGCTACTTCTGACAAGGAGCAGGATTAATAATTCCACTATCGCAAGGGCATCTTTATAAGTAAGTTCGCAGTACAGTAGAAATTAAAGTGTTAATTAAAGAGAAAGTCTTGTGATCCTCAGATAATGCCCGAAGAATTTAATTGCTGGCGATATAACGAGACGTAGGTCCTAAACAACTGCTGAGATTTTGCTGCTGCCGAGATTCACGCTGATAAAGCCTCCCGCGCGTGCTGCAATGTCAGACGTGCTACTGACCCACAGAGAGTTGGCTGATAATCTTCAGCGTGTCGCAGGACACAAGGCAGCTTCCCACGGTGGCGACTGGTGATTATCTGCCTCCGGTTCGCAAACAATAGACGTGTTAAAAACAAGTAGCGGCACTTCATTTGCAAATGGTCCCCTTGCAACACGCAGCATCATTAAATGCGCGTCTGGAGATCTCGCCTTGAAGTAATGAGCGAGCCTTGCGATTGTCGCGCTAACAATAGCCTCAGTCCTGGAGGGGGAGCCAAATACAGAAGTCTCTACTGCACACTACGGCTGCGAAAAGGCAAACAAATTTTGTTACAGTCGAGATCGCTTTCTAGGGTCACGACACTCTCAAATCTATAGTCGTGTTACTTTCAAAAGCCTTCAGTGCAGTTCCATACCACACTTGTCAAAAAAATTGAGGAATTAATTCAGATATGTGCGTTCTGAAGTAATATCATCGGTAGAATGAACTAAATTGATTCCCCGTCTTTCTGTCGCTTCTACGGAATAAAGTTTATTTTTGTATTGACACAGTTAACTTTTCTTGAACTCTGTGGCCGCTGTTCATAATAAAGAAATCAGAGTGGTCCCCTGTCTATAAAAGCTTGTGAGCCACTGGCCTAGAGTGATTTTAGGGAAAACACGGAAAACCTAAAACAGGATGAAATGGCTTATAAACCGCGGAGAAGAGGGGGAAGGAGGCAGGAGGGTCAGTCGCCCCTCCCCCCACTTTTGGAGGGACAATACACGGTTTCTTCCCCCCCCCCCCCCGCAGTATTTTTTATGTCAGCCATTTTTGCCGTTGACTGAAGTATTAGTACATTCTAGCATCTCCTTTCGTCCTATTTTTCAGTCTCTGAATGGTAATAGGAGACAACATCTGTACTGATAGGGCACTCAAGGTCGCTATTAGATATAAATGAGACGCAAGCGCAACTTGACGAGTCATCCCGTCCATTTTATTTTTTATTTTATTTTTTATTTTTAGAAAACGGAAACTGGAACACCTCGGCTAAATGAAAGTTCCATGACCTCGCCCCCTCTCCCCGAACTAAAGTTCTGGAATCGCAAAGACGAAGTCATTAAATAGGTTTCCTCCGCCCCCCCCCCCCCCCCCGATCTAAAGAAATAGTTGGTACGCTACTGACAGGAGTCGTGTTTGAACGGCCGTCTTTTTTTTTTCTTTTTCTTTTCTTCTAATTGTGGTTTTAGAGCGCCCAACTGCTGAGGCCATTAGCGCCCAACACTGCCCATAGTAAATCGAACCGGGGTTAGAACTTAAATGGCTTTCGCCATATTTGTACGATGTAGAAATAGTAAAACTCTGTCAGCAGAATGCGGATCATCAGCTAAAATATCAGACATTTCAAATGGTAAACATAGACCATGACGGAGACGATTAAAAACGGACATTGCACTAAACGGTGGTACACAGTAAAACGTTCATCACAGTGCCCACATAAGACAGCAGGATCACCACGAAGTAAATACGGGTGGCTATAACGGCAGTGGCCAATACGAAGCCAGGCCAGAACAATCTCCTCTCGACGAGAGGGTCGAGATGACGTTGACCAAAGATCAGCCACAGGTTTAAGACCTGCAATTTGTTCCCTGACAGGGATGACCAATGTAAAAACCAAAGGCAGATGATATGCCGGGAGATGCCAGCGCGAAGATCATCATAGCTAGCAGAAAAGGTAGATAGCCGAGGAAGGAGAACTACCTCCTTGGCAGCCGTATCCGCAGACTCATTCCCCAACACTCCCACGTGGCCAGGGACCCACAGAAACGTCACAGTATTTCCGCTCGCTGAAAGAGAGGTAAGGCAATTGCGGATGCTTTGTACCAGGGGATGAACAGGATATAGCGTGCGAATGCTAAAAAGAGCACTCAGAGAGTCCGAGCAAATAACAGTCTTATTGAGCGAGTTTCGCCGGACGTATTGGGTGGCTTGATATAATGCATTTGATTTGATTTTTTTTTTTTTTTTTCAGGGAAGCCAAAACAGTCTTGGTCCAACCCGCCACGGCCCGCATCGAAACTAAGTTTATTGTGCGGTATCGCTCCCTGTATATCTAGTAAAGCCAAACAATGCCCTTGAACAGTGCAAGGAGTCCCTTTACCAGTTCTTTATTAGACACCATTTCTTCGGGTCTGGTTGTCCCAAATGTTCTGTGCCTTTTACTCTCCAATGCAATGCATTCGAAGACTAGATGTGATGCAGTTTCATCATCGTCATCACAGATCCTACATTTAGGGTCCTCTTCTGTTATTCCCATTGTTTGTAGGTGTTTTTTGAAATTCCCATGGCCTGTCAGTAATCCAATCATGAGTCTAATCTCTCTCCTGTTCAAACCCAGGACTGCAGAGCTTCTTTTAAAACATGGCTTTGGCATCATTACCTTGCCATGTTTTTGTTGATGGACTTTGGTCCAATATTCTACGTGCTGTCTTCTGAGCCAGTTACGTAGCTCCAATTTGATCATTGTCTTGGTGATTGTCAGGACAGGTTCCGGTCCAATAAATGGAGTCTCTGCCTCCATCCTGGCTAATCTGTCGGCATGTTCGTTGCCACTGATCCCCGAGTGGCCAGGGACCCACAATTGGTTTACTCTATTGCTTTCCCCTAGCTCCACCAGAACCCTGTGACATTCTGCAACAATTTTAGACCTTGTTGCAGGAGCTGCCAGTGATCTCAGGGCTGCATGGCTGTCTGAATAGATATATATACTACGATCTTTGTAGCACCTACGCAAATTCTCCTCCACACACGCCCTGATGGCAGTGATTTCGGCCTGGAATACTGAGGCCAGTTTCCCTAGAGAGATGACACCCTCCCGTCTTGGCTGCACCCCCTATACCCCGGCCCCAACACTTTGGTCTGATTTTGACCAGTCAGTGAACCAGACAATACCCCCGTACGGTGTCGAACTATTTTCTCCCACTGCTCCCTGCTTCCAATTGTTATATTGAAAGGCTTGTTGAAGCAGTATGGAGTTATAATATAGTGGGCTGGCATTTCCCCAACCTTTCCTATATTTACCTCACTCACTATTTTAGTGTGCGATTCTGGATATCCCAAAGAGTTCCAGTTGTTGCCAGTTTTGAGTCTGTATGCACCAGCCGCTGCCTCCATCTTGACCCAAAGGTGTAATGGGGGCATATCCAGCATGGTTTCCATCTCAGCAGTTGGTGTGCTGCTAATTCCACGTGTTGTGGCTAAGCAGGCTAATCTCTGCACCTTACCAAGCTCCTTTTCAGCAACCTGCTGTTCTACCTTCTTCCACCACACGACCGCCCCATAGGTGATCCTGGGTCTAATCACCGTGATGTATATCCAGTGCATACCCTTGGGGCTCAGGCCCCAATTTTTGCCACAATCTCTGCTGGTTCTTACTAGAGTACCTTTTGTCTTGAAGCAAAGATATAATGCTTACAGCTCAGCTGTAAAAATGGAACTCCACTCAGGGAGACGATATTTAAACGAGGCTTTGCCAAGTACAAAGGCACACCCAACACCCTGGTCTGTCTTTGAGCCATCAGTGTAGATGAACAAATGGTCATCAAATTTGAACCGGAGTGCGAGAAATTCTCTCCGGTAAACGAAACTAAGTGTGGAGTCCTTTGGAAGAGAATGAAGGTCCAAGTTAATGCGGACTTCGGGGCTTAGCCACGATGTGGAGGTGCTCTCTCCAGTCGAGAAAATAGCAGGCATTGTAACGCCGAGCTGGCAAAGTAATGAACGGAAGCGTACTCCCGGAAGTAGCAGAGCAGATGGGCGCACGGCAAAGAGACCGCCAAGTGAGTCATTAAAGAAAACTGCGTATGTTTGGTGTCCTCGCTTGGATGACAAACGACTAGCGTAACGGCTAAGCAGGAGTTCCCGACGGTAAGAAAGGGGTAGTTCGGCGGCCTCGGCATAGAGGCTCTCAACGGGGCTAGTGTAAAACGCTCCCGTCGCCAGACGGATCCCTTAGTGGTGGATTGTGTTAAGACGGCGCAGTATGGACGGTCGATCCGAAGAATAAAAGCTGCTTCCATAGTCCAGTTTGGACAGAACTATGGTGCGATACAGATGGAGGAGAGTAGACCGATCAGCTCCCCATAGGCCGTCCTTTCGGATGCCAGTCCGGCTAAAGCTCTGTATAGGGAAAGTATGGTCATCCTTTTCCGCACCGCTTGCCGCCATCTGCAGCTCGTGATTGGCTGAAACCGAGTCACATGGTTCTTTCCTCCATCTTGGTCCTGTACGTTGCTTGGCTGCCATGAGAAGTCTTGTGAATATTCGTATGTTTTGGTTTGAATAATGCCACAGTGTTGTACTTTTGGGTGTTTTTAAGAAGCGAAGAAGGGAGATAAACATAGTACTTCCATTAGGTATCAGAAATGCAGGATGATGAACAGCCTGGCTGATGAAAGTCGTCAGAGAAAACTAGGAGTCCAGAAACGAACTTAGGTTGTTGTGCTGTGATGATTTTAATTATAATGTAAATTAATAGAGTAAAGATTCACTGACGAATGGATCACGCAGCAGATACCTATAATTTTGAACTTGAATAAATTTGTGAAGAAAATTCCTGTACAATGTCGAGAGGTTAAATTATTCACGCGCCGTTGATTTTATCTGCAGGTAGTTGTCGAAAATACATTTTTTATTTTATTTTACATATTAGTGAGTGAACTAGATTCCCGTTTAGATATGAAATTAACATACAGTTCCTGAAACAAGCTTTTCTCATTTGTTTTCATGTGTTAGTGTATCATATCAGGAAACAAAGAATTTAAACACGACAAATATTAGACATTTAAATGTAATTGGCTTTGTAAAGACACCTTTAATTTCTGTTTCTGGTAAAAGACATGTAGTGGGTATCTCCTTGCATTTTTCGTAGTTCATGTAAGATATAAGTACATAATACGCAATAAAATACTCATCATAGACTTTTCCGTAATCTCAAATTGTTTTCTTAATTTAAACTATGCTGTGATGATGACATTTTCGCAGTCTATTGAAATATTTGGCTACGGTACAGGTCAGTCTGAATTATAGATGAACTCTTTAGATACAGAGCCACAAACCAGTTTTCTTAAAATCGGACGATAAGTATTCCGTAGAGCAGCCAGGTCCGCATGAACAGAAGTACGCGAAGTTCCAGCATCTGTCCGTCGGATATAACAGCCTGTATCTCGGGAATGAGAAGAGTTATCGTTCTGCTCTGAACCTTAAATAAAATTTCGATATCTTACCTACATTTCGTTCGCAGCATTGTATGAGCTAAAATCAACCGTACGCAAAGTCTACGCAATGTGACTTTTCCTCTGCAAACTCTTCAAAATTTTGCGCAGTAGTTTACTTAATTTGATGTAGCACGGAAACTATAAGTAATAATGAAAAGAAATTGAGATCATTATCGAGAGAAAGTATCACACTATAACACGTGAAAAAAATTTTTTTTATTGAATGGTTTTCTCAAAATGGGTTCATAAGTATTGTTAAGCGCTGGGAACGTTGTAGTGGTCGGTGCGTAAGCAGCAGCCGGCCGCGGTGGCCGAGGAGACTGAGGCGCTTTAGTCACTGCACAGCCACTACGGTCGGGGGTTCGAATCCCCCCTCGGGCATGGATATTTGTGCCGTCTGTAGTCTTAGCTAGTTCATAAGTAGTTTGTAAGTTTAGGGACTGATGACCCAGTAGTTAAGGCCCATAAGCTCTACAGACATTTGAACATTTGCGTAAGCAGCAGCGGAATAGGCCCAACATGGCTGCCGCTGACAGGCTGGCCGTACTTTCCCTATACAGAGCTTTAAGTCCGGCTGTTACCAGCGCGCCACCGCGCTCGTTGGAGGGCAAGGTCGTCCGGCGCCATACGTGGCAGTGCGGAGCGCTCTGCAGGCGGCAGATCCGCGTCGAGCCAATTAGCGGCGAGAGCACGTGGCGCCGCCGCCGCCTCTGGTGGGCTCCAATCACGGCTAGGCGGGAGCCGGCCGGCGGGTTTTCACCCGGCCGCGCCGCAGACAGACAGCCGCAGCCACCAGCCACCAGCACTCGCCGACCTCGTTGCCTGCTTACGGCGCGCCTCTTCACGTCCCCCACTCAAGCCTCGGCAAACTTCCTGACTGCGGCCCCCATCCACGGACATCAGAGGGCCATGGGCGTAGGCATAGGGGTGGTTCTCAGCCTCATTCCTTTGTACCAAAATGCCCGTCCACATACTGTCAACGTTTTGTCGACGACATTGCAAGTGTTTCTCTAAGAAGCCCTTGAACATACTACATAGTTTCCAATTATATATATTTTTTTGACGAATTACAGCGTTCAAATGAATGAAATAAATCGCAATTTGCAATGTTATGGCTTCACTGTATTAGTTTTAGATGGAATACCAAACTGTGGCTAATGAAAATTTGTACCCGGCTGGGATTCGAACCCGGGATCTCCTGCTTAGTAGGCAGACGCGTTGACCACTCCGCCACCGAGGAGACAGTGACCAGCCCCACTGCAGAGGACTCTATCCTGCACGTCTCCCGCCACACACAAATCTCCATTCGCCACGCTGTCTCTTTCCTATACCACAGAGCCTGTGTCCTCGGTGGCGGAGTGGTCAACGCGTCTGCCTCGTAAGCAGGAGATCCCGGATTCGAATCCCGGCCGGGCCTAAATTTTCATTCGCCACAGTTTGGTATTCCATCTAAACCTAATACAGTGAAGCCATAACATCGCAAATTGCGATTTATTTCATACATAGTTTCCATTTCTCCTAATTTCCATATTTCATGAGGAACGAAATATACTTCAAACGTTACCGAACTTATCCACTTTTGTTATCAGCACTGAAGTCGACAAGTTTTTTGGTTGTACCGTATGACTGACTAGCCACACAGGAAGTAATGAATAATTTAAAATGAATAACAGTTTGAAGTTTATCTACATCATTTATTATTTGCTGACGATCAAGTTGTCATAGCACAAGACGGGGAATATGCAAACCACATGTGTAATCAACTAGTAATTGCATACAAAAATTGGGGTCTGAAGATTAATTATCAAAAAACAGAATACTTGACTAATGATCCACATGAACTATACATAGACGGGAAAGAAAATCAAAAAAGTTAACACTTTCTGTTATTTTAGAAACTGAGGGAAAATCCGACTCAGAGATTAATAAAAGAATTAGCAGTGGGCGAAAGGTCATTGGAATGCTCAACTCAGTCCTATGGAGCAGAAATGTAATGCACAGAACAAAAACAAAGTCACATATAAATCTATATTTGAGAGTGCAGTTCTGTACGGAGCGGAAACCTGGACCATTAACCAGAAGCACACTAAGAAACTACAAGCTTTAGAGATAGATTTCTGGAGAAGATCGGCCAGAATTTCCAGGAAAGAAAAAAGAAGAAATGGCGAAGTAATAAAGAGGATGGAAATAATATAAATAATAGATGAGGTGATGGATAGAAAGAAATTACAGTGGTACGGACATGTACGAAGAATGGAGGACACCAGAATACCGAAGGTAGTACTGGAGTGGCAACCTGAGGGGAGAAGAAGAAGAGGACGACCTGTAACCGCCTGGATCCAAAATGTACAGCTCACAATGAGTGGACTGGGCGCAGAAGAAGAGGACACACAAGATAGACACACCTGGAGAAATATACTGAATAATTAGTGTAAAACCTTATGTACTAGGTGTATTCATTTCTGGGCTAATTATTATGTTGGAGGTAAACCTCTGTAATGAGGAAAATCTCAATAATAATAAATAAGAGTTTGAAATTTTATATTTTTCGTGGACCATATTTTATCTCTTACGGACCATTTGTGGTCCACGGACCAAAGGTGGGAACTACTGCTGTAAGGAAGATGTCGGAATACTTCTCTTCAAATACCGCGACCTATTCCCTCCCTCACTTCTAAAAAACCTATTCCAGCATGTGCTTTGTCGACTGGTCGTGAGACCCTAATCTTCCTTCCTTCCATTGTTTTAAAGCAGATCGCATTAGTTTACTAACCTCTACACATTGACGAATTAAATTGCTTCTATTGTCGAAAAAAGGTTACTGTCAATTACTAATTTTAATGTACGCATAGGAATGCTGAGAAGAATTACTGGTAGTTTTTATGATGAACTGTAAGAGGAATCGCAACAGTTTATCAGAACTGTTCCAGTCAGAGAAAACACAGGGTAATCTCATATCATTTTTATTAGCGTAAAGTTGGTATAAGTAACTTACAAACTTTGCCAAGGAAAAGTTAGTAATGCATATCAGCAATGGAGAATCCAAGAAATCTGTGGTGTTGCAATCAATACATACTTATATATCTATCTTCTTCTAATATATATAGGAAATTGTCCGTATGTTTGTACGTGTTGCATACAAATGTACACTTCTGTTCCAATCTTATGAAATTTTGTACACGTAAGCTTCAATCCACGAGGACGGCCGTCGTAAGTGTAAGAATCACATACGATATATAGTTCACGATATATGACGTCATAAACAATGCGATGCGCGAAAAACTGCTGCATTTTGCGACAATGCTGCTCATTTTCTCCTAAACCATTGGACCGATTTCAACCAAATTTGGTACACACATTCCTTACCGTGAGGTAACAATTGGTGCATGGTTAAGAATCACACACGGCACATGGTCATAACCAATAGGAATCGCTAAAAATGCCGTATAATGCGGCGAGACTTTCGAAATACACTGTCTGAAAATGACAGTACTTAGCGACTTGCAACGAACTTTAAACATAATTTCAAACCTTTATTAAACTATTTCTCGCTGGCAACCATAGTAAAATGATGAAAGGAAAAAAGTTTCTCGCTTACTACATTTCCGCTGTTTATGGAGTAAAAAGAAGTCGAAGAATAAGTGGTATCAATAAACCTTTGGTTTGAAATTGGTATATATCCGGAAAGTCAGAATCGGAAGCCTGGAACCTGATTTTTATAATAGTGCTTTCCATCTACACCTACTGCAGTTTCACATGCAGCCTGGCAGATATTTAACATCCCGGGCAACGCCGGGTTTTCAGCTAGTAAAAAAAAAAAAAATGGTAAAGCAGTCAACAATCCGAAGATTGGTTTGAACACCACAATGGTTTACTAGGAATGGTCCTGTTTGGAGGTGGTATGCCGTTGCCTTCCTCCGACCTTCGAACTGACTTACCCAGCCAGTTATAGGGGGACCTACAGTTTAACGTGGGTTCCGAACCACGGTGCTACTCGGTATTTTTCACATGAGCAATACTGCCAGACGTGAAAGAAGTGGAAACTGACAGATACAAATCCTTGGACCTGGCGGGAATCGAACCCGGGACCTTTGGATTTGTAGTCTGGCACTCTACCACTGTGCAACCGAGGCGCACCTAATATAAAACAAAAACAGTCGGCGGGGGGGGGGGGGGGGGGAGGGGAGGTCCTCTTAATACGATTTTCGTTGAAACTTATCCCTCTCGTTTAAGAAAACGAATTCGGAGACAGTATGCTGTCACAAAATTTGTATATGCTCTGCCAGTAACCACCAGCGCTCTCTCACACCTCGTGGATTCGCCATTGATAATCAGCTTGCGCCAGCCCTCCTTGCCGTGTTTTGCTGGGCGCTGTGGTGAACAGCTGCAAGCGCATCTGGCATCACGTGCCACAGGCTTGGGGGCCCGGGCCACTCTCCCCTAGCACACAACACTCGCTGGGAAATAAATCTCTCTCGTCACACACACTCCAGCCGCGTCCGTCGCCAAAGCGGAAGTGACTGGCTACAGCGGGTAGCCTACATCAACGCTGTCGCTCATACGCAGATTTCTTCCCGCTGTCGGATAGTTAGCGCTCAGCAGTCGTAATATTAGCCTTTTAAAAAGTACTCTTATCGCTTTAGTGCAGTAGTATGTGGGATAGAATTGGAACCATGTCTTTCACAGCTGAAGTAAGTCATGTGTATATGTACCAGCCAGTTGCGAAGTAAATGCAGCAATAGTGGACCGAGCAAGTTGGAGGCCCGGGGCTGCAATAGCAAATGATGCCTAGTTGCCCACAGTAGCGACCGTTTGACATCTGTTACGATTTGCCCCAGTCTGCTTGGAAATTGTCGTATTTTTAGAGAACAATTTAGCAGAAAATGAATTACATTGATGTTATGTCTGACAGAAAATCCAATATGTGTAATATATTTACATCTACATCTACATACTCCGCAATCCACCGTAAGGTGTGTCGCGGAGGGTACACTGTACCACTACTAGGCATTTTCTTTCCAATTCCATTCCGAAATAGAACGAGGGAAAAAAAAATGCCTATATGCCTCTTTCTCGGAAAGAACGTCGTCTTTCCTCCAGCTATTAGTTCCCGGAGCATTTCTGTGACACTCGCGCATCGGTCCAAACTACCAGTAACCTAGTTGCTCGCGTCTGAACCGCTTGCATGTCTTCCTTTAAACTGATTTGATGCGGGTCCCAAACACTTGAGCAATACTCAAGACGTGGCCTTACAAGCGTTTTATACGCGGTCTCGTTAACAGATGAAGTACATCTTCCCAAAATTCTCCCAATAAACCGAAGTCGGCTGTCCGCTTTACTCACAAGTATCAATAACAATCCTGACCCTGCCTCTGCCGCTAGAGTTCTATGTGCCGTACAGTGATGTCATCTCTAACACACATTGACAACGAGTGGACTTGTATTTTACAATAAACCATAAGTTTCTATCAGAAGCCAACACTGAGAAAAGAAATCGGAGGTGTTGTAACTTTAATGCACCTCGTAGTTTGCCAAATATTCTAGCAAGTTTTAGGTACTCGGCTGCTCCGCTAAATTAATCGATTCTAATGCCATACTAAGTGTCTGGAGCTATCTGGAACTTTGGGTGAAAAGTAGGAATCAGAATATCCGTAGCTGTACGGGATCTTATTACCAACTAGTGCCTTCATCTAGGTCGGTGTTTTTAAACCTTTTCGAATATGCGACGCCCTCCCAAGAAAAATATTCTGGCGACCCCGTTCCAAATAAAAATATTGTGGCGAATCCCCCACCTCTCTCCTTACGAATCGTAATATAACTACTATCTCAAAGGAAAGAAATTTAATCTTACTTCTTTTGCTACAGCTTTATTTTAAATTCTTAGACGAAGTTTTATGCGTATTTTTGGGAGTGGAACACAGCCTATTTTTTAACATGATTTCCCAAAAAAAAATATTTTATTTAAATGTATTTATATTTAATTTAATTTATATGTTATTTAAATATATGTTATTTAACGAGTGTTTCGCGTTTCAGGCAAGACTCGGAAGCGAAAGATTCCACCGTGTACACAATTTGTAAAGAAATAGATATTTTTTCGAATTTTTCAGAGTTATATACTGTATGATGGTCTTTTGCGTATCGATCGGTTACTGAAAACGTTTTCAATTTTTGTGCTTAGTCATCAAATAAATGTTCAAATGTTTGTTAAGCTTAAGGGACTTAACTACGGGGTCATCAGTCCCTAAACTTACAAACTACTAATCAACTACCTGCAACTAAGGACGGCACAAATATCCATGCCCGAGGGGGGATTCGAACCCCCGACCGTAGTGACCGTGCAGACCGTGACTGAAGCGCCTCAGTCCCCTCGGCCACCGCGGCCGGCGCTCAGTCATCATTAACCATTTAATACATGACTTTTTATTTGCAGCTATAAAAACTACCACGACAAATGTATAGTGCGTATATCTACATTTACAACCATACTCCGCAAGCCACCCGACGGTGTATGGCGTTGGGTACCTTGAGTACCACTATCGATTTTCCCTCCTATTCCAGTCACGTATTGTTCGCGGAAAGGATTGTCGGTATGCCTCTGTGTGGGCTGGGAAAAACATTGAAAAACAATTCCTTAAATTTATAATGGACTACTAGCAACAAAAATTTCATAGCTGGTCAACTATATAGTGCTTCCACGATGTATCCGATGTAGTAAATGTCACTATTATGCCTCTCATCTTTCCAGAAAGTAACTCGTAATGCACCAGTAGTATGTGATTGAGTAATTTTACCTGGTAAAGGAAGAATACTGATGTAAACAAACGCACTTGTCAGGAGTAACTCAATGCAGCTAACTGACGAACTGATTCAGTAGCACTCTGCAAGTAATAATTTCTAGAACGAGCTACTAGCATATATAATACTGTGTATACAAGTAGATACAAATGAGTTTGTGTTAAAATGTTGATCAGTTTGGGATATATAATGACAAAAATAAGGTATGTAGCTGATCAGCTACACTGTGCATTATAGGTTTAACACACTGTATTTAATACAATCCACAGAACGAGGTGGCGCAGTGGTAACGTACTGGACTCGCTTTCGGGAGGACGGTGGTTCAAATCCACCTCCGGCCATCCAGATTTAAGTTTTCCGTGATTTCCCTAAATCACTCCAGGCAAATGTCGGGATGGTTTCTTTCAAAGGGCACGGCCGATTTCCATCCCCATCCTTACCCAAAACTCCGAGCGTTAGCTCCGTCTCTAATGACCAAGCTGTCGATGGGAGGTTAAACCCTAAATAATCTACGATCCATTCAATTTATAACGAACTTGCTGTCGCCTACTTAACATTTCGCGTAAAGATCACAAAAACAAGATAAGAGAAATTAGGGCTCATACGGAGGCATATAGACATTCCTTTGCCGGCCGCGGTGGCCGAGGAGACTAAGGCGCTCCAGTCACGGTCTGCACGGCCACTACGGTCGGGGGTTCGAATCCCCCTCGGGCATGGATATTTGTGACGTCCTTAGTATTAAGTAGTTCATAGGTAGTTTGTAAGTTTAGGGACTGATGGCCCCGTAGTTAAGTCCCATAGACTATACAAACATTTGAACATTTTTTTTAGACATTCCTTTTTTCCCTCGTTCTATTTGGGAGTGGAATAGGAAAGGAAGTGCCTAGTTGTGGTACAGTGTACCTTCCGCCGTGCAAATTACGGTGGATTGCTGAGTATGTATGTAGTTGCAGACTGGCGGTTTTAACATGAAATAAATTTAAGTTGGGCATACGTTTTTGTATTATTGAACCCCTATTTATTTTAAGATGCAAGCTACTTCTGCCACTGACGGCGATCCCTCGGGAAAGACTTCGCGATCACACAAGAGGTCGCGAGTCCCAGATTGAGAAACACTGATCTAGGTGATGCATAGGCTACGTGAAGAAAGTAGTAGACTGGGGAAGTGAGGTCATTATCAAGGCTAGCCGTGTGCCTGTGTTTTTGCGGAACCCGGAGCCGCGTGCGGAAGCGGGTCACGGAGTTCCGGTGGCGGGTGGCGTGTGGCGCGCCTTCCGGGAAGGACAAGCAAGAAGCGCATCCCGCCCGCTCCGTCCAGCTTCCCGCGGGAGCCGCCCAGGAATGTGAAAGCGCGCCGCTCCTGCCCCTGCTGCTAGCTGCCGCCGGCCGGACCATCCCAGCGCTGCCCCGATCGGGGCCGCTCAATGCGATGAAAATGGGACGAACTGACTACATAAGCTAACAACAACACACACACTCTAATACTACGTTTACATGCAACACATCTTCCGGAAGACGAAAACCGATTTTCGTAAATCGTTTTTCCCTGTCGTGTTTACATGGCACAGCCTGAATCGGATTTCCTAATCCACTTAACATGGCGGCTGGAAAACAGCTCATTCAGTTCCTTATTTAGTCTGCACAATCGCTTATTATTCGGTATTTAAATACACAGATTTATGTTCACTTTAATATTTATACTTTTATTTCACATTAGCAAATGTCACTCTTTCCATATGTGCCGGAAATTCTTAACAAGAAAACAATCTGACAAGCCAAGAACGCTTCAAAAAGCGTTTACATAGGCACGAAAATCGATTGTGGAACTGGAAAACCGCTTTAAAGAAGCGGATTTCCAGAATCGATTTTAGAGTGTTTACATGACCAACCAAAAGCGGAATTCGGAAATCGGTTTACGAAATCCGGTTTTGGGAGCCCATGTAAACGGGGTGCATGAGAAATGGAGATACCTCTTCCCACTCATCATACAGGACACCAAACTTCCTTGCTTCCGTTATTCGTATAATCTATTTTTCAACCCAGACCCGGTGACATACTTGCCGTCCGACTACACAACGAGGACCAACATCAATCTCGACGTGGAACAGTTTCTTCTCCGTAACTGGCCATAGCGTGCTCACATCTATACCGATGGCTCTAAAACTGAAGCCGGGGTGGGATACGCCTTCTTTTGACCCTCCAACGGCACCTACCGAATGTTTGCGCTTCCGCCTGCATCATCTATTTACACAGCAGAGTTACTGGCCATCAGGAAGGCCATTTATTAAGGCATACGAACATTTGAATCTATACTGATCCTCACGGACTCTCAAAGCGTGCTGCAAAAATTACAACATCCGACGTTTGACAAACAAACGAACATATGTATATTGGACATCTTGGAGGCCATAACAAATGCACAGGCAGTGGGCATCGACATCCACTTACTTTGGATTAAAGGACATCAAAGCATACACCATAACGAAACAGTAGACCGCCTCACCAAGAGAAGTATTACGGAAGGACAATACTGCCCCACGCCGATTCCATATACAGACTTCTGATCGACGATACAGAAGCTGCCTATCGCACTTAGGACCACGAATGGCATGTCTCTCAAGCGTTTAAGGGAGGACACCTAGCAGCTGTATAACCAAATGTCTCCTCTCGACCATGGTTTTCGTCGATGAAGCTTAGTAGACGTCATGCAACGTCTCTCATTCAGATGAGATTGAGATATGGATGTTACCCTGCCCAACTACACCGTTTGAAAATCACCGCTTCTCCACATTGCGACAGAGATCCAACGGCAGTGGCGGATCTCAACCACATTATACTGGCATGCACCAAGTACACGACCGCAGAAAGTGTCTTCTACAGAAAGCTGGTTACCCCCTCCTCACAAGTGTCACTGTCTTCCTTCATGGATTCGACAAGTTTAAGTACAGTTTACTGAAGGACTACCTCAAAGTCACCGCTATACAGCTCTAATTTAAGAGCTGGTGTGTTTACCTTGAAAATGCATAAGTAATTTTATATTATATTTTGACTTTAATATGTTCAAATGTTTGTATAGTCTATGGGACTTAACTACGGGGTCATCAGTTCCTAAATTTACAAACTACTTACGAACTACGACGGCACAAATATCCATGCCCGAGGGGGGATTCGAACCCCCGACCGTAGTGGCCGTGAAGACCGTGACTGAAGCGCCTTAGTCCCCTCGGCCACCACGGCCAGCTATACTAAAGACAACACAAACATCCATGACCGTGGTAGGATTGGAAACCCCGACGGGGAACGACCTCGCGCATCGGAGCATAGTGCCTCAATGCGCTCGGCCACTCCGCCGCGGTCCCGAAACTCACAGACGCTGGATATCATCTACATCATCACACAATTACAGAAAAATATTCCTAAACTGAAACCGATTTTCGGAAAGGACGACTGAAATTCTTCGGACACATGAGATTAGATGACAACCGATTACCTAAGAAAATTTTGATATACCTACTGAAACTAAAAACAACTACAGTCCAAATTTATGGAAAAATTACAACCACAGACATTGAAGATCGAAAAACCCTCAGACATAAAATCCACAGCTAGGAAATTTTACCAGAATATAAACCGAACACTTCGAGGTGAAAATGAACAGAAAACGTCCAGTCAAACAAGGCGAGACGATGAAAGAGTTCTGGAAGAAGAAGAAAAATAACAGCAACAGAACATAATTTGCTTTATGTGAGCCTGTATGAGTCAAAACAATGTAAATAAATAAATAATAAATCGTAATACTGGACTCGCATTCGGGAGACTTCGGTTTTCAGTGGCTTTCATAAATCACTCGAGGCAAACATCGGAATGATTCCATGAAGGGGTACGGCCGATTTCCTTCCCCAGCCTTACCCAAACAATCAGCGCGTGTGATACGTCTCTGAAGTCCACGCTGCCGACGGTGATACCTGCCTAGGATCTTAAACTTCGATTTGAGATTGAAAACACGTGGCAGGATGACCCATCAGATTTTACGTCATTCATATTAAAGTTATGAAAGTTACAAGTGAGAGCTCTAACACCAAATAATTATAGTATTATTGGCATACCTATAATAACTATCTTGAAATTACCAATGAACTAATACACAATTAGGATTAATATACATAAAAAAAGAGTATATAGGGTGTCCCAGTTATCTTTCTCACCCAAAATATCTCTGAAACAACAGCAGCTATTGTAAAACGACTTTCACCAGTATCAATGTAAGGCAGAGGTTCATGAATGTTAATATTTTGAAATATTCTAAAACGAAAGCATGTTTTTAACACAAACTTGTGTGTTTTAAATGGACACCCTATATTATTTCATCCGCAATCTATACCATGACAACTCACATAAACAATGTCGTTGATTGCATCGCAATAAGCCAGTTATATCCCGAGATATTCCGAAGCAAAGTTGACGCTTGAAATACGCGAAACGCGCGGCTAGCGCACGTCCTGATACTATGGCGAAAACCCATGTTGCCCGTAATCGCGATTTTATTGACGAGCGTAATCCCACTTTCATACTTACCAAAAGGTCCGAAACGAACCAACCAACTCTCATACCCACATAATGATTTTCTTTTTGCACGTGTTATGTATCTACGTACACAATATGAACCAGTACCGATTAGTCTCAGGACGTGCGCTAGCCGCATGTTTCGCGTATTCCAAGCGTCAACTTCGCTTAGCAATACCTCGGGATGTAACTGGCTTATTGCGATGCAATCAACGGCACTGTTTATGTGATTTGTACTATAGATTGCTGATGAAATAATAGGGTGTCCATTTAAAAACACACAAATTTGTGTAGAAAAACACATATGCTTTCGTTTTAGAATGTTTGAAAATATTTACGTTCATGAGCCCCTGCCTTACAATGGTACTGGTGAAACTCGTTTGACAATACCTGTTGTTGTTGCAGAGATATTTTGGGTAAGCAAGATAACTGGAACATCCTAAACGCAATGCCCCTAAGGTCTGAGGAAGCCCTTTAGAAAGAACAACCAGCAAGTTGGCATCAAAGGTAGGGCAGTAAGAAGTGAACATTTAAGTTGATAAATAAAATTACCAGAAATAAAGTTCAGTAAACTAAGTTACAATGATACAAATACATTTTCCCTTAGAAAAAGGTAATACACAATGTTTTAAAGGGCATACGCAGATAATAACTACTAAAGAATGTGACATTTGGGCGACGTGCTATGCAGATGGTACGTGTGTGGGCAAATCATAACGAGCGCTTTCCCACCGCTGAGCGTTTGGAAATCGACGGATCGCACATCTGATGTGTGATTGTTTGCTTAGGTAGGCAGCGGTGTATTGTAATAGGGTTTGTTTACTTAACCGTGTACGCAAAGAAATAAAAGTACAGAATACTCACTTCTATTTACTTCCATCTACCATGAAAAGCTATCTCAGGAAAACGAGAGATGTAACGTACCGCGTGTCTTTTTTATCCATTTTTAAATTATTTATTATTTCAAATTTGCGATAAATTTTGTTGTTATTCTGAAGATTGTATACTTATAACAATTCTAAAAACTGCACGGAAATTGTTCACTGGTTCGGTAGCAAATACATTTAAAAAACATCTATTTGAACTTCGATGCAACAGATTATTTATTTATTTTTTACCGCGTGGGACGGGATGGTACATTGTGGCAAGGAAGCTGTCCGAGTAAAAGTGTAATCATTACCTTTTGTATGGAAATAAAATCGAGTGCGTCCTTGCCTCAAAATACAATAAATACTGTCAACTTTATTTCAGAAGATAAAGGTTGGCAGTGGCGTCGAGTAAGAAATGCGATGCATTTCGAAGTATTAACATGTACTGCGATAGCGCAACCAATTTCTGACTTCGAATGAAAAAAGCAATAACGTGCAAGTTGTATTATAAAAAAAGGAAAAAAATTTGGCTAGAAGTGGAATTTGTAATAAGGGGAATTTACGCTACCAAGCTTGAACTTCGCAACAACGACCTCATCACTCGACATTTATCCAAGCTAGAATGCTGAGATAACTAAAAAGTTTGCCATTTAAAACCAAGTTCTGATTTTGAAAAATTATCATTGAATGTTTCTGAATACGTACCATTAACATGCAGTTGGAAATCAGGAAGTGATGGCGTCGCAGCATAATTAGCCCCCCTCGAAAACAAAAGAGTAACGTCGGAAAAGAGTTGTAGCTCTCAGATTCTAATAAATGATTATACGATTGTACTTTTATTATCGAAGTTAATTAAAAGGTTTTGTTGAAGAGAAATTTACCCTCAGGAGATGCTACACTGTTGAGCACAGAGGCTCCGTCAATTCTCTCTTCAAGCAACTGTGCTGAATCATCTCTGATCGTAGCGGCCACAGGCATTCATTGACAAGACTGGGGCGCGTGGAAATTGCCTAGCGGTTTAAGGTGCCAAGCTATGGATTGTGCGGCCGTTCCCGCTTGAGGTTCAAGTCCTCCTTCGGGCTTGGGTGTCTGTGTTGTCCTTGGCAGAAGTTAGTTTAACCAGTCTAAGTCTAGGGACCGATGACTTTAGCAGTTTGGTCCCTTAGGTTTACGAACATTTAATTAGACTGTCGATACCGTAGGCAGTATCCATGGTGTCAGTCAAACCAGTATTTTCCACTCGGCTCTTTATTGCCATGCGAAAGCGCGTGTAATAAAGTACTTAGGACTATACCCGGCAAAAAAGTAGTAATAAATGGATATAAGTTCGTAACCTTTGAAATTTTGACGGAATGGTCGATACATGAGTGGTGTTCGGTCGTATCGTACAGAAACCGCTTGATGTTTGGATCGGTAAGGCGGCAGCGTCAGGCTTAATAACTACGCCTTTACCAGTCTAATTAACCTTCATCCGCTCGCGCAGGCAGCAAACTGCCGCCCCTGGTGTTTATTACATTTCAGTCCGTAAATTTCCCGTTAGGTCGCGGTGTAATATGACTGTACTGTAGTCTCTACTTAGACCTTCCTCCGCGAGACGTCCTTGTCAACAATCTCGTACGATCCGTTACCGCGATTCAGTATGTGTCTGATTTTCACAACTTGACAATCTCGACAAACTCTCTACAGAACTGATGGATGGAAATCTGAAAGATCGTGCAAAACTAATGTCTCTTCCCAAAGACCTGACTCGTTTTTTGAAACTCTACAGAGAAGTAGACGAAAGTAACCAGGACGGCAGACCTCAAATCTAGAGATGTGGGCCACAGCCAACGAACATTTGTTTCATTTGTGGGTGTAAAAAAAAATAAAGAAATAAAGGGGAAGCAGAACGAAAATAAGTGGGACAATTGTCAAAAATACGCTTGCAAAAACCACTGCCAAATGATACGTGATGATTGTATTCGTAACGGAGGAGACGGAGAGAGTGATGAATGATTTCACAAGCCATTTTCACACGAATATGATGCTTTAAAAGTTGAATTTGTGTAATGTTTCTTATTTCTTTATAGTCATGTGTATGTGATGAGTAAATTACTATCTGAAACAATCAGTTCTTTCTCTGTGTTTGTGATTTATTGTATAGGTAAACAATATCATAAAGTTTTGTCATTATTAGTAAACGTTTTTCGTTCTAAGTTCAGCGCATTAATTCATTTAACAGATAAACGAATCAAAACTTAGTTATCAATGTAAATAGAAATATATAATCGCCGAGACGGATTTTCCTCTCGAATATGTCAAAAACATGAAAGATAAATCTGAAGCATTGAATTAAAATTTGTGATGCGACTGGGAATCTAACTCGGACCTCCATGCTTACTAAGCAGACGTCTTACCGCTATTTTTTTTTTTTTTTTTTTTTTTTTTTTTTTTTTTTTTTTTTTTTTTGCTTTTTTTTCACGTGGATATATGCGGTCGCTCGTTCAGTTTGTTTGTGGTTGTTCGTTCCATATGGGGCTCAGCTTTTTTATTGCAGAGAGCAGTTAGCCCCCTGACTGGGCGCGCTGAGCCACGGCGCCCGGCTCGCTAGACCACCGCATCACTAGCGATTAAGGCGCCTCGAAATAGTCTAAGCACGATTTCCTTCATTATCCTTAATGTCTTTTACATATTGGAGACGAAAATCCGTCTCAGGGATTATATATTTCTATTTACATTGATATTTATATCACCTTAGACAGGAATGTTCCAATATGTCCAAATGATCAAATGTTTGTAAATCTATTGGACCAAACTGCGTGGTCAACGGTCCGTAGCTTACAAACTACTTAAACTAAGGTAAACTAACCTAAGGACAACACACACACACACACACACACACACACACACACACACACACATATACGCCCCAGGGAGGACTCGAACCTCCGACGGCGAGCAACCGCGCGCTCCGCAGCGAGGCGCCTTAGACCGCTCGGCTACTCCAACGCGGCACCAATATGTCCATTGCTGAGGTGCTATTCCGCTACATGGAGAGCCTTGGCAGTAGAGGCAATATTCTATGGAACACAGAAGCTGAATTAACGTTTGTTACGTGAAGGAAATCGTGCTTAGACTATTCCGAGGCGCCTTAATCGCCAGTGATGCGGTGGTATAGCGGTAAGAAGTCTGCCTAATAAGCATGGAGGTCCGGGTTCGAATCCCTGTCGCATCACAAATTTTAATTCAATGCTTCAGATTTATCTTTAATGTAAAAAATTAGTTATTGATGTTCAAATACAAAAAATCATTGCAATGAGGAAACACGTGAAGCGCAACTGGGACAAAAACAGTCGCGAGCGAATGAAGGTTAACGTGTGTGCGCGGTAGCGGCAGATGCGGGACTAGGCCTTGTAGCCGGCAGCGGGCAGCGGGCAGGTCAACACGCAGACTAGGCGGACCGCACACAAGCGCGCGCTGATGTCACCCTGCCCACGGCAGTGGCGGCGGACAAACGTGCTTGGCGGCCAAGGACCTCCTCTGCCCTGCTGCTCCTGAAGCAGGACGCGCAGCGCCGAAGGCAGCTCTGCTTTCACGCCAGCTCTGCGGATCTCTGGTGTATCAGGCTGTGGTCACAGTGGCTCTGATGTAGGTGGTTTTTTTACCGACGACAGACATCGGTAGAAAACAACCGATCGTTTCAAATCCATACTCCCCTATGGGCACGGTCACAGTGTAGCCGATGTCATCGCCCGAACGTAGACTTCGTGCGACAGTCGGTGAAATTCAAATCAGTTTGTTTTCTTCGGTCAAATCGGCCGACGTTCTCACATGCTAGATATGGACAGTGAGAAACGGATATGCTTAGTGAAAGAAGGAAAGAGTTTGTGGCACCCAGAAGACGATAAATTTCACAATCGGGATATAATTCGGAATCTATGGTCTGATATTACAGTTTATTGCGAACCCCAAGTTTGTTAAATCCTTTATCAGAAATTTGAGGCGTAAATTATAACCTCAAAAAATGTGTTCAATCAGGGATTGTGGCGTATCTTAATGTTATTGTAGTGGTTCCCTTACGTTTTTTTGCACTGTGGTAATCGGCTACTAGCTGTCCACAAATTATTCTTACTGGTTCTAGCGTTCTTTAACTAGGTTATGAGTCTGTTCTATGAAGTGACCTGCAAATGTGACCTGCCTACGTGTACTTCCGCTTTTCAGTGGTTTCTGTGTTCAAAATTATGCTTAATTTCACACTTGTCTTTCACAAATATATGGAGTGACAGTCATTGAAGTTCAATGTACCATAACTTCATTTCGTTCATCATAATCGAATGTTTCTGGGTGGCCTATAACTGTGTTCTTCACTGATTTAAATTACTGAAAAACTGCATCCATTATGTTTTTTTTAAGCTTAGCACAACGCATTTAGCCGGCCGCGGTGGCCGAGGTGACTGAGGCGCTCCAGTCACGGTCAGCACGGCCACTACGGTCGGGGGTTCGAATCCCCCCTCGGGCATGGATATTTGTGCCGTCCTAGTTCGTAAGTAGTTCATAAGTAGTTTGTAAGTTTAGGGACTGATGACCCCGTAGTTAAGTCCCATAAACTTAACAAACATTTGATTTGAACCACGCATTTCGGGAATTTTTCTCGCTTTTAGTGCATTTGTTTACATAAATACATCGTAACATTACGTTGTTTTGCACTGTGATAATCGGGTATTAGCTGACCACAAATTACTCTTACTGGTTCTAGCGTTCTTTAACAAAGTTAAAGCTCTTGCAGCTCTTGGACAGATGTTGTCTTTTTGAGGTTACTGTAATGAGGGAAATCGTAGCATACATAATAAAATCTTGGCAACTTTTTTACATACTAAATAGTACGTCTGTCTATACTTGCAGGTATTGGGTCTGGTCCATTAAACTCGATATCACAACACAAAAATCGTCACTTACGCTGGTTTTTGTACGCAGGTAGACCTAAGTCACGATTATTATGTTGCATATTCTGAGTAATGGAAAAGGCACAATACCTTTAAGCAGACAAAAAAGTTATCGTTTCTAACATTAGGATAAAAAACAGACCTCAATATTTATTGTCCGTTTTTCCGAACTTCAGTAGCTAACCTACAAGAGACAACTGCAGTGCAGGTGTCAGGAAATCACACACAGAAACGTCGAAAAAGTACCGTACTTCTGTAAACAAATGCACTAGAAGATGCGAATAAATCCTCGAAATTCGTTGTGATAAGCAATAAACTTCCATAACTGGTGTGTGTCTGCACAACTTCAAATAAATTCAGCAAAACTGTATATTGCTTATTAATGCACCACGAAATATCACATATTCGTAAAGCTTGCCTCGGAGTAGCAATAATTGAGGACAGTACACAATCCTCGCCACTTTCTTCTTTCCAGACAGGTGTAGCTCATTCGTATACATTCGAGACTTTATTAATAACAAAAGCCGCATTGTAGCGCTAATTTAGAAGCATAAGAATGTCGGTGGAATCCATTGCAACCCAGGGAATTGATATCAATACACTTTAGACACAGAATACATTCAAACCTAACCAAACTATCTCCTTTATCTGGACCAAGTGACAAACTATATCGGATGCTGTGTGACCACGCCGTCGGTCCATGTTCTCAGACGAACTCGGTCGACGGCGACTGACGACGGTCTATCGGGGCCACTGTGAACACAGCCTTAGAGGGTAAGCCGGGGGATGCCAATGTAAGCAGGTTTCCCTAGTGCAAATTCATTCACAAATATCAGAAGAACATTGATTTTTATGACCGGAAGGAAGGAAGATTAGTGTTTAACGCCCCGTCGACAGAGTGGTCATTAAGAGGCGAAGCTTACGCTCGGACTGTTTGGGTAAGAATGGAGAAGGAAATCGTCCGTATCCTTTGAAAGGAACCATCCCAGCATTCGCCTGGAGTGATTTAGGGAAATCACGGAAACATAAATCTGGATGGCTAGAGGTGGATTTGAACCACCTTCCTCTCAAATGCGAGTCCAGTATGTTACCACTGCGCCACCTCGCTAAGTTTTAAGACCTGAAATACGTGAGAAGTTATCAAAGAAAGATCCGCAAAGTGTCGAAAACCTAATGTGAAAAAGATACAAAAATATAACAATGAAAGAACTGCGCCATCTGTTCTTTTGAACATGTCCAAAAGAACACAAATCTTTATATGATGCTGCACTGTTCTTGATGTAATTGTTAAGTGGGATTTTTTAGTCTCAATTGCTCTTAGGGTTTATAATCATATAATAGACATATGAAAATTTCCGCTGTGACCGGGATTCGAACCCGGGACCTTCTGTGTACTAGGCAGTTGCATCAAATTCCTGCACCATCCCAGACACCTGGGCATAGAACAACTGCATGGACTACCCCAGCACGCATTCCGCCCGACCCAAACTTGCATATTTCCTCTCATTTCGACCATTGTACTCCATGGCGCAACTGCCTAGCATGTAGTAGGTCCTGAATTCGAGTCCCCACCTTTGCAGAAATTTCCATTTATCCAAGTTTTATGATTAGAATACCTACCAACAGCTGAGACGTAAAATTGCCAGTTAAATCTGACCAAAATAACTATGGAAGCAGTGGAGATATCTAAGTTCTGAAGTACTGTCATCGGCAGAATGAACTAAAATGGATCGAGGTCTTTCTGTCGGTTCTACGGATTGGAGACAACATTTCAGCAATCGACATAGTGGTAATAATAGAAAGTTGCTGCTGATTGGGTTCGTGTTGTGTTTACCAAACGAATTACACAGGCAGTGGGGTTCATATAGTGAGCAGGTACTGGAACGCACGAAGAACGGGACCTAACTGAAGCTATGGCATAGAGAGCCATAGGAAGGTTGAAAGCAGGACAGACACACAGGGAGATGGCTGCAGCTATTGGAGTGACCCAATGTGTAATTTCCAAGCCCTGGATGCGATTTCAGGCAACAGGACCCGTTAAAAGAATACAAGGCCAAGGTCGTCCAAGAGTAACATCAGCAAAGGATGAACGTTATTTCCCGCTAACAGCCTAGCGAGACAGGTGGATGAATGCAAGCATAAAAGTAATCCTTGTCTGTGATGCAACTCAACTGCAACGCAACATCCAGGCAGCAACAGGATACATAACAGCAACACACAGTTGGAAATCGCCTCCGGGAAAGTCGTCTCTACGCACGGAGGCCTATGGTGTGTGTCCCCACAACAACGTTTAGCTCTCAAGAGGCAGAGGAACATCAAGATTGGAGTAGTAACAAATGGCGCCGGGTTCTGTTCACTGATTAGTCTAGGGTTTGTTCCCTCAGCTGGATAGAACGTGGAGCTCGGAACAACCTTTCTTATGAGCTGATAACATCCCCATGTATCGTGGTGGATAAATGGTGTGGGCATGAGCCAGTATTTACGGACGTACGGACCTCTGTGTGTCCACGATGGCGCTTTGACTGCTCAGGGTACAGAGGCAAAATTCTTTGGCCTATTGTTGTGCCCTACGCTGGTGCCATAGGAGATGGGTTGCTTCTGGTGGACAATAACGCTCGCCCCCCCACAGAGCTGCACTGGTGGACAACATGCTTGAAGCTGAGAGAAATGGGCGAATGGTTTGGCCAGGTTGTTCACCGGTCTTAAACCCGATTGAGTAGGTCTGGGATGCACTTGGCAGACGTGTTTCAGTCAGAGCCGCACGAAACCAGTACAGGAAAGCGCAGCTCGAAGCGCTGGTTAGGGTAGTGAGGTGTTGGCCTGTGTCGCGCTGCTGCTGGCCGGCGGCGGTGTGTCTTCTCGCGGCGGCCGGGCCGCCTTTCACTCTCCCCCCGCGGGGAGAAATTTAATAATCGCCGCTCCACTGATCTCAAAACGGGCGCTGCCGCCGGCGATCGCAAGCGCACGGCTAAACCGGCCGGCCTCTCTCCGCTGGAATTCACTTGCCGTCCAGCGCACACGCCTCCCGCCACAGTACCCGGGTACCATCTCACGGCATTCGCAGAGCACGCGAAATATATTCGCAACTGAGAATATCAAGCAGCTACAGCTGTACAATAAATGCTGACACTTAAGGCTCCGTCAAACAGAGAGCGGGCAGCCCGCGCGGGCAGAACGCTTAGTTGCCCGTCGCGTTCCGCAGCAGTCACACACAGCGCGAGCAGGGCTCAGCGTTCCGATTGTTGAATGGCGCTTGTAGTGTGTAAGTCAGCTGCGAAGCGTATAAACATTAACAGTAATTCAGACGAGGATGAATTTCTACTTCTCATTTTCCTTGCTTCAAAGAAGCGAAGAAAATAAGTTCATGAAATCAATATAAAACGAGAAGAATATGGTGAATTTCATCGTCTTTTCAAATAGCTTTGATTGTGTGAAGACAGTTCTTTCAATTATTTTCGAATGTCTGCATTGGCAGCTACATAGAAAGCATGTACGGGTAAAATGTTCAAGAAAAAAGTGGCTCAAGTTGTTATTGTTATAAAAAAATCAGATGTCTCGTTTGGCCGCCTGCCCTGCTTTAAAGGGCGGCCTCCACCGTCTGCGATGAGGCGTGGTCGTCCGAGACGATGTCGGCCGCTCGCGGTTTCCCTGCCCTTAAACCAGTTACCTCTGCTGCTCACCAACCGACACCAGACAAGTTTCACCGGTTTCAAGATGTCAGTGCGCCGGGTCATATCGAACTGACTGTCCTTCGTCAATGCAGCTCAAGTCTGGATTTCCCCATTTGCCCGTATCGTCGCTAGAAAGACTACCCATGCGCTTGACCTTCGTTTATATACTTTCCTACTAACCGTGCCAAGTGTCCGAAACGCCAACAGGAAACGTTAAATCTCCCGCTGGGGGTGTCGCGTATTGTGATGACACAAGATACAACACATCACTATCGATACGGCCAAGACATCACAGGCAGTTGGCAATATTGGTTTCCAGTTTCCCGTAAGAAATTGCCCATTACGAACGTTACCACGTGTGTTTTACCTGCTTGGCCAAAACGTGATTAAAAAGTCGGTGCATACCACCTGTAAGACAGAGTGTGCAACGATCGAGCAGAGTGTTTATCGATCCAGGGCATTGTACTAAGATTCAGGACACAGTGCTACGTTACGCAGAAGTGGGGCTCACCTTGCTGCAGTGATTTAACACTTGTATACGTTTTGATGCTTAGAAATTATCGTGAACAGTCAAGAGACTTTAATCTGCTTACTGGGATGTCTGGACTCTTCCAGCCTGAAATTATTGTATTTCACCACACAGCTCATTAACGAGAGCAAAACTAGGGTAATGGAGTGCAATCTAAGAAAATCAGGTGATGCTGAAGGAATTAGATTAGGTAAGGAAACAATAAAAGAGGTAGATGAGTTTTGTTACTTGGGCAGCAAAATAACAAATGATGGTCGCAGTACAGAGGATATAAAATGCAGAATGGCAATGGGTAGAAAAGCGTTCTTGAAAAAGAGAAATTTGTTAACATCGAATATTGATTTAAGCCTAAGGAAGTCCTTTCTGAAGGAATTTTTGTGGAGTGTTTCCTGGTATGGGAGTGAAACATGGACGATAAACAGCACGGATAGGAAGAGAATACAGGCTTTTGAAATGTGGTGCTACAGTAGAATGCTGACGATTAGGTGGATGGATCGCGTAACTAATGACGAGGTACTGAATAGAATAGGGGAGAAAAGGAATTTCTGGCATACCTTGACTAAAAGAAGGGATCGATTGGTAGGACACATCCTTAGACATCAAGGAATTGTGAATTTAGCGTTGGAGAGAAGCGTGTGGGGTACAAACCGCAGAGGAAGACGAAGAGATGGATACAGTAAGCAGATTCAGACAGATGTAGGTTGCCGTTCTTATGTGGAGTTGAAGATGCATGCTCAGGATAGGGTATTGTGGAGAGCTGCATCGAACCAGTCTCCGGACTGAAGACCACAACAACAATAACAACACAGTTGAGTATTACGTTTTGTAATAAATCTCCTAGCTCACTAACGCTGCGGTGGATACCGTGTTCGGGTGCGGTTCCTCTAGGGCAGTATTTTTCAACCTTTTCGAAGTTTCGACTCCCTGTCAAGTGAAAAAATTCCGGCGATCCCCTACCAAGAACAAATATTCTGGAACACCCCCTCCCCCCGTCATTATTACATAGGCTAACAAAACTATGTTTGACAACAGAAAAGCAAGACAATTTTCTTTCTATTGATACAACTTTCTTGTAAATTTTTGGATTTTTTTTTCGGAATTGATAGCATTATTCCTATTTTTGCACGAATGCCGACAGAAAGAGAAATTTTACATAATTTGGGAGCAGGCGGTGCTGTTGCGGAATCACCTGAGCATTCGTCTTGAAACTGACCAGACGGGGATGTGAACCCCGCTCCTGTAGAGCACGTGTCTGGCCAGCGCCACACACTGGCCGCACGCGGCTGGCTTTTGGGAGCGGAAGGAACAGGTGCCGAGCCCGCGTCGGGCAAGGTCTTTAGGGCGTGGCGCGAATTCTCCGTTGCGTCAGCGGCCAGCTTTCCACATTGCCGGTACTCGCCGCATTTCACAACAAATCACACTCCCTTTTCTGCCATATAGTGCCGGCCACAATACCACGCATTTTAAGTACCTGGGGTCCGTTGTCACCTCAGACTGTGACACAACACTCGATACTCGGACGAGAGTGAATGCTGCTTGGGTCAAGTGGAGACAGGTCAGTGGAGTCCTCTGCAATAAAAGGATGCCTCAACGTCTAAAGGCAAAAGTTTACAAAATGTTCAAATGTTTGTTAAGCTTATGGGACTCAACTACGGGGCCATCAGTCCCTAAACTTACAAACTACTTATCTACTACCTTATACTAATGACGGCACAAATATCCATGCCCGAGGGGGGATTCGAACCCCCGACCGTAGTGGCCGTGCAGACCGTGACTGGAGCGCCTCAGTCCCCTCGGCCACCGCGGCCGGCAAAAGTTTACAAAACCATTGTACGTCCAGCAACAATCTATGTGACTGAGTGTCGCCGTATGAGGAAACAGCAGGAGCAAATGCTACGTACGATGGAAATGAAGATGCTTCGTTGGTCCATGGGGCTGACCCGATGTGACCATGTAAAAAATACAGAAGTCTGGCAAAAGTTTGGAGTAGCGCCCATCACAGACAAACTGAGGGAAGCCCGTCTCTGCTGGTACGGCCATGTCATTAGAAAGGAGGACAACTCGATTGCGAAGACAGCACTCCACATCAACCCAGGAGGAACAACAACACGAGGGAGACCGGCATAGACATGGACTTACAACATCAGGGCAGACATGGACGCAAGAAGATGTCAACGACCGAAATAAATGGAGGAGACGCAGCAAAGTAGCAGACCCTGCAAGTCGGGATTAATGCTTGGAAAGAGAGGGAGTGCAGGCCAAAATTCAGACGCTATGCCTACACGGGCTTCCTAAAGATATTCATGTACACTAGTCAAAATAATTAGGGAGTCAGTCTAATTTTTCGTGTATTGTCATCGGCAGAATGAACTAAAATGGTCCGACGTCTTTATGTCGGTTCTACAGAGTGGAGACATTACAGCAGTCGAGATAGTGGTAATAAAGGAACTTGCTGCAGATGTGGTTGGAGTTGTATTTACTCTAGAAAACTAATTACACAAGCAGTTGGCGTCAGATACTGTAGTGAGCAGGTATTGGAATATAACAACAACGTGACTTATTCGAAACTATGGTATAGAGAGACATAGGACGGTTGGAAGCGGGACAGAGACATAAAAGGAGGTATCTGCAAATTGTAACGTGATACCGAATGCCGTAGCTTTAGCCCATGAACTGCGGAAAAGTAGTAAGCGAGAAACTTTTTTTTCCTTTCGTCATTTTACTGTGGTTGTCAGCGAGAAAAAATGTAATACAGGTTTGAATTTGTCTTTAAAGTTTGTTGGAAGTCGGTAAGTACTCTCATTCTCATTCAGTGTATGAATAAAGTCTCGTCGCATTATGTGGCAGATTTTTTGCGATTCCTATTGTTTATGACGTCATATCTCCTGAACCATTTGTCGTATGTGATTATTAACCCTGCAGGAACTGTTACCTCACGGTAAGGAATACGTGTATAAAATTTTGTTGAAATGTTGGTTTAGGAGGAAATGTGCAACATTACAGCGTGATGTAGCAGTTTTTCTCCCAACTCATTGTTTATGACGTCATATCTCGCGAACTGTGTGTCGTACTATGATAAAATTTCGAACGCACGTTCAGTGGTATATGTGTATACTGTCTGTAGTATTTCTCGCGAGTACAATTAACAGTGTACGAGTAACAAATTGTAACTTCATGCCAAATGGCGTAACTTTACTGCATGAACGGCAAAACGTAGTAAGCGACAAACTTTTTTTCCTTTCATCATTTTGCTGGGGCTGTCAGCGAGAAAAAGCTTCCTAAAGGTTTGAAATTATGTTTGAAGTTTGTTGCAAGTTGCCTAAGTGCTCTCCATCTCAAATAGTGGACTGATAAAGTCACACTTTCACCTGCCGCAAGACCGGGAGGTTTTCATTGTTTATGACATCGTATCTCCTGAACTATCGGCCACATCGCAAAATCCTTTCTTAGCTGACGTTTTCTACCTATGGAGTATATTCCTGCCAAATTTCAGCTTCATGGGTGAAGCAGTTTTCGAGATTTGGTGTTTAGTAAGTGAGTGAGTGAGCGAATGAGTCTCCTTTCGCTTTTATATAGACAGAAAATTACACAACCATCAGTCTGATAAGTCATGGTTGCAAAATTTTAACACGAATTATCTACAGGAGTATGGAAAAGCTGGTAGAAGCTGACCTCGGGGAAGATCAGTTTGGATTCAGGAGGAACGTAGGACTTCGGGAGGCAATAATCACTTTACGACTTATCTTAGAAGATAGATTAAGGAAAGTCAAACCTACATTTCTAGCTTTTGTAGATTTGGAGAAAGCGTTTGACAATGTTGACTGGAATACACTCTTTCAAATTCTGAACTCAGCAGGTGTAAAATACAGGGAAAGGAGAATTAATTACAACTTGTGCAAAAGCCCTACCTCAGTTATTAGACTCTAAGGACATGAAAGGAAAGCATTAGTTGGGAAGGGAGTAAGACAGGTTGTAGCCTTTCTCCGATGTTATTCAACTTGTACATCGAGCGGGCGGTGAAGGAAAGCAAGGAAAAAGTTTGGAATAGGGATTAAAGTTCAGGCTGAAGAAATAAAAACATTGCGTTTTGCTGATGACATTGTGGTTCTGTCAGAGACAGCAAAGGACCTGGAAGGGCAATTGAATGGAATGGACAGTGCGTTGAGGAGAGCGTATAAAATGAACATAAACAAGAGCAAAACAAAAATAATGGAATGCGGTCTTAGAAAGTCAGGCGGTGCTGAAGGAATTAGATTAGGTAATGAAACAATGAAGGTGATAGATGAGTTTTGTTACTTGGGTAGTAAAATAACATGCGATGGTCGCAGTACAGAGGATATAAAATGCAGAATGGCAATGGGAAGAAAAGCATTTTTGAAAAAGAGAAATTTGCTAACGTCGAATATTAATTTAAGTGCAAGGAAATCTTTTCTGAAAGCATTTGTGTGGAGTGTTGCCTTGTACGGGAGTGAAACATGGACGATAAGCAGTGCGGACAGGAAGAGAATAGACGCTTTTGAAATGTGGTGATACACAAAAATGCTGAAAATTAGGTGGGTAGATCGCATAACTAATGGAGAGGAACTGAACAGATCTGGCGAGAAAAGGAATTTTTGGCATACCCTGACTAAAAGAAGGGATCGCTTGGTAGGACACATTCTTAGACATCGAGGAATCGTAAATTTAGCATTGGAGGGAAGTGTGTGGGGTAAAAATCGCAGAGGGAGACCAAGAGACGCGTATAGTAAGCAGATTCAAGTGGATGTGGGTTGCCGTTCTCATGAGGAGATGAAAAGGCTTGCTCAGGATAGAGTAATGTGGAGAGGCTGCATCAAACCAGTCTCCGGACTAAAGACCATAACAACAACATAGACAGAAATTTACTTTCGTGAACGAAACGCAAATGAATGCTTTCGTTTTTACCCCTCAGGAAATGACGTTGGGGGGGGGGGGTTCGAATCCCCCCTCGGGCATAGATATTTGTGCCGTCCTAGTTCGTAAGTAGTTCAAAAGTAGTTTGTAAGTTTAGGGACTGATGACCTCGTAGTTAAGTCCCATAAGCTTAACGAACATTTGAACATTTTGAAATCACGTTGTGCCACTCAGGTGGTAACTGCCCCAGGTTGGAAAACACTGGTTCGAGCAGCACAGATGAAGTGAGGGGAATGCAGCCCTGCAGGCTACAGCGGCCCTGGCCTGATAAGCAGCCTCTCCCCATTCTCACGTGGAGCCAGCAGCGCTGCCACGCGAGGCGCACGGTGTGAATTCCACGGCTGGCTCCGATACGCGTTATCGCCGGCAGCGGCAGGAATCCCGGGTCAAGAGCCCCGTGGCACGGACTCTGGCGCCGACACGGCCTATCTGCCGACACTTCCCTCTAGACGCCGCTGGCGCCCGTAATGGCTCTGCTCACACAACCACCTGATGTCAGTGTCTGCTGCCTCTCTGCTAGCCATACGAATGTTTGGTTTAATTTTGAACAACATCGTTTGGAGGACTTGTTTTTCGTTTGCGTACTGAAATGGACCATCTAACACTACATCGCAATCACAGCACAAACTAGCCATTTTCATCCTAATTCTAATAATTTGTAAGAGGCAGAATTTTCTACGTATTTGTCAAAATTTCAATAACAGTCAATATATCTTTGAAGTATCGAAATAGTACAGTCTCAGAGTAACCGCGTCTAAACAACGTAAATCAGAGTAATGTTTTGTCGCAACAGTAGTATAAATAGTTCCGCTACTCGCTCTCTCAGTCTTTGTTTCTCCCAACGTTAACAGCTCTCAGAATTTGCTGCTCGTACTGATAAGATCTCACTCGGTCTTTGTGGTTGTATCTGAAATAGATAGTCAGGTGCAAAAAATATTTCGAACTTTTGGTTTACTATGATTTAATTTATTTGAAAGGCTTAATTAAATCGAACTTAAACGCGAGTGCGTAAATAATATCTGTGGACTTTAATTCGGGATAAGCTATGGACTTAGAAAAATTCTGCCTCCCAATAGGAACGCAATAGTCAAGAAAATATTAATCATTGCTAAAAAGGTTTTCTTCATTGACAAACATTAAATCAAATAACTTTAACTTGTCAAAAAAAAGCAATAATTTTAAATATTAACAGCCAAGAACATCAAACTGCGATTTTGTGAAATGAACTATAGAGAACTGCTTATTTAAAATATATCGTGTGACTTTGACAGTGTTTTGTAAATCTGTGCTTAGGGTGAAATGTAGGAGAAATATTAATTTAAAATTTTGTGTCGACGATATCAATCGTAGTTAGCACCTGACATTCTCATTAATAATTGAAGAACTTTTAACATCTTTGAATTATCTTTGAATCAAAGTGACTAAAATAATTAAAATGTTATGACTTTTATAGGTAAAGACGAGTGAATGTTTATGTGACCTGCTTCGTTAAATGGAACTACCGGGAAAGAAAAGATTGTATTACAAAAAGAAATTATAAATTTTAAAACAATCCCCTGAGGTCAATAGAGTCCATGTTCATTAGTTAAAATATAATCCATAAACTGTGTTAGGCTACAGAAAGTTAAACCAGAGGCATTCGTAACTGAATATATGAAATATTATCAGGTGTACCAACTTAAATAACCAACGTATGCCTCAAATAAAAATTTACGTGCCTACTGAATCTTTATGTGAAGACGACGAAAGCTTGCACTACCGCACCGAAGCACTACAATAAACCAAATAAATTTCCACCAGCAATCAAAATATCAAATAGAAGGACGTTACAACCACCTTCCTCTGTTCTTGTCCCTGATTCAGTTTCTGTTTAGTTCGTTGTAGTTGCTCGAGGTCCTGTTCTACCTCGGAGTATTTTCTATGCGTCTTTTTTTTTTTTTTTTCTCTTGGAGACTCAAGTTGTTCCAAGTTTCCAATGATATCACTATTTTTAAACCACTCGATGTAGAATGCAGACAAGCCAAGGATTACGATTTTTCCGTAATTATCACGATTTTAGGCTAAAATCACCGTCTTACGGAAGCCCCAGCTGAAATTACGGATTTCGCTATTTGATTTATTTTTAGTAGTTTGGCCGCATACTATTTTTCGGTGCATTATTTTCTGAACGAGTATTATTTCAGAAATAGCGCAATAGCTTGTTGTCATCTGCCTAGCACAGACTAAGTGCTTCGATGACTTCTCTACTGTCTACTCTACACTTGCTGTTATGCTACGATTTGACGTACTTACGCTCATGCCTGTTATGCTACTATCAAGTGCAAATGAATTATTGAACACCATTCAAATAACTGTCGCACTTACTTTTACTCTATGGCGAAGGCAAAACGAATGTAATGTTCGATATAATTATTTATCACGAATATTCTACCAGCATTTTATTGTTGTTATTCGCTATATTTATCATATATTCAGTTTTTTCCAAGAGTCTCAACTACGTCTCAACATGACATTTTATTGTCAATAAAAAATTTCCTCCTCCTCCTCCACCTATTCTTCCTCAATTTTCATACCCCTATTACGATTCGATTCGAAACTTGGTATCTCTGAGAATGTCCTTCATTTTTTTTTGTTGCTTAGTCAATGAAGTCATTCAGTTCTAGAAAGTTTTCTTTCATTTCAGAAACCCTCACGGCACGGGATTTGTTTCCTTTCGTTCTGGTAGGCAGAGGCCCTGCTGAAGCTTTTTATATAACTTCTAAGACCTCTCAATGTTCACATGTCACAGTATATTCTTTATTTTGATTCAACATTGATGCAGAGTGCACTTTATTTTCGTTATTTGACACTGGCGTCATTACTTTACAGAGGTTATTTTTAATTTTTTTAAATGTTATAATGGTGTGTGTAAGGCAGGGTTAAAGAAGAGGTTCGAAATAAAAGAAAAAAAGATCCACCGCCATATACATTCATCTGCATTTCTTCTGGCACTGGCGTGATAGGTATTGTATTTACGGTTAAAAAATCCGCTACTGGTACGTGATTCGTTCCCCAGCGAAGTGTTATAGGGCCAATCCTCATTTCGGAGACTATGTGAGCAGCTCTCTCTTTTTTTTTTTTTTTTTTTTTTTTTTTTTTCTTATGGGACTTAACTATGGGGTCATCAGTCCCTAAACTTACAAAGTACTTATGAACTACTTACAAACTAGGACGGCACAAATATCCATGCCCGAGGGGGGATTCGAAACCCCGACCGTAGTGGCCGTGCTGACCGTGACTGGAGCGCCTCAGTCACCTCGGCCACCGCGATCGGCCAGCTCTCTTAGTCTGTTCGTGGACGATGCTGTCATTTATCGGTTACTTAAGTTACCAGAAAATCAAAAGCAACTGCAAAATGTTTTAGATAACTATCAGTTTAAATAAGTCATGAATGCAAAATACTAACACGAATTATTTACAGACGAATGGAAAATCTGGTGGAATCAGACCTTGGGGAAGATCAGTTTGGATTTGGGAGAGATGTAGGAACACGCGAGGCAATACTCACATTACGAGTTATCTTAGCAGATAGATTAAGAAAAAGGAAACCTAAGTTTTTAGTATTTGTGAACCTGGAGAAAGCTTTTGACAATGTAAACTGGAATTCACTTTTACAGATTATGAAGGCAGAAAGGGTAAAATATAGGAAGCTAAGAATTATATTCAACTTGTAGCATCGAAGGTCATGCCGCGCGGGAGTAGCCGAGCGGTCTGGAGCGCCATTTTACGGATCGCGTGACCTCACGCATCGGGGACTGGAATCTCCCCTCGGGCACTAGGGACTCATGACGAAAGTGGTTTGGTCCCATAATAATTACAAACATTTGATTTTTTCCGAAGGTCATGAAAGGGTCGCAGTGGTTGTGAAGGGTGTAAGACAGAGTTGTTGTAGCCTTTCCCCAATGTTGTTCACTCTGAACATTGAGCAAAATGTGAAGTAATGCAAGGAGAGGTTTGGAGAGGGAATTAAAGTCCAGGGAGAGGGAATAAAAACCTCGCGGATTCATGACGACATAGTAATTCTGCCAGAGACAGCAAAGGACCTGGAAGAACAGTTAAATGAAATGGACAGTGTCTTGAACGGAAGGTATAAGATGAACATTAGCAAGAGTAAAACGGGGGTAATGGAATGTAGAGTCAGAAAATCAGGCGATGCTGAAGGAATTAGCTAATGAGACAATAAAACTAGCAGATGAGTTTTGTTATTTGGGTAACAAGATAACTTCTGATGGCCGAAGTAAAGAAGATATAAAATGCACAATGGCTATGGGAAGAAAAGCGTTTCTGAAGGACTGAAATTTGTTGACATCCAATATTAGTTTAAATTTTAGTAAGTCCTTTCTGAAAGCATTTATCTCGAGTGTAGCAATGTATGGGAGTGAAACGTGGACGATTAGGAGTTTAGACAAAAAGATGATAGAAGGTTTCGAAATGTGGAGCTACAGACGTATGATGAAGATTATGTAGGTGGATCACGTGATTAAAGAGGAGGTGCTCAACAGAATTGGGAAGAAAAGGAGTTTCTGGCATGTCCTGACTAAGAGAAGGGATAGGTTGGTGGGACACATTCTGAGACATCAATAAATCGCCAACTTGCCATTAGAAGGAAGTGTGTGGGGTAAAAATCGTAGAGGAGGGGGAGGTGTGGCAACAGATGTGGAACGTTTCCCAAGAAACGAAAGGCGCCTCTTACGCTGTGCTGCAACCTCAGATTTCTACGCAGCCGTGGTGTATGAGGACTCATCTGGACCGATCCGCGATTTCTACCATTTATTCGTCTTCGCTTCAATCACGCCTCTTATCCAAAACATCTACATCGGATCAACGTCTACGATTCGGCGGCATGTGAGTGTGATCCTGAAACGAAAGCTGATTTCAACCACATCCTGTTCATGTGCCCCAAATTTGACCGAGAACGTTTGAACTTCCTGCAGACATTGGTGAAGATGGGATATCCCCTTCCCCAGTCAGCTCCTTCCCTTTTGTTTACGAAAGACATTCGTGTGTTTAAATCATAATTAAGTTTATTAAGAGCACTGTACACAATCTTTAAGCATCAAGTGTGTTGGTAATATAAGGTTTTGGTTGTGAATATGTGAAAATGTTCCAACATTATTTAAATTGTAATGTAATGCAGTTTTCGCTTTGTTTCCACTTTCCCATTTTGACAAAATGTACTTCTGTTTTGTCTATTTAAATATATGTACATTTTCTCTGTGTGTTGTAGATGGCCACATTGAGTTAACACTCAGAAGGCCAAATAAATGATAAAAAAAAGAAGGCCGAGGGACGAACAACGAATACAGTAAGCAGATTCCAAAGCAATCATCGCTTGATTGTCTTACAATACTTCCTTATTAGTTACGCGACCTACCCGCTTAATCTTCAGCATTATTTAATCTTCAACATTCAGCATCAAATATCAAAAGCTTACATTGCATTAAAATATAGTACTTAGCTTCCTCAAAGGCCGTCAGTTTCAGTGAGCGCCTGTGTGTATCGGGATGAGGAATGTTGGGAATATCCTGGAAAAAGCTATCGTGAGCGGTGTGCGTATTTGAGGCGAGAGAGGCGGAAGCAGAGGGCGGGTCGGTGTCGGTGGGAACGGCGGAAGCGGCCAGTGGGCCCGGCGCGGCGGCTGGTTCCGGCCCGCTGGTCGGCATCCTCTGCCAGCTCTGTCTGCGGAAGGCCTCAGCCGCGCGGCCGGCCATCCGTGAAGCTGCGCTGCAACTGAGCGCGCAAGAACGGCACATCCTGGGTAATCCCCGAGCTCCCGCAGACACGTACACTACCATTACCAATTTATCTAACCACAACACACTCTCGAGTGTTTCTGGTTCTCTTCCATCTGCCGTAGCTACAAGCAACCATAGGCGCCGACTACGGTATGCTCGGTCGCTCAAGCATACCCCACTGAAACGTTTGGTATTATCTTTTCTTTACGTTATATTTCTTGACTGTAATTAAAATCGACACTCTCATCCTACTGATGGGCGGCTGGCTTTTGTAATACACTGTGAAACGTGTCCATAAAAAATTATTTTTGTAAGAAAATGTCCAATGTTGTGCCTCCTGTTTTGTATCGAGTAACTTGCTTGCAAGAAAATGTATAATATCGCTTCTACTGTATATATCGATATGTGTACTTAACTCTGTGAAGTTTCATCTTTGGCAAAGATCATGTATTGCATAGCATTGTAGCTCGCGCTGAGAGAGAGTAGCACTTGTGGTTCAGCTCGCTTAGAGAGCGGTTGAGTTGTGTGTATGGCTCCGATGTAGAGCAGAGGTTGCTTTGCCAGCAAGTCAGAAGTTGTATTATGTAGGTAATGTAATGCTGATTATTAATAATAGGTAACAAAGTTGACCTTTCTTTCCTGTTTCATTTACGTAGTTAGAAAATTAACCTACTTCCTTCATTTGAAATTAGTTATTAGTGGATTTAAAGTGCAGTATTGATTTCAATAATATTTTTGAACAGATTTCGTTGTTGGTGCCATAGTAAATGATAGTTAATTGACTATGATACTAAATTTCAATAATCAGAAACTGATCTGCATAAAATTCTCACAGTCAAGCATTAAGAAAGTGGTTTGTGGTTTTTTTAATATCTTTCGTGCAGTCAATATTTTTGATATAGTCAGTGTCTGTTTCAAATGGTGACTTGTCACAGTTGTTTTGTGTTTAAAATATCCGTTGCGCACATAATCAGTTTAATGCACTGTTTCTTATTTAATAGTATATACATCAATATCAGGGCCATAATTAAACCAAATTGCTGTGTTAATGAACAATTTGTTGTCTGATTTAACGATAGGTTCAACATCCACAACACACACACAGCTTTTAACTGCTGTAAAAAGATTGTCTTAAAAGATACAGTTGATTGAATTCGTAGGTATTAAAATGCCGAGGCCAACGAGAGAGGCAGGCCGCGGCGCGCACGTCATGCGACGTAAGCAAGGCAGTCGTGAGCCGGCGCGATCGCTAGCTGATTGGCCGGCCACTGGGGCACAGCCCACTGCCTCATAGCGGCCAGCCACTCACCTGGCGATCGCGCCGGCTCAGGACTGCCTTGCTTACGTCGCATGACGTGCGCGCCGCGGCCTGCCTCTCTCGTTGGCCTCGTAAAATGCACGTTGACAAGTGAATGAAGTGGCCGTTTTCTATATAGTCCGAATGTTAATGGAATAGGGTAAGGTGGTACAATTTCGATATAGGTACATTTCCGATCAACGTAAGTTTTCGCCCCATCTTTCTATCTCGTAGTGTCTCGTTGTGTCGCGTTGTAGAGTAGCAGGTTTCTACAGCTCCTCTTGTCTTTTCCAAGAATACACCGCTTTGCGGTAAGGAGATATAATTTTTTTCCCTTTAAAGAGTTAAGTGAAGCTACTTAGTCTGACGCGCTCTTATAAATCATCTAGTTAAGGATGACTGGATTCGCTGCCAAAAATGCAATGTTTGGTACCACGAAGTATGCGTTGGTACGTGACAGAAAAAGTGCTTTTTATGTGGAAGAGGCCCGTAATCAAAATTGTACGAGGAACTGATCACAATTGTACCTAGTGTGGTACATTTTCGATCGATTTTTCTCAATTCCGCAATGTTTATACCAACATTTGTAACTGTATAATATTTGTGTTACATATTCATTAAACACCCAAGAACAAGTGCCATAGTTAAAATTATTCCTTTTCTCAATTTATTTCCAGTTATAATAACATTTGTCGGAAATGATCGAAATTGTACCACATTACCCTACAGCTTGTTACGTCAATATTGTAAACTGAAGACGCCAACCTTTAATTATTGTATTAAATAACTAGAAATGAAGTGCGTTTGGTACGATACGATGAATATGTTTATACTAATAATTTAACGTTTATGTATTCTCTTAGAATGGACTATGGACTATTTTGGTAATACTGTATAGAAAATAAATATGCAGAAGAATGAAGCCAGGAAGACGATCCGATGTGTTTGCGATAGTGAACACAGTATTCACAATACAGGCACATCATTATCTGTCATTATCTGATATGCATGTTTCAGAAGAAGAAAACTCTGAAAATGATTTTAGTAGTTACTACAACGGTAAAAACAGGTTCAAATGGCCGCAAAACCCGCCCAGTAGTTCTAGAACGTGAAATAAAAATTAATGGCTGTTAATTTCTTTACTGTGAATTACAAGTTACTTTTCTCCTTTCAGAGATTAAAATGGTCCTAAATTAACACCAGATGAACCAAATGTAAATGTTAAAATGAAGTTAAAAAATTATCTGTTGGGGGAAGGGGCTGCAGGGCGGCGGCAACCGCCTCGCCCCCCCCCCCCCCCCTCCGCTACCCGGAAACGCCACTGAGCATACCCCAACTCAAAAGTCGGGCCTATGCAAGCAACAGACGACACCAGGTGACACACAAAACGAGACCTGTTGAACGAACAATAAAACAGAGCTAAAAGAAAAAAAATGTCAGCGCAGGAATGCCACGCGGTTTGAGGCGCCATATCGGAGATTCCAGTCCTCCATCGGATAAGAACAGACCGGCGCTTAACGGTTGGGATGACTGCTGATGAAGAGAACTTTAATCGCCAAACAGTGTACGAAATTCTTACTCAAGATTTGGGAATGAAAAAAATTTGTGCGTAAAGGGTGCCAAAGAACTTGACAGTTGAACAAATGGAGAATCACATGACCGTGACGTGACCTCATCAACCACAATGAAACTGAACCAGACAGGTTGTGACAGGTGACGAGAAATCGGTTGTCGAGTATGACCCTGAAACCAAAAGACAAAGTGCTAAGAGGCACATAAGCAGCTCACCACTTCCTATAAAGCCAAGGAAAAGCAAACAAATAAAATCAAGGTCATGTTGATTTGCTTTCTTAATCATCAAGGCGTGATCCATAAGGAAATTGTTCCTCAAGGGCCGCGGCGGATTAGCCGTGCATTCTGGGGCGCCGTGCTGCGGTGCGCGCGGCCGTTTGCCGTCGGGGATTCGAGTCCCCCCTCGGGCATGGGTGTCTGTGCTGTCCTTTGGTTAATTCACCTTAGTTTAAGTAGTTTGCAAGCAATGGACTAATGACCGCACAGTTGAGTCCGATGGATTCACAAACATTTGAAGATTTTGTTCCTCGAGGAAAAACATAAAATCAACAATTTTACGCCGGCCGCGGTGGCCGAGAGGGCTGAGGCGCTCCAGTCACGGTCTGCACGGCCACTACGGTCGGGGGTTCGAATGCCCCCTCGGGCTTGGATATTTGTGCCGTCCATAGCCTTAGCTAGTTCATAAATAGTTTGTAAGCTTAGCGACTGATGACCCCGTACTTAAGTCCCTGACATTTTTCAATCATGGATTTTCCGGGAATAAGGGCATTCCTGTTTTTTCAAAAACCCCTATTCCCCATACCCAGTCCCTGTGATTTCTTCCTATTGCCCAAATTTAAAAATGCTGTTCGTGGCCATCATTTTGGGTCCTTAGAAAACACTGAAAGGTCTTGACACTGGAACTTCGAAGGGTGTCACTAGTGGACTTCCAGCAATGCTTCCGTGAGTGAGAGCGACGGCTGCGTCGGTGTGTTGCTTCCCACGGGAGATACTTCGAAGGTGATCATGTGGTTTTCTAATGCATTATAAATAAACATATTTTACAAATACAGTCTCATTTCTTTCCTGGCAGACCTCGTATGTCAACTTGTGCGTATGAATTTTTGAAACCTGCTGTTGAGATTTGCTTATTGACAGTTGTAACACCAACTGGGATACTGGCAATTTCATCCCGCATTTTGTTTTGACTCTTACAGAGTTCTTAGTCGAGTCGTGTACACTTTACTCTTTAGATTCCCCACATGCAAAAATCCTGACGGACAAATATGTCAATCTAGTAGGCCAGGGAACGTTACCGAACAATTGTCGCAGAACTTCAATTGCGTGCCAGGTGACATCAGGGGAAGGAGCTCCATTGGAATCCGAAAAGTCGCGGGTTCGAATCTCGGTCACATGACGGATTTTTATTTTTTTTCTGTCTGCATTGTAACCCAACTTTCACCTCTGAAGGATGTGAGGAGTCGGCAGAAAAGGCATGTGGCTCGGTTACCATGTTGAACTGTAGGTTTCCTTTCTCCGTTAGATAATTCAGGTAGGTCAGGGACACGCAAGTCGCCTGATTAACGTCTAGTTGAAAGACTTGCTCCAGGACACTAAGCCACACGAAATTATTTCACTACTGGCCATTAAAATTGCTACACCAAGAAGAAATGCAGATGATAAACGGGTATTCATTGGATAAATATACTAGAACTGACATGTGATTACATTTTCACGCAATTTGGGTGCATAGATCCTGAGAAATCAGTACCCAGAACAACCACCTCAGGCCGTTATTGACGGCCTGGGCATTGAGTCAAACAAGCTTGGATGGCGTGTACAGGTACAGATGTCCAAGCAGCTTCAACACGATACCACAGTTCATCAAGAGTATGGATTCTACTTTATATGTTGGTCAAGGTGTTATGGAAATTTTCGATGATTTTTTTCTTTTATTGTGCATTTTCGTTTGTTCATTTAACATTTGTTCTGGGTATTTAGTAATATGAGTATAGAATTCTATACTCACATGACTAAATACCCATAAGAAATGTTAAATGAACAAACGGAAATACGAAATAAAAAATTCATCGAAAATTTCCATAACACCTTGACCAGCATATAAAGTATAATCCATCCTACCGTAATATACTTCCAAATGTGCAACAAGACGCGATAAGTTTTAGTAGCACAGCAATATTGTTCTTATATTAGAAATGATACACGCAAGTAATTTATAACACTTGAAATAGTTCGGAATGAAAACAAAAAATTTATTGTACGAATATTTGTAATGGAACTGTTTTTGTCACACTGCATATAACTAGCGATATTGCCATATACAAAATAAAGTAAAGAATATTTAAAACTTGACAAAAACATCTTTGGATCAAAAGCTTAATAAATTACATCAAAATAATTAAAGCAAGCATCGTGACCTACGCATTATCCAAATAAAATATATATAAATGTAAGTAATTACGACTTGTACGTACAATGTAACATTGTCATATTCATGTATCTTCCTCTGAAACAAACTTTGTTCTCTATAATAGGTAGCTTAAGAAAATGGGCAAAGCCCCAAACTAGTCAACATTAAAAAAAAAAAAAAAAAAAAAAAAAAAAAAAAAAAAAAGCAGCAGCTTTGGTGCAATATAAAAATGTCTTTCCTACAACGTGTAAGAGCTGCAAAATGCGACGTATCAAAAATTTTAATAAAGCTTATTTCACTCTCTTGTAAAAAAATGCCTTTTTATGACATACGTGGTTACTGTTCAACACCATCGATATTACAAGATTAATGTGTGGCGTCGCTACATCCTGTTGAAATCAGGTTTCTTGAAAGTGTGAAAAATTCAATTCAGATGTAACGAAAGATTGTAACTTCTCAACGTAACGATCCACAGTAATAGCTATTATGATGCTCTGTTAAAAAAAGAAAAATATTATCCGCAGATCGCACGTGACGAAACAGCATACCATACTGTTACTTTACTAGCATGTAAAGAGCGTCATCAATTTCATTAGGATTTGTGTCTGCCCAATAACGGTAGTTCTTCATATTCGCGTAAGCTTTAGACGAAAATCTGCCACATGTGACATCCACAAGTTGGTTAGAAGCCGGCCGCGGAGGCCGAGTGGTCTGCGGACGCCAGTCACAGTCTGCACGGCCGCTACGGTCGGGGGTTCGAATCCCCCCTGGCGCATGGATGTTTGTGTCGTCTTGTCATAAGTAGTTTGTAAGTTTAGGGACTGATGACCCCGCTGTTACGTTCCTTAAGCTTAACAAACAGTTGGTTAGAAATTCATTGTCATTGTTCATGTTTATCATTCGTTGACTGAATAATTGCAACAACCTGCAGCTTGTACGGATGAAATTTCAAACCGAAATGAAGAATTCTGCGAAGCGTCTCCCGGGACTTACGAACTGAACGCCGATGGCTGGGCATGACAGACAACGGCTATGTTCTGCGGAGTGGGGGCACTCCCTGGTTTTCCTGTTTGTTTCGTCTTTACGGCAGACCAAGTCCCTTCAACGTTATTGGTTCAACGTCCTAAGCCGTGAAAACGACTAAATTGTTTGGAAATCTAAGGGACTTAACTTCTTTGGTTATTAGTCGCCAGGCTTACTAATTACTTGATTTAAAATAACCTGAGGACAACACACACACCCATGCCCAAGGGAGGACTCGAACCTCCGAAGGCGAGCAACCGCGTGCTGTGTGAAAACGTCGGAACTCCCTTTGCGCAGCTTCCAAGCCATCACTGTTTGTATGAAACATATAGTTTATAGTTAACGAACGCTGTTGACCGTTCCACTGTTCCGTGGTTACTAAAATGGCAACGTGTTTACCTGCTGAAGGTCACTGTCCCGCAGTGCTGCCATCTGCCTCACCGAGCCACTGTGACGCAGCAGTGTGTCAGCTCGTCACAGTGACAGACGAGGTCACTGTCCAGAGCAGTCACTGCCGGAAGTACAAGTGTGCGCACTGACACACTGAGACAGCGTTTCAATCACTTCTGAGCCCAGTGATACATTATACTGTAGGTGTTTGTATTGACGAGGGATTGGATTGGAAGAAACATACTGAAGATCTCCTGAAACGTTTGAGTTCAGCTACTTATGCTATCAAGGTCACTGCAAAATTTAGTGATATACATCTCACTAAATTAGCTTACTATGCCTATTTCCATTCACTGCTTTCATGTGGAATCATTCTGGAGCAATTCAACATTGAGTAAAAAAGTATTCATTGCACAGAAGCATGTAATCAGAATAATTGCTGGAGCCCACCCAAGAGCATCCTGCAGACATTTATTTAGGGATCTAGGGATCTTCACTGTAGCTTCACTCATGAAAGTTGTTATTAACAATCCGACCCAATTCAAAAGTAACAGCAGTGTGCATAGCTACAACACTAGGAGAAATGGTGATATTCACTATTCAAGGTTAAATCTAACCTTGGCACAGAAAGGAGTGAATTATGCTGCCACAAAATTCTTGGGTCACTTATCAAGTAACATCAAAAGTCTGACAGATAGCCAACTAGTATTTAAAAAGAAATTAAAGGAATTTCTGAATGGCAACTCCTCCTACAACGTAGATGAATTTTTAGGTAAAAATTTAAAAATAGTAAATGAAAAATCCTTAAAATATTGATTGTCATGTATATACACATTTACTAAACTGACACGTTCCATATCATTACGAAATGTATATATGATCTATGGAACAAGTATTAATCTAATCATCGCAGCCATGAAACGGTTGTTTTTCTAAGTGAAATAAAAGGTTATCCTGCTATATGGGATATCAAAAGCGACGACTGTAGTAACAAAGTGAAGAGACGAATATGTGGCAAAAAATTATAACCAAGTTTGTTTCTACTTTCAATCAGAAGAGCATGGATGAAAAAGATTTGGTTAAGTTGTACTTTCTTTTTTCTCTTTAATACCGTACTTTTCGGACCCTAAAAGAATAGCAAAATTTAGTTTCTACCCCTGTAGAGTTTTGAAAGATAGTAACCTTCCAGGACATTTGAATCCGTCAACCCCTTTATTTGCGTCGCAGTGTTCACTGATGAATTACACAGCATGTTATCACTAACCTTCATTTTAGAAATGTCGTGTTAAAAAAAAGTAATGTTTTCGTAATTAAAGATTGCTTTTCATTGTTCTGGTAAATGAAAGAGGTATTTGTGTTGCACACTTTCCTAAGAAAAAAAATTACCGTCTACTAAACCGACTAAGCGGTAAAAACACATATCTGCGTAAGAGTACCGATGAAGCCGTGACTTGACGGCATACATTACTACTGAAGCGGTTTAAATAAATATGTAACAAACAGTCGCAAAGACAAATCGGAAGCAAGGGGTGACAACGCTATATTGTTCATACTAATGCAGGCAATAAAGAAAAGCCGGCGGCGGTGGCCGAGGAGACTGAGGCGCTCCAGTCCCGGTCTGCACGGCCACTACGGTCGGGGGTTCGAATCCCCCTTCGGGCATGGATATTGTTCAAATGTTTGTTAAGCTTAAGGGACTTAACTACGAGGTCATCAGTCCCTAAACTTACAAACTACTTATGAACTAACTACAACTAAGGACGGCACAAATATCCATGCCCGAGGGGGGATTCGAACCCCCGACAGTAGTGGCCGTGCAGACCGTGACTGAAGCGCCTCAGTCTCCTCGGCCACCGCGGCCGGCATGGATATTTGTGCCGTCCTTAGTTGTAAGTAGTTCATAAATAGTTTGTAAGTTTAGGGACTGATGACCCCGTAGTTAAGTCCCATAGACTCTACAAACATTTGAACATTTGAATAAAGAAAATATGGGATGATTCGATGTGACGTGGTTGGTTGCTTGGAATGTCCACTGCCGACCCAGAAGTGTCATTTCAAGCATTCGTGCACGTGGATAAAGGTAGAATTATTTCTGTGCCGGTAATTCACGCTTCAGTTTCAATGTTTGAAGTAAGTTTCACAAAGGCACAGCTGCTGAAATTTATTCATTAACGATTTTGAATCTTTCTAATATCTTAACCACAGCTTGCGAAACCTCGTCCGCTCCTTAGACACGCGGATTTCATTTTTTTTCCTGCCATGGGTTCGGTTGCGGGAGAAACTCTGGAAAACTGGTTTTGCAGGTGTCACCATTAAGACCTCTTGTAGACCAGACCAGGTTCGTTCGTTCTCTCTCTCTCTCTCTCTCTCTCTCTCTCTCTCTCTCTCTCTGCTGTTCCAGGTTTATGGGCAGAAACATGTTCCGCACCTGGGGGCAACGAATGACTTAAAACCGTTTCCCGACTACAAACAAAAGTCCAAGGTAGTACTTACGTCACAATGTACAGAAGACTGCAGCTGCCACGTTTCTTCAGACTAAGCTGGAACACTGTTCGTCGACTGCGAAGTGTTTAAGAGTTTACGATCGCAGACTGAGTTAAATCAGCAGACGAGCAACTGCGGTGCTGACCCATGATGTTGGGAGCGGAGTGTAATATCTGCAAAAACAGAAAACATACAGTAAGTACTATGCTTACAACATAGTTAAGAAAATCAATTAAACAGTACATGGAAATTAAAGTGCCCAATAACTGCTTCCACCTCTACTGCTTGCCTTATACTCTGTCAAGGCAACAAAAATATAAGTTGCCGAGACGTTGGATCTTGCATGAAAGGACGAACACTTGTAATCTGACTTAACTAACTCAAAGAGGGGGGGGGGGGGGGAACCGTTAATCCACTTCGAACACAGCAGCAGATTACAGATTCTAGAGAAACGTATCTCGCCTCAGACGTGAGTAATCGACAATGAGAGAAGCTGTTCATCTAATTAAATAATTCTCAGTCTCTGTTGCAATATTCTTTATTATATCCAATAACGCGTTTCGCGCTGTTAGCGCCTGATCAGACTGGAAACAGACAAATGTTTTATTACAGTCCGGCAGTGAATCTAATATGGCTAAGGTGAGTAAATTTTGAAGAGTCAGAACTTACTTGCGTGAGATGGAGCCACAGAACTATTTAAAGCTGTGGTGGGAGTAGCTTAACAATTTGTGTTCTATCATTGGGCCCTGCAAAGAGGTAAACGTTAGAAAGTACGTAACGGCTATTTGAAGTAGAATAACTAGGGACTAAAGGGGTACAGTATGGAAATTAATAGAATGCTTTTTATATGATAAAGCTCACCATAGCAGCATAGGATTCGCTTCCGCGGCAGGTCCACGTTTACAACTGGTAATTTTTGAAAAAGAGAAATTTGTAAACATCGAAAATTAATTTAAGCATAAGGAAGTCCTTTCTGAAAGCATTTGTGTGGAGTGTTGCCTTGTATGGTAGTGAAACATGGACGATAAACAGTGCAAACAGAAAGAGAATAGATGCTTTTTAAATGTGGTGTTACAGAAGAATGCTGAAGACTAGGTGGGTGGATCGCATAACTAATGAGGACGTACTGAACGGAATTGGGTAGAAAAGGAATTTCTGGCATACCTTGACTAAAAGAAGGGATCGATTGGTATGACACATTCTTAGACATCTAGGAATTGTGAGTTTAGCGTTGGAGGGAAGTGTGTGGGGTAAAAATCGCAGAGGGAGACCAAGAGATGAATATAGTAAGCAGATTCAAATGGATGTAGGTTGCCATTCTTATGAGGCGATGAAGAGGCTTGCTTAGGATAGAGTAGGGTGGAGAGCTGCTTCAAACCAGTCTCCGGACTGAGGACCACAACAACAACAGTATTGTTAATAACTGCGAAACATAAATGCGTCCGTTAAACAAAGCGGTATGGACAGAGTACGCCTGCAAGAATGAGCGGCTTGCCAAGCGGCAACTTAGTAATATCAGAGATGTGTGTGACGTGCAGGAAATGAATCTTGTGAAATGATACATGGTGGCAAGTGAAACAATACTAAATGAATGAAAACAAAGTTATTAGAGGCCTGGGGGTGGGGCGGAAGAACGCTGTTGTGAATTGTCAGAAAGGGGGTCACTTTGGGAAAAGATCGATAACATGATATCGTAAAAAGTTTGATTTTTTTTTAATAAGCTGTTCTGGGGACCGTTTCACAAACTTATTTTTTCATCTAACAAAAATGTTCAAATGTTTGTAACGCTTATGGGACTTAACTACGGGATATCTGTCCCTGAACTTACCAACTACTTATGAACTAGCTAATACTAAGGACGGCACAAATATCAATGCCCGAGGGGGGATTCGAACCCCCGACCGTAGTGGCCGTGCAGACCGTGACTGGCGCGCCGCAATCAGCTCGGCCACCGCGGCCGGCTTCATCTAACATCTCTCTTCCTTGAGACTAGTCTGCCTCTTCCGAGGGAAGTAGCACTGCTCTAAAAGACATGTACGGAATCTGTGGGATGTGAATACCGCGTCTGCATGATTACAGTTATGCACTTTAACTGCACCTCTACATTAATTCGTCACAGAGAAATGGTTATTGCTACATAGATTTAATATCTTCAACCGCTGTACATCGAAATCAAAAACTGGACGACCTCAAACTGAGTGATAGGAAACCAGTGTTAGAAGCATTTAATGAATGTGAAAGCCAAATTCTACCTCCGATCTGACTAATTGGTCGTCCTACAATTCAGTAACGGGAAAGTTGTCCATCCAGCCGCTCATGAATCATTTGGAATCGAAACGAGGATGAGAAGGATAAAGCGGAATAATGAATTAATTTTATAAATATTGTTTTGCAGTTATAATTTCAACTGTCATGCGAACGCCAAAAAGACATCTTTGAGAAAATTGTTGTAGAACAGAAATGCAGCACACTGGACACAGGAAAGATGACTGGACCTATACGACTGGTAAAGTCATAACTATTATCACTGAAGAAAATAGGCTGAGACTTACAGCATTTATAGATTTAGAAAAAGCTTTCGAAAAAATGAATTGGAATACTTTCGTTACCTACAGTTTTTCATCAGCGACGTATTCAGCTTATATTTAAGACTGCTAGTAAGGAATGAATCGTCAAATTAGTAATGAAGGTATGAATGAGAAATGAAGTCGGAACCGATTTAGATTAGAATTAAGCTGGGCAATACATCATGCACATTTTTACTTAAGGAAAACTAAGGATCCTAATCTTTCTTGCAATGGTTCTCACAATCTTTCAGATTATTTTATTTTATTTCGCTATTTAGTTTCATATATATGAAGCGAATATTTTATGGTTCAAAAGAACATCATTTTGTGCAAAAAGAAATTTATTTAATACAAATTAAAAGCTAAGTTCAGCGAGATTTGTAAGATTGTTAAGTCTTGGTACTTTCCATATATATAATTAACCTATATGTTTTAAGATAAATCATTTTTAAGTAGTTGGTTCTTACATTTATTTCTTATAATTAATGTAAAAATGCACAACTTCATAAGTTGTTGTGAATCCAATTAATTCCTTGAAAGTTTAATTTCTGACGGCCGCGGTGGCCGAGGGGACTCAGGCGCTCCAGTCACGATATGCACAGCCACTACGGTCGGGGGTTCGAATCCCCCCTCGGGCATGGATATTTGTGCCGTCCTTAGTCTTAGCTAGTTCATATGTAGTTTGTAAGCTTAGGGACTGATGACCCCGTAGTTAAGTGCCATAAGTTCTACAAACATTTGAACATTTTTTGTTTAATTTCTGTGCATTCCATACTCTTCCTTTTCTGATTTAAAATGAGATAAAAATGTTTATAACTCTAAGAGACTGAACGTCTTTAGTCATCAGTCCCTAGTCCTACAAGCTACTGAAACTAACCTAAGGATAAAACACACACACACACACACACACACACACACACACACACACACACACACACACACACGCACGCACGCACACCATGCCCGAGGGAGGACTCGAACCTCCCGAACATCCGACTGCGAGCAACCACGTGCTCCGCAGCAAAGCGCCTTAGAACGCTCGGCCACTCCACCGCGGCTAAAATGAGAATAGACTTCAGTCTTTACAGATCGTGTTAAAAGAAGAATTACACATAAGTTCCATCAGGGAGTCTTTCTTAAATGCTGATTGTTTTCACTTTTTAAAATTGTACTCTACAAACGGATATCTCATCCACAGCAATTCCTTGTGAACGATTGTAAAATATCTACTGAAACAAGAACCACTTGTAAGTAATTATCCTACAAAAACAAAAAAGTTTCACTGCCCCTAAAATGTCATACATGTGAGCACAAAAAGAAATCCGTTAAACTTCATTTACACAAAAATCCAGTCAAAACTGAAGGCCGTAAATTTAACTGAAAACCTAGAAATAACAATTACGAAAAACTCGAGCTGAGACGTCGGCCTACCAACCTTCAATGAATCTGTTACGATGAAAAGACAAGCTACCTTCGGGTCACGTGACACTGTAAGCAGCAACCCCTCCTAATCTTACGCATGCGCAAAGACTGCTCTCCCCCGCCTCTTTTCAAACAGTTAATTATTTCTGGCAAGTAACAACAGAAAAGTCATTGTTGTTTCCGTATCTGTTAAAAAGAAAACTGGATTTTAAAAACATTGCTTGTAGTCAGTCTCGACGAGCGATGCAGCTAACCGCATGGCTTTTCTTGCTAGGTAGAGAGTAGTGACTTCAGTATTTATGATGGAATCTCCTGAAGTTTTTATAGTTGATGCGTTTAATTTATAGTTATAGATCTTTTATCAAATAAGACTTGTTGTTGATGAATCTTCAATGCGCCAAAAACAGATATGTATTTGGAGGATTTGCGCATCCGGAAGGCGGCGTGCACAGTCGTTCCATTGTCTTGTTTTAAAAAAAATGCATAGTCAACCATCAGCTGTTTGTTGTATTTACAACTTTACCGGTTTCGGATCTTATCCATCTTCAAAAGAGTCTGTTAAAAATTTTACAATTATGAATTATACACAAGTTACAATGAAATATGACATAACATAGTAGTGTCATACAGATGATAGCTACAAAATTAAATAGGCTGATTGATAACTACATAGCTGATCTGATAAACTTAAGAGAGATCGAAGTATTCATGGTGTGAAAATAATATATCTTTGACCGCCATCACAGAAAATATTGTGGGGAAGGCGAATCAAAGATTGCGTTTCATTGGCAGAACGCTTCGAAGATGCACCAGCTCCAGCAAAGAGACTGCCTACATCACAGTTGTGCGTCCTCTCCTGGAGTACTGTTGCCCATTGTGTGACCCTCACCAGGTGGGACTAACGGAAGATATTGAGATGCTTCAGAGAAGGGCAGCTCGTTTTGTTTTATCACGTAACGAGGGGGAAAGCGTCACGGAAATGTTGCACGCATTGGGGAGGAAATCATTAAAACAAAGGCGTGATCTGTTTGCAAAGTTTCAATCACCGACTTTTACTTCTGAATGTGAAAATATTTTGCTAGCACCCACCTACTTAGGGAGATATTGACCATTCCAATAAAATAAGAGAAATCAGATCGATAACGGAACGATTTAGGTGTTCTTTCTTCCCGCGCGCTATTAGAGAATGGAACGGTAGAGAAAAGTTATGAAAGTGGTTAATGAACCCTCTGCCAGGGACTTAAATTTGATTTGCAGAGTATCTATGTAGACGTAGATATATCTTTGTCTTGCTTCGTGGCCATTCCGGCGCAACCGCCAGAGCTCGAGTAGTCACAAGCTGGTGTCTCCACCAGCTACAACGCCAATGTTAAAAGCGGCGTTTCCCCTCGCCCCTCCTTGCCGCGGGAGCGCTCATATGGTGTCTACAAGGAGTTCAGAAGAGAATTTGAACCTCAACCGCGCATGCGCATTGCAACGCTGCGGCCACTAGCGCCTATATTAGGCGGCCGCGCTACGACTCGTATACGTCTGTGTCGGCAACGTAAAACGTTTCTCATGCGATGAAAAATACTTTGACTGTGCATATAAAATGATCTGATAGAAGAACGAAACTTAGAATGATAGTTTAAAAACAGGTTCTTTTTTTTCCCACTACGAGCCGCGGCGGAGCGGCCGAGCGCATTGAGGCGCTATGTTACGATGCGCGAGGCCGTTCCCCGTCGGGGGTCGAATCCCCCCTCGGGCATGGATCTTTGTGTCGCCTTTAGTATAAGGTAGTTCATAAGTTGTTTGTTAAGTTTAGGGACTAATGACCCCGCAGTTAAGTACCTGAATCAGCACAGGTTTAGGAAACATCGTTCATGTGAAACTCAGCTTGCCCTTTTCTCACATGACATCTTGCGAGCCATGGACGAAGGGCAACAGGCGGATTGTGTTTTTCTCGACTTCAAAAAGACGTTCGACACGGTGCCACACTGCAGACTGCTAACGAAGATACGAGCTTATGGAATAGGTTCACAGATTTGTGACTGGCTGGAAGACTTCCTAAGTAATAGAACGCAGTACGTTGTTCTCGACGGCGAGTGTTCATCAGAGACGAGTGTATCGTCAGGCGTGCCCCAGGGGAGTGTGATAGGACCGCTATTATTTTCTATCTATATAAATGATCTGATGGACAGAGTAAGTTGTAATTTGCGGCTGTTTGCTGATGATGCTGTGGTGTATGGGAGGGTGTCGTCTGTAACTGACTGTAATAGCATACAGGTTGACTTAGACAAAATTTCTAGTTGGTGCGAAGAATGGCAGCTAGCTCTCAATGTAGAAAAATGTAAGGTGATGCGCATGAATAGAAAAACAATCCCATAATGTTCGAATACAGCATTAGTAGTGAGCTTCTTGATGTTATCGCGTCGTTCAAATATCTAGGCGTAACATTGCAGAGCGATATGAAATGGAACGAGCATGTAAGGATAGTTGTGAGTAAGGCAGACAGCCGACTTCGGTTTATTGGGAGAATTTTGGGAAAATGTAACTTCACCTGTAAAGGAGACCGCGTATAAAACGCTTGTACGACCACGTCTTGAGTATTGCTCAAGTGTTTGGGACCCGCAGCAGATCGGTTTGAAGGAAGACATAGAGGCGGTTCAGAGACGAGCAGCTAGATTTGTTACCGGTAGGTTCGACCAATGCGCGAGTGTCACGGAAATGCTCCGGCAACTCAATTGGGGATCGCTGGAAGAAAGACGACGTTCTTTTCGTGAATTTCTGTTGAGTAAATTTAGAGGGCCGGAATTTGAAGCTGAGTGTAGTACGACCTTGCTGCCGCCTACTTACATTTCGCGTAAAGATCACACAGACAAGATAAGAGAAATTAGGGCTCGTACGGAGGCATATAGGCATTCTTTCTTTCCTCGTTCAATTTGGGAGTACGGTGAATTGCGGAGTATGTAGATGTAGATGTAACAAACATTTGAACATTTTTCACTAGGAGCTTTTTTCTGGGTGCTCACTGGCGCCAGTGCAGAGATGAAGAGGCTGGCGGTATGCCGCGGAGAGCGGCAGCAGAGCGCAGTGGTGGGTGGAGAGGGCACGGCTAGCGGTGAAACGCGGCCTGGCGGCGCGGCGCTCCCGTGTGAATCACAGAGCGGCGCGCGCAGGCACGCCAAACAGCCACGCCCCGCCCAGCCCAGCCAGACACCTGTGCCCGCAACCACTGCCAGCAACTGTGGCGTGCTCCACTCACACCTCACCATGCTGCCCGACTATCAAACCAATTACACAAGCAGTTGGGTTGAGGTAGTTTATTGGAAGGAAGGAAGACTGGAGTTTAACGTCCCGTCGACAGCTTGGTCATTAGAGACGAAGCTTACGCTCGGAATGTTTGCATAACGAAGTGGAAGGAAATCGGCCGTGCCCTGTCGACTAAAGCAGAGGTGATATCTGGCGTTCCACAGGGTAGTGTTATTGGTCCTCTGCTGTTCCTTATTTACATAAACCTGTTATCGCCGAAGGAATGTTAAACGTTTGAATATGCATACATACGTGAACAATTATACAATTTTAGAACATAAAATTAATAAAGATGATATCGTTCGAATTTTATATGGCATTTGTATTTTGACTGCTATCTTTCTTCGTTTGGATACTGCACGTATAATTTTGTACATTACACAAGATGCCTTATTTCTTATATACTAGCTGACCTGTGTGAATAATTCACACTCTATCCTGATCAGTCACAGATTGTTGTATTGCAACGGACTGATTTGGATTTTTACTGTAGTTTCGATTTCAGTAATAGAAACTGCTGTGAGAGCATCTTCTACTGTACATGATATGTGGTTACAAAATGTTCAAATGTTTGTTAAGCTTATGGGACTTAACTACGGGGTCGTCAGTCCCTAAACTTAAACTACTTATGAACTAACTAAGACTAAGGACGGCACAAATATCCATGCCCGAGGGGGGATTCGAACCCCCGACCGTAGTGGCGGTGCAGACCGTGACTGGAGCGCCTCAGTCCCCTCGGCCACCGCGGCCGGCTATGTGGTTACATCATGGATGGCAGTCATAATTCTATCCAATTATCGACTTTCCGCTAGGTCCAACATCTAGTAGACTCGTGTGAATAATTCGTACTCTATCCTGTCACAGATAAGTATGATAGTAATGGAGAAAAGGCAGATGCAAGTACATATGTATAAAAGATAATAAACTTTAGATAGTAGTAACAAATACTAGCCTCATTGTAAGAAAATTTATATAATGAAATACAATATGATTAATTTAGAAACATATAATAATCAGATATTGACTTTTTCACGTTTATTTTATTTTTTGAAAACTTGTTTATTTTACAAAAGTCCTGAGATTTACCGAACTGTGACATGAATTGTTCAAACAGTTTCAGTCATGTTGAAGCCCAGCCTTACACATAGCTACTCTAGGAAATTTAAAATCATTGTCGCTCCTGTGTCCGTTAAAACTGATTAAATTTAAAGTTAAATAAATTGTTATAAGTTACAATAGTAAGCGTTACTTACTTGTAATGATCAACGTTGAGGTAATTCACTTGCGCAGTACACAACGCTAGCTTGAACTAAATGAATAATTCAAAAAGCTGTTGTGGACAAACGTGTGAAACAGAAATCTCGTGATAAACTACGCTTGCATAAAGAATCTAAACAACTGAAAGAGCTGTAGTTCATGTTAGTTAAACAGATTGTCAACAGATAGCAGCTTCTACATTTCTTTTATATCGGCCACGCAAACTAAGTTGATACTCGGCGCGTTGGCTGATGGAAGCAACTGTAAATACATGTTCCATTTACGATCGTTCGCTGGGTATCAATATACATTGTACGAAAAGTACAATTTTTTTTTCAACGTAAAGTGTTATTTTATTTTATTTATTTATTTATTTTGTTGCGAAAACAACTTTAAACTATCTGGGTATTTTTCGTCATTAGTGGAGAAGGAAACCTTGAAAATGATACATGTATCATTACTTTTGGATACATCTACATCTATACACATACTACGCAATTCACCGTAAGGTGCGTGGCAGAGGGTCCACTGTACCACTACTAGGCATTTGCTTTCCTATTCCACTCCCAAATAGACCGAGGGAAAAAAAGAATGCTTATATGCCTTCGTACGAGCTCTAATTTCTCTTGTCTTTGTGATCACCACGCGAAATGTAAGTAGGCGGCAGCAAGATCGTACTACACTCAGCTTCAAATTCCGGCCCTCTAAATTTCCTCAACAGAAATTCACGAAAAGAACGTCTTCTTTCCTCCAGCGATCCCCAATTGAGTTGCCGGAGCATTTCCGTGACACTCGCGCATTGGTCGAACCTACCAGTAACAAACCTAGCTGCTCGCCTCTGAACTGTAGTACGGGAGATACTGCGTACCCACGAAAAAACAGCGATAAGAAATAACATATATATATATATTCTCCGATAAATGTATCATGTTTTTAGAAAATAAGGAGATGGACAGAGAGAGAAGGAATAGGAGAAGTACTAACTCAAGGCAGGAATAAATACCCGCACAACGGCGGATTTTGAGCTACTAATTAAATAAATAAATAAAAATACAATTTATGGAAAAGTATTGCATGCCATGTACGAGCATTAAAAAGCTACAATATTCAGGTTCTTTTTCGACGGTCGCTAACAGAGAAATTGTGTAATTTTGTGCACAGCCATCGTTGTGAACACATTGATCTACGCGCCAAGCCGCAACTGGCAAGTAACGATGAGCAGCACGTTCCGTGGGATGTAGCAGGTCGTTTCAGAGCGTGCTGTAGCTAAGATAGACAGCACGTCTGGCGTGCGCCACGCCGGGACAACACGTCCCGTGTGAGGACGGCTGTAGGCAAAGACCTATATAAACAACATAGACTGGCCACAGCGCTGCCATAGTTGAAGCCAACTGAAAAGGTTGCCGCCATGTTTGAGAAAGTCAGTGTCACGCCAGGTATTACTGGGCTTCTGCTAACGCTTATTCATAGGTTTTATATTAATTATTGCCAGTCCCGAGTCGTCCTTAATTTCTGGTCGACGCATTTCGGAAAGTAATTCCCACTACGAATAGCATTTCTCCTTTACTACTGCATCCTAAGTGTAATGTTTACAACCGTCGAACTGCTACATTACTTGATGTTACTATAATGTCAATAATCGTTTGTATTTGCCAACATATCTTCCCTATAAATACAGGCGAATTTTTTTAAAGTCTTTAATTACCTTTATTCTGCGTGTTGTTCAAATGATGTTTCATGCTTTGAAGTACATTACGTATTTATCAAGCTCTCCACAATTTGACGTTTCCTTGGAATTCTCCTTACAGCTTTTGGTTTCTGTAAGTGCTCAGGAAACGAAAATAGTGTTGGACTGGCATTTGCAAGTAGCCGCTTTCGATCAGTGGTAGCATCCACGACTTTTCCTCAAAATGACAAGAGTAACTATACTTTGTAGGATGCCACTTATGACGCATCATACTGGTTACCCATTGCGTCAGCAACTCCTTGTTTTTCAAAGGAAATCTGTATAAAGAATACTTTAATTACAAAACTTCCTGGCAGATTAAAATTGTGTGCCGGAACCGGGACACGAACCTGGGACCTTTGCCTTTCGCGGGCAAGCGCACTATCGACTGTGCTACCCCGACACGACTCACGATGCTGTGCCGCCCCACAGCATCGTGAGTCGTGTCGGGATAGCACAGTCGCTAGTGCGCTTGCCCGCGAAAGGCAAAGGTCCCAGGTTCGTGTCCCGGTTCCGGCAAACAATTTTAATCTGCCAGGAAGTTTCATATCAGCGCACACTCCGCTGCAGAGTGAAGTTTCATTCTGGAAACATCCCTTAGGCTGTGGCTAAGCCATGTCTCCACCATATCCTTTCTTACAGGAGTGCTAGTCTTGCGTGTTTACAGGAGAGCTTCTGTGAAGTTTGGGAAGTAGGAGACGAGGTACTGGCGGAAGTAAAGTTGTGGGGCGGCATCGTGAGTCGTGTCGGGATAGCACAGTCGGTAGTGCGCTTGCCCGCGAAAGGCAAAGGTCCCAGGTTCGAGTCCCGGTTCCGGCAAACAATTTTAATCTGCCAGGAAGTTTCATATCAGCGCACACTCCGCTGCAGAGTGAAGTTTCATTCTACTTTAATTACAGTTCATATACCTAGGCTACTTCGTTAATACGCTTTTATACACTATAGAAATAAGTGTCATATCATTAAAACACACCAAATACATCCGTCCTCTGCCTAGCTTTTTGATTGTCTGGAAAGAAACATAATTTTTTTACTTGGTGAATACGGAAGTTAAGTATAATGAATGTTTATAGGCAAATACACGCTGATACAGAACGACCTGTATAATTACATATCTCTTTCTTTATGTATGATATTCCAACAGTTTTATCACTGCAGTTGCTGCAATTATACGCCGAACATACACTGGGCTTGATTGACCAATAATAATAGCGCTTACACGTTAGTTGAGATTACAAACAGAAGCGTATGCGCACTCTGCTGCATCAAACTGACGTTCTCAAATATGGCGCCCAGTGTTGCTGAGTGCTGCCACCCAGAGCGCTGTAGCTTGCCTGTAGACAGGGCTCTACCTGTAGCCTCTCTACATCTACATCTACACGGGATACTCCGCAAATCACATTTAAGTGCCTGGCAGAGGGTTCATCGAACCACAATTATACTATTTATCTCCCATTCCATTCTCGAATAGCGCGCGGGAAGAAAGAACACCTGAATCTCTCTGTTCGAGCTCTGATTTCTCGTATTTTATTCTGATGATCATTTCTACCAATGTAAGATGGAGTCAACAATATATTTTCGCTTTCGGAGGAGAATGTTGGCGATTGGAGTTTGGCAAGTAGCCCACGCCGCAGCGATAAGCGCCGTTGTTGTAATGATTCCCATCCCAGATCCTGTATCATTTCCGTAACGCTGTCTCCCCTGTATCGTGACAATACGAAACGAGCTGCCCTTCTTTGGACTCTTTCGATGCCCTCCGTCAAACCCACCTGATAAGGATCCCACACTGGGCTGCAATACTCCAAAAATGGACGAACAAGCGTAGTGTATGCAGTTTCTTTAGTAGTTGTTTTAAGGGTTCTGCCAATAAAACGCAGTATCTGATTCGCCTTTCCCACGATATTATCTACGTGTTCTTTCCAGTTTAGTAATAGTAATTCCTAGGTATTTTGTGGTGTTTACGGCCTTCACATTTGATTGATTTATGTTGTAAACAAATTTTAACGGATTTCTTTTCGTACTCATGTGGACGACTTCACATTTCTCATTATTTAGAGTCAATTGCCAATTTTTACACCATACTGATATCTTATTCAGATCGTTCTGCAGTTGGTTTTGATCTTCAGATGATTTTACGAGACGGTAAATGACGGCGTCATCTGCAAACAACCTAAGAGAGCTACTTAGATTTTCCCCTAAACCGTTTATGTAAATAAGAAATAGCAGAGGACCAATGACACTACCCTGTGGAACGCCCGATATCACCTCTGTTTTAGTCGATGCCTTACCATCGATTACTACGAACTGTGTCCTCTCTGACAAGAAATCCCCTATCCAATCGCAAATTTGTGGCGATATACCATAACCACACAATTTGATTAAAAGCCGTTTGTGTTGTTTATATACCTCTTTGGCTGTAGGGCCTAGTACTGCAGGTACAAAGCGTGGCGCCGCGCCGTGTGAAGCGGGCCACGCCAGGCGGCGGTGCGGAATTCCAGAGCCAAGGTGAGCCAGCGGCCAGCGGCCAGGAAGCCGGGCAAGGCCGCAGCCGCAGCGGCGCTCCAGCAGACACGCAGCGACACACGCCAAGCACGCCCTCGTCCCCACCACCGACGCCACTCCCAAAACAAACTGACACGTGCGCCCTAACTGAAGCGACCCCTAAACTGCACAGTGCTTTACTGGGCTTGGTACTCTTGCAGGTGTATTCCGTTGACTTCCTCCCACCCTTGAACTGACTTGCCTAGACATTTAAAAGGAACCTTCAGTTTGACACTGATTGCGTGCTTACGGAATATCGTCACAGTTGTGCCATTGAATTAGAGGTTTCCTGTCAGAAAGGACACAGTACGTTGTAGATGATGGAAAGTCATCTAGTAAAACACAAGTGATATCTGACGTACTTCAGTGAAAACTTATATGGTCCTTACTGTTCCTTAGCTTCATAAACGATTTTGAACACCATGTCAGCAGATCACTTACACTACTGGCCATAAAAATTGCTACACCAAGTAGAAATGCAGATGATGAACGGGTATTTATTGGAGAATTATGTTATACTAGAACAGACATCTGATTACATTTTCGGGCAATTTTGGTGATGCGAACTATCAAGTTTCCGACTTTGATAAAGGTCGGATTGTAGCCTATCGCGATTGCGGTTTATCGTATCGCGACATTGCTGCTCGCGTTGGTCGCGATCCAATGACCGTTAGCAGAATATGGAATCGGTGGGTTCAGGAGGGCAATACGGAACGCCGTGCTGGATCTCAACGGCCTCGTATCACTAGCAGTCGAGATGACAAGCATTTTCACCGCAAGGCTCTAACGGATAGTGCAGCCAGGTCTCGATCACTAAGTCAACAGGTGAGGACGTTTGCAGGACAACAACCATCTGCACGAACAGTTCGACGACGTTTGCAGCAGCATGGACTATCAGCTCGGAGACCATGGCTACGGTTATCCTAGGCGCTGCATCAGACAGGAGCGCCTGCAATGGTGTACGCAACGACGAACCTGGGTGCACGAATGGAAAAACGTCTTTTTTCGGATGAATACAGGTTATGTTTACAGCACCATGATGGTCGCATCCGTGTTTGGCGACATCGCGGTGAACGCACATTGGAATCGTGTATTCGTCATCGCCTTACTGGCGAATCACCCGGCGTGATGGTATGTGGTGCCATTAGTTACACGTCTCGGTCACCTCTTGTTCGCATCGAAGGCCCTTTGAACAGTGGCCGTTACATTTCAGATGTGTTACGAGCCGTGGCTCTACCCTTCATTCGATACCAACAAAACCCTACATTTCTGCAGAATAATGTACGACCGGATGTTGCAGGTCCTGTACGGGCCTTTCTGGATACGGAAAATGTTCGACTGCTGCCCTGGCCAGCATATTCTCCAGATATCTTACCAACTGAATACGTCTGGACAATTGTGGCCGAGCAACTGGCTCGTTACAATACGCCAGTCACTACTCTTGATGAACTGTGGTATCGTGTTGAAGGTGCATGGGCATCTGTACTTATACACGTCATCCAAGCTCTGTTTGAATCAATTCCCAGGCGTATGAAGGCCGTTATTACGCCCAGAGGTGGTTGGTCTGGGTACTAATTTCTCAGGATCTATGCACCCAAACTGCGTGAAAATGTAATCACATGTCAGTTCTAGTATAATATATTTGTCCAATGAATACCCGTTTATCATCCGCATTTCTTGTTGGTGTAGCAATTTTAATGGCCAGTAGTGAATTATTTGGATATGTGACAAAGTCATACAAGAAGATTGTGACTATTTAAATAACTGTAGCAGTAGTGCACAAACGCTGTTAAGTCGCTTAATTACGAAGTCATCATGAGACGAAAAAAATGGCTTCGTTATTACGCGTTTCGGTCGGCCCAAAATCAGAAATCAAATCTGCCGTAAGTACATCTTGTACTTGTGACACATTTGACGCCTGATGAAGTGACACACGAAACGAGTCACAACAAAGCTATTTTTCCATCTAAGGATGAATTTTTAATTATTTAATTTTCACGAAGCCGCGGTGGAGTGGCCGCGCGTTCTATGGCACCTTGCTGCAGAGGGCACCTCGGAAGTACACGAGTCCTCCCTCGGGCATGGTTGTGTATGTTGTCCTTAGCAAAAGTATCTTACAAGGAAAGTACTTGGGCTCGAACAAACACATATACACCAAAATCGTATGAGAGATATTGTAAAGGTTCCTTATTGCACTAGTGATACTCCCACATCTGCAAAACTCTGCAGTCGTCCGTTAGAGGCTCTGCGTGTGCCTTGCCGCATTGCACTTTGATCTGTCGGTTCGCCAGTAGAGACGGTGCAGTGTGCCTCTGAAGGTGCGATTTGTGATGTTATTTGTGTGGTGAAGCGTCAGACGGGGCGGCGATTGGTAATCAATCCTGTTAATGTATTGCGATTGGTTGGGATGAAGTTACGAGAACCCTTCTTCGTGAAGATGGTATTAGTGTAGAAGATGAGTCATTCGCATGCTTTCTCGTATTTGTTATGGTACAGAAATATGAGCGTAAGTTAGATACTGTGGTAACGCTAACACATAATGCTGAAAATAGGGATGGTCATTGCAGGCGGTAGTGCTACGGTAAGTGCGGGAAGAAGCGATGGAAGCAATGGCAGTGAATACCAACAGTCTTCCGAGAAGAAGGTTAAAATTGCAACTATTATCACGGCTGTTGATGACTATACGCTAGAGAACATGCACGATGATTATTACATAAGTTATAGTTAAAATATCTGCATCATGTATGCCGTCTACAATTACGACTACAGTGCCTTCTAGAGCATCATTGCAGAGTTTTGCATAAAAACGACACCCACCAGTATTGAGGTGTACGTAGAGATCCTGTAAGCAAACGTTCATACATATATGTTTGTTCTAGCTCATGTACTTTCCTTGTTAGTATCTTTAAGCCTCGGAACTGATAACCGCCCCGTAGATTTACAAAACTCAACATTTTACTTTGCCGCGGCGGATTAGCCCTGCGTACTGGGGCGCATGGGTGACTATGTTGTCCTTCGGTTAGTTTACCTTAGTTTAAGTAGTTTGTTAGCTACGGACTAATAACCAAGCAGATGAGTCCGATATATTTACAATCATTTGAACATTTTACTCTCACGAAACGTTGTCACTTCCGTGTGGCATTTTGACACATTAGTTGACCGTCACGAAACGTAGCTTTGCTATCGAACATGATGCTACTGCATCCTCCTGCGAGAGAGAAGTGTTAGCGACCCCCCAGGAGAGAGAGGTCGCGACCCACAGGTTGAAAAACACTGGTATATACTAGCACCTCCTGAAGTACGAGGTACGTCCAGAAAGTAAGTTCCGTTTGGTTATATAAAACAAACCTGTACAGATACAGAAAAAATATTTATTGTACAAAAATCTACAACTGTTATTCTACTTTTCTACGTGGCTGCCGAAATTTTGTAGGCACTTGTCATAGCGTGGCACAAATTTCTGTATGACTTCTTCATAATAGGTTGCCGCCGGTGTATTCAGCCATGTGGTAGCATGTTCTTTCAGCTCGTCATCATTGTTGAAATGTTTACCACCTACGACAGATTTTTAGGTGTAAGAAGAGGTGAAAGTGGCTAGGAGCGAGGCCCGGGCCGTACGGATGATGATCAAACACGTCCCAGTGAAATTCCCGTAAGAGTTGTTTGGTCACATTCGTCACATGAGGTCGGGCAATATCGTGGAAACAAACACCACCTTTTGATGGAAATCCTCATCTTACACCTAAAATTTGTTCTTTCAACACTTCAAAGATGAAGAGCTGGAGGAACATGCTACCACATGGCTGAATACACAGGCGGCAACCTTCTACGAAAAAGGCATACAGGAACTTTTGCCACGCTATGACAAGTGCCTACAAAATTTCGGCAGCTATGTAGAAAAGTAGTTTAACAGTTGTAGATTTTTGTACAACAAATATTTTTTCTGTATCTGTACACGTTTGTTTTATATAACCAAACGGAACTTACTTTCTGGACGTACCTCGTATTTCCTATTCCTCCTCATACACCCTGTATATCGTCAGTAACCTGTGTGGACCAGTGGCGTAGCTATGTCACCAAGGGCCCCGGGGCAAAAATGACATTGGGGTCCTCTTTAAACTAAAACTATGCAAAAGTACATCATCATCAGTTCCTTACCACCAACTGGAAGACATAATAAGGCAAACCTAAATACTATTAAGTAAATTACTATGTGTCACACAGCAGATATTTAATTGTACTCTCAAATATAATTATAATTGTGAAAGTTGGTTTGTTTGTTATACTGTCACGCAAAAGTTACTGGGTGGATTTGAATGAAATTTTGCAGAGGGATAGATTTGGACCTGGGTAGGACATAAAGACAAACGACCTCTTGGGATAGTTTCCGAAGTTGTTCCATACTAGGTGAATGAAGTCTCAGGCATAAGCTAGTAAAAACTAAACAATGAAGAAGTATTACTTAACCATGAAAACATGACCCCCTGCCGCGAAGCAAACCGCAAACAGTCAAGTCGGCGGTGACAGCAGGAGGACTGTTGTCAGTGCCGACATCTCACTGTCGCTAAACTACTGCGCTGTTAGAACACTGCTACGTACCGATCAGTCTAATTTCGTTGATAGCCCAAATAAGGAAAACATGGGGAAATATTCGCGTAGGATGGTTTCAGAAAAGAAAGTTGCCGGATTTTGTTTGATGGAATACTTTGGTTTGAGCCGTGCCCCTACCAGGCTTCATGAAGTATATATTAATATCCGGCCAGGAAAAAGTAATCAGTAAAATAACCAAGTTGACATCTTCGCTTATTATAGTGGCAGTGGGGTGCAGGGTAGTGTCTTGAATGCACAGTTTACTATGGTGACAAAGTAGCCATATTTTCTCTTCTTCTAGCACGAATTTCAGAGTGCAATTGCTTACAGCATTTCTTTGGGATCTATTGTTATGGAGCACACCCTTGAGGAATTCACTGCACAAACAGTTGAGTTACCATAATAATACTGTTTTGTAATAATACATTGTAGAGACTTCATATTCAAATGTGGTCACACTGTCTACTGTCAAACGCTGTGCTAGTTATTCAGCACCATTCATGATTATTTCGCAAAGATTGGCAGGCACGGCAACTCCGACTTCAACCGACAATACGCTGACGATGGCAGGGGCCACGTCTTAGCGGACAAGCAAAGGACCTTGTTACGTTTATATTCTGGGCTACGAATAATTTTTGGATTTCACTTCGTGTGTTTGAGGTTTGTTGGTCAGGGTTCAAACAGTTCAAAGTCGGGAAACCTTCATTCAACTAAATTATTATATACAGTAGAACTTCAATTATCCGAAGTAATTGGGGGACATGAAAGTGTTCAAGAATCTACTGTAACTTTTTTCGAACGTCGCTCGCCTAGGCCGAGGGCCCCTTGAGCTGGGGGGCCCCGGGGCACTGCCCCGCCTAGCCCTATGATAGCTACGCCACTGGTATGGACTGCATCATAGTTTACTGTAGCGGAATTGTCCTTTTATGGGCTGGCAGCTGTGGGCACGTGCAAGTTACGGCCTGGTCCCGTGTGGGGGCATTGCGAGCTGTCGGCCTTAATTTGCGCAGACACAGACCAGTCCAGTCCCGGCGGCGCGCATAACTGACTTAACAGCTGTCCTGGGAGCCGCGATAGCGCTCGTGCCGTAACACCGCGTGATAAGCGACGCGGCCACACACGGCGTCTGGTCCAGGCGACCGCTCTGCCAGAGCGAGCTGCAAAACGGGTCACTGGGGCGCCTTATCTCTCTCTCAAAGGGAAAACCAGCTCATTCTGATACAGTGTTCCAAGTCTTCAGCAAGCAGATATTGCCTGTGCTTATATTCATTTAAACGAGTTACACATATTGCTGGCTGCGATCTGTACTTTACTAGGTGACAACCCGGCGTTGCCCGGGTATTTATTTATTTATTTATTCCTGCCATTTTTCAGGTATATATTCATTTGTGTAAGGGCAGTAAAATCTTCTGGGAATACAATTAGGCAGTGGCGGCTCGCACACAATTTGACCAGTGTGATTCAATATTACAAAAATAAACAGGAAACAAAATATACTAAAATAAAAAAGTCAACCTTTGTATGATTGCCTTTAATTAAATATCAATTAATACTGTATTGACAGTAACACCTTCAGGGGAATCTATAACAGCGCTGCCAACTGCATGTATTCACTGCAGGTAGTAACTATAACGTTTAAAAAATGTTAATGTTATTTACAGAAATTAAAAATTTAGACTCAGAGGTGAGCGTCACACATGTAGGTTTGAGAGACTACGCGCAAGACGACTGAGTCAGCGCGCTACTTGCCGCAATATTCGTCATATACTATTCTTCCGCAACCGTTAGACGCAGCGCGAAGAGAAATATTGATCTGGTGCTGCAGTCGGTCTCAGCACACACAAGTAGCCAGGCCTGACGGCACGTCTGCGCATGCGCACTAGCCAACAGACGACTGCGCCGCCTCTCTACACACTCACCAGCGCGACTGCATCACACTTCAGCACACGGAGCTGGTTTCCAGCTATCGCGGCGTGCACGCTCCAAAATGCGTTTTCATTCTTATTACTAGCATTGTAATACTCATTGGAAAGGAATTGGCATAATTTTATTCTGACATCTGGCTCGTATTCCAAGAGAAAGGATGTAATTTTGTAGCGATTTCTCGCTTGCATTCGAAGAGAAATGGCATAATTTTAGAAATATATTTACAGTGCGCTGCAGCACATTAGCACATTATCACCAGCCGCCACTGCAATTAGGAGTAAAGAAGTAATAGATTAAAACGTGGAGCATGATGGGGTGATTTTCCATGAACGTTACTGTTTATCTCCTCATATCTCATGAACTACATGTCGTACTGAGATCCAATTTAGAAGGAACACTTAACTATATGAGTGTATAATGTCTGTAAAATTTCCTGCGGCTACAATATGTAGTGTAGAAATTAAAAATTGTAACGTCATACCGAATGCCGTAGTTTTATTCCATACAAAGCAGAAAAGTAGTAAGCGAAAAACTTTTTTCCTTTCATCATTTTGCTATGGTTGTCAGCGAGAAAAAGTTTAATAAAGGTTTGAAATTATGTTTAAAGTTTGCTGGAAGTCGCTAAGTACTGTCATTATCATACTGTGTTTGAATAAATTCTTGTCGCTTTATGTGGCAGTTTCTTACAACTATATTGTTTTGACATTGTATCTTCTGAACCGTGTGTCGTACATGGTTCTTACCCTGACAGCATTGTTACCCCACGGTAAGGAATATGGGCACCAAATTTGGTTGAAATCGGTCCAGTGGTTTAGGAGAAAATGAGCAGCATTGTCGCTAAATGCAGCAGTTTTTCGCGCATCTCATTGTTTATGACGTCATATGTGATTCTTACACGGCGACCGTCCTCGTGGATTGAAGCTTACGTGTACAATATTTCATAAAGATTGGAACAAAACTGTAGATATGTATGCAACACGTACAAACATACGGACACTCTGCTTTATATATTAGATGTACACTTTGGTTATGTCCAGCGAAGATCGCATTTTCACGGTTAGACAATGACGACTGCATGGGCAGCAATACTCCAAAAAAGGACGGACAAGCGTAGTGTATGCAGTCTCTTTAGTAGTTCTGTAAGGATTCTGCCGATAAAACACAGTCTCTGGTTCGCTTTTCCCACGACATTACCTAAGTGTGTATTAATAGTAATTCTTAGGTGTTTTGTGAAGTTTACGGCCTTCACTTTTGATTGATTTGTCTTGTAAACAAAGTTTAACGGATTTCTTTTCGTAATCATGTGGACTACTTCACACTTCTCAATATTTAGAGTCAATGTTTGTTCTTTATGTTTATTGCTATCTATAACTGGGTTTAAACATGACACGAACTGTTCAAACAATTTACGTCACAGTTCGGGGAATCTCGGCATACATTCGAACATTCGATCACGACGCTATCTACGATTTACAGCGGTAATATTCATAAATCTTTTCGCCGCTGTGCAGTAAACTAGTTATAACGAAGCTAGTTTCATTAATGTACTTTTTGGGGGATTAGTAATTGTGAAATGGAGACTGCAGTAGCTTCTGGGGTGCAGGTCGTAAGTAAACAGTAACGAATATGGGCTACACACGTAAACGATAGTAAGTGCGATTAAAAATTCTAGTGCTGCGATCTAGCGACGGCTGTTGGCACTACGTACACAGCAGTTCGTGCACAGTTAATTTCGTGGCCGCTGTTAGTTTATTTTTATATGACTTATTTCCGTTATCGGGTATTATATTTCTGATGTTTTCCCTATTTTATCTCTTTTAATCTTGTTTTCAAGGCGATGAAAATATGCTAACATTTTTATCTCTTACTGTACCCTATGCATGGTCATTTGCAACTTACAATCACATTGAAATTAATTTCTACTTATGAAGGATTCACAGTCATGAAACATAGTTAAAAGTTACATTTTTCCTTTGATTAATTTGATGCAGTAGATCTCTTATAGTATCAGATATTTCGTTTTAAACGAAATACACAGTTTTTGATAATGATGCCTTTCTTTTCTTTCACATGTACTTCCTAAGAAATTACTTCTGAGCAAAGCGATAGCACGGTAACTTCAAAGTTTCCCGCGTATCGTTTGTAGATACGCTGCGCGAGTCATTTGTTATCTGAGAGTTCGAACAGTTCGATACTGTTCTCCGCTATATCGGGAAAACTCGAGCATGTTCGAATCCAAGTATCGTTTGCCCGGCCCCCGGCCCTATACTAGCTCGATCACCGTGTAAACACGGCTTTAGGCTACGGGTGCAAGTGTGGTTTTTCCAGCGCGATTAGAGCTGGATGAAAACGTGGCGGCAATAGGACTGCATTTAAATAAGGGTAGGCGCTCGCAATGGAATTCACGCGGCGCGCTTCCCAGATCGCGGTCAGCAGAATGTCAGCCAGACGCCTGGGATTCCTGCTGCCTGTGTGGCCGCGCGAGCAGTTCTAACACGCAGCGTAGGGCCGCGAGGTCCCGAGCACAGCGCTGTTATGTGCGACGTGGAATACGTAGACTTTGAAAAACTGAACAAGCGTATGAGTAGCCTAATATCAAACCTGGACATCTGACCTAATGGTCGAAATTTAGTTAGCAGTCAATCCGAAGGGAATTTTTTCCGCTCTTTTCATTGGTGAAGTCCGTTTTTTTTTTTTCTTCAAAAATTGATGTAAATGTGATAAACAACGCGTTAAATTTGACTGTTCACATCAATAGCGGACACCCACATAAGAGCTTGATATCAGATTCGGAGACTTGTTGAATGAAGCAGTGTTCACCAATGGGAACACAGTATATGATCACATGACCTCGAAAATCAGACATGGCGACAGTATGTGCCATGTACTAGACGTATTAGCCCGTACTTAAGTTTTTCAGTAATTTTTATAGTATTACAAGCTTGAACCCGCGGCTCCGCTCGCGTGTTGATAAGATAAGCAATCTTTCAGTAGTGTGCTATGAGACCGGTTTTGAAGGATGAAATGAAATACAGTACCTTCTTTAGAAACAAACATTTTAATTAACATTATCAGGAAAGTAAATAGTGTAGGTCAAATCAAACGTAAAAAAGCACTCGTTTCGAAGAATCCAATCACGAAATTCAACAATAATGATTGTAATAATATCACAGATCGATCACTTGATGTAATGCGCGAAACGTCAAATCATTTTTTAAAGAGATATATTAAAAGAAATTTCTTTTTTACTGCTTTATTTATTTATTGTTATATCTCCTTATTCGTATGCTTATCCGTACAGAAAAAGAGCTGAAGACATTGTAGCATGCATATACCAAAGATATGGTCTGTGGCATCACGTTTCGCTGTATGTAACCTCCTTGCTATAGAGTCGCAAACGTTATCGCCGGCCTTCGAATTTTTTAATAATTTGACGACTTTCAACCACCATATCTTCCACCCCCTTATAGCTATCGGCATGGAACTTCTGTGGTGTACAACGGGAGACTTCGGACAACAATTACAGACACACCATTCGTTTGCGTTCTGTAGTTTTCGCTGCAGAACGAAATATTATCACACACACACACACACACGTAGAATTTTATATACACCGATAACTTTCCATCCCAATGTACTCCACCCTTTTATCATTATCAACCCTCAAGCAACAATTCAACCAATAAAACTATTTTCAAAGAGTAAATATAATTTTCAAAGAGTAATTATTGTTCCGCATTTCGCGTTATATTCTTCAAATTACTAAATATCAATCAGATCACTATAAAACTGTGCCTAAATCCTTCCTCAGGTATAAATTAGTAACTGTACAAATATTTAAGTCTCTGCGTCTTGTCATTCGGAAGTGATAAGCGTACACCGAACAGACATTCACATTAATATATAGTTAAATAGCTATCTGATCGCCATAACACCGTGCCTAAAGCCTTCCCCGGGTAGACATTAGGAACTGTACAAATTTTTAGCTGTCTTGTGGTTCAGACGAGATAAACGTACACCGAACAGACATTCACATTTATAGATATAGATTGCTAATAACCATCTTAAAGCGAGTGAAATGGAACCTATCACCAGCGTCCGAAGGAAAAGCTAGGAAGCGTTTGAGACAATCTGAAAAGTGTAAAATAAACATTGAACAGAAATGAAGGTAAGACCAGCTTGTAAACTACAATGTTCTATTTTAAGGTGTGTTGTACGAAATTATCACTTGTTGGAAAGAAGTTCGGTGTCAGAAATAACCCAAGGATGTTTACGGAAAAATCTGGCGACAGTTTCAACAGACCTTATGCTAATAATTTTAGAGATTCAGTGCCGTAATATTTCATTTTGTACATAAAATAAAAAAGACTATTATGATTATTGTAGTACTTCATTTTCCTAATATGTAATAGAGTTCTGAATTTCATATTTTCCACTTTATGTCGATATTCCTATAATTTCCCAGATTATACACCCGTAAAAGATTCTCGTCAGCAGTAAGCGAATCTTTCTGTATCAAACACGGATATCTGTAAGCGTGTTCGCCGCGGCGGTGTAGTCGCGCGTACCGGAGCGCCGTATTGCGGTGCGCGCGGCCGTCCGCCGTCGGGCGTTCGATTCCCCCATCGGGCATGGCTGTTTGTGTGGTCCTTAGTTTAGTTTACCTTACGTTAAGTAGTTTGCAAGCAAGAGACTAATAACCAGGCTGTTGAGTCCCATAGATTTACAAACATTTGAATATTTGTAAGCGTGTTCACATCAAAAGCGGACACCTACACGTTTTGGTTTCAAAGACGGACATATGTATTTTCAAAATCAAATCAAATGTTTGTAAATCTATCGGACCAAACTGTGTGGTCATCAGTACGTAGCTTACAAACTACTTAAACCTAGGTAAACTAACCTAAGGACAACACACACACCCATGTCCCAGGGAGGACTCGAACCTCCACGGCGAGCAACCGCGCGCTCCGCAGCGAGACGCTTTACACCGCTCGGCTACTCCACCGCCGCTGTATTTTCAAACACAATTTGAAGGTATTTGAGTAATCAAATTGATATTAGCCATTTCCAGGTAAAAATCCTGGAGTATTGAAGTTGATAATGCTCAAATCAGCTTATAAATATATTAGCTCTACGTTTCGCAATAAAAAATTACGTTTATCTCAGTTTCTGTCAAACGACAGATGTCCGTCTTTGATAATAGGCTACTCAGATATATGAAAGAACTTTGAGGTATCCGAGAAAAAGTAAACATACCTCAGAGCCATTAGAATAAGTAATTCTCAGTGTAATTAAAAATAATGAGGGACGAGCTATCGAGAATGCAGTTCGTGTTGATATATTCTACTGCTCTATATCACAGACATATACTGAGCCAAAGAGACAAACTTCGCTACATAATGTCTCTTTTTTCAGTTGGTACAGTTTTGGGAGATAAAATACTTCTCCCCTTTCCCCAGGAGCAAATTTCTTTTTCTCCTTGAACTGTTGTTGTTGATTTTTAGGGGACTAAACAGCAGGCTTTTGTTTCCTCAAACGTTCCCGACCAAAAATATATTTCCCCAAAATTGCGAGAAATCCCTCAGTGTGGAGTCAGCCAGCCCGTGAGTGCGCGAACTAACAAGTTGCTTTCCCGCTGCGCCATGTGTGTGTTGAGGCGCGCGCACCGTTCGTTTACTCGCCTGCTGTGGCTGCTGTGGCGTGACCTTGGGCCCGCCCATGAGCATCGAGCGCTGACCTGCAGGATTGTTTTGGAGTGCCGGCACCGCCATTTAAAGCCCGCTCCCACGTAAGCGTTCGCGGAAACACAGCTCCGCACCAACTGTCATCTCTTTGCCAAATGTCGTTACCACTGTGTGAATTAACGGGATGGAAACCATCAGAAACATTTTCCAGCAGCAACAATGCGCATGTGCAAACATTCCTCAGCTGGCTGGGCCTAAATGTAAGTAAGCATGACAGCGAGTGGCAAACCTACCAAACTGCTAGCCTCAACTATATCGTTAGCTCCCAACCACTGTTCAGTACGACCAGAAATGAAAATAATAATTTAAAAAAAAAAATTAAAAAAAGACGACAAACGTTCCACAGTTTTGTTTACCACCGTGAGAAAAATATTCGAAAGCCACGTGGCGTAAGGCGCTTTCCGCGGTGGCGCCCCGTGGGAGGTTCGAGTCATCCCTCAGGTATGGGTGTGTATGTATGTATGTGTGTGTGTGTGTGTGTGTGTGTGTGTGTGTGTGTGTGTGTGTGTGTCATTCATACCATAAGTTAGTTAAAATAGTTTTCTGTGTCCAAAAGTCTGTAAATCTAAGTGATTTAACTACTCTGATCATCAGTCCCGGCCGGCCGCGGTGGCCGCGGGGACTGACGCGCTCCAGTCACGGTCTGCACGGCTACTACGGTCGGGGGTTCGAATCCCCCCTCGGGCATGGATATTTGTGCCGTCCTTAGTATAAGGTAGTTCGTAAGTAGTTTGTAAGTTTAGGGACTGATGACCCCGTAGTTAAGTCCCATAAGCTTAACGAACATTTGAACATTTTTCATCAGTCCCTAGGCTTACAAACTACTTAAACCAATAATGATTTTGCAGCCAAGATCGCATTTTTCATTTATTACGTTATCGGTGTCGGCGTGCTCGACGCCATCTTCAGATCAGTCGTAATTTACGTAACTTCGACATTTTTTTATATACTAAAAGAGTACATCCGGGTTGAGGCATCACCATACATACAATTACTAGTCACAAATAAAATATATACATCCATCTTCTAATGGTTCTGAAGCGAGGTACTTCAAAGTCTAAGTTCAATATTAATTGCAGTCCAGAGTGTTATACTTGACTTCAATTAATATTGAACTTAGACTTTGATGTACCTCGCTTCAGAACCATTAGAAGATGGATGTATATATTTTATTTGTGACTAGTAATTGTATGTTTGGTGATGCCTCAACCTGGATGTACTCTTTTAGTATATAAAAAATGTCGTGAAGTTATGTAAATTTTACGACAGGTCTGAAGATGGCGTCGAGAACGCCGAAACCGGTAACATAATAAATGAAAAATGCGATCTTGGCTGCAAAATCATTATTAAACAATTATAGATCGCCCCATCGAACTATGAGTTCCTTATATATACTTAAGCTAACTTACGCAAAGGAAAACAAATACAACCATGCCCGAGGAAGGACTCGAACCTCAGACGGCGAGCAGCGGCGCGCTCCGCAACTAGGCGCCTTAGAACGCTCGGCCACTCCACCGCGGCTAGTTTGCAAGTCTAGGGACCGATGACCTCAACTGTTTGGTCCCTTAGGTTTACAAACGTGTAAACATTGGGCTTCCGGCCGCAGCGGCAATTCGAAACCTTTGGTATCAAAGGTGCAATTTCACATGTACCTTTCTCTCATAGGTAGCGAATGCGTACTGAGCCAAGCTACATACTGGACAACAGGAAACTTTGTTACGATTCTGTTTGCCTTACCATTTACTTTCAAAAGAGTCTTGAAAGTTTCTGTTGTGCAGCACATTTTACTCGAGCAACTTTCTGTTGAAAATCGACTAATCGAATTGCGTGCGCCTTTCGCGCCTGTGTGAATCAGCCGCGAGTTAGTCTACGACGTCAGTGAACTCAAAACGATATCTAGCTGCTTGGTTATTAGTCCGTAGTTTACAAACTACTTAAACTAAGGTAAACTAACCTAAGGACAACACATACACTCACGCCCGAGGGAGGACCCGAACACCCGACGGCGAGCGAGGCGTGCACCGCAGCTAGGCGCCTCAGTGCGGACGGCTAATCCGCCGCGGTCTTCAGTGATCTATATAGATTTTGCCGAGTTGAGTTTTACATTTCCGAGCGTGTTGCACACTGCGCATATGCAAGGAATTATAACGGATTCTGCTAACATCGGAACTTAACTTATTCCAGTAGAGCTCATTCATATTATAGAAATGCTTTCGCATCTTCATCAATTTTATTCCGTTGTATGCTTTGTGTTATCATAACGAAGAGGTTACAACAGAGCCTAGTGTTCTTTTTTCTACAAGCTTTCACCTTCAGAATAGATATTTTACGTTTTACAGGGGAAAAGCCTATAATATGTATAAATACGAATGTTCAAATGTTTGTTAAGCTTATGGGACTTAACTACGGGGTCATCAGTCCCTAAACTTACAAACTACTTATGAACTACTTACAAACTAGGACGGCACAAATATCCATGCCCGAGGGGGGATTCGAACCCCCGACCAAATACGAATGTAAAAATCACAAACGTGTTTTAATGAAAATCAAATTATTAAAAGAAAAAATTATTTTCGGCGTAATTTGACAGTTATCAAGAAAACAAGATATGAAAACTAAAAAGTAAACTAGCACTTTTTGCTGCATTTTCGATATTGTTTGATGTGTTTACAAGTATAATTTTTTTCAGAAATTAGATGTATACGTTCTGAAATATTTGGGCGAATCTTTTCCTATTTTTTAGGTCTTCATTGATCTACAGAATTTACATCGTACTTCACTAGGATATCAACTATGTATATCCCATCCGTCATCAACAAACCCAATTATCATTTCCTGCCTCCATTTAAAACTGCCCTCATAATCTCTTTATATTGTCCAGCTGTCAAGTTAGACAGCAGACAGCTCTACAATTTTGGTGCAACGCCTAACCGAAGACGACCACTAGATACAGGCAAGACGCAGTAAGTGCATAACACGCCAGGGGCGCTGCAGTAGACCCACTCGTCTCGCGTAGTCAACTAGACAAGAAAGCCGGTTAAGTAAAAGAGGTTTCAGGCTACAACACTCTCTTCTTGCAAAAATATGTTCAAATGTTTCTAAATCTATCGGACCAAACTGCGTGGTCATCAGTCCGTAGCTTAGAAACTACTTAAACTAAGGTAAACTAACCTAAGGACAACACACACACACACACACACACACACACACACACACACACACACACACACACACATGCCCCAGGGAGGACCCGAACCTCCGACGGCGAGGAACCGTGCGCTCCGCAAGGAGGCGCCTTAGACCGCTCGGCTCTTGCACCGTGGCTCTCTTCTTGCATTTTTGACGTTTGAGTTTTGAGGCAAGCACATATAAAAATTGCAAATGTAACTGTTCTTGCACCTGTGTAGCGAACTGTCACAGCGTAGCGGTCGCAAACGAGTTCAACTGTCGCGCAGAACGGCAGACGAGGTCCGCCATTTGCTTGGGGCTCCCGAAACCGGATTTCGTAAATCGAATTCTCAATCCGCTTTTGGTCACGTAAAAACTCCAAAATCGTTTCTGGTAATTCGCTTTTATAAAGAGGTTTTCCACGTCCACTATCGATTCGATTTTCGTGCCCACGAAAAGGCAACCGTTTATGAAACCTGCTTTGGATGTCGGGTTACGTCTTTTTGTTAAGAATATTCGGGTAATATAGACGGGATGAAATTTTTCCGCAGTGGAGGAGCAGTATAAATATTAGATTGGCATTACTCTATTTAAGTAAAGAGAAACAGCGATTTTTCAGACTAAATCAGGAAATATGAAAGATGCAGTATCAAATTTGATGGAGCTAACAAATACACTTCAGTTTTCCAGACGTAACAAAGTTGTTGATGAGGTATGCGCCCATATCAGTATTAATTGATAAACAGTGCTATTAGGACGCTGTGTAGGGCCACAGATAGTGATGTGGTCAACGTTTATTGACGCGTTTCGATTAAATCATCTTCAGAATCTGCAAAGTTACAAACATCAGTAAGCCTGGTGTCACAAATAGATAGAGAACTGTATGGACAGAAGAGATACCAAAGTACATTACTAACACATCTTAAGTACATACCGTGGAGGGGGGGTTAACATAAAAAAATTGTATGCCGTCAAGGCCAAGCTGAACATTACTTCCATTGAATACGTCCTCGTCATATTTTATCACTTATAACCTCCGGTTTTTTATGACATATGTGTAACCTTACTAATGTAACGTAATGATTTTGTCATGTCAACCGTTAAATAGTGGTATTTTATAATAGCTGACAGTATCCGTCAATTTTACTCCCATTTGAATACGTCCTAGTCTCCCGCCTTTGTGTCCTCGCCATGCCATGGGACACCACCATACGTGTGTGAGTTTAACAATAAGAGCTGCATACAGTTGTATTGTCCCGTCCTCTCAAGTTTAAACTTAAATATTTGTAAGATTACTAGGTTTTAATTCTTTCTATTTGTTTTTATATTTTATTTCTTATCTTTGTCATTTACACTAGAGCCACCTGGTGGCGTCTACCGTTCACTTTGACGATGCTGGGTGATTTGGCTGTAGTATTGTTCAGCAGGGCCTTGACGCCATACAATTTTATTATGTTAACCCCCCCCCTCCCCGGTATATACTTAAGTTATTTGTGTTTGTAATGTACTTTGGTATCTCTTCTGTCCATACAGTTCTCTATCTTTTTGTGACACCAGGCTTACTAATGATTGTAACTTTACAGATTCTGAAGATGATTTAATCGAAACGCGTCAATAAACGTTGACCACATCACTAAATGTGGCCCTATAATTTTACACAGCATCCTAATAGCACTGTTTATCAAATTAATATACTTCACACCCTAACAGATAAAAAAAATAGTGGAAACGGATTCCGAAATTCAATTATCGTCGTTCGGAGATGTATCGCATGTAAATGTAGTGAGACCCGCGCTTAGCCCACAGATTTGTATTAACTAGAAGCAATAACGTACAGCCGCGGTGGAGTAGCCGAGCGGTCTAAAGCGCCTCACTGCGGAGCGCGCGGTTGCTCGCCGTGGAGGTTCGAGTCCTCCCTGGGGCATGGGTGTGTGTGTTTGTCCTTAGGTTAGTTTACCTAGGTTTAAGTAGTTTGTAAGCTACGGACTGATGACCACGCAGTTTGGTCCGATAGAATTACAAACAATAACGTACAAAGAATCATTGGTGTCACTGAAGCCACCCTTTTGAAATCACAGTCAATATTACCGCTCTAAAACGCGTGTAAAAAGTTCTTGTTTATGAGTAAAACAGTGATTAATAAATACGAATAAACCTTGTTATATCTTGGACCCACAGTGTTGGAAATGTCGTATATTGACATAATGTGAAAGGGTAGTCCAAACACTGTAATTAATTAATTATTTATTTATATATCACACAAGGGATATGAAATGAATATTCTAGAAGAAATTGAAGTATGTATCCACGCAACCAGCGACGCAATCAATTTACTAAACGATCAAACCCGTTTTAAACACAAAAATGACATCTATAATTATATTGGTCATTTAAGGCTGGATAAAGGGTAACGGAGCCTACATAAATCAGAGATCGTACTATAATGTTAAAATCAACCAAAGACGAAATAAAGATAACCATGTCAAATATAAATGTATAATCTATAATAACCTCCAAAATTTTTAACCATAATCGCTAATAACAACATAGACAGAAATAACAAAGAAAATATTGCCATATCTGTTAACTTCTATATTTTCTCTCTGAAAGAAAAATTTGTAAACGTATAGTATTCTGAGGAATTGACAGATGCTGTAACTGGCTACAATTCATAAATCAAATGTAAATCATTGCCTAATAAATAGTCAGTTGAAGCACTTACAACCTCTAAATACGGTACGTACTGCACACTTTCTAAGTGAAATTTGTAAAATGTTATTTACGTAAATTTATTTATACTCATATAAGAAAATACATAAGAAAATGTTTTTGCAGAAACACCTGACGATGGCATTAAATGCCGAAAGATATCTTGTGAGATATATAAATAAATAATTAATTACAGTTATTATTATATTATGTCAATATAGGAATAAACCGTTATAACTACGCCACCTTTAGAGTAACAGGCATTACATTCGTCGAGCGGTCTGAAGCGTCTCGCTGCGGAGCGCGAGGTTGCTCGCCGTCGAGGTTCGAGTCCTGCCTGGGGCATGTGTGTGTGTTGTCCTTAGGTTAGTTTACCTAGGTTTAAGTAGTTGGTTCAAAATGTTCAAATGTTTGTATAGCTTATGGGATTTAACTACTGGGTCATCAGTCCCTAAACTTACAAACTACTTATGAACTGGCAGGCCGCGGTGGACGCGGGGATTGAGGCGCTCCAGTCACGGTCTGCACAGCCACTACGGTCGGGGGTTCGAATCCCCCCCCCCCCTCGGGCACGGATATTTGTGCCGTCCTTAGTATAAGGTAGTTCGTAGGTAGTTTGTAAGTTTAGGGACTGATGACCCCGTAGTTAAGTCCCATAAGCTTAACAAACATTTGAACATTTTGAACTTATGAACTACTTACGAACTAGGACGGCACAAATATCCATGACCGAGGGGAGATTCGAACCCCCGACCGTAGTGGCCGTGCAGACCATGACTGGAGCGCCTCAGTCCCCTCGGCCACCGCGGCCGGCTATGTAGTTTGTAAGCTACGGACTGATGACCACGCAGTTTGGTCCGATAGATTTACAAACATTTGAATTTGAACATTACATTCGCTGTGCCTGGCTGTAATTTTCCGTGCCGTTCACAACCCTGTGAGGTGGCGTCAGGCGTGATTAATCCCTGCGCCTCGGCAGCCTAGCTAATGTACTACGCCTGCGGCCCGTCTGCGGATAGCGGGTCATCGCGTCTTCCCACCCACGCGCCCGCTGCTCTCGTCAAGGACGTGCGATGCACTTTCCTTTCCTTTCGCGTCCTCGTTCGTCTCTCCCGCTCGACGTGCACCAGCCAGCAGCCGACAAACAAGCGGGCCGCTGCCTACCTCCTACACAACCCATCGGCCCTACGCGTGGTTATCATCTCCCTTCCTCTTTTTATGCACTCCACTCGCTACTTTAAGAGCGAGATAAGGGTATCAGGCAACACGCGCGTACAAAGAAACTGTTTTGTTTCCGATTTGGAAGACGCTTTGCCGTGGAAGTCACACTTGCCGAGTAGTAGCGGAGAAAAGTGTGAAACTTCTTTTGTCGACCAGGTGGAAAATCGAGGATTTTGGTCTTGAGGAGGGGGGAGGCTGAGCTCATAGAATTTTTGTGACATCGTCCCATAAACCGATGTCAAAAGAAAAAGCTAATCTTAGGATGATTTCCTCAACCTCTGGGAGGACTGCAACCCCAAACCCCGACCCCCTCCACAAGGATTCGCCACTGTTCTCGATCCAAAGCGGCAAAGTTTCTAGATGTCGATATGACACTATCTCGTTGATTCTCAGGGGGTGAAATAACGTGTCGTTTATTCGAGTTTCGGGAAATGTAGACGTTTACTGATGAATGGGTCGTACAATCTGTCGGGTCCCTTATGTCGCTGGTGGTGAAATGGTGTGCTACAATATTTTAAAACAGTTACACGATTCATACAATACAAGATAAACTCCCATTCATTCTCTTTATTTTCGTTCACCCACCTAAATATTTTTCTACGCTTAAGCTTAAGATGTTAACCCGGTCTATGATTTAAATTATGTTCAAATGTTTGTAGAGGTTAAGGAACTTAACTACGGCGTCATCAGTCCCTAAACTTACAAACTACTTATGAACTAGCTACGACTATAGACGGCACAAATATCCATGCCCGAGGGGGGATTCGAGCCCCCAACTGTAGTGGCCGTGCAGACCGTGACTGAAGCGCCTTAGTCCCCTCGGCCACCGCGGCCGGCTATTTAAATTATGCTATAGAACCTAAAAGAAATGCTGTACACAAACTAAAGACATTCTGTTCGCACGTTAAGTACACCACCTGCAAGGCACAGTATAATTTATGAAGAACATTAAAAATGCCACACCAAGAGCTGGCAAGTTCTACGTACCAGTAAGAAAGTTTTCGTTCCAAGCGCTATTAACACACACGCACTACGTCTTATTTACGGTAATACCAGTACAGAAATACAGGAGAAATATTAAAACTAATAGGACCGTACTCGACAAAAAATTCTGTAATTTCTTTCACCTTTTTGCAAGCAGAAAATTAAATTCATTTGTAAATATCTCTCATTGTTGACCGCTGTTTCGTACACATTCTTGGTATAAACATATTTTATGTAATAATGTAGCCAAATCGTTAACATATCTTTGTTTTGCAAATGATAAACGTGACTGGTCATTGGTATGAAGTATTGAATGGTGTACTCTAATGAGGAGGTACTGAAAAGAATTGGCGAGTAAATACATTTTTGGCATATCTTCACCAAAAGAAGAGATCACATTATGAGTCATAGAGGAATCGTCAATTTACTATTCGAGGGAAGTTTGGGTGACGTTGTAAAAATCACAGAGGAAGACCAAGAGACGAACACAGTATAGACTAGCGTGGAGAGCTGCTTCAAACCAGTCTCCGGACCGAGGACCACAACTACAATAACATCATACATTTCCCTCTTTTGAACACATGAACTCTTTTTTTATATTTATTCATTTATTTTTTATTTATTTATTTTATTTTATTTTTTATTTATTTATTTATTGCTTCTAAGTAGACTTTTTATTAGTTACTTCTTAAGGATGAGTATAACACTTTGTTGTTGTGGTGCAGCTCTCCACGCTACCCTGTCCTGTGCAAGATTTTTCATATATGAATAAAAACGGCAACATATATCCTTTTGAACCTGCTTCCTGTATTCGTCTCTTGGTCTCCTTCAGCGAGTTTTACCCACACTCTTTTCCTCAAATGCTAAATTGACGATAACTTGATATCTGAAAATGTGTCGCACGAATCGATACCCTTCTCTTAGGATATGCCACAAATTTCTTTCCTCCGAAGTCTGTTCAGTACTTCCTCATTAGTTACGCGATTTACCCATCTAATTTTCAGTATTCCTCTGTAACATCACATTTCAAATGCTTCGATCATTTCTCTGTAAGAGCTCCTTATCGTCGACACTTGGTAATCTGAATTACACGCCTACACTAAGAACAATATTTCAGAGATGACGATTATAAGGCGTGGCATTGAATAAAAATTTGTCCCATGGTCAGGATTCGAACCCGTGTATCTTGCTTACTAGGCAGACGCTCTATCCATGTCCGATAATATATCAGAAACATCTTGAATATGCAACAAGTTAGTTTATGTATTGGAACGGCATTTGAAACTCTTGAGTGAAGAACTTATCGGCACAGAGGCCATACTACTTCTAGTAATGAATGTCTGGAACATTTTCTTCGTGACCTGACAATTCTAACAAGTCTAGGAAATGCAGCATAGTATCCCTGTAAACGTGTTTTTGAAGAAAAAACTGCAGTCTGAATGTTTTCCATTCCTATTCAACTATTGATAAACTGCTTCATAATCGGCTCGATCTTTTTGCGAAAAAATTGTAAATCATCCGAACATTGCAGCCAAACGATTGTCCTCTATGATATGCATTTCGCACGTTCCGTGCTGATCTTCATATACGCCTGCAATGACTACCTGAAAAAGTGCTAATTTTCAGTTGAAACATAGCTCTGGTTATGTGAATCACTACAACATTAGTATTTTGGGCTCCAAAAACTGCACAGTACTGCGATAGCCCAAAGCTTACTGTTCGGTGTGGCTTAACATTGTGAGTACCAGCCATGTATGCAAATCCACTTACTCCAATGCCAGCACATACTCGGTCTCAGTGCCGGCCATTTTATTATTATTTTCTCTTGAAGTACATGTATCTAATGGTGCTATACTTTGAAACCTGACATCAGCACAATCAAAACTAAGAAGCTGATTTCAGGTAGGAATAAATAATTAAATATTAAAAAAGAGTTCATGTATTCAAAAGAAGGAAGCCGATGGACGTGTATTTGGTTGTTCTTATAGTTGTGGTCCTCGGTCCGGAGACTGGTTTGAAGAAGCTCTCCACGCTGCTGTATCCTGGGCGAGCGTCTTCATCTCCGAATAAGAACGGCAACCCACATCCATTTGAAACTGCCTACTATATTGCATGTTGTAGACTATTTACTTACAAAATGGTAGAGTTATGTAGTTTTATTAGAGATCATGAATGCTAAATTTCAGCAAATGCTTTTTTATTTTCAAAAGTTCCTTTTTTTAATAATGTAACTGAAAGAAGTGTTGCACACAAAATCCCACTTTCCATAGCTGTAAGCTGTGTGGTGCGTATAAGTGGTAAAAACGTGTACTACAAGTGTTTCTCTCCCTGCTGAGAACTGAGGGACCAATCATTTTACGGGCATGAGCAAGGAGTAGAATGAGGATGGCAGCTCATAATATTACGGCGCGTCAGTCATCGTAATATTACGGGAGCGGAATTTTTCGCACCGTCGACAGTAACGTAATATTACGGTCATGGTGGCGCGCAAAGTGTTAAGACGGCTGGGGATAGGTCCGTTTTGCTTCTCACTGAAAACCCTACCGGGAAATGTTTACAAGGACATGCTCGAACATTTACTCCTACCACGGATCGAAGAGCTGCAGCCGTCGAACATCTTCCTGAGTGACGATAAACCCCCCTCCTCTGCAGGGACACGGTAAATAACACTTTTATATCAGGGGGATAGCTTGTCATGGTCCCGCTGACTGGCGTCCTGACCGTCCATATATCACACCATCTGACTTTCCTTTGTGGTGTTAGTTCAAATGTCTGTAAATCTATCGGACCAAACTGCGTGGTCATCAGTCCGTAGCTTACAAACTACTTAAACCTAGGTAAATTAACCTACGGACAAACACACACCCATGCCCCAGGGAGGACTCGAACCTCCACGGCGAGCAACCGCGCGCTCCGCAGCGAGGTGCTTTAGACCGCTCGGCTACTCCACCGCGGCGCCTGTGGCGTTAGTCACGGATTGAGTGTACATATCACCTGTCAATGGCACTGCAACTCTTCGTGCATGAATCAATCAATCCATCAGAACTGAAGATGCTGCGATGCTAATGTTTGCATGAGTAGAATTATATATTGCCTTGAAGTTCTAAGAGCAACGACTGGAGATTACAGTGATATTTCGGCACAAAAAGTCGAGAGTTACTAAAACGAAAGACGAGGGTTTAACGCCCCGTGGACGTTGTCGTCATTCGAGACGGAGCACGAACTCTTAACTCTCTCTCTGTGTTGGAGAAGGAAATCAAAGGAAACACGCCGGTATTTGTAAAGATCTAGGGAAATCATGGAAAACGAAAATCTGGATACCCGGAACCGGATTACAACAGTCTTCCTCCAGAATGTGAATCCATGTGTCAATCAAAGCGTTACATCGTTCGGTGAGTCAATGAACGTTCCACAATAAACCACTATGCTTCATCTCTAATAGTCTACAAGTTATGGTTTTTGAAATGTTAGCAGAAGTTTTTGGACACCTGCATTCCTTCTGAATAAAGATAGGATATGTCAGGTCTCTGTTACGTTATAGATTTCATAGCATCTAATGTTTTTCGCATACCCTTTCGGGTTCCATCGTATATACCAGTGATTCTCATTCTTTTTCGTAATGGGTCGAACAATCATTCCGGGAAAATTATAGCGACCGAATTTAACCGATACAGCAACTATACAACAGGTAATAGTCATGTAACATGAAACCGAAGAGCAATTGCTTTGCTGATTAAGATTTATGAAATAGTGAACGGAACATTATTAAAGAAAAGAAACAACGTTTTCGCGAATAAGAATTTTTACACCAGTTAAATGATTAACTCAATAAGAATTGTGGTACTGTTAGATTTTGGTTTTATATACTTTCTGCATCTATTTCGGAGGTTGTTAGTTTCAGCAATAAATCGCTTGCATCGCCAAATATATATCTTCAAATCATACTTGGAAGTACTCTATACTCACCATTTACTATGATTTAAAATTGGATGAAGTTTCAGCCTTTAATGAATGTTTTCACAAATTAATCACATGATAGTTCCTTAAGATAATCCACCTCAGATGCTGTAAGTTTGGCTTTTTACGAGTCTTCATCTACATAGATACTCTGCAAATTACATTTAAGTGCCTGGCAGAGGGTTCATTAACCACTTTCATAACCTTTCTCACCGTTCCGTTCTCTAATAGCGCGCGGGAAGGAAGAAAACCTAAATCGTTCCGTTTTCGATCTGGTTTCTCTTATTTTATTGGTATGGGCATATCTCCCTATGTAGGTGGGTGCTAGTAAAATATTTTCACATTCAGAAGTAAAAGTCGGCAATTGAAATTTCGCAAATAGATTTCGCCGCAACGAATAACGTCGTTCTTTTAATGATTTCCACCTCAAATCATGAAATATTTCCGTGACGCTTTCCCCCCTGTAACGTGATAAAACAAAACGAGCTGCCCTTCTCTGAACCTTCTCAATGTCCTCCGTCAGTCCCACCTGGTGAGGGTCCCACAGTGGGCAACAGTACTCCAGGAGAGGACGCACAAGTGTGATGTAAACAGTCTCTTTGGGGGATCTGTTGCATCTTCGAAGCGTTCTGCCAATGAAACGTAACCTTTTGTTCGCCTTCCCCAGAATATTTTCTGTGTGTTCTCTCCAGTCCAAGTTGTTCCTAATTGTAACTCCTAGGTATTTGGTAGAATTGACGACCTTAAGGTTTGACTGATTTATCGCGTAACTGAAGTACAGCGGATTTCTTTTAGTGGTCAAGTGTATTACTTCACACTTTTCTTTACTTAATGTCAATTGCCAATTTTCGCACCATGTATAAATTTTGTTTAGATCGCTTTGCAGTTGCTTTTGATCCTCTGTTGACTTCACTAACCGATAAACGACAGCATCATCCGCGAACAGTCTAAGGGAACTATTCAGATTGTCTCCTAAATCGTTTATAAACACAAGGAAGGGTAGGGGACCTACAACGCTTCCCTGGGGAGCGCCAGATATCACTTCTGTTGTACTCGATGACTTACCGTCAATTACTACGAACTGTGTCCTTTCTGATAGGAAATCGCGAATCCAATAACACAATTGGAGCGATATTCTATAAGCACGCAATTTCATTAGATGCCGCTTGTGAGGTATAGTGTCAAATGCCTACCGGAAATCCAGAAATATGTAATCGGTTTGAGATCCCTTGTCGATGGCAGTTGTCACTTATCAAGTTTCTTCCCAAAGTCCGCAAATAATGAATTTTTCGTCCTCAACAATTAGGATTTTCGGGAATTATGGAGAGTAACTCCTAAAACAGCGCTACTTTTAAGTATCAGTTTGCACAAACAACAAATGTTAACGGACGATAAGTAAAAATTTAAGTTCATGAAAAACTTAATGTCAAAACATTAGCGCGTAACCATTATTATTTGATTGAACTTAAAATGTTACTTTTCTTCATTGACTGAAAGATAATATAATGAAAATAAGATTTTTCCAAATACAATTTTTTCAGTCGATATTTTACTTGGATACTTTAATGTCGTCTGACGACCCACCTGATTTGGGAAGCATTAATATAAAATGTTGCCTTGTTTCGAGTAGACAGGTGGATAAAGCAAATTTATAGTCTTCTGCAGAGTGAGCGAGTGGGAAGTTACCGGATTGCCAACACCAGCTATTAAACGCCTCTCCTGACCGGCTGCGTAAAGATCGGCCGTGCGTGGGAGGGAGTTCTCCTTGGAAACGGGTCCGCCCCCTAATCTCCCCCCCCCCACCCCCACCCTCTAATCGTTGCGTCATCAGTCAGGACGAGGCGTCAGCGGTGAACGAACGGAGAGCCAAAGATCGTGGCAAATGCCCTTTCTGATGTTTCGTATTCAAGCAAGACTCTGCTGCTGATTACATGTTTTTAACGCATTATATGTTGCGTCACTTTCTCTCTCTGTGCAGATGGAAGATTAATCAATGATTCCGGAAAATCTAGTATCTTGACTTTTCCTTTAAGTTTTACAAAGAATTCCTTGCATAAGATAACGCTGTTCGAAATGTAAAAGGCTAATGTAGTTCTTCAAGTAATTTAATCCATACTCTCGAAACTGAGCCGTGAATGATTTTGATTGGTGATATTTCATTTGGATGCAACTTCTTACCTCTAAATACGAAGGAGAATAAATTAGAAGTATTCGTTTTGCTGATGGCTGATTAATTTGTTTCGTAAAATCGTAGCAGACGGTTGGTGTATTCTGTGTTTTATTTTCCACGAAATGTGGACGTAAATTTCTTAAATGGGTGAAGATCACGAAACTAGGTTAACGTCTCGAGATATTAAGTGAAAAGGTGAGAAACTTTCCGTAACCATAATGGGATGGTGAGTCAACAGACATTAAGTTCGTTGTAATTTCACCTCTTTTTCACCTTTTTCATGAACGAAAAAATAAAATAAAAATAACCGTCAGAACTCCATTTCATGTATTGTAAGTGCAAAGATTAATGTTCCTCTTCTGTTTAATGGTTAGAAAATACGAATTTTAACGCGTATTTTCAAGATCGTAGGTGACCAGGACAGGTTACAGCGAGTTCAGTTTTGAGAATACCGTGTGTATAGGAATTTCCCCCAGAAAAATATTGTGGCTTCATAAACGTCGTACAATGTGCGAATAATTTTTGAGCACGCCCCAGTTAATTCATTCCATGTGTTTATGTTGTGCCGGGAAAATATTTTAGTATACAACTTACTTCCGTTTTTGAGTCAGAGTTAATGATTATATATATGATGTTCATAGAATTAATACGTTTTGTGTTAGAAACAAAAAGGTGCCTCTGTCAATCCTTTTTGGTGTCGTTATACGCGTAATTTCTTCAGCACTACACTGCCTCATACCCCTATTCCGCCACTTTCTTTCCTGCTGTTTAAAGAGAAAATAAAACACTAAGTGTACGTTTATTAGCTGATGTCAGCAAACACACACTTTTTAAAATGTGTGTCGATGCCAAAACGCTTTTCAGGTTTGCAGCCATCTTCGAATGTTTGTAGAGTCTATGGGACTTAACTACGGGGTCATCAGTCCCTAAACTTACAAACTACTTATTAACTACTTACGAACTAGGACGGCACAAATATCCATGCCCGAGGGAGGATTCGAACCCCCGACCGTAGTGGCCATGCAGACCGTGACTGGAGCGCCTCAGACCCCTCGGTCACCGCGGCCGGCGCAGCCATCTTCAGTTGGCGTAATTACATTTGTCTTCGGGAAGTAAACATGTACAGCTGCATGGATGCTGCAACTGGCCTTTGCAAAATAACCAATTCTGCTAACTTTAATTTCATGCGTTAATATTTACTGAAATACTATGGTTGAAGTACACCTCTGCATCTTCCTTGATGTTGTAGCACAAATATTTTTTTTCTCGCCATTTCCACATGCTTATTGGACCATCCGCTATGTTGTCGACTGACAGTTATTGTTTACACCGTGATCTATGGTCAGAGTTATATTTTACTAGGGCGTATATGATTTTTGAACATTGAAAATGTGATACGATTATACCGAGTGCAATGTATGCGAAGTTTTTGATTATTTAAAGCCAACTGAAGAATTCCGGTGGTCGTTTATTTGCTGAAGACGAAGTGTAATTACGATAACTAAAGATGGGTGCAAACCTGAGCCGGTTATTGGCATAATAAAACATTTCAAAAAGTGAGCCGGCCGCGGTGGCCGAGGAGACTGAGGCGCTCCAGTCACGGTCTGCACGGCCACTACGGTCGGGGGTTCGAATCCCCCCCTCGGGCATGGATATTTGTGCCGTCCTAGTTCGTAAGTAGTTCATAAGTAGTTTGTAAGTTTAGGGACTGATGACCCCGTAGTTAAGTCCCATAAGCTTAACAAACATTTGAACATTTTTTCAAAAAGTGACTAGTTGCTGTATTTATTAAAACTATTATTGACTATAATAGGTAATCCGTCTCATGCTGACTGCAATTAAAACTATTTGCTTAACATCAGACGCGTTTCGCTTTTTACTTTAAAAGCATCTTCTGTGGTCTGTAAAAGATACAAAGGTTTGTACAGTTTGTTTTCGATACATAGATTAAAAACAGTTCTTAAAAACCTTTGTGCACGTTAGGCCTATGTGTTTTTAAATTGATATTAGGTCTACTCACGGTGTTTTCTTTACATCTGGCCACACAACCAAACATCGTAAAACTAGTTTTGTCCATGGACTAAATTCGACCAATTCTTTTTAAAAAGTAAAGAAACTGAAAATGTTTTAAATGTATTTGGAATTTATGAGTGTGCAGATTTTTAGTTCCTACCTGAACCTGAATCTTCAAATAAAAAGGGGAGTAGGAAGTGGTAGCTATTCAAAATGAAGTAATTAAAATTAGGTTACTTAAATTGTCTGGTGGCAGCATAAGATGACCAGAGTGTTATTCTCTCAAAATAATATACGAAACAGCGACGCCAAGAAATAACTTTATTCCGTTACAGCGAAATTTTGATCCCACTGGTGACAACATGCTCGACCTTAGTTCCACCGATTCTACTGCTAAATACCCCCTGTATATATATATGAAAACATCCACTTCCTTTAACCACTCATAACGGGTCCGTAGACGATTTTTTTTTTTTTTTTTTTTTTTGAGCAGATCTATGAAAAGTCCTTCCCGAAGTGCGTAAGTTTCATTAGCCTCGTTGAATACTTAAAATTGAAAAATGGTCCTTCAATTTCCATGTTCGTGTGTTCATATGACGCCAAGAAACGACGTTATTTCGTTACTGCGTTATTGTGATTTCCATTGCTGACAATATAGTCGTCTTCCTAGTTCCAGCCAGTGTCACACGAGCTCCGCAACTTTTATGTGCTCAACACCCGCACTCCGCAACTTGGTCGAAACAGTACAGACCGCCAGCACACGAATTTAGCAACTAAGCTACAGACTCGCAGTTTACGCTTTGTCATCAGTAAGCCACATACAACAAGTGGTTGCAGTTTTATTATATTTCACTACAAAATGTACAAAAAGATAAATTAAGTGTGAATGTACAAAATCTTAAATTTCTAAACTGAAAGAAAGTATATAAGGACCTTCAGTTACTAAAGCTTCTATTCACAAAATACTTTTATACTAAAGACACGTTTAAACTTTGTAAGAAACACTTCTAAAAATGCAAACAGTCAATTTCGCCGTTATTTTTGCAGATTTTTCCTGGTTAGATATTTGTCTCTTTGGACTTCTTGTCCGTTTTTGATAAGTCGTAACACACACCTTTTTGTCGTATTTAAGTCTGTTTGTAATGTTCTCCGGACATTAACCAAAATATAAATGTTGAGGTGGGAACTAAAAGTATTAAAACGAGAATGAAAGCTCTTGCATACGTTCTCCGAAGTGGAGAGGACTCGTCTGCCAAAATATGCATTTACCTCATCAATAAAATTTTCTAACACACAGTCGGGGCTGGGTAAGTGATGAATCTTATTGCATGATGCTTATTAAATCACAAAACACATTTCCTTGTTCTTCATGTTTCAGATAAGTGAAATAGAAACCGCTTCGTTTTTCACACCTATTATCCTTGTAAACTAGGCCGGCCGCGGTGGCCGAGCGGTCTGTGGCGCACCAGTCACATTCTGCACGGCCACTACGGTCGGGGATTCGAATCCCCCTTCGAGCATGAATATTTGTGCTGTCCTTAGTATTAGCTACTTCATAAGAAGTTTGTAAGTTTAGGGACTGATGACCACGTAGTTAAGTCCCACAAGCTCTACAAACATTTGAACAAAATAGAAATAAAAGAATTTCAGTGTAAACTCAAGGATTTTTACTAGAACAAGCAGTGCCGTCCACTCACTTCTAACTCGGGAAATATAAAGCAGTAAAGCTTATATACGGGACACATTAGGTTTCTCGTTTTTAAATTTAGTATTTAATTTAAGAAACAGAAATATTGTTTGGACATCCGCATCCGAATTCTATTATAAATAGGACGAAAATCCATTTCAGTTGTGTTGATTTAGTGACTGACGGTTGTGCCTGCCAGTAAGTCATCAACATATCTGAATCGGATTTTCATTTGATTTCCTTTAATATTCTTGTGTAGAGGTTTTCTCGAGTAGAAGGGTATTTTAAACTCGTATCTACCTCTCCTCCGTTGCACCTTTCAGCAGGAAGATCCAGATATGCGCGCGTTTACCTGAAAGGGAAAGTTGCGGAATTAGTTGAGATGTTTAAATATCTGTACATCTAAAGGACTTAACTTCAAATGTTTGTAAATCTAATGGACTTAAAAACGCTGGCCATTAGTCTCTAAGCTTACGGACTACTTGCACTAACTTAAAGTAATTTATGGTAATAACAACACATATACCCATGCTCGAGGGAGGACTTGAACCCCCGACAGCGAACGGCCGCTCGCGCCGCAGCTGGGAGACTTAGTGCGCACGGCTATTCTGCCGCGGCGAACTTAAATGTTGCAGTATCAATCCCCAGGCTTACAAACTACTTAAACTAACTTATAATAAAGACAATTCACGCACAAACCCGCGCTCTCGAGGGAGGACTCGACCCTCTGACGGCGAGCGACCGCGCGCTCCGCAACAAGGCGCCTTAGAGCGCTCGTCCACTCCACCGCGGCAAGGAATTAGTGTGCGGGTATTAGAAAGACCTATCTCGACCTCAGAGTTGCGGAGTCCGTGTCCGTCTTTCCGCCCTTTCTACTGCTTGACAACTCTCCTGCTAGACCTATACCGCCGGCCGCGGTGGTCGAGGGGACTGAGGCGCTCCAGTCACGGTCTGCACGGCTGCTACGGTCGGGGGTTCGAATATCCCCTCGGGCATAGATATTTGTGCCGTCCTTAGTCTTAGCTAGTTTGTAAGCTTAGGGACTGATGACCCCGTAGTTAAGTCCCATTGTTGTTGTTATGGTCTTCAGTCCGGAGACTGGTTTGATGCAGTTCTCCACCCTACTATATCCTGAGCAAGCCTTTTCATCTCCTCATAAGAACGGCAACCCACATCCAGTTGAATCTGCTTACTATACGTGTCTCTTGGTCTCCCTCTGCGATTTTTACCCCACTGCTATGGAAGTTTATGTCATGACGCATTAACCCTCGCGGCTAAACATGACATCCTAAGTCCCATAAGTTCTAAAAACATTTGAACATTTTTAGACCTATACCTCTTGTCAGTCAATCATCGTCTAATAACCCTTTTACATACGAAAACATTTCTACTTTCTTTGACCATTGTTCAATGCAGCGTACAAGCATGACTTTTGTTTTATGCACCTCTATGCCAAAGCACCTTTCGTAATATGTACGTTTCAATGGACTCTCTTACATAATTAATATTAAAATTGTTCAAATGTTTGTAGAGCTTATGGGACTTAACTGCGGGGTCATCATTCCCTAAACTTACAAACTACTTATGAACTACCTTACACAAAGGACGACACAAATATCCTTGCCCGAGGGGGGGATTCGAACCCCCCCGACCTTAGTGGTCGTGCAGAACGTAACTGACACGCCGCAAACCGCTCGGCCACTGCGGCCGGCAATATTAAAAATCATTTGCCGGAAATATTAAAAATCATTTGCGTATTTATATAAAGATAAAATAATAGAGTATAACCCATAGACACGGAGCTCAATATTCCAATAAAATGGAAAAATTGTATACCTAGATGACGTTTCTAAGTTGTGGGAACTGCCCTCTTCGGCCATTCATCGCGGTGCTATGAGTAGATTAGTCCAGCTTACAGACGTAGACTAAGAAGAATTGGAGAGCTGTCAGCGAGAAACGAGCGCTTATTTCCGGCGGGCCAGAACTGAGCGGTGAGTGGTGGGGGGGGGGGGGGAGGGGAGAGGTGAGGGCAAGTGGATAGGGGAGGGGAGGGCAGCGCAGCGTCCGGCCGGAAGCGGCGGCGGCCCCAGCAGGGAACAACACAACACAAGGCGGGCGAGGCAGCAGCAGCAGCAGCAACAAGTGGCCGGCCAGACAGCCCCGTTCCCAGTGGAGAAAGCGCCCAGCCAGATGTGTGTCGCAAGCCGGAGCCGCAGCCACAGCACCATTCCACTGCCGGCGGCTGCTGCTGCTGCCGCCACAACCGCGCGATATACCTTCATCAATGTACCTCAACTGCAGCTACACGGGATACTCTGCAAATCAAATTTATGAGCCTGGCAGAGCGTTCATCGAACCACCTTTACACTATTTATCTCCCATTCTATTCTCCAATAGCGCGCGGCAAGAAAGTACACGTTCGAGCTCTGATTTCTCGTATTTTATTCTGATAATCACTTCTACCTATGTAAGTGGAAGTCAGCAATATATCTTTTCATTCGGAGGAGAATATTGGCGATTGGAATTTCGTAAGTAGCCCACGCCGCAGCGATAAGCGCCGTTGTTGTAATGATTCCCATCCTAGATCCTGTATCATTTCCGTAACGCTGTCTCGCCTGTATCGTGACAATACGAAACGAGCTGCCCTTCTTTGGACTCTTTCGATGTCCTCCGTCAAACCCACCTGGTAAGGATCCCATACTGGGCAGCAATACTCCCAAAAAGGTCGGACAAGCGTAGTATATGCAGTTTCTTTTGTAGTTCTGTTTCATCGTTTAGGGGTTCTGCCAATAAAACGCAGTCTCTGGTTCGCCTTTCCCACGACATTATCTACGTGTTCTTTCCAGTTTAAATCTGAAGTAATAGTAATTCCTAGGTATTTTGTGGAGTTTACATCCTTCACTTTTGATTGATTTATCTTGTAAAAAAAGTTTAACGGATTTCTTTTCGTACCCATGTGGACGACTTCACAATGCTCATTATTTAGACTCAATTGCCAATTTTTACACCATAGTGATATCTTATTCAGATCGTTCTGCAGTTGGTTTTGATCTTCGGATGATTTCACTAGAAGGTAAATGACGGCGTCATCTACAAACAACCTAAGAGAGCTACTTAGATTTTCCCCTAAATCGTTTACGTAAATAAGGAACAGCAGGGACCAATAACACTACCCTGTGGAACGCCCGATATCACTTCTGTTTTAGTCGGTGCCTTACCATCGATTACTACAAACTATGTCCTCTCCGACAGGAAATCCCCTGAACAGTCGCAAATTTGGGGCAATATACAATAAACACGCTATTTGATAAAAGTCGTTTCTGAGGTACGGTGTCAAAAGCCTTCTGGAATCAAGAAATACGGAGTCAATTTGAGAACCCATGTCGATAGCACTCATCACTTCGTGTGAGAAAAGACTTAGTTGTGTTTCGCATGACCGATTTATTTTCTAAATCCGTGTTGACCTTGCGTCAATAGATCATTCTGTCCGAGATAATTTCCGTTTCCAGGCAGGAATAAAATGATTCTCACGGGAAAGCCGTTAAGTTTCGTACAGCAAACGCACCGGTACACTGCGCAAGAGGCCCGCATAACACAACACACCTATCCTTAATGCTACCGTATTCCAAAATGAAAAAACTGGCGAGTATTACAAAAACAGTCCGACCGATACATAAGTTGGGCCGAAACCGAATATGCGGCTCACTTTCTAGAATCTGCCGAAACCGAAACTAGCGTAATTAATATTTACGGAAAGTATGACAGTAAGGATAAAGTAAAAAATGTGTACCCAGCCAGGACTCCAACCCGAGTCCCCTGCTTTCTATAGGCAGTTGCGCTGACCCCTACACCACAGGGTACACAGCGGTCAGCACACCTGCACGCATTTACTCAAGTACGCCACCCGTCAGATACAAATTCTCAACTCTACCCTGCCCACTAGAACTCAAACTCGTAGCTGTTGCAAACTTATTCCCGTAAGAGTAAGGGCCTTGAAGAATGGATCATTGCCCATCATCGGCATTTACAATGAGTCCAAAAAGTATTCGTCGAGCTGTAAGGTTTTTTTTTTTTTTTAAATAACTATGTTTGTGTCACCTGGAAAGAAGTGAACATACAATGTCAACTACCAGTCCGGTGGAAAGAACCTGGTAACTAACTTTTTATTGATAAACAAAAATAAATAAATACGTGAAACAGCAATAACACAGGTAACAAAATGAAAAATTTATACAAAAGCTGCTTAAAAAAGTATTCGTCTACTCATATTTTTTTACATTTACAATCTGGAAATATTATTTAAGTTACAAAAATTTATATTTGGTGGGGATTCCCTTTGCAGTTATTACTGCTTGTAGTTGCATAGGTATCGAGATGACTAACTTTGCCATAAGAGAGGACAGAATTTTCTCCCTGTCAAATATTTGTTAAGCTTAAGGGACTTAACTGCGGGATCATCAGTCCCTAAACTTACAACTACTTATGAACTACCTTACACTAAAGACGACACAAACATCCATGACCGAGGGGGGATTCGAACCCCGACCGCAGCGGCCGTGCAGACTGTGACTGAAGCGCCGCAGACCGCTCGGCCACTGCGACCGGCTCTGTAAGTGCTTCTTCTGATGTTATCTTTCAGTACCTTCGGAAGTTGTGGAGTGTCATTAATGTCCGGGCTCTAACGAGGTGTGTTTAATTGCTTCGGTTTGTTGTACAGCAGCCAAATCTTAGTATTTAGAGTATGTGCTTCGGGTAACGTTGTCTTGTTGAAAAATGTAATTTCATTTGAGACCTAATATTTCGGCACTAACGTTTAGATTTTTCTGTAAGATTTTGATATACAGTTTGAGATTCACGTACCCTGTATCAAACGTAATTTTCCAATACCTGCAGCACTCATTATACCCCCACACGATGAGGGTAGCGCCGCAGTGTTTCACCGTTGGCACAAGTTTCCACGCCAACATTTCCGCGTTTTTCTTCCGCCACACCATTCGCCTGCCATCTGACCCAAAAACGTTTAATTTACTTTCATTGGTAAATAATAGTGTATTCCAGGAGTATTCTCTTTGGAATCTATTTTACTGGGCAAATTCAAGGCGTTTCTTCCGATGCTGTTTTGTGACCCGAAATTTCTTGCGAACTACCCTGCCATGATACCCGTACTTCTTGATGGTATTTCTGATAGTGTTAGCACATACTTTTTTGCGCTAGATTCTAACTCCCCAGGCAACTACGGAGCGCTGATTGTAGGTCGCGATGGAGTAGCCGAACGGACTAAGGCGCCTCGCTGCGGAGCGCGCGGTTGCTCGCCGTCGGAGGTTCGAGTCCTCCCTGGAGCATGAGTGTGTGTGTGTGTGTGTGTGTGTGTGTGTGTGTGTGTGTGTGTGTGTGTGTTGTCCTTAGGTTAGTTTACTTAAGTTTAAGTAGTTTGTAAGCTAAGGACTGAATACCACGCAGTTTGGTCCGATAGATTTACAAACATTTGAACATTTTGATTGTAGGTTTTTTCCTTGATTTCTCTCAGGATAAACCTCACATCTGCATCACATAGTGTGTTAGGACGTTGGGTACGTGGTAGGTTTCTAATTGCTTTTGTTATGGAAAAGCGATCTATTATTGACTGAATCGACGATTTGGGTCCATCCACTACTATGGAAATCTCGCAAAAGGGTCTGCACTCTTTGTCCAAGCGCAGAATAAGCTTTCTTTCACTCAGGGCCGTCTTACACCCTTATGGGCCATGACGCCAACAGCACTGTAACGGTGCTTTTCAAAAACAACAACAGGCAGTAGACCGGGGCTGCATTAGGTTGACAGTATGTGCCATGGGTCAGCGGTGTAGTTTAATCACTGGACGCAAACTGTAGGCACGTTCAGATGATGGCGAATACTTTATGAAGCATCTCTTGTATTACCTTTTCTATTTTTTTAAATTTTATTATCGATTAGAATGTATTTTTCCATTAGTTTTCAATAAAAATGATTTACCATGTACTTTTTACAGGACTGGCTCATCAGATTTTGTATTAATTTTATTTAACCTGACACATGTGTTTTGTTTTTCTTTTTTGTAAATGGTGCTAAACGAATACTTATTGCATTCACTGTATATAATTTATATATACGTGGCGTCTGTTATTTCAGACATGTTCGAAAGAACATAACTAACGTAACTGAGTTAAATTTTCAGTAATTTTACGTTATACTTCAAATCAGTATTTTTCCCACATTCTGCAAGATCTCCTCCGTTTACTAAGCCATCTTCAGTGAGTTAAGCCTAACCAGGAATCCGTAGAAGAGGATATACGAGGCGCCAACACGATTACACCGCCTGCAGCTCACACAGAACAAGGTACATAAGCAACGCTCCACGATACACACGCACCGTGGATCTTCACAGAGAATACCGCCTAGAGCGTCTCTCGGTGGTATTCAAGAAACTCGAGACACTCGAACAAACACCTCATACTACGCTTGGGGAACTACCATCACAACTATAGGTGGAAACATAAGCGTCCAAAAACACTACTCCTTAAAGACTTGCCACCTACGGTCGAGTGACCACCAGCTCACAAACACTATGAGTTTCACGAACCCCTGCAGAACAGCAAACTAACTGGCATCGCCGGATGAGCTCTCACAGCCGACCAGCAGGCAAGCCAGGGAAACCATATTCAGCGCACTGAACACAAACGAACCTCTACAGTCCCACACAGTTAGCCAGTTCTATGACCGAACTGCCTAACTACCACGACAAACTTGGCCATGTTACAGGTATACTGCTGCAGCCAACCCAGGAGGCATCATAGGAGCTCAGCTGCAGCAGAACCTCGCACTAGGCCGGACTGATTCATTACGACAAACGTAGCAAAGTTAATGGTACTAACACATACCCACTACTAACGCTACTGCCATTGCAGCCTATGCTATTATCGCAGAGGTATTTTTTCCCTTGGCACTTCTTTGTATATAATTTCGAACAGAGTATTTTAAGAAACTAACGGAACAGGCAATTCTGTTAATTATTTCATGACTTTGAACTCACTGCACTGTACAGTTGATGATATTACTTAGGTTCCGAATCAATCTAAAATGCTAATAGCAAACGTTGCATGATGCGTTCTTAACAACCATGTCCCGAAATTCGTGCTAAACTGGACGAACAAGTAATATCCTTATATTTCCTGTCATTCCAGTAACAGAGCCAATGTCTGCACAAAATCCGATTACATACATACGACAATATACATGTTGTTATCGTCTTCAGTCCGGAGACTGGTTTGATGCAGCTCTCCACGCTACTCTATCCTGAGCAAGCCTTTTCATCTCCTCATAAGAACGGCAACCCACATCCACTTGAATCTGCTTACTATACGTGTCTCTTGGTCTCCCTCTGCGATTTTTACCCACACACTTCCCTCCAATGCTAAACTTATGATTCCTCGATGTCTAAGAGAGTGTTCTACCAAGCGATCCGTTCTTTTAGTCAACTTACGCCAAAATTTCCTTTTCTCACCAATTCTGTTCAGTACCTCTTCCTTAGTTATGCGATCCACCCACCCATTCTTCTTTAGCACCAAATTTCAAAAGCATCTATTCACTTCCTATCCGCACTGTTTATCGTCCATATTTCACTCCGGTAGAAGGCAACACTCCACACAAATGCCTTCAAAAAAGACTTCCATACTCTTAAATTAATATTCGATTTAGCAAATTTCTCTTTAAAAAAACGCTTTTCTTCCCATTGCCATCCTGCAATCCTCTGTACTGCGACCGTCATATGTTATTTTGCTACCCAAGTAAAAAACGTAGCTACCTCCCTCATTGTTTCGTTACCTAATCTAATTCCTTCAGCATCGGCTTATTTTCTAAGACTGCATTGCGGGCCGCAGTGGCCGAGCGTTCTGCACGGCCACTACGGTCGGGGGTTCGAATCCCCCCTCAGACATGGCTATTTGTGCCGTCTGTAGTATTAGCTAGTTCATAAGTAGTTTGTAAGCTTAGGGACTGATGACCCCGTAGTTAAGTCATTTCAAACATTTGAACATTTCTAAGACTGCATTCCATTACATACATATAACATTGAAATTAAACAACAAAATTATAGCCTTTGAGTTCTATGTATTTAGACCTAGGCATCTGCGGCGAGCCCACTATCCTTTAGGAGAAGAGCAAAGTTTATTTTCTTGAAGCGGCGTAAAAAGTTCGGAAATGCGAAATTAATCTTTCCTGAATAGCTGTTCTTTTGGAACAAGAAAAATGAGTAGCAGAATCGAAATGAGTATTCAAAAACAAAAAACGTATAGCAAAATGGTGGAAATACTCAATCCATTCCACTACTGTCATCTAGGTTATGTCTTCTCTGATAAATTAATAATAATAATAATAATAATAATAATAAAAGAAGAAGAAGAAGGGAGCAGGGGAGCGCGGTTAGCGCGCTGACGCTGTGGTGGTGTAGGAGGGCTCCTATCGTCTGGGATGGCCACTGAGCAGGGCGGGTTTGTTTGGAGTGATCGGTAAACAGGAAGTGCCTCAATTATGGCCTAAAGTACGGAACAGCGGCGGTCCGCCATTCAGGAGGAGTTTACAGCGCCCCGTGTTTACCGCCGGCTGCAGCGGTAAACAGGCCAGCAGAGTGTGCCTAAACTACCAGCCAGCCGGGGTGTCCAAACTGTTTACTCAACACAACACACAAGCGAGTCCAATGACACGTCCAGACTGCGCGGACTCTTAATGAGGAAACTGATAGCACTATAGTACTGTTCGTGGTGGTCTTTTAAATATTTAAATAACTGCATCGTTTCAATGGGAGAAGGGAAATGAGAACGCCCTGAAGAAGTTCTGAGTAGCACTTCACCGTACACCGGTTCCGTGTAATGACCCCTCATCCACCTGTCTGCCAAATGGGGGTTATGTTCAAAATGTTCAAAAGTTTGTAAACCTCTTGGACCAAACTGCTGAGGTTATCGCCCTCTAGACTTACAAACTACTTATTCTGAGGAGAAGACACATGCACCCATGCCTGAAGAGGACTCGAACCCCAGACGGGAGCGGCCGCGCAGTGCTCCACTTGGCGCCCCCAGAAAGCGCGGCCATTTTCGCCCGACGTTTTGTAGATAAACGATAGTGTTGGTCCATATATAACAGAAAACAGCGTTTCAGCACTAACATAAAAATTATTTTATTTTCGTAGTAAACGATGATAATAAGTATCCTTATTAGTCTTGAAAGTTTATTTTTATTTATTTATTTATTTTGTCTATAGGAAAGCAAATTCAGTTAGCAACTTAGTCTCTTTGGTTTTTTACCTGCAAAACGAACACGCTCACGAAAGCATTGCCTTATTACTTGAAAACTAGGCATTTCCCTGCACAGAATGTTCGCCAGCGCGTTCAATGACTAGAAATGAACCTTATGTGAGGCCTCTTAAAATAATAATAATAATAATAAAAACAGGTCGAAAGTACGTTAAGTTCGCGTCAGTGGAATGTTGGGGCGGAATGCAATTGGCATCCCCGTGCACACTCTTGCGCTGAATCTGTAACTAAACTCTAAACTAAGCTCCGTCCCACATAGACATCGAAAGGCCGAGCGGGTTCCGACCGGCCGCCGTGTCTTCCTCAGCCCGAAGGCGTCACCGGATGCGGTATGGAGAGGGACGTGGTCAGTGCCCGGCAGTCCCAACGAGTTATCGCGAATAGAGCCGCTATTTCTCAGTCAAGTAGCTCCTCAATTGACCTGCACCCCGCTTGAAAACAGCCTACCTGGACGGTTACCCATCCAATAGCTAGCCAAGCACGACAGTGCTTAACTTCGGTGGTCTAACGATAAACGATGCATTCAGTGCGGCACGGCCGTTAGCCACGAACCTGTAGTTGCTGGATGTTTTTATTATTGTAAGTTTGTTAGCTTATTTAGTATTGTATTGATTACTTTGTTTGTTTCTAACATTTTACTAATTTCGAGATAGCAGAGTTAGAGGAGAAGCGCGTCTGCATTTAATTTTGCAAATATTCCAACATTTCTAAAACTGGAATGAAACTTTCACTCTGCAGCGGAGTGTACGCTGATATGAAACTTCTTGGCAGATTAAGATTGTGTGCCGGAATCGGGACTCGAACCTGGGACCTTTGCCTTTCACGGGCAAGCGCTCTACCGACTGAGCTATCCCGACACGACTCACGATGCCGCCTCACAACTTTACTTCTGCCAGGAAGTTTCATATCAGCGCACACTCCGCTGCAGAGTGAAAGTTTCATTCTGGAAACATCCCTTAGTCTGTGGCCAAGTCATGTCTCCACCATTTCCTTTCTTCCAGGAGTGCTAGTCTTGCATGTTTCGCAGGAGAGCTTCTGTGAAGTTCGGAAAGTAGGAGGCGAGGTACTGGCGGAAGTGAAGTTGTGAGGCGGCATCGTGAATCGTGTCGAAATAGCTCAGTCGGTAGAGCGCTTGCCCGCGAAAGGCAAACGTCCCAGGTCCGAGTCCCGGTTCCGGCACGCAATTTTAATCTGCCAGGAAGTTTTATTTATAAAACTATTGGACCAAACTGCTATGGTCATCAGTCCCTAGGGTTACAAACTACTCAAAGTAACTTACACGAAAGACAACACACACACAGGAACTGCTGCCAATTCCATAAGATGACGCAATAGACTATACGTGGCTTACATTTTGCGTGAAACTCAAGAAAACTTATGCGAATACTAACTAAAAGATGGAGGCAGCCTTTGGTGATGAGTGCTTAATCTGGTTCAATCTCCACAGTGGACTGGGGAGATACCGTGTCAAGACACGTCAAATATCAAAGTCATGCTGATATTTTTCTTTGACTTTGAACGACTGCTTCATCGTGATTTCGTGCCACAGGAGCAAACTGTTAATGGATGGCATTACTGGACGTGTTGCGACGCCTCGGAAAAAATGTGACGAGGCAATTCATGGCTCATGCATCATGATAACGCTACCGCATATTCATCCCCGTTGTTGCGAGACTATTCCACAAAAAACGTAATCAATGCGCTGCCTCATCCTCCGATCGTGGCTCCAGCGCCTTTTTTAATTATTATTCTTTCCAAAGTCAAAAACCCCGTTGAAAGGAAGAAGATTTGTGACGATAGGCGAGATAAAACAAAATTGGCAGACGACGCTTGTCGCGATCCTGCAAGAGACGTACCAAGGCTGATTCCGGAGGAAGAAACGTCATTGGGAGCGGTGCATCAGTTATGGAGGGCACTATTCTGTAGGAAATCATGCACAATAAGTAAAAGGCAAGTGCAGAAAAATGTTGTGGGCGAAGTTCTGGATTTTTTTAACAGATCTCGTATGTGACTTTCATTCAAATACTACTCTTACAGTACAAACGCCCAGTGGCGTAACTAGGACTTGGCTTTGGAGGGGGGGGGGGGGGGAGGGGGGGGGAGGGATAGACCGGCTTGACGAGCAAAATTTTAGTCAGTTTCCAGACAGACTACCATCTACCACTCCCGTTGAAGAAACTAATTCACTCCCTTCCAATTAAAGCTTATGGTAAAACACCGTAATTTTCCAATCTTTACCTTTACCAGATTGCTGTTATACGATTTCTTTTTATTTTCTTATTTCTCTCTCTCTCTCTCTCTTTTTTCTTTCCGGGTTCTGGAGGGGGGGAGGTTCTATCCCCCTCATCCCCCCCCCCATAGTTACGCCACTGCAAACGCCCACGTTCAAATAATCGTATCACAGATCTCTTATGAGCAGTGAAATAGGGCAGTATCATAATTTTTTTTTAAAGAAGTATCAGTGTTTGGTGCGAGGAGAAGAGGCACATCTTTGGCGGAACTTTCACAGGCGGCTGCAGTGACAGAGGAGCTAACCAGAGAGTGCGTCGGCAGGTGTGAATCAGCTGACCACACCGCACCAGGCCAGCCACAGGCAGCAGCAACCAGCATACGCCAGAAGCAAACAGCCCTTGCCTCCCGCCTCCTCCTGTGGGTCCCGTTAGACCAACACAAGGCGGGAAGCCGCGGGAACCACTGTCAACAGATGGAGAGGTGCGAGTTTCTAGGGCTTTATTCAGGTCACATCTGAACACAGGATTGCCAAATTAGCGGAATTTCCGCTAAATTTGACGGATTGTACACACAGTCAACGGGTTAAAATTGCCATTTAGCGGTCAACGGATTTCTGTATTTTTGTCTGCAACAATATCTTTGTTTAATTCATGTGTTTCTATTACACTTCCTATCATTCGTGTACTTATTGCGTAAGCAATACGTTTAACAATCGATTTCCATATAGTGTTTCCCCTGCCTCAACACAACAGCGAGTATACTTAGGTCATGAAGTCTACGCCTTACTGCAAGATATGAAAACTTCCGACAGAATTTCATTTGAGGTTGAGAATGCCATAAGAAAAAGATGTTCACATTTCCTCGTTTCCCATGATTCTGTGCTGCAACGCCACTTTCCCCACAATGTAAAAAATGCTGAAAGACGTAGCTTTAATTGCTCCAATAGAATGCTTGCGAGTACTGAAAGAACCAATAGTATGACTGGCTAAGGAAATGGGCTTGTCAGACAGTACAGTCACCAAAATTGATTTTCAGTGGTCAAAGCTCACTACTGTCCAATGGAAAGAAATTAAGAATACTGCGGCTTTCTGGAATGAAATTAGATCATACAGAGATGTCAGCAGTTTAAATCTTTTCCAAGAACTTTCAGATTCGGCTCTTATGCTTTTGGTTCTACCATCGTTCAATGCAGAGGTGGAAAGGGCCTTTAGCCAACTAAATTGGTTAAAAACGTCCCTCTAGGGCAGACTAACTACTACTCTGGTCTACGCCATTATTACAATACAAGATGGTCTTAATCGACTTGGCACGTGCTGTCACGATTACGAGCTGTCGGAGAATGTTCTCCAAGAAATCGGCACCATGAAAGCATACACCACTGATATTTCCATATCCCCCCCCCGTACTTCAGGATCTTCAGCAGAGTGCACCATACTGCAGGAGGAGGAGGACAATGAAAAATTGTGGCTTCAACTACATTAATGTGGTGAGTGGAATCGAAACTTCGTAAATTTTCCTTTAAAAATAGTAGCCGTGGTCGTAGACAATGGCAACGAAAATGATTTCTTTGGTAGTTATCAGTGCATTGAAATTTCAGTTTTAGAAGGGTAAATGACAATAGTAAGCATTCAGCGGAATTTTAAGTCGAGTTTAGCGGAATAAATTTTTCTGAGTTGGCAACGCTATCTGAACACCACATGCGCATTCTGAGTATTTACGGTTAGTGAAGAGGTTGCAGAATATGACCTAAACCATAACAGAGTGGTATCCCTGTAATAAAAATGTTTGGGAAGACCAAGGGCAGAACCACAATTTTGGAAGAGTCGGTGCTAGCAGTGTTCCATTTCCAGCTAGGGACCAGTGCCCATTTGTATTATAATTAAAACACCTGCCGTACTGTAGCTAAGTTACAGAATCCAGGGGGCTCGGAAAAAAGTATGCAATACTTTGGGAGGTGGTAGTACCTAACAAAACAAGAACAAAGTACAATAAACCTTGCTCTGGAAACGCATACTCTCTGAGTCATATATACTTGTTCTTAGGCTACATTAAACCTAACGTCCATTCATAGGAGTTGCTCAATTGAGACGCCCATCCATGGCGAAGCATCCCTTTGCCCTTCGGCTTGACGAATCACGCACCCTTTGTAATACACCCGGTTCTTGTTGTAAATTCTGGCATGTATTGAAGACGCGGTCCTGCAGCGTCTGGACATTATTGACTGGGGTGGCGTAGTCTATTGCCTGCAAATGCCCCCACAACCAAACATCTAGGGGATTGAGGTCCGGGGATCGGACCAATCCAGCGGCTCAAATGTCAGCGAAGGAAATGTGCTGGTGTGTTAGCACGTATGAACCACATCTGTAGTCTTTACTGACACGACACATCCTCCAACAAGGCAGGTAAGACATTAACAGAAATTGACGACAGTGAACCCCACTTCATCTGTGTGGTAAGATGTATTGCCTTATTAACCTATCACCAAGAATGCCTGCCCATATGTTAATGATGACTCGATGTTGATGCCCTCGTTCTGTTGTTGGTTTTTGAAGGGACTAAACAGCTAGGTCATCAGTTCCCTGTTCCTAGCTAAGAGTCCACTGTCAAGAGCGCAAAAAAGAAAACAAAGCTCCGAAAATGAAAACTCACAAATGGGATAAGCTGACAATGGACTAGTCGCTGACAACACAAAAAGAAAACACACAATAGGTAAAACAAAGTAAGGATCTCAACTAAAACTGGGCAGCAGAAGTCCACGGCTGGCTGATCACAGAGATGAAACAGGATGAGCCAGCCATACTGCACACACTAAAAACCCCATGGTAATTTACAGAAGGATCTGAAAAGGTCTGTGCCCTCGTTCTGAACGTCATCTCGTGACACAGATAGAGTAAAACTGCTCTGTTCGTGTAGCACCCCCCCCCCCCCCCCCCCAGACAATGGTATGAAACATGCACATGCCTTCTGCTGCAACTGATCATTTACTATAGTGTTTTCAACCTTTTTGAATAGAATGTGGGACCCCCTTCGAAGTCAAAATATTACGGCGACCCCCTGCTCAAATGTTCAAATGTTTGTATAGCTTATGGGACTCGACTACGGGGTCATCAGTCCCTAAACTTACAAACTACTTATGAACTAGCTAATACTAAGGACGGAACAAATATCCATGCCCGAGGGGGATTCGAACCCCCGACCGTAGTGGCCGTGCAGACCGTGACTGGAGCGCCTCAGTCCCCTCGGGCACCGCGGCCGGCGACCCCCTGCCTCACGAATCGTAACAAAATTATATTACCTCAAAGAAACCAAATGTAATCTTCTTTGTTTTATTTCAGCTTTCTTTTAAATTGTTGGCCGAAGTTTTTGTGTTTTTCGAAATGGAACACATTTAACGTATTTTTACATGATTTTAGACAGAAAAATATATTTTGCTTAATGACTGTTTGCCGCTGTGGAGTGGCCGAGCGTTCTAAGTGGCCTTGTTGCGGATCGTGCGACTGCTCGCCGTCGGAGGTTCGAGTACTTCCTAGGGCGTGTGTGTGTGTGTGTGTGTGTGTGTGTGTGTGTGTGTGTGTGTGTGTGTGTGCGTGTGTGTTTTCCTCATGTTAATTTAAGTTAAAGTAGTTGTAAGCCTAGGAACTGATAACTATAGTAGTTAAGTCGCAAAGATTGACAAACATTTGAACATTTGATCAAGGTCCGTAGGTCTTCCGTACAACATGCTGCCAGGTGTTTCACCGTACAGATGCGGCCATGGTGACGTGGCGCGGCAGCGAGTGTTTGCCACTAGTGTGGGCTGCAGATGGTCAGCTGGGGCCGCGGTGGACACGCTGCACTGGAGCATTAGTCATCGCGGCGGCGCTTTGGCGAACGAGGAAGTGCTCAATTAGAGGGGCGAGCGGCGATACGCCGAAGCAGAGCCACCCACTAACTGCACAGCAAGGCGCCACGAGGGCGGTGGGTAAATGCCGCCCAACGAGCTTACATTTCATAGAGTGGCCAACACACGAGTTTCAGCGCTCTTTGCGGCAACCTCTATAAACCAGGCCGCCAAATTTTTGGTAGTCAGAAATCTTGAGAGGAGTATGTCCTTTCGTACGTTGTTGTTGAGCCAGTAGATTTGTATTTAGTTTATATCGTATTTAATGTGTACTACCTATAAAATTTTTGCTGATGAAATATGCCTAAAGTGTGTTCAGAATTTAAATGCACAAATCGAAATGCTAAAATGATATGTACTTCCTCCAAAACACCCAATTTTTTTGCCTTGTTAGATCTCAGTTTGTTTATACTCAAACAAAATTCCTGATTGATGGCACTTAGCTGCCCCAAGAGTGAAGCTTCAGATGACCTATTCTGCAATTCCTTAAGTACACATTAAAAAAAAAAAAAAGCTCAGTTTTCTACCTAGTGTGGTTTGAAGTATTTCTTCATCTGTCGCTCCTGTGGTTGATGCAACCACATTTTTGAGTGTCTACGCCTTCTTTAAAAGTAATTTCATTTGTTGTTGGCAGTAATTGATCAGGAATGGTTGACATGCAACCATTAGAAATGTGGAAGCAGTAGTGACAGTCAGGATGTTTTACTTGTATGTCTTCTTTGCAACAAATATGTACTTATTTCAGCGTGGCAACAACGAAAGTTATTAATGATACGTGTGGAATGCTTTTGTGGCAGCTGACTCAAGCGCATTTTTATTGCAATATATTGTCACTTTCGTCTTTCAAATGTTCAAATGTTTGTAGAACTTATGGGACTCAACTTCGGGGGTCATCAGTCCATAAACTTACAAACTACTTATGAACTACCTAATACTAAGGACGGCACAAATATCCATGCCCGAGGGGGGATTCGAACCCCCGACCGCAGCGGTCGTGCAGACCGTGACTGACGCGCTGCAGACCACTCGGCCACCGCGGCCGGCACTTTCGTCTTTTTACGGAAATTTCGTCCACCAGAGTTTACAACTAAACCCTTTAACGGCAATTTTAAAAGTTTGTAGACTTAATAGGCTTAATAAATAAACGCCGGCCGCGGTGGCCGAGGGGACTGAGGCGCTCCAGTCACGGTCTGCACGGCCACTACGGTCGGGGGTTCGAATCCCCCCTCGGGCATGGATATTTGTGCCGTCCTTAGTATAAGGTAGTTCGTAAGTAGTTTGTAAGTTTAGGGACTGATGACCCCGTAGTTAAGTCCCATAAGCTTAACAAACATTTGAACATTTTTTTTAAAAGCAGTCTTTACAATACGCCGCGGTGGAGTAGCCGAGCGGTCTAAAGGGTTTCGCTGCGGAGCGCGCGGTTGCTCGCCCTTGGAGGTTCGAGTCCTCCCTGGGGCGTGTGTGTGTGTGTGTGTGTGTGTGTGTGTGTGTGTGTGTGTGTGTGTGTGTGTGTGTGTTGTCTTTAGGTTAGTTTAGCTAGGTTTAAGTAGTTTGTAAGCTACGGACTGATAACCATGCAGTTTGGTCCGATAGATTTACAAACATTTGAACATTCTTTACAACACATTAACAACAGATGCAAATCCATGGTCATGATTGTTCTTCATAACAAGTACTACTCACTGTATGTTTCGCAGCTCATTTAGAGCATTAAAATCCACACAAATATTTTCACAGCGCCACTTTCGTTGTTACTGCAAACCGTATCTCACTGTTATACTTCGAACTGGAACCGTAATACTGACCGGTTCGTGATATTTCATTACCTCATTTTTAGGAAGTATACTACCAGGCTCGTCAATTCGCAGCTTCGAAAAAGTCTAACGGAACTTGATGCACATCCGTATTCAATAGTGAATCTTTATTAAAAACGTGGAACTGTAAATAAGTATATTAAAACAAAAAAACCCTACCGGACTAAACTGCGTGGTCATCAGTCCGTAGCTTACAATCTACTTAAACCTAGGTAAACTAACCTAAGGACAACACACACACCCATGCCCCAGGGAGGACTCAAACCTCCACGGCGAGCAACCGCGCGCTCCGCAGCGAGACGCTTTAGACCGCTCGGCTACTCCACCCCGGCAAATAAGTACAATTCTCGAGTGGGTGTGGCATACGAACTGTCTGCCGATACCCCAAGTAACATGCCGGACGCAAGTTCAATATGCCTCAAACATGGCGACCCTATCGCCACTCTATGAAATTTAAGCTCGTTGATGCCACCGCAGACAAGGCGCTTAATGTTTCGCGAGTACATGGCAGTGACGTCAAGCGCACGCAGCCAACCAGAATATGACTTTCCTCTTTCTATTACAAGGCGAGAATTAATCCCGAAATTCTTTCCAGCATTTGTAGTTGTGGAGAAAATTTTAGGTAATGCCGACTGAAATACCCTCTCTCAAATTCTGAAGTCTGCAAGGGGGACAGAACGTTATTTACAAGTTGTACATAAACCAAACAGCAGTTATTAGAGTCGAAAACCATGAAAGGGGCGCAGTGGTTAGTAAGGGAGTAAGACAGAGTTGTAGCTTTTCCCCAAAGGTGTTCAATCTGTACATTGAACAACCTGTAAGGAAAGCAAGAAGACATTTGGAGACGGAACTGAAGTTCAGGGGGAAAAATAAAAAGTTTGCGATTTGCCACTGACATGGTAATTCTGTCAGAGACAGCAAAGGACCTGGCAGAGCAACTGAACGGAATGGACAGTGTCTTGAAAGGAAGGTATAAGATGGACATTAACAAGAGTAATACAAGTTGTAACGATGCATAATTAAATTAATTTTTTATAATCGATCAGCGACTCTTGTCACCGTGGTTCCCTCCACCTCGCAATATTTTATCTGTGAAAATGTTTGTTTCGCTCGTCTTTCTTTTCTTCCGGCGAGCCGAGAGGACGGAACCGCGATCACACACTCTTGTTTGAGGCCATCAAGTGTGGACTGGTACGCAGACTGCTTTGTAATCTAAGTGTGAAGGCTTTGATATTTTAAAATATACCATCTTTTGTTAAGAGCAATGTCTCCAGCCTGTTTTCATTTCATAATGTCCCGTTCGTCCTTAATTATTCATTTTCTGTGAGGTTTTCATGTTCTCGATATTCCGTCGTAACGCAATGTTCAGACGCCATCACTTTCGCTTTGCGTATTTCTATGATTAAATCCCGATCAGTTACTTTACATCATTACCTTTTTCCTTTTAGAACTTGCATTTGTATTAACAGTTTCGCAAAGTCCTATAGATTTTGCTGTTTGTTATTCTCTTTATCAAATTTTAGTACACGGTCCGGCAACAATAACTTGCTAGGTGAACAGTCTGAACATTAATTTATTGCGGAAAACATCATAAAATTTATCTATTCAACAGACAAACATTTTCAGCTGCTGTGATCAAGATGTCCAGAAAGAAGCTACAATGGGTACTTTCCTTTGTAACGTTTTTGTCAGTTGCTTCAACCCCAATCTTTCATTCTATTTAGTCATTTCGTGTATTAATTTCATCCATCCTTGTCTAAATTATTTACTCAGATTTTTAACCGACTTTTCTATGATCGACATTAAAAAAATCCTTAATATGTTTTTAGCGAAGTTTAATATTAATGCCTACAGGCAACAACACAAAAGTAATGTTACAAAGGATAATGAAATGTAGTGCCATAAAATGTAGTACTCAAGGAATTGGATTAGGTAATGATACAATAAAAGTAGATGAGTTTTGTTATTTCGGTAGCAAAATAATTTATGATGGTCAAAGTAAAGAAGATTTGCAGTGCAGAATGGTTATGGGAAGAAAAGCGTTTCTAAAGAAGCGAAATTTGTTGTGATCCTATATCAATTTAAACCTTAGGAAGTCCTTTCTGAATGCATTTGTCTGGAGTGTAGCATTGTATAGAAGTGAAACGTGGACGATAAAAGATGATAGAAGCTTTTAAAATGTGGTGCTACAAACGAATGATGAAGAGTAGCTGTGTAGATCACGTAACTAATGAGGAGGTGCTCAACAGAATGGGGGAGAAAAGACGTTTATGGCATGTCCTTCGTAAGAGAAGGGATAGGTTCGTGGGACACATTCTGAAACATCATGGAATCGTCCACTTAGCATTAGAAGGAAGCGCGTGGGTTGAAAATCGTAAAGGGAGACCGAGGGACACATTCAGTCACTAGATTCAAAAGTATGTAGGTTGGCGTTCTTATGAGGAGATGAAGAAGCTTGCACAGGACAGGGTAGCGTGGAGAGCTGCATTAAACCAGTCTGCGGACTGGAGAGCACAAGCACAACAACATTTCAAACTCTACATCTTCGAAAACATCAAGCTATTTTCTTGGAATATGTCACGGTTTTCGAACACGCTATGTTGTTAGCCGTGTATCCAATACAACAGCGTCAAATTTTACAAGTGAAATGACAAGCATCATCATTCACACTTCGGTGCAAATTTTGCAAACTGATAATTTGTGATTTTTAATAGCTATGACAATAATCGTAAAACTTAAAATGGAAAAAAAAGAGGACAATTGAAACAGATGATAGCAAAGGGTGTAAAAAAATCAGACCAGTTGACATCATGTACAGAGGAGTAACGTTATTGGTTACCCGACTGGGGGAAATTGACGACCAGTAATAGCGCATCTGGGGCAAGTAGATAAGCTACGTACGTGTGCGAGATTTCAGATCTCCCACACCTCAACATTCCTAACGATACGATCGCGCACAGACTCCCCCCATGGAAAATTGAGTAAGCCCAGTAGCAAGTAAACTTCCGCAAGTCGTTGGTAGAAACTACTTGTTCAAATAAAAAAAAAAAAAATACGTAGGATGTGCAGGCAAGGCGACGCCGATATATGCAAGTAAAATGGTCGATGCCAGGTATCCTCTATTACTGGAAAGTGTGGGCCTTTTTCTGGGGCTCGTACTAAGTAACCTTTTATCTACTTACAGTGTTCACGCATGGAAGTTTGGAGGTAAAGACTTGCTTTGCGTCTGATCGTTTCTGAAATCTGTGTTATCTGTGAAGAAACATGGATTCACGCGGCTGCTCCGCCCAGTGGTGTGTACTCAGCCGTAAAATAACAAAGACAAAAGTTGTGCAGCAGTCACTACAAGGACACAAGGTGATCCGTATTTCTCGATTAGGTTCATTTACTTTGTGTGTCGGATCAGAATAACAACTACGGACAGTCGGTGTTTGAGCAAAACAGTGAAATAAAACTATAATGATGTATGACTTACTGCAGCAGGCGACGGGAAACGGTTGCCAATGTCTCGGGAAATACGGTGATCGATGTAAGGAAGTAATTTTACCTATGACGACTCTATGAAATGAACTGAAATATGTGTAGCCGATAAAGACTTATGGTATTTCCTAAGTACAACATAGTCCCAATATTACTGAACAAATGATTCACGATTAGACGCCAAGTTCGTGCAATGGCTTTTTTTCCGACAATGTGAATTTTATTTCTGTCAAAGTTTGTATTATATGCAACAGACAAGTACTGTAGTTCGGATTTCATGCTAAATTTTTATTATCGCTAGTCCTGCTATTTGAGCTGGTTCTTCAGTCTCATAATCAGTAGTAATACAGTATTAGTAGTTAAGCTGCTTGACATACTCGTATCGAATGTCTACGCATTACGTTGCAATGTGATATGAAATGGTACGAGCACGTAAGGACAATTGTACAGAATGTTGGTCGACTTAAGTTTATTGCGACAATTTTGGGAAGATGTTCACCTGTAAAGGGGAATTCGTATAGGACACTAGTGCGTCTCCTTCATGAGTGCTGCCGGAGTGTTTAGGACACCGATCACATAGGATTAAGGAAAACATAAAAGCAATGCAGAGGCAGGTTGCAAGGTTTGCTTCTGGTAGGTTGGATCAACGCGTGAGTGTTACGGAGATGCTTTGGCAACTTAAAACGGAGTACCTGGAGGGAAGGCGACGTTCTTTTCGAGGAAATTTAAGAGAGTCAGCATTTATTCTTGGCCTTCACAGACGTCTCTTCCTCTCCGGTCTGTTTACAGTCACATCACCTACAATTTTCGCATTTTTTTTCTCACCACATGACCATAACATCTCAATCTCTGGCATTATGGCTACTATGTCTGGCTCTTTGTACATGGCCGGCCGCGGTGACCGCGGGGACTGAGGCGCTTCAGTCACGGTCTGCACGGCCACTACGGTCGGGGTTTGAATCCCCCCTCGGGCATTGATATTTGTGCTCTCATTAGGATAAGCTAGTTGATAAGTAGTTTGTAAGTTTAGGGACTGATAACCCCGTAGTTAAGTCCCATAAGCTTAACAAACATTTGAACATTTCTTTGTACATGTCCCGCATCTCCCTGTTTCGTTTTATCCTCCAACAATTATTTTCAGTTACTGGTCCATATATTTTCCTCAGTACCTTGTTCTCAAATGTCATCAATCTTCGGAGCGTCTTCTGTGTCATTGTCCATGTCTCACTGGCATAAGTCACTATTGGTCTGATGATTTTCTAATACGAGGGTTGGAACTTATAGCGAAAACACTGCTGTTGAGACACTATGCAATGGAATCTACTGTTGTCGCTGATATCATACGTTGTTGACATACCTACCTTACCTCCGAGCAAATGGACTCGCCCATCCCACGTCACCGGTGTGCGAACAATCGGGAGAAATGGCGTCACTGTCTACTAAACAGCAACAATGGAACTGGGTCAAGATTGAACGTGCCAGAGGTCATACAGCACGACAGTGCCATCAAGGTCTTCAAGAGGCGTTCGGCGAATCGGCATTGCCGTTCAGAACATTTAGCACGACAATACGCGGGCGTATACAGCACAATCTGTGGCTGCTCTGTTCAGTCGATGGGACTGGGAAGTACTGTACCATCCACCATACTCCCTGGACTTAATGCCTTGTGACTTTGAATTGAGTCGGAAGAGGAAGGAACCACTTCGTGGCATTCGCTGCAGAACTGCTCCACAGATTCGACTGGCATGAGACCGCTCCATTCGCACCATCAACAGAACAGGTTCTGCTAACGGTTTACTACGTCCTCCACATCGCTGGCAACGGGTTCTACACAACGCCGGTAACTACTTTGAAGGACAGTAACAGGTGCAAACGTGTAACGCTTTTGTATCGGTTGTGGGTTCCAACCCTCGTATATTCTTTGAGGTTACAACACTAAACGAAATTGCCCGGAAAAATTAGAAACTACTAATTTTCATCTGAAGAGAAAGCCGCCTAAGAGTTTTAGACGGTGAAGTAACACGTACCTTTCTTGGTTTTCTCGTTGGAAGACACAGAGTCGACTTTAGTATCGCCGTTATCTGACGCTGCCAGCTGTCGACATGACCGTGCTTCGAATCATGCGCCAAGCCTTTCTGGCAGAGAGACCAGAGATAACGGGCTACGAAGAAAAAAGGTGGCACTTCGTGGGAATGTAAAACGTCGAAAAAGCAAAGTCCGTAAACGCGCCTTCGGTATTCCTTGCAAAAACGCTTGCGTCCTGCACCCTCTGAAAGATTAGACTATCTATCTGCAGTTTTGCACAACAGATTTAGCTGTACTCCTTTCCAATGCGACATGATGAACACCGGCAATAACATATCACCGGAAAATCTTATAAAAACAGAGAGCGTTTTTCAATGTGTTCGTATATTTCTATTGCATTCAAATCTATAGTTTGGTTCCAATCTTGATAAAATTTTACACACTTAACCTCCAAACAAGAGGAAAGTAACAGCACATAAAATTTCGTACGGTGCATGGCGAAGGGAACTTTACTTATGGATTTCAACAAAATCTTCAGTTTTGCTCCGATCGAAGTCTATTGAGACCTGGGATGAGACGAAGTGTTTCCATTACGAGCCCCTAATAAAGCGGCAAAGTACTGCGTGGTTGAGCCTTCACACAGACGGGCAAACTTACTTCTGTGACTCAAGACTGCTTGCTTTACCGCGCATAAAAAAAGTTTCCGTAGGGTACTACTATGATATTCTGGCACGAAATGACGTCGTAAACTGTAATAGTTGGTTCAGACATGCTTTGCATGTGAGCTAATATTTCCGTAGTAGACACATCACAATCGTGCATCACGCACCATATTCGCTGGATTTATACCCAGTTGACTTATGGTTGTCCCTCAGTTTGAAGTAAGCAAAGAAAGGACAACGTTACCGCGAAATTAAGTACATTAAAGAGACACGTCAGTACTAAATCAAATTTAAAATTACTGCAGTGACTCTTTCAAAACACTTTTTAAACTATTTTCCGCTGTGCATTGACTATCGAGTTTTGTGGACTTTTTTACGACTTTAATTTTTATAGCGACATTTTTAAGAGAACTGGGATACACTGAACGTCTGCACATCATTCAACACTGACTTCAAAAAGAATGCTCGCAGAATGTACATTGTACGAAACGATATGGCCTTCAAACTTGAGCGGCCGCATTGTGTTCTACGCTACGACGGACGACCTTTGTGATCACAGAGTGGAAAACAAAAGTTACCTTGATAGACTGAAGGTAGCGCATTGTCAGTAAGAGGGTTCGTTTTTGCCACCCTGTTAGCGGATACGACGGGCGAACTGCGCAACGCAAGCGTGTTTGGCGCCACGGAACAGAACAGGTCTGCTTCGTTTTCCAACTGGCGGTAGCCGTCCGCACCGCTGGCAGTTATAAACCGGTGATGAACTGTTCGTAAGGTGATCGTACTCGCTGCGTACAACAACGGTCCACGAGTCAGCTGGCGGAATCTGAAGCCACAGGAAGTTGGGTAAGGCAAAACAGAAAGGAAAGACCTTCCGCCAAGCAAAAAAAGTTGCCGACTTTCCCGAAGGTAAGCGGAAACAACTGAGAAAAACAGTATTCTGCATTTACAGTCTTGCACAACAGTAGACCAGGATTCAGAAATGTGGTGCTACGTGAAATCTGAGCAATGTAAAACTTATGTCAAAATTGCCTTATAGCTCTTAAATCATTTGAATCACGCAAATAAGGGGTATAAACGAAACGGACGAACATTCTTTTATACCACAGATATAAGAAGGTCGATGTATTCATGGAAGGCTGAAAATATGAGTGTTAAATTACTTGGAATCATGGTGGTTAAGATTCTGTCTTCGGATGCACATATTAACTACCTATCTAACAAACTTGCACGAGTTATCTTTCTACTATACAAATAAAGAAAAAATGTCAGCAAGAGCCTGTTGCTACAATACTATCATGCTTTCTTCCAATCAAAATTGCAGTATGGAGTACCACTGTGGGGAAGCGCATCAGAGTCAGCATGCATTTTCAAATGGCAGAAAAATGTTGTTAAATGTTTATCAGGTCTTTCATCCAAAGAAAATTGCAGAAGTCATTTCGGAGCGCTAAACATCATGACAGTCCCCAGCATATGAAATTATAATTGCTTAATAGATGCCAAAGAAAATCTTTGAAAACTTAAATTGAGAAATAATGTTCACACGCATGAAACAACATACAACTACGGGATAGATTTGCCACACTCAAGACATTCAGATATACAAGAGTCACAAAAACATGGGCCTGAAACTATTCAACAAATTACCAAATACAGCCCACTTTACTCCCTTGCCTAAGTTTAAGACAGGCCTAGACATTTGAATAAATGAAAAAGAATTCTCATCTGTTGAAGAGTTTATGGCAAGTAATACACAAGATATGATCTTTAACTAGTGACAATATTAAACTATATGTCTGCATTAATAGCACTCAAGAATTGCTACACCACCACTTACAATTATTTATGTACAAATAATAAATGTTTTGCACGTAAAACAGAAACTATATTCAAGAAAAGAATCTAAACATTAGGATTAAGTAATCACAAAAATAAATATCTGTTTCATTTTCTGAACTTCATACTGTATATTGTTATGTATTGGCAAGACCAATTGTATGTAAACATACTGAAAGGGTGATAATAAACTTATGGTAGTATGACTGAACCTATGTATGCACATCGCCATCTGAAGCAAAAAGGCAGCAATGAATGTCTTTCTTCAGAAGTGCTAAAATACGGAACTTGAATGGGGAAACATAGGAGCAGTTGGAGAATGAGTTAGGAATTCAAAACTTCAGTAGCATAGTCTAAATAGATGTAGCACCAGGTGAGAAGGCATTATCCCGCAACAAATTGCTGCCATTTCGACTACTCGATACATCCACCCATGTACTATGCCCTATGGTAATTTTTAAGGAACGTACCGATAGCGCAATGTGTCCACGCAAGGGCTGTTGTTACGAGGGTGAGTCAGTAAAAAAGTCGCAAACTGAGGTAGCCACGTCAGTACTGCGCGCTGTGTACGGGTATTTCTCTGCCACTGCAACAGACGCGTCTTGTCGGTTGCAGCAGTTTAAGGAACCAAACAAAGTTACAGCTGAGCGTCACTTACAGGATGCAACGCTGCCACAAAAATTCCAAGCTCCAGACTTTTAAAGCCTTCTCGAACGATGGGACGAGTGTTTAAATTTACAGGTGGATTTGGCTGAAAAGTAAAGAAATTTTCACGCTTGTAAACGCGGTACTGGCGTGTCTAGTTCAGTTTGCGACTTATTTACTGACTCACCCTCGTATATTCAGGAATATCTGGATAACCGATAATAGTATTTAAACAAATAGCATTACTGGCCCTCGATAAGTATCGTTATACCGTCTATAAAAATATCAGCTTCACACTGTAAATATACTGTCGGTTTTTGAGCTGTATATTTAAGTACTGATTATTATATTAGATATTATGCAAATTAACAAGCTAGCAGACTACACATTCACCTTACAGCAGGAATTTAAAGAAAATCATTTAATGTGAAATTTTGTATTTTTTTGGCGACTGCTGTGTTGTTAATTAATAGCTGTGTACGTGGTACAGTGTCATGAAATATTTCATTTCAATTAACCTCTCATATCTCATTTTCTTAATTTGCCATTGGCTACGAGTCGAAATAAACCATTTTTCACGCCGATGTAGGAAAATTAAAAACATTTTACACAGTGCAATTACTACAATAAGAAACTTTCGAGTGCTCCATGGAATATCCTCGCGTCATAAATCTGGCAAGTGAATTTTCCGTTTCCTTATGGGGATACTAGGTTTCAAAAACATATTTACCATTCGTAACTGTGTCATTTTCAACAGCTGTTTTTCAATAATACCGATGTGAAGAAGCACACTATTTGCGTTAAACTGTTTTATTTATTTATTTATTTTTAACGCAACTGGTGTGCTATTTCTTCTCATCTGAAATCTCATTCCACTCACACCGACATCCTCCTGTACACTAGGACTTTTATGTGCCACCTATACTTGCTTCACTAAGTCTAGAAAAGGTTGGACGTGATGAGACCTCAAAAGAAATAAGACTGTTTCACACAGTAAAACTAAAATTATGTTTTACTACAATTTTAAAAGAACGATTTCAAACAGAACCGGGATTCATCCGAAAAAATGACGTTTTTCCTTACGTGCACCCAGGTTCGTCGTTGCGTACACAATCGCAGGCACTCCTGTCTGTGATGCAGCATCAAGGGTAACCGAAGCCATGGTCTCCGAGCTGATAGTCCATGCTGCTGCAAACGTCGTCGAAATGTCCGTGCAGATGGTTGTTGTCTTGCAAACGTCCCCACCTGTTGACTCGGGAATCGAGACGTGGGTGCACGATCCGTAACAGCCATGCGGATAAGATGCCTGTCATCTCGACTGCTAGTGATACGAGGCCGTTGGGATCCAGCACGGCGTTCCGTATTGCCCTCCTGAACCCACCGATACCATATTCTGCTAACAGTCATTGGATCGCGACCAAAGCGAGCAGCAATGTTTCTATACGATAATCCGCAATCGCGACAGGCTACAACTCGACCTTAATCAAAGTCGGAAACGTGATGGAACGCATTTTTCCTCTTTACACGAGGCATCACAAGAACGTTTAACCAGGCAACGCCGGTCAACTGCTGTTTGTGTATGAGAAATCGGTTGGAAACTTTCCTCATGTCAGCACTTTGTAGGTGTCGCCAACGTGCAACCTTGTGTGAATTCTCTGAAAAGCTAATCATTTGCGTATCATAGCATCTTCTTCCTGTCTGTGAAATTTCGCGTCTGTAGCACCTCATCTTCGTGGTGTAGCAATTTTAATGGTCAGGAGTGTATGTATCTTTCGAGAGAAATATCGATAATTATTAATAGCCTAGTCCACGCATCCTGTCCCGTGGCGTTTTTGCGGCCGCTCATTCTTAGCTCACCCGTCTCTAATGACCATGCTGTCGACGGGACGTTAAACCCCAATCTTCCTTCTTCTTAGCTCACAACTTCGGCATTATGTTTTACGTCTCTGCCGCTGATCATAGAAATGTTATTTAAATTAACTGATTACACTGTTGTTGTTGTGGTCATCAGTCCGCAGTTTGGTTTGCTGCAGCTCTCCACGCTGCCCTGTCCTGTGCAAGTCTCTTTATCTGAGAATACGTTCGGCAACCTACATCCTTTTGAATCTGCTTACTATATTCGTCCGTAGGTCTCCCTCTACGATTTTTACCCCACACGCTTCATTCTAATGCTAAGTTGACAATTCCTTGATGTCTCAATGTGTCGAACCAATCTATCCCTTCTCTTAGTCAGTATATGCCAGAAACTTCTTTTCTCCCCGATTCGGTTAAGCACCTTCTCATTAGTTACAGACAAATGCTTTCAGAAACGACTTCCTAACATTTAAATTAATATTGCATGTTAACGCTTTTCTCCCCATAGCCATTCTACATTTTATATCTTCTTCACTTCGGCCATCAGATGTTATCTTGCTACCGAAATAACAAAATTCATCTACTACTTTTATTGTCTCATTGCCTAATTTAATTGCTTCAGCATCGCGTGATTTTCTGACATTACATTCCATTACCTTCGTTTTACTCTTGTTCATGTTCGTCTTATATCTTCCTTTTAAGACACTGTCCATTCCATTCAATTGCTCTTCCAGATCTTTTGCGGTCTCTGACTGAATTAGTATGTCGTCGGCAAACCGCAATGTTTTTATTTCTTCTCCCTGCACTTTAATGCCCTCTCCAAATTTCTCCTTCAATTGCTTCACTGCCTGCTCAATGTACAGATTGAACAACATTGGGGAAAGTCTAAAACCCTGTCTTACTCCCTTCAGAACCTCTGCGTCCCTTTCCTGACCTTCGTCTCTAATAAACGGTGTCTGGTTTTTGTATAGGTTGAATATAACTCTTCGCTCCCTATATTTTAACCCTGATACCTTCAGAGTTTGGAAGAGAGTATTCCAGTCGACAATGTCAAAAGCTTTCTCCAAATCGACAAACGCTAAAAACGTAGGTTTCCCTTTCCTTAGCCTATCTTCTAAGATAAGTCGTAATGCGAGTATTGCCGCCCGTGTTCCTACATTTCTCCTAAATCCAAACCTGATCTTCCCCGAGGTTGGATTCCACAAGTTTTTGCATTCGTCTGTAAATAATTCGTGTTAGTATTTTGCACCCATGACTTATTAAACTGATAGTCTGTAATTTTCACACTTGTCTGCACTTGCTTTTTTTTTTTTTTTTTTTTTTTTTTGGAATTGGAATTACAATATTCTTGTTGAAGACGGAGGGTATTTCCCATGTCTCATACATCTTGCATACCAGGTGATACAATTTTTTCATGACTGGCTCTCCTAACGACTTCAGCAGTTCAGACGAAATATCATCTCTACTTTTAAATATTCTCGTAGCTTTATACTGTCTAATATGAATAGTCTTACCCCAGAAAACACGCGCCCCAATTCGCCTAAATCACGGCAGATATGTATCGATCGTGTGAAACTGAAGCACGTCGTGATGGTGGTAGCGGCCAGCGGCTAGCGGCAGGCAGGAGATAGGCGCGCAGGTCGGTGTCTGCTGCAGCTGGAAGCTGGCGGCTGCTATCGTATCGGGTGGCGCGCACGTGACCGGCCGGCCTGGCCTGGCCTGCCGCACTCTCCGCTAGGGCACGCTTTATCGCTGCCTCCAACCACACAGCTCCGCGGGGCTTGTGAGCGGATCCCGGTTTACTCGACATTTGGTTTTTATGTCCCAGCCTCGTCGCCGCTTTTGTGTCTCGTTTTCGTCGTAGGTGTCGGTGGCCGAGTGGAATGAGACCGACAAAGGAATAAAGATAGCACGCTGGTGCAGGTACGGAGGGGAGCAGCCAGAAACTAGAAACACTAGAGTAAATTAGAACGATATAGATATTGCACAGAATTTATACAATACTTAACTTTTACATCAGTACTGCAGAATGCTGATACATAGTTGAGTTAGAGAGCCTGCCTATTAGATAGCCAAGTCTTCACTGGTGCCTATCTGATTCCGAAGGTCCTAACTGGTTGCTATCTCAGTCCCAAGTGAACGATGTCGTTCAGTGGTGGCCACGAGCGGAGTTGTAACAGAGGGCGCTCGTGGCTTACGTCGTAAGAACGCCGCGCCGTGCGTGCATGGCGGCGCGCGGCGAAAGTAGGTGGCGCGCACTTTGGACTTGTGCGACACCACAGTGGTTGTGCTGTCGATCCACGGAAACTGCATTTCACGTGACCCAACCACTGAACCGAATAGTAGAGCTGGGTTTGAACATGACTCGAACTGTTCAAACAATTTACGTCACAGTTCGGGAAATGTTCGAACATTCGATCACGACGCTATCTAGCAATGTCAGGAGGTACTATCTCTACGATTTACAACGATGGTATTCATAAATCTTTTCTGTGCCGTGCAGTATCCGATTTATAACGAAGATAGGGTGTCATTAATGTACTATGGGGATTAATAAGTGTCAAATTCCGAATATAGCAGCTTCTAGGGTGCAGGTTATAAGTAAAAACAGTAACGAATATAGGCTATAAGTAAACGACAGCAATCGCGATTTAAAATTCAAGTGCTGCGATCTAGCGACGTCTGTTGATACTACGTACACAGCAGCTCGTAAATCGTTTATTCCGAGGTTCCAATTACAGTTTCTTATTACATGACTTATTTCCGTTATTGGGTATTAAATTTCTAATGTTTTCCCTATTTCATCTCTCTTAATCTTATTTTCAACGCGATTAAAAGGTGGTAACATTTTTCGCTGTTATTGTATCGTATGAACAGGAACGGAATCGTCTTTTGCAACCTATCTCTTATAATCACATTAAATGTAATTTCTACTTATGAAGGTTCACATTTTGTTTCCTTTGAATGTTAGCCTTCAGTAAAGTCTTGCATTAGTTCTGTTATAGTAGCAGATACTTTATAAATAGATCATATCTTGCAGTGATACCAGATAGGTCACGTATGCAATGTTAAAAAATACAGTTTTTCATAGTTATGCCCTAGTTTTCTATGACATATACTTGTTCTTCCTATGAAATTAATTCTGAGCAAAGCGATAGTCCAGTAACTTCAAAATGTCCCGCGTTTCATTTGCAGATATGCAGCGCGTCTCATTTATTATCTGAGTGTTCGAACAGTTCGATACTGTATCGAGTTTTATGCTGTATCGGGAAATCCCGAACATGTTCGAACGCGAGTATCATTTGCCCAGCCCTACCGAAAAGTGAAAGTGCACCGCTCCTTTCCTATCCACTGTCTATCCTCCCCGGATTAAGAAAGCTGTTATATGGATGGAGGTACCTTCCTGGCTAATCGTTCCTGCTGATAGGAATGTTCATCGCGCACTGACGCCAGATGACGTGTCTGGTACAAAGCCTTGGGATTATTGGACAAAGCGAAATAAACCCGTACTGGGTAATAGTTGATACGGGGCGAGAACTTCCCGACCCGTAAAGACAAAACAGAATAATCTATTGACCGAAAGTCAACACAGATTTAGAAAATATCGTTCATGCGAAACACAACTAGCTCTTTACTCACACGAAATGAGTGCTATCGACAAGGGTTCTAAAATGGATTCTGTGTTTCTTTATTTCCAGAAGGCGTTTAACACCGTACCAAGCAAACGGCTTTTAATCAAATTGCGTAGTTATGATATATATAGCCCCAAATTTGTGACTGGATATGGGATTTCCTTTTAGAGAGGACACGTTTGTAGTAGTCGATGGTAAGACATCGACTAAAACAGAGGTGATATCCGGCGTTCCACAGGGTAGTGTTATTCGTCCTATATTGTTCCTTATTTACATAAACGATTTGGGAGAAAATCTAAGCAGCTCTCTTAGGTTGTTTACAGATAACGCTATCATTTACCGTCTAGTAAAATCATCTATAAATCAAAACCAACTGTAGAACGATTTAAACAAGACATCACTAAGATGTAAAAATTGGCAATTGACTCTAAATAATGAGAAGTGTGAAGTCGTTCACATGAGTACGAAAAGAAATCCGTTACACTTTGTTTACAAGATAGATCAATCAAAAGTGAAGGCCGTAAATTCCACAAAATAACTAGGAATTACTATTACTTCAGACTTAAACAGGAAAGAAAACTTAGATAATGTCGTGGGAAAGGCGAACCAGAGGCTGCGTTTTATTGGCAAAACCCTTAAAAGATGCAACAGAACTACTAAAGAGACTACGTACACTACGCTTGTCCGTCCAGTTTTGGAGTATTGCTGCCCAATGTGGGATCCTTATCAGGTAGGTTTGACGGAGGAAATCGAAAGTGTCCAAAGAAGAGCAGTTCGTTTCGTATTGTCACGATACAGGGGAGACAGCGTTACGGAAATGATACAGGATCTGGGATGGGAATCCTTACAACAACGGCGCTTATCGCTGCGACGTGGGCTACTTACGAAACTCCAATCGCCAATATTCTCCTCCGAATGCGAAATATATTGTTGACTCCCACTTACATAGGTAGAAATGCTCATCAGAATAAAATACGAGAAATCAGAGCTCGAACGAAGAGATTCAGGTTTTCTTTCTTCCCGTGCGCTATTCGAGAGTGGAATGGGGGAGCGCCGCGGTGGAGTAGCCGAGCGGTCTAAAGCGTCTCGCTGCGAAGCGCGTGGTTACTCGCCGTTGGAGGTTCGAGTCCTTCCTGGGGCATTGGTGTGTGTGTTGTCCTTAGGTTAGTTTACCTTAGTTTAAGTAGTTTGTAAGCTACGGATTGATGACCACGCAGTTTGGTCCGATAGATTTACAAACATTTGAACTTTTTTTTTGTTGTTGTTGTTGTTGTTGAGAAATACACAATCCGTTGTTGCCCTTCATCCACAGCTCGCTAGATGTCATGTGAGAATAGGGCAAGCTGAGTTTCTCACGATGTGACGGGAGAGCCGCGGTGGATTAGCCGTGCGTACTGGAATGTCGTGCTGCGATGCGCGCGGCCGTTCGCCGTCGAAGGTTCGAGTCCCTCCTATGGCATTGGTGTTTGTGTTAAACGTAGGTTAGTTTACCTTGGTTTAAGTAGTTCTCTGCTATATCATCGACGTGTACAAGAAAAGTTTGTGAATCTGTGAGACCTTACTAACAGTGGCGAACCCTCTCGGGCCTCTCGTCTTGGGTGGCATCCAAATACCCCCAGAGCACGTCTTTTTTTTTTTAATAGTTGTACCGTGCTTCTCGTCCTGGAGGCCCTCCAAATTTCAAATGTTACTTTTTTATATAGTAATACATGTATTTCCAAATGGATGGGTGGCCTCATTTTGTTTTGCCGCCGACCTGAGAGTTATACAGCCTTACTCCACCACTGCTTACTAATATGGTCATCAGTCCCCCAGGCTTACAAACTACATGAACTAATCCAAGGTCAACAAACAAACACACACACACACACACACACACACACACACACACACACAAATATATATTATATATATATGCCAGATGGAGGATTCGACCCTCTGGCGGGAGTATCCTTGCAGTCCCTGGCATGGCGCCTAGAAGCGCTCGGCCATTCCCGCGCGGCTCACCCATTACAATCCGTTACGGGTAGGAACTGTAGGTATCTTTAAAAAGAGATATTATTAAATTCCACTGCTTAAGGGGTGAAATAGAGGACTAAAGAGTTTTTGAAAATATTTCATTTTGATAAGAAAAATTGTAAAGCTAAATCTATGCTCACCAAGCCGTCTCTGAAGAAGATGATATGCTATTCTTATAAGATCTCAGCCTGGCATCAGCCGTTCCTGCAGCTTGTTTTACGTGGCCATTCCACTCTAAGTAGCTCCAGATAGTTTCGCCTGTGTATTTTACGGGTGTTACTGTTGGCTGTGATTTAGTGCCGATAGCGTAACGATCAGTAACAGCTCTCTTCGCGTGTCGGTTTGCTTTCTTGGTCAGCTGCCAGAGCCTGCACCAATCGTCGATCCTTTGTGAGTCTGCCGGCAATTTCGCTAGTCTTCAGGCGATGAAATTACATTGCAGAGTGTTTGGTTAGCATTGGTACAAATTGTAAGAGTGAGAAGAAGGCAATGAGACCATCAGATAATCCTATTGACCATCAGAGGCTGGGCAATATATACAGAATAGATAATATTTATTTACTTGTTGGCCCTCCACTGGCTTTGAGAACAGCTGCGATTCTCCGAGGAAGAGATGCGTTAAGCGCCTTTTATCGATGCTGAAGCTGTTTCTATATCTCTGCGCTAACACTATCCAATTTATATATAAAGAACAGTCTAGGGTGCAAAAAATTTTATTTTTTTCCAACTAGTTTCGCTGTTATTTTAGACCATCTTCAGGAAATTAAGCTCCACAACATCAACAGAGGTTAATTTCCTGAAGATAGTCTAAAATAAGACCGAAACGAGTCGAAAAAACTAAATTTTTTGCACTCTACACTGTTCTTTATATATAAATTTAAATAAGAGTGATGTTCCCCATAAGTGAAACAAAAATGTTTCCAAAAAATGTGACTATCCATAAAGGTTAAGTCATGTTGAGATTTTGCTGTCTAGTGAAAATGTTATTTAATTTTCTGGTGCTGTACTAAGCACGGCTGAAAATGTTTGCCTCTGTCGGCGTATTAGCGTTTTGGAATATGACAGTGTTTGTTAGCAATATGTTGGTCATAGTAAACAGTTTGATGATAAGTTCATTCCCAGTTGGTCGGCCCCGGTGGCCGAGGGGACTGAGGCGCCTCAGTCACGGTCTGCACGGCCACTGCGGTCGGGGGTTCGAATCCCCCCTCGGGCATGGATATTTGTGCCGTCCTTAGGATTAGCTAGTTCATAAGTAGTTTGTAAGTTTAGGGACTGATGGCCCCGTAGTTAAGTCCCATAAGCTATACAGACATTTGAACATCTGAACGACCAATGACGGTAATGACAGGAACAGTTTTATACCACGTTATACACTGGTCAAAGAAAATAGGGGATCAGTTGAGATATCTAGGTTCTGAAGTAATCTCATTGCCAGAATGAACTAAAATGATTCCACGTCTTTCTGTCGTTTATACGGAGTGGAGACAACTTTACGGCAACCGAGATACTGGTAGTAACAGAAATTTGCTATAGAGGATGTTGGTGTTGACTTGTGTTTACCAAACTAATTACACCAGCAGTTGGGTTCAGATAGTGTAGTGAGCAGGTAGAGTAATGCAACAACAATAACCCGAAGCTGCGGCATGAAGAGCCATAGGAAAGCTGGGAGTGGGACAGACAGAGGGAAGTGGCTGCAGCTATTGGAGTGTCCCAAAGTGTAATTTCCAGAATCTGGACGCGATTTCAGACAACAGGAACGGTTAAAAGAAGGCAGCACTCCTGCTTATGTGCGGGAAACATCGCCATATCAAGGTGGTAGACGAATGGTGTGGGCAGCAGTCAGTATTGGCGGACGTACGGAACTCTACGCGTTCAGAATAGCGCTTGACTGCTCACAGGTATAGACATCCTCGACGTTTTGTTGTGCCCTACGCTGGTGCCAAAGGCTATGGGTTCCTTCTGGTACACAACGCTCGTCCCTGCACAGCTGAACTGGTAGACAACATGAATTATGCTGTGGGAATTGGAACGAATGGAGTGGCCAGCTTGTTCACCGGTCTTAAACCCTATTGGAGGGCTTGAAAGCACTTGGCATACGCCTTGCAGCTAGACCAGCACCTCCCACAACGGTTACAAAACTGGATATTGCAGACATGGAAGAATGGCCAAATATTCCTCAAGAGCTGAATGATAACATTCTGTTCGTGCCACCCAGGTGTGCAACTGTACTGGCCGTCCGGGTGATCACACACCGTATTACAGGGCAACGAGAATGTTGTTGTTGTTGTTGTTGTTATTATTGTTGTGGTCTTCACTCCGCAGACTGCTTTGATGCAGCTCTCCACGCTACCCTGTCCTGTGCAACTCTCTTCATCTGAGAATACGTTCGGCAACCTATATCCTTTTGAAACTGCTTACTATATTCGTCCCTCGGTCTCCCTCTACGATTTTTACCCCACACGCTTCGTTCTAATGCTAAGTTGACAATTCATTGATGTCTCAGAATGTATCCTACCAATCTATCTCTTCTCTTAGTCAGGATATGCCCGAAACTTCTTTTCTCCCGATTTGGTTAAGCACCTCTTCATTAGTCACGTGATCTACCCATCTAATCATCATCATTCGTCTGTAACACCAAATTTCAAAAGCTTCTATAATCTTTTTGTCTGAACTCATTGTCCACGTTTCACTGTCATAAATTGCTACACTACAGACAAAAGCATTTAAATTAATATTGGATGTTAACAAGTTTCGCTTCTTTAGAAATGCTTTTCTCCCCATTCTGCATTTTATATCTTCTTTACTTCGGCCATCAGAAGTTATCTTGCTACACAAATAACAAAATTCATCGACTACTTTTATTGCCTCATTACCCAATACCTTCAGCATCGCCTGATTTTCTGACATTACATTCCATTACCTTCGTTTTATTCATGTTCATCTTATATCTTCCTTTCAAGACACTGTCCATTCCATTCAATTGCTCTTCTAGATCTTTTGCAGTCTCTGACAAAATTACTATGTCATCAGCAAACCGCAAAGTTTTTATTTTTTCTCCCTGAACTTTAATTCCCTCTCCAAATTTCTAGCCGCGGTGGAGTAGCCGAGCGGTCTAAAGCATCTCGCTGCGGAGCGCGCGGTTGCTCGCCGTGGAGGTTCGAGTCCTCCCTGGGGCATGGGTGTGTGTGTTGTCCATAGGTTAGTTTATCTAGGTTTAAGTAGTTTGTAAGCTACGGACTGATGACCACGCAGTTTGGTCCGATAGAATTACAAACATTTGAACATTCCAAATTTCTCTTTGGATTCCTTCACAGCTTGCTCAGATTGAACAACATTGGGGAAAGGCTACAACCCTGTCTTACTCCCTTCCCAACTTCTGCGTCCCTTTCTTACCCTTTGACTCTAATAACCGCTGTCTGGTTTTTGTACAGGTTGAATATAACTCTTCGCTTCCTATAATTTACGCCTGTTACCTTTAGAATTTGGAATAGTGTATTCCAGTCGACATTGTCAAAAGCTTTCTCCAAATCTACAAACGCCAAAAATGTAGGTTTGCCTTTCCTTATCCTATCTTCTAAGATAAGTCGTAATGCGAGTATTGCCTGCCGTGTTCCTACATTTCTCCTAAATCCAAACTGATCTTCCTCGAGGTCAGATTCCACAAGTTTTCAACTACAATGATTTTGTAACTAATGTGATAGCCCCATGGCGCCTCGCCTTGAGTAAACGCCATGTAAACTTCAAGTAAGGAGTTGAAACAGCAAAATACCGTACTGTAGCAGAAACAAGTTACAAAATGTTCAAATGTTTGTAAATCTATCGGACCAAACTGCGTGGTCATCAGTCCGTAGCTTACAAACTACTGAAACCTAGATAAACTAACATAAGGACACACACACACACACACACACACACACACACACACACACACACACACACACACACCCATACCCATGCCCCAGGGAGGACTCGAACCTCCACGGCGAGCAACCGCACGCTCCGCAGCGAGACGCTTTAGACCACTCGGCTACTCCACCGCGGCAAACAGGTTACAGTTATAACTAACATCTTAATAAAATACGTTACCATATGTATATTGTGTATGACATCTATCCTGATCCCCTAATTGTTCTGAGCAGTATACATGCCATAATCATACTTGACTGTAGGAAGGAGGCATGAGGTATCGCCATCTTTTTCGGTTTTTGATGCATAAACCCGATTGTTTGTAGGAAGCAATGTAAAACGGTGATTCATCGGACCGAACCACTTTCTTCCAGTCGTCCACTGTTCAGGTTTTATGATCGTGCCACCACTTCCTTCGCAGCTTTCCGTTGGCTTCCGTTATTAAGGATTGAGCAACTGTGAACGTTAAGCCGCAGCCGTGTTCTTTTTGTCGAAACAAGTCAGCACAGAGCTTTGCAGTCGCTTTTACCGTGCCAGTTTCATGTTGCTTGACCACAATCGTCCTTATTGCTCGTAGGTAGTTGTCAGTTAACTTCGCGAGTGATGTTTCCCCTCGTTTTGTGTACGCTGTCATTAACGAGGATAATGTCGCTCGTGAAAGGATATACAGCGCAGCCGTTTCCGTCACAGATACTCTCGCTAACGGCGCAGTATCGAGACTGTCTCTTTGAGTGTGAGGGAGATCACACACACATTTCATCCGTCATTTAAGTTGAGCGTCGTAAAACAGAAGGTATTATGTAGTGCAAGATAACGTCCAAGCCTTTGTACGCCACTTGCGCTCTGCAGAAATCTCAGAATCGAGCTTCGACGTTAGAATCATCAGGATTAGGTACCGTTACTTCCCACCCCTCCACCCCCAGACACTTGCGCGGCCGCTGATCAAAGGACGCCATCACCCTCGAACAATAGCACTCTTAAGGATGATTAACATCGAATCGAACATGTACTTGCACAAGAGTTTGAAATTTCGTAAACAGTAACAACTTAAGGACGATTGTCAGATTGAGCTGTCCCTTCAGTAGCAGTCATTGGTAACTTATCAGGATGGGAGCATGTGGGCACATTTTTTATATTACGTCAAGCATTGTTACAACTCCTTTATTTTTAAGCATATAACAATATCATTTCAGAAAATTTTCGAATTGGATCTTTCACACAGTTTTAAATATGACATTAAAAAAATTAAAGGCACCACAGGTCACCAATGATAGTATCGTACAAGCAATTTTAGGTACCTCATAAAATAGTCACAATACAGAGACTACAATCTTACATTAAATAATAAATTGCAATTAATACACAAGCCACCAAAAGGCCAAACCCTATTGAAGACACAGCTCAATCTGTCAATCATCCTTATGTTGTTATTTTTTACGAGGTTTTAAAGTCTTGTTAAGTGAAGTAAATGTTCGATATCCATCATGCGTAAGAGTGATATTGTTGGAGGATGGCGGCGTCCTTTTTACCAGCGCCCGTGCAAGTGTCTGAGGGTGGGGGGTGGGGAGTAAAGGTACCTGACCCTGAGACACTAACGTTGACGGTCGATTCGCAGTGGAGTCGAACCGGTTTTGCTATACTAGTTTTGTACATAGCAGTACCAACTTTTAACAAGGTGTAGTATATAGCATGATGTTCAAATGATTTTGTCCGCCTCCTGTAACTCGGAAACCAATGTTTTCTCCGACACGACATGTTAATGACGGAGTACCTAGACACCTTCTAAGAAGAATCCCCGAGGATCAAATACCTTCATATGATCGTAGAGTTATGGGACCAAACCGCAGTGGTCACCAGTCCCTAGACTGACAAACTACTTAAACCAACTCATGCTAAGGACAACACACACACACACACACACACACACACACACACACACGTGATAGCTAAAAATTTACAATATACATCTCCAGATACACTCCGCAACCCACCGTGAAGTACGTGGTAAAGGGTACGTTATAATACTTCTAGGAATTTCCTTTCCTATTTCACTCATAATGTCTGCATGCCTCTGTACGAGACCTAATTTCTTTTACCATATCTTTGCGATCTGCTCGCGAAATGTAAGTAGGCGGCAGCAAGCTCGTTCTGCAGTCAGCATCAAATTCCTGCCCTCTAAATTTCAACAGAATTTCTCGAAAAGAACGTAGTCTTTTCTCCAGTGATTTCCATTTGAGTTCCCGGAGTATTTCTGTAGTACTCGCGCATTAGTAGAACCTACCAATAACGAACAAGCTGCTCGCCTCTGAACTGCTTCCATGTTTTCATTTAAACTGATATGCTGTGCGTCCCAAACACTTAGGCAATACTAGAGACGTGGTAGTACAAGCGTTTTATACGCGGTCTCCTTTACAGATGAAGTATATCTGTACTATATTCTCCCAATAAACCGAAGTTGGCTGACCGCCTTACTCGCAACTGTCCTTACATGTTCGTTGCCGGCCGCGGTGGCCGAGGGGACTGAGGCGCTTCAGTCACGGTCTACACGGCCACTACGGTCGGGGGTTCGAATCCCCCCCTCGGGCATGGATATTTGTGCCGTCCTAGTTCGTAAGTAGTTCATAAGTAGTTTGTAAGTTTAGGGACTGATGACCCCGTAGTTAAGTCCCATAAGATTTACAAACATTTGAACATTTTTTTGAACATGTTCGTTCTATTTCATATCGCTCTCCAATGTTACACCTAGATATTTAACGACGTGACTGTATCAAGAACCTTACTACTAATACTGTATTCGAACATTCTGGTATCGTTTTTCTATTCATGTGCATCACCTTACATTTTTCTACATTGAGTGCTAGGTGCCATTCTTCGCACCAACTAGTAATTTTGTCTAATTTATCCTGTATGCTATTACAGTCAATTAATGACGACACCATCCCATACACCACAGCATCATCAGCAAACAGCTGCAAATTACAAGTTACTCAGCCCGTCAGATCATTTATATAGATATATTTATATAGAGCGCACTCCCCTGAGTCACGCCTGACGATACACTCGTCTCTGATGAACACTCGTCGTCGAGAACAACGTACTGCATTCTTTCATTTAGGAAGTGTTCCAGCCAGTCACAAATCTGTGAACCTGTTACATATGCTCATATCTTCGTTAGCAGTCTACAGTGTGGCACCACGTCAAATGCGTTTTTGAAATCGAGAAAAACACAATCTGCCTGTTGCCCTTCATCCACAGCTCGCTAGATGTTATGGAGAATCTGAGTTTCTCACGATGTTTTCTAAACCCGAGCTGATTATCCGCCTCAAGGACATTTACTACATTCGAGCTGAGAATATGCTCCAAAATTCTACAGGAAACTGATGTCAACGATATTGGCCTGTAATTGTGTGGGTCACTTCTTTTACCTTTCTTATAAACGGGAGTCACCTGCGCTTTTTCGATTCACTAGGAAATTTGCGCTGAATTAAAAATTCTTGATAAATGCAAGCTATGTAAGGGGCCAATGCCGTAGAATATTCTTTGTAAAAACAATTACTATGTCCTTCATTTGGGAGTTAGTGCGTTGATCAAATAATGGTACGCTTGTACGGTTCTCCTGCGTGAATAATTTGGTAAAGGTTGAATTTAGAACTTCAGCTGCCCGTTTACTTTCTCAACAGCTATTGCTGAGAAAAGAGATTTAGTACTGTACTGAAAAGACCGTACCGCCAGGGAAGGAAGTGTAAGGAAACAGGGCGCAACAGACGCACTCTGTCCTAGCACTGGCTTGAAACCATATTTTAAGGGGAGCAAACTAATCTTTTACTGTCGATCATTTGGAGGCGGAAAAAAAGAAGCGATCAACGATACGAGCCAGAAGCTCCGGAACACTGAACAGATATCTTTCATAACGAACTTGTTACTGGTCAACTGGAAATTACAAACCGGGAACAAAAAGTGTGATTAAGTGGCAGCTGCGATCATCGGACAAGCGGCGGAGGATGAGCGGCGCTGTTTTGCGGACTTCAAAGGGCAGCCGACGGCGCAGCGGGTCAGCAGATAGCAAGAAGCGGCTCATTACTGCGCCTCTGCCACCGACCGCTGCTCCGCATACAGACCGTTCTGTACGGGGCGCTGTATACCGCAGTGCTACACGCGGTAGGCCGGCCAACTACAAAAACCGTACTGGTGTCTCTAATCTTCGTTTATCGTAAGAATAAACAAATGTAGGATCTGTGATGACGGTGATGAAACTGCATCACATCTGATCTTCGAATGCATTGTATTGGAGAGTAAAAGGCACAGAACATTTGGGACAACCAGACCCGAAGAAATTGTGTCTAATAAAGAACTGGTAAAGGGACTCCTTGCACTGTTCAAGGGCATTGGTTGGCTTTACTAGACATACAGGGAGCGATACCGCACAATAAACTTAGTTTCGGTGCGGGCAGTGGCGGGTTAGACCAAGACTGTTTTGGCTTCCCTGAAAGAATCAAATCAAATCAAATCAAGAATAAACAAACAGTGGCGCAGTGGTACAGGTTCGCACTTTTGCGTTGCCCCTGTGATATTCGTGGCCTATGGCCACTTCAGATTTCTGCTCGCTGGCCGTTTCTTTGCTAACACCGTACGTGTCTTAAACGCGGAAGAAAGACAGAAGTGCAGCATATGTTGAAATGTGGGGTGGGGAGTAGTAGCATATGACACAGTAGGTGCTGGTTCCCATGGGAAAGCCCGCCTATGTTACTGGTACTCTCCTCGCATTGGTTGCTGCATATTACGTCACGTGATTTCTTTTGAAATTAGTTCAAATGTTTGTTAAGCTTATGGGACTTAACTACGGAGTCATCAGTCCCTAAACTTACAAACTACTTATGAACTACTTACGAACTAGGACGGCACAAATATCCATGCCCGAGGGGGGATTCGAACCCCCGACCGTAGTAGTCGTGCTGACCGTGACTGGAGCGCCTCAGTCACCTCGGCCACCGCGGCCGGCTTGAAATTAGTTTTGTTTATTATATACTAAATATTAATTATTCAGAGCTGGGAATTTGTAATAAATATCTCTCAAGGACAGGCTAGATTTTGACAGTTTAAAAATTTTAAGGTGCCTTCTCTTATTGTAACAAGAGATGAGCGATTTTGCAGGAGGCGCGTGACGGCCCTGTTTTGACGCCAAATAGAGCATTAGGTGCCCTCTCGCAATGCGCCGCAGTTTCAGTCTCGAGCTGACCGCTATACGTGCCGGACCGCACCGATAATGAGTAAAGTTTTGTATAATTGCGATAACAGTCGATGTCTCAACAAGAACTATGGGCAGCATAGGCCGAGTCGTATTAAGAATAGTTGTTCATATTTTATTATTTATTTAATAAATGGCACCCCTGACAATTAAAAATCTCGCGAGTCGCTTCTTATGCTTCCATCCTATAGAACTTATTTTAGTCTCACCTGTACGCCGTAGAAGAACCAACGACCTGTGTGCTGTCTTCTGCGCTGGGGTCACAACTACAGAAGACAACAGGTTAGTCAGAACTCTATGCTTTCCATAAAGACTTGGACAGCAACTACGTCACCTCGTGCGTACTGTAGGACGGTACAAACGCACACTGCTACGCAACAGCATCCACAATGATGTGGAGGTTCTAGGGGACTTGTGGGAGGAATCAGTACTAACTTCTCCGTCCACGAATAAAACCCTAGGAAGCTTGTACCCCTGCCCAGAAAATGTTGGGAGCGGAAGCTTGCAAGCGGCTCGTAGCACATGGGCTTCATCTTCCATTGCAGTCAGCTGTAACAGCGTATAGCTTACAGCTTTTAGAAGAAATAGCGTGCAATGGGTTAAAGTGTCACAGAGGAATGGGAAATTAAGCATCACTTTTAAGGGGGGACGTACACGAAAAACAAGTACAAATATAAAGTGTCACAAAATCCATAATTTTTGAGTTATATAAATGAAAGGTGCATATAAGATGAACATTAACAAGAACAAAACTAGGGTAATTGAGTGCAGTCTAAGAAAATCAGGTGATGCTGAAGGAATTAGATTGGGTAACGAAGCAATAAAGGAGGTAGATGAGTTTTGTTACTTGGGCAGTAAAATAACAAATGATGGTCGCAGTACAGAAGATATAAAATGCATAATGGCAATGGATAGAAAAGCGTTCTTGAAAAGAGAAATTTGTTAACATCGAATATCGATTTAAGCGTAAGGAAGTCCTTTCTGAAGGCATTTGTATGGAGTGTTGCCTTGTATGGGAGTGAGACATGGACGATAAACAGTGCAAACAGGAAGAGGATAGAGGCTTTTGAAATATGGTGCTACAGAAGAATGCTGAAGATTAGGTGGGTGGATCGCGTAACTAATGAGGAGGTACTGAACAGAATTGGGGAGAAAAATTGCCGTCATACCTTGACTAAAAGAAGGGATAGATTGGTAGGACACATTCTTAGACATCAAGGAATTGTGAATTTAGCTTTGGAGGGAAGTGTGTGGGGTAAAAACCGCAGAGGAAGACTAAGAGATGGATACAGTAAGCAGATTCAGACAGATGTAGGTTGCCGTTTTTATGTAGAGATGAAGAGGCTTGCCCAGGATAGGGTATTGTGGAGAGCTGCATCAAACCAGTATCCGGACTAAAGACAACAACAACAACATAAATGAAATTAAGTACAATGGTTGATGATAGCTCGAAGCAAACCCCCCCCCCCCCCCCGACGGAGAACGGCCTCGCACATCGGAGCATAGCGCCTCAATGCGCTCGGCCACTCCGCCGCGGCTCGGCTGGGCTTCCCCGTCCTGGTAGTCTGAGCATACGCGCGAAGCACCGCCATACGCCTCGAATAGGATCAACTCTATTCCATCTACAAACGAACGCACGCATGCGTCTCGTGCAAGTGGACCTATCTACACGGTAGGTAGCCAGTAGAACCGGTGCATCGTGGGTAATCTTGTAAGCGCTCACTTTCCGTGTAGAATCGACCGCGGACGCTCGCAGGGGACACTAGGATTGAGCCAAGGTCACGGAGTGGCCCCCTAACATGGAGACTCCATTATGCGACTGGAAAGACTGGTCTCGGCCGCCTGTTTACATCCCTTTAAGTTGGGTAACCCCTTTTACTGCAAGGCCAGCTCGTATCGTTGTTCGCAAATTCTGGAACCATTCTAACTGGACAGGTTTTATTACCCGGCAAGACCAACTGAAGAATTCGCCAGGGCAACAACACCGTCGTATTTCGTTCGAGAAACTGGGATGGGTGGTACAATTACCGTACACTTCCGCATTAACGCTGTGCGATTGTAGAATTACGTCGGGTGTGGTGAGAAAAATGCGGCCGCCGTAATAGTAAGTCGCACAGAATACCATGTTGTGCTTGCGTTTCAGAAGTAAGATTATGTTCCCGCTAAAACTTACAGGGCTTTAATGCTTACCTTCATGTTTGGATTCGCTTATGCTTGCTGTTTCTTACGTCTGATATGCTGCTCTGGCGATTGTTTACTGTTGTTTTAGGTAAAATTATTTTTACATTAGTCAGTCTGTCCTCTTTTTAGTCAAAATGGCACGCGGTAAGGATGCAAACTTTCAATAATAATTGAAGAAGTCGTTGCTGAAGCGACCTGTGGCGGTGATTTTTTGAAAAGCTTATGGGACTTAACTGTGGGGTCATCAGTCCCTGAACTTACTACTTACGAACTAGCTTATACCAAAGACGGCACAAACATCCATGCCCGAGGGGGGATTCGAACCCCCGATGGGGAACGGCCTCGCGCATCGTAGCAGAGTGCCTTAATGCGCTCGGCCGCTCCGCCGCGACATCAATGCAGAATAGCAGTACACCAAGACTGGAGAGGTTGCGAAGAAAAAACATATTAGTGTAGTGAAAGCAATGTAGGTTAGTGTATCATCCCGTGTTTCAAACTTTACCACATTGTGGATCATTATAACAATTATAACGAATAGTTGATATCTTTGTAGACGTGTATGGCGAGCAGATAATATAATTAAGGTCTTTTCAATTTTATTAATTTCTAAATGAAGAAAACATAAATTTTTCACCTAAATGTTTTACCTGAAAGTCGGCGAGTAATCATCACTTCTCATAAGCGATATAACCTCCATATAGACTGATTCTCCCAGATTGTTGATTCTCCCAGTTGAAACCTAAACTTTAAAGTTATTCTTATACCTTTTATGTCTCAAACGAACTTTAGCTAACACTACCCGTGTAAACATACCATAACACGTAGAACCATGCTGAGTCCTTAAGGCTGACAGATTGCCCCCTTTTCGTCAAACTTTCCATGGCTATAGAGCACCGAACCACGCAAAAAAGCCAATCATGCGAAATAAAAGTATTATATAATTAAACTATCATTCCCCGTTTCATTTTCGTATCAGATCATTTTATATTCATTTTAAAATATTTTTATCGTGTGAAAAACATATAGACGTTCAAATAGAGCGCATACGTGACATAGCGTTGCCTAGGCAATGTCGGGGTTCAGATTTTTCTGAAAGTCGAGTCACCCAATGGGCGCTCCTTCGGCAGGGAGAGACGAGGGAAAACGTCACTAACAAAATAGGCGTTTGCGCTGGTCAAGGCAGCAGCTTCTATACTACTCGGACCCTTGACAGAAAAGCACTAATGGGCCCGCACCTCAGCATGCGCAAAGTCCACTTGAGGCAACATCCGCGCCTCATAGTTATTATTTCGACACTGAAGACTTATCAGAAGTATGTCAAATTTCGTAAAATTTTCACAGTGGTCAAAAGAATTAGGTGATCAGTTGAGATATCTAGGTTCTGAAGTAATCTCATCGGCAGAATGAACAAAAATGGTACGTCGTCATTCTGTCGGTTCTAAGGAGTGGAGACAACATTACAGCAACCGAAATGGTGGTAATAATAGAAAGTTGCAGAGGGGGTTAGTGCTGATTTGTATTTTCTCTGGCCAAACCAATTATACAAGCAGTTGGGTTCAGATACTGTAGTGAGCAGGTAGTATAATGCAACGAGAGCCATAGGAAGGTAGGAAGCGGGGCACACAGCGATGGAGGTGGCTGCAGCTGTTGGAGTCTCCCAAAGTGTAATTTTTAGGACGTGGATGCGATTTCACGCCAAGTCAAGGTCGCCAACGGGTAACATCAGCAAGAGGTGATTGTTATCTCCGGTTAAATGTTCAAATGTTTGTATAGCTTATGGGACGTAACTATGGGGTCATCAGTCCCTAAACTTACAAACTACTTATGAACTAATACTAGCCGGCCGCGGTGGCCGAGGGGACTGAGGCGCTCCAGTCACGGTCTGTACGGCCACTACGGTCGGGGGTTCGAATCCTCCCTCGGGGGGACTGATGACCACGTAGTTAAGTCCACATTTGAACTAATACTAAGGACGGCACAAATATCCATGCCCGAGGGGGGATTCGAACCCCCGACCGTAGTGACCGTCCAGACCGTGATTGGAGCGCCTCAGTCCCCTCGGCCACCGCGGCCGGCTATCTCCGGTTAAAAACCCGTTGAGACAGGATATTGTATGCAACACAGTAGCAATGCACCCTCAAGACAGCAACACAACAACACGCAATACCAACACAAACAGCTAGAAATCGACCTCGGGAATGTAGTCTCTAGATACGGAGGCCTATGGAGTGTGTTCCATTAAAACCACGATACAGTTTAGCCCGCAGAAACTGGGCGGAGGACCATCAGCATTGAAGTCTTAACGAATGGCGCCAGTTTCTGTTCACAGATGAGTCGAGATTTTGTATTCAGCTGGCCCATTGTTGTTCCCTCATCTGCAGAGAGCGTGGAACTGCTTATGTATAGGAAACATTGCCTTGGCAATAGCAGTGGACAAATGGAGTGGGCAGGAGTCAGTATTGGCGGACGTATTGCCCCCTGTATCGTTCGGAATGGCGCTTTGACTGCCCAGAGGTGTAGAGACGAGATCCGTCAACATTTGTTGTGCCATACGCTGGTGCCACAGGAGATGGCTTACTTCTGGTCAACGATGACGCCCGAAGCTGACAGGAATGGTGTGGCCAGCTTCTTAATCAAATTTCTCCAGATGCAGCAATTTGGACTGCACTTGGCAGACTCATTGCAGCCAGACCAGAAACTCCCACAACGGCTGTAGAGCTACATGTAGCATTCGTGGAACAATGGCAAAATATCCCTCAAGACCTGATTGATAACCTCATACTGTCCATGCCACGCAGGTGTGTAAAACTGTACTGGCCGTCTGAGGGAGGTGAATACACACTTTATCAGAGGGCAACGAGAATGACTGTCACTATTATGGTAGCCACGTGATGCCTCACTAAGTAGACGCCATGTAAATCTCAAGTAAAGAGTTGAGATAGCAAACTATCGTACTGTATCAAACACAAATTTCTGTTGTAACTAATATATGAATAAAGAAACGTTACTATATGCATACTGTGTGTGATATCTTACCTGATCCCTTAATTGTTTTGAGCAGTGTGTGACTAAATGTCAAATAATGACGCATCAGCTATAAAACTCTTCTGAAGATTCTAAGATGAATAGTTGTAATGTTGTTAGCTATACAGTGTCAGAATGCCCGTGCGGTTAAAGACATCACGTTCTTCAGTAATTGGAATGGTATTCGCGTCCGGCTAAAAGTTTAATCCCCCACTCCCCAAATCTTCCCATTTATAACATATCCTGCAAACAGCAATGACTTTTATTCTGTTATTTTCCACAAATGTTTGGCTATTTTTTCACGAATATGTCACGATTTAGGGGATCAAAGACGTTTATGTTCTTCGTTGTCACAACTATTTAGCTGTTTGAGAAGTGGCGGAGAAGGGCAGCCTTTGCGCATGCCTAAAGTGAGGTGCGGGTGGCGGTTAGTGTCTCGTGATCCGAAGTTAGTTCGTCTGTTTACTGTATCACGTTGATTTTCTTACAACCGCTTAACAGTGCTTTAGTGTTCGCATGCATATACTATTGTTTTTGGAGATTATTCAAGAATGAGCAGTGTGCAGTATGTTTCAGAAGTGGAGCTAGGGGAAAGCAATAGAGTAAATCTATTGTGGGTCCCTGGCCACTCGGGGATCAGTGGCAATGAACATGCCGACAGATTAGCCAGGATGGGGGCAGAGGCTCCATTTATTGGACCGGAACCTGTCCTGACAATCACCAAGGCAATGATCAAATTGGAGCTACGTAACTGGCTCAGAAGACAGCACGTAGAATATTGGACCAAAGTCCATCAACAAAAACATGGCAAGGTAATGATGCCAAAGCCTTGTTTTAAAAGAAGCTCTGCAATCCTGGGTCTGAACAGGAGAGAGATTAGACTCATGGTTGGATTGCTGACAGGCCATGGGAATTTCAAAAAACACCTACGTACAATGGGAATAACAGGAGAGGACCCTAAATGTAGGCTCTGTGATGACGGTGATGAAACTGCATCACATCTGATCTTCGAATGCATTGCATTGGAGAGTAAAAGGCACAGAACATTTGGGACAACCAGACCCGAAGAAATTGTGTCTAATAAAGAACTGGTAAAGGGACTCCTTGCACTGTTCAAGGGCATTGGTTGGCTTTACTAGACATACAGGGAGCGATACCGCACAATAAACTTAGTTTCGGTGCGGGCAGTGGCGGGTTAGACCAAAACTGTTTTGGCTTCCCTGAAAGAATCAAATCAATGTTTCAGAAACGAATTTCTCATATCTTTGAGCTCGGAAAGAGAAGTGAACCGCGTGTCATTTTAGGGAGCAGCCGCCTTGATGCACGGTGAACAATGGCAATCCCCCGTGCAGTGGAGCGGCCTTTCACTGGCGGTCGCTGAACTGAAATTAATCCTGGACAGAATTGCAGGCTCCGGCATGTGGACGGCGAATAAAAGGACTGGTAATTGGTGTAGGACCACTGCCCGGGGCGCAGCGGCCGTTAGCTCGAGACATTCGCCACAAACCGCAGAGCACGTAGCCTGGCTAACGGCACCTCAGCGCCAATGCCACATCAGTCTTTTAACTGGCCGATGCCGCCAGATACGGAGCAAGTGCGGACACTCTCAAGGACGGCGTCTCTATACGTCGAGACTCCACACCTCATTCACCTCAAAACACTGTTGCCACGTTTTTACCAGTTGAACATATTTGTTTGAGATTCCTCGGATTTAAATTTTACCACTGAATGAATCAATGCTTGGATTTCACATTGCCACAAGTATTTATTTATTCAGTGCTCAGACATTCGATACAATCATTAGTCTCTTCACTTCCCAATACAATTGACCCGACATCCCGTCACTATACTCCAGTCTTTCGCAGGTTCTTAGATGCCCCCAGTTCATAATGGTGTTTCCCCCTTCGCATTTAACACACTTCGGTGAGGGGAAGGAAGGAAGCTTATGGTTTAAGGTCCCGTCGACCGCGTGGTCATTACAGACGAAGTGTGTGTGAGATCTTATGCGACCAAACTTCGAAGTCATCAGTCGCTAGACTTACACATTAATTACTTGACTAACTTAAACTAACTTACGCTAAGGACAACACAAACACTCATGCCCGAGGGAATATTCGAACCACCCGACCGCAGCGGCCGTGCAGACCCCGTGACTGGCGCGCCGCAGACCGCTCGGCCACTGCCTGCTGCCGGCAGAGACGGAGCTTAAGCTCGGACTTTTGGGGAAGTATGTGGGAGAATATCGGCAGTGCCCTTTCTACATCTACATATGTATTTCACAATCTACCGTAAAGTGCGTGGCGGAGGGTACACTCTTCCACTACTAGGCATTTCCTTTCGTATTCCACTCCCAAATAGAACGAGGAAAAAAAGAATGCCTATGCGCCTCTATACGAGACCTAATTTCTCTTGCCTTGTCTTCGTGATCTTTACGCGAAATTTAAGTAGGCGGCAGGAAGATCGTTCTACAGTTAGCATCAAATACCGGCCCTCTAAATTTCCTCAACAGTTTTTTCTTGAAAAGAACATCGACTTTCCTCCAGCGATTCCCATTTGAGTTCCCGGAACATTTCTGTGACAATCGCGCTTTGGTCGAACCTACTAGTAACGTACTTAACTGCTCGCCTCTGAACTGCTTCCATGTCTTCCTTTAAACTGATATGATGAGGGTCCCAAACACTTGAGCAATACTCAAGACATGGTCATACAAGCGTTTAATACGCGGTCTCCTTTACAGATGCAGTATATCTTCCCAAAATTCTCCTATTAAACCGAAGTCGACTGTCCGCCTTACAACTGTCCTTACATGTGCGTTCCATTACATATCGCTCTGGCATTCATGCCTAGATATTTGAACGACTCGACTGCAACAAGAAGCTCACTACTAATGCTGTATTCGAACATTATGGGATTGTTTTTCCTACTCATGTGCATCACATTACATTTTTATACATTTAGTCTTCACATCAACCAGAAATTTTGTCTAAGTCATCGTGTTTGCTATGACACTCAATTAAATGTGACACCCTCCCATACACCACAGCATCATCAGCAAACAGCCGCAAATTACAAGTTACTCTGTCCATCAGATCATTTATATAGATAGAAAATAATAGCGGTCCTATCACACTCCCCTGGGGCACACCACCCCGGCAATTTCCTGGAGTGACTTAGGAAATATGGAAGGCAAGAGATGGATTTGAACCACCATCCTCCCAAACGCTAGTCCAGTGTCTTACCACTGCGCCACCTCGCTGGGTGGTGAGGCGAAGATTCCAATTCCAATTCTGTGCAGGTGTTCCACAAGGCAGTCATGGCCAGTAAGTTTTCTATATGCTGCCACAGTTTCCCTTATTGGGTGTTTAGGTAGTGCACTCTTATCCTGTAGCAATGTAACCCATGATTTACCTTTCCCTTGCCTCTTCTAGTGGTCATAAACGATTTTATTATTAATTGTTTTTTAACTTAGATACAAGATAGTTTTGAGCAACTTTTTTGAGAGATCTTTGTTCCTCCCCCCCCCCCCCCCAATGGATTCCTGTATGTAATGATACCCGTTGAAAAGCTATTTCAGTTCCAGATTCGGTAATTGAGAAAATGGATAATTTTATTTAATTTATGCAGGAATTTAGAGGTGTTTGGAAGGATACTATCGGCAGTATCGAAAAAACTGAATCACAAATTATAACTTTTGTGCTTTTTAGAGCTGAATAGAACTCGCTTTAGTGCCAGGTTTATTGCCTCCAACTCTGCATCAAAATGGGAATGATACTGTCCGACGGACTTGTAAAACCAAAATGTTTCACTAAACCTACACTCCAGCACTAACGACACCATCGATGTCAGTCTAGGATCCATCCCTTTAGTTGAGTTTAAGTCTGAATTTGACTGAGCATAATTTAAGGGGACAGATTGGTGGGGCAAAGTCTTTTTTACTCACTGGAGGACCGTGGTCCTTCCTTAATGCATCAGTGCATTGGATAAAACCTTTATGTCTTTTCAGCCGGCTAGCATGACGCTGGTAACTGTTCCAATATGTCTCACTGGGTAATCCAATTAATGTTTCGTACTGGAGTAGTGCCAGACTCATAATTTCCTATATTAGAGGTGGAATGCCAGTAGCTGCTGAAGTTGGTGATGTTTTTACTGTTCCTGAAATATAGCGCAGAGTTTCATTTCGGAGAACCTCTAATTTAGGTATATTAGTTGACAATGATACTTTTATGTACATTTTATAGGTGTAATTTAGTACTTCCACGAAACTACCCCACTTTTTTTCCAGTTAATCTCTTAATGATGTCCAGATTCTTCTCAGCAGTATTTTGTATATGGTTTATCCAAGCCATTTTGCCAAAACACTTCGGATCGTCACATTGAGTTAACTGTTTATTATCATTGCGTAAATTTATACTGGGAATTGAATGAGTCAGTGAGATAACTTTGAAGAATGTCTTTTCGGTGTTAACTGCCATCAAATTTTCTTTTTACCAGTTTTCTAGTGTAGTCAAGGCCTCATTCACTCTCGCCTAAAGTTGGAGAATTTTTCTCTTTGGCAGTGAGATCCACATAACCAATTCATCAGCACAAAGGGCTGTATTAATGTGCTCGATTTTTTGTATGTCTCCTGGTAAGTGACTACTCATGATATTAAATTATGTCGGGCTGATAACAGATCCTTGGGGTAATCAAGTTATCAGATGTTTATAATCTGATATGACATTGTTGACCCTACTAGCACAGTATAGCTTGTGGATAAATAAAGAAAATGCCACGAGCATAGAAAGAAAGAAAATTTGTATGTTCCATTACTGGTCACAGTGCGAGGGGAGAAAAGTCCTCTCTCCCCGACCAAGCAAAAAATGAATATTTTTTCTAGCTGAATGTCAGTGCTGTACAACCTCTGCGTCCTCCTAATATTCTTTTCAACATGTTCAAATATTTGTAAAGTTTATGGGACTTAACTGCGGGGTCATCAGTCCCTAAACTTACAAACTACTTATGAACTAGCTTATACTAAAGACAGCACAAACATCCGTGCCCGAAGGAGGATTCGAACCTCCGACGCGGAAGGCCGCACGATTCGCAACGTGGCGCTCCAGACCGTTCGGCTACTCCGGCGCAGCTTCTCAGCATGTACGAAGCGCATCCAGAGTAAGTTTCCCTATTTTTTTTAATAAACAAAGGAAACTTAGTTACATGAAAAACTTTATTGGTAGCAAGTACATTAATGTATGAGCAATTTTTAGATATAGTCACCAAAAGAATTGAGTCTTATCATATCATGAGATTAACTTTTACATTCCTATGTCGTATAAGTCTGCCGCCTGTGAATGGCAACAACGTATGGCAACAGTCTTCAGCTCTTCGTCGTTGTCATCAAAACGGTGGCCGGAGAACAGGAATGTGGAGCAAGGAAAGATGTAAATCGCCGGCAGCAAGATCAGGACTGTATGCTGGATGATCAAACAGCACCCAGCGGAACTTCAGCAAAACAGTTGCTGTGCGCCGAGGTGTATGTTCAAATGTTTGTTAAGCTTATGGGACTTAACTACGGGGTCATCAGTCCCTAAACTTACAAACTACCTATGAACTACTTACGAACTAGGACGGCACAAATATCCATGCCCGAGGGGGGATTCGAACCACCGACCGTAGTGGCCGTGCTGACCGTGACTGGAGCGCCTCAGTCACCTCGGCCACCGCGGCCGTCGCCGAGGTGTATGGGGACGAGCATTGTCACGGAGCAGCGCTACTCCTGCAGTAGGCAGTCCACGCCTCTTATTCTGAATGGTCAGTGTTTTGACAACGATGAAGGGCTGAAGACGACTGTCAGACGCTCGTTCCATTCACATGCAGCAGACTTCTGCTACACGGAAGTACAAGACTTGATCCCACGATATGGCAGGTCAATTATTTCGGTGACTAGGTCGAAAAATAGCTCAAATGTCGCTTCACCTTTTACCTATTGTTTGGATTTAGGAGAAATGCAGTAACACGCGAGGCGATACTCACATTACGACTTATCTTAGAAGATAGGCTAAGGAAAGGCAAACCTACGTTTTCAGCATTTGTGGCTCTGGAGAAAGCTTTTGACAATGACTGGAATACACTCTTACAAATTCTGAAGGTAGCAGGGGTAAAATAAAGGGAGCGAAGAGTTATACTAACTTGTACAAAAAACCAGACAGCAATTATTATAGTCGAGGGGCATGAAGGGTCGCAGTGGTTGGGAAGGGAGTAAGACAGGATTGTAGCCTTTCCTGGAGAGGGAATTAAAGTCCAGGGAGAGGGACTGAAAACATTGCGGTTTGCTGACGACATAGTAATACTGTCAGAGACAGCAAAGGACCTGGAAGAGCAATGTAACGGAATGGACAGTGTCTTGAAATTAAGGTATAAGATGAGCATTAACAAGAGTAAAACGAGGATAATGAAATGAAGTGTCAGAAAAACAGGCGATGCTGAAGGAATTAGATTAGGGAATGAGGCAATAAAAGTAGATGGGTTTTGTTATTTGGGTAGCTAGATAACTTCCGAAGGTAGAAGTGAAGAAGATATAAAATGCAGAATGGCTATTGGAAGAAAAACATTTCTGACGACCCTCAATTTGTTGACATGCAATATTAGTTTGAATGTTAGAAAGTCATTTCTGAAAGCATTTATCTGGAGTGTAGCATTGTATGGGAGTCAAACGTGGACGATAAGGAGTTCACACAAAAAGATGATAGAACCAAACCAGTCTGCGGACTTAAGACCACCACAACAACAACAACAACAACAACAACAACAACTTTTAGATATAAGAATTTTAATGGAACTACATTATCTCTCTTTTTCTTATTTTTAATAGGGAAACGAACGTTCTGAGTGCGCTTTCACATCTATCTGTGCAGCCTTACGTAATGGCATGAAACAACTCCGTTACTTTCCATTTCCTCATTACGGTAGACCCTAATGTCGCACAGTTCACCATGGACAACATCTTATGTTGTTTTGTTCCGAGATGCAAGACACTTCAATTTTTCAATGTTCGTAGAGCTTATGGGACTACTGGGTGATCAGTCCCTAATCTTACAACTACTAATGAACTATCTTATACTAAAGACGGCACAAACATCCATGCCCGAGGGGGGATTCGAACTCCCCGACCGCAGCGGCCGTGCAGACCGTGACTGAAGCGCCTCAGTCTCCTCGGCCACAGCGGCCGGCTGTCCGTCATCAATGAGGATTTCTTTATTATGGTTCTGAAAATTATAGCAGTACTGAGATACATCTAAATGTTCTCAAGTTCTTTCACTGTGCAGTTCGCTTAAATTGGCAGCCAAACTTATCTGTTCTAGTTTTGTCGAAATAAGGTCTAAAATACGAGTTTTCACATTTTTTACATAACTTACATTAGGCTACGTTAAAATCGCTGAGTACAGCACTTATTAATTGTTGTTGTAATCAATTATACACCTTGTCAACCCGCAAGGCAAAACAGTTTACATTTCTTGTATTCAATTTTGGATCGAAAACGCGCCATTTTTGTTATTACTTACATTTCTATCCCTTTTCCTAGCTCCTGGTTTATGGTGTTTTCTTTATGGTGTATTTACAACATGTTTTTTACGTATTATTCGTGGTATACATTACACTGATGTTGATATTTGGCGTATGGATACAGCTGATAGCTATTTATTGGTTTTGTAGATGTTTTGTTTTGCTGGGTTGCGCGCAAATGCTGTATTACTGTCAATCAGTAATAGATGTGATACCGAGAGCAAAGTTTCTTTTTAATTTTAGTTGCACACTTACGAAAACTTTTGAGTCAGTTGCATTGTTAGGTGTAGCCTATAGGGAGTAATGCAGCAATAGCAACGCTGCAAGATAGAAACTATGATAATAGTTCTTCCCTATGTAAACATAGGGATGGGGGAAAACAGTAGTGTTTAAGATCCGTGTACAAGACATAGGATACTGATGTAGATGAAGATTTCAAGTTCTTACTTGTGATCGAAAGTTTATGCATACCCGAAAGAACTGAGCAGGTACTAACAATTTTTACCATTGTTAAGACACCAGTGAAGGGGTGCAGATTTAAAAGGTCAGATGTGTGTGGAGCGACGCTTCGTGTGCGGTTGATGAATAACGCAGCCAATGATACGGTGCTGCAGTGGTTGCTGGTTTTGGCCAGGAGCCGATTCTTCACAGGAAAGGCGAGGAGCAGCCCAGAAAGTGTGAAGTCATCTCTTACCTAACTCGTCGGGCAAAAACGTTTCGCTGGAAAAACGCTGCGATAGAAGCAGCCTCCATTCCGGGTCGCTAATTCACAGCAAGCGCAAGCTTCTTCTGAAGGGTTAACACTCATTCAAAACTGTAACTCACAAAACCACTGTGACGGAAGACCACTGAATAAATTAGGCCATTTGGGCGATTTATTCTTTGCCGTGATGCTTACCTTACATGTTCATAAAACAAACATAAATGGCGTAATGTTTCCATTGAATCGTTTCTATATGTACTAATGGAAATGATAAGTGTTGTTAGTAGACCACCTTCGCCGCACGCTACTGAATTGCTACTCCAGTATTTCCACAATTGTGTAGTATGTAAGCCAGACTGGAATTTCATATATGTGTTAGCCAGTCTTCTGAAATGAGAAATCGTTATGTCTGTGTTTAATTTCAACACACCAATCGACAAATTATCATCGGGTTTTCAAACGCAAAGTCACCTTAATTTGGGGCGAAATACACTGCCGGAAAAAAAATTGCACGCCTAGAAATACGATGTCGATTTTGATCTGATAATGGGCAGTTGCCACCAGGTGTATAGTCATCATCATCTTCATTAGAGACTGATTATGCCTTTCAGCGTTCAGTCTGGAGCAAAGTACCTCTAATAAAATTCCTCCATAATCCCCTATTCAATGCTAACATTGATGCCTCGTCTGATGTTATACCTTTTACTTCAAAATCATTCTGCACCGAATCTAAGTACTTTCTTCTTGGTCTACCTCGACTCCTCTTACCCTCCGCTGCCGAGCTCATGAGTCTCTTAGATAACTTTGCTTCTCCCATGCGTGTAAGATGACCCCACCATCTCAGTCTGTTCGCTCTAACTACTTCATCTATGGTGTTCATTCCCAGTTTTTCTTTGATTTTGTTATTATGGACACCATCCTGCCATTGTTCCCATCTATTAGTACTTGCAATCATTCTTGCTACTTTCATATCTGTAACCTCTATCTTATGAATAAGGTAACCTGTATCCACCCAACTTTCACTCCCATACAACAAAGTTGGTCGAAAGATAGAGCGGTGCACTGCTAACTGAGTCTTGGTACTTACTTCCTTCTTGCAAAAGGGAGTAGATCTTAGCTGAGCACTCACTGCATTAACTTTGCTGCACCTCGATTCCAGTTCTTTCGCTATGTTGCCATCCTGTGAGAAAGTACATCCCAGATACTTGAAACTGTCTACCTGTTCTAACTTTGCTCCTCCTATCTGGCACTCAATCTGTTTGAATCTCTTTCCCGCATACATTACTTTCGTTTTGGAGATGCTGATCTTCATATCATAATCCTTGCACCTCTGATCGAGCTCTGAAATATTAGTTTGCAACCTTTCAATCGAATCTGCCATTACAACTAAGTCATCCGCATATGCGAGACTGCATATTCTGTTTTGACCTATTTTAATTCCGCCCAGCCAGTCTACTGTTTTCAACATATGATCCATGAATAGTATGAACAACAGTGGTGACAGGTTACAGCCTTGTCTTACCCCTGAAACTACCCTGAACCATGAGCTTAATTTGCCACCTACTCTAACTGCTGCCTGACAGTCTACGTAAAGCCCTTTAATTGCCTGCAAAAGTTTGCCTCCTATACCATAATCTTGAAGTAGGTGTATAGTAGATATACTAATAATGGTTTCATCGCCGTCCACCAACAGATAGCGTGCTGGCATAGTTACCAGAGAGCCATCTGCGTGTAGCCTTTAATAGGGAATGTTTAGCCGGCCGCAGTGGCCGAGCGGCCTGCGGCGCGCCAGTCACAGTCGCTACGGTAAACGCCATGTAAACGACAAGTAGAGAGTTGAGACAGCAAAATATCGTACTGTATCACACACAAAATTAAATGTTAACCAATATCAGAATGAAATATGTTACCATTAGTGTATTGTGTTTGATATTTCGCCTTATCCAGTAATTTTTTTGTGCAGTGTAAATGGTATGGAGGATACCGCAAACTGCAGAGGTGACGAAGAAACGCGGGAGAAGCGTTTTTCGGGTCAGGGAGAGAGCTCGGGGCTGTCCAGGAAACAAGTGTTGCGGAGACCCCTGCAGCTGGGGAGGCGGTTTCTTCTCCCTGTGCTCGCTGATTGCATCACCGGTTTCCGCTAGACGCACTACTTACTGCGCTAATTAGCACTGCGGGAGCGGAGGTGGCCACTATAGCTAATCACGGAACTTACGGAAAAATTTTAATACTTCCATTCTTTGAAAATTCACTCTAAAATTTTTTTTTCTTCTTTAATACAAAAAAGCTTCATCATTTATTGGGGCTACATTTTGCATTGAGTTCTCTCTTTCACACTTTAGTAACATAATTATACTGGAGTTCAAAGAAACTTGTAAACATGACTAATATAGTTAAGGGCCCCCCGAACCGGACTTGGCTAATGCCTGAAGTATTGCTGGAGGGAACTGACACCTTGTGTCCTGCAGGGCTGGCCATGAATCTGTAATAGTATGAGGGGGTGGAGATCTCTTCTCGAGGGGACTGAGGCGCTCCAGTCACGGTTTCCACGGCCACTACGGTCGGGGGTTCGAATCCCCCCTCGGGCATGGATATTTGTGCCGTCCTTAGTGTTAAGTAGTTCATACGTAGTTTGTAAGTTTAGGGACTGATGACCTCGCAGTTAAGTCCCATAAGCTATCCAAACATTTGAACATTTTGATTTGAGATCTCTTCTGTAAATTATGACATGTATTCTAACTTGTAAAGTACAACATAATTTCGGGGAGAGGTGTGGAGATTGATCCCATTAAACCACCCCTCCCCCCTTGGCTACGGTCCTGGTAACAAGGCATAATGTTTATGTGTTGGGGGTTCGGTGGCCAGCGGAGGTGTTGGAACTCAGAAGAGTTTTCCTGTTTTCCTGGAGTCACTACTCAGCAATTCTGAACGTGTGGAGCGTCCCACTGTCTTACTGGGTTTGCCCAAATCCGTCGGAATGCATGATCTACGTCTACATGGATACTCTGCAAGTCACACTGAAGTACATGGCAGAGGTTTTATGGAAGCACTTTTATGATATTTCTCTATAGTTCCATTCCCTAATAGCTCGCAGGAAAAAGGAACACGCAAATGTTTCTGTTTTCGATTTGATTCTCTTATTTTGTTATGATGATCATGATTCCCTATGTAGGTGGGTGATAACAAAATATGTTCGCATTCTGAACAGAAAGTTGGTGAAAGGAATTACGCAAATACATCTCGACGCACGTACTAATAGATGGGTACTAATAGATGGGAGCCGCGGTGGAGTAGCCGAGCGGTCTAAAGCGTCTCGCTGCGAAGCGCGCGGCTACTCGCCGTGGAGGTTCGAGTCCTCCCTGGGGCATGGGTGTGTGTGTCGTCCTTAGGTTAGTTTACCTAGGTTTAAGTAGTTTGTAAGCTACAGACTGATGACCGCGCAGTTTGGTCCGATAGATTTACAAACATTTGATTTGAATAGATGGAAACAATGGCAGGAGGGTATCCAAAACGAGGAAATCAAAGAAAAACTGGGAATGAACACAATAGATGAAGCAGTTAGTGCGAACAGACTGAGATGGTGGGGTCATGTTACACGCATGGGAGAAGCAAGGTTACCTAAGAGACTCATGAGCTCGGCAGCGGAGGGTTAGAGGAGTCGAGATAGACCAAGAAGAAAGTACTTAGATTCGGTGCAGAATGATTTTGAAGTAAAAGGCTTAACATCAGACGAGAATCAATGTTAGTATTGAACAGGGGATCATGGAAGAATTTTATTAGATGTACAATGCTCCAGACTGAACGCTGAAAGGCAAAATCAGTCTCTAATGGTGACGATGATAAATAACGCCTTTCTTTTAATGATTTCCACCCCAACTCATGCATCATATCCGTGACACTCTCTCATATATCGCGATAATACAAACCGAGCTGCCCTTCCATGAATTTTCTCTAAATCGTTCGTCAGCCCCACTTGGTGTGGATCCCACAATGCGCAGCAATATTCCAAAATAGGACGCACAGGTGTAGTGTAGGCAATTCCTTTAGTAGAACTATGGCATCTTCTAAGTGTTCTGCCAATGAAACGTAGACTTTGGCTCGCCTTCCCTACAATACTTTCTGTGTGTTCTTTCCAATTTAAGTTGCTCATAATTGTTACTCCTAGGTATTTAGTAGAATTGTCGGTCTATGGGTATGACTGATTTATTGTGTAACTGAAGTTTAACGGATTTCTTTTAATAGTCATATGGATGATCTCACACTTATTATTAAGTGTGAATTTCCATTTTCTTCACCATGCAGATGTCTTATCTAAATCATTTTGCAGTTGCTTTTGATCTTTTGGTGACTTTACTAACCGATAAATGACAGCATCATCCGCGAACAGTCTAAGAGATTCAGATTGTCTCCTAAATCGTTTATAAAAATAAGCAACATTAGCGACCCTATAAACACTTCTCTGTGGAACGTCAGATATCACTTCTGTTCTACTCCAGACTTACCGTTATTTATAACGTACTGTGTCCTCTCTGACCTTTTTTTTTTTTTTTTTTTTTTGTGTGTGTGTTTTTAGGGCGCGCAACTTCTCAGGTCATTAGCGCCCAGATCAGAACATAGATTCGCTAGATCTCGAAAAAAATTGTAACTGCCAGAAAGGAGAGTATCGAGAGGAATCTAAAACAGAAGGATAAAAAAAAATAGAAGGGTTAAATATCCTTCGATAAATTAGCCATGTTGATAAAACGCAAAACTCTAGCAGCTGCTCGTGTGTCATCAGCTAAAAGTTCCTTCAGAGTAGACGGCAAATTAAGTGCTACACGGAGATGATTAAAATTAAGACAAGACAGTAAAACAAGTCGCGCTGTCAGCAACTCACCACAGGAGCACAATGGTGCAGGGTCAGCGGTTAGCAAATGACGATGGCTGAAACGGCAGTGACCGATCCGCAACCGAGCCAGGATGACCTCCTCTCGCCGAGAGGGGCGTGAAGGGGTCCTACAAGCGGTCGGGATCGGTTCTCTGATGGGAAATGACGAATCCAACGCACAACTGTGGCGATATTCCACAAGTACGCAGTTTGATTAGAAGACGCTTGTGAGGTACAGTGCCAATGGGCATGAATGGATGCAAGTGATCAGCCAGCATGCGTACGTGTCACCTGTCCTCATATCACACAAACTGCACGCGGCCCACATCATTAGAGAGCTTCCGCCAGCTTTAAGTCTCCTGCTGACACGCAGGGTCCATGGATTCAGAAGGTGGTCTTCATACCCGGGGCCGGCCGCGGTGGCCGAGGGGACTGAGGCGCTCCAGTCACGGTCTGCACGGCCACTACGGTCGGGGGTTCGAATCCCCTCTTGGGCATGGATATTTGTGTCGTCCTTAGTAGTTGCTAGTTCATAAGTAGTTTGTAAGTTTAGGGACTGATGACCCCGTAGTTAAGTCCCATAATCTGTACAAACATTTGATTTCATACCCGGACACGTCCATCAGCTCGATGCAATTGGAAACGAGACTCGTCACAGCAGGCATCTTGTTTCGAGTCATCAACAGTCCAATGCCGGTGTTGACGGGCTAAGGCGAGGCGCAAAGCTTTGTGTCGTGCAGTCAGCAAAGGTACACCAGTGGGACTTCGACTAAGGAAGTCCATATCGAAGATGTTTCCTTGCTTGCTTCGCACGCTGACTACTTGATGGCCCAGCTATGATATCCGCAGCAATTGGCGGAAAGGTTGTACTTTTGTCACGTTCAACAATTCTCTTCAGTTTCTGCACTATCTTTTTCCGGCCGAAACTATGTCCGAGATTGGAAGTTTACCGGATTACTGATATTCGCGGTGGATTTGTCAAATGGCCATAAGGGAAAAACTCGCCTCATCGCTACATCGGAGTCGCTGTTATAACTCATTTAAATCATGATAAACCGCCATTCACCCCGTTTACATAAGCTCCCAAAACCGGAATTTGTTAAACCGACTTCCCAATTCTGCTTTTGGTTGGTCATATAAACACTCCAAAATCGATTCTGGAAATCCGCTTCTCCAAAGCGGTTTTCCAGTTCCACAATCGACATTCGTGTCCATGTAAACGCAACCGTTTCTGAAGCGTTCTTGGCTTGTCAGATTGTGTTTTCTTGTTAAGAATTTTCGGCGCATATGGAAAGAGTAATATTTTCGAATGTGAAATAAAAGTGTAAATATTAGAGTGAACATAAATATGTGTATTTAAATAAAGAAAAATAGCAATTGTGTGGACTAAATCAGGAACTGAATCAGCTGTTTTTCAGCCGCCATATTATGTGGGCTAGAAAATCCGATTCAGGCTATGCCATGTAAACACGACAGCGAAAAACTGTTTACGAAAATGGATTTTCGGCTTCCGGAAGATGTGTTGCATGTAAACGTAGTGATTGTAGCAGCAGTAATCGATCAAATGTCTGCACCAGACACCTGACTCTTAAACAGGCGTTGCCGTCCCCAAGTTCAGTTCTCCGAGAGTTTACATATATCTGTGTCTGCATACGCATGCCTACACGATTTTATTTGCTTCTTCAGTGAATCATCTGTAGAGATGTTTTCAAATATTTATAGTAATTCTTGTGACAGCACTCAAAACGAATGAAGCAAGCAGTAACACGTAACTTACAGTCATTTGGTAAATGTAACGTCATCCAATAAACAAAAGGAAAGGGGACGCTTTTCGAAGTGTTCAATAACTAATAAGAAAATGAAACTTTATCTCCATCTTAATGGCGGTCTTCTTTGCTAGGTACGTAATTATACTTAGGGTCAAACTTCAGGTGTATTATAAATGTTATTAACTTAATTGCTAATGTAAAATTGATAAATTGGGAAAGGGAATTGAAGTACATTATGGAGAAATAACAACCTTGCAGTCTGCCGGTGACATTGTACATAGTTCTGTCCGAGACAACGAATGACCTGGAAGTACAACTAAAGGGAATTGACAATGTCTTCAAAGGAGGGTGCAAGATGAACATTATCAAGGGCAAAACAAAGGTAATGGAATATAGTCGGCCGCTCCCACCAGAGGTTCGAGTCCTCCATCGGAAAGTGTGTGTGTGTGTGTGTGTGTGTGTTGCCCTTACTGTAGCTTAGTTTACGTAGTTTATAAGCCTAGTGACTGATGACCATAGCAGTTTGGTCCAACAGGTTTACAAATATTTGAACATTCTGGAATGTAGGCGAAGTGAATCAGGCGATACTGAGGAAATTAGTTAAGGATGTGAGACACCTAAAATAGTACACGATGTTTGCTATTTGGGAAGTAATGCAATTTATGATGACTTTAAGAAAGATATAAAACGCAGGATGACAATGGGAAGAAAACCATTTCTGAAGAAGATTAGTTTTTTAACAAAATATCGCACTTCGTCAAGAACAGTGGCACAACTCAGAAACCGAGAAGTTTTAGGTTGATATTAAAAAAGATGTATGAAGAGCCTCTACGTGTAGGAAGAACGTCATGCCTGTCTCTCGCAATTTATCCATTTGAGGGTTGTGAGGATAGTAATAGTAATAGTTTAGTTCATGATTTGTTATAGCGAAAACAGTGTCGCTTTTCTCAAGTATTTCGGTTTTGAGTTGTGTCACTGTTCTTGCCAAGGTACGATGTATTCTTTTCTGACGACATTTGTCTAGAGTGTAGTCTTGTACGGGAATGAAACGTGGACGATAACGAATTCATAAAAGAACAGGATAACAGCTTTTGAAATGTCATGCTGTAGAAGAATCGTGACGACCAGATAGGTAAACGGCGTAGCTACTGAGGAGGTGCAGAACAGAACTGGGGTGGAGGGGTGAGGAGGCAGGAGTTAATCTGTAGGACAACGTGACCAAAAGAAGGGATCGAATGGTAGGGACATTCTGAGACATCAAGGAATAGTCAGTTTAGTATTAGAGGAGGCGTGGAGGGTAAAAATCGCGAAGGGAGACCACAAGGCGTCTACAGTAAGCACATTCAAATAGATGAGAGTTGCTGTCGTCGTTCGGAGATGAAGAGGCTCGTACAAGATATAGTAAGGTGGACAGCTAAATCAAACCAGTCTTCGGACTTACACAGAAAAGCTAATCATCGAAAGTAGTCGCGAACTGGTTAATACATTGGACTCTCATTTCTCGAGTTTCTTTTTAAAAAGGCACGTTCGATATCCTTCCCCCATTCCATGCTCTAAACGACCTGCAGTACTCTGCCTCTAATGTCCTTGACATCAACGACGTAATAATCCCTAATCTACTTTTTCATTCCAAATAGTAATTATCAACAGGGCCGTATTTAGGGTAAGCGATGCCCCTGCGCAAAGAAAACGCCTCTCTAGGTACGCCACTGCTATCAACACAACAATCAGAATTTTAAAATTTATTGCTATATTCAAAACTCTGAATAATGTAGATTCAATTAACATTAAAATATTTTTTTAAAAATTCGATAGCATTTTGCCGCCCTGTACAGCTGCACATGTTGCACCTGCCATTAGGCCATGATTATCAATAATAACATTAAATATAACATACATTTGCGCATACAAGATTAATGAAATGTTAAACTGGAGTTTCGAGATCCATCTTGCGTTACATCGTTAAATGGAACAAGAGATTTGTTCTCCTGTTTTAGTAGAAGGCTATGGTTCATATAATAGCAATGCGAGAGTTCCGATAGTAAAAGGAAAGTAAAATAATCATAAGGTATTTTATTAAAAACAACAGATCAATTGTTTGATTATTTAACCCACAAATCCTCGTTGGATAACTAATTATGCGAAAAACTGCAGACGATATGAGCATTATGGTGGTTTGCAATTGAGCACACTGTCATTACATCAATTTGTTCTACTGCCACAAAAATCTGTTTCATATGTTGAAATGATGAAATTACTTCACTTCTGATAACAAGCAACATGCCAATGACGATTATTCACTAGTCTGGCTAGGCGATCAAATCACGAAACGTGACACGGTGGCAAAATACGTCTATCCTGTTTTTTACTGAAAACCCATAAAGATACAGTTTCCAGCATGTGGTATTGTTACACATTGCTTGGATTTTATGTAACATATCCATCTGAATGTTAATAAATCACAAGTCAGAAAAGCAACATTAATACATAAGACACACTACTGGCACACAGATAATAAATTACACATCTTCATATAGCCACATAACAGTACCTCTATCCATCGCGAACTTAGATCGTTTACTAGAAACTGAATAACGTGCAGGTACCTCTGATGGATCTGTGAGACGCGTCATGCCGAAGAACGTCCAGAAGAAGTCATGAGCTGTCAGTGACTCACTTGCGCCTGGCGCCTTCCCGGCTACAAATTAGCATTGTCAACAGGTTTGACATCGCGCGCCCACGCGGTCGCATACGCGCGTATCTCGTACAGGGATATAACAGTAGTAAGTTGTTATTGTCACACTCACATCATATGTATCTATGTATCTGTTACTAGTTTATTTATTCCAATCTTCTTGCGGTCTCTCTTATCTTCACTGCTCTCTCTGTCCCTTCTTATCCTCCTCCATCTACCCTCTCTTCTCTGACCTCCTCCCCCTTTTGATATAATAGTTGAAGTGCTTCATAATAACATTTTCTACATTATGTATTTATTACAATGTTTCGTTAGTCTACCTTCGCCCTCTCCTGTCTTTATCTACTTCTGTCACTTCCATAACTTCTTCCTTCACCCTCTGAAATCTGCTCCTGTCCCCTCCCTAATATCCCCCTCCTCCCCTGCCTATCTCCTGTCTCTGTCTAAGAAAAATTACCGAAATTAGCCAAATTTTCTAGTGATCTGGAAATCGGTGTCGAAGTTTACTGCATGGAAGCGTACCAAATCTGATGGAGATAACCATCTTTCTCTTCATTTGAACGTCAAGTGTGCAAAATTTCATCAACATCGGAATAAAGCTGTAGATTTGCATAAATAACAATCACACAAAAGGACACTCTTCTTTACAAATATAGATCTGACTATAATTTGTATGTACCTCGTCCGGTACACATCTACGCCCACACACAGGAATCTGCATGCAGATAAAGAAGACACTGAATAAATATGGTTTACAATCACTGATAAATAATGTCACACCGAATAATAGGTTATATTTCCTACTAACATGTACTGTCCTTAATGACCACGATGTTGACAGGACTTCAAACCCTTAATCTTCTTTTCTTCCTTCTCACTAACAATTAAGTCTATGATGACTAACTAAAAGATGTATACATTTCACGAACATCATACCACTGCCGGGTGTAAATGCATCTGTTAACTACTTTATGCCTACGGTACCGTAGTCACGATAAGTAAATCTGTAATTTCTGAATACTCGATACAAAACCGAAACAGCAATTTCAATTATTTCTGGTTCTTTTCCTTTACTGGTCCGTACAACAGACGTCAATGAAACTGTTTTTACTAGGCTCCAAAGAAATGAGAACGTCAGTAACGATGTCCTGCAAAGCCGAAAGTAATTCTATTCCTGATGACCTTGACTCTTGGAGCCTGAATACTTGTAGCTGTAATATAATATCCGTTGTTGCATTTAGCAATCATCGCTGTTCCAAGACCTGATTCGTCATCACTTTCTACTAACCCGAGTGTCTGTACAGCCACTAATTACAATGGCTTGCGGAGCGGATATGTAAATGTAGGATACGACTCGACATGACCACAGAGCAAGGAGCTTAGTGGATGTAATGTGAGAAGCCACGGACGAGTATCCTACTTAGTGGTCCAGTTGTTTCGACACGTCGACAGCTCCAGTTAGATTTGAATGAGGCACATTGCTATATGCCCTAACGAAAACGGCCACTTTATTAATTCGTGTGTAACAAGTCAGTCTAGATCGCAATTTCTTGTATTTCCCTGGTAACCGGTTTCGGTAACTTCCATGACCATCATCAGACCACAACTGCCTCTTCACCTGTCCGTTTTCATTTTTGAGAACATGGATAACAGCGATCTTACAAGTAATTATTAATTCACTTAAGGACACAGTCTAGATGTATTTCCCTGGTAACCGGTTTCGGTAACTTACATGACCATCTTCAGACCACAACTATAATGATATATAATATTAGAGGGATAAATTATTTCTAATGTGGGTATTTAAAAATAATAAAATATACCCGTAATGTTGGTCACCGGTTGCTTTTAGCTGGAACTGTCTAAAGGTTTAATGTTGACTGCCGTGCCAACTTCTACAGCAGATGAAAACAACCCGGTGGCCAACATTACGGGTATATTTTATTCTTATTTTTAAATATTCACTTTAGAATTAATTTCTCTCTCTAATATTATATATATCATTATGGTTTGGTCTGATGATGGTCACGTAAGTTACCGAAACCGGTTACCAGGGAAATAGGTCTAGACTGCCTTCTTGTGTGAATTAATAATTACTTGTAAGATCGTTGTTATCCATATTGTTCTCAAAAATGAAAACGGACACGTGAAGAGGCATTTAACATTTGAATTACAGAGATGTGAGTGATGTTCAACAAACGACACAAATCGGCACGGCATTCTGATGCGAGTCATACACTCATGCATGTCACGTTATGTGGGAAAGAGGTACAAGTTGGAAACCCTTCTATACGTTTGTTACACCCATCAGCTGATATTGAAAATGTGCCATCGCGTCCTAAACCTTTCTTAAGTTTATCTGACACAATACATAAAACATTGTGTTACACTTATCAGACATGAAACTATGCTATGTAAAATAATGAGGGGAAAGGGACGACGAATAATAATTATAAATAAGGATTAAGGGGAAATCTGTTATCAATTACAGCCAAACATGTTCTCAAAGCTCGGTTTCACAGAATTAAGGTGAATTAGAAATTTATAAGTTCAATAATCCACATATATTGCCATGGATCATTCCATAGCCATGTTCACTGAATACAAATTAGAGTTCATTCTTACTGTGAATGTGACGGAGTAACAGTAGGGAATATCAATCACATCTTCTCCGTATGTAAAATGTATACAAACTAGCAAATCGACTTCATTGAACTCTTAGTCAGACGTCAACAACCAATACAACTACTATAGCTGTCTTTCATCAAAAGAAAAAAAAAAAAAAAAAAAAATAGTCCTAAACTGCATTACAGCATTTTAAATAAACGCAATCACGAATCTCTCTGATTCCAAAACGCCAAAAGATGATCGAATATCCTTCAGGCCAAAGGCACAAGAAATAAATACGGTAAGTAAACATTAATATCTCTGCCGTCGTTACAGGCACATAGCTTACCTGTAAAGAATCCAATGCAGCGTGCTACGTAGCAGCAGAGGCAGCGAGAACGTTGGCAACACACGCGGCGCGCGGGAGAAAGGCGGATCGCGTGTACGGCGCTGGCGCGGCGAGGCCGTGACACAAACTGAGGGGCAGCGGCTAGCGGCTGGCGGCGCGCCTGCCCGGCCGTTGCTCGGCAACGCCGCAACAGCCAGCCGAGCAGCCACCTGCCGGCCGACGCGACAACCAGCGCTCCAGCCGCGCGCCTGGAACACCCACCACGCCATTGTTGCGGCCGCTTTCGCGCACAAAATGTTCAAATGTTTATTAACCTTTAACTAACGTGGTGCGGTCTATCTGACCGCGCGCTTTCGGCTACAATTAGGGTTACCAGACGTCCTCTTTACCCAGACATGTCCTCTTTTTTTTTGGACCGCAAAAATGGTCCGGCCGGGTTTTTAGGAAAATGGGGAAAAGTCCTCTTTTTTGCGTCATGCAACTGTTTCAATCTGAAAATGCGTAAGTACAAATATAAATAATCTGTTACTGAAATGGGCATCGTTTACGAATGTGTTGAGCGGTAGATGCAATTGAATGATTATGAAACAGCTGGTAGAGTTAATTTATGTTAATAAGTGAACAAATCCAAATTATGGGTTTAATTTTACTTCCCTGCACACAGCTGACTGCGAGCGATGGTTTCATTGCATGAACAAAAAGAAAACAGAAATCAGGAATCTTCTGTGGAAAGACTTATAATGATTAATGTTGAAGGCCCACATCGCAATGACTTTCATTTGGAACAGGACATTCAGTGTGTGGATTATGCCTCAAACCAACTTATTCAAATCTGATATACTGCAACGTAAAATATGCAAATCAATACTCGCAGTTTAGTGTAGTGTAAGAGGGAGATTGATTCCCTTCAACCCCCCCCCCCCCCCTCCAGGGCCACAGTAAGCCCTAGTTTAACAAAACACTTCGTACTTCTGGCAAACGCTGCCCCAGGGAAGACGGAATTTCTGAATTTCTGTACACACATAAAAATCTGATCTTCGCAGGAAGTTGGCGAAAAGAAAAAAATCTATCATTACATTGCGCTGAAGGCTAATCCATCAATACCTTTTCAAGCCACTCCAGAATAACGTCATACTGCTGCGCAAATGACATTACTTGAGAACGAATCCCTAAGCGGTATGACAACCAGAATAAAGTGGACAAAGGAACTAATTATATCATGTTTTTATAGCTGCTATCTAGTCTACTTGGCATTTAATACTAGAAGCATCGCATGCAAGCTACTATGTATAAGAACCTCTGGGGCCAAATTGGCCCCCATGCAGTTTTATTATTTATATGACCAGATTGTGAAAGATAATTAAGTGTAACCATCATACGCACTTTTATTGATTTTTAACAATGGAAGGTCCAGATTGGAATGTTGATAATATGAGGATAGCTAGCAACTCACCATAAAGATGATCGCTGAGATGCCAACAAACTCATATTTAGATTCACCATTCATACAACTTGTAAATTTTCGGCCATGTCCTTCATCAGAAAAGATCACACTCAGACACACAATCAATCACTCTGCATAATTCATGTATCCATGACCGTTATCCCCAGCTGCCCTCCCGCTATCAGTGCTGGACTGTATGGCATATTGAAACAACAAGGAGACAACAGTTGGTTTTATTTCACACACAGACTTACAAGAAAATATGCCAAAAATACAGAGAAACGCTATGAGGAGCCAAATTGGCCCTGCGGTTCTTCTAGCCAGTAATCTTAATATTTAGGAATCTATTTAAAGTAGAACACTCTAAAAGAGGGTGCACAAACTTTATGTAAAAGATGATAAAGTCACAGAAGTCAACTCATTTCATTTAACGGTTTTATCAGGACACATGGGAAAAATTGGTAAAGGGGCCAATTCTGTCCCTCGATCCTTCCAGTGTGAAATGATTTTTAAATGGCGTATAAAGTGTTAAGCTGTCCTTTTCAGAATACCTGGTAGATTAATTTCGTATCAAATGTTTGTAGAACTTTAGGACTTAACTACGGGGTCATCAGTCCCTAAGCTTACAAACTACTTATGAACTAGCTAAGACTAAGGACGGCACAAACATCCATGCCCGAGGGGGGATTCGAACCCCCGACCGTAGTGGCCGTGCAGACCGTGACTGAAGCGCCTCAGTCCCCTCGGCCACCGCGGCCGGCAATTTCGTATCACCTCCGTTTATCTTTCTTTAGTATTTAATCACAACAGTACTACCGCCCGGATAGTTCACCAATTGTCTGCCAAGTGAAATGTATGTGTTCAAATATGCACAAAATGCGGAAAACTTAAGCTAAAACAAGGGAAAAAAATCAGAAAATATACCAATATGAGCTTAAAAATAACGAACTTGTACCTAAAACTAACACAACATAAAACTGGAAAAATAGGAACGTAAAAATGTATTACGCGTTTTTAATATTACAGTGACACTGAAACTATGACATATTTATCTTATTTATGGCTATATTGTAAACTGGTATATATATTTTCAAATTTTTAAGAAAGGCCTTCCTAACATCTGGTATAATATATTTCTCATTATTTCTGGAGTCTCCTCTGGCTGATGTAATAGAAATTCAATGTTGTAACATCCGGTATCGTAATGTCTGATGTAGTATTTCTATAAGTTGATAATAATTTCACGGCAGATATGAATATGCAGACTTTTTCATCTATTAAGTTTACTTACAAATTATTCGTGGAAACGGAGGGAACTGCAGATTACTGCAGATGTTGCACCGGCTGAGGGCAGCCTCTGCAGACGCTACCCACTGTTGTGGGCCTAAAGCGCCGCGTTGTGTGCAAAAAGGCGTACTGCGCCTGTCGGCGACATCAAACATTGCTGGTGTTTCGACAAAAATCGGCGGCCGATTAGGCGACAAATCGAAATCTGTATTGTCGCTGGTTCACGTGAAGTAAGACTGCCGTGGTATTAAACACTACTATCCCGTTAAAGGAAAAGTATAGACAACAATAAAGGTATTCTCGATGGCGGGATAAGTGTGCCTGCATCATGTTAATATTCCAAATTCCATGATATTTTCCCTTTTGCTAGGAAACAAGACTCTTTGTTAAATAGGGCTAGCTATTACCTTAATCCGGCCCTGAATCGTACAAAAATGTTTAATTGTTGTACTCAGTACCAAAAAAATAGCTTGATAAATGTTCAAATGCTTTCTAAGCTTAAGGGACTTAACTGCGGGGTCATTAGTCCCTAAACTTACAAACTACTTATGTACGACCTTATACTAAAGACGACACAAACATCCATGCCCGAGGGGGGATTCGAACCCCCGACCGTAGCGGAAATGCAGAATGTGACTGGCGCGGCGCAGACCGCTCGGCCTCTGCGGCCGGCCAAATTGCTTGAAGCTCTTCTCATAAACGTGCTGAGAATCTTCAATGGTTCCTTTTATGGTTGATAGACTGCAAGCCTACTGAATACGGTCTACATGGTTAGAATTTCATAGAAGCTGTCAGTATCTGCTAAATCTGAAAGATACTTTGAGATGGGATTGGTGATTTTAAATTTCAGTTCATTACCTTCTAGGTCCACGAATACCAAAAACTGGTGAAACTAATTGACAAAATTGTTCATAGCTCGCAAATATTGTTGTCAAATATTGTAATTTGTAATGCAAAAACAGAAAAGACAAAAAAAGATCTGTATTAATTTGATGCTTACAGCTGAAGTTTTTCAGCTGTCCTTTCATTTGCATCAGGTTTTCTATTGATAATCTTTGATGAAATGCTAACTGCCTCAGCAACTACTTTCTCTCCATTCAAAGTGATGTCATAATGTCTTTACGTTAATCACCGGCACCGCTACGTTGAGGGGAATTCCTTTTTTCTGTATAACGACATTTTTGTGATCAATAGAGGTCAAGGTATTGCGTTAAAATGATATCAAGAGGCCTTTGAAAGATGTCAAATACTTCTTGAGATCCAAATCAATTTTTTTTCTCATGGAGTTAATACAGCAGGAACACGTCTAAAACATTGAAGATCGAAGGATGTTGCTTCAAAATTTGGCGAAGTACTTGTAGCCTTTGATTGCAACAAGACTTAGACAAAGGGACAATTGTTTCAACAATTCCTAATGACCAGCCCTAATAGAGAAGAAAGGATAAAAGCTCTCGACGTTTCTAAAAAAAGAATCACATCATAATTCAGTTCAGCAGCATAAGCACCATCTCTGTTCAGTGAGTGTACTCCACAAGGAGAAAACATTAAATACTGTGTTAATACTAAGCTGACCATATTTTCTACATTCAAATTCGGAACATAACCACATTTTCTAGATCCAAATTCGGGACACATTACAAATTTGGTAAATATATGTTTTCATTATATTACAAGAAGATTTTAGTGAAAGTAATAATTACAAAATATCAGTTTAATTTGTTACAAAAAGTACATTAATTTGCGCTTTATTAGTACTTTATATGATGAAGGAATGCGATCATAAAAACTGCATTTACCAATACAGTTAATTTTCTTCAGCAAGTCTGTATTTTTCAAAAAAATGTGAAAAAATTCTTCACAAGTTTCATAATAATTTACTCTAGTTACGAATATTGATTTAACAGTTTCTACGGCAAGCTGTGTTTTGTCAGTTGTCCATATATTATTCATGTGGGGAAAATACCCTTTCAGTAACAGCATTATTTCCGGAAAGGCAGAAGAGAAACTGCTCTAGCTTCAGCACATTTGAGAATGGCACATGATTCTGTCTGAAGTGAAAAGTAATAGCAATTCATCTTTGACCTGGAAAAGTGGTGTTAGCAGTCCATTCACTGATTTTCTCACTGGTATAGTTTGTGCGCTTATGCTCAGTGGAACCAGTTTGAAACGGTTTCGACAGTTTGTGGTAAGTACCCTAAGTCTAACGAACCTTTTGTCAAACAGTTTCCATCATAATTAAAACTAATAATAAAATAGGCCAACACTGGTGAGATAAATGTCTAAATTGGAACATAATTGTTGAAGCGGGGACAAATAGGTGTTCCGAATTATCTTTGAAAAAATTCGGGACAGACACACAAAAATCGTGACTGTCCCGAAAAAATCGGAACGGTTGGTCACCGTAGTTAATACACACGTACAATACCAGCCTATAGCGATAATTAAGTGCATCAATCGAAGTAATCGTTTAAGATAAGCGGTTAATCATAAATATCTACTACAATTGCCTGTAGAATCTTCTAAAATTTCGTTGGGTGAAAAATATTTAACATGTTTTATCTAGTTTGTTTTTAATTTCATTACAAACAAATTGAATCATTTAGGGCTGAGCTCGGGCCCCCTTCAGCATCGGGCCTTGAACCCATGGGGTCTGTAACGATACACTAGAATTTTTATTTTGTTCTTTTGTTCCTCTTTTTTTTTTTTTTTTTTTTATCAGCGATGCTTATCGCCTCCGGTTCCCTCTGGCTCGCAATATAACTAACTTAATTTCGTTCGTCATTTTTTACTTCCGGACAAGCGAGAAGACGTAACCGCGATCGTAGCTTTGTTTCACTCTCTTGTCTGTGTCCGATATGTTCAGACGTCTTCCATTCATGTATCCATTCAATGTAAGTAATTGTTATGCAAGTTGTTGCTAAAAATATATTACTTAAATTTAAAATCACCCCCTCTCTTTGGCTTTTATTTAAATGAATCCCTCCAGGTCAAATATTTATTTTCTACTGTTTTCAGCTCCTCGACGTCCGTAATAGTTTAATGTTCGGACGCCGTTACGATCGCTTCGCATGTCTTTAAAATTTCACTCACTATTAGTCTATCTTATATAATACCTTGCTTGATTTCAGAACCTGCAATCACTTCTTTTGTAATTTTACGAAGATTTTTTTTCTATCATTACCATTAACTCCATCTTTTATCCACGGTCATACAACAATGAAAAGTGAAATGAACTGTCTGAGCATTAGTCTAGTACGGAAAGTATCTCGAACATTCTCATATTAAATAAGAAAAGAGTCACATTTTCAGCTTCTGCAGTACGAAGTATAGGATCCAGCTAAATGCTTTCCGTAAGTCTTACAACGTGCCGTATCTTTGTGCCCGACTTTAACATTCAACCTGTGGTGTATTTGACTTGTTGTTGTTATGGTCTTCAGTCCGGAGACTGGTTTGATGCAGCTCTCCACCCTACTCTATCCTGAGCAAGCCTTTTCATCTCCTCATAAGAACGGCATCCCACATCCACTTGAATCTGCTTACTATACGCGTCTCTTGGTCTCCCTCTGCGATTTTTACCCCACACACTTCCCTCCAATGCTAAATTTACGATTCCCCGATGTCTAAGAATGTGTCCTACTAAGCGATCCCTTCTTTTAGTTAGGGTATGCCAAAAATTCCTTTTCTCACCAATTCTGTTCAGTACCTCTTCATTAGTTATGCGATCTACCCATCTAATCTTCAGCATTCTACTGTAGCACCACATTTCAAAAGCCTCTATTCTTTTCCTGTCCGCATTGCTTATCGTCCATGTTTCACTCCCGTACAAGGCAACACTCCAAACAAATGCCTTCAGAAAAGACTTCCTTACCCTAAAATTAATATTCGATGTTAGCAAATTTCTCTTTTTCAAAAATGCTTTTCTTCCCATTGCCATTCCTCTGTACTGCGACCATCGCATGTTATTTTACTACCCAAGTAACAAAACTCATCTACCACCTTCATTGTTTCGTTACCTAATCTAATTCCTTCAGCATCGCCTGATTTCCTAAGACCGCATTCCATTATTTTTGTTTTGCTCTTGTTAATGTTCATTTTATACGCTCTCTTCAATAGGCTGTCCATTCCATTCAACTGCTCTTCCAGGTCCTTTGCTGTCTCTGACATAATTACAATGTCATCAGTAAAACACAATGTTTTTATCTCTTCCCCCTGAACTTTAATCCCTATTCCAAATTTTTCCTTACTTTCCTTCACCGCCTGCTCGATGTACAAATTGAATAGCATCGGAGAAAGGCTTCAACCCTGTCTTACTCCCTTCCCAACTGATGCTTCACTTTCGTGCCCTTCGAGTCTAATAACTGCAGTCTGGCTTTTGTACAAGTTGTAAATAACTCTCCTTTCTCTGTATTTTACCCCTGCCGACTTCAGAATTTAAAATAGTGTATTCCAGTCAACATTATCAAACGCTTTCTCCAAATCTACAAAAGCTAAAAATGTAGGTTTGCCTTTCCTTAATCTATCTTCTAAGGTAAGACGTAAAGTGAGTATTGCCTCCCGGGTTCCTACGTTCCTCCTGAATCCAGACTGATCTTCCCCGAGGTCAGCTTCTACCAGCTTTTCCATTCTCCTGTAGACAATTCGTGTTAAAATTTTGCAACCATGACTTATCAAACTGATGGTTCTGTGATTTTCACACTTGTCTGCGCCTGACTGATTTGGAATGGGGATTATTACATTTTTCTGAAAGTCTGAGGGCATTTCGCCTGTCTCATACATCCTACTCACCAGTTCAAATAGTCTTGTCATGGCTGGCTCTCCCAGAGACTTCAGTAGCTCTAAGGGTATGTCATCTACTCCTGGGGCCTTGTTCCGACCTAGGTCTTTCAAGGCTCTGTCAAATTCATCTCTCAGTATAGTATCTCCTATTTCATCTTGATCTACTTTCTCTTCCGTTCCTACAACATCGTCTCTAAGTTCATTTCCTTTGTAGAGCTGCTCTATGTACTCTTTCCACCTTTCAGCTTTCCCTTCTTTGCTGAGAACTGGTTTCCCATCTGAGTTCTTGATATTCGTAGAGTTGCTTTTCTTGTCCCCAAATGTCTCTTTTATTTTCCTGTAGGCGGTATCTACTTTTCCCCTTGCTATACATTCTTCTACAGATTTGCATTTGGCTTCTAGCCACTCCTGCTTAGCCATTGTGCACTTCCTGTCAATCTCATTTTTTAGTAGCTGTACTCGATTTTGCCTGTTTCATTTACTGCATTTTTATATTTTCTTCTTTCATCAATTAAATTTAGTATTTCCTGTGATATCCAAGGCTTTTTTGTTGGTCTTGCCTTCCTACCTATTTTGTCCTCTGCTGCCTTCACTATTTCGTCTCTCAATGCTACCCATTCCTCTTCTACTGTTTTATTTCCCCCTGTTTCTGTCAATTGTTGCCTAAATCTCCCTCTGAAATTCTCCAGAATTTCACTTTCCTTCAATTTATCTAAGTCCCTTCTCCTTATTTTCCTACCTTTCTGCAGTTTTTTCAGCTTCAGCCTACAGTTCATGACTAACAAGTTATGGTCAGAGTCTATATCTGCCCCTGGATATGTCCTGCAGTTTATAACCTGGTTCCGTTACCTATGTCTTACCATTATAAAATCTATCTGATACCTTCCGGTGTCTCCTGGTCTCTTCCACGTATACAACCTTCTTTTGTGATTCTTAAACCAGTTGTTTGTTACGATTAAATCATGTTCCGTGCAAAATTCAACCAGGCGACTTCCTCTTTCATTCCTCCTGCCCAGTCCATATTCACCTATTATTTTTCCTTCTCTTCCTTTTCCTACTACTGAATTCCAGTCTCCCATCACAATTAAGTTTTCCTCTCCCTTAACTGTCTGAATAATTTCCTTTAGCTCCTCATATATTTCTTCTATCTCGTCATCATCGGCAGAGCTAGTTGGCATATAAACTTGTACTACTGTTGTCGGTGTTGGCTTCGTATCTATCTTGACAATGATAATGCGATCACTGTGCTGCTCATAGTAGTTTACCCGCATTCCTATTTTCTTATTCATTATCAGTCCTACTCCTGTGATACCCCCAACTGATTTTGTATTTATAATCCTGTACTCACCTGACCAGAAATCCTGTTCATCCTTCCACCGAACTTCACTAATCCCCACTATATCTAGCTTCGACCTATCCATTTCCCTTTTTAAATTTTCTTTTTCCTATCCGATTAAGGGATCTAACATTCCACGCTCCGATCCGTAGAATGCCAGTATTGCCTTTCCTGATGACAACATCCTCCTGAGTAGTCACCGCCCGGAGATCCGAATGGGGGACTATTTTACCTCCGGAATATTTTACCCGAGAGGATGCCATCATCATATTTCCATACAGTAGAGCTGCATGTCCTCGGGAAAAGTAACGGCTGTAGATTCCCCTTGCTTTCAGCCGTTCGCAGTAGCTGTGTGGCAAAGCCACATTAGCTGATGTTACAAGGCTAGCTCAGTCAATCATCCAGACTGTTGCCCCTGTAACTACTGAAAAGGCTGCTGCCCCTCTTCAGGAACACACGTTTGTCTGGCCTCTCCACAGATACCCCTCCGTTGTGGTTGCACCTACGGTACGGCTATCTGCATCGTTGAGGCACGCAAGCCACCCCCACCTCTGCAATGTCTGTGGTTCATGGGGCTGGGTATTTGGCTTAATGTTTATAAATGTTAAATTGTGCTATGTTTAACTAAATTATTCCAAATTGAAAATTTCGATACAACCAATCGTTTGTCCAAATTACAATCGCGGAATCAATTTAACAACTTATGGCATCATACGAATGTAAGGGTAACGTTACAGGTTCACTCAGCACCACCCTTGTGGGGGCCATAGATGGGACACAACGATTTCTACGAATTTTCTAGTTTTAAGAGGCTAAAGTTAAAGAGGTAAACTGCGCTTACACGGAAGAATGTGTAAAATTTCTGTAGGATAAAAATACTGCAATTCATGATTATAAGTGTTTCAACTAATTTTCAGATTTAAAAAAAAAAAAAAAAAAAAAAAAAAAAAAAAAAAAAAAAAAAAAAAAAGAAAGAAAATCGTCGTCACATAACGATAGGAAATCTAAGGCAAGCCAAAAGAAATGTTGAAAGTTTACTGAACTGTTTAAAAACGCACAGGTCTCTGTAGTTAGAGCCCACAACGTCTGTGTTGAAATGTTGTTCTCCGTAACACTGGCATAATGAGCAAGAAGTTGGTTTGGTGTTTGGAGTTTTTAAGGGGACTGAACAGCGATGTCATCACTCCAATGGACAAAAGGAGAAAAATAGACTGACAACTGTGACTCTGTAAAAGGGGCCGCAAATCTAAAATTAAATTTAGTCATTTAAATTGTTTCAACAGATACTACCTTAAATAAAGGATTCAGTCCAAATGAAAAAGTCACAGAGGACATAGGTCCTGATGTAGAAGTGTCTGATTTAACTAATAATATACCTCTTTGTTCCTTTTGTAATAAATTTAAAATATGGAACGTGCCCTCCTATAATATGTAAAGTGTCCTCATTTTTCATCCTATAATATGTAAAGTGTCCTCATTTTTCATCCTAAACTACAGAAAGTGTCCTCATTTTTGCATTCTAAAATCTGCTAACCTTACGAAACATACGTAGCGCCGTGTTCAGACAGCCAATAAGAAGCGACTTTACCTTTACATTTTATCTTTTTTTGTACCTTTATCCGCATTGTGAACAACTCGGGACTAAATTTTCATTACGTTAGCGTCGTTATGTTGTAACGTTGGCAACGAAACGTTTGCTTAACGAGAATTTTTAAATTACTGACCGGCGAAACAACAAAATCGAAAGTCGTGACACATTCGTAGAAACTTGCTTAATGTTTTTGACGAGCTACAATACAACCTAATTTGAGGGAAATTGTTTCATATCGAATATACTGCTTCTTAACGATGCTTTTGTACATTGAAAAACTGTTACACTAATGTAGTGACTGGTACTCGATGTACTTTTTCAATTCACGATTTGTTAGCAGTTTTGTAATATTACTCATAAAAATAATTACGTCCACAACCTTTAACTTAAGGTTTACAAAACGTAAAGACCATTCACCTCCCCTCATTCATATCACAACTACCAACCTCTAGACGTCACTAGTGCGGGGCACGGCCGCTACGGTTGGGGGTTCGAATCCCCCCTCAGGCATGAATGTTTGGTGTCGTCTTTAGTTTAAGGTAGTTCATATGTAGTTTGTAAGTTTAGGGACTAATGACCCCGCAGTTAAGTCGCTTAAGCTTAACAAACATCTGAACATTTCGAACTAGTGCGGGGCACCAACCACGTCCCGCTCCATACAGTATCCGGTGATGCCTTCGAGCAGAGGATGACACGGCGCGGCGGCCGGTCAGTACCCAGTGGGCCACTCGGACAGAGTTTAGTTTTAGTAATACAACAGTAATAATGAAAAGATTCCACAAATTTTAATTAAAAGGAACATCAAAATGAACAAAAGAAGAACATACCAACACCTATCGATTGAAATCAAAACTCGAAATGCCAACTTTAAAGACTAGAAGAAGCAAATCCAGGAAATCAGATCACAAACTCCAGCTGGGATATTCACGATAGGTTTTCCCTCAGCCGTAAGGCGAATGCCGGTACAGTAGAACTCCTCCAATCCGACACCTTCGGGACCGGGACCATGGTCGGAATGACAAAAAGGTCGGATTATCCGAAAAAATCTAATATTTATCGCAAAAAATATAAAGACATTTAGTACAAAAAAATAAAAACGAATTAAGAACTACAAGACGTCTACAGTAATAAAAAAATATGTTTTTTTTTACACAGTGTGAAACAATATATTAATAAAAAACGTCCACACACATTATAATATGTATTAGTTTTAAAAGTAAAAACGACAAACAAATTACAGTACTGTACTGTACTTACTGTAGAAACAAATCGGACACCATGACGAGTTTTGCAACAATCAGTCCAACCTTCACTGGCAGGAAATTTAATTTCGACTTCCAGTTTGTGTGTTTTTTTTCCAACCTATCGCCTTTTATTTGAGAATTGGTCCGGATATTGGAGTTCCTTTCCTTCTTTCTTGACAAAACCACATCCACTGTGCGTTATCAAGCAGTTCAAGTATAGTGTGTTTTCAAATGTTCAAATGTTTGTATAGTCTATGGGACTTAACTACGGAGTCATCAGTCCCTAAATTTACAAACTACTTATGAACTAACTAAGACTAAGGACGGTACAGATATCCATGCCCGAGGGGGGATTCGAACCCCCGACCGTAGTAGCTGTGCAGACCGTGACTGAAGCGCCTCAGTCCCCTCGGCCACCGCGGCCGGCTAGTGTGTTTTCACCACCAATCGTAACTGTATAGGATTCAATGTCTTTCCGATTCTTCTTCCAATCCTTAATTGCTGTTACACCTACATTCAGCTCCTTTGCTATTTTGGTGCGATCGTCTTTTGACGGCTTAACTATTCACCTGACACGAAAATTGAATAACCGAATTTGTAGAGGAGAATATTCTCTACAACTTTACTCTTATGTTTTTTCCATATATCGTATCGTTTGTGAGATATTTGCAAAAATAACGGCGATTTTGGGATGTCTGTCTGTCCGTAACGTGTTCCATGTTTTTAAGACGAACCGTTCAACCGATCAGCACCAAATTTTACAGACATAATTGTAGGCCGCCAGAGACCAGAACCTCCCTTTTCCAAATAAAAAATACGGTAGTAATACAGAAAAGAAATCCGTTTGTAATATAATTGTAATTGCAATCGAACCGTTCATCTGACACGAAAATTGAATAACCTAATTGGTAGAGGGGAAAATTCTCTACAACTTCGCTCTATTATGTTTCTTTCATATCTTGCATTGTTGCAGGGATATTTGTAAAAGTAACGGCGATTTGACGGTGTCTAACTGCTGTAACGTGTTACCACTTTTTAGGTCGAACCGTTCAACCAATCGGCAACAAATTTTACAGACATAATTATTGGCTACCAGAAACCAGAACCTCGCTTTTTGAAATATTTTGGACAAGATATAGATTAGTAATACAAAAAAAAAAAAAAAAAAAAAAAAAAAAAAAAAAAAAAAAAAAAAAAAAAAAAAAAGAAAGAAAGCCGTTAGTAATGTAATTTTAATTGCAAATAAACCGTTCATCTGACGCGAAAATTGAATAAACGAATTTGTAGAGGAGATAATTCTCTACAACTTTGTTCCCCTATGTTTTTTTCATATCTCGTATCGTTTGAGAGATATTTGCAAAAATAACGGAGTTTTGACACCCTCCATTGAATTAACAAAAACCAACAGTTCGCAGTTGTCACGTGACATTCCAGCCCAGAACTCTCTCTGGCATACGCCATCTTGCGTTGCGTATTTGAAGATTTTCTCATTGTAAGTTACACGTTGTCATTTCAAAGCAATGGCGCACTGAAAAATTAACAAAAACACGTCGTTCTTCGCACGATGATAATCTAGTGTCTACAAATGGCATATTAGCATCAGTTAACAACGGCCAATTAATAGTATGAGATTAAAGAACGCAACACCTAACTGTTACATCTAGCGTAGTGGGCAATTCGTTCGACTATGACGCTGAAGGTCAGTAGTTCGCAACCCGCCATTACCTAATTTTTTTTCCTAAAATGGTTTCAGACACTCTTATTAATTAATTTTTTATTATTCAGATAATCATTTTGGTCCAAAATATTTGCAAAAATTTATAAAACTACAAATCTAAAGTGGGCCGTAAAACACGTCAGTGCGATTTTTTTCAGAGCGATTCTCTTTTGTCCAGCCTTTGTAGAACTGCTAAATTTTCATTTAGTGAAAAAGTTACGTGTTTACGTTTGAATCCAGATATGTTGAAAAACAGACAACTGTACACACAATGAATGTAATAAATACTGTAGGGAACACGGGATAAAGCAAACAACGACGTTTTTTAATCCCAACGAAGGATAAAATTGCACAATAACGTACAGTATAATAATAAGCACAGTGTTAGACACCGCAACAATGGCCCGACAGGCGTCCAGTCAGTGACAAGTCGGCACAGGGTCTCGAGCCTGAGCATGGTCGGACTAACCGCAGTGACGGACCATCCGAGGTAGGATTAGAGGGGTAGAAGGAAGAAGGAATATCAGTAACTAGCTATTTAAATATACAACAAACGGATCTACATCTACATGGGATACTCTGCAAATCACGTTTAAGTGCCTGGCAGAGGGTTCATCGAACCACCATTATACTATTTATCTTCCATTCCATTCTCGAATAGCGCGCGGGAAGAAAGAACACATGAATCTCTCCGTTCGAGGTCTGATTTCTCGTATTTTATCCTAATGATCATTTCTACCTGTGTAAGTGGGAGTCAACAATATATTTTCGCATTCGGAGGAGAATATTGGCGATTGGAGTTTCATAAGTAGCCTACGCCGCAGCGATAAGCGCCGTTGTTGTAATGATTCCCATCCCAGATCCTGTATCATTTCCGTAACGCTGTCTCCCCTATATCGTGACAATACGAAACGAGCTGCCCTTCATTGGACTCTTTCGATGTCCTCCGTCAAACCCACCCGATAAGGATCCCACCTGGCAGCAATACTACAAAAAGCGTAGTGTATGCAGTTTCTTTTGTAGTTCTGTTGCATGTTTTAAGGGTTCTGCCAGTAAAACTCAGTCTATGGTTCGCCTTTCCCATGACATTATGTACGTGTTCTTTCCAATTTAAGTCTGAAGTAATAGTAATTCCTAGGTATTTTGTGGAGTTCAGGTCCTTCACTTTTGATTGCTTTATCTTGTAAACAAAGTTTAACGGATTTTTTTTCGTACTCACGTGGACGACTTCACATTTCTCATTATTTAAGACTCAATAGCCAATTTTACACCATACTGATATCTTATTCAGATCGTTCTGCAATTGGTTTTGATCTTCAGATGATTTTACGAGACGGTAAATGACAGCGTCATCTGCAAACAACCCCAGAGAGCTAGTTAGATTTTCCCCTAAATCGTTTATGTAAATAAGGAACAGCAGAGGACCAATAACATTACCCTGTGGAACGCCCGATATCACCTCTGTTTTAGTCGATGCTTTACCATCGATTACTACGAACTGTGTCCTTTCTAACAGGAAATCCCCTATCCAATCGCATATTTGGGGCGATATACCACAACCACGCATAACTACATACGCGCTCCAAATTTTTAAAATAACAAAGTGATGAAACAGAGTAAAAATAAACCACAGGCTGAAAAAGGCACGAGCCTTCATGCAGCCCGCCGTCTCCATCAGAGGTGGAATGAAGGATTTAAAAAATGAGGCAGTCGAGGCGCAGGACATTTGCTGGGGCAGCAGCGCTCTGTCCGGTTGTCCCAGGCGCACAGTTTTCCTCCGTCTCCGTCGCAACTCTGCTCCGGAGTGAAATTAAGTCATCCGGTATGTCTAAAACATGTTTTATGTAGTGACTGGGCCACCGGCAGGTCCGCGGTTAGTTTCGATCCGGCCCGCGAAAGAAATCCGTGAAGTAGAGCGCCAGCTGTCGGAAATCGCCGCAACCAAAGAAGTACCGTAATGATCAAGACGCATAATTAAATGTTAATATACGAAATGCGGCGCACATAAGTTAAATTTTCTCTCAAAATGCGTGTTTTGAAGTATAATTGTTGGCGTAGCTAGTTTACGTTTGATGTGTTTCACTCCATAGATTACTGCCTATGAATTATAGCTAATAGTCGATATTATTTTTAACGGTGAAAGGAGAGGCATACGTTTTTCAATTCTCGAGATAATAAAGGATGATTATAAATGAACTGACGATGTTCCGGGTGCTGCAGTGGGAGCTGTATACATAGCAGGACGCTGAAACTTCGTGGGTATGTTAAGTAATTTATGCCCCCGCAGAATGACGATGAAAAAATATAGTTCTACTTTCTGCCACCAGGCGAAAATATGGCGCTTTAAGTAGTCAGAATATGAAACGTTTCCCGTTTTGACATCAGTATGCTGCTGGTTGTTTGGCGACGCTTGTTTATATCGTTTGTGTTGTTCAAATATTTGTTAAGCTTATGGGACTTAACTGCTTAGTCATCAGTTCTTAAATTTACAAACTACTTACCCACTAAATTAAACTAAAGACAGCACAAATATCCATGCCCGAGGGGGGATTCGAACCCTGACGGGGAACGGCCTCGTTCATCGAGGCATAGCGCCTCAATGCGCTCGGCCGCTCCGCCGCGGTTGTCGTTTGTGATGTGACTATTGGTTAAAGTATTAAGAAGGTTGAAGTTTTCCGTACGAACTGCAGTGCTATCGGGAAGAAAGATCGTGCACTGCTGTTAAAGCTGCACTGCATTGCGGGAATATTGCCAACAGGAACAGCTGCGTTGAGGCTCCATGTCAATAAAGGATATGAAGGATATTATCAGGAAATTTGAAGGAACACATGAAATAGGCGGTGCAGCAGGCTGAGGGAGGCGTCCCATTCCCACGGCTGTTGAAGTTGCAGTAGCTATGGACAACCGCGCAGCACACGCCTCAATCTCTGCAGCCAGTGCTCCAGCTGTGGAACGGGAATTCTCTCTCCCCTGGTCAACAATTCGAAAGATTTTGCGGCGCATTTTAGACTGGTATCCCTACAAGATCCATAATTTGCACCTAACGTACCCAGGGTCGGTTTAAGGCACAAGTGACACAAGCTGAGGACGGCGCCGAAAGCTCCCAAGTATTAAATAATAATAAAGATTGACATAAGCATACAATACTTTCCTTTGTAGACACTCTGCCGCGCGGGAGTAGGCGAGCGGTCTGGAGCGCCACGTTGCGAATCGCGCGGCCTTCCGCGTCGGAAGTTCGAATCCTCCCTCTGGGATGGATATTTGTGTTGTCTTTAGTATAAGTTAGTTCATAAGTGGTTTGTAAGTTTAGGGACTGATAACCCTGCAGTTAAGTCCCATAAGCATAACAACTTTTTTTTTTTTTTTTTTTTTTTTTTTTTTTTTTTTTTACACACTGTATCTTCCGTGTAAAATAGGTGCATAAATCGTACATCAGATTCTGTGTTGCCGCGGAGGATGGCAACGCGGTTTGAGACCCAATGTCAGAGCTTGTATGGATGTTCCCGATCTCTTGTTAATAGTTCTACTTCGGGAATGTGTGTGTGTGTTCTCTTTACCACAAGTTAGTTTATGTCGTGTGAAGGTCTAGGACCAATGAACTGAGTTTGGTCGCTTAGGAATAAATAAATATATAAAATCTGTTTTTGCTACATTTGATTGTTACCTAACGATGAACTACATCTACATCCATACTCCACAACCCACCTCATGGTGTGTGGTGGAGGTTACTTCGCGTACCATTGTCACGTCCTCCTATTCCAGTCTCGTACGGTTCGCGGGAAAAATGATTGCCTGTATGCCTCTGTGCGGCCCTAATCTCTCTGATGTTATCCACGTGGTCGCTTCGCGAGATATACGTAGGAGGAAGCAAGATATTGGGTGGCTCTTCATGAAACGTTTGCTTTTGGGGGCGATACAGAACGCCTCTTGCAGCACCTGCCACTTGGAGCTTCTTAATACTCTCCACGAGCGCTTGGATCTTCTGTATATCTTCTATTAACCCACACTGATAAAAAATACTCTAGCGACGACCATACGAAAGTTTTGTAACCTTCTTTCTTTGTTGACGGACTATACTTCCTGAGGATTCTTCCAGTGAATCTGTCTGGCTTCTGCCTTACACATGACAGAGTTATATCGTCGTGCCGTTTCATATCGCCCATAAAGTCTACTCCCAGATAGTTTATGGAAGTAAATGCTTCCAGTGTGTGTCCTGCTAATGGATAATTATATAATACAAGATATTTTTTTCTATTTACATGATGCGCTTTACACGTGCATCTACGACCAATCCACATGTCATTAAATATTCCATTTTAGACCGCTTCAAATGCATGGGAGCCATGTGCCGAACATCCATCATGTTGAAAGTACATTGCCATTATGTCATGCAGTGAAACATCTTGTAGTAAAATCGGTAGAACATTACGTAAGAAATCAACATACATTGCACCATTTAGATTGCCATCCCATAATGCCGCACCATACTTTAACCCGCCAAGGTCGCTGATGTTCCACTTGTAGCAACCATCGTGGATTTTCCGTTGCCCAATAGTGAATATTACGCCGGTTTACGTTACCTCTGTTTGTGAATGAAGCTTCGTCACCAAACAGAACGCCTGACAAAAATCTGTTAACGTCCCGTAATTTATTTTAAATATGGAACGGGTGAAATTTATCTTAATGTAGAACTCTTAACATCGACGTTTTTCAGATTCCCGATTCTCGCTCAATTTGTCTGCTAATGATGTGCGGATTAGCCACAACTACAGCTAAAATACTTACTTGGGCGTCATCATTCGTTGCAGGTCGTGGTTGACGTTTCACTTGTGGCTGAACACTTCCTGTCTCTTTAAATAACGTAACTATCCGACGAAAGGTCTGGACACTGGGATGATGTCTTCCAGGATAACGATCAACATACATAGCACAGGGCCGTTGGGCATTTTGATCACTATAGCCATACATATATACCATATAGAACTTTTCTGCAGTTGGTAAACTGGCGAAATGTTACGAGAAATCACGTACTTATACCTTTAGAGCTATCACAGCTCCATCTGTCACAATGCGAAAAAAGTGTTCCAAATTAAACATCCATATTTATTTACGTACGATACGAATATGTAATTAAAAATTGGGACACCTATTTAAAAAATGCAGTTCATGCAGCGCCATCTAGCGGGCCAACCATAGCGCCATCTGTTTTCCCCCTTCAAGCTAGAAAAGTTTTATTCTTATTAGTTTTATCTTTTGATGCTTATTTCGTGAGAAATTTGGCCCGGTCACTATCAATGGACCACCCTGTATAATGAAAAGCAAAGGCCCTATAACACTTCCCTGCTGCGTTCTGTTAGCTAGAACCGCCTCCGTCCAGTCACACAATTTGTCTGATCTTCCATATGCTTGCACTTTGTTCATCAGGCAGCTGTCTACACAAAATTTCTAAAGGTGCACGGTGGAGGATACTTCCCAATGATTTTCGACACCATTTCACAGAGTGCCATGAAAATTCATAGATACATACAACTTTTCACAGACGGGGGAGGAGAGAAGAACTGAGAGAAGCAAGGAGGAGTTGAACGAATACAGGAGTGGAAGGTGATGAACAAAGAGAGGAGGGAAGAGGAAGTGGATAAACAGAAGGTTCAAGTAAATAAATACCCGGCGAACGCCGGCTTTACAGCTAGTTATTCCTAAAAACAAGGGTTTACTGGTACTGAAAATCGATATTGACATTAGTAACAGTATATCAAAAATAAATATTTATCTTTTGATATCCCGGCCTAGTTCAGTGTGCTGTGAACAAGAGGACCGTTTTCTTCTTGGTGTTAATTATGCGCTGTGACAAATATGTGCCGCATGTTAAGATAAGCCACGGTAGAGGGGCAGAGCGCTTCAAGGCGCCTAGCTGCGGAGCGCGCCGCTGCTCGCCATCGGAGATTCGAGTCCTCCCTCGGTCATTGGTGTATTTGTTGTCGTTAGCATAAGTTATTTTAAGTAGTTTTAAGCCTAGGGAGTGATGACCAGAGTACGTAAGTCCCATAGATTTACAAACATTTGAAGTAAGTTAAACACCTGCACATAAAGTGCTTTGAGGTAACCTGTAATTTACATTACAGTTAACTGGTAAGGCACCCCCCTCTGCTCAAGGAACTAGAAAAAGTGAGCAGATTTTAGTTTTATGGTCTGCTGGTGACATAAATTACGACCTAAAATATATTGCACTGCGGACGCAACAATGACGCTGCCTTGATCATAAAAACATATTCATACAAAGAGACGCCCGAGTGTTGATTTCACAAGACATACATAAAAGATTACAAGTGTCTTGGCTTTTGACCGTTACAGCCTTCTTCAGAAATAGAAACACATTCTCTCAGACAAACATTACTGATGTCTCAGGGCGCTGTGGCCAGAGACAGCAATCATGTTTGTCTGAGACAGAGTTGCCAACTTGTTTCTAACCATGTCCCTAAATGGCGTGTCAAAAATACGTATTTACAATTTGGGTGACTTCACCTTTATGAACATTAACATTACAATACAATGAATTGTTACTGTTTTGAATTTAAAAAGAAGGTACTTTCATTCTGTATCGGCAGTGAGAGTCCCTACGTTTTGAAAATCCGTCTCTACAGTTAAAAGTTCCTACGGTTGGCAACACTGATCTGCGAGAATGTGTGTCTACTTCTGAAGAAGGCCATAACGGCCGAAAACTAAGATACTTGTAATCTTTTATGCGTCCCTTTCTCCGAAACATTGAGACGTCTTTGTAGTAAGTGATGAGTAGTAACCTATCCTTTCGAAAATATTGTAAGAAAAGTTGACTATGGTGTAAAATGTACGTGTGTGGGGGAGGCGAGAAAGTCGGGGGAGAGATGGGGAGTGGAACTTTAAATTTTCATACAGGGTGGCAAAATCCCTGGAGCGGTCGCTGATCACATCGTGTCTACCATGTTAGATATCGTATCACTATCAGGAACGTATGTTGCACGGAATGTTACAATTTTCTACATGAAAAATTGCGTATAAATTGCCATATGAAAGGTGCATGTGAAGGCTTGGCACAATGCGTCCTACTGTGGCTTGTGGCATGTGCCACATTCTCTTCCTTGTAACATTTCATTCATGTGACATGTCACGTTGTGATATGTACCGTATCATGTCATGACACTCTGTGTTGACATGTTACACATGTCATCACCTTCAACACATAATATCATGTATATGCTTGACATTATTCAAGCCAATTTGCATAAACATAGGAGCCCACGTCGCTAGTTTCAAATTGCTTTACTTAAACCGGTTTCGGTAACTGCAAGTTACCATCCTCAAGTCTCTTAACATTTAAACGTGACGAAATGTTGCCATATAATATTTAAGAGACTAGATGTGGCAACTTAGAATTGCCGAAACCGGTCTAAATAAAGCAATTTGAAACTAGCGACCTGGGCTCCCCTGTTTATATAGATTCCATTACGTAACATCATGTCATATTGTGGCCCCGGGTATTCTCTCTCATTCCTCGTAGAATGACAATCTCAGCCATAATATTCCTAACACAGTCTTGTACCATTGCAAAGTTTTGACGGATTGAAGTTTAGTAGTAAAGTAACTCATGATTCAGCTTTCAGTATAAGTCCATGTGGTAGCAAAACAGCTGGGTCACGTGAGTTCAGGAACTATTTTGGGAAGACAGTTTACTCCTTTAGGGATTAAAAGAAATTTATATGAAAATCCGTTTTGCGATATTCGATTGTTACCCAACGATAGACCAGTCAAAAAACATTTAATTTACTATTGTTATGCTCTCTCAGCGCCCGATGGATAATTCATTTAACAAAACATTCTTTTCAAATACAGTAATACGAACAGCGACGTAGGGGGTGGGGGGTCCGAATGGTTAAACAGATGTTAGTGGCGGCTGATAAAATATACCTCAGGGCTAACAACCTTGAGCGTTAAGTTCGTCACCCGCTAGGGTGACCCCATATACACACTCGTTGGACTCAACATGAAGAGAAATATCAACGGAAATAATACCCCAGGTGGTAACCAATCCACCCCCTCTTCAAGATGGGGCAAGCAGGCCACCGGATTCTGGGGAGCCTGCACCTTCATGTACTCCGCTACTACTGGCCTCACATAAACAAGAACAGGAAAAGAAAAAGAACATCACTTACCTAGCTACAGTGAACATAAATTCCCTGTTAAAGGTTGGTAAACTAAAACAAACCATTGATGTGTTAGAGAAGTATAACATCAAGATAGCGGCATTACAAGAGACTAGATTTCCAGATGAGGATGCAATGGAAACCCAAGGATACCGAATCTATAAAGGAAAACCAGGCGAAAGAGTGATGAAGACAGTTCCACACCTAGGTACTGGCTTTGCTGTAAATCATAAAATGGTCGACCACGTTTAAGAATTCACATCTCACAATGGCAGAACCTCCTCATTATCCTTGAGGTCCCGCAATAGAGCATACACAATAGCTAATTTTCATGCACCTACAAATGACACCAACAGGAAAGATCTGGAAGCAGTGGAATACTACTGGAACACCCTAGAAGAGACCCTAGACAAGATCCCAGACCACCACACCATCATATTGATGGGTGACTTCAATGCAAAAGTTGGCAAGGAAAAGAAGTACCGCAGGATAGTAGGCGATTACCCAGCCCACAAGAGGACCAACAGAAATGGCGAGCGCCTCATAACACTATGTGACAATTACAACCTGGTCCTAAAATCAACTGCGTTCAAGAGACTACCAAGGAAGGCCATGACCTGGAAGAATCCAAATCACATGCTGGGTGAATTTCAGTTAGACCATGTGGCTATTGAAAGAAGATACCACAAAGAAATACAAAATGTCAAGGTAATAAGAGGAGCAAACCTCGACTCTGACCACTATCTCTCCCTAGTTAAGACCAACCTACAACCCTTGAGAAGAGCACACAATACCCCAAAGGTATCGAGAATAATAAGGTTTAACACCCAACGGCTGAGTGACAAGGACTGCGACTTTCAAACCATCCTCAGGAAGAACACACAGAAACAAGGATGGTATAATCTTCAAAAGGCTCTACTGGATGCCGCTCATACATCCATACCTGCTTCATCGAACAAAGGCAAGCACCCCTGGTGGACCACAGATTGTGATGAAACTATAGAGGAAAGGCACAGAGCCTGGATCAAGTGGAATCAGCGCAAAGATGAGGCCAACCATCAGGCATTTATGGCGCAAAGAAAAACAACAGCGTGTATCATCTGAAAAACCAAGAGGAACTATAACAGGTCTCAAATACAAAAGGCAGAAGAAGACTTCAAGAAAAACAATTCCAGAGATCTCTATAAAGGAATCAAGAAACAGACTACTTCATACACAGCCCCAACCCTACATCTCAGAGGGCCTGTTGGGAAGCTCCAAATAAATAACAGTGACTGCACAAACACCTTTGCAGAATACTTTCAGAAACTCCTCAATGCAGAACAACCTAAAGAGTTGCTTTCACCGAGCCCGCTATCAGGAACCAGGACTCTGCACCAACCAACAGGGAAGAAATAGAGAAGATAATCAAAGACCTTCAGAACAACAAGGCCCCAGGTGAACATGGTATAGTTGCAGAAATGTGGAGAATGTAGATGACCAGTCCATACAGAGTATCACCCAGATCATTGAGGACATTTGGAGAACGGAGGTATTGCCAGAGGGATGGACCTCAGCTGTGATCCATCCATTACACAAGAAAGGAAGTAAGACCGACGTAAACAATTACAGAGGCATCTCCTTGTCACTTATAACCTACAAGAACTTCTCTAAAGCCTTGCAAACTAGAGTCACCAAACAGCTAGACTCCCAACTAGGCGAATACCAGGCTGGTTTCCGGGTGAGTAGGTCCTGCACAGAGCAGATTCAAAACCTCAAAACAATCCTCTCATATAGAAGCCGAGGGGGACATCCCTGGGTAGCCATTATGGTAGATTTCGAAAAGGCATACGACTCAATAGATCGAAAAACCCTCTTCTCCACCTTGTGGGAACTAGGCCTAGATGAGAAGACTACCAGACTGGTCCAGGCTACCAAGAATAACACCACCTCCAAAGTCAGGTTTAGGGGTGAACTCTCAGCGAGCTTTCCCATCCAGACAGGAGCCAGGCAGGGGGGAGGCCTCTCGTGCATCCTCTTCAACTGTGTTCTGGAAAAAAATCATCAGAGAATGGACTTCCACATTGTCACCAGAAGCTGGACTGAAGCTTGGCTTCAAGAAAGATAACCTCATTGTACCATGTCTAGCCTATGCTGATGATCTCACCCTATTGTCCAACAGCATGAAGGAGGCTGCTCATAAACTACAGAGCCTCTACAATGTTGCAGTAAAAACCGGTTTGAAAATCAACATACAGAAGACAGAGCTCGTCACAAGTATCAAGCAGGCTTCTTCTACAATCCCACTAGGAAACAATAATATCTGTAAAGTTCCTGCAGTCAAGTACTTGGGAAAATGGATTTCAGCAAGTGAGAGTGAAACCTTGGCCATAGACGCCAGGTGCAACAAGTTAGAGAGAGCCTATCATTCATGTAAGAATATCTATACCTCCAAGTACCTATCCAAGAACTTAAAACTGAAGCACTACAACTCAGTAGTAAGACCCTCTGCACTCTATGCCTCCGAGTGCCTCTTGATGAATCGAAAGGGCCCACTCAGGAAACTAGAACTTAAAGAGAGGAAGATCCTGAGGAGAATATTAGGACCCATAAGAGAGGAAGACTGTACTTACAGAATAAGGCACAATAACGAACTGTATGAACACCAGGAAGACATAGTCACATGTTTGAGGAAAAGGCGACTGACCTCCTACGGGCACATGACTCGCCTGAATCACTCAAGGCTAACCAAGAAGATCCTCACAGTGACAAGCAGGGGAAAGGCGTCCAAAGCTAAGTGGTTCATCTCTGTTAGATCAGACTTAGAGGAATTTCAGATCCCATTACAGATAACCGAGAACCGAACTCAATACCGTCAGGCCATTCTACATGGAGTCTTCCCACTCTCTCTCACAAGCAAGAAGTGTACAGGCACCACCAGACCTAAATGGACGGATGAGAGGAAGCAGGCTCACAGCCAGAAGATGAAGGCGTATTGGCCCAAGAAAAAGCAGAAGACCCTGGCTGAGAGTGAAGACGAGCCTCGTGGTCCCTAGTAGGCCGAAACGAATTAAAAAAAAAAAAAAAAAAAAAAAAAAAAAGAGGAAGTGTTTCTTTGTATTTGACCACTGGCAACGACACGGTTGCATGTCACCAAGCTCGCTGCCTGTCAGCCACGACTGTAGCTCGGTGTTCCGCAAAATCTGCATTAATTTACACATCAGTATAAATACTTTGCTTATTGATTTATGAGGCGTAAGTCTAAAATTTTATTTCCAAAATTATTGCTTCTTTTACCCTTGATGGATTGCAACGTATCCATCCTCTAGATAAAAATATTACTCTTAAACTTAACTTAGTATTACACATACTGAGGTGTCTTATACTGAAATATTGCCACTCCAAATAACGACCCCACTGCAAACATGAAACTGCTGTAAATATATAAATAAGCTATTTAGTAGTACGTATTTTAACTTACCATAACGCTAGTGGACGAATGAAAGTCTGTTTTTCTCTTTTTTCTTGTTATGAACTTATCCATAATTAGAAACTTATCTTAACAGCACAAAAGAAATAAACGGCAGTGTCGCAATTCCATTGTAGTGCTTAACAAAGCAGTAATGGAGCAAGGCCAACAATGGACAACGGCTAAAGGAGGACTGGGCAATAGCCGATGCTGTTATCGATAATTAAAAACTATAGATGATGGCTTTGTTGACTGTCGATAGTGCGTATCCCTTTTTCGGCGTATCACTGATAACAATATCATCCAGTTTCACTACATTGTATCACTGATAACAATATCATCCAGTTTCACTACATTGTAGCTTGGTCGTGTCTTACTTTGACCAGCACATGATACTGAAATCCGTGACGGCTCATAAGCACACATTCGCAATTATGTCTCAAACAGTTCGTGCTCGCATGTATCCACCACAACCTGGTGCAAGTTTTCATCTGATCCAATTTCAGTGACGGCGAGTCGGTTTAAATTAAGCGTAAAGGCAACCATTCAGCTGTGAAAGGGTTATTACGCTCTTCGTATGTAAATATCGAGCTCTTCGCCAGGGTTCAATGTCAGTAATGAGGATTCACGGTTTCTGAACACTCAGTCACGCGCCCCAGCTATGGAGCTCCCCTCCCCTCCTTGCCCACCAGTGTTGCCAACTTATGATAAATTTTCCGTCGGACTAACACCCAGATATCCGTCAGATTTGGGACTAGTTACTTTTTTTAAGCATCAGCAAAAAAATATTTAAATATTTATTTATATTTATTATATATATATAATATTATATATTATATTATTATATTTATATTTATTTATTATATTTATTTATTTATTATATTTTTAAATATTTATTTAAATATTTAAATATTTATTTTTATTAAAATATTAAAATATTAAAATATTTAAAAATCCATCAAAACTAGATATCCCCGTTTTCTTCCAAAAATAAAGATAAAATTAAAATGTATACTAAACATAATATTCATTACTTTGTTTACGAGTCGGACAAGCATTTAAAAACCGTCAAACTCAGCCAATGTACTGACCTCACTATCCATAATTCCCCGAACTAACTCCTAAAGCAAAGCAAGCTGCAGCTGCTGCTACAGACCAACGTATTGTATATGTGCATCCAGACACACCGTAATGTGTGTTTTACTTAGTTTTCCAGTCATCTGAGATGTTTATTATTGGTTTTTAGCGCAACAATTCGTTAATACACTATGACTGTCTTGCAGGCACCGAAAGATTTGCTTTCGTAATAGATTTTTCAAAGAAATTTTTCCTTTCAAAATTTTATTAAACCAGCAGTATTCGTCAAAAAAGTAAATTTCTTATAATACTCATCAAAAAATCCGACAACCGTTCAAAACTAAATTTTATCCGACATACAACTTGAAAATCCGACAAATTTGACAGGGGATTCGTCAAGTTGCAACGCTGGACGGCACTGCGTAGGTAACAATGTCATCCCAAATGATCTAGTAGCAATAACTAATTTCAGATCGCAGTGTTGCACCCTAGAGAGCTATTGTTCGAGCTAATACATTGTTGTGTCGACTTGTTCCGTACTTTTGTGATGTGAATGTATTTCGTCTGTGTTCGTATAACAACAAATCAACTGATGAAAATATGGCAGAAAAAAAGGAAACCATCTGGCGCTTTTTATGGGAAAGTAGCGAAAGAAAGGAAAAACAAGACTAGGCTATGTCATAATTTTATATGTCGCCCTCTACGAGAAACGAAAAATATTGAAAAGATGGTATTTATACAAATATAAATACTACTGTGCGCTTAGCTGACGAGCCACACGACAGTTCCAGCTGCCTTTTCAAGAGCAGAATCACTACTGCTGCTGCAGGTCGTAAGAACGTATCTCTATTGATTGTTACCAAACTCAGTTTCTTGTTTTTAAAATACTATCCGAATTTAAATGAAATTTGAATTCCTCTCCAGATATCCCTACTTTAACAGCCTATACAAAAATGCAGCCTCAGATTTATAAATGCACTGAAACCGGGCGTCTGTCTTGATTCCACCAGTACTACGTGCAAATGTGTTACATAATAGAATTGGAGAATTTTCTTGTGTACTATATGCATAATTTCCAATTGCGCAATTAGCATTTGATTCTGGGGGGGACTATGTTTTATTTATTTATTTATTTTCAATAAAGCCTATTCAATGTATTAATCTATGACTTATTTTTACACTTTTTATAATTTAACCAATTATACTACGAAAACAATTGCACAAGGAATGAAATAAATAGGCTTGCATTGATTTGAAATTGGAAGAAGAGCAATATGGTGGAAATGGAGTGTGTATAATCAGCTCCTAAAATAATTCAAATGTTCAAATGTTTGTTAAGCTTATGGGACTTAAATGCGGGGGTTATCAGACCCTAAACTTACAAACTACTTATCAACTACCTTATACTAATGACGGCACAAATATCCATGCCCGAGGGGAGATTCGAACCCTAAAATAATTAAGCAGCCTCTATGTTACTAGCCAAAGAGGAAAACCTTTACAGTTTAATTAACATCAGACTCTCTGTGTAAAAATTGAACTGAAATAACACTATTATTGTTCATAAGATTCCTCTCGGTGTCAGTAGCCCCGCTGACCTGCTAAGCAGCGGGTCGCCGCATAATGCATATGAACAGCATAGCAGTAACAATAGCGGCAGCATCAAAGCTGGTCGCGGCGGCGTTAAAACCGCTCACAGTCATTGTTGCCAACCATAGGGACATCTCCCAAGGTGTAGGGACTTTTGACTCTTTTATCCAAAGTGTAGGGACGGATTTCAGATCTCTTTGTAAAACTTAACGACTTTTTTCAGGGACGATGCAAAATGATAATACCTCTTTCTTTTTTTTAAAATTCAAAACAGGAATAGTTCATTGTAAAATAATGTAAACAAAGGGGAAATATTACTACCCAATAGGTTAATGTCTTTATTTTACCGCGGCGGAGTACTATTATTCTTGGATTTGTTTTACTATAGTTAGTTTATTGCTGCAGTTCGTAAAAGTGGGCTACTGGCTTGTAGTGAGAGGTTATGCTACAAAATATTTGAGAGGTTTTTCTTTCTTCAATAAAATCGTTTAGAATCCGCCGCATGTTCATTTCATGGGCATCTTGGCCGTCATCGATAGCAGCGCTGTGATATCCAGAGCGGGTGATTCTCGTACCAACATGAAAAATACTCTTTGAAAAAATATTGTATTAGTGGTATGTTATAGAGTACATGTACTGCCTAAATTGTTTTACAGCAATGTGAGAATACCGTTAGAGCGCTTTGAGATACGGGTGGCCGCTCCATTTCTGAAACTTAAGCCTCGCAACACCAATGTATTTACCCTAATGCTGACTGCGAAAGTAGGGGGTAGGACTTGGCAGATCTGCTTCCCACCACATTAATTAGGAAAAGGTTTATTGTTGTTGACTTACCCAAGAATACAATTTTTAAATATAACTGATGTGTTAGTGAAGTCTAGAACTCGAATATATCCGTCAGTGTACACTCATAGAAATGACAACGAACTTTTGACGATAATTGGTACGTATTTTTTTTTTTGTTAATCGCCTTAAGCAAATGCCAAGTACGTTCATGTCAAACAGAACGGCCGATTTCCTTTCCGAACGTGTGTTCAGCCCCTAACGATCAGTCTGTCGACGTGACATTAAACCTGTGATGAAAACTTAAACTGCCTTCCTTCCTCCTTCAATATGCATTACCAAGAAAGTAACCAGAAAAATCCCTGGAGCTGTCTCTGATCACATCATGTCCTACCATGTAATATATAGTATCAGGAATGTTGCATGGAATGTTACGTTTTGCTAAGTGAGAAGTTGCGTGTAAATTGCCATGTGAAAGGTGCTTGTAAAGGCTTGGCACAATGCATCCTATGTGGCTGTGCCACATTATCTTCCTTGTAACATTTCATTCATGTGACAAGTAACATCTCGTCATATTGTGCCCCCATGATACATCGTAATATACTATAATGTAACACAATATATCACATTGTGTTGCATGAATTAATGTGTTTTTTGTAAGCACAGTAAATCATATTGTACACATCATATGACACATAACATCAAGTGATATTATATTGTGTCAAATAAAGAAATAACATACATGATGAATGACGTGACATGGCACTACTCACGACACTACAGAGGTGCCGACTTTTGAAAATCAGTGTGGGTGCTCTATATCACGTTTCACTAATGTTCGAAACCAACCCTCCTGAAAATCATGTTCATGCATTTTTGAATGAGTAATACTTGATAAAAGTAAATAGGCAGTTGTCTGGCCTTTTAAAGATAGAAGGAAGTAGGAGGAGGAAGAAAAGGAAAGAATGGCTGCATTAGGACACTACAATAAAGCGATCTAATTGGCCGAAGTGGATATTTCGATGTAAGTAACACCCCAAAACTTCTACACGACACATGAAATAATCTTTCACTGTACACTAATCTAAAACTTTTTGTGCGAAGTTATTCTTTCTGACAAAAGCGTTTGGTAGAACACAGTCACCAAGGTTTAAAGAAATCTTTGAAATATTTTGAGATTGTCAAGTCCGACATAAAAATTTTTTTGTTCAGTTCCAAGCAAGAGCTGTATACTTCATCAAAACTTTCATCACTTCTAGATAACTTTATGACATCTCTGACAGTATTAATATAGTTCAAAGTTTTTTTAAGTCTGAGAGGAAAGCATTACAAATTTCAACTGAATCTATCATTTTAATAACAAGGTAAATGAAAAACGGTCAGATTCTTCAAGCTAAATTCCGGAAAGATCACAATTGAATGTTCATAAATCTAAGTACACCTGAAAGGTCAAAAGAATCGACTTGTTTCAGTGGGTAAAACACGGACACTCATTAGTACTTGCTTGGGGATCTGCGTACAAAACTGATCATTTCTTCCACGCATGAAATATCGTCTCTCGCTATGGTCACGTTTTGCATTGCCTCTTGAGTCATAGGGTATTTTTATACATTTTTATACATTTTCCACCTCAATTTTATATGGGTGCTTAGCACCCCCAAAAAATTCTTTTGAAGTTTAGGGTGCATGCATCCCTTCTCAGGAATTTCCTGTTACATATGCGCTCCCCCTCCCTCCTTTCCTTCTCCCAAAGGTACTCAGTGCACTTGCTAATTAAGGTTTGGCTAACACATTTAAAAAGGCAGAAATATGTCAATTTTTTTTAAATTTGAGTACAAGCTGTGACTTACGACATTGCCCAGTGATAAATTTTTCCAGCCTTAATATTAGAAATGAAAATAAAAATTTGCAGAAGATTTTATCTTATTGCATTCATGAAATCAGTGTAGAAATTACGATACGGTGTACCATCGACAAGGGATCTCAAATCGATTCCATATTTCTGGATTTCCGGAAGGCTTTTGATACTGTACCCCACAAGCGGCTTCTAATGAAATTGCGTGCTTATGGAATATCTCCCCAATTGTGCGATTGGATTCACGATTTCCTATCAGAAAGGACACAGTTCGTTGTAATTGCCGGTAAGTCATCGAGTAAAACAGAAGTGATATCTGGCGTTCCACAGGGAAGCGTTATTGGTCCCCTACTCTTCCTCGTGTTTATAAACTATTTAGGAGATAATCTGAATAGCTCCCTTAGACTGTTCGCGGATGATGCTGTCGTTTATCGGTTAGTGAAGTCAACAGAGGATCAAAAGCAACTGCAAAGCGATTTAGACAAAATTTCTACTTGGTGCGAAAATTGGCAATTGATATTTTTTTGGTGAATTCCCCAATGTTTAGTGGTCAGAAAAATATTTAGTGTTATTATTTTGAAATGGTGGCCATATTGGTTCCAGGTCACATGCCATTAATATATATATATATATATATATATATATATATATATATATATATATATATATATATATATATATATTGCATCTCTTTTTTTTTACAATTATTCTATAGTGGATTGTTTTAAGCCTTTCGCATAAAATGCTTTTAGTTCAGCACATTCTGGGCTACAAATAAACATCATTATTACTTAACTGAAGGTATTATTTAATGTATTTTTAATAGTTCATAGTTATCAGACACAAATTAAAAAAAAAAAAAACTTAATTTTTGAACAGTAGTATTCCAAAGAAAGATTAATTTCTGCTATTACACTATATAGTGTAGCTACTTTTTTATATATATAGAGTATCAACTGTGACCAGCTTACACTTAAAAAATACTGTATTAAAAATAGATTTTTTTAAACATTTTTCCATTATTGGCCTGCAATATCATTGTTGGGGGACCAGATAAAAATCTGAAAATTACATTAGTAGACCTTTATCATTTCAAACTTCAGTCTAAATTTCAACTCTGAGATTCAATTGGAAGTTATGGAAAAAATTACAAAAATGAGTCAAAAACACATTTCTTAACATCTGCAATATCTAGGCTTCTGGAATGAAATATATCAGTTACAGTATATAATTTAATCATATCTATGATTACTTACTTTTTAAAATTGAAAATAAGCCTAGTCATTACATTATATTGTTCTGTTATTTGTTTTTATTACATCACTCATTGAACATTTGAGTAATTTGTTTACTCAGTTTGGCTGTAAGATTAAAAGTTCGCCCAGTCACAGTTGAAAACTACGTGGGAGACAGCTTCCTTAGTATATTTTTAAGTGGCTTCCAAACTTGATCCTTCTCATTTTTTGTAAAGATGTCCTTGGTCCTGGAAGGCAATAAAATATAATTTGTACATCTTGGCTTTGAAAATCAATATTATCAACTTCGCCAATCCACCAATGTTCATCATAACCACAAGCCACTGTGTCTTTAATTTGAAGAGCCAGTTGTTCAAGTTTTTGGCACTCAGGAAGTTCATTATCAGGTGAAGTTGATGTGATCTCACACTTAAGTAAGTTAGCTGAATGGGATACAAGATCGAGTGTCTTTAACCTTCTGACAAGTGTTGTACCTTCTCTTCAAAGCACTGTCATAGACTTCTTGTGTTTCCTCACATTTTACAAAAACGTCGGTAATTCCTATGATATGTTTTTTACAGGATTCAAACAAGTTTATGTAATGAGACAATGAAAGTAGTAGATGAGTTTGGTTATTTGGGTAGCAAGATAACTTCTGATGGCCTTAGTAAAGAAGATATAAAATGCTGACTGGCTATGTGAAGAAAAGCGTTTCTGAAGAAGAGAAATTGTTGACATCCAATATTAGTGCAAATGTTAGGAAGTTCTTTGTGAAAGCATTTGTCCGGATTGTAGCATTGTATGGGTGTGAAATATGGAAGATAAGGAGTTCCGACAAAAAGATGATAAAAGCTTTTGAAATGTGGTGCTAAAGATGAATGATGAAGATTAGATGGGTAGATCACATAACTAATGAGGCGGCGCTCAACAGAATTGGGGAGAAAAGGAGTTTCTGGCATAAACTGACAAAGAGAAGGGATAGGTTGGTGGAACACATTCTGAGATAGCAAGGAATCGTCATCTTAGCATTAGAAGTAAGTGTGTGTGTGTGGGGGGGGGGGGGGGGGTAAAAATCATAGAGGGAGACCGAGGGACAAATATGGTAAGCAAATTCGAAAGGATGTAGGTTGCACCACGTATTCTCAGTTCATAGATTACATCTTTGTATTCTGGACTCATGGTGAAAAGTAAGTTCTGAACTTCCTTCAAGACCTCAACACCTGCTCTCACCTGAAATTCACTGGTTCTTCTCCAGAACTCAATATTAATATCCACCTGGTGGTGCTGCACATCCACACCTAACAAAGAACAGTATCACCACTTTGATAGCTACCATCCATTCCACATCAAACAATCCCTTTCCTACAGCCTAGGCAAACATATCTGATCCAGTTACAAATCCCTCAGCACTTACACCAAAAACCTGTCTAATGCTTTCCCACAACTATCTTAACCACAAACAGATCTCTCAAGCCCCCCCCTCCCCCCCCCCCCCCCCCCCCCAAAAAAAAGAAAATCAGTAACAATGTTCCTAACCCCAGACCTCCCAAAAGCATCTCATTAGTAGCCCAGTACCATCCCAGTCTGGAATGCCTTAACAAATTGTCCAGTCAGGGCTATGACTTTCTGATGTCCTAAAATGACATCATCCCTCCAAAGTATCCTCGCCACACTACCCAGAGTAATCTTTTACTTTACTCTCTACCTCCACAACATATCCATCAAACATAACATTCGCAAACCACCCTCCCTGCCTAAAGTTTCCTACCAATGTAAATCTGTCCCATGCATGTTCCCACAACCACTTACTCCAACTGAACTACATGTAAAACCTATACAATTCAAGAAAGGACCACATGCGAATCAACGTGTGTCATTTACCACCTCACATGTGTTCATTGCACAATTGCCTGAATGCAGGAGTGTGTTTGTCTCTCTCTCTCTCTCTCTCTCTCTCTCTCTCTCTCTCTCTCTCTCTCTCTCTCTCTCTCTCTCTCTGTGTGTGTGTGTGTGTGTTTGTTGGCCTAATTTGTGAGTAAAACAAATCCACATTCTCTTCTACTAACATTCTTCTCCATCCTCTCTCTGTTTACTAAAGGAATTTTATTCTGACAGCTTGATGTTTTATTGTTTTACTAGAGGTGGTACAGAGTTGAGGTAAGTGTTGGCCAGCCACTCTATATTTTGAAGAAAGTTATTATTTTTTTAAAAAAACTTTGGTTGCTTTCACAATCGACTGTTAAAGCTAAAACATTGGTTCTAAAATACTGCAATTAAGGAACTGGCCATCTTGTGCAGATTTGTTGAAAGTGTGTTACAAAGTTTTGATAAAGTGTTCGGTCTTGTCATGGCAAAACTGCAAGTACTTCTTAAAAGTCCACAAGTACCTTAAGTGACTGAGTACACTAATGATCACAAAATCATTAAATCACCTTTGTACCTAAATTATTTTGAACCTTTATATTTCAATTATAGTTTATTCTTTTAAAAAAAAACCCTTACCTCATCTAGATCATTAACAGCACATACATTTCCTTCAGAGAATTATTTATCACACAAATGACATTTTCATGCGTAAGCTATTAAATAAACTGTGTTCATGAAATTTAAGTGGTCTAAGACTCTAAATGTTATGAGTTTAACAATCACACATGAATAACAAGAACCTGATATTGTACTGTTGTTGTTGTGGTCTTCAGTCCGCAGACTGGTTTGATGCAGCTCTCCACGCTACCCTGTCCTGTGCAAGTCTCTTCATCTGAGAGTACTTTCAGCAACCTACATCCTCTTGAATCTGCTTACTGTATTCGCCCCTCAGTCTCCCTCTACAATTTTTACCCCACACACTTCCCTCTTATACTAAGCTGACAATGTCTCAGAATGTGTCCTACGAATCTATCCATTCTCTTAGTCAGGAAATGCCATAAACTCCTTTTCTCCCCAATTCGGTTAAGCACCACCTCATTAGTTACATGATATACCCATCTAATTTTCATCATTCATCTGTAGCACCACATTTCAAAAGCTTCTATCATCTTTTTGTCTGAACTTATCATCCACATTTCACTTCCATACAAATGCTTTCAGAAAGGACTTCCTAACATTTAAAGTAATATTGGATATTAAAAAGTTTCGCTTTTCTTCTCATAGCATTTCTGCATTTTATATCTGATCTACTTAGGCAATCAAAAGTTATTTTGCTACCCAAATAACAAAACTCATCTACTACTTTTATTGTCTCATTACCTAATCTAATATCTTCAGCATCGCCTGATTTTGTGACACCATTCCTTTATCCTTGTTTTACTCTTGTTAATGTTCACCTTATATCTTCCTTTCAAGACACTGTCCATCCCATTCAATTGCTATTCCAGATCTTTTGCGGTCTCTGATGGAATCACTATGTCATCAGCAAACTTCAAAGTTTTTATTTCTTCTCCCTGAACTTTAATTCCCTCTCCAAATTTCTCCTTGCATTTCTAAACTGCTTGCTAAATGTACAGATTGAACAACATTGGGGAAAGGCTACAACCCTGTATTACTCCCTTCCCAACCTCTGTGTTCCTTTCTTGCCCTTCGACTCTAATAAATGCTGTCTGTTTTTTGTATAGGTTGAATATAACTCCTCACTCCCTATATTTTACCCCTGCTACCTTCAGATTCTGAATCCAGTCGACATTGTCAAAAGCTTTCTTCAAATCCACAAATGCAAAATCATAGGTTTGCCTTTCCTTAACCTATCTTCTAAGATAAGTCATAATGTGAGTATTGCCTCCCTTGTTCCTACATTTCTACTAAATCCTAATTGATCTTCCCCAAGGTCCGATTCCACCAGTCTCTAATTAATGCATGTTGGTATTTTGCAACCATGACTTATTAAACTGATAGTTCTGTAATTTTCACATTTGTCTGCACTTGCTTTCTTTGGAATTGGAATTATAATATTCTTGTTGAAGTCCGAGGGTTTCTCCCCTGTCTTATACTTCTTGCATACTAGGTGGAACAATTTTTTTTTCATGACTGGCTCTCCTAACGATATCAGCAGTTCAGACGGAATGTCAACTACTCCAGGGGCCTTGTTTCGGCTCAAATCCTTGAGCACTCTGTCTTGCAGTATCATATCTCATATCTCATCTTCCTCCACTTCATCTTCCATTTCTAGAATAATGCCTTCAAGTTTATTTGGTATAAGCCCTCTATATATGAGGGTTGTCCATAAAATAGGGTTCCCAATTTTTTTTTTCAAAATGAAAAACAAATTTATTTAAAAAACATTATATATAGAAAAAAACCTTAGACTATTTCCTATTTTTCGACATAATCGCCGTTAAGATTAATGCATTTTTGCATTCGGTTACCATCTTCTGATGCCTGCATCTTAGAATTCTCCCACAGAGCTGCGAATGTAGCGTAGAACTACTTCTTTCACTTCCTCTCCAGTTGCGTAATGCGTCCCGCCCATGTGTTTCTTCAATTCGGGGAAGAGATGATAGTCACTTGGGGCTAAATCTGGACTATAGGGTAGATGTGTGACAATATCCCATTGAAAGTTGTCGATCAGTTCACTTGTCACACGGGCGATATGCGGACGAGCGAGGTCTTGATGAAAACTCACTCCCTTCGTCAGCATGCACTCCTCTTGTTCTGAATCGCTCGGCGAAGGTTCCTTAATGTTTCACAATAACGATCAGCATTTATTGTTGTCCCAGTAGGCATAAATTCGCACAACAATAACCCCTTCCTGTCCCTAAAACGCTTGCCATCACCTTGCCGGCAGACAGTTTTTGCTTAAACTTATGCGGCTTCGGTGACAATGGATGTTTCCACTGACGGGATTGTTCCTTGATTTCCGGTGTTGAATAGTGGACCCAGATTTCATCCCCAGTGACAACGGAGTCCAAGAATTCCTCTCCATGGCTTTCATAAGCCTGGAGAAATTCGTGGGCCGCTTGAACGCATTGTCGTTTGTGGTCTTCCGTAAGCATTCTCGACACCCACCTTACACAAACCTTAGAATAACCTAAATTTTCTGTCAAAATGTTGTTTATGGTGGACTTGCTTACATCAGGGATAAGCTCACAAAGTTCCTGAACTGTTATTCGTTGATCCTTCAGCATTCTCTCTTCCACTTTTGCGGTCGTTTTGTCCGAAACTGATGGCCTACCAGAACGCTGTTCGTCATGGACACCTGTACGTCCTCTTTTAAATTCATTGCACCACTTGTGAACATGTTGTACACTCGTGCACTTGTCACCATAAACTTCACACAGTTGTGCATGAATATCCATCAGCACAGTGTTTTTTGCGCACAAAAAATGAATTACTGAGTGTAACTCGCACCTGGCGGGAGAAACAAGCGGAAGCTTCATCGCTAATGGCTACCAAGCCTACATTGAACGTCGCAGACAGCTCCAACTTGTGGCAGTCGAGAGAGGGGGAACCGAGCTGCATGACAGTGTTGCCAGATCACACTTAACCACATTCCTCATGACTGTAGCACATTGGGAACCTTACTTTATGGACAACCTTCGTATATTCCTTCCAAAGTCCAGCTTTCCCCTCCTTGCTTAGTACTGGTTTTCCTTCCGAGTTCTTGATATTCATACAGCTGCTTTTCTTGTCTCCACATATCTCTCTTATTTTCCTGTAGGTGGTGTATCTTTCCCCTAGTTATACATTCTTCTACAGTTCTGCATTTGTACTTTAGGCACTTCTGCTTAGCCAGTCTGCATTTCCTGTCAATTTCATTTTTAGATGTTTGTAGTCTCTTTTGCCTGCTTCACTTGCTGAATTTTTTTATTTTCTCCTCTCATCAAATAAGTTCAGTATATCCTGTAGTATCCAGGGATTTCTATTAGGCCTTGTGCTTCTGCCTATATGATGCTCTGCAGCTTACACTACCCTATCTCTCGGAGCTACCCATTCTTCTTCTACTGTATTACTTTCCCCCGTTTCCGCCAATCCTTGCCTAATGCTCCCTCTGAAACTCTCAACCACCTCTGGTTCCTTCAATTTGTCCACCTTCCGTCTCCTAACTTTTCTACCTTTCTGCAGTCTCTTTAAGTTTTAATCTGCAGTTCCTAACCAATAAGTTATGGTCATAGCTATATCTGCTCCTAGATATGTCTTACAGTTTAAAACCTGGTTCTAAATCTATTCCTTACCATTATAAAGTCAATCTGGTACTTTCCAGTGTCTCCTCCACATGTACAGCCTTCTTTCATGACGGTTAAGCCAAGTGTTAGTGATAATTAAATTGTGCTCCGTGCAAAATTCTACCAAGGATCTCCTCTTTCATTTCTTTTTCCCAGTCCATATTCACCTACTACATTTCCTTCTCTTTCCTGTCCTACTACTAAGTTCCCCGTCACAATCAAGTTTTTGTCTCACTTAACTTTCTGAATGACTTCTTTTATCTCCTCATACATTTCTTCAATATCCTCATCATCGGCCGTGCTAGTTGGCATATAAATTTGCACTACTGTGGTCGGTGTTGGTTTTGTGTCTACCTTTGCTAAGATAATGTGTTCACTATGCTGTTCATAGTAACTTACCCGCATTCCTATTTTCTTATTCATTATAAGATCTACTCCTGCATTACCACCAACTGATTTTGTATTTATTACCCTGCACTCACCTGACCAGAAATGCTGTCCATCCTGCCACCGAACTTCACTATTGCCTACCATATCTAACTTTAACCTATCCATTTCTCTTTTCAAATTTCCTACCTCACCTACGTGATTAATGGCTAGAACATTCCACGTTCCGACCCGTAGAATGCCTGTTTTGTTTTTCTTGATGACGACATCCTCCTGAGTAGTCCCCGCCTGGAGATCCGAATGGGGAACTATTTTACTTCTGAAATATTTTACCCAAGATGATGCAATGATCATATATTCATACAGTAGTGCTGCATGTCCTCAGAAAAGGTAACGGCTGTAGTTTCCCCTTGCTTTCACCCATTCGCAGTAACTGTATGGAAAAGCCATGTTAGCTGATGTTACAGGGTCAGCTCAGTCAATCATCCAGACTATTGCCCCCCATGAACCACAGACATTGCTGAAGTGGGGTGGCTTGTGTGCTACAACAATGCGGATAGCTGTACCGTAGGTGCAACCACAGCGGAGGGGTATCTGTGGAGAGGCCAGACAAACGTGTGGTTCCTGAAGAGAGAGATTGTACTGTATGGTATTTGATTCATGCCTTATTAATTTTTGTGAAAAATAAAGCAGAGGAAATTGGTGAACTGAAAATTAATGAAGATAAACGTCCAATAAACAGTGATTACAATAACTAATGGTCTTTACTAATGTTTAATTATAAATCAAGTCATCCTATTGTGTATTAAAATATACAGTTCATATAACTGTGTTGACTGAAATAGGGAGATGTGAATTGGTACTAGGCAAACAGTCACAGCATTTAACATTAATTTCTTTGCCTACATGTAAGTTGTTCACCCTTCAACTTAATAGTCAACAACTGCCTTTAACTTTATTCAAGAGTGATGCTAACAAACAAAATATGAGATACGTTGGAACTTTACAAAAACGTGCCTAAAATCAGTAATTAATTTGCCCACTTATGAATTATTGTGAGTATCCAAATTGTAGAAATAAGTATTTCTATCATGAAGGATGTATGGTTATCATTGTAGGGAATTATATTAACCCAGGGGAACCCTAAATGGTACTGACAAAGACACTTAACTAATAGTAACACTATACAAGATATGAACATATATTTACAATTAAACAGCTAGAGCCATAGTGAAGGGAGCAAAGAATGCATACAGTAAACTGGCTCTCACAAAAATTTGATTTAATCTCTCTGTCTCATTTTTTAATGTTTTTCAGCCTGCAGTTCATACTGAGTTCCCCAATACTCCTTAAAGTGGAGTATAGTTGAGAAGGGAACTTGCAATTCCCTTCACTTAATATTCGCCACACCAAGCCCGTACCACACAAAATATGTTTTCACAAACACAGAGCTTTGGATGGACTCCGTATGCTTTGCTTTGTTTTAACATTAGAAAACAAGCACTGTACATTTCTTCTTTCAAGCCAGTAATAAGTCCTATTTATTTATTTATTTTTGTGTTTTTAGGGTGCACAACTTCTCAGGTCATTAGCGCCCAGATCGGAACAGAGATTCGCTAGATCTCGAAGAAATTTATAACTGACAGATAGAGTATCAAGAGAAAGCTAAAAACGAGAGATAAAAAATAATTTGAAGGGTTAAATATCTTTTGATAAATTGGCCATGTTGATAAAACACAAAACTCTAGCAGCTACTCATGTGTCATCGGCTAAAAGTTCCTCCAGAGTAGACGGCAAGTTAAGGGCTACACGGAGATGATTAAAATTAGGACAAGACAGTAAAACATGTCGCACCGTCAGCAGTTCACCACAGGAGCACAGCGGTGCAGGGTCAGCGGTTAGCAAATGACGGTGGCTGAATCGGCAGTGACCGATCCGCAACCGGACCAGGATGACCTCCTCTCGCCGAGAGGGGTGTGAGGAGGTCCTCCAAGCGGTCGGATCGGTTTTACGGTTCTCAGTTTATTGTTGTGGAGTGAGAACCACGAACTGTGCCAGGATGACACAATACACCGGCAAAGAGCCCGTTGAACATCGTCCGATGGGACGCAAAAAGTAGCCATGGGAGGCAAAAGACCTGCTGCCTTGGCTGCAATGTCGGCGGTCTCATTCCCGGGTACACCCACGTTGCCAGGGACCTACAGAAAAGTAACGTGACAGCCGTTGTCTGCTAGCAACTGAAGGGAGCGTTGGATTCGATACATGACAGGATGGGTCGAGAAAGGGTCCTTAAGACTCTGCAGGGCATTAAGGGAGTCCGAACAAATGGCATAAAAGGGATGGCGGCGATGGCGGATGTATAAAACAGCCTGGTGGACAGCAAAAAGCTCAGCCGTGAAATTCGAGGACTGGTCAGGAAGCTTGTATTGGAACAGGTTGTCCCCGACAATGAAGGCAGATCCGACACTGTCAGTGCTCTTGGAACCATCAGTGTAGATAAATATGGCATTATCGAACCACGAATGGAGTTCGATAAGCCTCGAGTGATATACAAAATCCAGAGTGCACTCCTTGGGGAGGGAACTAAGTTCAAGGTGGGTGTGAACCTGGGCCTGATGCCACAGTGGCAATGGGCTCTTGCTCAACCGAAAGGTGGAAGGAAGGGTAAAATCGAGCCGCTGAAGCAGGTGGCAAAACCAAACTCCAGGTGTAAGCAAGGCTATCACAGACAACTGATATTGGCGATCGAGTGAGTCATCAAAGAATAATTGGTAAGATGGATGGTTGGGCATCGACAGCAGTCAGCATGGGTACCGACACAAGAGTATGTCACACTGAGAGGTCAAGGGTAATACAGCAGCTTCGGCATAAAGACTTTCAAGAGGGCTGGTATAAAATGCAGTGGTCACCAGGTGTAATCCCTGATGGCAATGGAGTTGAGATGGCGGAGAAGCGACAGCTGTGCAGAAGAGTATACAAAGCTTCCATAGTCGAGCCTCGACTGAACAATGGCCTGGTAAAGGTGAAGCAGGACGGTACGATCCGCTCCCCATGATGAGCCACTGAGGACACGAAGAACATTAAGGGATGGGGAACAACGGGCAGCCAGGTAGGACATGTGTGGGGACCAGCAAAGTTTCCGATTCAACATTAGCCCCAAGAATTTTGTTGCCTCCACGAATGGGAGAGCAATGGGGCCGAGACGTAGATGTGGTGGAAGAAACTCCTTGTATCTCCAGAAGTTTATACACACCCTTTTCTCAGTGGAGAAGTGGAAGCTGTTCGCAATGCTCCAGGAATATAGGTGGTCAAGACAGAGTTGAAGACAACGCTCCAAGACACACATCCGCTGGGTGCTGTAATAAATTGCAAAATCATCTACAAAAAGGGATCCGGAAACGTCGGCTGAAAGTCAATCTACGATCGGATTGATTGCAATGGCAAAAAGAGCCATGCTCAAGATGGAGCCCTGTGGCATCCCATTTTCCTGGCAAAAGGTATCTGACAAAATAGAGCCCACCCGTACCCGGAACTTGCGATCCGCCAAAAAACCCTTGAATAAAGAGAGGGAGGCGGCCACGAAGGCCCCATTTGTGAAATGTGTGGAGAATGCCCGCTCTCCAACAGCCTTCTCCAAGTCGAAGAACACTGCTACCCTTTGATGCTTCCTTAGAAAGTTATTCATAATGAAGGTTGACAAGGTGACGAGGTGATCAGCAGCAGAGCGGTGTCTACGAAAACCACATTGAACATTAGTCAGGAGGCGTCGAGATTCAAGGAGCCAGACCAACCAAGCATTAACCATGTGTTCCATCACCTTACAGACGCAGCTAGTAAGAGAAATGGGGCGATAACTGGATGGAAGATGTTTGTCCTTTCCTGGTTTGGGGATGGGGACAACAATAGCTTCATGCCAACTTGTGGGAACCTGACCTTCAGTCCATATGCGATTGTAGGTGCTAAGTAGGAAACACTTGCCCTCAGGAGGAAGGTTATTCAGCATCTCAATATGGATGGAATTGAGCCCAGGAGCAGAACATCGGGACAGGGCGAGAGCACGGTCCAGCTCCTGCATGGTAAAGAAGACATTATAACTTTCACGATTAAAAGAGTGGGAAGAAGGCGGTCGTGCCTCCTCTACCTGTTTTCGAGGGAGGAAGGCAGGGTGGTAATTGGCAGAGCTCGAAACCTCCGCAAAGGAGCGGCCCAAAGCATTGGAAACATTAGCGGGGTCCACAAGGACTGCGTTCTCAACGGTCAGGCCACAAATCGAGGAGTGGACCTTAATGCTGGATAAACGGCATAGGCCACCCCAGACAGCCAAGGAGGGATTAAATTGGTTAAAAGAACTGGTAAAAGCAGTCCAGCAAGCTTTTTTGCTGTCATTTATAACACGACGACATCGCGCTCGCAGTCGTTTATAATTGATACTAATCTCCAATGTTGGGTGGCGGTGGAAGGTGCGTAAAGCACGTCGCCAAGCTCTAAGTGCATCACGGCAGGCTGCAGTCCACCAAGGGACCGGGACGCGACGTGGAGAAGAGGATGTATGAGGTATGGAATGTTCGGCAGCGGTGAGAATAACCTTTGTGAGGTATTGGACCGACTGTCAAGCTGAAAAAATTCTGATCGTGAAAAACAGCCATGGCAGAATAAGGCCCCCAGTCGGCTTTAGAGATGTTCCAACCTGTTGAATGAGGAGATGGGAAACGATGCAGGAAGTGGCTGACACAAGGGAAATGGTCACTCGAGTACGAAACAAAGTGCATACCACTCAAACAGCTGAGGAGTGCGTATCGCGAGGTCTATGTGGGAATAAGTACATGTTGTGTCGGAAAGGAATGTTGGTGCACAGGTGTTGAGGCAGGCAAGATTGAGGTGTTGGAAAAGGTCCACCAAAAGGGAGCCTCTCGGACAAGGTGCTGGAGAGCCCCATAGGGGGTGGTGGGCATTAAAGTCGCCTACCAACACGAAAGGTGAAGGGAGCTGGTCAACGAGGTGTAGCACATCTGCCCTAGTAAGGGCGGATGACGATGGTGAATAGATATTACAGAGGGAAAAGGAAAAGGTGGATAGAGTGATGCGGAAGGCAACTGCCTGTAGGCGAGTATGCAATGAAATGGGACAGTAATAGACGTCATCTCTAATGAGCATCAGAACACCTCCATGGGCTGGGGTACCTTCCACAGGTGTCAGGTCGAAACGCACAGAGGTGTAGTGGGGGAAGTCTACATGATCACATGGATGTAACTTAGTTTCTTGGAGACAAACTAGAAGTGGGCAGTGCAATCGAAGGAGTAGTTTTAATTGCTCCCGATTGGAACGAATGCCGCGAATATTCCATTGAAGGAGTGGCATGATAAAAAAAGAGAGAAGAAAAGAAGAAAAAAAGGAACAAGCAGGCGGGGTCACCTCGATGGCCGCTGAGGACCGGACTTCGAGGGAGCACTACTATCGCTATCTAGAGGCAGAGAATCGTGTTCCATGGGTTCAACTGACGCATCTGCCACCTTCCCGAGTTGATCAGGAGGGGCAGCTTCCACCGCCAGTAAGATGCCAGTTGCCCGGCTAGCAGTAGTGCGTGCCGGAGAGACAGAAGATGATCGGCGCCGACTACTCTTGGGCGGCGTGACGGACGAGTCACTCCTTGGCAGAGAAGGAGAGGAACTCTCTTTCTTGTTGGCTCTTATGGAGGAGTGAAGGTGAGAAGAGGCAGTTGACGGTTGAGAAGCCCGAGTACAGAGAAAATCTTGACGGACAGGTTTCTTTTTCAAAGTCCGAGCATCTTGTTTAGGTTCCCACGGTTTATTAGAGGTTGACGAAGACTGAACTTTAAAAGCAGCAGGAGGAAGCCAGGATGTGGAACGGGCAATCTTCGGGCTGGCCGATCACACAACTGTGTCAGCGAAAGTGAAATCACAGGTCTGCATACCTGCATCCTTAGTAGGTCCAGTGGAGGTGAGGACCTTACTGTATGTGCCCGCTGGAAGGACAATGGGCTTCCGACTCGGCAAACTGGTGGCCAACGTTACGGTTATGGTCTGATGATGGTCATGTAAGTGACCAAAACCGGTTACCAAGGAAATAAAATAAATTGCAATCCAGACTGCCTTGTTACATGAATTAATTAATGCTCATTTGGGACCACCAGCAGATCTGTTTAAAATAAGACATGAAAGCACTCCAGAGGCAGGCAGCTAGGTTTGTTACTGGTAGGTTTGACCAATGTGTGAGTGTCACAGAAATGCTCTCAGGAACTCAAATGGGATTCGCTGGAGGAAAGACGACGTTCTTTTTGAGAAATTCAGTTGAGGAAATTTAGAGGGCCGGAATTTGAAGCTGACTGCAGAACAATCATGCTGCCGCCTACTTACATTTTGCATAAAAATCACAGAGACAAGATAAGAGAAGAAAAGGAAATGCATAGTAGTGGTACAGTGTACCACTCTGCCACACACCGTACCGTGAATTGCGGAATGTATATGTAGATGTAGACAAAGTGTTTGGTTGACACTTCCCAGAAAATGTAACCAAATGCAGTGTGGTGCTGTAAAATGGGTGCAGATAGTCGAAAAAACGCCAGGAAAGAGTAAGAAAAGAAACATTGGTGGTGCAAGCTGAGTGATGTGGGTTTCTGTGCACTGGACTGTTTCAAAGAGTGCCATTTTTGAGTAAATCATACTTCTGTATTGAATTTTACTTGTGTGCATCTGTTTCTTTCAATAGTATGTTCCTTTACACAGTAGTCCAATAATGGCATCATAAGAAGGTCCTTTGACTGCAAAAAAATTAGGTAAAATACTTCATTTGTTCATGTTGTGTATATTGTTGAGAGTATGTAGAATGCAAGTTTTTGAGCTTCGAATCGCTTGGGACAACTATTTATCCAAAAAAAAGGGCAGAATTCTGACTATTTTTACAGATATTCGCGTATTATTCGGAAACTGAATCCTACTGAAAATGTTACCCTTACCAATATGAAAGAGCACTATATTTTGCATTGAACGACTTAGTTAAATGACAAAATCTTTGCAGCCATTTGTCCGCAATCAGTTGTCAAAGTTTGGTAATTTTTACCAACTTGACTAAAGGTCAGCTCCAATGTCTGTAACTCATAAAAGTTATGAAAATTGTAAAACATGAAATTTCATGTTAGAAAAATACCTAGTTTTTTGGTAGTAGACAATATTAAGCACTACGGATTTGAAATGGCAGCCCAAGTGATGCTTCACAGAGAAGAAAGTCTTCTGTAAGCTATTGTTGTTGAAAGATCTAAGGATCTTCATAATATATCATTTTTGATGAAGATATAAGTGCTGCAGTTGCACAGGATAAGAGCCAGAAAAACCAGCCAATTTCGATGCTCAACAGGAATTTGAGGATAAAGGTATTAAAGTGCTACAGGCAGAAGATGATGTGGATTCATTAATTGTGCAAAACATCTACTTTCCAATTTGCTGAGTCTGACAGTGATGTGCTTGTTCTCCTGACTGGGTGAGCAAACAACTTTTACTTCCATAAATTGGGAAGAGGGAAACCAGTAGAAGGGTAGTACTCCAGTAGTTCTTCCAATTTTTAACCTTCAACCATGCCGTCTCAGGATGTGATCTCTCAACCTGTTTTTCTGGCGAAGGTAAATGGAAATTACTAAACCTTATGGAGCAAAAGGCACACCTTAAAGTGCAAGCTGCTGAATTTCTAAAACCCACAGTTTCTTGAGACATAACAGCACAGGCAGGACAACAGCTGATGTTAGCACTGTATGGGAATTCAAACTGTGCAACTTTGGATGATCTCAAGTATGAGCTTTTCATAAAGTCTGCCCTGAGAATATCTTTCAAACTTTAAAGGCTACCACCAACATCAGACACAGCAAAGTGGTTCTCATTGTAATCCTTCCTTTAAGTGCAATCTTGGCTGGGGAAAAAAAGCTGATCCATGCCTGTAGGGATGGGAGGTAAATTTGATAGGTTCATTTCCTGTGATGACGACGAAAGAAGTGGGACCACATACACTCTTGTAAATGGTTTCATGTGCATGCAGAACAGGTTGCACAGCAGTATGTGGATGTTACACATCTGGACTGAACCGCTCCTCGAAGTGCAAACTTTGTTGTGGCTTATCTTGCAAGAACACCCAAAGAAACAGAGGTTGACGAGGAAGAGATCAAAGATATGATTCAGGCTGATGAAGTTCATGGAGGGGGAAAAATAAAAATAAAAAGATAGAAAAGCATATGTGATTGTCAGAGACCTGTCTTTCCACATGAAATTTCATTTCATTGGTAGGTTGTTTATTTGGGACAGGGGGACTGGACTTCTAAGGTCATCAGTCCCCCAGTGGGGAGGGGATGGAGCAAAGATAGGAAAGGAGCAGAAGGGAAAGAAAATTCAGTTCAGGGAGGAAAGAAGGAAGGAAGACTGCATTAGCTTGGGGCCCCATGCTTGCTATACACATACTGACAGAAGAACTGTTAGTCCCACCCACTTGGAACTACTTTGGCTATGAAGTGTTTGAATGTTTAATATTAACTAACTTAAAAAAAAAAAAAAAAAAGAAAGAGAGAGAAGAAGAAGAAGAAGAAAAGTGCCTAGTGGAATTTCAAGCTGTATAATTTCAATACCTTGATGCTTCTGATTTGGAGTAACCCTTTTTGAGTTACAGGCATCAGAGCCAACTTTTAGCAAAGATGTTAAAAATTACTGAACTCTGGCATCTGATTATGGCCACACAGAGGCACTGATTTCGACGTTTAGGTTATTCAACGAGAAATTTGGTGCTTTTTCATTATGGTAAGAGTAACATTTTCAGTAAGATGCATAGTTTATGAGTAATATGAGAAAAAAATATGTAAAAATAGGCAAAATTTCATGGTGTTTTGGCCACAGAATGTTGTACTGAGGGTTTTGAAAGTCCTAAACTTGGATTCTAAGTACCTGCACAAGTATATACATAATAATAATAAAATAATAATAATAATAATCTACCTCATTTATTGCACACAGGAAGTACCCTGTTCTGGACTACATGCTTGTTTCTCTCAAACATTCAAAAGAATGAGTTGTGGAAGTCACAGTTTTTTCCTTCTGGAAACATGAAACTTCCAAAACTGAAGAGAAAAATACCATTTACATTTGAGAAAGAAATTGCATAACAACATTAACACGTTCACACTCTGGCGCGTGTAAACGTTACTTGAGTCAGGTGCCACCACGCCGTGGCGCGTGCTGCGACCTAGCATCCTATTATGGGTTGTTGTAAACTGGCATCGTCTAATAAAGCTGTATACTCTGGTAGGCACTCAGGGAAGAGTATAAGTGATATGCACACATACGTGGTTCCAGATTTCCGCGTTTGCATTACCGGCTATGAGCCACACACGCTTCTCATGTTGTCATGTTAAATTTATTGGATTCTTATGTAAACAAGCATCGTTTATGGGGGAATTATGATCATAGCGGTGTTTTGGAACTCTTTGTATCACATGTTGAATTATGCATTTGATATTTCACATCTCTTGATTCAAGTACTTACACTATATCCTGCTAATTACCTTGCCAGCTCTCAGAAAGTATAGAGTGTAAAATATTTTCCGATTTCAGTCTTTGACTATCAAGTATACTGCAAGGTTGCAGATGCTTTATATTCAGCAGAAGAAATACATACAAAACACTTATTTCTTGGTGAAACTATGGCAAATAAAGATGAACCTCTGCCTGGTCCGTCAGGCATGTCAGGTAGCCGAAAAAGAAAATGGTGGGAAGACAAGAACAAACTAACGGTTGAAGAGTTCGAGAAGATACTTTAAGAAAGTGAAAGGACATTGAACCTTTAGACTCCGACTTCAATTTCCACCCCTCTGATCTATCTAAAGATGAGCCATCCAAGCATGAAGAGGATGATGAACTGGAGATGGTGCAACAACCAGCAACACCAGAACCAGAACATCGCCCAACATGAAGAAAAACTCATCTGGAGAGCGGATATGTAGAGTGGAGTGATAACTCTGATAGTATTAGAAACTTTCCTTTCCGCAGAAATGAAGAATTGTCAATTCCTCCTCCCGAAAATGAACCAATAAGTTGTTTCCGGCATATTTTGACAGATACCTTCATAGAAAAATTAGTAGAGGAAACTAATGTTTATGCTGTAGAGGTTTTCTTATCGGAGAAAACTAAAGAGAAATCCAGAGTTGTTGCGTGGAATTAAACAACTTCGGATGAACTATTGATTTTTCTAGGACTGTTACTGCATATGGGCCACATCAGATTGAATCTACTGCAGGATTACTGAAAAAAGACCCATTGTTCAACATTTCAGTTTTTTCACAAAACATGAGCAGGAATATATTTCTATTGATCTTGAGGCTGCTACATTTTGAAAGAAACCCGATGACCGGATTTATAAAGTTAGAGGTATAGTACACTTATTCAATGAGCGAATGAATGAAATTTATTATCCTGCCAGGAACTCAGCCTAGATGAATTTATGGTTTTGTGGCGTGGTCGTCATACATTTCGACAGTACATAAAAAATAAAAAAAAACCACACAAATATGGCATAAAGCTATATATGCTTACAAATCCTACAGGAATCATCTTGAAATTTATGGTGTATACCATCATGTTGGATGATTCCGGTGGTAGTACAAAAACTGTTAGAGGAAAAACTGAATGTTGGGCACAGTGTATTCATGGATAATTACTAAAAAAGTTACACTCTTGCACGGAAGTTATCCCAAAATGAAACTCATACTACAGGCACGCTAAGAATAGACAGAAGAAATTGGCCGACACAAGTAAAGAAAAAAAAAAAAAAAAAAATGCTAATGAAAGGAGACATTAGCAAAATATAACAATTGCGTTATGATAGGAAAATGGAAAGACAAAAGAGAAGTATGCTACATTTCTAACGAATACAAAAATGAAATGGTCGACAGCGCAAACAAATGAGGTCAAATAAGGCACAAGCCACTTCCGATAGTACAGTATAATAAGTTAATGTCAGGCATTGACAGACAAGATCAAATGCTTGCCTATTATCCATCTGAAAGAAAAACTATCAGATGCCCATTGAAAATTTTTACACACATTTTACAAATGATGATGATAAATGCTCACAGTTTATGTAACAAATACTCTGGAAAGAGAGCCAACCTCTATGATTTTTGTCTAGCAGTGATAAGAGAATTACTAGGGCAGCAACCTGAAAGAAAACCTGCTGGATAGCTTACCCACAGGTTCACAACACATAAAGAGAAGACAGTTTCTGGAAAAATAATGAGAAAATATTGAAAAGATTGTCATTCTAGGGGGAAACACAAGGATACAATTTGTGTATGTGATTTGTGCCCCAATGCTCCAGGTTACTGTTTAGATTGCGCAGCGATAACTCACAAGCTTTAGGCATAGTGTCCTTTTTTGAAATCTACCTTGCGACATTCTTCAGAGGAATATCTTGTGTTATTTATGTAATCTTTTGTTTCTCATTTCATTGGTTTTGATTAATTTTATTTTGATTAGTTACCAGTTTATAAAAAAAATACTACTTAGTTTTGATATTATTCATACTTATATTGCTGATGATATAGAAATAAGCACGTTTTATGAAATACCTTGTATGTACTGTTTATATTATTCATTTGTTGTTTTCACAAAAATACAAATGCAAATAAAAAACCATATAAAAAACTGAAAACTAAAACTGAAACATTCAGTGGCTCAAAACTATGAAAAGATACTGTCAAAATAAGATCACACGCCAGAGCGTGAAGTGGCACCTAGCATCATCGCGCCAGAGCGTGAACGGCAGCGAACGTGTTAAAAAGAGGAAGTTTCAAAATTCAATGTAAATAGTCTACTACCTCAGTATTTTCTTCTTGGCTTCTGTATGAAATCCAGGAAACTGGTTGAAAAGTGTCAGTCCACTGTCACAAAACCTATGTAAATCACTCAGTGTGGAAAGTATTAATACAGAATGTAATCTCATTAAGTGGTGCTGTTCACGACATGTGCATTTGGAACAGGAGTGTTGGGCATAGTCCAAAACTGTGTGTTTGACATCTAAAGGAAGCGATATTTGTTGAACAAGACAGATTGATGAGATGAGATTAAGCTCCGCTGTCACATTACCTTAAAGTATTTGGTATTTGCATGTCCTAACTGTCGCTGTCAAACAGTGGGCAGAGATCAAACTTCTGCCTGTCATCAGTAATATAAAAGTAAGTGTATTATCACCCCTATGGAGCCATGAATACAGAGGTTGTAGTGGATTTCACCACTTAACATTGTACACACATATGTATGAGGGCTTTATGTACTTAAATAAATAAATAATTTGTAATCATTGTGGATGTAATGGTTGTGTGTGAAGCCATGCGATGTATTGTCAGATTCTTCTAGCTAAGACAGATTTGGGGACTCAGACAGCTTCAACAAATCAAACACAGAAATTTCTAACTGTTACAATTCTTTAGCTGCTAATTCTGCAGTTTTGTCTGTCAGTGATACTGTTTCGCCTACCACGCGACATTTTATTGTTATTAAAAAAATGTTATTCAATATTGAAGAATAAAAGTTTGTTGAATTGCATTAGCAGGTTGCATTAGTATTTTAATGCTAATGCTTTTATTTATTTATGAGAGGTACTGTGTACCAGTTTTATCTGAAAATCGCATATAACTTAGTAAGACAAATGAATTGGCTCTTCTTATGTTTGAAAGCCAAGTGCTTCACTCTCTTTTGCCATTGTCCCAGTTAGATGTACAGTTAAGTATAGGTTTCTATTTTATTCAATTGAAGTTATTTCAATTCCGTCTGTTTGGCTAATGTCAGGGCATATTTGAATTTGAAGTTATTTTTTCAAAATTAAATTTCTTTATCTGTCCCAGGGAAGTAATATTTCAACAGGATCTGTTACTGAGAGAAAGTAAATAATATATAAACCCTTAAACAGGAAAAGTAAATCATATGTGCCCTACAAATGGCATGTAAAATTAGCTGGCAGAAAAAATAACTCATCACATTTGCAGCTGAAGATCCCTATACAAAAGGTCATTGTCATATAAATAAATGAATTGCAGAACTGTTATGACCATGAAAGTAAAATACAATTTTATTATTTGTTTACTTAATATATTTTCTCTTAGATAAAAAGAATATTTATTCATAAAACTGATACAATGTTCTATTCGTGGAAAGCTGATTTTATACAAACTGCATTATTTTCTTTTTACATAAAATTTAAAGTCTTGTACTAAGTGCACTTAAATATTAATCTTTGGCAATTGTAAAATAAGATTCAGTACAATTGAAGTATACATAGATGAAAGAACTAACACAAATATAGTTCTTCAGAAGCATTGAGATACAGAACTTGAAATCATAAGAATATGACAATTACAATCTTTAGAATGTAAAAGAAAAAAAAAACACACACACAATATTGTAATGTTTCAAATACATTAGTAAACCTGAGTCAAAGACGTCTTTAAACCAATGCATTGGCAGAAGTAGTTTATGGAATGTAATATTTGTGTGTAAAACTGGAATTAATATTCACACCTCTTCATATTCAATTATATGACTTTTTTAGTGCCAGTAACTAGGCAATATGAAATTTTTCCATATTAACTACATACAATGAGAGTGTGACTATAAAAATAATTTTAGACAAGAGTCATCTGAGAAACTTTAGTAATTTTGTCACTTGTATAGTACATTAACAAAAATTGTTTTATGATAATTTTGCAATTTGGACACTGAATTCCATAATACACAACTGGTTTACAGTTTTTTGGTATAATTTTGTACATCTGAAACCGATGAGCTGTTTTAGTAGTGTGTACTAGTCACTTCAGCAAAAAAATAAGAATATAACTGAATCTTTTTAATATTCAGGGGTTGAACTAAGTACTCACACACTCACAAAGTCAAAGTTATGATAAAGGCTTTGTGTGTTCAGTTTAATATTTTTGTAGGAATATTTAACCACAATTATATTATATTTTAAATAAAATGAAAACTCTGCAGAGGAAGGAAACATGTGAAAATCTATTTTGTCCAGTGCAAGTAGCCTGTGGTCCCATGTATACTGACATATATATACATATAAATGAATAAAAAATCAGTTGGTAATTTAATGTATACAATACTAATAATAATACTAATAATGCACATGTGAACACACACACACACACACACACACACACACACACACACACACACACACAGACACACACACAGAGAGAGAGAGAGAGAGAGAGAGAGAGAGAGAGAGAGAGAGAGAGAGAGAGAGAGAGAGAGAGAGAGATGGGGTTTTGGGGGGAGGGGGGTACATTTGAAAACTGAGCACTGATTTATACATTGTGTAACAAACAGAGAAGGTTTTGACTATTACTTACAATGAAGTTTAGCTATAGATGAATGTGAACAACAAGCACAAAAGTTTTGAAATTAAATTTGTGACTTTTCCATTAATTATCAATTTAACAGCGTATAAGGTAAGCAGTTCCACACTTTCTTGATCTGCTAACTGAAATTCTGTTGTTAGTATGAAAAACATTTACATATGCAGACACACAACTGCTCCCAGAGCATATTCTCACAAACATTATTTTGTTCCTGTTGAGTTCAAATAAAAAAATAATGTTAGACTACACTGCATGTCAGGCAAGTGTGAAATTTAAGCATATATTTGGAAAAGTTATTTACACTTATTCATTCTCTCTGGAATGTAAAACACAGCCAACAGTACCTCTTTTAAGAAAACCTAATATTCTACAATTGCAATGCAATGTCATGTTGATGGGCCAGTGTATAATATTGTTTACTTTAACATTATCATTTTCACAAAATTTCCAAGAGAAAAATTTGGGAGCCAAAAGAACACAAATTGATCTTTTTTCTTAACCAAACAATGGCAGTCCAGAAAAGAATAACAATAGTTACCAAGGAGAGACTGCTATTCACCACATAAATGACAATGAGTCACAATCAGACACAATTGAAAGGCATCCTGACAATTCGGCTTTTGCCTCAAAGAACTTTTCTCAGAAATCAAGAAACACACACTCATGCACATAAGGAACACTAAAAAGACCACTGACAGTGATATGTGTGTGTGAATGGTGCCTGTGCAAATCATTTTCAGATCTAGACAAGTCTATTTTTGAAGAAGTCTCTTTGGCAAGAATACTGAACTGTCAAAAATCCTTTTAATTGTGACTGCTACTCATTGTGACATCTGTGTGGTGAGTAGCAATTCTATCCTTTTCAAAATATTGTTGTTGTCATCTTATTCTGTTTTTTAATTCATTGCAGTGATTGATTCTTCCATTCTCTTATCACAGCCATTAAATATGAAAGAAAATTGAACATAGAATAAAGCAATTATATGGACGGGAGGATTGTGATTTGATAGCACACACTTGAAACGGCACCACAGTGATGTTTTTTTGCTGTTCCTCATATGGTGTATACTATACACTAAGTAATGTTTATGTTACTTATTGATTTCAGTTCAAAGTGCCATCGGTTCAAAGTGTTTTAAGTAAATAGAAGAGGGAACACTTTATCTTTAACAGGTAACATCTAACCATATTTTCAATAAAAATATCATTCCCACACAATGTATGGAATACAATCACAGTAGAAACGCCACAGGAGCTAGCCGTATTGTCACATTACAAATGCCAAGAAGGATGCAGCTGAGAAGACAGTTAATCCATAGCACCTCTGACATTCACTGACAATTTTCTTGGCCTCTGTGTGACTGTCCACAGGAAAGAGGCACATTGTGAGTCAAATACTGAAAAATTCATATTTTGAAGTAAGTCTGTGTGCAAAATCAGTCACACTCATCAGCAATTCCACCATCTGACTGCTGCTATTAGCACTAACAAGAAGAGCTGCATGCTTCTGCTCTGGAATTCATGCAATTTAACACTTCCACAGGTCAGTTCTTCCTTGTGATATGTGACCCACCTGGGGGGAGGTCGCGATTCAGGTTTGCAGTATTCTCCAATATTTTTTAGCTGTTCCTGAAATGATATGATTTTTACATTACTACATCAACTGCCATTTGAAAGCAGTGAATCAATGCAAGAATACATTTAAAGCTCCAGGAGAGAGAGAGAGAGAGAGAGAGAGAGAGAGAGAGAGAGAGAGAGAGAGAGAGAGAGAGAGAAGAAAAATGTACATTTCTAATTTTGAAATTAAGAAAAACAGACAAGGAAAAATGCTGTTGGTAAATTGCAAGTTTTAGATTAGAGTTATTTTATTTTAAGAATTTTTTTAGAAGTATCTCTACCTCAATATGAGTCAGATATTCTGTATACCATATTTCATGTTTCCATTTATGTTATAACATAAGCCGTGGTGGAGTAGCCGAGCAGTCTAAAACGTCTCGCTGCAGAGCGCGCGGTTGCTAGCCGTGGAGGTTCGAGTCCTTCCTGGGGCACGGGTGTGAGTGTTGTCCTTAGGTTAGTTTACCTAGGTTTAAGTAGTTTTTAAGCTATGGACTGATGACCACGCAGTTTGGTCTGATAGATTTACAAACATTTGAACATTCGTTCCATAAATTGATCAATTTTTAAAAAAGTATTCTGTGAGATCTGATTCTATAGCATTGTATGACTTCCTATTTCTGTCTTTCAAAGAAATTTCCCACTTTTACTCTTAATATTTGTTAATTATATGATAGACTCTTCTTCTTCTTTATACATTTGTGGCAAATCGAGTTATCAACAGTAAAAAAAAAAAAAACTCACCTCTTTAATCTAAGCTCTTGCTTGAGCATACAAGTTTGTCTGTTCTTGCACACTTGCTTCTGTATCTTCGTTTGTTATACTGCAATAAAAAGTGTTTGCACTAAGTGTGTACAGATTGCTGTAATATACGACCATCTCACTACCATAGCAGGGACCGTAGACGTTTTTGTGTTACTTGTGTTATAATGGGCACTTGTTGCCTAGCACCACACCACCACGAGCTATCCGCTACCAACACTTAACATGCCCCCAACAACAACAATTGCACTGTTATGTCCTGTAATATATCAGTTTTATGCGACAAACACTAACAAACGAAACATGCTTAAAATTTTTGTTTGACTGTGTTCAGTGCTGCAAGCAATGTAACTGTACTGCATGTACATTCAACGCCATATCTCTCACATGTCATTCCCCACCGCCAACCCAAAGGTTTTTTATATGCTCACCCGCCCTCGGACATTTAGTCGCACGCAGAGCAAGGACTTATGAACTCGCAGCCCATGGACCAGTCTCGTATGTGGAAGGTTTTAAGCCTGCCATGTTGCCTCTTGACAGTGTTCCACCATTTGCATTTGGGCAGTCATAACACTCTGCGCCTATGGACTTGTTGTATCCTTCTGCTGTTTTTAGATACAACTCGCTCGTATTTGTGCCTTTGTCTGTGACGATAATCGGCGCTATGACTTCCATGCCTACTGTGTGGTATGTACGATCTCGTCTGCATAGTGCGCAAGCTGTAGACTTTCCACTTACACTAGCAGCCACTCTGTTCGCACTGGCATTACCAGCCATTTGGCTGTCGCAACAGAAAGAGGTACTCCTTCTGCAGTTCAATGAATTATTTGAGCTACCAATTGCTTTTGTGACTCGGCCTTCCATGGGCCATTATCCCAAACTACTGGATCTTAATCATGAGAATCCACGAACATGGTTTGTGCTAGTAGAGCATATCTTTAATATACATGGCATTGCTAGTCACGCTTTGCACTTTGTTTGCCATGAATCTACCGATGGAACGTATGGTGCAGTGGCTAGTGTCACAGATTTCTGTGCTGGTGGTCCCCAGTTCAAATCCAACCACTGGAAGGGGAAAAATATTTCTTTGTATTTATTATTTCTAGAATGTTCTACGTGTTTCTTGTGTCTGATGTACTTTTAAGTGCCAGAACATTCTTTATATGTATAAATAGTGGAGTACTCCAATCAGGAGTCAGTCAGTTTTGAGTGTACACTTGTGTTACCAATAAATCTGTTCTAAGGGTAAAGTGTTGTGCTCTTAACGGCCAGCCTTTGAATACTGGACCACCTGCAGTTTTCAACATGACAATATGCATGGAATCGCCAGTGACACCTCGCACTATGTTTGCTTAGTGTCAAGCCTCCATGAAACACCTGATTTATTTAGTGATCCACCTAATACAGCCAAGTATATGCATACCAAGCATCATTTCATTCACACTGCAAACCTTATGACAAGTTCCTATTGGAGCTGCAGAAATTTGTGCACACAAATCAACCCTGCTGTCATGTCTGATAGACACACTAGCCTTTGCAAGATGCCTTTGGAGCTCCACTTTCAGCTACTTCCGTAAATGTGCAACACGATCAACAAAAAGTTGTGGCTTGTGGACTCTGCCTACCATCTACTCACACACAATTCACTGACAGCTATGGCCATGCCCAACGTGCAGCTCTAAGTTCCACCATCACGTGGCAGAGGCTGCACCACTTGCACTGCAGCCACCTCATCGCCTGTGCACGACCCAGGCAGCACATCTATGGATCACTCGTTTAGCATTCTGCTCGCTGTGCCTGCCCCTTGCCCTTGGCCACCCAGTCACAGACCCAACAATAGCCAAACCTCATCTACCCACTATGCTGGGTACTACATCATACACAGTGACACAGCACACCAATGTCACACAACATGCACATACTCAAACATGCACGGCAGTCCATAGTGGTTGCAGTGGGCCATACCGATGTTATGCAGCACCCACACAACAGTCAAACCCAGCAGATTATTCATCACTGACCTATCAAAGAAGTTGCAGAAGCCAGTGTATTGCATGCACTGCATTTGTCATTCCCCTTCTGCCTGCTATTTCTCCACTGGCTTAGGTCAATTGTTCTTGGTTGAACTGACCACACAGTGCACCTCACAGAGTTGTGCACCAATGCGGACATTTCAAGTAGCTTCTGTGGACACAGCAGTGGTGGGCATGGACTTGCGTAACCACTTGTGCTTATCAGTGGAGATTATGTCACCAGCAGTACTGCTACACTCTGGTCCATAGATTCCTGCTGCTTTCACATACATTCTGATGGACAACTCAATGCTGCAGAAACTTCATGCTCTTTTCGAGTGCTGAACACTTAGACCAACTGGACATGCTCATCGTACTTGCACAACTTCATGCAGACATGTCCGCATTATGCGACCTAAAAAGTGAACTGTTTAGTAAGCTATAAGACACCTTGTGTGAGCTTAATAACACATGCGCTGAGATCTTAACCTCAATGTCTTCTTTCGCAGGCTACACACTGCAATTGCCATTACCGAGTTACAGCAACCAGCCATTGTCGCAACACACCAAAAGCGAGCAGTTGCAGCAAATATGGACCAGGTTAGTTCCACAGCGGCAGCTATCTTTAGCGCCTTGGCTCCTTCCACTCTCTTCCCATTGCCGTGATCACAAATGACACCTATTACTCTGTTGACACAAATCACATCACCTCACACCTAAAAAACTAACTGTAGCCAAAAAAACCATCCTGTAACTGCTTCATTCTACAATGGTATGTTCTTCTTCCAGCGACTGGTCGTCACTTAAAAAAAAGGTTCATTCCACCTTTGTGGAGATTATAGCACCCTCAACATCTGTGTTGTCTTAGACATCTATCCTACTTCCAACGTCCTACTCGATGGTGCTTGTTTCTTCAACATCCTCAGTTGTAAGATTATATCAGATTCCAATGGCCCCTTCTGACCTTTGTTTCTATCATTATACCATTTAGCCTCCATGGATACCTATTTATGCCCTGTGGGTTAAAAAATGCAAGACAAACCTGGCAAAGGTTTACTAATTCATTGTTTCATGACCTGCCTTTTTTGCTTTGCATATCTTGACAATCTTCTCATTTTCTCATGCTCCATTTCCAAACACAAAGCACATCTACAATTTGTCCATTCTATCCATGTGCCCATAGTGTTGACATTAATGATTCTAAATTGCAACTGGTTCAATTGCGTATGACCTTCCTCAGCCATGAGGTTTCTGCCAAGAGCATGCAACCTACTTCTGATCGGGTGACCACAATACTATACCTTTCTCTACCAGTTATGTTCACAGAACTGTTCTGGTTTTTGGGAATGGTGACCTTATACTGCAAGTACTTGGTGCATGCTGTGTCCATCTAACTTCCATTAACAAACACTATCAAGGGCAAAGACACCACTAATTCTCAACTGGTACCATTGTTTCCCATCATGACTCACACTTTTCGAACACCATTAACTTGGTGCATCCTTCACCTAATGTGCACCTATCCATTGCCACCAAAGCTAGTGATTTCAGTGTGGGTGCAGTCTTGCGCCAGCACATCGGTTCTACGGCACAACATTTCCATTTTTTTTCAGAAAACTGATGCCCTCACAACACAAATGGTCACCTTTCAACTGGGAGATGCACTACTTCTGTCAAGACAGTGAAGGGCATCTGTTCACTATTTTCACGGTCTGTAAACAGCTGGTGGACACCATATGCAATCCATCAACTGACATTCCATCCCATAGGTTTCAACACATGTACCTTATTTGCCAATATTCCACAGATGTTGGGCACATCAAAGGTGCCAAAAATTTCATGCTGGATTACCTATCATGGTTGTACACAGTAACATCTGTCATTTGTCTACAAGAGTTGGCGTACCTGTAATCGGAAGATGAAGACCTCAAGAAATTCTCGGCATATGGGTCCACTGCACTTCGCATTGCACTTCACCTGCTTCTGTGTTCGATGACCCCCATCCTGTGTCACTCCTTTTCTAGTCACCCTCACCCCCCCCCATCACCACTCAGGGGGACAGAATTTTTGATTCATTACACAACCTTTCATGCCCTGGTGTGTGAGTGTGCACACCACTATGAAGCTAGCCACTGGCAGATTCATCTGGTTTGGTGTCCATCAAGGTTGTGAAGGAATGAGTATAGGGTGTTCTCGCCCTAAGTCCAAATCATGAAAATATCATCAATGAATCTGAAACAGACCAGGGGTTTGGGACTTTGGAAAGCTAGCCAGGTTTCCTCAAGACATACTGTAAACAGATTGGAAAACCCCCAGCTATGACTGACATTAACTGATGATGTTTCCCCGATTGAGACTCTGGTCCTAGTTACCTTACCTTCATTACTTCATCGTCTCAACACTTTTTCTCCAATCCAATTCACCTGGTGGTCCTCCACCCAGAGTGCCACTTTCCTGAGCATGTACTTCCAGGTCACTGATGTATCATTAAACTGTCCACATTAAACTCACCAATCACACAGAAGTAGCTGCATTTTGACAGGTGCTGTCACACAGCAAAGTATCCCTTCTATACAACCTTGCCACTTGTGATAGCATATCTGCAGTGGCAAGAAAACTCTTCACAGTATGCTGTATGTCTCATGAGAGCTTTCTCTGACAGGCACAGTCCTTTATACTTATACTGCAAAGAGATTTCCTTTGCCCCCCTCAATTCTCCCTTCACCCCCCATAACCAGCTACAAAGAAACCTGCTGCCCCCTCAGAAAGTCTTTGTCTGGGCCTATTGTTCATCATCATGCCCTGGAATGAGACACATCATATTCTACATCCTCATATCATTTACTAACTCTGCTGCAATAATTTTACAGCTTTTATATTGGTCTGACTACGAAACAGCTGTCCCTTAGAATTAATGGCCACCACCAAACTCTGGCCAAGAGAAGGTGAACCACCCTGTGGCACAACATGCAGTTCGGCATTACATGTATGATTTGAATGGCTGCTTCATAGCCTGGACCACCTGGATCCTCCCCTCCTCTACTAGCTCTTCTCAACTTTTACCATTGTTAGTTATTGTTACAGTACACTATCCAGTTTCAAATTGATAATGCCTTCAATTTATGATAACCTATTGTCCCCACACCCTTCGCCCAATGGTTTCCACACACTCTATTCTGCCCCTTCATGTATGTCACTCTCACATTTTGTCACTCTTTCCCCTTGTACACTTCTCCTATCCCCCTCCAAATCCTAAACTACTACTCCTGAGTTACCCTCCCCCACCTTACTATATTCCAAGCTGCATCACACATTTTATTAGTGGCACGAAGTATGGCGAAGGCAGTCAAGAGTCTGAATTGTGCCTGTATGATTGATTGTGTTGTGTAATCCATTACACATTTATTGCACACAACATCACAATGAGCAGACTGGGTAGACACTGTCACAAATCAGTATCAATACCCAGTCAGCAAGAGAATTATACTGAATGAGAATTACAACTGAGGCTGAGCCTGGCTAGGCTTTGTGTCTCAAAGCATTCATTTAGCATCTGCTTTTTCGTTGACAGTGGTGTGCCCCATGGCAGCCATCCAACTCACACCAGACAGCTTATTTGAATATACAATGATATTATGTCTTAGAGTAGATGCTCTTTTTCTGACAAACGATGTGTCAGAAAGCTTTTAGTTGTGTCAGAGTGACTGTCTTCCTACACATACCTGTTTGAGGGTCAATAATAATTTGTGTGGTAAGTTGCTATTACTCCTCATAATATTGAGGAAAAGTAAGTATTGATAATTATTATTTGAGCTGAATCCACAATTTTGAATGTTACAATTATGTGCCATTACATGAAACAAGTGATTTATCATCATTAATTGTTAATGTGTACACACCTAAAACACTAGGCTGACATAAATTTATGTTATAGCAAACTGAATAAAGTTATCTTCTACAAATCTTACACATACATACTACACTTAATGCTTAACAACTTAATATGTGTAAAGCAGAAATGGTTGAAAATGTTTTGCTATAAACACCTTTTACTGTGTACAACTCTAGTTCACTATTTTACTCTGCAGTTGGGGAATACTGTACAGCAAATATTTTACAAACAATCAAGGAAAAAATGCAGCTAATACAAAATTTCTTCATGCTTACCTCACAGAACTCTTTGCAAGAAGGACACACAAGGGCTCCTTTGTGCAACCACCCATCCACATTTATTTCAATGGGTATTTCTTGTTTCTCATGATAACAAGTGTAATTGTAATTGGAGACCTGCATAAGAAAGATTCTCTTCAGATAAATGAGTATGGAGAGACACAGTTTAACTTAAATGTCCATAATTACTATAATTTTAATGTCACAATAGCTAAAACCCTCTGAATATAATAAAATTATGTAGTATGTGCACAAGTAAATCTAATGTAGCTATACTTGGTTCTTTATTAGTCACAATACTTTGTGTTACTGCGAGAAAGTCATCACTGAATTTTGTGACCAATTATTTCAGTGTGTATTTTATGGCAATTCACTTTCATTGGTGTTAATATTGTTGTTTTGTTCTCTGAGAGGTTTTTGATCATTTGAATAAAACCTCAGGATAAGGCGGAGAAAACTTTTCTAAGCACATGATACTTCAATCCTTGGTATAATCTCTACCTTATCCATGCTTCTGTCATATTCATCCTGATTTGAGTAAGTGGAAAGAAGACTCCAAGTGGTGGATAAATATGTAAGCACTGGATATATAGATATGAGAACAGCTATTTTCCTATGAGGTGACTGTTGCTGTCCAGAATCTCTTATGCTGCTAGCAGTGACAGATTTGGAACATCCACCAAACTCACAAAACATGAATTCCTGTGATTATGATTTCTCTGCCAAGACGAAAGAACCGCTATGAAGGATCTGATAAAACACCGGAGATGGCATTATCCGTGGTGGTTGTTTGATTGGGATAGGAGGACCTAACTGCCTAGGTCATCAGTCCCACAGTGGGGAGCGGAAGGAATGATGATAGGAAAGGAGGGGAAGCAACAGAAAATACAGTTCAGGAAGGAAAGAAAAAAAGAAAGAGTGCATCAGCTCAGGGCCACATGCTCACCACGCACGTCCTCATGAAAGAACCAAGAGCCCCCGAGGGTAACATTATCAACGTCATAAAGGGACAACAACAGAGATACATGCACAGATGGTAAAAGACATCTTCCGGACATTTGGCAAAAGGTCATAAATAATGGAGGCAATTACATTGAAAGTGTGTAATTGTAAGTTATGTCAAATCTTTTCAGAGAAAAATAATAGTTATCTTTACCTTTTAACCAGCCCTTGTATGTAAGGCAGAGAAAATTTTTCCAACTCTAATATTTTATAAATTATTCCCAGCATTCTTCCAGCATTTTTTCTCCAAACCCCAGACTGAGGCAATTTCAAAATATATTATTATATGTTCTGAACCTATTAGTCAACTATTTTGTTATTAATATTTTACGATTTGGATGACTCACTGTGGTGTCGCACAAGTACAAAGTGCGCGCCACCTACTTTCGCCGCGCGCCGCCATGCACGCACGGCGCGGCGATCTCACGACGACAGCCACGAGCGCCCTCTGCTGGAACGCCGCTCGTGGCCACCACTGAAGAACACCGGGCACTTCGGACTGAGATAGCAACGAGTTAGGACCTTCGTAATCCGATAGGCACCAGTGGAGACTTTGCTATTGTACAGGCACTAGGCAGGCCTCTAACAACTTTGTATCAACATTCTGCAGTACTATGTAAAAGTTAAGTATTGTTACGTTCTGTGCAATATATCTCTTTCTAATTTACTCGAGTGTTTATAGTTTCTGGCTGCTCCCCTCCGTACCTGCACCAGCGTGTCGGTCTCATTCCGCTCGGCCACCGACACCTACGACGCGGCTGGGACACAAAAGCGGCGACGAAGTCGGGACACAAAAGTGGCGACGAGGAGGGATAGAACCTTGGACCAGCCAGACAGCAGCAGTCGGAGCACGCAGAAATTGCTCCCGCCCACCCACCCTTAATATAAGAATTTTGGGGGAAGATATTTTGTTACGTATTTTGTGGACTTTTTTGTTGCAGAGCGAGTCCTCTTTCGTATTGCATTTGTGTTTTGTTATAATTTACTTGTATGCGCGGCGCCTAATCGGTCAGCATGGCCACTACCCCGAACCCAAACTTAATGGAAATTATTCAGTTACAGACGGCGCAAATCACCCAGTTGCTCCAGGCGGTGGCCGAGCTGACAGCGCGGGCAGCTAACCAACAACAACAGCCGCCGCTTCAGCAGCCCACACCTGCCGCCGCAACACTTCCTACGTTTCGCCAATACAACGAACGTGAGGAAGAATGGAGTGATTATCTGGCGCAGTTTCAAGAACTCGTCGCGGCTCATCAACTTACAGGTCAGACTGTTAAGCATCTTTTATTGTCTGTAGTGGGCCCCCACACCTTCGTATTACTGCAAAAACTATTCCCGCAAGCATCTCCTCGTGATGTAGACTTTGAACAAATAGTAGAGGCACTAAATGCTCATTATGAGAGAAAAGTTCTCGTAGCCGCTGCACGATACCGATTTTTCAGACTTAAAAAATTACCGCAGCAGTCACACCAAGAATGGATTACGGAATTGAAGGGCTTAACCCGCCAATGTAAATTTACTTGCTCTTGTGGACTTTCGTATAGTGACGTGATGTTGAGGGATGCGATTACGCAGAACATTCAGGACCCCAGAATTAGAGCAGCAATTCTGAAACAGTCTGACCCCTCATTAGACAGTGTACTGCAGCTTATAGAAGCGCATGATACTTTTGACTTAGCTGATGTAGAAATGCAAAGCCATAGTGTAAATTCAGTGCGCCGCAACGGACGCTTTCCTAGCCGTAGTTCTCAGTATAGCACTTGTGATTCTTTAAATTCTACCTGCCGTGCTGAACGGACAGTGAACAGTAGCCAGAGTAAAAGTGCGACGCAAAGGTCGCCCCGTAGTGTTAGACACAGTAATTTGAATAACGGGCGCCAACGCTCATTTCAGAAAAATGTTCGTAAATCTTGCCCCCAGTGTGTGTCTCGCCACAAGCGTGCTCATTGCCCTAGTCGCAACGCAACCTGTTATCAATGTGGCAAATTGGGACATGTGCAGTCTGTGTGTATGCAAATTAAAAACTCGAACAGTAACGTTCGAAACGGTGCTTCGCACAGTGCGAGAGCAGTGCATACAGTCAATGTTATACACGCTGAGGAATTGAACAGTGCTTTCCTTGGATCTCAATTGCAAGAAAGTAGTTCTGCGCCTATGGCAAAACTATATAGTGCACCACGTAGCAAGCGCCGACGAGCGCGTAAAACAGTGCAACGGAAAAGGGTTCGGGACAAGCAAAATGACTATGAACAATGCATTCCTGTAGTGAAAATAGTGCCTTCTGCAACTGCTCCTTGTAATAGTGCCCAGTACTGTGTAGCTAGTGACAGTAGAATTGGTGTAGCTACTCAAAGTAATTTTAGTGCAGTAGCCTCGCATTGCGCGGACGCCGATCCGGCGGTAGTGTCATCTAGTGACAGTGTGGTTAATCCGCTGTGTGCCGAGTATGCGCCGCTTCCTACCGCACGCAACCCGCGCAAGCGCAGAAAACAATATGTATTAGACGTTGCCCACATTCGCGCACCGGTCGTGCGCCAGAAGCACAAGCTGTTTGTTACTCTCTCTATAGAAAATAAGACTGTGCAATTTCAGCTTGATACTGGTTCCGCTGTCACATTAATAAATAAAGATACTTATGAACTTCTGGGTTCGCCAAAATTGTCGCCGTCACAGCAAGTGTTAACAGCTTATACAGGTGAAAATATTCCCGTACTAGGAACGTGTAGCATGCCTGCCTCTTTTCAGGGTGTTACGAAAACAGTTGCTTTTGTTGTTCTTCAGGCCAAATCTACACAGAACATTTTTGGACTAGATGCTTTTGATTTGTTTGGTTTATCAATTCAAAGAGATGTGCTTCAAATTTCGTCAATAGTGCCTCAGGATAAAATCAATGCATTGTGTGACAAATATAGTGACTTGTTTTCGCCGGAACTAGGTTGTGCAAAAGACTTCGTGGCACATGTTACTTTAAAAGAATCTGCAGTTCCAAAGTTTCGTAAAGCTAGACCAGTGCCTATCGCCTTGCGTGATACAGTTGCCGAAGAACTTAAACGTTGGCAAGATAGTGGGGTGATTTCTCCTGTTTCTGCAAGTCAGTGGGCCTCGCCTATAGTAATTATACCCAAGCCGTCAGGAAAACTTCGTCTCTGTGCGGACTTCAAATCAACAGTGAACAGTCAAACAATTGTAGACACTTATCCCCTGCCCAGACCTGACGAACTAATGGACAAATTAGGACAGTCTCGCTTCTTTTCCAAGATTGATTTAGCAGAGGCATACTTACAAATTCCACTTGATGACGAGTCAAAAAAATTTTTCGTCATTAATACTCACATGGGCCTTTTTCAATTTCAACGCCTACCCTTTGGCAGTTCTTCCGCTCCCGCTATTTTTCAGCGCTTTTTGGAACAGCTGACAGTTTCTGTACCGTGTTGCTCGAACTATTTAGATGACATTGTGGTATCCGGACGTACAGTTGAAGAACATTTAGCAAACCTGGAGTGTCTTTTCAAAGTGTTGACTGCAGCAGGTCTACGTTGCAATAAAGCAAAGTGTTCGTTTTTTCAAACTGAAATAGAGTACCTAGGCCATGTGATTAATGCCCAAGGAATCCATCCCTTACAGTCACATCTTCGAGCAATCAAAGACTTGCCTCCTCCTAAGAATGTGCACGAATTGCAAGCAGTAATGGGGAAGCTGAACTATTATTTCAGGTTTATTCCCAATGCCTCTCAGATTGCAGCTCCACTGCATCATTTACGTAGGAAGAATGTTCCTTTTGTATGGTCCAAAGATTGCCAGGTTGCCTTTGACAACTTAAAGTCTGCACTACTCAGTGATGCATGTCTGATTCCCTTTGACCCACAGAAGCCTGTAGTGTTAGCAGTTGACGCCTCATCGTACGGTGTCGGCGCAGTTCTGTCACATCGTATTGGATGTCTCGATCGTCCTATTGCCTTTGCATCCAAGCTACTGACGCCGACGCAACAGAATTACAGTCAGATAGAAAAGGAGGCCTTAGCAATCATTTACGGCGTCACAAAGTTTCATCATTATCTCTATGGCAGAAAATTCTATTTGTTGACTGACCACAAGCCTCTCACGTCGTTGTTCTCACCCACAAAGCCAATTCCGCCACGAACGGCACAAAAGCTTCTGAGATGGTCCTTGATATTGTCTAATTATCAGTATGAGATTTTGTACCGACCTACCACTAAACACGCCAACGCGGACACACTTTCCCGACTTCCGGTTGGCCAGGATGTTTCGTTTGATTCTTCGGAAATGGCATGTTGTCAGATAGACTCCAGAGATGCTTCCGCTGTCGCAGACTTTCCTTTGAACTCTCGTCGGGTTGCACAGGAAACAGCTGCGGATGCAGACCTAAGTGTGGTAGCACGTTTTGTTCGCTCAGGGTGGCCTGCCAGAGCCAAAGACATTGATCGGCCTCTGGTTTGACGTTATTTTGCACAACGTCATGCATTATCTTTAAGTCAGGGTGTACTGTTGTTGCATACAGACAACGACCAAGCAAGAGTGATTGTTCCTCGTTCCCTGCAACGAGAAGTGTTAGGCCTCCTGCATCAAGGACATTGGGGCATTGTTAGGACAAAGCAACTGGCCAGACGTCATTGTACCTGGGTTGGTATGGACGCTCAGATAGAGGACATGACGTCACAGTGTACTGTTTGTGCGGAGCATCAGGCGGCTCCACCGCAACGTTTCTCAGACTGGCCACGCCCCAAGGGACCATGGCAACGTTTACATATTGACTTTGCCGGACCTTTCTGGAATACGCGCTGGTTAATTGTTGTAGACGCTTTCAGCAAGTTTCCTTTTGTGATTGCCATGAACTCAACGACGGCGTCTAGTACAATCAGTGCCTTAACATCAGTGTTTTGCATCGAAGGCTTGCCTGAAACTATCGTCAGTGACAATGGACCTCAGTTTGTTAGTGCGGAATTTCAACAGTTTTGTCGTGTGAATGGCATTCAGCATATCACCACCGCACCTTTTCACCCTCAGTCCAATGGTGAAGCAGAACGTTTCGTTCGAACATTCAAGTCTCACATGGAGAAAATGAAAGGTCAGCACTCCAGGCAGCAAGCTCTTCAAATTTTCCTGTCTACGTATCGGTGCATGCCACGTGACGGCCCGTCTCCTGCCGAGCTGCTACACGGCCGCCGTCACCGCACTCTCCTTCACCTGCTGCAGCCTCCCACGCACCGAGTCGGTTCGTATGGCGCTACGCGTTTTCAGGTTTCCACGCCGGTGCTGTACAGGGTGTTTGCTGGAAACAAGAAGACATGGTTGCCAGGCACCATTCAACGCGTGCTTGGGCGCAATATGTTTGTTGTACGTTCTTCCACAGGGTCGGAGCTGCGGCGCCACGCAAACCAATTGCGCCTGCACAGACCGCGCGATCCTGTCTCCGGTTTCTTGATTCCAGACCCAGTTCTGCGCCAGGGAGCACAACCACATCGTTCGTCCCCGGACTACGAGATCCCTATGGACGTCGACGTACATCCGACGCAGTCGTCGCCGCCGCTGTCGCCGCCGCAGATGACAGCGTCACCGAGAGGGACTCCGGGACCGTGCGGGCCCCCCCAGCTTGGGCCACGCACCTCAGAAGAAGATGACCTGCTCCCTCTGGGCGGGGGCGGGCGCCCTTCCCCAGGTTTCGGCGGGTTCCCTGGAGGATCGCAAGGCGGATGCCGGGGCGCGGACGGCGTCTCGATCCCGGCCTCAGCTACGACGCCCGTCCCACCAGTAACGCCCCCGCTCAGGCCCTCCTCCCAGTGCCGTCGCCGTGGCCCTCAGCCCTACGCCACGACGGCGCGGCGGTTTGGGGGGGAGGGGTGTGGTGTCGCACAAGTACAAAGTGCGCGCCACCTACTTTCGCCGCGCGCCGCCATGCACGCACGGCGCGGCGATCTCACGACGACAGCCACGAGCGCCCTCTGCTGGAACGCCGCTCGTGGCCACCACTGAAGAACACCGGGCACTTCGGACTGAGATAGCAACGAGTTAGGACCTTCGTAATCCGATAGGCACCAGTGGAGACTTTGCTATTGTACAGGCACTAGGCAGGCCTCTAACAACTTTGTATCAACATTCTGCAGTACTATGTAAAAGTTAAGTATTGTTACGTTCTGTGCAATATATCTCTTTCTAATTTACTCGAGTGTTTATAGTTTCTGGCTGCTCCCCTCCGTACCTGCACCAGCGTGTCGGTCTCATTCCGCTCGGCCACCGACACCTACGACGCGGCTGGGACACAAAAGCGGCGACGAAGTCGGGACACAAAACTCACGACTATCATTCTTAACTCTACATTTCCGGAGGTGCTAAGAACAAATAGTTAATTGACATTATTAATTGTGAATGTGATGGCTAAGTTAAGTAACCCTGACTATGTCAAATAATGAATATTTGTAATTTCTGCTACCAGTCAATTTATTTCCTTACGTATAATCTAACATAAAGCCACACATTTAAAGCATGTTCTGCTCATCATCAGGCATTGTTAGCATACAGAAGTCATTAGATTTCTTTATATTAACTAATTTAAAATGCATATGTTATTGTTTGCCGCTGGTGGTAGTTGGTGGCTAGGGGAAGGGGAGGGCAGTACTAGTGATGCAGACAAAAATGTGGAACACAAAAATCGTGGTGACCGCAGCCACCAGGACCAGAAGACACATATGCTTTGAGTTTATGGCCATTCACTGCCCTGCCCTCCCCTCCCTCCCTCCCTGGTCCCCAATTATCATCAGCAGCAAACAACAACAACAACAACAACAACAACAAATGGATTTTAGATTAGTTAATATAAAGTAATCTAATGTCTTCTGTATGCAAACAACGCCTTATGATGAGCAGAACATGCTCAAAAAACGTAGCTTTATGTTGGGTTAAAGGAAAGAAAGTGATTAGTAGCAGAAATTACTAATATTTAGTGGTTAATTGTCACTGCAGTAGGTTCTTAAATCCTTTAATATTTATTTATTTTTCCTGTAGCAAATAATTCAAACAGAGACATCAGTATCAATAGATGCCGTAGCTAACTATTTTATGACTGGACTGCCAGAACAGTCCAGACACAACAGCCGGAGAAGGCTATTTTGTGTGTGTGTGTGTGTGTGTGTGTGTGTGTGTGTGTGTGTGTTTTCTCCATGGCACACGAGGGCTTAACAGCCGAAAGCTTCGTTTTTTGTTTATTCTGTTATGTATGACTTTCTGCGGCTCATTGAGAGTAGCTGTGGTGAGTACCAACCTATCCTTTCCAAAATATTGTTGAATCCTTTAAGGTATTTCCATAGTTTACTTATAAGTACTGATATTTCATTTACCCTTTAATTTTCTTGTATGGTTACTGATAGTACAATATCATTATCTTGTTCAATACATAGTTTACATGCTGCATATTTTAATAGTTTGACATTTACTCACCGATATATGAAGCCGACCATTACTACAATGATACTGATAACAACCTGACCCCCAGTGTTGCCACTGACGAACCTGTTTACATGATCTTTCTTCCCACATTTTGTCTGTGTGCTCAAAGCATTTTGAATCAGGCCCATAACTCTCCAAGGCAAAGTTCTTTTCAGGCTCTGCAAATAGTGATAAATAATACTATCAAAAGAAAACTAAGGCAAATCATAACATTTAAGATAAAAAAAATTTACTTACGTGGATTGTTCTCTATATACTGGCAGTGTGAACCTCTGACCACCACATTTTTAGATCTCCATGTAAACTCTTGTATGTATGGACAATAATCTGCTAATGATACAGATCCACCATAGTAGGATACTCTCTCATTTTGTATATGTGGTATAGAATCAAAGTTCTGTAAAAAATATTAATAAACAATTAAAAAATATAGCTTTTCTCCAGCTGATCAACATAGCTTGTTGTTCAGTTTTGGAACATAATTGCTTCAATACTAGCTTTCTTTTAACATTAAATTAACATTCCCAAATAAATTTTTTATGAGCTATGTAATGTAAATGTTACAGTATATTCCCCAATTTCTCACTTAGGGCTGGTTCCTGAAACTTTATATGGAGGTTCTGTATCTTCAAGTGTTTGCTAATTGAAGATATTGCGATGCTATGATCCCTTCCATGGATCAAACGAACTTGTAGAACTCTATTTAAGCCATCCATGTGTAAATTCAATATAATTTGTTAAAAGGGACATCACTGGGGGATGGGGCGGGGAGGGAGGGGGCACCCCTAGAAGGTATTAATAAACTGTTGGAAGAATTTAAAAAAAATTAAGAGATTGAGTAAAATTTAATTTTATTCATAATCGTCTCCAAAATTCATTTTAATTGTTTATAGCTTATCTTACCATTACACAACTTCCCTATCTCATTCATTTAGCATTACTTCTTAGTTTATTTGCTCTAGTTTGGATCCTGTCCCCAGTCCCCATCCTCATCTGTTAGATATGTATTTGATATAGTTCCAGTTCACTTCACCAAATACAAATTTTCATCTTCAAAATGGTACCCTACCTTTTATTCTAATCCTTTTGCACTTTTAATAATTCCCATTATTTCAAGACTTCCTTACATCTTCATTACATTTTAGTCAGTTATTTTGCCATTCACCATGAAAATTTACCACCAGTCATATATCTGAGCTGCTCTTACAGACAGACTTCGACAACTCATTGCAAAGGGCAAATTCATTGCTGCTTCAGAGAGTACAATGGGAAAAAAGCCAATGGTCCTTTGATATATTTATTCCACAGTTCATAATGTGGCAAGCAATATTTATTGTTTACTGCCTGAACATGAAAATTGATACTTGCAAATTAATACAAGTTCTTAATGATTCTAAAAGATGAAAATAACAGTCAAGTTCACAAAAGGTTTTAACAATTTATTAGATAAGGTGACTGGTTTCGATCATTAGACCTAGTAGTCTGTAAAATAAAAGGAAAGACAATAAGCTAAATAGGAAAATACATACACCAAATAATAGCTATGATAAATTACATGCACGACTTCAAATTTATGTAAAACAATGTACATCACTGTCGATGCTGAGGCGATGAGCGTGTGGTGACTGCTAACCAGAGAGAGAATGTTATGTGCCTGCAGCATCAGCACATCATAAACCAATGAGGAACATTTATACAGTAAAAGATAAGACAGGCACATAAAAAGAACACACACATACAACACTTTCAGCTATCAGCCATGGCCTTCTTCAGAAAAAACAACATTCATGCAATCACACAGCCACACACAACTGTAACCTCATTTGAAGTGCGGCAGCTGGAGGTGACGGATGTGTGACTGTGCTGTGTGCCTGTGTGAGTGCGTGAATGTTCTATTTTCTGAAGAAGACTGTGGCCGATAGCTGAAAGTGTTGTATGTGTGTGTCTTTTTTACGTCCCTGTCACTGCTTGTCACCAGATCTTTGCAGTGAGTTATGTCTTCATTATTTATTTGTTTTTGTTACAACCATCTATGGGTTACGTTTACACAACTTCCCTTAATTTATAAAGTTCTCTCCCTTCCTCTTTCACTGGTACTCCATCCATTAGCTCACTCATGCACGTTCTTCTACTGAGAATATTCTGTTCTTCCTCATTTTCTCCTCGAAGAAATACTTCACACATCTGCAACCTTTTTCCTAAAGATGTGCCTGTTCACAATTTCTTCTGCCATGATCTCATATTTTTTCTAGGCCCCTGTGCACCTCTTTCACCCATGGAACTTGTGTCTTCCTGTTCTCTTGGAAGAGAATAATCTTGTTGGTGAGTCTCTCTGATTTCATTCTTTTACCAAGTCTATAGAAAGATAGTCTTCTTTTCTTCATTGTGGTGGTGATATTTTCAAATTGTTGATAAAGTTCTTGATTTGATCTTAGGCAGAACACAAATTCATTTAATATTTTCTGGACTCCAGAATCTTTCTTAGGAATTTCCTTTCTTTCTATTCCAAGTCTGAAAGTCCCTTCCTGGCTATTGTCTCAAATGCATATAAACTTTCACGTTTGTCAACTGAACTGGTATGAGAGTGATTTAGATTTGTATGTGTTCTGACACAATCTGAAAGCTATTTCCATTTTTCTTGCCCGTTCTTCAGTTGCTGCCTTTTCATTGTTGTTTGGAGTCAAAATCTCTCCTAGGTACTTGAACCTCTGAACTCTTTTGATGTCTCCATACTTGATCCTCATTGTCCCTAATGGATCAGCGGCATTTATATTCATATATTGTCTCTTCTCAAAAGATATTTGCAATCCTGCCTTCACTACTGTTTCCTTGAGGACTTCAATCTGTTTAGCTGCAATTTGCAGAAAAAAAAAAAACACTATATCATCTGCAAATGTGAGGTATTCAAATGTAAGCCCAGACTGTATGCAGCCTAGCCTGATTCCATCTATTCCAAATTCTTTCAGCACTTCTATTAATGTGTGTCTATCTACGGAGTCGTACACCTTTTTAAAGTCCACAAATGTCATGATCACTTTCTTATCAGCTGCTAGTGCCTTTCTTTTGATTAAGGTTTTGATGGTAAAGATCTGTTCAGCACATGATCTTCCTGTCATAAAGCCGGCTTGATATTCACCTAGTTTTTGATCTATGTGTTGTTCTATTCTATGTTTGAGAGCAATGGCAAGGGATCATGTATGCCACTGGTAGAAGTGATATGCCTCTGTAATTATTGACATTGGATTTGTCACCTTTCTTGTGCAATGGGTGGATGACTGCATCTCTCCATTCTTCTGGGATCTCTCCTGTGAGCCAAATCTTTTGAAAGAGTTTTTCAAGTTGTTACAGGAAACTGTCCCCTGTTTACTTCAAAAGTTCTGCAACAGTTGAATCTTTGCCCATCACTTTGTTGTTTTGCAAGACCCTGATGATCTCTCTTATTTCCTTTTATTTGGTGGGGTGGAATCAGGAAGTTTGTTTTGTGGTTTATGGAAGGTTAATTTTTTTTGGTGGTGGGTCACAGTTAAGCAACTCTTTGAAGTATCTAGCCAAGTGTTCACAATTCTGTTTGTTGTTCATAATCAATTTGCCCTGATCATTTTTGAAACAGATGTTGGGTGATGAGTAACCTATAAGTTTTGATTTAAATGTCTGATGGAAGCTTCTTGTGTCCTTATTACTCTGTCCTTATTACTATAACTCATAATGGATATAAAAGAGGAATTTTGTTAACTGTAAATAATGTCAATAATACAGACCTATTGAAAGCATTAAACAATAAAAAAGAAATTGTCTGTCTAAGAAATACCTGCCATCTAGTGGCAGTTGGTAACGATAAAATTCAAATCGAAGACAGAGGGTAAGTCAAAGTTAAAATAAAGTGACGCCGATGGTTGCCGTGGATATGGTGGCACACAAACACCAATAAGTTGCACCAGTGGTTAAGTAGACACATGCCAAAGATGTAGTGGCCAGGGGATGCGGTTGGTCTCTGTGGAAACAGGCTACATATGGCATCGGCAAGTTTCATGGCATTTTGCCCTTGTACGTGCTAACACTATTTATCGCTGCAATCATGGCTTGTCTCCCCTCCCTCTCCCTTAGCCATTACAAATCTGGTGCATCATCTGCTTCAGTGCTGTTCATGCTGACACCGGTCGTCTCTGCAGATGCGGCCTGTTTCCACGGTGACCGAGCGTGTCCCCTGACCGCTACATCTTTGGAAAGACATCTGCTTCACCACTGGCACGGTTTATCGATGTTTCCACGCCACTGTATCCATGGCAACCATCGGCGTCACTGTATTTTATCTTTCACTTACACTCTGACTTCAATTTGAATTTTATTGTTATCAACTGCCAATAGATGGCAGGTATTTCTCAGGCAATGGCTGAGGCTTATCTGCATCTATAAATATGAATGTCTATTCGGTGTATATTTATCAAGTCTGAACCACAAGACATAAAGAGCTAAACATTTGTACACTTACTAATGTTTACCCGGGGAAGGCTTTAGGAATGGTTTTATGGCAATCGGATAGCTATTTATCTACATATATTAATGTGAATGTCTATTTGGTATATGCTTATCACGTCCGAACGACAAGAAGCAGAAACTTAAATATTTGTACAGTTACTAATTTATACTCGAGGAAGATTTTAGGCACTTTTTTATAGCGATCTGATAGATATTTAGTAATTTGAAGAATATAACGCGAAATGCGGAACAATAATGATTCTTGTGTGTGTGTGTGTGTGTGTGTGTGTGTGTGTGTGTGTGTGTGTGTGTGTGTGTGTGTTTTAATATTTCACTCTGCAGCGAAAACTACAGAACGCAAACGAATGGTCTGTGTGTAATTGTTGTACAAAGTCTCCTGTTGTACACCATAGCAGTTCCATGCCAATAGCTATAAAGGGGTGGAAGATATGGTGGTTGAAAGTTGTCAAATTATAAACAAAATTCGGACTGAAGGCCAGCGATGACGTTTGCAACTCTATAGCAAGGTGGTTACATATAGCGAAACGTGATGTCACAGACCATATCTTTGGTCTATCTGTACTACAATGTCTTCAGCTCTTTCTCTGTAAGGATAAGCATATGAAACGAAATATAAGAATAAATAATTAAATAAATAAATACATAAAGCAGTAAAAAAGAAATTTATTTTAATACATCTCTTAAAAAGAATCGATTTGGCGTTTCGCGCATTACATCAAGTGATCGATCTATGATATTATTAAAATCATTATTGTTGAATTTCGTGATTGGATTCTTGAAAACGAGTGCATTTTTACGTGTGATTTGGTCTACACTACTTACTTTCCTGATAATTTTGATTAAAAATGTTTGTTTCTAAAGAAGGTACTGTATTTCATTTCATCCTTCAAAACCAGTCTCATAGCACACTACTGAAAGATAGATAACCTATCATAATCAACCAACACGCGAGCGGAGCCATGGGTTTAAGCTAGTCCTTTATAACACACAGTGTTTTCTCTCTGGTTACCAGTTGCCACACATTCATTGAGACAACAGCCAGGTATACTGTTTTACATAATTTTGTAGTCATGCATGCAAATTATCGTAGCTATTATTTGGTGTACCTCTTTTCCTCTTTAGCATATTGTCTTTTATTTTATTTTACAGATGACTAGGTCTGATGATGGTCTCAGAAGAGATTGAAACCAGTTGCCTTATTAATAAATTGTTAAAACCTTTTGCAAACTGTTATTCTCATCTTTTAAAACATTTACCAGTTCACTGTTTTTCAAAAGCAAACTAAGTTTTCCAAACTTATTATCTTAATCATTCTGTTTAGTGTTTCAGGACACTATACAGCAAGGTCATCAGTGCCTACAAATTTTTAAGCTTTCTAAACATCTATCAGGTGGATTCACTTGCATCATGTCTAAATAATTAATCATATATAATAAAACTCTTGTTGACAGAAAAGTAGTTACCTGGTAGAGTTTAGGTAATGTATCCTGGTGTTCCACAAGATTGCATAGAGCTACAGAGCTACGATCTTCTGTACATTCGGTTTGCAAGGGATCTCGCTTTACTTTGTTGCAGAAAGGATGTATTGATTCCCCTCTATAAAAGAAAAGTTAATGCAAATTATGTGTAGCAAACAAAGAAGTATACACAATATTTTAAAAATATAAAATATGTAGTTAGGAAACAAAATTGCACTTAAAAAGGTACTACAATTGGTGTGTAATGGCATGTAAGTGAAATACATTTTTACTCTGTGTTGCTTCTACTATTCAAATAAATAAATAAACAAGAGAAGCAATATGATGGTATAGATAGTAGGCTATTTCATGAGTGGGATCTTAAGCTAAGTAAGAACTATGATGCAACTGGAAAGGTATATGCAGGCATATATTTTTTCTCTCTCTATCCATCAACAATGACATGAACGATTTAATACTTGGAACAGTGTGTACTTATAAGAAGAGAGCGTATGCAATTTAGAAACTTAACAACACTGTGCGCCTCCAAGTCAACAGGCCGCTCTTTCCATAGAGGGACATCATTTTGAACATCTACTGTAAATAAAGGTAAGCTTAGGTTACTCAGATGGCAATGTTTTTTAGACTTAACTCGGTGTATGCACCCGCAGCACAATTGAGTCCAAGAATTGGGCGCTGCCATGGCCGGCGGACGCATTGGTGGCAGCCGGGAGCCATACCGCGTGATCCTTACACGCCTGGCAGGCGTCTTTCGTGAGACACCCTGTAGTTTGAACAGAGGCACGCTGTCGCACAACTTCATTTCGCCGCCTGTGTCTTATGAACTGGCTAGTGGACTTATTCCTGACTTCTTCAAATTCTGCATTTAATTCAGGACCTTTGTCTCAAGCTCCTTCCGCACCTTTTTCCTTGAGCGCAGCTTTGGTTGCGGACAGTGCAATGCATTCGTCTTTCGGACAAACACTTGTGCAGTTTTTACCCAGTGACTGCATTTTCAACCCTCACACTCTGTGGAGTGAACTTGTCAGGACAGGACAATGTGTTTGTTGTGCTACCACATTCTGCATCCCGACACACCCTTGCGCGCCTTGCCTGCTTTGGCCTGCTGCGTGCACTTGTGTGGCTGACACATCATATGACTCTCTTACGCTATCTTGCACTCATCTGCCCGTTTGATGGGCACAATTCGGTGCCTCTGCCACATCGGCCTTCTGCGTCGCTCCTCTTCAACAACTGCAACATCAGTCCGATGCTGCAGTGACAGATGTGGGGTTTCAGGCACTGTCTTCTCCTCCTGGAAGTCTGCCCAAGCTGCCTCCGTTTTCATTCGAGGCTCTGACTACGTGGTTCGCCTTAGTAGAACAAATCTTCGACCACCATTCCCTGGATGATGCTTTTCACTATCTCTGTGTCATCACACATCTGCATGAGCACATCGACCTAATCTGTGATCTCGTAATGTCACCTCCGATGACTCGTCGCTACTTCTTGGCGAAGCAGACCATCTTCCTGACGAAATCATCCGCTACATTTTGCAGGAGGAACTTCTTGGTGACAGGAAGCCTTCCCAGTTGTGGAGACATCTTCGCCTGCTGGTCAGCGAGTAGGCAATGCCAGACTAAACTCTGATGGCAGTCTGGAACAACACGTTGCCTACAATCTGGCCTATAATACCCTCAAGTCTCTGAGCAAGCGCATCCGCATTGCTGACTGGGTTCACACTGCCTACTTATGTGAAGCCCGTCTTGACGTGTCTGCTCGTGCTCAAACTACGCCCTCACACCTTCGCTTGGACCCACTCCCGTATGCCGGCTGACCTTGTCGACCAGCCTGGCATTCCGTGTTGCCTCACAATCGAGACACTGCAGCTGGCCTCTGCCGCAGACTCTGAAGATGTACCTCCACCGCCCACTTGCTTCCCACTGGAGCAGCCACCTCATTACCCATACTGTTTCTTCCACAGTCACTTTTGGTGCAGCTACCAAGAAGTGTTGTCCTCCGTGCTCGAACCCTAATGCAACTTGTGGGGGGGGGGATGTAGGCAGGGGGATGTAGGCTAGAGATGGGTAATCCGATCCTGAACTGATTCAAAGAGTCAGATCCTTTTAAGGAGTGAGTGATGGATGAATGAAAAGAGTTTTAGCTCATCTGATTTGTAAAGTCCCTCTGCTGATAGCAATGAGCTGCATCAGTACCCCCTGCCACATGCTTAAGAAGTTTTCCAAGCCACAAAATAAATGCGGTATAGACCATGTGCAAGTATAACACTGCAAAAACTGAGCACCTGAATACTTGCAGTGCCACTGCACTGTGAGCCAAGAATCGGTGAGTCGAGAGTTGGCGAGTCGCACAGGCAGCAGGATTCGGCGATTGTACGGTTCATGAATCCCGCTGGCTCACTGTTCCATCCAACTGGAGCGATCGAATTGGCAGCTGAGTCCCTGCTTCACTGGTTTGCCTCTCCCCATAACTCTCCCAAGTCAGCTCACTTGCCGAACCGCCCGTGTGGTGCGCTGCTCAGTTCCCCCCCACTCCTCTGGTGAATCGCATGGTGCCGATCAGAGTGACTCCATGCTTCACTCTGTTCTACCAACTCCTAGTGTTCTGGTAAAGCTTGAAACTCGTTTACAGAAACGATCATCTGAAGCAACAGAAACCGTCATATAGACAAATGTCCTATTCCGAATAGTTTGAGGTAAAATGCATGTATTTAATGTTATTTTTATATGTTTTTTTCTTAATACCAGGAAATATGCAGTCTATAACGAAAACATGTTGCAGTACAAAATGCTTGTTGAAAAGATTGACTATATACCGAATAACGAAGAAAATGATAATGTGCATTTTCTATCTCAGAAACCATTCATTTCAGGGAATATGTTCATTCGAAATTTTTGCTGCTGGTGTCAAATCTTTGACATTAACAACAAACTTACTTCGCAATAGAGAGAGAACACTAGGATGTCAAACGAGATGCATATAAAATTACAGTACTGAGTAAAATACTTTGATATACTGTTTCATTAGGAATTTAATGTGTTTGGTACAGTGGGATGTGTGTGTTTGCAATTAAAGATAAACTATATTGGGAAGCACTTAAAAAATAATTTTTGGTGCTCTGTATAGAGAATATATAGAACTCTGCATGAATAACAGGTGGAAGGGTTGTAGTTACAGGAACTAAAATAAAAGATGGAACGGAAATCGTACCAGCAATGACAAATCTTACAATTTAGGAGCCCAGAACGCTACCCCTGTACTACACCAACTGTAACAGTATCACCACAGTTTTAAACGATTTACCTAATGATTTATTTCAGTTAAGACTCTCTTAATATTTAATCAGTTGTTGATGGTTTGTACTTGCAAAAGAAAAATTCATTGATCACGTAGTCGAAAGTAACTGTATTCATCGTTGTATTTTCGAAGAATTTGGCTGGAAATCTTCACAATCTTTTTATCGTATTTGAAGTTATTAATTAAATAATCCACGAACATCCATCGCTTTGTAAATTTAATGCGCAGCACTCTTTTTGTGCATTATTTCGTAAGTAAAACTTTATTGCCTTACTCTGGAGCTATCGTTATTCTGCTGTTTATGGGTGCCAGCCTTTAGAAACAGGTGATCGGGTCTAGCGGCCATTTTGTAGTGAGAATCTGTCATGCTCACATAGGACACCCAGCCGTGTCACCAAATGTCGCTGCTGGTAGCTGCAGTGACGCGGCACTGAATGTTGCGTGCTGTCACTCGCTTTTGACGCTCACACAGGACACGGCCGTACTACGCACAGAACTCTCGCGATGTATCACATTTCATTCAACTCGTTCAAACTCGCAAACTACCCACTGTATAACTATAGAACTAGTATCATTGTATTCTGCAAAATATTGTTTTTTTTTTTTTTTAATAAAAGCACAAATATATTAAAATAATCAATTTTTATTTTTTGAATTATTTCACCTACAAAAATAAGTAAATTCCATTACACCATTTTAAATTTTTAACGTAGCTGTAATTCACAAATTTTAATTGTCGAAACTACTAAGGACTTACAATAAAATTATTACTCCTCTTTCTCCTTTCATGATATAACCAAATCAGATAAATAAGGTATAGTGATAAAAGCAATGTGCCATCGTTTTAGGCGAGTGGTGAGTCGGTGAGTTGGTGAGTCATGAAAAAGAACTAGTTCATCCCAGTGAGTGACTATTTCTGATCCGATCCCTGAAAAGATCGGTTTTTCCCATCTCTAATGTAGGCGCTGCCACCCCGTCGGAAGACAATGGTCATCTACAGACACTGCAGTCTGTTCGCCATACTTCCACTCAGGGTGGTCGCCTCTGCTTGTGTTTCCAGCACCAAATTCCTCATTGATACCGGTGCACGGATGTTTTCCTGTTACCCACCACTGTGACAACCGGTCCCTCTCTGGCCACATCGCCCGCTGCTGTGAGCTGTCAATACCACACAACTTCGGTGAGCGGGTTCAATCTCTGACTCTGTGTGTCTCTCTCTCCTGATTGCATTCTTGAGTGGAACTTTTTAGTGGCATACATTCCAGAACCTATTGTGGGTATAAATTTTTTAATGCACCACAAACTTTCACCCAATGTTGTGCACTGCTCTGTTTTCCACCATACCTCAAACAAACATTTTTCGTGTGATTCATCAAGCTCCGGCTCTGCTTCCATGCGTGTTGCTGCTGTTAGCAACTATACCAAATTGTCTGATGACTTCTACATGCTGTTGAATAAGTGCTCTGACGAACATAAACAAGTGCTTGACCTCAAGAGTGAACGGGAAAGCATCGTACACCATCTTGACCATGATGAATTGCAGCTGTCTAAGGCCAAACAACATATTTCTGCTCTGCGGGCAGATTGCAAGGTTAGTACCAGTATTTCCTCTGCTACTAATGTTCCTGTGCTCATGCGTAGGCATGATTGTGCTTCAGACAATCTGCCTAATGTTGCTCTTCGCTCCTATGCTGATGTGTGCAAACAAAATGTGGTTACCAAACCAACTTCCACAGCTGTCGAAACTGTATGTGCCCACTGCCCTCTGGCACCTTCTCTGCATGCTATTCATAACTCTCAGCCTGCTGACCTAATAGCTGAAACTTTACTTTCCACTGTCTCTAGACAACCTGTCAGTCGCCAGCCCATGGGCAAAAATTAATCCAAGGTTATCTCCGCCGGCAACAACTGTGCTTCTGTTTCAGCTAAAGACTCAAATTCTAATGTTTTCCCACAGTCGTGCAGTGTTTCAAATGTTTGTGTACCTGCTGCCACACCTGCCGCAGCCTTCCGTTTCTATGACGGTAGTGCACATGCATGCTTCGGTGGCCACCGCTGTAACATCTGTCTCAGCTGACCTCCCGGCTACTTTGGCTCTGCTGCTATCTTGTGCTGTAGCACAGGTGGCGCCGCCACCTGCCACAGTGGTAGGCATGTCAACTACTCTGCCGGTCAATCCGCACACCACCGCAGCTCGGGTGCCATTTTGCTCGCGCATCCTGGTGGCTCCCTCACCCGCCAGCGGTGCCTGCTTCAACTACTCCGCTTGACAACCTGCATACCGCCGCAGCAGACTGTCTCTGGTTTAGCAATAATCTTTATGGTGAATACTGCCTATTGTGTATTATTAACATTTCAACCTTAACTTTCCACCATTATGTTTCTTCCTTTGACAGACATGACAGAATAAGTAGGATTTATGGAAATTATAGGAAGTGGAAGGTGATTTATTAGATATAAGGATCCAGGTATTACAAAAACAAAACTATTGCTTAAGAATACTCAAGAATGTAGGACACGTTGTCTGTATTATTTGCCAACTTAATAAAAATAGAACTCTTGGATGTAAGAGTTTCAGGATAAATTGACAGAGTTGAAATAAAGAAGTGCAATGTGGGTAACAAAAGTGGAGGCAAATACTTTTTGACTCATGAATTTCGAGTGACACTATTCGGTGAATTTGAACATGATCAGGTACATAGAAAAATTACCAGAATGATGATAAATGCAGTGATTATGATAATATGTGATTCATAAACCTGCTGATATAGTTTACAAAAGGATGCAAGAGCAGAAGTCATGAACATATAGAAAATAAGGGTTAATTAAAGAATTAAGTCTTTCCTCTGCAGTAGAGTGTGTACTCATATGGCATTTCATATCATATTAAATAGTGTGCCAGACTGAGTCACCAAACTCGGGACCTCACAAAAGAATGTTCAGTCAGTCAAATTTAGGTAGTTCAGTCAGTAGAGTACTTGGCCACAAAAGGCAGAGATCCCAAGTTTGAGTCTCACTCAAGCATGCAGTTAATTTACCACAGTTTCTATATGACTTTACATTAAAAAATAAATAACTGACTTTTATCCATACTCTGAATCCTTCAGAACTGTTATTATTTAATCTGAAAGTTTTATTTTCAAAAGACAGAGTGGCTGGCCAGTACTTACCTTGGCTCAATATCACTGATATTAACACAACAAAAGATGAAATATATGTAGGGTCAAGCTTTCATAAAATAATTCCTTTATCAAGTAGGAGGGAGCAGAAATGGAATAGAAGGGAAAGTAAATTTGTTTTACTGACAACATAAGCCATGAAGTAATGGTGAAGTGTTGGGTGGAGGTCATGATTAGTACCGAGCCAAGCCAAATGCAAAACGAAATAGGTTGAGGATGGGGGGGAATGGTGAGACGATGTGTTTGAGGCTGGTTTCCATATGTGTAGCTCTGTTGGTCTGCTGCTAAGTGGGAGTATCCAGGTTGCTATGCAAAGTTTCCTGGAGTCATTTTGGAGGACATGTTCCACTGTGGGATATTGGCTGTCCTCTAGGCAAACAGTTCGTCTGTGACCACTCATACATTCAGCCAATTTGTTGGTAGTCATACTGATATAAAATGCTGTACAATCAACATGTGTCAGTCAGGGAATCACATGGGTTGTTCCACGTATGGCCCTGCCCTGAATAATGCTGCCTGTGGTGGGGATGAAGCAAGTGGTTGTCTTTCTCAAGTAAAGTTTGAAATGAAATCATCCCTCCAAAGTACCCTTCCAACACCACCTTTCACTATCCTCCCAACCTCAACAATATCATTGCCAAACCACAAAATATTCCCAAATCAGCCGCACTACCTAATAGTTCCTATGCAAGTAACCAACCTCACTGCAAATCCTGTCCTACGCAACCCCACTCCTCCCACCACCTACTTTAAGCCTGCCATAGAGAAAACCTACAATACTCCAGGCAGGGCCACATGTGAAACAATGCATGTCATTTACCAACTCTCATATGTTCATTGTACAGCCTTTTATATTGGTATGTCCATAAACAAACCAGTTGACTGAACACATGAATGGTCACAGACAAATTGTTCACCACAGAACAGCTAATATCCCATAGCAGAGTATGCCATCCAACATGACTCTAGAGACCTCAGCATGTTACACACCATATGTATAATCTTAGTACTCCCACACTCCCTCAGAGCTGCCCACATGGGAATTTGCCCTTTAACACATCCTCTTGCCCTCAACCTATGTTAGCCTCTCCCTCTCCACTATCTGCAATTCATTTCTCACCCTTGTTTTTCCTTCCCATCATTGAGTGTGTAGTTGTGATATATAATAAATCAACATGCTACGATTTACTTCTAACAGGCCTTCTTAATTCTCATTGCATCTTTATCTATCCTCTTTGGTTTGCAGCTGGCTAGGCACAGTACTTAGCCTGCAACATCTTTTATTTCTGCTCAGCACCCTTCATTGTACCTTATCCTCGGTTTAGGTTGTGAGTAAAGCAAATCAACTTTCAATTCTAAACCCATTAACCTCCCTTCTGTCTCCACCTGATAAAGAAATTTCATCCTGAAAGCTTGATCCTAGGTGTATTTTCATATTTTTCATATTAGTATCAGTATTACTGAGCCAAAATACTGGCACATCATGTGTTTTAAAATAACGATTATTATATTCACTAAACACGTTGCATAACAGCAATTCACACTGACCTTGCAGATCTCTTGTCCATCCATTCCTTGCAGCTCTCAAGAGCAAAATCGCAGCCAAATCCTCGTCCCCAGTTTAATACCTGTGCCACACTGTAGTTTGCACGATACCACCCAGTATCTTCCATGAGTGCCAAAGTGATGCGGGAATACACAGGATTCTGTGTGTGTGTACCAGTCATAGCTTCATTCTGTTGACATTTCAAACAAGATATGAAAATGGTATTCAATTTGATAAAAGAGGAGGAACAGAAAAAGAAACTAGTAAAGAGTTAAAATAATTAATAAATTCTCAAACTACTGGAATGTCCTAAAACTGATATTCAGAGGCAAGAATTTGGGAGACAAGAGTAGCAACAATAATGCACCATAATATTCAATCTCTAACCATCAAATTACAATGAAAAATTACAAGAACTCTGATGGAAAACTAGTTTTGAGCAAAGAAGGGAATGCTGAATGGGAAAAAAACACCATAGGGGTTCTATAAAGGGAATGAACTTTGAGACAATACAATAGGATGTGAAGAGGAAGTAGATTAAATAAGGTACTATACTGAAAGAAGAATCTGACAAAACACTGAATCAAAACAAGGCCCATGGAGTAGATGACTTTTCATCACAGCTACTCTGGGAGAGCCAGCCTTTACAAAACTATTTCACCTGGTGTGTAAAATGCATGAGACAGGTGAAATACCCTCAGACTCAAAGAAAATGTAATAATCTCCATTCCAAAAAAAGCAGGTGCAGGCAGGTATGAAAATTACAGAACCATCAGAGGTTGGAAAATTTTAACACTAATTATTTACAGAAGAATGGAAAATCTGGTAGAAGCTAACCTAGGGGAAGATCAGTTTGGATTTAGGAGAAGTAATTAAAGTTCAGGATGGAGAAATAAAAACATTACATTTTACTCATAACATTGTAATTGCTGTTAGGGACAGCAAAGTACCTGGAAGGGCAATTGAATGGAATAGACAAAGTGTTAAAGGCAACATTAACAAAAGCAAAACAAGGGTAATGGAATGCAGTCTAAGATAATCAGGTGATGAATGAATTAGATTAGGTAACGAACAATGAAGGTGGTCTAAGAGTTTTGTTACATGGGCAGTAAAATAGCATATGATGGTTGCAGTACAGAGGATATAAAATACAGACTGGCAATGAAAGTGCATTTTAGAAATTTGCTAAAATTGAATATTAATTTAAGTGCAAGGAAATCTTTTCTGAAGCATTTCTGTGGAGTTTTACCTTGTACGGGAGTGAAACATGGACAATACATAGCTTGGTCAGGAAGAGGATAAAGGCTTTTGAATTATGGTGGTACAGAAGAATGTGCAGTGTAGATAGCGTAACTAATGAGGAGGCACTTAACAAAATTGGGAAGAAAAGGAATTTCTGGCATACCTTGACTAAAAGAAGGAATCAATTGGTAGGACATATTCTTAGACATTACGTGAATTTAGCATTGGAGTGAAGTGTGTGGGGTAAAAATTGCAAAACCAAGAGATGAAAACAGTAAGCAGATTAAAATTGATTTGGGTTGCTGTTCTCATGAGGAGATGAAGAGGCCTGCTCAGGCTAGAGTAGGGTGAAGAGCTATACAAATCTCTGGATGGAAAACAACAACAAGAACCACCACAAAAGAAATGACACAGTTCTGACCTACACTTTGATGATGTTTGAGTAACGGAACACTGATAAGAACAACATCCAATACAAACAGTAAAGATTCTTGGTTTTTGTCAACAGTACTTTTATTAATCATCAAATAACAGGTCATGATTGCCTCATGTAGCTTGGTGAACTAATCTAAGAAATGTTCAAATGTTTGTAAATCTATTGGGCTGAAATGTGTGGTTATTAGTCCACAGTTTACGAACTACTTAGACTAAGGTAAACTAACCTAAGGATAAAACACACACACACACACACACACACACACACACACACACACACACACACACACACACACCCAAGGGGGGGACTCGAACCCCTGATGGCAAATGGCCACGTGCACCGCACCACTGAGCCCCAGTGCACAAGGCTAATCCGCTATGGCTGAACTAATCTAAAACATCTTTTAGTGTCTCTTTATAGCATTTATAATTCACAAGTTCTGAGGAGTCTAACAACCTTTCATCATCTGCTTTTTGCTTTTTAGGCCAAGCAATTTTGCTTCTGAATTGTTGTCTTCCATGTACAATCACCATATAATTTGGAAAAGTATGACAACATCAACTCACAATTAGCATTCCTGCAATGACATTTTTTAAAGGGCTGTTAGACTGAGTAGTAGAATGAATGACCATCAAGCAGCAATCCTAGTTAGTAATATGCTGTCAGGTGACAATACTAGTCGAATGTGCATTTGCAGTAATATTTCTGAATAGTGCATATCATTTGTCATGGAAAAAACAGGGTTGATTTAAGTTGCAACAAAAAAACACAAACGATCTGCAGTATCTTACTTATATCTGAACATCACATTACTTTGCTACTGGCATGGAGCCTGTGTAGTTCTCCAAAAGTATTGTGATTCTGCAGTTGTACTCCTCTGCACTGTAGGAGAAATGTGTGCTCTTTGTTTGGTCTTTTTTGATACTTTTGTTCTTTGCTTGCTACCTTGTGGGGTTTCGGCACCAAAAAAATGATGGGTCATAGCAATAGTGTATACTAGATCCTCACAAAATTTATTTTAGTCACAAAACTACATATGTATCAACAAATCAGATATGTCTCCAAGGAAAGGACAGTCTCTCACTCTTAACAAGTGCCTCATTCTGTGGAATTTTAAGAATCTACCTTTCACGTTACAATTCACAGCTCTGTCAACATTCAGAATATGAGTATTGTGATATGCCCAGTGTCCATTTACAATGCTATGTAAGACGTTTTTTGTTTTTTTTTTTTTTTTTTTAAATAATGAATCAGTTTCTGCTTAAATATTGTGTCAACTTCTTGAATAAATTCTGTAATGACATCTCTAAAGCCTCAGTAGTCTCTAATATTTGCAATTTTTCTGGAATAGCTTCTTTCAGGGTGCTAAGCCTCTGTACTTCATGTCTTCATGCTTAAAGCAGGTTGTGACTGCCCAGAAGATTTGTGTACCAGTATTCTGCATATTATTTTATTAAAAACTTTTTTTTCATTAAGCCTGGCCTGTTACAAAAATAACAAGAGTGCAAATTAAAATCCTCTGACGAAATTATTGTAAATTATATACCTCAAAGAGTCTCTTCTCCCAATGTGTGAGTGCAGTACCTTCTTCACCCTGGTCCTCCAGCTCGGCACCCTCTAAATCATCGCAGCCAAAGTGCAAGCGAACTTCTCTAGCAACTCTGGGTGTCACCATAACCTGTAACTCACGCTTCACTCTCCCACCATGGACAAGCCAATCTTCTCTAGTGATATTGCGAATTACTCTGTCGCTCCATTGTCTTGCCTGTAATCTGGAAGCATGAACATTTTAATAACTTTCAATACAGTGCCCTATATAAATATCAAGTAAGCATTACAAGTCTAGTTTCAACATATCTACAAAACATAATTTTTAAAATGAAAGTGAAATGTAACTTTGTCACATTTCTTTGTTCAAATTAAAAGATTTGTGAACATCTATGGTAACTTGTTAACCATAAACCAGTTTCTATCACTGTAGTTCCAATAACTGAGGTGGTGATTCATGCTACTGTTTGACATTTTTTTGTAGACAAAATGCAGTAACTTTTTCACACAACACACAAACACTTGATTGTCAGTAGCATTAAAGAATATTCTAGTTTTCATCAGTGTCTTTCTTGCCCTTTCCCAATGAGTATGTAGGGCAATACCAATCCACAATAGTATAATTTAGCTTGTCTCAACATCCCAATCCTCTTAAAAATCCTACAAGTTGTTATAAATGTTGCCTGTTGGACTGAAAATACTGAAATTACAAACAACTTTGGCTAGTGAAATTTAACAGAAGTTAACAGACCTAGAAGCTTTGAAAAATGATAAATTAAAAATTCACAAAGATCATGATCTAAATCTACACATATTATCATCATTGTTGTTTCATTATTAAACAGTTAAATCAATAATAATAATAATAATAATAATAATAATAATAATAATAAGGAAACAGAAAAGCAGAAGGAGAACCATTTTGTGAAGATACCCAACAATTATGAATCACAGTGTAATATTGGAATCAACAACATACTTATTGTTGAAAAATATCAAACACTCTTCTGTTAAAGACAAAATGAGACAAAATACAAACACTAATAATATCATCAACTAAAATATAAAAAAATAGTGTGACTCACTCACTTCTCGTTGAGCAGTGGTTTGCCAGATTCCTGTCTCGGAGTTAGAGGATTGCCATCGTCATCACGGTAAAATGCATACAAACTGACAGAGAAACCCAGTGCATGAAGGATTTCATGCTTCACTGTAGACAAAAGAATTTCAAGTTCTTGTGGTTTGGTGCTGATGCTACTGGGACACAGATTTGCATGGCCTGCGATTGGTCTGAAAAAATTAATTGTGATTTTCATTGCTGATATATGTGTCTGACATTTTATTACCATGTTAGTGAGGAAACATTACTTACACCAGCTTAATTACAGTGAAACTGTCATCTTTTTCGTTTTATTTCTTTCATAAACTGCAATGGGTACTTATCAAAGTTTCAGCAAAGTCTGATTTAAATATTAAATATATTTTATGTTCTCCATGTGAAAAGATTGTTACAGCTGTTCAGTGATAATCATCACTATAGAAGTAAGTTAAATTCAATATGCCTATGCATTCACAAAAAATAAACCATTTGTAGCAGAAGTTGTTTCACTCTAAGGAAGTATTGTGGTGAGTGTCATACCTATCAAGAGCAGCTTCCTGTTGGCAGTGAGCAGCATATGCTACAGTCATACCCTTGTGGCACCTTGTTGTCTCCATTGCAGACACATAAAACACAAAGTCAGCTCCTGAGATGCCAGGACCCGGAACAGCAGCTGTGCCATTGCCAGTTATTTTACAGTCTTGTCCCGTAGCATTGCATGTACGACAGGCCTGACGGGGAAATAAAATTATTATGTTAATTAAAATAGCATGCAAGTGATACTCAATTTTAAGTATACATATCTCAATGAAAATACACTGCATATACCACAAATTACAGGTTACAAATCATTAATTGCATGCAGCTGCTAAGAACACTTACTTCCAGATGCTCTTCAGGTACTACAACTTCTCCACACATTGTTTTGGGCTCACATGAGTTTTTGCAATATGGATAAGGATCTCTCTTGCGATAAAAAACTTGATTATTTTCACATTTCCTGTTAAAAACATAAGTTGCCATAGAAAATGTAACAAAGTCATCAATTAGATAATAATAATAGACTTAATATAATATTGCAGTATGTTAATTACAACTGATAATATTTGCCTGCATTTACACCAACTCTTTCATTAAAAAGTTTTATTTATACTAATACTGGAGGGCTAAACTCTGTGGAAATACCATGTAAAATGTACACTTGAAAAAATACAAGTGAATTTGGACATGGGCATATTGTTGGAGATTGCTTGAGTGGTTAGTGCTTCAGTAAGTAAAGTGGTTTGCATTTCAACAGGCACATCCAACATTGAAAAGTTAAAGTTGGAACGACAATAACTGAGGATAGGTGGCTACTCACCATAAAGGTGATTGTTGAGCTTCACACAGGCACAGAGAACACACAATCACATTCACAAATTAAACTGTCGGCTGCAGCTTTCATCAGAAAAGATATACATGCATTCACACAATCACTTAGACATAACTCAAGCACACATCACCACCATCTCTGGCCACTCTGGTGCAATAGCAACTTGACAGTGAAAGAGGAGGAGACCAGAGGGAAAGGGAGGTGGAAGGAAGCCGGCAAGGATGGGGATAGAACATCCCACATTGCAGGGTGGAGTGTGAAGGCTCTGATAGATGGGAATGTAAGATGAAGCAGTAAAGGGGAGGGAGCAGGAACAAAAAAGTGTGTGTGTGTGTGTGTGTGTGTGTGAGAGAGAGAGAGAGAGAGAGAGAGAGAGAGAGAGAGAGAGAGAGAGAGAGAGAGAGAGAGAGAGAGAGAGAGAGAGAGAGAGAGAGTACGAAAATGTAAAAAGTTCGGAATTAAACAAAGAAATACTGAAATATTTATATAAAAATTTAGAACTAAAAATACTGAAATATTAAAAAACATTGAAATATTAAAAATATATTGAGATATTAAAAAACTGGTGGAACACAGTGGAAGAGAGACATGAATTGGAAGGAGATACAGGATAGTGAAGATGTGGGAGGCATATTCCTTTTTTTAAGAATTTATTAATTATTATAATTTCCCTTTATTGCTGCATCTTATGTTACCGTCTATCAGAGCCTTTACACTCAACAATGCAATGCGAGACATTCTATCCACATCGTTGTCCATCATCGTTACCCCCCACTATCCTTCTCGTCACTTTCAAAATGCTTTGGCAATGGAGCAGCCAGAGATAGTGGTCATGTGTTCTTGAGCTATGAATGAGTGGTTGTGCAAGTGTACCTTTTTCTACTGAAGGGTGTGGTTGAAAATTTATGTTCTGTGAATGTGACTGTCCTACTCGATGTGCCTGTATGTGGCTCGGTGATTGTCTTTATGCTGAGTTGTTACCTATCCTCTATTACTAAGAGCTATGTCATATGAAAGATTCATACTGCACACAGGGTATGTGGTAAATAAACGTGCACTCAGTCACAATAGATACAAAAATTTGTGTTGAATGATAATGCCTGATAGTTACTGAAGAAGATGGTGACCAAAAACAAAATGACAAACACTGTGTAAGCCATTGCAGAACTGTGCCCCATACTCACAACTTCTGTGAGCACCAAATTAATAAAAAGGGATTTAATACAAATAAACAATCCCTGAGACTGATTTTCATCTTGATTATGTCAAATTATCTTTGGAACACAGAAGCTGAATTAAAGTTTTTGACGTGGAGGGAAATTGTACTTAGACTATTCCAAGGTGCCTTAATCGTTAGTGGTGTTGTAGTCTAACAGTTAAGACGTCTGCCTAGTAAGCATGGAGGTCCGGGTTGAATTCCCGGCCGCATCACAAATTTTAATTCAATGCTTCAGATTTATCAATACAAAGGGAGTTATCTAAGCTGGGAATTGCAGGCCAATCTGGAATTCCAAGTGATGCAAATGCAATAACTCGAAAATGTGGCAGTGAGACCCTAAACCATGGACTTTAGAGCACTGGAATGAAGTAATGTGGTACAATGAGAGTTTTTTTCTAACTGATTGCAGTATCTAGCTGAATTTAGGTCCGAAGACTGAAGCTTGGCAGGTATGTAGTGATTATTTGTAGAGCTACTTTAAGGTAGTCCATGAGCCCCACAGTTGCTCAGCAAGGTCACACTATTACACCAAGGATTATGTGGCCATTTTGGCTGATCAAGACCACTGCATAATACGAGTGTTGGAACTTAAGCAGTGGCAACTATTTATTCACAATTGATACAAAAACATTACATATTTGAACCTGTTACTGTCGTTCAAAGTCATCACCAGCGAGAGCCCGTTGCCAGAGATGTCGAAGGTGAAGTATATTGTTAGCAGTGCCTGTTCTGTTGATGGTGCGAATGGAGCGGTCTACTGCCTGTCTAATCTCTGGAACAGTTCTGAAGCTCACAAATCATCTGACATCGATCACTGTCTACTAACATGGCACCAGTATGCACTTCTTCAGAGACGCTAGGACAACCTGCCCAATGCATGTCTGCCACAGTTTGCTGTCCTTCATTGAAAGATTTTACCCAACATGCCACTGTTCTGTTTGGCAATGCTAATTCCCAACATGACCCTGATGATCTCTGGTGCTTTGAATGTTGATCCAACTCTGTTGCTCCCGTTTTGAAAACCTAGTGACACCGTTACGTTAGACTGCTCGCTTACAAGAGACTATGTTTTCCTCGACTGTGTGCATGCCGGTGCCATGGGACAGGTAAGTCAATTTGCTCGGATGTAAGGTAGGTATGTCAATAACGTGTGCTATAAGCAACAATAATAAATTCCATTGCATAATGTCTCCAAAGCAGTGTTGTCATTATTTAAGTTCCAACCCTCCTATTTGTTCTCTAACGTTGATGCTGTGTTCCAAGATGTGGGGGAACCTGTTCAAACTGCTCACATAATCCAGGATGGTTTTATGCACACAAAGGACTGTCTCCACCTCTGGCTACCAGTCACCAGTGAGCCTGGAATCTAATTGAGCTCTTTTTCTCAAATAAATCATATATTTCTTTTTCAATTAATCATTCTTTGCCCGTAGATGTATATCACATCATGACCCATTCAGGTAAGTTGTTTGTGGAACATTATTGAGAAAATATAATTTCTAAGAGAAACAGGACCACACCGCTATCCCTCAGTTCACTTGCTCTTTGTACAGGATACACTAAAATAATGTATGTACACATTCCTGCACTTCATGGCCTGGTACAGCAACAGTATTTTCAGTTCAACGAAAAGAAAAACGTGAAGCTCTGTTGCAGTTAATAAAATTTTATTAACTGCAACAGAGATGTACATTTTTGTTTTCATTGGACAATGTATGTGCTTCAGAATGCTGCTTCTAACATTACGTATCCAGTAGCCTTACAGAGAGGAGGACATATATAGCATTAAAATACAGCTTTCTGGTATACTATCTGACTATACTGTAAAATTTCCATAATATTCCATTAGCTCTTCATGCTCACTGGTGTTAAATGCCACTAAGCCTACCTGTAGGTGTATATGCTGCCACAGTTTTCTGACATTTTTTAAAAACCATCAGCTGTTTATTCAAAACCTTATACATCTACTAGTTTCGGTCATAGACCATCTTCATGGATAAAAAGGTGTTGAAACAGAATGGTAAAATGCATCAAATAAAATACATCCAACTGAGAGAAACAGGAGTCAGTATAACTAAAAGTTTAAAAATTACAGTGGTCATCTTAGATAAAACCTATCAGTCAAACATAACATAAAAGGTAAGAACAGACTTACACAATATTTCTACCCAGGAAGATGATGGGAATAATTTTGAGACCACTGGAGCATGTTGCGGCTAGGTTTTAAATTGGTTGAGAAAGACGCAGCTTAAAAACACATGAGAGTGGGGTGTGGGAATAAAATGGGGAGGAGTAGTGAAGGGCAAAACATAGTGTGATGGGAACAAGACAAGAATTGGGAGGAGTAGGATATAGAGGGGACAGGAACTGTTGAGTCTGAGGAAACAGTAGGTCGAGACCTGGATAATTTTGGAAATGAAGAATGTACTCTAAGGATAATGCACTTCTGTGTAGGTCAGCAAAATTGAGGAGGGAGGGGAGTGGGAAGGAGGATCCCAAATGCCCAGGATGTGAAGCAGCCATTGATATTAAGCATGTTACACTTGGCTGCATGATGTGCCACTGGGTGCTCTACTTATCTTTCCCGTATCTTCTTTTGACACACCAAATTAAATGCTTCACTCATATAACATGGTTTCTTATGTTACCCCTTCTAAAAACAATGTATGTCTATCAAACACTGCTCATGTCTCTGATCGTCCATCAAATAATTTATTTTTCCCTATGCCAAAGAACAAAGCTACCGGTACAGCATTTTGAATTCACATCCCATTCTGAGTAAAGTATAATTTTATGAACATGGCTTGTCTAGAAGCAGACACTGTAATAACTTTATTGCAGAAAAAATTAGCAACCAACATATAGTGAAATTTAGAACACTTTACCATATTTTTGCACACACTATGGATGTCTTCATCAGAAGTATTGATAAAAAAATATTACACAAAAAGTGGAATACAAGCAAGTTAACTACTCGAACTCCCAACAATTTTTAATTGCTACTTCATTTTTTAATTAAGACGCAATACCAACCCAACATCACTTCATTTTATGACTGGGGAGCACAACAGTGAAAAATAAATTACTATGAAACAAATACTAACTTTTTGTTGTTTTGTAAATGGCACCAAAATAAAGGTTCAAATATTTGTTTTATGCTCTAAATACTTAAGTGGTTTACCTGTTTAGTCTTATTACATTTTCAGTCTTACGGACCATCAGGGCTGTCTCCCAGAAATTAATGGCCTCAGGTAACACAGTGTCCTATAAAAATGTAAAATATTCTTATGAAAAAGAAAATGAGTCCCAGAGAGAACAACTTCACATTGTCATAGAGAGATCAATTTACAAATAAAACTCAAGCCAATAAATCATGATTACAATTAGATTTTCGTTTCATATTTATTTGATTCCAGACTGATTGCTAAAGGACCACAACAGTTATGTTATAAGAGTGTATTTGCACAGAAGTCGCATAACAAATAAAAAAAATAAATGTAGCAAAATCATTTAGTACTATACTTAGAAGAAAGATTGTTAATAAATTATGCCTTTAAATATTCACCCCTTAAACCAACAAGAAGCACTAAAATATTCAGATAATTTTGAGAAATAATATACATATTATTTAAACTAAAACAAGAAAAAAAGTTCATACCATGCCAAAGTTTTTCACCTAATTGTGACATACTGTTTATGGAATAGAAGAATTCCCCATTTTTTCAGGGCTATGTCTGACTGTTTTTTACCACTTTATTTCATATGAGATCTCAACATATTATCTGCTGTTGATATAAATTTGTTTGTCCAAATTTATTAAGGTAAAATTAGTGCCTGCAGAGCAGCCCTCATTGTGAAATCACAGACATCAGTGTTTAAGTAAATAATTCTGTCAATCACAGAAATATTTCTTGCATGCCTACAATGTTTGAATAATATCACACCGTAAAAAAAGATACCAGAAGTGATTTAATGTGGAATACAGGATAACTGTAGCTGATGGAATGGCATGTGCCAGACACAGTGAGTTTTCTAAAGAGTGTTAAAGAACTGTAACTCACCTATGCAAGATTTCATTTAGAAAGTTGTCTTTCAATCCAGCCTTTAATACTGATCATTATTATTTAATTCACACAAAGTTAGATTAAAGGATAAGGTGCTGAAGATTAAAGGATAAGACTTGCACTTTGTCATGGGTTTTTTATTCAACATGAAAGCATAACAGAAATGCTCCACTAGTTCAAAAGGAAACATCAACAAATATCTAAGGTAAGCATTTGGTGATAGACAGGCACCAGCAATTAATTGTCTTCTCACATAGAAATCAGTATATGTAACAATCATTTAATATGCAGGCCTAGACTGCTGGCCATCTAAAAAGCAACACTAAGAAGGAATGGAGATATCACAGCCAAATTTAATCACGAGGTAACACCTTGTACAAAAATCACATGATTGAAAATACAGCCCAATGCGAAGTGAGTAAGGTGGTGAAGTCAGTATCATATGTTATGACCATTGCTGGCTAAATCTGATACTACACTGGCCAAAACAATTAGTGAATGTCATCAGCAGAATGAACTGAACTGGTTTGACATCTTTCTGTCTGTTCTATGGACTGGAGACAACAACATTATGGCAGCCGAGATAGTGGTAATAACAGGAAGTTGCTGCATAGGAGGTTGGTGTCATGTAGTGAGCTGGTAGTGCAAAGCAACAACAATGTGACTAACCCAAAGCTATGGCACGGAGAGCCGCAGGAAGGTTGGAAGCGGGTCAGAAACAGAGGGAGGTGGCAGTTAAAATCAGGCAAGGGCAAAGTTGTCCACAGGTAACACTAGCAAGAGATGACTTATCTCTAGTTAACAGCCTGTCAAGTCATGAGGCTGAATGCACCTCGGCTGCAATACACCCTCCATCCAGCAAGAGTATGTGCAATATTAACAAAAACAGTTGGAAATTGCCTTCAGGAATGTAGATTCTACGCATGGAGGCCTGCAGTGTGTGTCCCTCTAAAAACATGATGCCGTTTATCCCACAGAAACTTAGCGGTGGAACATCAGGATTGTAGTCATAATGAATGAAGCCGTCTGCTCACAGATGAGTCAACGATTTTGAGTTCAGCTGGACAATCGTCGTTCCTTCATCTGGAGAGAATGTGGAACTCTGAGCGATCCTGTTAATGTGCTTATGTGGTGGACCTATGGTGTGAGCAGCAGACAGCATTGGTGGATGTATGGACCTCTGTCATTCAGATGTTTAGAGACAAGAGAGATCCTTTGACCTTTTTTTGTGCTGTACGATATTGCCATAGGAGATGGGTTTCTTCTGGTAGACGATAACGCTCATGCCCACATGGTTCTACTGGTGATCAACATGCCTAAAGCTGAGGGAATTAAACGAATGGAGTGGCTAGCTTGTTCACAGGACTTAAATCTGATTGAGAATGTCGGGGATGCACTTGACAGACACACTACATCCAGACCAGCACCCCCCCCCCCCCCCCCACACACACACAACAGTTGCAGAGCTGGATATTGCACTCGTGGAAGAATGGCCAAATATCCCCAAAAGCTGATTGATAACCTCATACTGTACATACCATAGAGGGGTGCAATTGTACTGGATGCACCAGGCGATCACACACCATATTAGAGGGCAACAAGAATGACTTTTTCACTATTATGGTAGCCCCATGGTGCCTGGGTCTAAGTAAACACCACGTAAACTACAAGTAAATAGATGCGAGAACAAAATATTGTATTGTATCACACACAAGTCACAATTGTAACCAATTTATGAATAAAATTGGTTACCATATGTATACTGTGTCCAGTTCTAACATATTGAATTTCCTTGGGACGGAAAAGCTTTTGTCCATGCATCAGCACGGCTTTAGGAAGCATCGCTCGTGTATAACCCAGCTTGTCCTTATCTCTTATGACATTTTGTGTGCTATGGATGAAGGGAAACAAGCAGACTGCATATTTCTCGATTTTCGAATGCATTCGACACTGTGTCACATGGTGAACTGCTAACAAAGATATGAGCATATGAAATAGGTACCCAAATATGTGAGTGGCTCGCAGACTAGTTAACTAATAGAACCCAGTATGTTGTCCTCGATGGCAAGTGTTCATCAGAGACTGCGGTATCGTCAGGCGTGCTCCAGGGAAGTGTGATAGGACCTTTATTATTTTCTGCCTATACAAATTACCTAACAGACACAGTGAGCTGCAGTCTGAGGCTGTTTGCTGAAGAATACTGTGGTGTATAGGAAGGTGTCGTCATTGAATAACCTTAGTAGGATTCAGGATGACTAGGACCAAATTTCGAGGTGTTGTGTGGAATGTAGAAAAAACAATGTGAGCCGCTAGCTCTAAATATAGAAAAATATAATGTGATGCAGTAATGTTCGAAAACAGCATTAGTAGTGTACTGCTTGACAGAGTCGCGTCATTTAAGTATCCATGCGTAATGTGTAACACGATATGAAGTGGAACACGCATGAAGGTCAGTCATAGGGAAGGCGGATGGTCGACTACGGTTTAATAGGAGAATTTTTGTGAAGACGTGATTCGTCTGTAAAGGTGGCTGAATATAAAACGCTTGTGCGATCCCGTCTTGACTATGCTCAAGTGTTTGGGATTCCCACCAAATCGTTTTAAAGGAAGATGTAGAAGCAATTCAGAGGAGAACCGCTAGGTTTGTTGCTAGTAGGTTCGATCAATGCGCGAGTTTACTGAGATGCTTCGAGAACTCAAATGATAGTCGCTGGAGGAAAAGCGACGTTCTTATCAAGAAACTGTTGAGGAAATTTAGAGTGCCGGAATTTGAAGCGAACTGCAAAAGGATTGTACTGCCGACAACCCACATTTCGTGTAAAGGCCACGGAAATAAGATCAGAATGATTAGGGCTCGTAGAGATGCATACAGGTATTTGTTTTTCCCTTCATTCTATATGAGAGTGAAACAGGAAAGAAAGTAACTAGGTTCCCTCTGCCACGCAACTTTGAGACGAAGTAGGCATGTAGATAGATTGTGTATTGTCTTGTTGACAACTTGGGTCCATGGCGCACCACACGTTAACCCTACCCTCAGCTCTTCTGCGATGACGTCAGAGGCGCGCCAGAGCCACCTGCTGTGGCCGCCGGCGGCCACACGGCAGCCAACGTGTTTAAGTGCCACCACTCACATGGCTACAGTGTAACAAGCAGTCAGCAGAGAACACTATCGGTGGCCCTCGGACCTGCACATAAACACGGGCATCCACAGACGAAGGTACTACTTGCTCTTCCACCATAGTCGGTTCCAAGGGGGGGGGGGGGGAGGGAGGGCGAAGGGTCGTTCGCCCCCTCCCCCCAAGCAGCTCTTTTCAGCAGCCTTTATTCATATTTATATTTATTTATTTATTTTTTAGAATGTTACCTAGCGTGCTATCACTGCACTAAGTCTTCAAAGTTATGATAATTGTTTTTTATTGGGCGTGGTGTAAAAATGGGTGGCCAGTACTAGAGTCTTCCTACTGAGCCAGAGTTCAGCTGGCGATGAGAATTCTTTAACCGCCCGGCAAGCGGCAGCCAATACAGAATTGCGGAATCATAGAGCATTCCATGCGGAGCCGTAACTTATGCGCTGACCCGGAGGAACTGTTACCGTCAGGGCCTCCGCTGCTGTATTCATCTGTATACTCTCTGCGGGATATCGGACAACTTCCTTTCCACCGTCAAGTATCACCAGGATTTCTCCTTAAGTTGGAGATTACTGTGATTTCTACTATTGTGCATTCCCAAGGAAATTAATTTTTTGTTTCCTGACTGACTGCCAGAGCCTTGTTTAAACTTTTTAAATTCCAAATCTGAACTTAGGCAAGTTGTTCACTTAGTTGACCTTCTTCTTTACAGTTAAACTAATTCTCAATAAAAGTTCTTATTTAGTATTGGTAAAACGAGACGTGATGGCAGAAAACGAAATAACAGACATCATACGTGCCACTGTGCTGCGAACTTCATAAAATGTACCAGGCCAATGAGAGCTTGATGGAGCAATTGGTAGCCATCTTGATCTCTACACCTCAGGAGTCGGGACAATTGTCACAGTTGGACGCCTTTGACCATAGCATTAGCATGTTGTCCCCTCCATTCGCAGCATTTGAATTGCAAGGTGCAACAAAGGGACTTGCTACATTGCTCGCCTAAAACAGTATTTTTTGCAGCCATGAGATAGCAAGTGAGGTTCAGCGGCGAGTGCTACTGATGGCACATGCGGGTCATTATTTCAACTCCACCCACAAGCTGATCCCCAAGCCCTTCCTTACCAACCCCTCCTTGGCGGAATGCTACACTCCTGGCCATTAAAACTGCTACACCACAAAGATGACGTGCTACATACGCGAAATTTAACCGATAGGAATAAGATACTGTTAAATGCAAATGATTAGCTTATCAGAGCATTCACACAATGTTGGCGCCGGTGACGACACCTGAGTGGATGAATGGTCACAGACGGACTGTTCGCCTGGGGAACACCCAGTATCCTGTGGCAGAACATGCCCTCCAGCATGACTCCTGGGACCTTGGCACATGTTACACCACACGCGCCATTTGGATACTACCAGCTAACACCAGCCCCTCAGAGCTACGGAGATGGGAACTTGCCCTCCAACATATCCTCTCCTCCCGCCTCCCCCCTGGCCTAAATCTACGCTAACCCCTCCCCTTCTCCATCCTCAGCTCACCTATTCTTTATCCCTTCCTTACCCCCCCCCCCTCTCTCTTTCTTTCTTTCCGTCTGTGCGTGCGTGCGTGTGTGTGTGTGTGTGTGTGTGTCCATCTTTCCTTGTTAATCAAAAACGTTTTAGACAACTCCCAGCCCCTCCTACACCCCTCAGCATAATTCAGTTCACTCCTCTTCTCTTTACTGCTTGATCTTTCCTCTTTGCTTATATCTCCTCTCTTGCTTGGCTCAGTACTAATATGCAGTATCTTTGACTTCCACACTCCTCAACCACCATCTTCATGACCTAGGTCGTCAGTTACGTTTCCCTTCCGTTCTCATCCTTTTTTCTTCCCTTCTCTCCCATTTGAAGAAGTAACTGTGTTCCGAAAGCTTGTCCTTTTTCGTCCCCCCCCCCCTTTTTTTTCTTCATATGTGTAACTATCGGCGGTACAACACAAAGATAAGTACTGGCCAGCCAATCTCTTTTGAAAAATTATTTTTCTTCTTGGTGCAGCAATTTTAATGGCCAGTAGTGTAGATGTGGTTTGCCGTTCCTATGACAAGATGAGAAGGATTCCTCAGGATGGAGTAGGGTGGACAGGTGCATCAAATCTGTCTCCGGACTGAACACCGCAACAACAACATCCTTTCAGTATAATTGATGCAGTCTTTTACTTCCTTGATTGCTTTTTTCGATGTTCAGTTTAACACTAGGGGAATGAGTCTGTACCCAGGCCTTGCACCTCAATTTTATTTATCGGAGCGCTTCTTCCTTGGTCTTCCATTCCTACTATTTCCTCTTACTTCTTATACATACTGTACATTACCCATCTTTACCTATAGCGGATACCTGTTTTTATGAGAATTTCAATCATTTTACACCTTATTACGACGTCGAATTCTTTTTCTAGATAAAAACAACTCGTTTGTTTTAATCAGCTAATAGCACAGTACTGCCAGCCCGCTTTAGTTCATTCGAATGTGTTGTCACGAGACGGCAGCTTTTGTTATAATGGTAGGATGGGGTAGCACCATTCCATTTGGAATGAACATGTCCATGAGTAGAAACACCCAAACCTTCAGATGTCAGATCGGTACCAATCGTTGTATATCGATAGAGTATCAACCGAAACTTCTATGTAATTCATGCTATGTGCTGCCCTCCAGGAAAACGTGCATGAACTATAATAATAAGTAACACCTAACCGACGGAGTAGAGGAAAAGCATAAGTGTGAAAGATTATCACGTTGCGGTACCGTGGTCTGGCTAGTTGATAGAGCGTTAGTTCATCGAACAGAGGGTCCTGGGTTCAAGCCCCGCTTAGAGCCTTTTTAATTGCAGTACGTTGGAAATTGTTAGAAGGAGCAACGTGTTCCTCACATGTTAAAGGACTGTTTGGATTTTATAGCACTGTGTTATCGGCAGTTTGCTCTTACTTCGTTTATTTGAAAGTAGAAAGTCTGTAGGGTTTATTCGTAGTTTCACAGAATAAATAAACATAATCAGAACATACGAATAAAGAAACAACTGCATCACACACACAGCAGTATTAATAGTAATAACAATAACAAAAATAATAGTGATCTTAAGAACAATAATCGTAATTGAAGTAATCACATTAGTAATAATGAAAATAATAAGTACATAAAGTTCAGGCACCACCACGGACGCACAGTGTCGTTCATTCAGGAACGAAGGTTTCACTTATGCTGCTATTGTTTCTTTCCTCTACGAATATACTCTACATGTTTGCTACTTTTAAATAAGATAAGATGCTTTCTTCACCTTTGAGCATTTACACATGCAATCGGCGTCGTCAAGGTTAGATAAAATAGTAATAATGATAAAACAAAATAGCAACAATAAATGACTTAGAAAATCCCATAAGATAGAAGAAAATAATATGAAATGAATGTCCAGAGTAATAAACAATTACATTATAGTTATCAGATATGTACACTATCATAAATACCATATCAGACAATAAACATACAGATGTATTACAATGTGTTCAAGACAGTAACAAAGTTATAGTACCATTATGTGTATATAGTTATATAATAAACAGCACTTTTTATTTGTAATTTATTATTATAAGAAGTTTAAGTCTTTTGTCCCACATTCAAGAAACTCTTGTGAAGAATAAAATACCTTGCTTTTAAACCATTTCACAATAGTATTTTTAAATTGATCTACTGGCACTGTGTATGCTTCTTTTGGTAATTTATTGAAGTAGAGGAGTCCTAAGTATTTGTAACAATTGTGCGTCTTTGCCAGTCTAGCATATGGCACATCAATTGTATGTCCACTTCTTGTGCTGTGGTCATGAATTGTCATTCTTACATCATAGTTATTTAAATTTTCTTTGACATATACTAGGCAACTGTATATATACAGGCTGGGTACTGTCATGATGTTTAATTCTTTGTAGTAGCTTCTACAAGAGTCACGTGGACTAAGTCCTGCAATACACCTAATAGCTTTCTTCTGCCATTTGAAAATTGTTTTTGAGCCTACAGAATTACCCCATAAAATTATTCCGTAGTCCAGGTGAGAATGGAAGAATGCAGAGTATGCATATAATAGAAGTTCTTTGCTGACACTACTCCTCAGTTTGTATAGCAGATGGAGGACATGGACTAGTCTACTGCAAAGTTTATCTAAGTGGGTATCCCAGTTAAGCTTTTGATCTATGTGAAATCCTAATAGTTTGACAGTTTTGTTGTCTTGACTAGGAGCAGTGAGATTGAATACAATTTCTTCTGTTTTACTGTCATCTTTCTGTAGGACATTGGTTTCAAACCAAGTATTGCATTTCTCCATTGCTACTGCCATGTTGTGCTGCACATTTTCAAGATTGGTGTCACATGTGATGAGAGTTGTGTCGTCTGCATGAAGCACTGCATTACATGGCACAACTGTAGATAAATCATTAATATACACAATGAAAAGGAAAGACCCTAGTGGCCGAGAAGACTGAGGCGCTTCAGTCACGGTCTGCACGGCCACTACGGTCGGGGGTTCGAATCCCCCCTCCTTAGGATAAGCTAGTTGTTAAGTAGTTTGTAAGTTTAGGACTGATGACCCCGTAGTTAAGTCCCAAAGACCCTAGAACAGATCCTTGGGGTACACCCTTTAGAACTGGAAGACATTCTGACGATTCATTATTTATCTTGACTAAATGTTTCCTGTTCTCCAAGTAGGACTCCATCAGGCATATAGCATTCCCTCTCACTCCATAGTGCTGGAGTTTTTTTATACAATACTCTCAACTGCTTTGGTTGTAGAGAGCCTGGATTTGAAGCCATATTTGAGGCACCAAGTATATTATTAGTTTCAAAGTATTGATACATCTGTTTGTGCATGCAGTACTCAATTATTTTTGATATATCGCTTATACCTATAATTGGTCGATAGTTTTCTGGAGATGTTACTTCACCTTTCTTATATACTGGTTCGACAACAGATATTTTTAAACACTCTGGATAGTGGCCTTCTTCTAAGATATTATTGATTGTTTTAGTTAGTGGCTTTACCATTTGTTTTCTGACAGATTTAATAACAAAATTTGAGAGGCTATAGTAATCCTCTGCTCTAGAATTACTGAGCTTTGCTACAGATTCATAGACCTCTTTCTCTGTTACACGAGACCAGCAAAAGCTGCTCAAAACGAAGCAGAAGCAAACTATCGGTGACAAAGTGCTATAATAACGAACAGTCATTTTACTTTTACATTTCATGAACATGTTGTTCCGTATAACACTCCGTGTACATTTGTCGACGTAGAACAATTTGCAACGTCATACAGAAAAAAACATTCTGCGCCACCAGGGTTTGAACTGAGGATTTTCGTAACGACAAACATTCGCTCTATCAAGTACCCCACGGGAGTTCAGCGCGGCAGACGCTATAGTTACGCTTTTCCTGTGCTCCGTAGCACAGGTGTTACATACTATTTCCAGTTTACGCACATTCTCCTGTACGGCAGCACATAGCACGAATTATATAGAAGTTTCGGTTGATACTCTATCGATTTACAACGTTTGGGTGTAAGATTACAGGCAACCCCATCACTGGACTGGGTGGGACGTCAGTGCAATGGCCAGCGTGATCGAGGAAGTCTTATTTCTCCCGTATTATTGTTTCGACGGAGTATGAAATGCCATCAGATATTAAGAAGTTTTTGTCAGGATGCACACACTTTGTCTCACTCTAGTATAGAAACAGAAATCGTTCAGAAATACACGAAATATATGCGCTGTTGTAATGTATGCACTGAGACTCATGATCATCACACAAAACAGTTAATACAAGCTTATTATTGGAAGGTCTAAGCTGTTTAAAACAATAAAAAGCTAAATATTAGTACCTTCCCCAAAAAGGATTAAGCTTAGCGACACACACTTCGCCGCCTGTCGTGCTTTACGTCTGCCCTACCTACGACGTCCGCATGTGTAACGAAAAGTGTCCGCCCGTCGTCTGGACGATTGGACGTTGTTCCACCTTGGTTTCGCCCCTTGATGGCATTCATCACAGTACTCCTCAAACACCTGAGAAGTCGTGCAGTTTCCGAAATGCTCGTGTGGAAGCATGCATGCTATCACAATTTGCCCTGTGATAGATAATGCTGCTCACCCATTCTGCACACGGAGAGCACTCCCACTGACATTACGTGCACCGTGCGTGCTTCCACACGCTATCATTTCTTGTCCTGTGACGCTGCTGTCGCCAGGATGGGTTTATACGGACAGTAGACAGGTGGTCATAATGTTTTGTCAGATCAGATCCATAAGCGTATGCTTTTAACATTTACTTGAATATTTGGCTACGAGGCCTCTAATTTTTTTCCGAAATAGGTGGTCCTTCCGAATAAAAAGGATGGTACCAGTTGACCAAATACCATTTTGATAGTGACTTGTTTATTTTTAGAAAACCAGCCTCCACTTACTCTTATTGTATCTTAAAGCACCATGATCTGCTCTAAATGATTATCCTCTTTGGTATATTTCTAGCAAATTGACTGTTTAACTCTCTTCAGTTGTCTGACTAGATGTACCAATACCAATTGTAACACTAGGTTAATATTACTGTAACCATTCACATTTCTTTGCACATTAGTTCACGCATCTTAAAACTTATAACCCACATCCTTATTTGTTGTATGATAATCACTTCATCAATCTATCACCATTAATATTTGAAGCCATAGACACAATGACAAATTCTTTATATTGACAGATGCCCTGACAGTGATTTTCTAAGCATCCTACTACTGTGTCAGCTGGTAGTTCTGAAATATTCCGCCTATGGCGCCACTTATTATTGTACTTCTTAGACTACTGAATTTTAATCTCCAAACGACTGATTTATCAGTCACCTGCTCCTCTCTTTATGCTTTTCTTTGCAACTACTTTGAGTATTACTGTTTTCCCAAAGCCTTTTTTTTTTTTCTTATTTATATTTTCTCTTTTACTATAACCCTCATCCATAGATACTTTCTTAGCAGCTGATTGTTATTCATTGCATAATCTCTGCACTTAACGTTGATTCTCCTACTAGCATGTATATTCATTAAGCAACAGTACAAAAATGTAAGTGTTAATTTTATCCCATTATATGAACTTATATTTATTATAATCTATTTGGTTCGAAACTGCTTCAAATTTCTGTAACCGACTTTTGTACGTTCTTTAGCCTTTACTGTATACCAATTCACTTGTTTGTCTGTATAGAGACCAGAAGAAGGGCACTCAAGCGCCCGAAACCGGTAGTTAAAGTTAAAAATAAATAACCACTAGCAACTGGTTGCTGCATTTCATTAATTTATAATATAATCATCATTAGAGACTGAATATACCTTTCAGCATTTAGTCTGGAGCATGGTCCCCCCTAATAAATTTTCTCCATGATCTAAGCAACGCTATCATTGATGCCTCGACTGATTTTAAGCATGTTACTTCAAAACTATTTTTGACCGAATCCAAGTACTTTGTCCATGGTGTACCTCGACTCCACTGACCCTCTACTGCTGAACCCATGAGTCTGTTAGGTGAACACTCCCATGCGTGTAATATGATCCTACCATCTCAGCCTGTTCGCTCTAACTGCTTCATCTATGGTGTTCATTCTCAGTTTTTCTATGATTTACTCATTATGTACACCCTCCTTCCATTATTACCATACTGCTAAGTAGACATTGAACAATAAAGTGTAGATGAAAAATATTAAAATATTTGAATAATATACTCACATTTATTAACTCAAATTTTTCCTTGTCAAGCCTGAAAAAGAAAATAAATACAGTGTTAAAATTGTAGATTATTTTTACAATATTACACAATGTGAACAATGAGGCAAGGAAAAGGATAGAGAAGAATTTTGTCCCAAAACTGTTGCAAAGTCACGAATCTTTAGAGTTCACGGCATTAATAACAGATAATATACATGCAAAGAGCACATTTGAAAATGTAACGGGATATATTACATTAACACCTTGTAACACCTTTGTTTAATCACCTACTGCACGAAAATGAGGGATGCAAGGAGACTATAGAAGTAAAAAATTTTTTAAAGATGCAAAATATTACTAAATAACCAAACGCATAGATAAGTACCACAAATTCCTCAAGTAAAAATAATACTTAACGACATCATTTAGGTCTTCATTTTACTGAAATCTCATTTTAATCAGAATTTTTAATCAGTGCTGATTTGTAATATTATAATACAAGAGGACCATGTAACTTATAAATGAAAAAGGTACTTTGTCATAGATGCACACAAAATAATTAAGAATGTACGTAGACGTTACGAGTGGGAAAAGAAAGTAAGCGTTTTTGTATCTACAACTCTTATGTTTCATTCTTCATCACGCATTGGAAATCTACAATAATGAAACGTCAAAATAGTAAAATGAAATGCTTCTTTACCTTGACCACGTGCTATGGTAGAAATGACACACAAAAGTAAAGAAGTTTCGTAAAATCACGATCTGGGGACATTTACGTTTAAATAGTTCATTCTCAGTTAACACACCCAGAGCGCGCAATTACAATGCCACAAATACTAGGTCGATGATTATGTCAGCAGTGGAAATCAAAACAATCGCAATTACGAAGTAAGTAAATAATGTTGTTTATTAGCTTCGTTATTTCAGTTGCTTCTCTGGAAGAGTACTTTTCTGTTCACTTGACACCGTTAGCAAGTAATTACCTAATTTTTACACTGGTCATAATATTTAGGCGATCAGTTGCGATACCTAAGTTCTGCAGTATTGTCATCGACGTTTGTCGGTTCTACGGATTGGAGACGTTACGGCAACCGAGATAGTGCTTATAACAAAGTTGCTGTAAAGGGCTTGCTGTTGACTTGTGTTTACTCTACCAAACGAATTACACGGCTGGGTTCAGATAGTCTAGTGAGCAGGTAATGCAACGCAACAACGTGACTTACCCGAATCTATGGCATAGAGAGCCATAGTAAGGTTGGAAGCGAGACAGAGACGGAGAGAGGTGGCTACAGATATTTGAGAGTAAACTTTGATTTCCAGGACCTAGAAACGATTTCAGACAACAGGAACCGGTAAAAGAAGGCAAGGACAAGGTTGTCCACGGCTAACATCAGCAAGAGATGATCGTTATCTCCGGATAACGCCCGTGGAAAAAGGAGGTTGAATGCAATTCGGCTGGAACGCAGCCTCCAGGCAGCAATAGGACCCTCAATATCAAAACATAGTCCGAAAACGCCTTCGGGAATGTGGCCTCTATGCTCGGAGGACTATGTTGTGTGTCCCATTAAAACCACGATACCGTTTAGCCCGCAGAAACTGGTCCGATAGATTTACAAACATTTCAACATTTTTTGATTGATCAAATTTTTACTTAGATGAGATGTGAAAGCCGTAAGATATTTTAGGAAATGCGTATTGTCCACCATCAGCTCTTTATTGAAGCTATAACTTCGACCTGTCGAAGTTATAACTATAATAACCAACTGATGGTTGACAATATGAATTTCCTAAAAACAACAAGATTGAGCTGTGCAGTTGTATATGATGTGTTGGAGAGGTGGTATTTTTAAAACGTAGATTTGCAGATCTGAAGATGGCAACTAAGTTTGTCGAAACCGGAAATCTGGAATAAAATACTGAACAGCGATATTGGCATACATACTTCACAATAAATATGTATAATTGTATATTCTCTCCAACAGGTAAATGACAATTTCTGTGCAGATTCACAATACGCTTGGATCCCTAGCGAGAATACAGTTAAAGCTGCGAGAAAAAGTAACTACTGGGAAGGGGGCATTACTATCGTAGCGTGCGGCAAGTTGAGAATTTGGGCTGGACGTGAAGCGTGCCTGGATAGCTTAACTGGTTTAGGCGACTGTAGTCCGAGGCGAGAAATCCGGGTTAGAATCTTAGTCCAACACGAATTTTCAACTTGGCCATTGCATTTGTTTGCGACAGTCAAAATCAGAATGAAACTTTCACTCTGCAGCGGAGTGTACGCTGATATGAAACTTCCTGGCAGATTAAAATTGTGTGCCGGAACCGGGACTCGAACCTGGGACCTTTGCGTTTCGCGGGCAAGCGCACTACCGACTGTGCTATCCCGACATGACTGACGATGCCGCCTCACAACTTTACTTCCGCCAGTACCTCGCCTCCTACTTTCCAAACTTCACAGAAGCTCTCCTGCGAACCATGCAAGACTAGCACTCCTGGAAGAAAGGATATGGTGGAGACATGGCTTAGCCACAGCCTAAGGGATGTTTCCAGAATGAAACTTTCACTCTGCAGCGGAGTGTGCGCTGATATGAAACTTCCCTTAGGCTGTGGCTAAGCCATGTCTCCACCATATCCTTTCTTCCAGGAGTGCTAGTCTTGCATGGTTCGCAGGAGAGCTTCTGTGAAGTTTGGAAAGGAGGAGGCGAGGTACTGGCGGAAGTAAAGTTGTGAGGCGGCATCGTGAGTCGTGTCGGGATAGCACAGTCGGTAGTGCGCTTGCCCGCGAAACGCAAAGGTCCCAGGTTCGAGTCCCGGTTCCGGCACTCAATTTTAATCTGCCAGGAAGTTTCAACAGTCAAAATGTTTGAAGACAATGGCAACAGGGCAACGTGCATTTTAAAATTTTGGACGCTTCCGGTCTCCTTCCTAAACTGTTGGAAAGAGCGTGTCAGTGAGCTCTGGTCGATGACCTGGATCATGTCTATTATTACAATGTGATCAACCTCCCGCGTATAAAAGCAGGCAGGCTTGACATTTTTATTTAGCTGAGTCTCATTGCATGAAGTCGCAGTTCTAGTCATGACCAGTAGACTTTTCATTGACAGTAAAGATGCCAGCGTGCTTGAGGTCATTAATGACCTTACAGAATAGTAACTATCCTCCGGGTTTCTTTAATATGGCATCTGCAGCATTACAACCACGGAAAGAAAGGATAATTTACTCAAAATTGGCACAGGTCGGTCTACAACGACAGGACTGAGCACAACAACCACTGAAAATACTTTTATATGTTACGGCTTCTACAAATAAAGGCGATTATTTGGAGATATAAAGTTTAAGTAGTTTTTAAGCTATGGACTAATAACCGAGCAGTTGAGTCCGATAGATTTACAAAAATTTGAACATTTTGCAGATATAAGGTTGTATTACACGGAGCGTATTTGGTCGATAGTCTCTGGCGTCTGTTGTTGCTCGGCGTATGGGCGAATAACACGCTATGACACACAGCGACTGGAGACACTAGCTTCTACGTAAAAACAATTGAAACACGACGTAGCATATGACTTTTTTTTGCAGAATATGTAATACCAAACAGTTCTGTTTCCCAGCAAATAAAATATGAAGTGGAATTGTAATAAAATTTCTCAAAGTTTTCCAGTATTATGTGACATTAAAAATAAGGATTATTTAAATACTAAACTTAAAGACACTCAATTTAACCAACTGTTTGACGAATTGAAGGACTTGTGGCATAACCTTGGAGATAGGAGATTTGGGTATTCGAAACAGGTGTTTTGAAGCTATCATCTGTTGCCAAATAACGAGTGTAACTTCCAATTTTGTTCATGGCGAGATCGCCATCGTCATGACGGTATTTTATTTGCTTATTTTATCCTCTACCATTTCCAGTAATTTAATTTTTTGATGTCATCCTCGTATTTATGTAGGCAGAAAGATCTCTCAAAAGATTTGCAGAAGCATCATATTTAGCCCTCTCGCAATCCACCTTCTTATCCATTTTCTTTTATTTTTTTTCCTACTTTTCCGTTTTGCTTTCTGTTGGTTGTTGTTTTAAGACTGTTGCGAGATACACAACACCAGCATTTACTATTTACTTCCACATTTTGCCTCGACTGATGGCTACTTTAAACGCTTCTGTAAATGATACGGGGCGACCATCACTTTAAGAATAGACTACTTTAGACGCTGGTTACTGGCATTTTTGATCGCTTTCAACTTTAAACGCTCGCGTTTCGGAAGAGCGCCTTTGTTCGCTGTTCTTGTTTAAACGGAGCGAATTTAGCAGCTGCGTCCAAATATTCCAGCGACTAGCGATCAAATACGCTCCGTGTAATATACCCTACACTGATGAAGGAATTAAAGCCGAAGTAAGCTGTATAGAAAAATAAAGTGTCAAGCAGGATACTATATAATCCGTTGAATATTGTGCCACAGTTTAATACGTCTCATGCACCTTTTACTAAACGACTGACAGATTTTATTGAATGACAAGGAAACTGATGAATTCATTTTATCGGCGGCTATCACAAATATGTAGATTATGTAGTTAACTACAACATGTGTTACGGGAGAATCGTCGTAACCTTTCGCTTAACAGGACAGCATTTAAAGTTCGATTGTGTGTGAGTGTGTGCGCGTGATAAAAGCAGTAATGGCGATGGTGGCCATGTTGCTGGGAATTCTAAATCCAATATCACTAGCATCGTCATTCTTTTTTTTGTTATTATTCGATACGTATAACTAGCGAACTCCGCACGTTGGCCTACTTGTGCTCATGTCACTCCGAGAGGAAGAATGGAATTAATTTCAGAACTTTCCTGAGAACGTGACACTGCGCTTCACTAGTCGTATGCTCCGCTGTTTTCAAAAGTCGTAGTTAGCAATGCATTACAAGTTGTATGGACGGTACTTGCTTGACAGTCGTAAAAGACACTCGCTTGTTACATTGGCAGTCACAACTTTCATCTGTCCGTTGCAAAACAAGGAGAGGGAAAGTATACGCGTGTGCACGTACACACACTTTGTGCGTCAAACGGGAAGCTGTGGAAAGCTGTCGCACAGCAGCGTACTCGCATACATAGCAGCTGCGGGCGTTACCAGCAGGTCTTTTCTGTACTCAGCTACCAGATTAGAGCTCCGGGACATTTCTTGGTGCGCTGATGAACGTATAGCTCATCAACAGAACGTGAGTGATATATATATATATATATATATATATATATATATATATATATATATATATATATATATATATATATATATAGGTTGTGTGGGTGGATTTTTAAAGACATGTCCGAAGGAACAGACACTATCTCAGTATAATTATAAGATGACAGATGCACACCATTCTAAAACTGCCACAACGGCAGAATTTGATGAGAAGCGCGCAAGGGTAGTGTGTGAAGTTACGGTGACACTGTGACCGGATGGCTAGTAGTCAACGTACCTGCCTAGTGAACAGGAGAGCCGAATTCGAATCCCAGTCTGGCAAAAATTTTAAACTTTCTCCACTGACATAATTTAATACCAAGTGGCAGCATATGTCTTTAATTCCTGTGTGTCTTGAATAATGTTTTACTTTTTTTATTATTATTATTTTTTTTTGAGATTAGAGCCTCAGATTATTCAAAAGGTATAATTTACTGGCTTTGATTCATTTACCAACGTCATCATCGGATGCGTTTCCATCAGCGTTTCAGGTTCATGGAACTGTGTGCGTTCCTCTTATCTAGGGCCTGACGAGGCACAAACAGACAAGGCATACTGCCTAACGAGGTCTGAACTACCGAGCAGACGGTGAATAATAATAATAATAATGCCTTTTTTCACAGAATAAATCTATATTAATAAAAAGAGATCAATTTCTTTCAAATTATAACTCCATTTGAATATCGGAATGTATTTAACATATATGTACAGTATAACCGATACATAAATAAGTTTTTCAAATTTTTGTAACAACTTTTCCCCATCATAAAATTTATACGTGGCGCGTCCAGAAAGTAAGTTCCGTTTCAATTTATCTCCACTGCAGCGCCGCGATTGCAGTTCCGCACATGCGCTGTAGACGATGTGTATCAAGGATAAGAACGTGCGCCATTTGGAGATCGCTGTCAGTTACGTACGCTTTATTGTGCTTGTTTGAAATGCCAGCGTTGATTGAAAATCCCGCCGCCTGTGAAATCAGGTCGGTGATTCGGTTTCTGAATGCGAGGAAAGTGAAACCAAGTGAAATTTATCGGCAAATTTGCGATGTTTACGGACCAAATGCGATGAGTGATTCGATGGTGAGAAGATGGGCCCGACAGTTCAATGGCGAGCGTAGTTATGTGTACTATGAAGAACGAAGTGGGCGTCCACCTTTGGTTACGGAAGAACTGGTTCACGCGATTGATGACAAGATCCAGGAAAACCGTAGGTTTACAATTAGTGCTCTCGCTATGGACTTCCCCCAAACTTCACGACTACACACTGCAAATGTGACGAAAAACCTCCTACAGGGATTTTGCTGGGACGTGTTTGACCATCCTCTGCACAGCCCTGACCTCGCTCCTAGCGACTTTCAAAATGTTCAAATGTTTGTAAAGCTTATGGGACTTAACTACGGGGTCATCAGTCCCTAAACTTATGAACTACTTACGAACTAGGACGGCACAAATATTCATGCCCGAGGGGGGATTCGAACCCCCGACCGTAGTGGCCGTGCAGACCGTGACTGAAGCGCCTCAGTCCCCTCGGCCACCGCCACCGGCACTAGCGACTTTCATCTGTTCTTACATCTCAAGTCTTTCATTCGCGGTCATCACTTCACCAAGGACGACGAGCTGAAAGAAACTGTTTCCAACTGGTTGAAGACACATGCGGCAGATTTCTATGAAGAAGGTATACAAAATCTGGTGCCACGCTATGACAAATGCATGCAAAATTTCGGCAGTTATATGAAAAAGTAGTTTAAGAGTTTTAGAATTCCGTGCAATAAAAATTTCTTCTGTATCTGTGTACAATTTCTTTTTATTACCAAACGGAACTTACTTTCTGGACGCGCCTCGTATAAATACATGTATCACACATTAAAAACTTTGGTATATGATCACTTATGTGTGCATTGCAAACAAACCTTACGTCAAAATTTCAAAGCATTCGGTAAAGAACTTTTAGTTTTGCGCTGAGGAACATCTACTTGTTCAAAATCTCGAATTTCCAAAAATTATGCACAGAATGCGTGAAATTTTGGTACAATGTTGCATTCGAATTTGCAGACGTTTTTTAGTACCCACTGGAATGCCCTCTGTTATATGTGTAATATGTAAACGTTATAAAAATGTAAATGTAAATGTAAAACCACAAATCTCAAAAAGTTAGGACCAATTGCTTTGAAATGTTGCCACAACTTGCATTCTAATACAAAGAGGTACGAAACTTTTTAACAACCAAACCGGTTGAAATTTGAATATGTCCCTTTGGGATAACATAGTGCGACATCTAGTGACGCGAAGCATGCGTCACCCCCCCCCCCCCCTCCAATCCCTAAAAAATTCAAGGCAGACCTCAGCAGACAAGGTGGCGCTCACCGTCTTTTTCGACGCCCGAGGTCCGATACTCATCGAATTCCTAGACCACAGAAGATACGTTAACAGTAACGTGTACTGCGAGCCATTCCGTAGGCTAAGCAAGTCCATCAAGAGCCAACGGACTGGGCTGCTCACGGAGGGAGTGATTCTGCTCCATGTTAATGCACGTTCACACGTCTTCAGCGTCATACAAAGTATATTGGCCGAGTGCAAGTGGGAGCAGCTTGAGCATCCGCCCTACGGACCGGACATGTCGCCCTGTGACTTCCATCTGTTTGATCCGCTAAAAAAAACATCTCAAAGGTATGGGGGGAGGGGTGCGTGCATCAACTCGGACGACGAACTAAGGACACAGCAGAGGACTGGCTCTTGTCACAACCACATGAATTCTGTCAACAGGAACTCCTTCGACTCATTTAACAGTGGCACAATTCTGCTCAGAAGGGGAGTCCGCTAATTGTGAAATTCAGATTCGATTCATACTGCGCATAATGAAAGCTCATGGCCAGAGGTGTAATTTGGCAAAGCACCAAGATCCACTTCTCGGCCGATGTCGAGAAAACCGACAATTAAAAAAAAGCCGTTGCAGTGAAACGATTAGTAATATTGCACACAGGCGTGGCGTAGCGGTAAGCGCTCGTGTTCGTAATCCGAAGGTCGCCGGATCGAATCTCGCGGCATGCAACTTTTTTTTATTATTTGTTTTTTTGTAATTCAAATGTACAACACACACACACACACACACACACACACACACACACACACACACAATATATGAAAACAATAACATTTGATTAATAATATTTGATGTCCGAAGTCGCCCCAGTTTTTCCACGACAAACGACTTTCAAACAACTTATTATATGCAACTGGCGACTTCGAACGTCATTATGTTTTCCGCCAACAAAGTTGTATTTCACAAATGTTATTAATTGTCTTCATAATTTTTACCACGTATAGTTCACAGAAGAAGTATAAACGATATTCCGAAACGAATACATATAGTCTAAGTTAAACCTGACGAACGATAGAACAATTTTTCAGAATGTCAATCAGGTGTGTTTCCCAACAGATAATTTAAATAAACTATTGTTCTTGTAAAAACGCATCGTTATATATTATGCGCATTATGAATCGAATCTGAATTTCACAATTGGCGGCCTCCCCTTGTCAGACCTCTGGTGATTACTTTTGAATAAAGACTTCAATTATAGCCACAGTGTCGTTCGTACCTTTTCATTTGAGTACTCCTCATATACGTTACTTTTTGAGATTTTTTGTAACAACTTTTCCACATTATAAAATTTAAAGGAATTCATAGATGGCACACTAAAGTATAAGTAGACAGAGACAAGCGCTTGTAAATATGAAACGTTGTGCCAAAATGTAAAAGCAATCGGTTAAAAACTTCCGTAGATATAAGAATTTGAACATAACACTACATATGGCTTCATGTTAGACAGCTGTAAGAAATAGAGGGGGGGGGGGGGAGAGGGAGGAAATTTACTTGAGGGTGGAGGAGGAGATGAACAGCGAGAGGGGGGGGGGGAGGAGATGAGAAACAGGGAAAGGTAGGATTGGATGGCAGAGAGAGAGAGGGAAGAAGTTGGGGAGGGGTCGACACAGGGCAGAGAGCGTAGGATGTAGAACCAATTTTCATTCACAAAGCACGATGTAATTACTGCTAGTACTGAATAAAAATGTGTCTACATTGTATTCTGATTTTAGAGCGGTCAACGTCTCCTCGCTTCATGTATAGTGCTAAGAACATAGCTGACATTACGTTTACGAAATCTGTAAGAAGAAGAAAACCGATGTTATCCATCCGGGAAAAAGGTCAGCGTGTGTAAATGTGCTGCACTGTAATGCGACACATCGTTGTGAATCGAGAAAGTTATCTGACAACAGGAACTACACACAAGCCTGTGAACAAGAAAGTAGCGAGAGATACCACACTGTTCATCTCGAGCTTGCTTTAGTCTCTGAAGCACGTGTCTGTTCTCTGATTTTCTTAAAGAGCCTGCAATATACAGAAAACCGTAAAAGGAATTTTTACTTTACGAGCGATTAAACTACGAAAAAAGTTAAATGTCATGTCATGTGGGGCAGTGGTTATAGAACTGAATTCGTGTCCAGGGGGAAAGGACTTCAAACCTCAGTCAAAACATGAAGAATTTATCTATACAGTGTTTCTTAAAATGGTTTAAATTTTATTTATTTATTTATTTTAATACGAAAATGGCTGCCTAGTCCCTTCCCGTACAGCCGAACTGGTGCTGTTTTAAACACCTCGTCTTAGATAGTAAAAAACTTCAGTTTGCCTTCCTTCAAATTCACGTAAGGTTCCATCATTTGGCGTAAAAATTTAACTTCTCAGTTCTTTTCAAGGAAGTCTTCTCATAGCAATGTGAAAGATTTTCGTGAATGTTACATGCTGTATCGTATTGCGTAAGCTATTCGGCTGCAGTGAGACTGTACTTCACTAGCATAAAAATTGAACTCCACTCGCTCAAAGACTTTGCGAAGAAGAAAATAATAGAATTGCAGTATAAGTTATTGAATGACTTACAGTAGAGCCTCACACTGTCTTGTCAACTGTCAATAAAAAACGAATATATCTACATAATCTACCCAATTACTCTGAAAAATCACATTTATGTGCACGCCAATGAATATTTTTAATGTACCCTCGACGTATATGCTGTCCCTTATAGTTGTGTCAATGTGCTGCTCTCCTACAACAATTTCGTGGTTGGTCGGTTTACAATGATCATTCGTCCCTCCTCCCGTCATCAAGATGCCTGATGTGCGATCTATCGTCTTACTTTTCCCCCTTACTGACACACTTCACATAAAAACTATAAAACAATCGCATTTTCCTTGTCAAGCGGTTTACTTTAGGACAGAAAGACGTATTAGCTTTTTAATAGGGAAGTTGGAAAAAAAGTCGAAAATGACGTTTGGAAAGATACTCACCCGGAGATATAGCGCAGAACAAAATTAGCATGGCTGGACATAACCTGAATGTAGTCCGATGTAAGTGTGTGTTTACACTATGAGCGACCTTTTTATTTTTTAAGCAGTTGTGCGCGGCTGTTTTGTCAGGAGGCTGCCAAGTCCTTTTATTTCCATTGAACGAAACATTGTGTGCAAAGCAGAAAGTGAGTCGTGAGTTTGGGCGGGCAGCCACGTCGCCGTCGTCTGTCGCACCTGCGGATGTTGCTTTAGAGTGTATGCTCATCATGATACACGCCGTACTTAAAAAATGAAACTACGCGAGGTCCAGGCCGATGGAACAGAGTACTGCGCCGGAGGTGGCAATATTGCAGCCAGCTAACGAGGGAAGTGCCACTAGCTCCTTCATCGCAGGAGTTAATATCATGTATCGCTGAGAGAAGCAATAACTGTTTTATTTACATAGTCTGTGGCGCTCTGGTTCCTTTAGAGAGGTATTCATACAAAGGTATACAGTACCTGTTGAAAATGTAAAATAGTACAGTATTAGGAATATTACACAGTTTGAAGTACAGTGAACAATTCGATGAGGCGCATTCTTTCCCACTGTTTCCTTTTTAATTATCATAAAAAGTAGCTTAAATAATTATTAGTTCTTGCTGGTTTCTACAGAACATATATAATGAAATATATTTCATGACAAATCTTTTTTTTCGGAATTTTTGTCCTTTTCAAGGCAACTCTAGGTCGTGAGAGGTCCATAACTCATCTTGGAACTTAATTTTCTGTCACATATTACGAATTTTCAAGTTTTTCTTTTATACGAATGCCGATTTTTCGTAGTAAGTTACGAAATTTACTTCACTGATGTTAAATTATGACGTCACGAATTCTGCGGGCACAGAGGAGGAAAGCTTTTCAATTGTCTTCCACGTAAAAGTTGAGTTTAAACTGCGAGAAACTTTACATAAACAAGGATTTTCATCGAGAAAAGTTGAAAGGAGAATAGTCGTGAGTCAGACTGATGTAGTCTCTGGAATAGATTTAAAACTACAGTTAATGTTTATGGTATGGTCACCTTAGGTCCTACAGCAACAACTGCGGCAAACGACCCGTAACTGCCACTTCTAGCCAGCAGGAAACTCGCCCAGACTGCCACCATGAGAACAATGACTTTCTACCTGAAGGCAAGAGTCAAACCAGATTTCACGAAACAGACGGCACAACTTTCTGAATCCAGACATCATGCTGCATGGCCCAGGTGAATCAAACATTACCAAAAATGGGCTATGGAAAATAGACGTGGAAAACTGTCTTTGGAGACTTATACCGCGTATGTTTGATACTAGATAACCGTCGAATCAACAACGTATGTGAAGAGCACCTGGCAATGCTGAACACAAGAGGCATATCGGCAACAGAGTACAGCAATGTAGCGGATCAGTTCTACTCTGGGAGAGTATCATATGAGGGGTTCCGCACGCTGTTGTTGCTCATCAGGGACTGGCTCAAGACTCCATAATACAGGGAATGAAATATGGCTTAAGGAGAACAACTCCCGAGTACACCGAATAGACATTGTAACGATTTCATTAATACTGGCAGTATTGACGGAATGGACTGGCTTCCATGTTCCCCCAATATGAAACCAACTGAATACGCTTGAGATGTACTGGAAAGAGTTGTGGGAGCACGTCCTGATCAACAAAAAAAAATCTACGGGAGTTGAGTAGAATGCCATTGAAGAAAGCGACAAATTAGATGAAGGGAAGGAAGGAAGATTAGAGTTGAACGTCCCGTCTACAGCGTGGTCATTAGTCTGAACACACGCCTGGAAAGTGTTTCTCAGGTATCGGGAAGAAATCGGTCGTGACCTATGAATGGAACCATCCTGGCATTACACTGGAACTATTTAGGGAAATAGCGCAAAACCTAAATCACGATGGCCCGAGGGGAGTTCCAACCGGCGGCTTCCCGAATGCGAGTGGAGATAGATTGGACGAGCAGACGTTAAATGAACTCGTGAGCAGCATGGTTTATGTTTCCACTTCACATCATGCATGTAAGAAAGGCTGCAATACATGTCATCCGTTTTAGGGTACCAGGTAACGGGTCTAAAAATACAGAGAGTAAAATGAAATGCCACGTAGAGGGAAGACATTCATTCATGCAAGCATGGAGTCATGCAACGTTCTTATTGTACGAGGCTTCTACTCAATGTGCTTACCTCAAAGGAAGTTATAACAGATTGTCTGAATACAAAAGAAGTGATTTGTTGGGTTTTGTTTGTCAGGAGATAGGAAAATGTTTGACTTTATAAGTACGAATTCACCATAGTATAATATACTATACAACTATTGTCTTGAGGGTGACACGAATTTTTTTATGTGAATAGGTAGAGGGAAAGAGAAGATGTGCAAAGAGAGAGAGAGAAATAGGACATGAATTAATGTAAAAATCGAATCGATACGTAATGTAGGAAATGTTTCTGTGAATTATGTGTAACTTCCTTTATATTATGACTACGATGGTGGTGGTGGTGGTGGTGGTGGTGGCGGTGGTGGTGGTGATGATGATGATGATGATGATGATGATGATGATGATGATGATGATGATGAGGAGGACAGAAAGCAGGAGGATGGGTAGGGGGGAGGAGGTAGGTATAAGGAAAGTGAGGTAGACAACGCGTGATATTACACTGTTCAAAAAAATTAGGGGATCTGTTGTAATCTCTAGGTTCTGAAGTATTGTCATCAGTAGAATGAACTAAAATGGAGTGGAGACAGCAACATTACGGCAACCGAGATAGTGGTAGTAACAGAAATTTGTTGCATAGGGGGTTAGTGTTGACTCGTGCTTACTAAACGAATTACTCAAGCAGTTCGGCTCAGATAGTGTAGTGAGCAGGTAATGCAATGCAACAGCAACGTGACTTATCCGGAGTTATGACATTGGAAGGTTGGAAATGGGAAAGAGACAGAGGGTGGTGATCGCAGCTATTGGCGGACGTACGGACCTCTATGTAGTTCAGAATGGCGCTTCGACTGTTCTGAGGTACAGAGACGGGATCCTTCGACCTTTTGGTGTGACCTACGCTGGTGCCATAGGAGATCGGTTCCTTCTGGTAGACGATAACGCTCGTCCCCACAGAGATGCACTGGGTGACAACAAGCTTGAAGCTGAGGGAACTGAGCGAATGGAGTGGCCAGCTTGTTCACCGAACTGTAGCCCGACTGAGCATGTCTGGGGATGCACCTCCAACGGCGGCTGCAGAGCTCAAACTGAACTCACGGAAGAATGGCAAAATATCCCTTGAAAGCTGATTGATAACCTTATAATGTCCATGCTACGATTAAAAGGCAACGATAATGACTTTCACTGTTATGGTAGCCCATGGTGTCTCTCTAAGTAAATGCCATGTAAACCTCTAGCGAAGAGTTAAGACAGCAAACTATGGTACTGAATCTGATAAAAATTACAATTTTAACCAATATATGTATATAATACATTGCCATGTATATGTTCTTGTGTTGTTGTTGTTGTCTTCAGTCCAGAGACTGGTTTGATGCAGCTCTCCACAATACCCTATCCTGAGCAAGCCTCTTCATCTCCACATAAGAACGGCAACCTACATCTGTCTGAATCTGCTAACTGTATCTATCTCTTGGTCTTCCTCTGCGATTTTTACCCCACACACTTCCCTCCAAAGCTAAATTCACAATTCCTTGATGTCTAAGAATGTGTCCTACCAATCTATCCCTTCTTTTAGTCAAGGTATGCCATAAATTTCTTTCTCCCCAATTCTGTTCAGTACCACCTCGTTAGTTACGCGATCCACCCACTTAATCTTCAGCATTCTTCTGTAGCACCAAATTTCAAAAGCCTCAATCCTCTTCCTGTCCGCACTGTTTATCGTCCATGTTTCACTCCCATACAACGCAACACTCCATACAAATGCCTTCAGAAAGGACTTCCTTAGGCTTAAATCAATATTCGATGTTAACAAATTTCTCTTTTACAAGAACGCTTTTCTACCCATTGCCATTCTGCATTTTATATCCTCTGTACTGCGACCATCATTTGTTATTTTACTGCCCAAGTAACAGAACTCATCTACCTCCTTTATTGCTTCGTTTCCCAATCTAATTCCTTCAGCATCACCTGATTTTCTTACACTGCACTCCATTACCCTAGTTTTGCTCTTGTTAATGTTCATCTTATATGCACCTTTCAGCACACTGTCCATTCCGTTCAATTGCTCTTCCAGGTCCTTTGCTGTATCTGACAGAATTACTATGTCGTCAGCAAAACGCAATATTTTTAATTCTTCACCCTGAACTTTATTTCCTTCTCCAAATTTCTCCTTGCTTTCCTTTATAGCTTGCTCAATGTACAAATTGAATAACAATGGAGAAAGACTACAACCTTGTCTTATATGTATATTGTGTATAATTTCTCACCTGATACCCTGATTGGCCGGCCGCGGTGGCCGAGGGGAGTGAGGCGCTCCAGTCACGGTCTGCACGGCCGCTACGGTCGGGGGTTCGAATCCCCCCTCAGGCATGGATATTTGTGCCGTCCTAGTTCGTAAGTAGTTCATAAGTAGTTTGTAAGTTTAGGGACTGATGACCCCGTAGTTAAGTCCCATAGACTATACAAACATTTGAACATTTGATCCCCTGATTGTTTTGAGCAGGGTATTAGGTTATTCAGTTTTGTGGCACATTTTATAATTGGCTACTCGGCCGCCTAAAAACGTTTTATGTAAACGAGTGAGCTGCGCGAGATACGAATTCTGACAGTTTTTTCCCTTCATCTGAAAAGTTGATGTTTTTCCCGTTTTTTTCGACCTCGTGCGCTATGCTGTATCGCGAGTGGCTCGCCGCGCATGTTACAAGAGAAAAATTGTAGGGATAGAAAGCGATTGGAACGCATCCAATAACTAACTGTTGTGTGGACGTAGATAAAGAGTTTGGCACGGAGAGGAAGCTGTTCCCGGCGGCATCAAATCAGTCAGCAGCCTACCGTGAGAAAATAAAGTTAGTAAACAGCCCCCAAATTACCAGAAGAGGAAACGGCACTAGCTGTTTATAACACGAACGCCACGCATATCGGGGAGCCATGGCAACGAGGCACAATGAGGACATCCTATGCATAAAATTGGCGCGGAATGTGGCTGCGCCGAACAAAACGGCATCGCGTGAGTCGTGGCCCGCAGTGTAGAACACGCGCAGCTGGAACCCGGCCAAGGGGTCGCGGCTCAGCTGGAAAATATGGCCGCGGGGGTGGAATGCGCCGGCAGCCACGCAACCTGCCCACACTTCACATCGCTGCTTCCTGCTCTGCTGCCGTGGCGTGGCGTAGCGTAGCTGGCACATACTGCCATGTTTTGTCACCACATCCCTCCCCTTCCACCACAACAATCAGACAAAAAAGAAATTATTTTTGCTGGGAGGAGTCGACCTTTGATAAGGCAGTCAAAGTTTTGTGTCAAAGGCATCAATTACAAGCTAATTTCAAGGAAGCTTACCAGCAATAGAGTAAACAAGTACCTGGACAATAGGTATTATCTTCTAATATGTAAAGCAGAGTGTCCGTACGTCTGTACGTGTTGCATACAAATCACGAGGCGTTATGCATAGCAGTTTCAACTGGCACTGAGAGACCTGATTGGTTGTTGGTAGGAGCCATCAGCCAATGAGATGCTGCGTGTTTTTTAACCGAAGATTCGAGCGCAACGCGCCCTCACATACTAAAAAAATCTTGTTTAACCTACACCTACCCTTCTTAAGGCTACGCTACAGATAACTTCTTTAAATTGAAAGTTAGATTAGGTATATGTTACACAACAAGACTTTTTTTTTAGTTCGTGAGGGCACGTAGCGCCCGAATCTTCGGTTAAGAAACACGCAGCATCTCATTGGCTGATGGCTCCTACCAGCAACCAATCAGGTCTCCCGGTGCCAGTTGAAACTGCTATGCATAACGCCTCGTTACAAATCTACAGTTTTGGTCCAATCTTTATGAAATTTTGTACACGTAAGCTTCAATCCACGAGGACGGTCGCCGCAACTGTAAGAATCACATACGATATAGTGTTCACGAGATATGACGTCATAAACAATGAGATGCGCGAAAAACTACTGCATTTTGCGGCAATGCTGCTCATTTTCTCCTAAACCATTGGACCGATTTCAACCAAATTTGGTACACACATTCCTTACCGTGAGCTAATAATTGCTGCAAGGTTAAGAATCACATACGGCGCATGGTTCAAAAGATATCACGTCATAACCAACATGCCATATAATGCGGCGAGATTTTCGAAATACTCTGTATTGATAGTACTTAGCGACTTGCAACATACTTTAAACATAATTTCAAACCTTTATTAAACTTTTTTTCGCTGGCAACCATAGTAAAATGATGAAAGGAAAAAAGTTTCTCACTTACTACTTTTCCGCTGTTTATGGAGTAAAACTACGGCTCTCGGTATGACGTTACAATTTATAATTTAAACACTACAAATTGTAGCGACAGGAAATTTTACAGACAGTACACTCGCATGCAGTGGAATGTACCTTCTAAATTGTATCACAATATGACACGTAATTCATGAGATATGAGCGCATAAGCAGTAACGTTCATAGAAAACCGCCCCATCAAGCACCAATTTTAGTCTATTACTTCATTACTAATTATTGTATTTCTAAGAGATTTTACAGACATACAGTCCGTATACAAATGAATATATACCTGAAAATGGCAGAAATAAATAAATACCCGAGCAGCGCCGGATTTTCAGCTAGTAAATTATATAAATTAGCAATTAAAATTCTTTTCACCCAGAAGTGGGCAAAGTTCGAAGAATTAAAGTTAGCATACAAAACATAGATAAACAATAACAAATTCATATTCACAGAATATATGACTAACTGCGAATGAGCAAAGCTGACAATGTGTACCCATCCGGCATTCGAACCTGGGTCTCCTGCTTTCTAGGCAGTTGCGCTGACCCCTACACCACTGGGGACACAGTGATCACCGCACCTGCAAGGACTACCTACGCATGCCTCCGTCAGACGCAAATTTCCAGCTTTACCCCGAGTTTGAGTACTGTGGGCAGGGTAAAGCTGGATATTTAAGTCTGACGGGAGGCGTGCTTAGTTAGTCCTTGCAGGTGCGGTGATCACTGTAACCATGGTTATTCTAAATTTTATTGATTTTTAGACCAGTACTGTATTTTAGAATTGATGACTCAATGGATTACTCAGCTGTTGGTGAATTTTTCTTTCACATTCTATTTTTCCCGTAACGTTTAGAAATTTGCGAAAAGCGAACAATAGCCAGGTTTCGTCACTTCACTATTGTGTTCACAACACAAACGCCGAGTGACATAGATATGTCACAGTTGCATTAAATAATCGATCTGTATTGTACTTTCTTGAAATTTCGATGCCTTACTGTTATGATATGCAGAAGCACGTATCTTACTATCACGGCTCTGGTGTTATGCTATGTTACTTTCACGATTAGATCCTGCTTTTCCACATCTGAGAACGGCCAGCTTCAGAAAAATATTCTGATACTCTGTTGTGCGTCGCCATTCGCCACAACGGCGGCGGTGAATTCAAGTCGCCGCGCCACTACAAGAAGAAGCGGTAAGTCGCTCTATGATACTTCGGCCGCCGTGGGCGCCCGCAGTCTCGGTACCTCGCGCGCCGGCCAATAGAAAGAAGGCAGCTCGGCTACATGCCGGCGCACCACAGCATCAGACAGTACGGGGCAGTTCCACGCAGTTCGTCAACCCAGAAGTTCAACAGAGGAGAGCCAGCAGTCTTCTTAGCACAAGCCGGAACATGTTACTATTCCCTTGCAGAACTATGTTGTAGCTAGGAAGAATTTGTACCAAACAAGCACATCAACGTATTTATTTCATGTTATGAATAAAGTTTATGTAGACTAATCAATTCTTTTAGATACAGATCCTTGCTCGTTACGGTCCACCTCCTGAACCTACCGCTCACGATACAGCGTATCAGATAGACAAAATTCTTATCATGATTTTCACATTTACATAATAAAACACCGTCTCTAACGACCAAGCTGTCGATGGGACGTTAAACCCTAAGCTTCCTTCCTTCCTTCCTTCCTTCCTTCCATAAGAAAATAATTATTAATAGTGGCCATTTCAACTATTGACAGTAAAAGTTGATTAAGTGTTATAATCATCTTTAATACTTTGAGATTAAGAGCACAGAAACGTATCGAAAATTCATCATTATCAACATCATCCACACTGTCGCCGTCGTCATCGTTCCAAAATATTTCGGTAAAATTTTCGCTCTTGTATCGAGAAAATGGAACTCCGTGCAACATTCCTAACGACTAAGAGCAGAAAAAAACATTCAAAAATATTTAAAAATAATTTCATATTCTTATTTACAAATGAAGTTATTTTATCAAAACTAGGAAACAGTGACAGTGGACACTAAAATTCTGCTACACTTCACTACTCCGCCAATAAAGACACTAACAACATATGACAAACTGTCAACGAAGGCCTACACAGATAATGTAGGAAATCTGTTACTATACAGAGTAAAACGAGAAAGAAAAATACCCACTGAAGATGCTACAACTGTAACGAAACATGTATGGGTGTATAAAAACCAAAAAAAACTGTTCTTCTCCGGCAGATCATTATAGAGAAACCACAGAGAAGGAAAAAGAAAAGAAAGAAAGGGGGCTTCAACATCAAGATGATTTTATCCGATCTGCTGTGCGCTACACCTTCCGGAAGAGAACACACTGTCTCGTTCTGTGACGTATTGGAACAGAAAGATGCCAACACCACGTTATATTAGACGCACAATAATTGCATTTCAACGTTAACCCTTTCGTGGTTTTTACTCATTTTTTACAATATCATAAGTTATCTCAGCTGTTACAGAGTCTGATTTGGGTCAGGATTACAAATATGACATTCAAAAAATTTTAGCACATTCCATTTTTCCTAAAAAAGTGGGATACATACGTCCCACTAATTGTAAATACACTGAAAAAACAGTTGAAGTAAAATGAGTTTTAGAAAGCGTAATTGTTGTTTGTAAACTTCTAAGAAACATAAAATAGCAAATATACCTACTTCGGACATTTTGGGTAGCGAGAAAACGACGAAAGTCGATTCAAGGCACAATAAACAATGGTACAGCGCGAAAATTCACGCGGCAGCCCATATAAACAGTCACAGCCTTCTACACTGTAAGAATTTCAGTGCCTCGATTTTTTTCCGTGTTCTGAAGGGCCACCAACAGACGGCAGCACTATGCAGAATTTCGCAACTCGCCACCTTGTGGTATAAATAAGGTCCGAAGTTAGTGGGACGTATATTTCCCAACAACCACGAAAGGGTTAAGTAATACTAAATATGACATCGAAAAAATGTTTCCAGATATGTAGAGAGCGAAAGAAAACTCGCTGTTTTGTTTCCAGGATATTTCATCTCTAAAATGCGCGCATGTAAAGGTGTCAGGCCCAGTCCATAATATCCCGTGTCAGGTTTCAAACGCGAAAAATAAAGTTCAGTTACAGCTCGTGTCACAGCAGCTAACGAAGTTTGCCGCCCCACGGAGCTGGCAGGCGGTGCCCACCCCCGCTGCCCCCGTCTGTTGCTACGCCGCTGCTCCAATCGCATCACCACTTACTTTATATCATACTCCTTGTCTCTCTCCGTCTTTCAAAAGCAATCATCGAATAAGTTTCGCAATTATTTTCTAATATCTGGACAAATCTACTGCACACAGCCTGTAACTCCACATCCGTACAAATTCTGCATACGTTTCGCTACTTCGTCGCTTGTGGAAGCACGGTAATATCATTTAGGGTAATATCGAAGCTGTTTCTATTACGACAAGACACACTGACCTTACATCAAGTAGACAGTACAAAGTTGATAAGTGCTAAAGTGTAGCTGTGATAAGAGATAAACGTTTGGGTGTATATTTTAAGTGTATTAGCGAATGACAATATACAGGAGCGCCCTCTTTGAAACTTTTTTAAATGTGTGTTAATACAGTTATTCTAGCCGTTGGACAGCACTATCAATTTCCACTAACGCAACTAAACATTAATACACCATCGTAGAATGCTCATATTTGCTCAAGATTTATTGTTGAAATGGTGGATGTGGAGTACACGATTACATTTACAGATCAAGAGCTCAATCAGTCAAGAGGAACCAGGTTTCGATCCTTCCTGAAACATCCGTGTTAGTACGTGCTGTGGCCTCCACGAGAGGCAACGTGGGCACTGAGTCTGCCATCCATTCCATCACACAGATGGTGAATACTGTCTTGGGATATGCTATGCTATGCCTGTTCCACCTGTTAAGTACCTATGCAAGAGTTGTGGGTTGACGAGTTGGACATGCAACTTTTGTCTCACCATATCCCACACGTACTTGCTGGAGACTATACTTGGCGCCATGTAGGAAGGCGCTTCCGCACTTAGAGGAGGAGAAATGGGGCAAGCGTGAAGGGGAGGAGCTACCGCCGAGCGCCAACAGTTGAGCAGGCGCACTCGCGGACTGCCATGCGCCTAGAAAGTGAATATTATTGGTTGCCGGTGCCAACAGTTGAGCAGGCGCACTCGCGGACTGCCATACGCCTAGAAAGTGAATATTATTGGTTGCCGGTGCGGTAATGGAGGGGGATGCGCAGAACGGCTGAAAACTGCGCCGCCTTCGTACGTGACGCGGACTATAGACCGGAAATAAGGCTATGCGGGGAAGCTGTTGTACGTCTTGCAGTTTAAGTTGAGTTTCAAGTGCGGTGTGTTGTCCAACGTTATAATGGATGTCTTGTACAAATGCACTCTACGAGACAGCACTCACCAGGCTACGTCATACACGCAAATGACCATCTCTTGCATGCAGGCAGAATCTGCTTTCATGGCTGAAAACCACGGAATGCCATTCCAGCTGCCAAGTGATCCTCTGACGGCACCAGTTGAGCAGTGGAAGTCGATACTGTGGCCCGAGTGGAAGGTGGGATAGAGATGGGCCTGCTACTGGCAACCTTTATTGTTCACACTTCTGGGCTCACATATCGTCTTATTCGTGCTGTGGTAGCTGTACAATATGCCACTGTTACCATTACAAGTTAACGATCTGGGCGGACGTCTGTGCTGTGTTGACGATCAAAACCTCCCCTACAGGTGTGATAATATTCACATGAACCAGCATCGTTGCACAATTGGCGAACAATGGCAAATTGTTAAGTGCTCTACGAAAGGACCATCCAGCCATTTGGAAGACCACCATTTGTCTCCTTCCAAATTCTGTCCACCGGCTGTAGGAAACACGATTGAATTTCTGTTGTGTGGTGCCTGTTTGCTTCAAATGTTGATATCACACTGAGCCTTATAGCTGTAAACATTCCTCGTTAAACAGTACACACAGTGGGCGCTGTGGTTGCTATGTCACTACACTGTATGTTGCCGGCCGATGTTGAAATCACTATTAGTACATTTACCATACACCAGGAGGCATCTGCCGCCATCGGATCAAAATCGACATCGTCTTTCCAGGTGCACTGTTTCTTTCCAGGAGTGGTATCTCAAATGACAGAAGTAAGTTTTATTTTTCAGCATGAATTGAGCATGAAGAAGCTTTGCGCAAGACTGGTGCTGCGATTGTTGACTATGAAGATTAAAACAATCATCGCGGCGGAGCGGCCGACCTCATAGAGGTTCTATGCTACGATGGCGAGGCCGTTCCCCGTCGGGGGTTCGAATCCCCCCTCGGGCATGGATATTTGTACAGTCTTTAGTATAAGCTAGTTCATAAGTAGTTCGTACGTTTAGTTCCCATAAGCTCTATAAACATTTCTTTGATTTTTGAAATGAAATCACATGCGAAAGTGTGCGGTCAGACTACTACAATTTTGAGCATTTTGTGTTTTTTTGTTTTTGTGGCGTTTTCTTACCATAGCCGCGGCGGAATAGCCGTGCGCTCTTATAAGACGCCTTGCAGCGGTGCGCGCGGCCGTTCGCCGTCGGGTCTTGAATTCTAGGGCGGGCGCGTGTGTGTTTTTAGAATACGTTTAGGTAGTTTCGGGGCCGATGACCACTGCAGTTAGGTCCCGTAACTTAACAAACATTTGAACATTTTCTTACAATAGACGAACCTATCAAAAATGGGGTCCCACAAGATTCGGTCTTGGGTCCTTTTCTGTTCTTAATATATATTAGTGACTTGCCATTCTACATTCACGAAGTTGCTAAGCTAGAACTTTTTGCTGATGATACAAGTATAGATATCACACCTGACAAATAGGAATTAACTGATGAAATTGTAAATGATATCTTCCAGATAGTTATTAAGTGGTTCTCTACAAATGGACTCTCGTTAAACATTGATAAAACCCAGTATATGCAATAAATGGCAAGACATCATTAATAAATTTAGACTTTGAACATACATCTGTAGCTAAGGTAGAATATTCAAAAATTTTAGGTTTTTGCACTGATGAGGGACTGAATTGGAAGAAACATATTGAAGATCTCCTGAAACGTCTGAGTTCAGCTACTAATGCTATCAGAGTCATTGCAAAATGTGGTGATATACATCTCAGTAAATTAGCTTACTACGCCTATTTTCATTCACTGATTTCATACGGGATCATATTCTGGAGCAATTCAACATTGAGTAAAAAAGTATTCATTGCACAAAAGCGTGTAATCAGAATAAATGCTGGAGCCCACCCAAGAGCATCCTGCAGACATATATTTAGGGATACTCACTGTTGCTTCACAATATATATTCACTCAGGAAATTTGTTATTAACAATCCGACCCAATTCAAAAGTAATAGCAGTGGGCATAGCTACAACACTAGGAGAAAGTATGGTATTCACTATTCAAGGTTAAATCTAACTTTGGCTCAGAAAGGGGTGAATTGTGCTGCCACAAAAGTCTTTGGTCACTCACCAAGTAGCATCAAAAGTCTGACAGATAGCCAACTAGTATTTAAAAATAAAGGAATTTCTGAATGGCAACTCCTTCTACAATGTAGCTGAATTTTTAGATAAAACTATTAAAAAATAAAAATAAAAAAATCCTTAAAATATTGATTGTCAAGTATAGACAACATTTATTAAGCTGACACGTACCATATCATTACGAAATGTCATATATGTGATCTATGGAACAAGTATTAATCTAATCTAAACCTGACAAAACTTGCAATCACCGTTACACTCCGAAAATTAAGCAACAGTCAACACAGTGGACTGCAGAACGAGAATGGGATCCAATACAGGCGGAATACCACCCATCATCAGCATAGGTAACGGCCTCAGTCTTATGAGATAAGGGGAAAACATAACTAGACATTACTACGCACCCCTTCTGGATCACCTCGATACAGTTACCGCGGTTAAACGTCCTGGAATGGCAAGGAAACGAAGTGTCGTTTCATCACGGTAACACACGAGCACAATCAAACCGTTTCGCCTGGTAAAATTAATTTAACTTCATTTTCAGCTGGATCCACATCTGTCCCATTGACATGGCCGGTCCCTTCAGACCTTCATTTGCTCCAAAAATATAAATTTTCCTTTCTGGACAAAAATTTGTCAGCAATGAAGACGCTATACAGAGAGTCAATGACTATCTTGACGGTTTTGAAAAAAAAAAAATCACTTCAGAGAAGGAATCTAGAACCTGGATAAATGTTGGAACAAGTGCGTTGAACTTCGAGGGGATTACGTCGAAAAATAAGGTAAGTTAGGGAACTCATGCTGTTATCGCTCTTATCGAACCAAGCTACTTATTAACGACACACAGCGAATCCATATCACGGAATTTGGTAGAAATTATTAATAAACACTGGTCGTATGTAAAGTACACTAGCAGCAAAACGCAATGTATACCTTCACTACGCGATAAAGATAGTGATGCCTCTGATAACAGTTCTTCGAAAGCAGTATAGCTAAACACAGCATTCCGAAATTATTTCTCCAAAGAAGACTAAGCAAATATTTCAGAGTTCGAATCAAGCTGCCAGCATGCGTAATTTAGAAGTAGATATCCCTGGAGTATTAAAGCAAGTTAAATCACTTAACAAAAGCTAGTCCACCTAGTACAGATTGCATACCAATAGGCACGTTAATTACTTTGTGCTTATCAATACATAGGTATCCTATAGATATACATATATATAAAACGTATTGATAAGCACAAAGCACAAAGTAATTAACGTTTTCTTTAAACAGTTGTCTGAATGTAAACACCTGAGGATTGGCACAAGCCCGAAACCGGTAGTGTTCTAATAAACCGCCAAAAACTGTGACTGGTAGCGGATTTTATTTCCACTACCTATTAGGAACAGTCACGGAGTTCAACATCCATAATGGATAAAATTCATTCAAATTACGTGCTTATTAAATATCGCCTCAAGTGTCAAACTGGATTCGTGATTGCCTGTCGGAAAGGATACAGCACGTAGTGATTGACTGTAAGGCGTAATGTAAAAACAGTAGTGACATCTGGAATTCCCCAAGGCAGTGTTATGGGGTTCCTACTTATCTTCGTAAACAATCAAAGTGGTTTTGTGTGTGTGTGTGTGTGTGTGTGTGTGTGTGTGTGTGTGTGTGTGTGTGTGTGTGTGTTTACTGGAGTATTTGTTTGAAGTACTAGACTAACTCTGTACAGTTCCTGTTCTAATGTTCGATTGTTTGTAAGCCTAAGGAACCAAACTGCTATGGTTATCCGCCGGTCCCTAGACTTACAAATTACTTAAACTTATTCTAATGCCCAGAGAGAAGTCTAACCTCCAACGGTAGCGGCCGCGCAATCCATTAATATGCCCAAGACCGTGCAGCCATTCCCTTAATTAGAACAAGTAATAAATTGCTCTCAGTATAATTCACAAAGTAACCTCCAGTGGCTTCTGTTATCTGCTGACATAATTACAACTTCTCTCGTTCTGTACTTCTGAATGCTCTCCTAACAGTGGTAGCATTTAAGGAACATGGTATGTAGATTTAAAGATTATGAATGAATGTTGGATTCTATACTTCATCCAGCTATTCACGAATAACCAAAAATACGTTCCAAATAACGAAACACGGCTAAGCAAAAGTAGTCTTGTGTGTTAGCCTTGGTTAGTGCGCTGCCTACAGTGTACTTGCTGTTGACGAATTGTATAGAGGAGTGCAAGTAACTAAAATAAAAAGAAATGATACAGATAGATGGAGTAAAACACAAAGGAAAGAAAAGGGACATTCGTTTCACTGTAAATTGTTAAGAGTCGCCTCATGAAGCCGTAATAATTGGTGGTGATGTAGTGCCCGCAAACTCTCGACACAGGGCTACACAAATCAGACGCTCAGCTGTAAACAAGGCAAACGTACGGCCAGCGCGCCAGTTGAGACGTTGTAAATCCTCCCCTTAACATCTGTAAATGACTGAGGGAGCCTTAGCCGCGTCGCTTTCACTGCTGTTGCTAACGGTCGAGTCATTCAGGGCTGTAATTTCAGAGGCGGCAATGACGCGGCTTTCCTTCGGCAGCTACAGAAAGGTCTCATTTCGTAGCCATAGTGAAGGGCCAAGGAAGCGATTTTAAAACTGTTAAGCGAAATTTGAAGATTACTGTAGAAGCCTTTCATTTTTCAATACAGTAAGTTTTAGTTAAAAGTTTCATCAAAGTTTTGTGCTGATTTCTCGAGAATTACACTATTTTCGTTCTTCTGTATACGTCCGAAGGAGTAAAGAAATTATAAAACCCTAGCGAAACGTATCTGCTACCCGATTGATACATCTGTAGAGATTCAAACTTTTGAATATGACAAATAGTGATTCGACCTAACATGTATGAGCGGGGCATAAATCATTACATACATTAAGAATGCAGGTTAAGATATTTCGGTGAGTGTGCAGGTTAAAGAAAATGTTTTTAAAAGGTCAAATTTTTATCTCTCCAACTACATCCTCTTCTTCCAGCACGTTACTAGGCCTAAAGAAATCATTTTACCTAATTAAAAAATGCTCAGTCTCTGTTGCAGTATTTTATTCTCCAATAACGCGTTTCGCGCTGCTAGCGCATCGTCAGACTGGAAAAAGACAAATGTTTTGTTACAGTCCGTGTGTACCTGGCGGGCAGCGAATCTAATGTGGCTAAGGTGAGTAAATTTGAAAATTCAGACTTACTTGGGCGGAGATGGAGCCACAGAACTATCTATAGCTTTGTAGGAGGAATCTTAACAATTGTTGTCACTGGGCGCCTGCAAAGCTATACAAAGCTATAGATAGTTCTGTGGCTCTATCTCCGCCCAAGTAAGTCTGGATTTTCAAATTTACTCACCGTAGCCACATTAGATTCGCTGCCCGCCAGGTACACACGGACTGTAACAAAACATTTGTCTTTTTCCAGTCTGACGATGCGCTAACAGCGCGAAACGCGTTGTTGGAGAATAAAATACTGCAACAGAGACTGAGCATTTTTTAATTATTCAACACTGTTGCTGCACCAGCCACCACCATTACCACCATCATGGAATGGAATGAAATGTCATTTTACCTATTTTTGAAACATTTGTGAAAGTTCCACCACTGCGAGAGAGAGAACCTGAAGTGGCAGTGGAGTTCTTAAAACTTGAATTGTACAACCTAATCGCTTTCTTGGCATCACTCAACTGCTTTTTGGTGAATGTTAACTGAGATAGCATACTGTGGTTTTTTTTTAAGAAATCAGTTTTTACGCTTGTAATAAGCTTCATGTTCAAGTGTCTGGAGTTGATCGTAATTCTGTTTTGTTTTTTCCGCATAGAGCTTTAAACTCTTTCAGTAGCTGCATTACTTAGGAGCACCAACAGAGTTTTCATAATCACTTTCGAAAATCTTGAAAAAATGTGTGTTTTGCCCAAGGAATCTAACTGGGAAGTCTGCTGATACATGAAGTACATCTTCCAAAGCATAAAACTGAAAATTACTGAATTCTTCATCTAGTCCTTCAATCTTACTGGACGATAAGACACTTTGAAACTCAGCCCATATCAGAAGTTGTTCTTTCGATTACAGTTGTCTTAGCAAGTAATAAGAAAGGATCTTCTAATGGAACCTATTATTTTATATACTGACAGCTCAGAAAATAAAAGTTCCGAACTACTGAATAAAACACCTGCTTATCTTCTTTATTCAATGATGCATTCTTCATATAAGATCGGGTATTTGCCTCTACTACAATGTATTATCTAGGCGCTATGTGAATGTGTCTAGAACACAATGCACAAAAAGCGTAACAGATTTCGCAGAAGCCGTAACAAGGATATGCTTCATTATAGGGCTATTTCTTTCGATATTTGTGTTCTAAGTTACTTTCTATGTCGTAATGATTCATAATCATCACTTTTACGATGATTAGCTTTTTCTTATACTAAAAACTTCATTTTACGAAAAAAATGATGAAACGATATAACTGTTATTGGTGATTTTCTCGTAGAACTCTATTATACAAATAAGAAATGTTCATCACACACTTCGGCACAGCATATAACACACACGAAATCACTGTATTATGTATTAGTAGATACTAACATATTAACGAATATATCATGAACGTTGTATATTATTGCCTACAATAACACACACGAAATCACTGTATTATGTATTAGTAGATACTAACATATTAACGAATATATCATGAACGTTGTATATTATTGCCTACACACTTAACGATTTTTCCTGTAGAGGCGCAACTACGAGTAAAGTGACATACCGCATTTTCGTTGGCTGCCGTTAGATTCCACAATGACGCACATATCCACAAGAACATTTTACCGACGGAATTCGAACCACTCTAATCGTAATCTTAAATAATTTTAGTAAGAATGACAAATCGTAATGATTGAAACCTCTGCATGTGGTTGTTCAGTCACTTAAACTGGGTCAGTGCTACAAACGCAACACTTACATTTCAGGGGTTGTCTCACGACATGGTTGGTTGTCTACAGCAACTGTCTCCATGCCTCTTTATCGGTGCAGATATCTTAATTTTCCCAACCGCGGTGGAGTAGCCGAGCGGTCTAAAGCAACTCGCCGCGGAGCGCGTAGTTGGTCGCCGTGGAGGCTCAAGTCCTCCCTGGGGCATGGGTGTGTGTGTGTTGTCCTTAGGTTAGTTTACCTAGGTTTAAGTAATTTGTAAGCTACGGACTGATGACCACGCAGTTTGGTCCGATAGATTTACAAACATTTGAACATATATTATGCCGACTGTTTTCTTCATGACCTCCGTGTTTAATTCTAATTCTGCCTTCCCCTTCCTGGGGGACACTCCACAGAACGTGTGCCATTCGGTTTCCCACAGGCCCACAATGCAAGCCCATTCAAATGCATGAGGTGGTGTAGTGGGACGAAATATTATCCCTGCTACTGCCTATCATCATCTCAATTTTGCAGGTAAAAATCATGTTTATGTTGTTAATGATTCTTATTGCATTATTGTTAAAACAATGTGTTGTTTTCTTATGTTTGATGTGCAGTGACAACGGGGCAACCCACGAGAACAAGATCTCTTCTGGCGCTATAGATGATATAGCTGGCCATCAAACGTCACGGGTCGACAGGTACGGAGCAAGAGAAGATCTTGTTAAGGAACACCGTTGCCAACCCTCATAATAAAATAAACAAGAAAAATAGAATTCTTAGTATTATTACAATACGTATATTATAGTTACGTATATCACAAATAGTTTCAGTTACTATCCTGAGTCTCTACAAGAATGTTCTAAGACTATACATGTTTTATTATACTGATTTGTGTGAAAAAAGCTGAAAATTTTACTCAGTGTGTTGAATGCTGAATTATATTTTTTAAGATTATTGCAGGATTTATTCAAGACTTTATACAGTTTTAGGGACTCATAATCAATTTATATAATGAGGAAACTGTATGTTCGAGTTTGTGGTTCGATATCTTATTTTACAACTACAGTAATTCATGAACTATACATGTGGTTTATAAAACAATGGAGAACTAACGACGAAATATTTTGAAGAAATAGACAATCACAGTTTGATTTATCTTGACAGTACAATTGAAATTCAAACTCCTATTTCGTACAAGAACCTTGTTTCTTCTTCAAATAGTTTTGAACAAAATCTAATATTTCGTTTGTGGTGAAGTCGCGCGTGGTCAATAGCTGCCATTCACAATTACTAGCATTCCATCTAACACGTCGTTCCGGTGTAGTGGTTCAGCGATGGTGTGCACTCGTCTGTGTTGAATGTTGAATGCTGGAATAAATGTTGCAAGCACTGTTCAGCTCTTAACTCAGCGCATTCACCGCCTACAAACCACACAGAGAAAGGCCTCCTGAATGTCGTCTCATCGTCAATTGGTCAATCAAATGAATCACTAACATTATATCCCCCCCCCCCAAGATGCACATACTATACCCTGGTGCCAATGAACAAAGTCCTTGAGGGGTTGCATTTTTTTCTGGCTGTGTTTATATAATGTTGAACATCCTTTCCGTCTGCTAGTAGTATCACAACTACATCTCGCGCTGATTTTATCATTTGAGGCGTATATACAGTTATATGTATGGTATTTTAATTCAGACATCCTTGCAAAGATTACTGTATCACAGTAAGCAGCAGCCAACCAAGACGCTACAAACTGTTTTATTGGGCTGATGTATCTTGCACATTTTTTTCTGTTTTCTGTTGCTACCTACAATCTTTTATTAGGCACAATGTCACAAGCCGCTTCAAAAACACCCAACTATCATCTTTATGCGTTAATCTTCATGCAAGCTGCTTGAAGCAGAATATAAATGCTTTAATTAACTGCTGTACACTGAATCGAAACAGTCGACGTACACATCGATGTGGAAGGATTATCAAACGGTATTCCTGAAAATATAATGTACAAGCAATTCACCTATTAACCATAATGCGAAATCAAAAGGTTCCTCAATTGGCGTATCAGTGGCAGGTAATGAATAAACATTCAGTACCTATTAACTATTTAATCGGCTTTTTAGTGTTTTTCACTGATGAATATGTCTGGCTCAGTTCTGTCTAGAGGATGACTGCATAAAACGTGCACACAGAAAATGAGTGAAGTAGTTTACTCTGCTAATACTGTACCTGTGTTTTCGTTTCTTAATATAAAAGTAATGATTTGTAACAACATAACATATACCTATACGTGTATGGTGCCTTCTAATAATTTTCGGGTGTTGCGGTACAGAGACTTCCGGCCTCCTTCAGGTGAGTAGACAGCAGTAGTCTCTGTGCCGAAATTATATCGTGACAAAATGTCGACGGCTGCACATCGGAAATAACTGTTAGAAGAAATACGCCGGGGAAACGTCAAAAGATACATAAGGTGCCTTATTTTGATACGAAATTGTATTATCCTGTAGGTGACAGCTTTCCTAATTTCCGTAGAACGAAAAAGGTGCTTTCCCTTGCACTTGTATCGCTGCCACTATACAAGTGATTACATGCTCTAAGCGTGCGATACGAAGCAGGTTGCCTCACTGTTTACATTCGTGAGAAAGAAGCCAATGCGTCGACTGCGTCACAGCACACCTAGTAGTACACGCACGTGTATAGCTCCCATCCCCTGATTTCAACTATCTGATCGATAGTACCTGCGAACTGACCACCTCTCCGCAGCACAGCGCCTTAGAGCGTTCGGCCACTTCCGCGCGGCTAACCGGAAGTGCATGCTCCAGAAGAGGTGGGAAATGAGTAGTGTTGAATTCACAGCACTGCGCACGTTAATGTGCTCCACCTAGCTGATACATGATACTGTCAGAGTCAAGTTGTGGGAATAACCAGTTCCGTAGCATTGCAAGATATGATTGTCCTGTTACGGTTTCTTCCTCAAAAAAGTAAGGTCCATAAACCTTGCTTTGCTTTCTCGTAGCGACATCTAGGGGATTTTTTTCTGAAACTCTAGACCATGCCGATTACATCTAGTGCTATTTCACTTAACTGGTGACATTTGTCTCAATATTATTACAGTTTAAAATCGGATCATTCTTTTTTGGGACACCCTGTATGTTTAGTACAAGCCAATAATGTCTAGTAAAATAACATCTAGAGATTTACTCTACGAATGAAATTTAAGTGCCTGGTGAAGGGTTTGTCGAACCGCTTTCGTAATAATTCTCTACAGTTCCATTCTCTAATAGCACTCGGGAGAAAGGAATACACTCACCGCTACGTTTTCAATCAGATACCTCCTATTTTGTTACATGACCATGTCTCACTATATAAATGAGTGCTAACAAAAAATGTTCGCTTTCGGTGAAAGAAATGTTTCAAATAGATCTCGTCGCAACGAATAACGCCTTTCTTTTAATGATTTTCACTTCGACTAGTGCATCATTTCCGTGACACTCTCTCCCCTATATCACTAATACAAAACGAGCTGCCTTTCTCTGAACTTCCTCTAAATCGTCTGTCAGTTGCACTTAGTGGGGGTACCACAATGCGCAACAATACTCCAAAATAGGATGCACAAGTGTAGTGTACGCAGTTTTTTTAGTAGAACTGCTACATCTTCTAAGTGTTCTACCAATGAAACGTAGCCTTTGGTTCGCCTTCTTACAGGCCTTCAGATTTCACTGATTAATCGTGTAAAAGAAGTTTAACCAATTTCTTTTAGTACTCACTTAGATGTCTTGGCACTTCATTATTTAGGCTTGTAATTGTTGTGGTCTTCAGTCTGGAGACTGGTTTTATGCAGCTCCTCGCCCTACTCTATCCTGAGGAAACCTCATCTCCTCATAAGAACAGAAACCCACAACCATCTGAATCTGCTTACTATATTCGTCTCTTGGTCTGTCTCTACCGTTTTCACCCACACACGTTCTTCCAATGCTAAATTGACGATTACTTTTATTATTACTTTTATTACTTATTACTTTTATTACTTTTACTTATTACTTTTATTACTTTTACTTATTACTTTTATTACTTCTTTTATTCAAGGCACACCAGAAATTCTTTTTCTCCCCAATTCTGTTCAGTACCTCCTCATTAGTTACGCGATTCACCCACCTAATCTTCAGCATTTTTCTGTAGCACCACATTTCAAAAGCTTCTATCCTGTTCCTGTCCGAACTATTTGTCGTCCGTGTTTGACTACCATAGGGTTAATTGCCAATTTTCACACCTTGCAGTTATGCAAATCGTTCTGAAGTTGCTTTTGATCTTCTGATTACTTCATTAACCGATAAATTACAGCATCATACGCTAACAGTCTAAGAGCTACTCTGTCTCCCAAATCGTTTATAAAGATAATGAACCGCTGGGGTCAGATATCACTTCGGTATTACAACGCAATGTGTCCTTTGTTACAGGAAATCACGAATATAATCGCACAACTGTGTGGTATTCCACAAACACGCAATTTGGATAGAATACGCTTGTGAAATACATTTCAAAAGCCATCCGGATATCTAGAATTACGGAATAGATTTGAGATCTCTTATCGATAGCATTTATCACATAGTGTGAGCAAAGAGCTAAGAGTACTATTTAGTGTTCTTGATGTTATAGGAGAAAATTTAACAAAGGTGCAAATTCATTCTGAAATTTAGGATTACTTTTTGGACAGAGTTATTCATAGTTTAGCGTCTTTAATAAGACTGTCGGACCCGCCAAACAAAACTAAAACAAGAACAAGACAGCCGTTAATGTAACAACACCGAAGAAATTTCATGGCCACAAGCGTGTTGGCATCTCGGCATTTTTTCTCAGATGGAAAACGATATAATCGACTACAGTCGAGCATTATTGGCCGAGAATGTTGCGGAGAAATTTGGAACAAAAAATTGTGGATCGAGTTTTATCGTGGGTGGTTAGATTCTCTTCTAAATATTTATAAAGGCAAAATCACTTGTGTTTTACCCTACACACGGAAAAATATTTTGGAGTACCTATATTAAAATATTTTGTTGGACTTATAGAATTTTTTCCTAATACATTAGGACCTTTCACAAACTGGCATGCTCGAGTTTCTGTCAATACCGGATCATCAAGCTCACTTAAAAACGTACTTTAAAGAAGGGGGTATAATCAAAACGTACACTGTTCATCATCTTTATTGCAAACTCGATAAGTTTATTCCCCAAGAGATCTGCTGGGGGAAATTTGAATTATCCAACGTAACTCTCATGTAGTAAGCACGATAAGGTATATTTAAAGAACCGAGACTGAATAAAAAAAGTCAAATACTGTTTTGCTCTATTAAATCAAAGACTAAAATTTTTTGTACGACAGTCTCCATTTACAGTACGCACTATTTATTTGGGAAGAGGAGGAACAAACTCATTGATAAAAATTGTTACCATGAATTTTCGTGCAGTTTAATTGGAATCACAGGTTTTGGAAATCTAACACACATATCTGACGTAGTCAAGGGCGTCCAATATGTTGGACTAGTGTCTACCACTATCGCTTAGGCTGAAACGTTCTTCTGAACACTCTGGAACGATGCAGGAATACTAAACTATTGCTTGCAATGAGCTCTTTTTTGGCATGTAGACCATAACTTAAGAATGGTACTAGCTCAAAATTAGCAATGCAACAGACGTATCTTGATCAGTATATAATCACTCAATGAGGTAGACAATTCTTACCGATGTGTCCTACTGAAGTGGCAACCAAGATGAGCTGTGACCATTGCTACACAAATTGGAGAGGGAAGAGGAATGAGCTACTTTAGGAGAGAATTTAGAGTGATAAGAGCGTCTTGTGAGTCGAGAAAACTTCTCAAAAATGCGTGTGGATTAAAAAGTATTTAGCTGTAACTAACAATATTTCTATCTTTATTTTTCATTGGTAGCCCTCCTTTACAACCACTACGCACTACCGCAACTCAAATTATTGCTCTGGTATTGGGGGTTACACGATTAAGATTACTCGTGGGCTCCACAGTTTGTAACGCACTGGTCTCTTATTCGGAAGGATGGTGGTTCAAATCTACCTCCGACCATCCAGATTTAGGTTTTCCTTGACTTCCCTAAATCACTCCAGGCAAATGCCGGGATGGTTTCTTTCAGAGGGCACGGCCGATTTCCTCCCCCCATCCTTACCCAAACATCCGAGCGTAAACTCCGTCTCTAATGACCTTGCTGTCGACGGGACGTTAAACTTTAAGATTCCTTCCTTCCTTCCTTTCTTCCACAGTTTGTGAACATAAGTTGTAAATGCTGTAAATGTGAGCATATCAAGAGGTAAGAAGCCAGAGACGCAAGAAGATGTGACAGATCACTTGCTGACAACTGCACGTCTGATGAGTAACAATGTTTATATAACTTATTTCTGTATATTATATGCTATTGTTTTCATCTTAGAACCTCAAGCAGAAACTAGTGGTTTAAACTACTCTACTCATCGGCCTGGCGCAGTACCAGTGAATCCATTTTTATTACTAACAGTCTCTGCTGCAGACTACTTTTTTGTGTCCGAATCCGTCATAGAAATTAGCCCAGTATCGGGCCCCGTCTAGAGTGTTGTCTTTAGCGTTCCATTAATCATCAAGGGAGGAGGTGCTTGGGAATTTCTTACACGTCAGGAGGTGTTCCATGTTATGTCTCTCCCCACAATTACATCTGATACGGCTTTCGTCGATGATTTCCCGTTTCACTGGGTTCATCTTTACAGGGGCGACTTCTGAGACGGTTCAGAGATTTCCAGCTTCTCCAGTCCAAGTGATAGCCTGGTGGGGGTTTCTGAGTTAGTAGATATTTGTTTGGTGATTCCATAGGGACAGAGCTCAGAAAACTACTTCGGGACTTCAGCCGCCTAATTTAAGGCGTTACGCGCTTATGGCGCATCATCAGATCACCATAACAAAAGAAATTATATAAATCATGAAGGTTTATGTTTCAAAATCAAAACCAATAAATTAGGGAGACTGAAAACTACCTAACAAACAGCGGAATTACATTAGTCAATCGTAAAAATATATGATGGACATCTTAATCACAAACAAGAACTAAAAGATATTTGGGCTAAAATCCAGTGATTAAATGTCAACATGAAAGAAGATCCCTGAAACGAAACTACGACGTATGTAAAAGCAGTCGTCAGGAGTATAGACAGTGGTAGATGTGTGTTTTCGTTTCTGGGATTTTCTTTCATGCTGACATTTGATCACAGGATTGTAGCCCAAATATCTTTTAGTTCTTGTTTGTGATTAAGATGTCCATCATATATTTTTACGATTGACTAATGTAATCCCGCTGTTTGTTAGGTAGGTTTTCTTCTCCCTAATTTCTGGTTTTCGCTTTTAAAACTGTGGATAGGTTCGCGGATGGATGGATGGTTTGATTTGTAAAGGGACTAAACGACTACGGTTATCAGTCCCTTGTTCTAACCGTAGAGAGTAGAATAAAAAGAACTACAATGCAATAGAAAACGATGTGTCAAAACTCACCAGCAAAGGGTGTAACACGTCAAGAAGTGAAAGAATCAAAGTAAAAACTGATAAAAGAAGAGAATGGTGGAAAGACGCCAAGACGATGTGAACGACTGTGAGGCGCTCACCCCATCGACACTCGGGAGGATGTTAGCGACGGAGAAGGTGACCGTGCGCAGCCGGCAGAGAACAACAGTCTCTGCGAGGGGCCCGCAGAGAGGTCCTCCACACGTTGGTGGTCTCCTTTATACGCCTCAATTTGTTGGGCACATGAAGGGTGCGACATTCACTACTCCACAAACCGAGAACTTTACGGCGTTGTGTAGAACGCAGATCAGCATTGCCGGCCGCGGTGGCCGAGGGGACTGAGGCGCTTCAGTCACGGTCTGCACGGTCACTACGGTCGGGGGTTCGAATCCCCCCTCGGGCATGGATATTTGTGCCGTCCTAGTTCGTAAGTAGTTCATAAGTAGTTTGTAAGTTTAGGGACTGATGACCCCGTAGTTAAATCCCATAAGCCTTACAAACATTTGAACATTTGAGATCAGCATTTGGGATGCCTATATTGAGGACAGGCTTGTGGGTGGCCTCTTTGGCCAGCCTGTCAGCCAGCGCATTGCCGTCTATCCCGACGTGTCCAGGAATCCAAAGGAATGCCACTGACTGTCCACATTGTTCAATGACGTACAAGGACTCTTGTATGGCAACAACCAAAAGATTGCGCGGAAAACACTGGTCGATGGCCTATAAACCGCTCAGGGAGTCGCTACAAATGACGAATTACTCCCCAGGGCAGGAACGTATATGTTGAAGTGCACGGTGGATGGTTACCAGCTCTGCAGTGAAAACACTGCAGCCATCAGGCAGGGAGCGCAACTCATTGTGTCTTGCAAGCGTGTAAGCAAAACCGACATGACCATCTACCATCGAGCCGTCGGTGTACACTACCGTAGAGCCTCGGAAGCCATCAAGAATTGAGTGGGGACGAAAGGTCTCAGGGTGGACTGAGGTTTTAGCGTACCGTGACAAGTCCAGCTTAAGGTGAGGCCGTCGTATGCACCATGGTGGTGAACGCGACTGGTATCTGAATAAAGAGGGGACAGAAGCAGACTCCAATTGGCTCAGCAGAGACCTAACACGGACACCAACCGTCAACAGTTATCTCGGCCGCCTCTGCGGAATGTGGAGATCAGTTTGAGGAAAGAGTAGACGGTGGCTTGGGAGGTTAGGTAAGCCAAGGATGGTAGCAACATAATTTGCAAGCAGTTGTTGTCGCCTGATATGCAGAGGAGGCACACCGGCCTCCACAAGGAGACTAGTCACAGGGCTTGTTCGAAAGACTCCTGTTGCAAGCCTAACCCCACAGTGATGAAGTGGGTCCAACATCTGCAGAGCTGAAGGTGATGCCGAACCATAGGCAACGCTGCCGTAGTCCAGCCTGGAAAAAACAAGCGCCTTATAGCACTGCAGCAGCCTACTGCGGTCTGCGCCCCAAGTGTTACTGAGGCAGCGGAAGGCATTAAGGGGCTTCCAGCACTTCCGCTTTAGCTCACGGATATGAGGAAGCCATGTCAGACAGTCGTCAAACACTAGCCCCAAGAAACGGTGCGTTTCCACCACATCGAGCAGATGGTCTTCGATGTAAAGCTCAGGATGTGGATGGGCTGTACGACGCCGGCAGAAATGCATAACACAGGTCTTGGCAGCAGAGAACTGAAACCCATAGGCGAGGTCCCACGTCTGCGCCTTCTGTATGGCTCCCTGAAGCTGTCGTTCAGCAACACGCATACTGCAAGAGCTAAAATATAGACCGAAGTCCTCTGCCTACAACGAGATGGAGACTGATTAACCTACCGCTGCCGCTAGACCATTTATCGCCACTAAAAACAGAGGATCACTCAGGCACTCAGGACAGAGCCCTTGGGTACCCCATTCTCCTGTACATACAGAGAGCTACAAGAAGCACCGACCTGTACACGAAACGTACGCAAAGATAAAAAATTTCGAATAAAAATGGGAAGCGAGCCCCGGAGACCCCACCCATGTAATGTGATAAGGATATGATGTCTCCAGGTCTTGTCATAAGCCTTAGATAAATCGAAGAAAACTGCCACCAGGTGTTGGCGGCGAGAGAAGGCTGTCCGTATGGCGGACTCAAGGTGGACCAGGTTATCCACAGCTGAACGCCCCTTTCGGAAACCACCCCTGGACTCCATGAGCCAGCACAATCGTCGACTCACCATACGCTCCAGCAATTTGCAAAGAACGTTAGTGAGGCTGATTGGTCGGTAGCTGTTCAACTCGTGTGGATGTTGACCAGGTTTGATCACTGGGACTATCAGACTCTCTTGCCACTGTGAAGGGAACGTACCAGAACTCCAGATGTGGTTGAAGATAGCCAGAATGTTACGCTGAGACTCAGGTGACAGGTGTTTTAGCATCTGATTATTGACACGATATGTCCCAGTCGCTGTGTCAGGAGAGTGTGCCAGGGCACTGAGAAATTCCCATTCACTGATATGATCTTCGCCCACACCTGGGATGGAGAGGTACGCGATCCAATGGTAGAGACATATCTTGCCCAACACTCCTGTCTACCTCATCTAATCAACTATCGGGCGCGGGCCCGAAGCCGTTTAAAGGCAATGAGGTTCTCCATAGATGGGTGCCGCTTGTGGCGCTGCAGAGCTCGCCTGCGCTCTCTAATCGCCTCAGCAATCTCTGGCGACCACCAGGGCACCGTTCGCCACCGGGCAGATCCTGAAGAGCGAGGGATTGCACCATCAGCTGCAGAAAGAATGGCTGAGGTAGCGCTGTCAATGACTGCATCTATGTTGGAGCGTGTAAGAGGACCAATGATGGCAGCAGAAGTAAAATCATCCCAATCAGCCTTATTCAGCGCCCATCGCGGCGGGCGTTCTGGGGCCCGGTGCGGGGGTAGTGACAAGAAAATCGGGAAGTGGTCACTACCACACAAATCATCGTGGACACTCTAGTGGATTAAGGGAAAGAGGCTAGGGTTACACACTGGAAGATCGATGGCCGAGTTAGTACCATACGCCAGGCTAAAATGCGTGGGGGCACCGTTGTTTAAAAGACAGAGGTCGAGTTGAGATATCAAGGACTCGACATCTCTACCACGGCCAGTAATCATAGTACCACCCCGCAATGGGTTATGGGCGTTGAAATCACCCAATAAAACGTAAGGCGGGGGTAGTTGCGCTATCAGTGCAGCCAGGACATGTGGTACTGCACCGTCAGGAGGGAGGTAGACGTTGCAGAGGGTAATGTCCACTGCAGTTCTTACCCTGACAGCTACAGCTTCCAAAGGCGTTCGTAGTGGAACAGCTGTGCTGTAGACAGAGGTAAGGACGTAGACGCGTATGCCACCTGACGACCTGTTACCGTCTGCGCGATTCCTATAATAATCCCGATAGCCACGTAAGGCAGGGGTGCGCATCACGGGAAACCAAGTTTCTTGCAGGGCAATGCAAAACTCAGGTGAAGTGCTGAGGAGTTGGCGTAACTCAGCTAAGCTGGGGAAAAATCCACCGCAGTTCCACTGGAGGATGGAGTCATTGGCATTAAATGTCATGATTGAAAAGATAAAAGAAAAAGGCTAGAAGATGAAGGCACCGGTGACAACCTTGTTGTCCTTCGGACCCCTATGGACTCGTCGAATAAAATGAACGCCCCGGCGTTCTAAGTTTGCACGCAGTTCGTCGTCTGACTGCAACAAAAGGTCTCTATGGAATATTACTCCCTGCATCATATTTAAGGTCTTGTGTGGTGTTATGCTAACGGAAACATCACCCAGCTTGTCACAGGCAAGCAATGCCCGTGACTGGGCTGGGGATGACGTCGCTATTAATACCGACCCAGAGCGCATTTTTGACATGCTGTCCACCTCACCATACCTGTCCTCCAAGTTTTCCACGAAGAACAAGGGCTTAGTCGTCTTAAAAGAGTCCCCATCAGTGCGGCTACAAACTAGATATTTAGGGGCGTAAGCCTCACGCCCGGCGTTCCTCCCATGGTGTAGCCAGGGAGGCAACGTTTGGGGATCATACTCTGCTGCATTGAAGTCCCTTTTACCTCGCTTAGAGACGCCAGGTTCGCGTGTGGCGACGCTATTATTTGCTCGTTTCATTCTGGTCCCACGAACAGCTAGCGAACTAAAGGTCCACCAAGGCAGAGCCCCGCTTGCCTGGGTAAGCCTTATACAACTGAGGTGCGGCAGGTTCCTCAGAGGTTGCTCGCTAGCGGCTGTTCAACCTCAACAGCCATGCATCTCCTCGGCACGTAGCACACCTTGAGATTGAGGTTTTTTTTATAGAGGTTTGTACCGTCGTCACGACCCGGGCGATTAAGCCAAGATCCCCGGGCTCTGAAACGTACAACGTTCCACCGTCGCGCCGAACGATGGTCGCTGAAGCACGCACAGAGCTTACGGTGTAGCGGACTGTTGGCGCGACACAGCCCACGGCTCAGGACCCCGGGTACGCCAAGTCCGTTCTCAGCAAATTAATGCTGAGCCCCTGAGGGGTAGGTTCGCGGCATAAAACCTTCATGAATTATATTATTTCTCTTGTTATAGTGTTGTGATGACGTGGCATAACCGCGAAACTGGTTAAATAAACAGTGTAATTTTACAACAGTGACATTATTACAAAAATAGTGCTTTATGTGAACACCAAAGTGTAGAATATTAAAAATTAGTGTTGTTGGCAGTGGACTTTGGAAGCTATGCATGTAAACGTTACTCGGCATAGTGTTTAGTGGAACGTTTCATCGGCTAAAATAAATACTGATTACTGTTCTTTGTGTGCATAATGCATAAGGGGCTTAATATCAATTATTAATTGCCCCTGTCTGGTTAATTTTCAGTTTGGTTGGCCCCTTAACCGCCTGGCCAAGCATGTAGGCCGTTATTCAAATACTGTCATTCCACGCTTAAGGCTTATAAGAAGGGTCCTTTGCTAAAAGAACTGCAATTCAAAATTGCACCGCCTGAAGTGTTACAATTGACTCTATGGACATCAGGCCAAGAGTCAAAACAAATAACGTGTTACAAGCTATTTACATGGTTCCGGGTAGTAGTTTGCAGACTTTGTCCGTACTAATCCTCTATGAAGCAGCGTACCACTAGTCAGTCTTGACTACGCTGATGCCTGTAGTTCCGTTCAGCTGTGTAGCCGCTATCTACGTCTGTTGCATTAATTCATTGTTTTTTATTGCTTAGCCTGTCAGTAGGATACTAACTGAATTTCGATAACAGAGGGTATTTATCTCAAATTTATGAACTATTTAGAGGATTTTGGTATGATTTAGATGGATTTGAAATGCTGTTTGGGAGCAAATTGCCCTTCTGAGTTGGCAGTACTGGTCGCAACTACGGAAATTTGGTGTTGGACTATCGGATCTGCCGGTTACCAAATGTTCCAATTTTTGTAAACCTATAGGACCAAGCCGTTATGATCAGCAGTCCCTAAACTTGCAGTATGCCTTAGACCACGCGCCTCCTCACGCGCGGTATTTCTTTTAATTAAGTTTTTACCTGTGAAGTGATTGATGTTTTTACTTTACGCCACCATGCTTATATTGATGTTGTTTACTAGAATAAATGTACTACATGTAAGAAACAAGTGATATGGATTGAAATATAGGAATGTATCGACTGATTAATGGCGTTATTTTGTATTCGTGAGCATAATTGTACAGATAAGTCATTTATTTTGTTTGAAGATTTATTTTGTTTGCATTAGTTTAAGTATTTTGATTTTATTTGATTTTTCGTACTTACCTATTGATTCGAAAAAAGTAAAATCTTAGGAGCAGATTATCATGTCTCACGCTCTTTACTGAAGGGGCTTATTTAAAGTAGTATTTCTAATAAAAAATATTGCACGGTTTGCGTGCTATCTTGGCGTCACAAACTATACGGCACACTAGTGTAATTTGTAGTTCAGCAGTTTTGCTAGTCTCGTGGTGTACACGTCAGCAGCGCAGGGCGAACGTCGATGTCGCCACGAGTTATCATCATTTGTGATGGAAATGTGCATATGTTTCAGCGCTAGAGTGGCGAGTGAATGCAGAGTGCAATTACCAGTTTTGAATAACGTGCGACATTTGCAAAATTAACCTTTATGTAATTAATGTACGTGCAATGACGTTTTTATGACGACGAGAACAATAATTCCAGGAACTGTAAATTATAGATTCGGTGGCCATCTATTATATTATTACAGTATGCACACAGTTATAAATGAACAGCGAGTAATATTACAACTGTTCGGAAGTACTTTCGAATTATTTCAGCTGTGAAAGACGGATATCTCATTCCGAAACATCTAAATCAAATGATAATAACGAAGAACTATCAACAATATTGGATATGTTATGGTTTATCATTCTCTTCACGTACTATTCGTGGCACTAGACAAAAAGAGAAATTCAACACGGCGAAAAAATACTATGTCATACTGTACAGATAGTCCTACACACATTTTACAGTATAATACACTAACAACCCACTCCGGTTTCTCGCCGGTAGCCACTTCCCACAGACGACTCGTGCATTCTTTGCGAAGAATTTCTCGGGACCGCAGTGGGGTGGCCGAGATCTCTAAGGCGACTTACTACGGAGTGCGCGGTTGATCGCTGTCGGAGGTTCGAGTCCTCCCTCCGGCGCATACACACACACACACACACACACACACACACACACACACACACACACACACACACTGCAGCGCATCTTAATGAATTATACACCTATATTTTCTCATGAATCACACTATTCCTTGGTGAAAACCGTAAGAAAATCCGTTCAGTAATTTTTGAGTTTATCGAGGATAGACAAAGGCAACGGGAGGTCTTGTATTATAATAGCTAACATCTATTTGAAACATTAATAATGATTAAGACAAAGTCGCATAATAAAGTTTACATGTAGAACACGCGTAAGCATCGTGTTATGAAACAGTACACTTATTTTCACAAGTTCGCAAGTTAGTAGATATAGCTGTTATAATGAGTATTTATGCTCCATATTTCGCGAATTTTTGCTCGCCACACTCACCTACTACTACGCACATTAATTTATTCATCTAAACCTTCCTAATGATTTACACCATCAGTTGGTGAAAAACATAAGAAAATCCGTTCGGCAGAGTTTATCACGAACAGACAGACAGACAGACGCGGCGGGGGACTTTGTTTTATAATATGTATATACAGACAAAGTACTGACCATATATCGAAAGGAAGAGAAACTGGACCATCATAGTCGCAAAATCTCACTAGTTCGGGACGCAAAGTATGAAAGTTGTGTCCGAGGACCATTACTGGGGCTGAGAATTTCAGCAACACGTTCCATCGTAACATTTTGGGTTGCGTATTTTTCTTGGATGCTTTTTAGGTTGCGTCTCATTTTACGGAGAACAAAGTGCAAGAAATGTGTTGGATGGCGGGATGGATCCTGTGGAGGGGTACGATTTCATTCCCCATTCTTACCCAACAATCTGCAAGTGAGCTCCGTCTCTAATGAGCACGCTGTAGACGGAACGTAAAACCTAATCTTCCCTTCCTTCCTTCCTTCCTCCATCTGCGATATTTACCCACACACTTCCCTCGAATACTCAATTCACAATTCCTTGGTGTCTCAGTATGTGTGCCACCAATCGATTCGTCAATTCCTCCACTTAGTCAAAATACGACAAATTCCTTTCCTCCCCGATTCGGTTCAGCACCTCATTAGTCACGCGATCTACCCACCTAATCTTCAACATTCGTCTGTAGCTCCACATTGCCAATGCTTCCTCGAAGATCGTAAGACAAAGAATAAATAGGACACAACGTATCAGCGATCGGGCGCACTCTGGGCAACGCTGGGATTAGTTACAGCGGCAGATCTTTTCACCACTAGAACGTTACACCAAATGTATGCAGATGTGAGGAACATTACATTGATTAAACTGTTTAACACAGCCACTGCACACTGTACTTTAATTAAAAGTAAGACCTGCGACAAATGACTGTCTCGCACTATGCGGGAATCACAAGGCACCGCGCGAACTCTACAGAGTAAAAGTTGACCACGTGTGGCATATGCACGTTCTGGTGTCTGGGAGGCGTGCAAGAAATCATTATAAATATAAAAAAAGTTTTCAGAGATTTCTAATAGTTGTTTTAAATAAAATTAGTAATATTAGTCATCCACTAAAAATTATACAAAAAAAGTTTCTTTCGCAGTCATAAGCAAGACAGTTGAATAAAGATAGAATGTGAACGACGAATCAAGATCTTTATAACAGTGATGGCTTTAGGGAAATCTGCAAGCAACCGAGTGCAGCAAAAATATTTTTGGGTTCGATGGAGGTTGAGGTTGAAGCTTACAATAAGACTAATATGCAGTTAACACCAATGTAGAAATGAGAAAGTCTATTATTAAAAAATATTTGGAGGTGACCGATTGTGACGAGTGCAAATCGCGGTTTAGAATTTCTGTACGGAACAAATTTTCATGTTACCAACATATTTTACAGCTGATTCTTAGTCATATTCGGAATTGGGTATACATTTGTTGTATTTCTGACAAACGGTTTAGGTATGTGTTAATGATGAACAGCAATTAGCCGCAAATATTTGTTACTGCATATCTAGATTTCGGTCGCTGTGCGACCATTCTCAATGCTAAAAACCAGAACCAGTTGGAACTGTCAGTCAACAATCATGCAATATTAGACAGCAATTTATATGTTTCGGTCAATAATTTGTTTAGGTGTATCTCATCATTTTGTGTGGTCCAGACATCTGGTCACTTTATTTAGTCCCGAAAGGTTAGGCATGAACTCTAACGCGCGTCAGTCTCTACTAATAAACAGTTAAAGATACCGATACTATAATGAGTCTCCAATAACAGCTCCCATGGCGGGACGTAAATCCCTGACATTTTTAGAAGACACTTAGTGTCTCATGAATTATCAGTTTTAAAATTTTTCTATGGAATGAAAACTGCTCTTGTAGATAAAATCTCTTTATTTTATTGGCCCTATCATAATAAAATACGCGTAAGAGAAATCAAATGGGAAAACAGAAAGATTTAGATGTTCCTTTTCTCCGCGCGCTATAAGAGAATGGAACGGTAGAGAAATATAAAAGCGGTTCGATGAACTCTGAGATGCACATCAATGCGAATTGTGTATTTTTAATTCCCTTCAAATATGAGCTCTATTTTAGCAAAAATGTGAGCGAATGAAAGAACTGTTTGAATTTACCCAGATGCGATTGTCTGAAAGCTGCCTGAGAATAAAATACAATCTACAAATTATTGGCTCCACGCAGTTCTGCAGTTGAAAGTTTCAATTTCACGTATGTGTTGAGAGTTTGTCAGCTGTGATGTTATAACCTTTAAGCGTTCTGTTAAACGAACCACCGAAAAATCAAGAGAAAATGCATTTTGGTCGAGTACATAGCTAAGCATCTCTATGAAAAGAACAGAGACTTTCTGCAAATCGGGGAATACTGGTGGGCCTGTCCATACACAAATCAAACGGAAAGAAAAATTTTTTTTAGGAATACATCTACGTCTAAATATATACTCGGCAATTCACAGTAAGGTACATGACGAATGGTACACTGTACCACTACTAGGAATTTCTTTCCTATTCTACTCTCAAACACAACGAGGGAAAAATAATGTCTATATGCCTCTGTACGAGCCCTAATTTCTCTTAATGTAAGTTGGCGGCAGCAAGATCGGTCTGCAATCACTTTAAATTCCGGCCCTCTAAATTTCCTCAATATAATTTCTCGAAAAGAACGTATTTCGTCCAGCGATCCCCGTTTGAGTTCGTGGAATATTTCTGTGACACTCGTGCATTGGTCGAATTTACCAGTAACGAACGTAGCTACTCGACTCTAAACAGCTTCCAAGTCTTCCTTTAAACTGGTCTCCTGCGGGTCCCAAACACTTGGTGGTCGTACAAGCGTTTTTATACGCGGTCTCCTATGCAGATGTTGTACATCTTCCCAAAATTCTCCCAATAAACCGAAGTCAGCTGTCCGCCTTACTTACAACTGTCCTTCCATGTTCGTTCCATTTCATATCACTCTTCAATGTTACGCCTAGATATTTGAACGACGCGACTGTATTAAGAAGCTCACTACTAATGCCGTATTCGATTATTATTATGGGATTGTTGTTCACACTTGTAAATCTATCGGACCAAACTGCGTGGTCATCAGTCCGTAGCTTACAAACTACTTAACCTAACGTACGCGCGCGCGCGCGCGAACGCACGCACGCCCCAGGGAGGACTCGAACCTCCGACGGCAGCAAGCAACCGCGCGCTCCGCAGCGAGGTGCCTTAGACCGCTCGGCTACTCCACCGTGGCGATTGTTTTTCCTACTCATGTGCGTCACATTTTTCTACATTCTTTTCTACATTCTTCACACCAGCTATAAATTTTGTCTAAATCATCCTATATGCTATTACAGTCATTAAAGATGACACCCTGCCACACACCACAGCATCATCAGCAAACAGCCGAAAATTACAAGTTACTCTGTCCATCAGATCATTTATGTAGATAGCAAGTAATAGCGGTCCTACCACCCCTGGGGCACGCCTGACGATATTCTCGTCTCTAATGAACACTCACCGTCGAGAACAACGTACTGCGTTCTATTACTTAGGAAGTCACAAATCTGTGAACATATTGCATATGCTCGTATCTTCGTTAGCCGTCTGCAATGCGGCACCGCGTCAGATGCCTTTTTGAAATCGAGAAAAACACAATAGCAACAATAAGAACATACAAGTTTCATATCAAAATCAAATTACTTGCAGAAAGTGCTGTATGTACTCCCTATGGAGTGGCCATTACCGAAACGAAAGATAGAATACTGTAATGAAGTTCTAGTAACAGCAAGGAAAGAGACTCGACAACACCGGTGCATACAGTGAAGGGGACTGGAAAGTCTGTTAGACAGTATAGGGGCGTGTGTTTCCAAGCCGCTTTCGTCTGGAGGGAACTGCGTGTCTCTTTTTGGGAACTTCTGTCGCTATTTGCTCGCACTGCTCGTCCGCAGAAAACTGTCCAGAGTAACTGTCGGAATAACGGGTGGCTCGCCTTCCTGACACTCGCGGTAGCAACAGGTACTTGTCCACGATCGGCTGCTGGAATTCCTCCCTGCTTTGCCCTCCTTAGTGGGTGAGCGGCCGTTACACACAATTGCCAGTTCGTGTTGCCCACTGCGTTTCGCTAGCACGAGGACGCCGTTTAACTCAATGGTTGTGAAAGCATCGTTAGCAGCGTAATACTGGAGTCGAAGGAAACAAGTGCAGGCAATCGAATTCGCTCTGCAGCTTCAGAAAATCCACAGCCTGTTTTCAGTGAAATGGTTATCCTCGCTCCAGCTGGGCATGTAACAGTGGGCGCCACAGAAATTTATCCAGTAGGGATGGCTAGGGGGTTCTGGGCGAAACACGACTAGATCTTTAGCGCCCAATAGTCCAAGCATTAGGGAGACATGACTGCACTACGCGCTTACTCACTTCACTTTACTAATCGGTTAGTAATACTAGAAAACACTGCCACATATCCTAGAATTTTTCCTTACAAATCATTCAGTATTAAGCTCCATGAGGCTCATCGCTGTAAAATGTTCAGTCCAATTGATTTTTTTTCCTAAGAAACATTTATCTCGACTCCAGAATATCGTAGAACAACCTTATTTGTTTTAAAATCAGTGAAAAAACTTGAGTAATTTATTTCAACTGTCCCTAGCCGTGTTTTGACAGCATTTTTACGTTATTTTGTTTAGTGCAACACAGGACGCCACAGAGTAGATGAAAGTGGTAAATCTCCGAAGTCACGCCTTAAAACTGACCCGTACAACCGGTCGTAGCATCTTTGCACAGAATAGATAAGGAATGTGGCAGTTACTGCAGTGGAGATCTTTTGGGAGTTGGAAATTTCACTCTCTTCCTTCTTTTAGTGTCGAAAAGCATCACGCTTTTACACTGATATATTTGGGACCATATACGAACAAGCTTACAGAATTACACGACCGTGTTTTTAAAGGTCTTCTAAAATCTCTCTGCTGCGCAAAACCAATGTCGTCAGGAGTTTTGTCTGGTCACGAGATAAAGTGACCTAGTTGTGAAGAAACTGTGGAACATATGGAAGGGGCCAAGATTATTCTATAAAAGGTTGGGCCCGAAGCGAAACGACCTGCTATTGGCCGTTGGAATGACGTCAGTGGCGAAGCAGCACTGCTAGCGAGGGGCGCGAAGCGGCGCTGCGCCGTCACGTAGACCACCACTAAACACACAAAAGTTAACTGTCTACGCATTGCTTATTGCAGTTACATACTTCGTTAAATCCTTCCAACAGCCGAAGAATGCCGCTGAAGTGATTTTCGCCGCTGCTTTCCCTTTCTTCAGCTTCCTGTTGATGTAGCGCACTCTAATAAAAATTGGGGTCCGTAAGAATATTTTCATGACCTCCGGCGCCACGTGAGGATATTTCTGCAAAATTGAGTCGGCTAATCTCTTAGAAATATTTTTTTTCTTTTGAAAGTGTCACTTCCGTTAATCTGGTTGAACATCTGTCGCATTCACTCCTCAGACGGCACTAACAAACCTCCTCGTGATAGAAATTGTATCCACCCGTAATCTGCGAGGTGTTTGGAAGAAGACAAAGTAGTTCATTAGACGGTACCCCCAGTGAGGTGTCATACTTCGCAGCACGGCGTGGAATGTAGCCTGCCAGATATCTGAATCCTTAAGCTAGTCATTCAACATCTGTTACATCAGACGGTGCAGCAGCCCTACAACTAAAACTTATCTCCTGAATAGCTGCTTCCCCATCTGACTTGGCCATTGCATCCGACATATCCGGCAAAATTCCAAACAGCAGACTAGATGACAGGAAGTGTTGCTTTGTCTTCCTGTATCACAGGCAAAGTATTAGACAGTGGAATGTCTTGGGCATTCTTCCCAGAAGCAACAAACGCAGCCGATGTTTTACTTCTTTAGGGGAAGGATGCTGACAGAAATGGCCAAGACCTCTGTGAAATAAATTTTCAAGACAGTCCTGGTCCAGCCGTGCTGTTAATATTTACTTAATGCCTCGTGTCGAAAGGTCAGAATGAAGTGACATTAAGAGTCCTTTCTGAAATGGTAACAGCTGCCTTCGGCGTCCAATCCGCATTGTTTCACATCACATATACATTTTGCTGAGAATTATTTTTTGGAACTACTTCTTTGTTCCATAGGCACTTGCTAATGTATTTTTGTCAACGATTCCGCGAGAATTCAATATGTCAAACCAATCATCAACATATTAAACTTAGAGGCATGGAATTTTCTGTCGTGAAACACACGAATAAATGAAACAAAACGTTCCCGCTAATACACAGTAAACAAGAAGCTACTGCAGGGCTACCGCTACAACTGCCGCGACGTGCTTCGGCGGTGACGTCATGCGCAGTACGACGAATTCGTACCTCGGACTGCGCAGTTCATTCGGGCCCCCTCTGGAAGGGGCGTCCTTGGAGAAATTAGGGAAACATGTCTACCAGGTGTTATATATGAGGGAGAACAGGCGTGCGCAAAGTCACGGTTCCCGCCAGCCAAAGTTTTGGACCTATTCTTACCTGCAGCATATACGGACTCTAGAAGAAAGCAAATGATTCGACATAATATTATGACAATGTTGTGTAAAGATTGACGCTCGCAGGGCACCGCCAAAGCAGCCGTCACACTGTGGAACCACCATCATAACCCATTAAAAGCGCGACAACAAACAAGATAAGAAGCGCTACCTAGTCTCGGCATTTACCGTCAGTTGGTCAGTGCTACATCTGCGGTTTAGTAGAATTGCAGACAACTGTTTCTAGATAGGCAACAAAGTTCCTATGCCTAAGCGTGTAACCAAAAGGGAGAGAACGAAATGGACTCAGAGATTCTTGAGAATTTTTTTTAAATTATCACAAATCTCAGTAATATTATTACGAGAGCACACTTTGCGCGATCGTAGCAGATTATGCATTGACGCATTATGCCAGAAATGATATGCAGAATTGATTTTTCACTGTTCCGTGCTATCTTGCTTATCTCTGCGCGGTGACAGGAAAAAAAAAAAAAAAAAAAAAAAAAAAAAAAAGAAAGAAATGCGTGGAATTCTACCTCTGGTGCTCGATAAAGGTAAATGTGTTTTATATACAACAGTTATTACGTGAGAATAATTTTATAAAACAAAATAAACCTTTTCTGGTATAATACTTTCAATCGTAAAAATTGAACATCCCCGAGCCATCTGCTCTAAGAATCAAAGTTCAAATATGAGATATTCAAAATAGACAATGAAATGAAATGATCCTGTGGTATTGTCGGCCAGAAGACCCCTCTGGGCTTGTGTTCGGCCTTCCTGGTGCAAGTCTGTAAGTGACGTCACTTCGACGTGTCGATAACAATGAAATGATGAGAACAGCGTAACACCTGCTCCTCGAACGAAGAGAATACCTGACCCCACCGGGAATCGAACCAGCGTGGCACGCTACCCACTAACGTAAGGAGCCGCGGACTAAAATAGAGATTTAGTGCTGTTTGTAATGTGCATGTTATGCTCCGCTTTCTAGTGCGCGTTTTTATTAAATTCACGGCATTCCAGAATTTATAATTTAATTGATTAGTCCGATGTCTGTACTTTACACGGATATTACAATTCAAATGAATACTAGAACCAATACTTCAAAGAGAGTAGTCGATCGTAGGCAGTGCACATCTGGCGTCCGACCAGAGATGCCTTTTTGGAGAGAAAAAAAGCGATAGCTGTGTTGCTTTAAGGAAATTAACCTCGCATTGTGTTTCATGTGCGACTGCAAATGACTCAATTATTGACAAGTTATCCACAGAACGGAGATTCAGAACCGGTAGGAACAGTCTTCTATATTGATGTTAAGCATTTAACTGAAAGTAGGCAATTTTTTTGGATTTTTCAGTTTACATGTTCAGGTTTGAATTCGGTCGCAGATAGCGAAGTGAACTAATAGCAGTGGCGGCTCGTACAAAATTTGACCAGTGTGCTACAATATTTCAAAAATAAACAGGAAACAAAATATACTAAAATAAAAAGCGTGACTGACAATGGAAATAACGGAGCTTAACAATAACCTGCGTTCTACACAAGTGACCAATGAAACTGCTTGGCTGAAAAGTGCAGTTTTACTCGCATGCTGGCTATACATGTTTTTTGATTGCAGTTTTATTTACAGAAATTAAAAATTTGGACTGAGGTATTTGAATACGAGCCTCACACAAGTACGTTTGAGAGAGAACGTGCAAGACGCCTGAGCCAGCGTGCTATTTGACTCTGTATGCCGCAATATTCGTCATATTCTATTCTTCCGCAACCTTTACACGCAGCACAAAGAGAAATATTGATCTTGAGCTGCAGTCGGTCTCAGCACACATGAGCCGCCAGGCCTAACGTCACGTCTGCACATGCGCACTAGCGAACAGACGACTGCGCCGTCTGTCTGCGTACGTACCAGCGCAGCTGAATCCCACTTCAGCACACGGAGCTGGTTTCCACTGCAGCTATCGCGGCGAAAGCGCTCCAAAATGCGTTTCATCCTTATTACTAGCATTGTAATACGTAATGGAAGAGAATTGTCATAATTTTATTGTGATATCTGGATCGCATTCCAAGAGAAAGGCTGTAATTTTACAGCGATTTCTCGCTTGATTTCGAAGAGAAATGGCATAATTTTAGTAATATATTTACAGTGTGCAACAGCACATTAGTACATTATCACCAGCCGCCGCTGACCAATAGTGCTGATTTACTGAACGGCCAGGCACAAGGCTCGGTACACAAACGCAGGACACGCTAGCCACCCGCAAGGCATTTTACTGATTTTATGCCAGAAACTGAAGACATCGTGAAGCAATATGCTAAGAAACAGGAAGCGCTCGTCCTAAAAAGAATGATATGGCTAACAGGAAGCGCCCGTCAGTAAACAGGATGATATGACTAAACAGGTGGCACAGATTTCGCCAATAAAACCAAACCAAGAATAAATGTACAGGAAACAAGAGTCCATTGCGGAAGAGACAACCGATGAGATTGCTACAATGAAACTCACATATACTGGATTACCAGAAGCAGTTCAGCGACTGCCTATGGATATTAGTGAATTTAAGGAACAGCAGGAAACATCTAACACAAAGGACCAATATAGTATATATAGCAACACTACAACAAATAAAAAAGTCTGACTATTGTGGAAACTGGGGCGAAGGAAATTGACAAGTTACGTAATGAAATTTCATATTGGCGGAATAGTGTCACGAACAATCACAGTTAATGAAAAATTAGCCGAAATTAAAATTATGCTTCAAAAAAAAAAAAAAAAAAAAAAAAAAAACGTGTCGGAGGTTGCTCCGGAGCGAAATTTTCACACGGAAGCAACATAAGAATCTTTTCACAAATATTTTCACCGATTCGACACTAGCTGCGTCACCTCACTTTACGTGGACGCAGGGGAAATGCAAAAATTGACAAATAGGATGTTAGAGGAAAATTTTACGCCTCGTCAATTTCAGTGCTTTACCCCGGAGAACAAAAACCTTCATCCAATTATGTTTATAAGATCATTTACAGCATAAATGCCACATTTATGATCAGGTACAGGTACAGTACACGTGGCTACATTATGGGCAATGTGTCAGAGTTCTGATGATTTTGAGGTGTGCTTTGGTGCCCAAAAGCTGGTCGTCAGCCGTTCAAGAAAAACTCCGAAAAAGGGTTTTCAATCCGGAACTATATCACGGAAGTTTACGTGAATACTGTGAAAAGTACTCAGTGACGATTAGGTATTGGGACAAACCTATGTCGCAGCGCGACATAATCTGCATATTAAAGGCGATATTACTGACTGCCCTATGTAGTCTCATATACCTATGTGTCTACATCTAACTGACGATAGAAATTTTTCTAAACGTGTCACATTAAAATAATGCTGTGCCCGAAGTGTAACCTGTAATTTTTTTGCGACCTATCCAGCTTCTCTGCAGCATTACCGATTAATTTGATAGAGATCGTCCGCCTCCTACGCGACTTTATGTCGCATTTCCAATGCATTCCTAGTGCTTATATATTCTGAACAATTAGTCTCGTTTGAAATTTATATAATCTCATTTATTAAGCAAAGCTGCGATGTAGATATCATTTGTTGCACTTTATCATTTATCGGCAGTTCATCTGATAATGGGCTATGCCTGAAACGCGTCATGAGCATAGAGGATTCACTACCATCTGCACCTGTATTACTTAAGCAACTCACATTTGTAAATTATACTGGGTCTATAATACTTTCAGCCTCATGAGCAGCCGATAACTCCGTAAAGCAGTTACAAAGTTAAGTAGGAATTAACAGACAGAAACTTTCTCAGTAACTATAGCGTAGACTTTATACAACGATACCCGACGCTTATCTCGACAACCATGTCTACAATTCGTCCATCGGGAAAGCCTCAAGCAACACACTATATCTAGTGTTACCAATGAGTTCAACAAGAAAGTAATATGATATCTGTATTACCTAAAGTCTAAATCAAATTCAACTCAATGAAAAAACCCTATTATTAAGCCATGACTATGACAACTTTAAAAATAGGAAATAGGAAAAATCTATTTTAATCACAAGTGGAAGGAAAAGTATCGATCTTTGGTTAGACGATTAATGCAAATAACTCGCCATCTGGAGGCGACTATACTGAGTTTCTTAAATGATCATAAACGTCAGAAATGTTATTACTAAAAGGCACTTCCTAACAGAATATGCTTTTACGTGGCTAGACCACGTGCTAATCCTACTTACGTCTACTCGCTGACTCCAAAAATTATAATAATCTGCAATGTGCCGGCCGCGGTGGCCGAGGGAACTGCGGCTCGTCAGTCACGGTCTGCACGGTCACTACGGTCGGGGGTTCGAATCCCCTCTCGGGCATGGATACATGGATATTTGTGCCGTTCTTAGTATTAGCTAGCTTATAAGTAGTTTGTAAGTTTAGGGGCTGATGACGCCGTAGTTAAGTCCCATAAGCTCTACAAACATATCTGCAATGTACACAAGCAAATTCATTCATTGCTGTTACAGTTACTTTTATCTGGTGGTCGACAGGCTCGAAGGTTCGTTACACACTATATAACTGATTTATCTACCGGATAATGCGTCTGAACAATTCTATAAAAACCTTCCCTGATCTACTCGTTTTTGCAGTCATAAGTGAAGTAAAGATCCGAGATTTTTCTGCTCTCGCAATTGAAGTTGAAAAATTAGTACTATCAAAAAGAGAATTGATGGTCATATTAGCTACCTATTGCACGTTTTTTTATTAACTTCACATTTATGAATCTGCCTCTACTTTACAAGGTTATTACGTTTCAAAGTGATACCAGATGCAAATCTCCACCGGAATAGTCTATCGTAGGCTCAGCATATTACGAAAGTCCAAATTCAAGTCCCACCAGGCAGATTTAGGTTTACCGCTGTTTTGCTAAATAGTGGATGGTTCGTTTGACGGTGGACGGCAGGTCTTTTCCATCCTTGAAACAATCCGAGGTTCTGCTGCGACTAATGATCAAGTCGTCACAGTACGTTATACCTTAATTTGCTTACTTCTCGAAATAAGATTGAAAAGTCTTATTAAACAGATAATGAACTAAAGATAAAAGGCAGATCAATCATTCAAAAAGTATTCCCGGTAATGTGTAATTTCCCCGTGGCCACAGAAATCAGTGAAATTTCTTACTAGACCCTCGCAGAACAGATATTTTTCATACATATCGGGAGGTGGGAAGGGGGTGGATTTTTGATGATCCACTTGCATGAAGCGTTGAGTTAATACTCTTCCAACTTACGCTAATCAGTATTTTAACCGAGGAAAAGGTGTTCCTCCTTTGATACAAGATACTTATAGCCAGATTAAATTAGTCGCCAGCTGTACCAAACAGAAAATCAACGTAACTCTTTCGGGGGGGATGGTAATGGATGTTACATTTTGCGCCCCCTGGCGACCAAATGGGACAACAGTACTCTTTGAGTAGCACTAATTGAGGGAGTTCTCCCTAACATTCCCTCAACTAACAGTGTGATTGACAGCGAGAACTGCGGACCCCTTTCGCAGCCAGGCGTCGAAAATATGGGCCTAACGTCGATAAACATCCCCTGAAACAGTTGAATGAGGACAGTCTGCTCTAAAGATGTTTCTGTGACAGCTGTAGGTGAAAACTAACTATTTTTTACAATATTGTTCCCTTTAAAATAATTGTGTTTTTTTATTCATTTCTGTGAATTAGACATCATGTTCTGAATATCCTCTTCGGACTGTCAATGCCCTTTCTTCTCATTTTTTAACGTGCGATACTTGTGAGCCGGCAATCTTTCAGTTCGTAAATCTATCTTTAATTTTCTAAAACTCCAAATAGATTAAATGATATAATTTGCACTACATTTAAAAGTTCATTATTATCGTTTTATCAAAACAGAAGTAAATTTATTCGTTGTCCTTTAACTTGTTGCAGTACCAATTTTTACAGATAGTCTAACAACACACAAAAATTTGGGGTCAACAGTTTTTCCATCTTTTACAATGAAAACATAGCTACACTTCTCGCTCTCTACTTTTAACATGTTGACTGCCAACGTGGAACTTTGTGGTCCTATTTGGACATTAAGATAATGTAGGCTTAACTGGCTGTGTCAAGTTGTTTGAAATTCAGTCACGCATGTTCTAATCAGAAGGTACTCACATGCTACATTCTTGAAGTACACGTAGCGTGCTAACATTACGTAAGTTGAGATTTATCTCCTACAGTAATCTCAATGACACCGAAAGAGACTGCCTAAGCACAACACAGGGAGAGACAAGATCTGATGTTTAGAATGGTCACCAGAGCAAATGAATATTTGAATATTTGCTATCAATAAAAACAGCAGTGGGGTATCAGAATGCAGAGTCATAATTACAGTACAGCACTGTTTGAGAATCCAGATTTCCTTTACAATAAATCCGCATTGTGATGCTATTACAGTTGCCTTGAATATGATCTGGTGTTTCGTGTTTTTTTTTTTTTTTTTTGATATGGCATATCCACATAGTAGACGCATATCGGTCTTTCCTTGCTTTCATAGGATGTGCCTCGGTTGAGTGGCGGAGCGCTCTCAGGCGCCTTGCCGAGGAGAGCGCGGTAGCTCGCCTTTGGAGGTTCGAGTCCTCCCTCGGAGATGTGAACGTGCGTTTGTCCTTAGGTTAGTTTAAATAGTTTGCACGTCTAGGGACCGATAACCAGAACACTTAAAAAATCCCATAGATTTACAAACATTTGAACATTTGAATTGATTTCATATTTCCTTATCTATAAAGAGAAATGCAAAATCATCTGTTTCTTCAATCCGTTTTCGTCTGATGCAAGTAAGTAATGAATCTATCGTGTCTCACTGTTGCACATTAAATGCTTCGCCGCTTTTTTTCCTAGCATATTTAGTTTTCTTCAGTGTCTGTGGAGTTCTTCGACTGCAAAAACACCCCTGTAATATATTAGCAACATTTCATGTTATTCTGACCACTATGTCGCTTACGCAACTAATATTCAACAACAAAAGTGATTAGTGTGCTTAACGTTGGACGAATGACCTCTTTACTGCAGAGAGTTTTTCACTGACAGAACAACAACCAGCGATACTTGAGCGAGCAGCTGTCGCTCGCTGGCCATTTACAACTGAGGGGATGCTCTTTCGCTTGCAAATACTTGGTCAAAAATTTATTTAGAGAAAAAAAATGTGACGCGGGAGTTACTGAAGTGATTACATAAAGTGCAGAAAAGTAATGGCATCCGTTTGGTACCAGGATCCTTGGCTGGGCGGGGGATAGTACTGTTATGCCCAACTTTTGAAAATGTTCAAATGTTTATAAACCTAGCGGACTGAACTACTTGGTCACTAGTCCGTAGCTTATAAACTAACTAAGAAACTAACCTAAGGACAACATAAACACCCATGCCCTGCGGCGATCGGCCGCACGCACCGCAGCACGGCGCCCCAATGCGTTCGGCTAATCCGCGGCGGTTCCAACTTTTGAAAATAATGCTTTGTAGTCAATCTATATCATATAATTTAAAAAATATACATTTATTATAATTGCGTAGACTTCCGCGGCCGGAGTCAGTTATCAGAAAAGTTTGAGTGTTATGCCGCGCCATAATGTAATTTGACTATTATTTTAATAACAGACGTTTTGCCAACGTTACAGTGGCGTCATTCGGGTATACCCAGAAGAAGGCCACTGTAAAATTGGCCGAAACATCTGTTATTAAAGTACACGGTGCGTCTGAAAAGTTTGGTGAATGGTCCTATGTTTTACAAACAGCGATGGCGATGATAAGGTACACATATTGAAAGACATGTCAGCAAGCGCCGCGTATCTTGCAAAGGACTGCAGTGAAGCGGTGGTACACGGTGCGACCCAGATAACAGGGCCAGTGAGAGAACTCGTATAATTGCAATATGGAGAATGATAGCAGATTTGGCGTCAGCAGACTTCTCTCCTCTCTGCTTCCCCGCCTTAAACTGTGAGGATCAACATCACGTGACCTCAGTCCTACGAGGGATTCCACAAGAACCGTTTGTTGACAGTTTCCAGCAGCTGTACAACCGATGTCAGAAGTGTACCGTACCTAATGACGATTACTTTGAAGGCCAATAACGGTATTTTGTACGTAACTTTGTTTCCTGTATTTCCTCAGACCATTCTCCGAACTTCTCAGGATGCATCCTGTAATAGCCATCTTACATTATGGCGCGGTACAACACCCAGAAAACTTTATGTCAATATATTTATTGTTCCACGTACGTTTCAAACTTTACAGTGTAACTTAACCGATAAAATTCATGACAGTAGATTTGACTTTTTTTTTTTAATGAATGTGTCATATTGAAGACCTAGCTCTCACATCAATGAGCCGTATGAGGAAAACTCAGACTGTACTTTATTAGCCTTAATTTCACAGAGCAATGTCGGGTTTGCATGAATAGTGTAAGTCGGAGAATATACTTCACGTGAGAATGTTCTCAGCTGAAGTAAACGTGTGTGTTGGTGGGGAGGCGTTGCTCAACGTAAAGAACACACTCCGATTTCGTATGAAGATAACTAGAGAACTCTGCATCATACTTCGAGCTGAGTAAGCTCTGTTGAGGATACGTTTTATTGTGTGTTTTTTTTTAATTTTTTTTTTTTAGCACAAACAGCAAAATATACGCTGACAAAAGAAGTGCTACTTTCATGTTACAATGCGGACGTTGTCTTCTGTTCTCGAACATGCTTTGTTATCCTGTTCTGGTAATGCTGTGTCACTTTTATTTCTGGCATTGTTCTTCCTTCTGTTACAGATAGCCTGTATCATGGCAGCTGCATTAAAGGTGTGCACCAATGAGGAAAAAAGAGTGGAGTCCTGATACCTCTGGTCGGAGGGTGTCAAAGGGGGACACGTTGATGGCAGATTATCACTGCAATACGTAAGAAGTGCCTTGCCACGTAAAACTGTTTTTGTGGATCGAGAAGTTGTTATTTTAAAGTGATTAATAATCAAAAAACACTATTTTAAATTACGCATAGCATATGTCTACAACATTTATGCGCGTCAAAACACTGCTCTACCTTAATGTCAAATACACAACATTTATAGAATCCATAAGTATTGTGTGTTTGACCTTAAGATAGATCAGTGTTTTGACGCGCATAAACGTTGTAGACATATACTATGCATGTTTTCAAATAGTGTTCTTGATTAATAATCACTTAAAAATGACAATAAGTTTGTCGAAACTAGTGTGAAAATAAAATATAAATTGAAGACAAGAGCCAAGATAACTTTTTATTTTTTTATTAAGATTACCGGTTTCGGCAGTTTAACTGCCATCTTCGGATCTTAGATTTCATTCTTTAGAACATTATTATTAAATAATGAAATCTAAGATCCCAAGATAGAAGTTAAACTGCCGAAACCTGTAATCTTAATAAAAAAATAAAAAGTTATCTTGGCTCTTGTCTTCAATAAATTGATTAAAACATCGCCCCCAAACATGACAAACCTTTATAAATTTATAAATGTTCATAAACTTTATCTAGGCTTGTCTTCGTTTAGAAGCATTTTAATAAAAATGTTATGTATTTTAAGACATCGTCCGTATTTAATTACAATCTGAATGTTGGAACTTCGGAAACATCAGCAAATATTTTTGTTTTTTACTGCACGTATATAGTCTTAATACTTCGTTATTGAATACGAGCTGTAAACCTGGCGTTGCCCGGGTGTTTGTTTATCCTACACTCTCGTTGTTTACATCCCCTTCCCCCCTCTTTCAGCATCCATCTCTTTCACAACTCTGTTCGTTTGCATCTAACCCTCACTTGGCAAAGTTTTCTGCAAGGTACCCTCTGTCATGTACCATACAAACATTTATGTAACCAGTGAACTTCCTCTTGGTTTAAAGGTCATGTGTGAAAAAAATTCATAAAGTTTGGAGTAAAACTATGCATTTGGTAAAATTCTGTAAGTACCCTCCACCATGCACCTAACGAAATTTTATACAGACTGTGTGCAAAATTTCATCAATATCGGAACAAAACAATAGAAACGCAGGGTCACTTTGTTGTTCTCAAATATTTCAGTTTTATTTCATACAGCCCTTGTTCTGAGAATGATAAATTTAAAAAGAAAGGAGATGTGAAATCGGTCGAGCCGTTCTGGCACAACCAAGGTATTTAGGGATCCACTTTTATGTTGCAAAGTACCCTCCCAATGAACAGTATGAAACTTAAGGCAGACGGTGACCTTCCTCTTCACAGAATGAAACTTTCACTCTGCAGCGGTGTGTGCGCTGATATCAAACTTCCTGGCAGATTAAAATTGTGTGCCGGAACCGGGACTCGAATCTGGGACCTTTGCCTTTCGCGGGCAAGAGCTCTACCGTCTCAGCTATCCCGACATGTGACTCACGATGCCGTCCTACAACTCTATTTCCGCCAGTACTTTCCTCTTGTTTTGAAGGTCAAGCGTGCGAAATTTCATGAAGATCGGAATGAAGTTGTAGATTTCGTGAGTCTGTAGGAGAAGTTTGCTCCGCCATGCACCTATCACAAAATACTGAGAGAGAGAGAGAGAGAGAGAGAGAGAGAGAGAGAGAGAGAGAGAGAGAGAACAGATTGCTTAATTTTGGATGCAAGGGAATTAAGGGAAACTTTCAGACAAAAAATGAATAGTAACATGCAAATCTGTAATGTTAATTTGATACAAGGTCATGCCATATTCGACAGTTTTACGGCATCTACAGCGAATCTTTTGTGAGTGGTAGACGTCTTTTCGTTTCATCATTTTGTGTGTGTGTGTGTGTGTGTGTGTGTGTGTGTGTGTGTGTGTGTGTGTGTGTGTGTGTGTGTGTGTGGGAGGGGGGGAGGGGGGGAGGGGGGGATAGGAGGGAATCAGTTACAAAACGCTTCATAAACGTCCGAAATTACATGCGAACTTTGTTGCAGGTCCCTAACTACTCTCATTTTCCAACAATTGACACACAAATCTGGGTATTCTCACGCGGTGGCCTCATTGATGAAGTCATATATCCGAGCTTTGTGTCGTTCTCTTTTGTTTTTGGTTCAGAAACCTTCGTGGGCGTACGGTGAACAGTTCACCAAATTTCATTGTAATCGAATGAATGGTTTATGAACACAGGACATACAAACGTTCAGAGAATATGTTTCTAACTTTATATTCATACGGAGCAGTGGGATTATTATTATAGATAATAGTGCAACAAAATTATCAAAGATAAAATATCCCAACATATATCGTTAAATTTAAAATAAAGGTTTGCCTCATAGATATATATTCTCTGTGCAAACAATGTAAGCATATTACATCTCTGTAGAGCTGTCAAGTAAATGTCAAAATCTGTAACTTGATAAAGATCTTGCATGACAGCACAATATTATTAGTTACATGATATATATAAGAAGAAGAAATAATAATAAAATATATCATGTCACAATAATATTGAAATGAACAACATAACAGAATGTGGTATGTAGCTTTTCTTTTACATCTGTATAAAAAAAGTAGGCAGCATAGTAGTAAATTTTATAAAAACTTATGTATTGCAGGCATAACACCTGAAGATGACTATTAAGTCGAAATAAGCTTATCGTGTAAATAATAGGAATTAAAATATACAGTGTTGAAATTATATAATTGTTATTAAAATGTCGATGTACGACATCACTAACACTGTGGGCCCTGCAGATAACAAATTAACTAGTTATTTTTTTAATTTTTTAAGGGCGACTATCAAGTAAGCCTCTCCCTCCCCGCTGGTAATACGTCTTACGGAAAATGCGCTGATATTGCTACGTTAACGTAAGTTACCGGCGCGAAAGGCAAGTCATTTTTCCACAATACTTAGCGATCGTTTGATTCATTCCATACAATTACAGACATGGTGTCTGTTCTTTTGTAATTAGTCAGACGTCTGGAATTTTTACGTAAGAAGAGAGCCAATTTAATATGCACCTTAACTTTTTCATTGCGTTGCAGAGATTCTTCATTTATTCCAAAGTTCTTAAAGCAGAAGAGGATGTTCCTGACAGCTCGAGGACAACGGATTTCCGATCATACTGAAGCAGCAATTCTCAGAGAGGGGATACATTACCACAAGACGAGATGGATATTGTTATCCGTGAGTCGTTGCTTTTGTGTGTGTGTGTGTGTGTGTGTGTGTGTGTGTGGTGTTTTAGGGCGCACAGCTGCTAAGGTCATTAGCGCCTAGACAAGAACAGATTCGCTAGATCTCGAAAAAATTGGTAACTACCAGTTAGAATGTCAAGAGAAAGCTAAAAACGAAAGATAAAAATTAAAAGGGTTAAATATCCTTTGATAAATTGGCCAAGTTGATAAAACGCAAAACTCGAGCAGCTGCTCGTGTGTCATCTGCTAAAATTTCCTCCAGAGTAGACGGAAAGTGAAGGGCTACACGGAGATGATTAAAATTAACACAAGACAGCAAAACATGTCGCACCGTCAGCAATTCACCGCAGGAGCACAGCGGTGCAGGGTCGGCGGTTAGCAAATGACGGTGGCTGAAACGGCAGTGAGCGATCCGCAACCGGGCCAGGATGACCACCTCTCGCCGAGAGGGGCGTGAGGAGGTCCAAGTGAGTCGTTGCACCTGCATTTACTGATTACTAGATTTATGGAACAAAGTAGATGACCTTACGTTCACTTCTATGGAAGCTGTTATGGAGACGACCACTCGTAGACATAAAAAGAAATTAGAAAATTTAAGAACTAATGTAGGATGTAATAATAATTATGACCGATACAATTATTAACAAGTATGACAAAGTATTGTCTCCAGATGAGATTTCTGCCCTTTCTAAAGGAGGAAACTTTGCCATAACATCTACGAGAGTACCAGTTGAGGAGATCATCGCAATTGTAGAGGATGGTATACAAACTCTCCCCAAAGAAACGGCAAACGCAATCAGAATTGAAACTACTAGAGTACTGTGCCGCAGCAATTCTTTACAAAGTAATTTAACGAAAGGTGAGATGAAAGCTCTCAAAGATTTAAATGCAGATGAAGGGATAGTAGTTCTCCCAGCTGATAAAGGAAACGCTACTGTAGTTATGAATACTGATTACCGGAACAAAATTTTGAACCTTTTAACGTCAGGAGAGTACAGGAAACTAAAGCAAGACCCCACAGCTGCCGTATTCTACTTCAATTCGAGAAGAAGACAAAAAAGCTTACTGAAATCTGAAACTGTGTGTTCAAGACTTTACGGTTTACCCAAAATTCATACAATTGATGTCCCTCTAAGGCCAACTGTCAGTGCTATCAATTCTCCTACACATCAAATAGCAAGGTATCTGGCATCTCTTTTGCAACCGTATATTGGGAGAAATGATTCATACATTAAAGACTCAAGTCACTTCATTGAAAAACTTCAAGGGGTAACATTGGTTCCTGAAGATATTATTGTCAGCTTCGATATAGTATCTTTAACGACATTATAATTTATATAGCGGATATTTTCCCACTTGGCCTGACAGATCTTTGTAGTCACTGCCTTACTTCCAACAAGTTCCAATGGTACGATGAAATTTACGAGCAATGGGTAACCTACTAGGTCCTGCAATAGCAAATTTTTATATGGAGAAATTTGAACAATCTGTTCTGGAAAAAGCAAAACGGAAAACTTCTAGATGGTATCGGTTTGTCTATGATACATTTGTGGTTTGGAGGCATGGTAAAAAACCATTAGAAGAATTCCTTGGCTATCAGAATAGTATAAATTCAAAAATCCAATTTACCATGGAAACAGAAAATGACAACAGGTTATCCTTCTTGGATGTTTTAGTTATCAGACGAACCCACGGAAATATGGAACACAAAGTTTTAAGGAAATTGACACATACTAAATTACAATCATCACCCACAACAAAAGAGAGATGTGATTAAAAGTTTTGTAGACAGAGCCAAAAGAATTTGCACACCAAAACATCTGGACGAAGAGCTACAACATCTGAAGCAGGCCTTTAAGAAGAATGGTTATTCTGAGAAAATAGAATTTTACGACCAAATAACAGTAGGCCGAAGGACAAGGAAACAACACAACGATGAAGCAATACAGTTTCTCTCCCCTTTGTTAATAAGGTAACGGATCAGATTGGGAAGATTCTACGAAACCTTAACATCAGACCGGTTTTCAAACCAACAAAGAAGATATCCCAAGCCCTCAGATCTGTAGAAGATAATTTTTCTCTTTTATCAGCAAGTGGGGTTCATAAAATTCCATTCTCCTGTGGTAAAGTCTACATCGGAACAACTAAGAGAAGTGTAAACACACGTCTAAAGGAGCACAAAAGTCTATACCGACTTGGAAAAACTGATAAATCGGCTGTGTCGGAACACTGCTTACAATCGGGAAATCATATAGTAAAATTCTCTGAGACGGGAATTTTATCTTCCGTGACGAATTACAATCCAAGGTTGTATAGTGAAGCGATTGAAATATAAATACATAATGATAATTTCAGTCGAAAAGAAGTGATTATGAAACTCAACAATATATGGATTGTGGCTCTGCAGAATCGATGACTGTTTTTATCTTTGACATGGTGCGATAGTATAGCTTTATCTTTGACTAGGATCATCTATGCTTATCACGTGAATCTTAGCCACGCCCCTTTTAGACGGTGTTTAAGAAGCTCTCAGACCCCCGACCCGTCAGTCGGCAAGACTCAACAGACGGACAAGCTCCGAAGAAGTCCGACGCAGCATCGGACGAAACGTTAGGAAGCAGCAAGATCCCAAGAACACGGCCTTGCAACCCAGAAGATATAATACCAACAATGTCAACCGTCGTGAAAGCCTTCACTCTTATCATCAAAATATGTACGCATTCGGAAGTTGGTGACAAATTTCGCAAATAAATCTCGCCGCAATGACTAACGCATTTCTTTAACGATTTACACCTCAATTCGTGATCATTCCTGAGACTGTCGCTCTCCTAAATCGCGATAATACAATACAAGCCGCTCTTCTCTGAACTTTCCGTAAATCGTTTGTCAGAATCCGCTACGTGGGGATCCCGCAATGGGTTGCAATACTCCACAATAGGACGCACAGGCAGTTTCTTTAGTAGAACGGTTGTTTCTTCTTAGTGTTCTGTCGCTGAAAAGTAGCCTTTGGTTCGCCTACCCTAAAGTATTTTCTGTGTGTTTTTTCTAGTTTTAGTTATTCGTAAGTTTTATTCCTAGGTATTTAGTTGAAATTACGGCCTGTACATTTGACTGATTTATAGTGTAAACGAAGTTTAATGTACCTTTTTAGTGCTCATATTGATGACTTCACACTTTTCACTGTCTAGGGTCAATTACCTATTTTTGCACCATGGAGATACATAAATCATTTTGCAGCTGCTTATTTTCTGGTAACTTTACTAACAGATAAACGACAGATAAAGAGATAAAGAGACCCGCTCACATTGTCTCCTAAACCGTTCATACAGATTACACAGAAGGGGCCGTGTAATATTTCCCCGAGGAATGCCAGATATCACTTCTGTTCTACTCTATGACTTTTCATCAATTATTACGTAGCTACTGTGTCTGACAGGAAATCACGAATCCAATCGCACAACTATGGCGATATTCCCTAAGCACGCTATTTGATTAGAAAAAAACTTAAGGTACACTTCACATGATGAGTGCTAGCTTTGTCTGACAAGAACTATACTTTCTGAACCCGCGTTGACATGAATTAATAGGTCGTTTTCTTCGAAGTAGTTCATAATGTTTGAGGAAAGCATATGTTTTAAACTCCTGCTGCAAACTGACGTCAATTTCTTGCGGAAATGTTCGCCTCCGTAGTCTAGTGGACACCGTGGTGGGTTGCCATGCAGGGGACCCGGGTTCGATACCCAGTCGAGTCGGATATTTTCTCCGCTCGGGGACTGGGAGTTGTGTCCCCATCATCATCATCATATCATCATCATCATATCATCATCATCACATCATCATCATCATCACATCATCATCATCATCATCGACACGCAAGTCGCCGAAGTGTCGTCAGCTAAAAAGACTTTCACCAAGCAGGCTGAACACGACCGCAGTTGGCGTCTAACGGCCAGAAATGCAAAAGAATCATTATCATTTTGCAAGAATACAGTTAAAGCTGCGAGCAAGAGGAACTAAAAGGCAGGGGACACAACAATCGAAGCGTGTGCTGTGAATTTGGGCAGGATGTGATGTGACGATACATAATTGTTTTTAAATTTATAACTAATCATTTGTTTTGTAGTTAAAGAAGGGATTAAACTCACCATATTACTGTTACTGATGTATGTTTCAGGTTGAATGTGTCATGAATTTAGTAGAACATACCATTTACGGTCGGAATTGGCCAATGTTTTATTTTGTTTACTATTACAGTTTCTTAAGAAGAAATGGCTGTTGACGATCATATGTTTACCGATCAACTTTTAATGATATTAACTTTTTTCTTATGATTAAGAGTAATTATATCCACAAAATACTTGGAATGACTCCATTTAAGACAAATCATTATATACAGGTAATATATGAAACGTAATACGCCAAAACCCTGAGATTTGTCACATGACGTAATTATGACGTAAACTATATATACACTGGTACAGGGAATGTTGTCTGTCCGTGCTTGTCTGAGTTGTTATTAAGTTTATATGCTGAACTGATAGAACCAGTGAATGAGTGGGAGATGTATTTCGTTAGTATACGTGAGCAAAACTAGCAATGAATATTTTACGTCAGTCGAATGGGTGATGCGCCAATGCTTTGCGCGGTTACATGATGTCAATATTCAATATGAAAACTGAAACTTCCTGGCAGATTAAAATTGTGTGACGGAACCGGGACTAGAACCTGGGACCTTTGCCTTTCGCGGGCAAGCGCTCTACCGACGGGGTATCCCGACACGACTCACGATGCCGACTGACAAGTTTACTTCCGCCAGTATCTCGCCGCCTACTTTCCAAACTTCACAGAAGCTCCCCTGCGAAACATTCAAGTCGGTAGAGCGCTTGCCTGCGAAAGGCAAAGGTTCCAGGTTCGAGTCCCGGTTCCGGCACACAATTTTAATGTGCCAGGAAGTTTCATATCAGCGCACACTCCGCTGCAGAGTGAAAAGTTTCAATATGAAAACTATTCTGGACTTTGTATGGAGGTAATATCTGCTTGAAAGGAAGTCAACTGCAATTTGGATAAAAGAAAGAAGATAATTTTGATTTATGTACTATTGCTGTTTAAATAAAAGTTTTGTCTTCTGAAGAATATTTATGAGTGCAGTATGAATAGAGGAACCTGGTAGTTTTATCCTGATATATAAACATTTTTAACAGTTGACTTTTTGTGAGTGTTTACAGTTCTATTTGCATGAAGTGTTCAGTTTACACGCTGAGATATTTCAGTGAAACCAGACTGGATATCCCATTTAGTCAAAGCGACCGCTGTCCAGAAGCGGGAAATCCGGGTTCGAATCCCGGTCTATCACAAATTTTCAACTTCGCCTTGAATTTATTTCTATGCTCTGTAACAGACGCGATGTAGGAATAGTTCTACGGTAGCTCGTCAACAGCAAGGCGCGCGATTTAATAGAAACGACGTTAGTGACTAGCGGTTCACAGCGGACCAGTCTGCATGCTAACGCGCAGGGGAAAAAAGCGGGAGCAAGTGCCTTTATGAAGCTGGTGACCCAGTTGAGCTGCTGGTCCCGGTGGCACGGAGTAGCCGGCTGGATCCCTAGCGGGCAGCAGCAGAGCTGCGAGCCGCTTCTGCTTCGCGCAGGAATGGCGGAGTCTCACAGCTGGGCGTTGCGAACCGCGAAACAAGACTCCCGCTTTATCTTCTGCGCTTGTCCCGCCATGCGAGATAATACACGGACACCGGAGCTCGGTGGCAACAAGTAACATTCGTTCCAGCACGCTGCAAACACAGCCTACGGCACTACTATCTTATCATCCGACATGTTAAAATGCAAACGCACAGTATACAGACTTCCTACGGGTGTGCACCACAAACTCGAGAAATTCTAACGAGGAAAACTGCCCGTCGGAACCCAGTTAGATTTGGTGGAAAGATTGCACAGTGAATGCCCGTCTAAAATTGAACACTGACAGAACGGGCATGACCACCGACAGATCGGTTCCTTCATCTTCGGAATCAAATCAAAGTCCCATGGACTTAAGTACGGGGAGTTCGCTGGGTGGTACAGTACTTCCCAGTCACATCGACCGAACAGTTCAAATGTTCAAATGTTTGTTAAGCTTATGGGACTTAACTACGGGGTCATCAGTCCCTAAACTTACAAACTACTTATCAACTACCTTATACTAAAGACGGCACAAATATCCATGTCCGAGGGGGGATTCGAACCCCCGACCGTAGTGGCCGTGCAGACCGTGACTGGAGCGCCTCAGTCTCCTCGGCCACCGCGGCCGGCCGACCCAACAGCTTGCGCTGTATGCAACCGCGCATTGTCGTCCGAAATTATGAGTACGTTGCGCAGAAAGTGTTGCCGCTTCTTTCGCAAACCTGGTCGCAGGTAACGCTCCAGAAACGAATAGTAATATTGTGCACTGACGGTCTGCCGTAAAGGAACGTAAAGCATTAGAATAACACCATCACAGTCGTAAACTAGAATCATAACATTCGCCATACTGCTTCTCTGACGCACTTTCAACTTTCGCGGTGACCCATAATGACGCCTTTCGTTGGATTAGTGTATTAGCTGTGGCTCGTACGACGTAGCCCGTATCTCATCCAGTATTACGATACGGCCTAAGCGCTCCAAGTGCGTCTGAGCAGCGTCGTAACGCATCCATTTCTGCATTTATGTCAGTTCATGCGGAACCCATCTTGATGCAATTTCTCTTATGCCCAGGCATTCCTTCAGGATGCCAAACACAGTCGTGGCGGGGCTCACAAATCGTCTATGGTTGATCACCCCTTACATGGCAACAGTGTTCACTTCCTCTTCAGAGACGCTTGAACGACCTGCCTGATGCAAGTCTGCTACCGTTTACCGACCTTCCTTGAAGGCTTTTTACCCCACGTGCCATTGTTCTGTACGGCACGCCCCTTGAAAACCTTGATGACACTATCGTGCTGTACGACCTCTGGCACATTCAATATAGATCCTGCTCCGCTATTCCTATTTCGAAAACAGTGACGCCGTCACGTTACATCGCTCGCACACAAGTGACTGTGTTTCCCTAAATAAACTTTAAGCAGAGGGCTTTTAGCACTATTGATTGACAGTGTCATGATACAATGACCTCTGTGAATTGCGTATAATTTACCTCCTTTGGTTTCTGATGTCTTGTTACTTTTATGTGGCTATTACGAAGCACATACAGAAAGTAATTTTTGCTGTAAAAAAAAAAAAAACAAAAACAAAAAACAAGATAGTTACCTGAAAAACTATTGATAACAGGTACATCCAAGTATGAGCTAGTTTTCGACATAGCCTAGATACAAAATACTTGACACACTCGGCAAATCATTGGATTAACTGTTTTACTCCTGTTTCTTGAGGTGCAAAGAAGGAACTATCTGGGAGCAAGCCAGGATGTATGCTGGATGATCAAACAGCTCCTAGCCGCACTTCTGCAAAACAGTTGCTGAGTGCCGAGTCGTGTGGGTACGAGCAATTTCATAGTGTAGCCCAACACCAGTGCTGTTTAACACCTGCAATAAGCATTCCATCTTTTGTTGCACCTCAATAAATTCCTGTCTCCCTGCCAAAATTTCGACGACGAAGAGCAAAACATGGCTGTCACACGCTAGTTCCATTCACAGGCGGCAGACTTGTACAACATAGCAATACAGAAGTGGATCCAACGATATGGCTAGTTTCTCCCATCTTTTGGTACGTCGGAAATGATCGCCATGATTACGGTACCTATTTCCAGTAAAGTTTTTTTATGTAACTATACTGTTGTGTATATAATATATTAGTCGCTCCGGCAATGCTCAGCAATTGCTAACATGTATGTACTATTGCTTTGAACGACAAATGGGCAAAATTTTATCGCAATCGTACGAATGATATTGATATCCAAAAGGAAAGAGCTCTTTCAGTTTTCCTAATTTCTGGCCAACTATTACGAACTTTAAGTACACTCAAACTTCCTCTCGCTTTGAACGTCGAATGTGCAAAATTTTATCGCAATCAGATAAATTATTTTGATATTTCATAGAAAAATCTCAATTTTTTCTGAATTGTCCATTTTTTCGGGAAACTTTTCAAATTTTTATTTCTTAAGAACGTTACTCTTGCTTCAAACGTCAAATCAGCAAAATTTTATCACAGTCGTACGAATGATATTGATATCCAATTGAAAAAAGCTCTGCAACTTAGTTCGATTTTGTGACTTTCCTTTTTAACTGTCTTTTTTTTTACTCAAAACTTTTCGAAGACCATAATTAACAAAAAAAAAAAAAAAAAAAAAAAAAAAAAAAAAAAAAAAAAAAAATTACCCCTCTCCGTCGTGAGAATAGTCAGATATAAGGGCTGAATTCAATCAAAGACACATTGAAAAACGCACTTTCAATTTTTCTCAAATTTTCCAATTTTCCGGTAGATATTCCAAAAACTTTATTTGATACAAATCTTGTCCTGTCAAGCCGTACTCAAGTAATACTCTTATAACCATGTAGCAATTTATTTTTATTCATGGAAAAAATCGCTTGAGGTTTTTCCTAAGTTTTACTACTTTTGGGCGACTTTTCCAAATTTTTATTTCATTCGAACCCTCCGCTTGCTTTCAACATGAAATGTACAAAATTTTATCGCATTTGGACTAACGGTATTGATAGCTCACTGGAAAAAGGTGTATCAGTTTTTCTCGATTTTCCTCTTTTCCGGACAACTTTTCCATATTTTATCATCGTTTAAACCTTCCCTGGAATATTTCAAGACTAAAATTAGCCAAATCGGTTCAGCCGTTCTCGAGTTTTAGCGAGACTAACAGTAATTCATTTACATATATATGTTAGAGTGTATCACAACTGACATTTTTACGAGTCGTGTTCATTTATATAAAATTGGGGAAACTTACTTTCTGAACACAACTCGTAAAAATGTCAATTGTGATGGACTATAACCTTTTGCAAAAAAATGATACACGGCTACTGTTGATTTTGTTATTCGAAGCATGGTTTCGTGCGAACCCCTCGTTCGAGGTCAAAGGTGTCCTTCGTTAGTGGTGCCAGTGGAACCCGTGCATGTCGCTATGCTTAATGAAGTACCGGTTTCAACTAACAGCCGGTTGTAAACCGTGTTCTGTGTACGTACTAATTAGCTGCTCGCATTTACGGCACGAGTTAGCAGTTGTGATGCTGTAGCTGAACTGTATACCCTCACGCCAGCTTTGGCTCTACGAGGAGAATGCTTTTTAGAGACAGAAACCTATGGAGTGTTTCTGGCTCGTTAAAAATATGTGACTAATCAGTAATTTTACCAGCCTCGTGTGATGTTCCGAGTTAAAAATCTGCAGTCAAGTTTTATAACTGCGCAAGCACCGTTGAAACGTGAAATATTTATTTTTAGAAGGAGTAAGCGACTGTAATTTTATTTCGAAGTCGGCTTGCTACCAAGATCAGAAAAGCATTACACGGCATACGAACCTTGCGAAACTATTTACGGATTACTTTAAGAGTATTTAGTTGGGTGAAGGACAAGAGTTAAGCCTGTGAAATAGGCACAAAAAGAATCGTGGGGAGTATATAGATATTAATTTATGCATTTCTTTGGAAGTCATCAAGAAAACCTGCAAGACGAAATATCCACTGTAGGCCAGGTGAGTTCCCACTGCAAATAAAGAACGATGCTGCTGCTTTTTTAATGACTATGACGAACCGAATTACAGCAGCAGCATATAGAGGATGTCCAGAAAAAAAATTGAGAGATTTGACAAAAAATTATTGGAAGGAATAAAGTCTAGCGACATGGGATCTACAATGCGTACATTAAGAGCTACGAGCACTAAATGTCCGGAAATGTAAAACACACGTTACTAAACAGTACGACGAGGGAAGACCCGAAAAGTAAAGCGTAATTTTATTACAAAGCAGTTTAATTGGTACAAATCATTCACATATCAGATTACATACATTTCTACAGTCTTGAATAAAATGTCTTGATAGCAAAATTTGTTTAATGACGCGTTTCGCCCGGTTAGGTTATCTTCAGATATCTGACAAATAAGAAAAATGAAACAGAACTTACAATATTTACATGACAATATTAAAAAAAAAAGTTTGGATACAAAACAGTGCTGAAATTGGTAATAAGGAATTATGCTAATTAGAGTACTAATGTTTTATCTATTCTGTAATAGAGGGTGTTTAGATTAAAATGCTATCATAGGGTATCTGAGACAATAATATGTAATCCTTTGATCTGCGGTGACATTAACTGTTAAAAACAGTTCAAAAGCCAGTTAAACAATGTATCAATTTGTTTTTAACGGTCAATGTTACCGCAGATCAAGGCATTACATATTATTGTCTCTGTTAGATACCCTATGACCGCATTTTAATCTGAACACCCTATATTACAGAGTAGATACGACATTAGTACCGAACATTAGCACAATTCCTTATTACCAAATGCAGCACTGTTTTGTAGCCAATTTTTTTTAAACAATTTGAAATATTCTCATGCAATTATTGTAAGTTCTGTTTCAGTTTTCTTCTTTGTCAGATATGTGAAGATGACCTAACCGTGGGAAACGCGTCATTAAATAAAAATTTTTGCAATCAAGACGTACTTTTATTTAAGAATTTGACTTAACATGGTTGCTGTACCACACCACGTAAAAATGGAATGGGAACATTGTTACATTTCCACATATTTCTCAGGCTTTTCAAAAGATTTCTACCATCGTGGTACCAGTTTAAGTATGTGCTTTTCGAAGAAGTCCGTTTGGAGTATAGCCATATTTCATGTCCCAACTTTCCAAATCAAATGTTTGTAATGCTTATGGGACTTAACTGCGGGGTCATCAGTCCCTAAGCTTACAAATTACGTATGAATTAGCTTATACTGAAGACGGCACAAACATCTATGCCCGAGGGGGGGATTCGAATCCCCGACGGGGTACAGCCTCGCGCATTGCAGCCGATTTCGATCTAATTTTACATTGACGTTCTACATTGAATATAAAGAGACACGTGTTTCGGCATTTTTGCTAGGCAGTAGTTTCAGAAAAAAATCAAGGTCAAAGATGATGACGAAAAATCAAGTAATTAAGCTAATGGGTTCATGCTTCAGTTATGAAGGTATTAATCCGTTCTCAGCAAAGAAGGGAAAGCTGAAAGGTGGAAAGAGTATATAGAGGGGCTCTACAAAGGAAATGAACTTTAAGACAATATTGTAGGAAGAGAAGAGGATGTAGATGAAGATGAAATAGGAGATACTGTACTGAGAGAAGAATTTGACAGAGCCCTGAAAGACCTAAGCCGAAACAAGGCCCCTGGAGTAGATGATTTTCCCTCAGAGCTACTGAAGTCTCTGGGAGAACCAGCCATGACAAACCTGTTTCACCTGGTGTGTAAGATGTATGAGACAAGCGAAGTACCCTCAGACTTTAAGAAAAATGTTATAATCCCCATTCCAAAAAAAGCAAGTGCAGACAGGTGTGAAAACTACAGAACCATCAGTTTAATAAGTCATGGTTGCAAAATATTAACACGAATTATATACAGAAGGATGGAAAAACTGGTAGAAGCCGACCTCAGGGACGATCAGTTTGGGTTCAGGAGAAATGTAGGAACTCGGGAGGCAATACTCACTTTACGGCTTATCCTAGAAGATGGATTAAGAAAAGGCAAACCTACATTTCTAGCTTCTGTAGATTTGGAAAAGGCTTTTGACAATGTTGATTGGAATAAACTCTTTCAAGTTCGGAAGCAAGCAGGAGTAAAATATAGGGAGCGTAAGGTTATTTACAACTTGTACAAAAACCAGACAGCGGTTGTCAGAGTTAAGGGCATGAAAGGGATGCAGTGGTTGGAAAGGGAGTAAGACAGGGTTGTAGTCTTTCTCCATTGTTATTCAATTTGTACATTGAGCAAGCTAGAAACGAAAGCAAGGAGAAATTTGGTGAAGGAATTAAAGTTCAGGGTGAAGAATTAAAAACATTGCGTTTTGCCGACGACATATTAATTATGTCAGATACAGCAAAGGACCTGGAAGAGCAATTAAACGGAATGGACAGTGTGCTGAAAGGTGCATTAACAAGAGCGAAACTAGGGTAATGGAGTGTAGTGTAAGAAAATCAGGTGATGCTGAAGGAATTAGATTGGGAAACGAAGCAATAATGGAGGTAGATGAGTTTTGTTACTTGGGCAGTAAAATAACAAATGATGGTCGCAGTACAGAGGATATAAACTGCAGAATGGCAATGGGTAGAAAAGCGTCCTTGAAAAAGAGAAATTTGTTAACATCGAATATTGTTTTAAGCCTAAGTCCTTTCTGAAGGCATTTGTATGGAGTGTTGCAAATGTTCAAAGGTTTTTCATAGATTATGGGACTTAACTACGGGGTCATCAGTCCCTAAACTTACAAACTACTTATGAACTACCTACAAATAAGGACGGCACAAATATCCATGCCCGAGGGGGGATTAGAACCCCCGACTGTAGTGGCCATGCAGACCGTGACTGGAGCGCCTCAGTACCCTCGGCCACCGCGGCCGGCTATGGAGTGTTGCGTTGTATGGGAGTGAGAGATGGACGATAAACAGTGCGGACAGGAAGAGGATAGAGGCTTTTGAAATATGGTGCTAGAGAAGAATGCTGAAGATTAGGTGCGTGGATCGCGTAACTAATGAGGAGGTACTGAACAGAATTGGGGAGAAAAGGAATTTCTGGCATACCTTGACTAAAAGAAGGGATAGATTGGTAGGACACATTCTTAGACATCAAGGAATTGTGAATTTAGCATTAGAGGGAAGTGTGTGGGGTAAAAATCGCAGAGGAAGACCAAGAGATGAGTACAGTAAGCAGATTCAGACAGATGTAGGTTGCCGTTCTTATGTGGAGATGAAGAGGCTTGCTCAGGATAGGGTATTGTGGAGAGCTGCACAAACCACTCTCCGGACTGAAGACCACAACAACAACATAATCCTTCTCTTTCTAATGTACAACAACTCTATAAAACTTCTTTTCAATGCTACACATAGAAAGATCGTCTGAAGATGAGCGTATTTTTAATATACATGGGGTCAAAAGTTGATGACTTCGAATACTGAACTTTTTTGTGCCTTAATGCTGTAGCTTGGATACTCGTAAACTGAGCGACTTTCCGAGCGTCCGTCGAGCGATCCAGGGTGTGGGCCGTCAAACCGTGGATCCAGCTTGGGACCTCCATCATCTCCTTTTTTATTTTTTTATTTTCGATGTTTTTGATAATCTCATATTTTAATACCTTCTCTTGTCAAATTTTCAAGTATAGTATCGGGAAGTGTGATTAATATTCAAGTACGTGTATTACCTGTTTACAGCTGTTTTATTTGTAATACACAAATAACAAAAAAATACGAAATTTATATATATATATATATATAAATAATTGACGAATTACAGCGCTCAAATGACTGAAATAAATCGCAATTTGCGATGTTATGGCTTCACTGTATTCGGTTTAGATGGAATACCAAACTGTGGCGAATGAAAATTTGTGCCCGGCCGGGATTCGAACCCGGAATCTCCTGCTTACTAGGCAGACGTGTTGACCACTCCGCCACCGAGGACACAGTAACCAGCCCGACTGCAGAGGACTCTTCCCTCCACGTCTCCCGCCGCACGCCTCCTCGGTGGCGGAGTGGTCAACGCGTCTGCCTAGTAAGTAGGAGATTCCGGGTTCGAATCCCGGCCGGGCACAAATTTTCATTCGCCATAGTTTGGTATTCCATCTAAACCGAATACAGGAAGCCATAATGTCGCAAATTGCGATTTATTTCAAAATAAATATTATTACGTAATTCCAATAACTGGACGTCAATTCGTCAGCGTCCTCACAGCCGAAACACAAATATTTCTCACACCTTATGTGCAGAAAAATATATTTTGTTTGCTTCTGAATTCATGGGGTGGCCAAACCGACATGACGCGCTACGACCGGACATTTGCCGACGATGATGCTCAATCGACTTGCACTGACACCACCAAAATGCACCTTCCTTTTTCAAACTTGTGCCGTTCACTTGTTTCGACAGGTGAAGAATTTAATCACAAAACTTTAAAATCATGCTACATTATACGAGAGCAGAGAAATTCATGCCGCGGTGGAGTGAGAAGGAGTTCTAAGGCGCGTCGTTGCGGAACACGCGGTTCCTCGCCGTTGGGGGTTTGAGTCCTCACTCGGGCATGGATGTTTGTGTTGTCCTTAGCATAAGTTACTTTACGTTAGTTTAAGTAGTTGTACGCCTAAGGACTGATCACCACGTAGTTAAGTCCCTTACATTTACAAACATTTGAATTCTGAGAGAAATTCCTGATAGAAAATGTTTGTTAAGCTTAAGGGACTTAACTGCGAGGTCATCAGTCCCTAAACTTACAAACTACTTATGAACTACCTTATACTAAAGACGACGCAATCAGCCATGCCCGAGGGGAGATTCGAACCCTACTTGGTACGCATCGAAATTACCTGATATACCTGTCTTCAACAATACCAATCAGACGCGTTTTCTACGAACAATATCTCTGACAAAATGTGAATGTGGCAATGTGTCGTTCGTGTGTTGTGCATTCTGTGAATAATATTTGTGTTTTGATTTTTTTATTACAGTTTAATCCTATTGGTTGTTAGAACACTGACGAATAGAAGGCATTGGAATTACGTAATAATATACTTTAAAAGTTATTTTATTTATTATTTGTTATTGTTCTTCCACTGTGTATCACAAATAAAACAGCTGCAAACAGATAATACACTTAACTGAATATTGATCACACACCCGATGCTCTACTTCATACTAAGGCAAGAAAAGGTATTACAAATTCTTCGATAAAATCTAAAAAAAGTTGCCAAGTTACAGGGGAACCTTGTAAGGGGTCAGCGCCCCTCAGTTCAGAGACGTACAGGCGCATCGAATATGAACATATCGATACTTGGCGCCGATAGCGCTTCTGTTGGCAGAGAGTGAGACAGGTATGTGGGCGGATTGTGTTGTGTCATGGCGGAAGTGTTTTTCAAAGTGCATTTGCCAGCCGACGTGTGACTTTTAAATCAGTGAGCTGAATAATTATTATCATGACTGTAAGACTTGGCCATGACCATCTCATTATTTGAGTTACATGGAAAATATATGATTTTTCTACGAGTGAAACCTAAAGCTAATTCAATCCGAACCAACCTTGGACTATCACATGTACTGTATTGTTGGACATCAGCCGTAAGTACATAATCCTGTTGGAACAGATCTCGCAAAATTCCACCGATCAGCTTTATCCCTTAGGCACGGTCATTACAATAAGAAATATTAGCTATTTCGGTAATACGTTATCGTGGGACTGTTTCAAGCTGGAACCACGGTTTCACAGTCCAAACCATGTAACATGCACCACCATACTCTGGACATTCATGCTGCCAACTTTGGTACTAACACGGTAATTAGTTTCCGAGTTACAACGTGTTAAATGGGGAAAGTTTAATTACAACCATCCGGTATAATTTGGTCACCACACTAGGAAGCAATGTTATTAACTGACACTCGACGCTTGTCAGTGTGAATCACTTTCTCATATCCATTAAATTCTCCTTGTGGTATGCGGCCTGAGTGTGAACATTAAGTACGCAGAACAATTAATAATGCGTGGCCGCATGTCTTCCACCTTTTGGAATATGTGACCCTCTTCCAATCAAAAACATTCTGCCGACCCCCTTCCTAATAAAAACATTCTAGTGACCCCTCCCTCCTCGCGAACTGAAACACAAGCGTGTTATCTAAAAGGCAACAAATTAAATCTTCTTTCTTTAGCTACAACATGCTCTTAACTTGTTGGAAGAAGTTATTTTTTTCTTTCTTTTTTTAAAGTAATGGAGCACTTTATTTTAATTTTACAAGATTTTCGACAGGAAATATATATTTTGCTTAACGAGTGTTTCGCATTTCAGGCAAAACGTCCCACACTAATACAATTTGTAATGAAGTAGATCTTTTTTCGAACTTTTCATAATCCCTTATTTTATCATGTTCTTTTCCCTATAGATTGGTTCCTGAAAACAGCTTTCAGGCTTTTGCGCTTAATCATTAACACACTGTATTCAAAAACAATTTATGAACTATTCAGTTCATAATTTTATACAAGGATCTGTAATATTACCATCAATTAAATTTCACTAGGCATACGCTCGTGTATTACTGAGTCCGTAGTTATTTTATGGTGCAAGTACTTCCTCCTGTGATGGAGGTTTATCTAATAATCGCGAAATTGTCTCTAAGCTTCTCAGAAAATATTGTTCCCAGACGTAGCGAGCGGTATGTAGGAAAGAGTGAAACCGATCGGTTGGAACAGAATACTTCTTTGGTCTCGGTTATAAGAGGGAATGATTAAATGAGAAGGTGTAAGAAAATTGCCTGTTGGAGGTCGTCAAATAATCTCAAAATTTAGAATGCGTAATAGTATACTCTAGTAATAATAATTTCGTTATTGAATGTTGCAGCAAATCACAACTAATGGGACAACACTTTCGCAGTGAAAGTTAAAAATTTTGAATAAAAAAAGATATTAATTAACTTGAAACAATCACTGTAGTAATTAATTAAGCTTGGCCCTATTTGACTTAGCATTGACTACAGCCTCCAACTAGCACCTCTTACGAATCACGAACAGCACAACTTCACTATTAAATGTTCAGAATTCATGTAATGGTGATGGCGTGTTCGTGTTATAATCAAAATTGTAATAGCAGATACTCTTATTGCAATGATAATAGCTCAATACAATGAAACTCCGTGGTGCAATGAGCTTCACAAATACTACAGTCAAAGTTCTCAATAATTTTGATATTATTGTTTAAAGCATTCAAGTTCCTTATAAAACTTTACGTAAACTATTTTTTTTATTGGTTCCAGGGCCTGGGTAGCGTACGCGTGTAACTGGCTGAGCAGAGTTTGGCATTTAACGTATTTCATAAAAAAATTACTTCAGTTAAGTCTGGTAAAACTACTATAATACTTTGACTACTGTTAGCCTGATTACTTTCTATACAAATGAAACCAACTCTACTTTACTTGCAAACTCTCTAGCACTTTAATTACTAGTCTCTGTGGTTGTAACACGTTTAGCAATTCTTTAACTCGTCTAGCAATTTCTTTAAAACTGATCGTAATTACTTTGAAAAATGATTGAACTTGTTGGTCAATGCACAGGCTTGCATAATCAACATAATCTAATAATGGTGATAATGGGGTGACTACAACTACTTAGAAAATTAAGACTGGTTTCAAAATAAGTCATGGTATAATTGAACCAAAGTTCTGATTGGGTTGACACTACATTTACATGCATACAAAATGTTACGAAAGTACTCATCTGCTTTCGTCGTCTTCGTCGTGAAGTCCAAACAAGACAGATATGATTACAATAGGTACTCTTACTACAACAACGATCACACTCGGTGACAATAGACTTGATACCAAACAATTACTTTTCTTGCACACATGAAAAAACATTACTCTGATCACTTTCGAAGATAAATAAACTTGTTTCGCACTTCCTTCAATACATTAAACAGTACGCCTCTCAAGTTTATTGCAATTGCATTAAACTCGCGCCACACTGCGCCTACCGTGCCTCTGCACCATCAACAAAACATTTATTTGTTTACTATAGCGAGTCCGCTCCGTGACTGCTTCAGCAGCGCGACACTCACAGCTACTACTTCTGTACCAAAGACAGTCTTTACAACAGGTTCAACATTTTCTCTGGCGCATTGCTAACTTACAGCATAAGAATGTCCGTGCATTAATGTGGGTTTACACATATAGTACATGTTTACACTAAATGATTCAATATAGAAAATGACGTTACATAAGAAATATATCTAGCATACATGAAATGAAAAATACATGAAATAAACAAATTTAAGACAATATATACATTACGTTAAATCAAACTAAGATACAGCGACAGGTGTACTCTTACAAAGGTTCGAAGCGTCTTAACAACCAAACCGGTTGAAATATGAATATGTCGCTTTGGGATAACGTAGTGCGACATCTAGGGACGCGAAGCATGCGTCGTCACCTTCCCCTGTGAGGCACTCCAGCCACTCCACCAAGAGCAAACGGCCTGGCCTGCTCACGGAGGGAGTGGTTCTAAGAAGTGTGCTGGCCAAGTCCAACCTACAGCTCGGACATCTCGCCCTGTGACTTCCTTCTGTTTGGTGCGCTAAAGAACCTTCTCAAAAGATAACGCTTCAACTCGGACAACGAACTGAAGGACAAAGTAGGGGGCTGGCTCTTGTCACACCCTCAGGAAATTCTGGGCACGCGGTATCCTTCAGCTCGTTAAACAGTGGGATAATTGTGCCCAGACCTTTGGTGATAACGTTTGAATAAATCATACCCACAGTGTCGTTTCGTATCTATTCATTTAAACAACCCTACTAGTAGGCTTTTTCGTTTTTTCATAGTAACCGGATAAAACACTGGCAAAATCAATTTGCCATTGCTTAAATTAAAATTTTAAATAAAACTTTTTTATATTAGAACGAGTAATGTTTATTCATAGTTGGTTTTTATTTTTGGCTGGTTAAAGGAAAGGGGGAAAAAGCAATTTGCTATGCCGGCTCTAGGATGGCCCCTATGGGTCGGAAAACCGCTAGACCTCTAAGTGCTTCCGGCAGTCTGCACTGAAGGCGTACTTCAAGCGCACATTCGCCTGTAAGCTACACCAAAGATGATGTCATCTACAACAACGTATCTGATGTGGTATGAAGGAGACGTTGTAAACGCTTAACTTTTCGTGTGCCATTCCACAATGTTACTGTCCCTCGAGAGAAGAGAACTTTCGTTTTGTTGACGCCAGTAGCAACTTTATTTATCTTTTGTTTCCCTACGTCGTCTCGTCGAAATATTTTTCTGTTACGACCTATACTTTTTCTGAACTTTTAAGATGTTTTGTGCAAACTTGAGTGTTCTTCAGTACTGATACATATCGGTAGTTATATACCAGGCTCGGGTTCGCGCTACATTGTATAAACGCTGCAGCAACGCTCTCAAACAAACTTTTTGATCGCCTCTTATAGATGGTAGAGATGTGGCTCGGTACGTGTGTGGACGCGTTGGGTTAGTCAGTAAGCTGCACTGTGGAAATCAACGTAGAACAACTACGACCCTACATCAACAAATAAATAAATAAAAACATTTTTACACTGATGTTTCGGATTACTAATCGAAAGATCGCTGTAACTTTTCACTTCGTTCGCCTCTGGTAATCTCGTTACTGTCAGAAATGTCGTTTAATTGTAGGTCCCCCTAAAACTGGCTAGGTAAGTCAATTCAAACATCCGAGGAAGGCAACGGCATACCACTACCATCAGGACGATACGTTGTAAAGCACTGTATTGCTCAAACCAGTATGCAGACTGATGATTGCTTTACTTTCGGCCCACTTTAGGTTACGGTAGTAACACTAAAAGTGGGCCTTTGCGATCGTCTTTTGACAGCTCGAAATTTAAATGATAATAACGGCTTAACCTGCGAGCGTGAAGGTGGGGGTGAGATTTTAAAATATGGAAAGTTTAATTTTTCAAACTCACAACCACCAGCTGCGAACCAAATTCCTAAACATGCAAAAACACTGGAACTGCGATTGCGAATGTTTGACTCGATTTCTAGGGGATGATATCCCACGTTCACAGCTTTCCTTCCCTGCATATGATTAACAAAACAAATTCATGATAAAATCAAGTTCATGAGAGAAAAAGGTGTACTAACTACTATTTTTGAAAACACGTGAAAGTTCGCTTTATGTTGTTTATTTCACAATATTTGAACCCTGTGGCTGATACGTCTGTATGTCGACACATTTACCAAATAAAGTTATAGCTCGTGAGCCCCCAGACAAAATGAATATTTTTCGCGAATTGTTTTCACACCACGTGACTGTCTCCAACACCGTTTATGTTCATGCCTATGCGACGACACGTGTTACATTAACAAATCACAGTCACTTTAATTTAATGCGATGCACACCTTGTTGCACCGGCTAATTATTCACAAATACACAGTAGCACTCGATTTAACTTGGTACAGTCTACGACGAGCAACCACACGTGGCGATTGCCACACACAAATCTACCACCTCCACCTCGAGGTCCACATGCCGACTGATACAGCGCGACGCCGCCCGGCCAGCTACACCACATGCTCGCGTCTCGCTCGCGCGCGCGCCGAAACTCAACTGCCGGGGTTTTTTCCCCTACGTCATCAACTTCCCCATGTGAGCTGTTGCAACCGATTTGCCAACGTACAGCGCTCAGCCAATACATTTCTAAAACTTTACTTAAAATCAAAATAATTACACTACACATTAAACAAATATTTTCTTACGTTTTTATATTAGTATAAACATCCTTTGTACTGTTTATCATAATCGTGCAATTTCTTATATCACAGATAAGTGATTTAACTGAATATTTCAAGGTAATATACACAAGATTAATTGAAAATAAAATGAGAAATAGTTAATATATTATTTTTATAAACAAACATTGCCATGCTAGTTGTGTAACTGTCTTGTCTTCCTTGGTAATTTATTACTTTTCATTGCCAATTAAACATATTACGTCAGATGTGACTATATCAGCTAATGTATTGTTTATTTGTCAACAGGCTATTTTGTAATGAGGGCCTTAAAGGTTCCTAACTGCATCGTATTACTTCAAATGCCAGTAGTATTACAATATTTGTGCATTGCACTGTGCCTGTCACTCGCCATTGTCCCTCTCTCCCCTCACCGGAAACGAACCTGGAAAATCCAAAGCTGGAACAAGCCACCAACGTCGGCCTGCTCGCTGGCCTCCCATCAGCTACAGGCACACAGCAAATCTTAACATGGAGAATTTCTACCTATGGCCTAACTATAAATGTTGTCACCCAACTGTGTACATACATTGCTACCATAATTAATAAGATTAAAATTGTGTAACATTTAGTGCATTGGCATGGTCAATGTTTGCAGTGAACTTCATACTGTTTAATTATCAAATGCTATTGATTACCGGTTATTTCTATTAGGCGGTAATCTCACAAACCATTCATTTGACACGAAAATTGAATAACCGAATTTGTAGAGGAGAAAATTCTCTACAGCTTTGTTCCCCCTCCTTTTTTCCATATCTCGTATCTTTTGAGAGATATTTGCAAAAATAACGGAGTTTTGACACCTTCCATTGAATTAACGAAAACCAGCCGTTCGCAGATGTCACGTGACATTCCTCGCCCGCCCAGAACACACTGTGGCATACACCATCTTGCGTTGCGTATTTGATATTTTTCTTATTGTAACTTACACGTTGTCATTTCAGAGCAATGGCGCACTGAAGAATTAACAAAAACACATCGTTCTTCATACGATAAATGATAATCTAGTGTCTACAAATGTCATATTAGTATCAGTTAAGAACGGCCATCACTAGTATGAGATTAAATAATACAACTCCTAACTGTTAGCCGTAGCGTAGTGGGCAATGCGTTGGACTGTGACGCTGAAGGTCAGTGGATTGGAACCCGCCACTGCTTAATTTTTTTTCCTAAAAGGGTTTGAGACACACTGATTAATGAATTTATTATTTATATTATTATTTTGGTCCAAAATGTTTGCAAAACGTATAAAACTACAAATCTAAAGAGGGCCGTAAAACACGTCAGTGCGATTATATGTATATGACATCAGTATGCAACGCAGCCTGCGCCAGACGTAAGACACTGGTGGGCGATGTGAACTTATGAGGTTAAAAGATCGACTTACTAAACGTAAAACGGAACGTCTCAGTAGTTTGAAACTGACACAGTAGTGAATTACCAACATCTTTAACGTTGTATGTCTAGTTATCAAAGACAAGCAAGCGTAAAAGGAAATTTAGATATATACTTTTCTAGAACAATGACAACATAATAAAAAAATTGTATGCTGTTTTGTGATCTTGGGTGAAAATGATATTAAATATTACTCGGAAGCCGTGGCGGAGTCGCCGAGCGCATTGAGGCGCTAAGCTCCGGTGCGCGAGGCCGCTGTCCGACGGGGGTTCGAATCCCTCCCTCGGGCATGGATGTTTGTGCCGTCTTTAGTATAAACTAGTTGATAAGTAGTTTGTAAGCTTAGGGACTGATGACTCCGCAGTTAAGTCTCATACGCTTAACAAACATTTGAACGTTACTTGGAATATCATTTCATTTAACTTTCAATTCCGTCCACATCTGAATCGAGAGATGAGATTGTCTTACATTACCACCTATTTCGTCATGGAAACCTACTTCAACTTTCTGTACGCCGGTCCGGGACTCTAACCCAGAACCTTTGACTTTCACGGGCAAGCCCTCTAGCGACTGAGCTACTCAGGCATACTCAGGGCCCGTCCTCACAGCTTTACTCCCGGCAGAAACACGGAAGTTGAAGGTACTGCTTCACAGTCCCGGTCCGCCATACGCTTTAATCTGACAGGAAGTTTCGTATCAGCGCACACTCCGCTGCAGAGTGAAAAATTCATTCTAGAATATATTTATATGGTGCGTTCTGTCTGCTTCCACAGTCCCGTCGACCTTCGCTATCGGAACACAAAGAGAAAAATCTCAATTGATCGAATCCAGGACTGAGCGGAAATGAGCTTTTCACCGTTTCTTTTTTTCCTTTTCAAGTCAAATCGGTAGATCGAGTGAGGGAAACGGATTAGAGGATGAGGGAGGGAGGGAGGAAGAGAGACGCAGACATTTATCATTCCATTCTAGAGACATAGTGAAGTGCACTGCTGATTGATATTGCCAGTCACGTCTGTGCCACATTAATTAGATAACACGAGGCATCTCATCAGTATGGAGTTACGGGTGAACGACGAATACGGTGAGCAGGCAGAGATATATCGTATTGCGAGATCCAGAACGGCGCGGCTATCATTATCTATGATCACTATTGGAATATAGTTTGGCCGTTTTACACACTGAATAGCCAAACGCAGAAAGCACAAATGTGCATTTCCTGTTGTATGTGCTGCAGAATTGCGTATCTTTTGCCTGCATCTTGTGATTGAAACCACCTCCTCCTGGTCGCGCATAGAATTTCGTCCTCCGTTAATGACAGTTCGACTTAAAAATTTGTTATCGTTAATGAGAATCTAGGAGAGAAAAGTGTAACGTATTCGCCTCGCTCTGTTTTGTAGTTACAAACACATGCATTTATTTTTTCATTTCTTGCAATGTTTTTCCAGTGAATAGAGCACAGTCCGCAAGCTATTTTACGAAATGTCTAGAAAATATGCATTTATAGATAACAATGTGGTTTCCAGTCGCAAATAACTTCAGATCTGAGAATAGGAGGAGATAACTGATTACTAAATAGATAAACAGTCGCAACCCTCATGTGTTGATTCTTATTCCTCTTTTTTTTCTGTCTTTGTATAGAAGCAGGATTCCCGATGATTTTTTCTTTTTTCTTTTAATTCAGGCTCCCTTTCATATAGCTTTTCACCCACACTTGTCCACGAACACAGGCGACGTGCGATGGCTTGCGTGCCTGAACGACGTAGGTAGCCAGACTGTAGCTGCAACCACAGCGTCGGGATATCTGTGGAGAGGCCAGAAAAACGTGTGGTTCCAGAAGAGGGGCAACAGCCTTTTCAGTAATTGCAGGGGCAACAATCTCGATGATTGGCTGAGCCGGCCTTGTAGCATCAGCTAATGTGGCTTTGAGATACATTTACCTTCTCGGGTAAACTATTGCGGAGGTAGAATAGCCGCCCCCCCCCCCCCCCAATTCGGATGGATCGCCGGACGGGGAATACTCAGGAGGATGTCGTCACCATAAAGAACAACAATGACATTCTAGGGAGCGCAACGTGGAATGTTAGATCCCTTAATCGAGTAGGAAGGATAGTCGGGATTAGTGAAGTCGGTGGGAAGATGAACAGGATTTCTTGTCTGGTGAAATTACGGTTATAAATAAAAAGTTATTTGGTGGTATCGCAGGAGTACGTACAATAATAAGCAAATACGAATGTGGGTAAACTACTATGAACCAAAGAGTGATCGCATTATCGTAGTCATGATAGATATGAAGCCAACACAGATTACAGTAATAAAAGCTTATACGCAGACGAGCTCCGCCGATAAGGAGATCGAATAAATGTATGACGAGTTAAAGGAAATTATTTAGACACATAAGTGACACAAGAACTTGAGTGTAATGGGGACTGGAATTCGGTAGTAGGAAAACGAAGGGTAGGAAATATAGTAGGTGAATATGACCGGGGGAAAAGGAATGGAAGCGGAAGCAGCCCGGTAGAATTTGGCACAGAACATAACTTAATCGTAACCAACACTTGGTTCAAGAATTACGAAAAAACATTGGAAGGTAGTAGGTAGATTTTATAATGGTAAAACCTAGATTTCGATACCAGGTTTTAAACTGAAATACATACTCTGACCGTATCTTATTGGTTATGAACGGTAGACAAACTGAAGAAACTGCAGAAAGGCAGGAAAATGAAATGGGACATGGATAAAATGAAGGAAACTGACCTCCTTTAGAGTTTCAGAAGGAGCTTTAGGCAACAAATGGCAGAAACGGGAAAAAATAGCCCAGTGTAAAATGAATAGGTAGCTCAGAGATGAAACAGAGAAGACGTCAGTGGATCAAATAGGTAGAAAGAAGAATTTCCTTTCAGAAACTACTTTCTTTTTGAATACTCGTTGGCTATCTGCCAGACTTTTGATGCTACTCGGCAAGTGACCGAAGACTTTTGTGGCAGCATAATTCACCCCTTTCTGTGCCAAAGTGAAATTTAACCTTGAACAGTGAATATCACCTTTTCTCCTAGTGTTGTAGCTATGCACACTGCTGTTACTTTTGAAGTGGGTCGGATTGTTAATAAATTTCACGAGTGAATATACATCTTGCGAAGCTACAGTGAAGATCCCTAAATAAATGTCTGCAGGATCAGCTTGGGGGTGCTCCAGCAATTATTCTGATTATACTTTTTTGCTCAATGTTGAATTGCCCCAGAATATGATCCCATATGAAAGCAATGAATGAAAATAGGCATAGTAAGCTAATTTACTGAGATGTATATCACCAAATTTTGCAATGACTCTGATAGCATCAGTAGCTGAACTCAAACGCTTCAGTAGATCTTCAACATGTTTCTTCTAATTCAGTCCCTCGTCAATGCCAAAAACTCTCGTTAGCTCCATCAGTTGTGTTCCACACAAAAACTGGCGACTGCTTACCGTGAATTATGTTGTCGAGTGATGAACTAGAGAGATTTCTATACATCGGCAGAGCAGCGTATCTAGTCTGTTATCCGCAGAGGCTTACCTGAAACAAAAGGAGACAAAAATTAGCTGCAGTCAACGGGGTAATGGGTCTACATTTAATTGCTACACATATCCTAGTCTAACTACTACTTATCAAGTGTTCTGTGTAGAAGTGTAAGCTTTGATTATCGCTTATCGCCTAGACATTTTCAGCTATCACAAAAATTTTCCGATTGGACACAGCTTTCTCTTCCGTATCTCAGTAAATCCGTTTATGTATAATTTGAGGCAGAATGCTTGCTGAAGGAAGAAAGAAGGAAAAAAACAGCCATTTTACAGAGTTAGCAATTTCTAGCTGCAACTTCTAACAACATCGCACAGTTGTGCATTCCATTATGTAACTTTTGTAGCTTCTTCCGATGTGAATATTTCTGGTTTCACACACGTTTCGTGTTGTAAAATTCGTTGTGAAAATTTTAAATAATACAATTACAATGATTTATTAATGAATTACTGGCAGCTGTTGCATTTTATTAGCTGATATGTGTTGCTTATAGCTTTGTTTCTCCCACGCACCAAGTGAAATGCAAATAATGTACCAATAGCAACGGTAGTTCCTCTTTGGACAAAGCTGCATGCGAAATTACTAAAATTAGACATTACCAACTGTTCATGAAAGGTCAGTAAATAGAAATGAGTCCTTAAACTTAATTACATCATTAAAAATCTTAATTTCATTGTTATCGTCAACTGATGACCGTTTCCTTCTTAATCTCCTATAGCGTATCTGCTGGTCAGTTTCTCTTGTCGGTGTACCGTATCTGTCACAACATGCAGTTTCTAAATAAATGCTGAAGTGTTTCACAAATAATCTGGCATGTGCCGTTTCGATCCTAGTATGCGGTAAAGGTTACCTCAGTCTCCATGTTCCTTGTACCACTGAATAGATGCCGCGGCGGAGTGGCAGAGCGCATTGAGGCGCTATGTTCCGATGCGCGAGGTCGTTGCCCGTCTGGGATTCGAATCCCCCTTTGGGCATGGGTGTTTGTGTCGTCTTTAGTAGAAGGTAATTCATAAGTAGTTTGTAAGACTAGGTACTGATGACCCGTAGTTAAGTCTCATAAGCTTAACAAACATTTGAACTTTTTTAACTGAATAGACGCTTATGGGAGAGGAGTACAATAAAGCTGACCACTGAAAGCGCAACAGCAAGAACGACCGCAGGCATTACAGACGACATTTATTTCGGAGATAACAAGGGTATACAAGGTTTCCTAACAGGTTATATGCAGCAATCGGTCGTTCTTGTAAAAAAACTGCTTTATTTTGTAGCTCTAGGTTTCGCTAAGTAACTTGTAATTATCAGTGTTAAAATAACAAGAAGTCAACCGTCAGTATAATTATACTACATAATATGCAACATTGGCAAATTAAAAGGGAACTACACAAATCAAGTTTACATTCCAATCATCATTTCTGTGGGAGTATGTTATGCATGTGCCTTGTTTAACCTCCATAAAAGTTATGTAATATACTTTCACCGATTAGTTTAAAGGCAACACTATTACAAGTGGGCAGGTTATAGGAGAGGTTGGTTGGGCATGTGATGCCCTCTGCATTTTATATGTACCACATTTTTACAATTTATCATTTGTGAAATAGAATAATATTAAACATTAAAAATGACTTTCTTTGTGACAAGTTGTTAAAAACTTCGTAATATAGTTGAAACAAAGCCAAAATATAAAAGTAATTAAAACAGTTAACTATACACATAGTTTAATGTGTTTTAAGTTTGTACATTAAAATTTTTATGGTAAGCTATTTTTATATCAACAGGAAAGGTTTCCTGAAGGTGCTCATTGTTCTAAATTGAGAACCCCGGGAGAAAAAATGATAACCCTCAGTTATAAAGTGTTGAGATACGACGACTTTATGTTTGAAAAGTAGTTCTATTACATGTTTTAATATTTATATTTGCCATTTCTCTGCAGCTTCATGTACTACTTGAAGAAAATTAAAAACACTGTCGGATATGATTGTTTGCACCCAATACATTATAGTCAGCGTCAGCTACGAAGGCGGCCCAGTTTTCAGCCGTTTCGCACATCCCCCTCCATTACCGCACTGGCAGTCAATAATGTCCATTCTGTAGACCCGTGGATGGCCGCAAGTTAAGCATAGTTTCTCCCGCAGGCGCAACTGTTGGCGCTCGGCCGTAGCTCCTCCCCTCTTCGCATTCCCTATTTCTTCGCCTATATGCACGAGAGCGCCTTCTTACATGACGCCAGGTATAAAAATACAAAAGTTGAGAATTATTGTTTACTCCGAGGTCTTCAATTATTAACTTTTACTATATTAAGCGTTGAAATGGAAGCAGGCTTGACTTCGAAAGCTGGGTTGTCAACTGAACTTACACTGAAAGGAAGTTTATTGTGAACTGAAACATACACGCAGCATTGACTGCCTCTCGGGCAGAATGCTATTTATAAACAGAATAGAACAGAAATTAGAAAGAAAGTTAACAAACATGTAGAACATTCTGGAAATGATCATTACAAAGAAATAAATTTTTGCCGGTGGACGGGATTGAACCGGCGACCTTCAGCACCGCTATCGCTGTCGCTATCCCTTGCGCCACGCCGGCAGTCGGTTAACTTTGGATCTTTCGGCAATATTCTAGTTTATCTGGAGAATATTAAGTTTTTTAGTACATGTAATTACATATAGATGTCGCTGGATACTGGGAAAGTTAACCCATTTTATACCTCTCACTAAAGGTTCAATCACTGAAAATACAGCTCCATTTGAACTGAGGTAGATGATGACCAAATGTTTGTAAACCTACCCGATCAAACTACTGATGTCATCGGTCCCTAGGTACTTTAACTTACGCTAAGAACACCACACACACACACACACACACACACACACACACACACACACACACACACACACACACTCTAACATCCGATGAGACCGGCCGCGCACCTTATGGCGCCTCAGTCCGCGCGGATATTCCCGCGCGGGGATGATGAAACCACTAATGAGGTTGCCGCCTATGCTGGCTATAACCACTGCTGCTCGCCTAAGTATCGAATCAAAGACGCTCTGGATACGTTGTTGCAATACAGTACAGCAATACGTGCAGCTTTTATTACTACTGAAGCTGATGAAGTGTAGCAGCAGTTGGTGCATCTAGGGCCAGTATTTCGAAAGTTACCGGCCAGACGTTTTCGATAGGCCGAGATCAGTAGAACACGTGGCCAAAGCAGCAATGCAAAGTGACGAAAACATCTTTAACATTAGGTGCCATGTGTAATCCCGCATTATCCTGTGGCAAGTTCAAAATTAAAGGGGAGAAACAGGCTTCACCACTTCAGGGTTTTAACGCTACCTGGTTAGTGTACCAGTAATACGTACTGAGGCAGTGGGAGTGGAACGCAATGCCACCCGAAACCATAGTAACTGGTGCAGGGCCAGAGTGGCGATGTATAGGGCAACAATTCAATAGTCTCTCAGCACAGTGTCTCTGGAGTTTAATTCGACCTTTGTGGAGGTGCTAACAGAACCGGGATTCGACGGCAGAAACTATGCCGTCCAATTCGGTTATCCATATTCACAGTCCATCACAGTTTTGCCGGCGAAAACGCCAGTGACGTTGACTCTCAATCAGTGGTTAACGCATTAATGGACGCCTTGAAGACAGTGACAACATCGCCTTGAGACAAGGCCTCAACAGCCCGCGTCACGTCACACCGACAGGTCGTAATCGCTAGCTGACTGGATGGCCGCTCCGAGGCAGCGGGCAGTACCCCAGCGGCCAGCCACTAAGACATTCTGCAGATCTTTTATGGATAATCTCATTCATAAATAGTTTACGTGTATGTTTGTCGTGCATGCACAGAGAAAGTTCCATGAGCAGCTACACAGTACGCAGTTTTAGAGCTTACGTGTCTAACAGTTTGTAGACTATAGTTTTTAAAACGTTTTTCCGTGAAGTAGCTGCAAGAGAGTAATGCTCTGTGCCAGTGTTGCCAACTTGTTTCCAACCATGTCACTACATGAAAAGTCAATAGTCCCTACGTTCACCATCGAAGTCCCTACTAACCGAACTGATTTCTAAGAAAAATACAAAATACCTCATAACGCGCCCCCCCCTCTCCCACGTAGATATAATTCTTTCTTTGTAACAAAAGAAGCTTCTTACGTATTGGGTAGTAATACTTCTCCTTCATTAAAATTATTGTACATTGAATTGTTTAACAAAAAGGTACGTTCACTCTTCATCGTTCCCGATAAAAGTCCCTACTTTTGCAAAAAGATAGGAAATCCGTTTTCAAAAAGTAGAGGAGGGAAACCCTGCGGGTAAGTAAGTAAGAAAAGGGGCGTTCTCGCCGTCTGCCCTAGGTAATTCAATCTGAATTAGCAGAATTTGCACAGATATTCTTAATAACAAGTCATAATATTTAGAACAGAAGTCAATTCTATCGACTCCCGGGCTTTTACTAGTATATCTAAATGCGAGGAGGGCAAACCGGGGTGCTTTCCCCGGCGCCACTCTTAAAAGGTGCATCAAATTGTGTCTCTGGACGCCGAGCGGGAAGGGGGGTAGGGAGGCGCCACTATCAAGGCCCGGCAGTGAAAGTAGTGAACCCCCAGTCACTGCAGCGCCAGCCACTGGGATAAAGCAGGGAGAAACCTGTTGTTCGCAAAACTTTAGCAGTGGCTCCATAAGATGATCCTGCCAAGTGCTGTATTTCTACTTTGTCTGCAGTTTTATGTGAGAGCAATCCAAGATGACTCCTAGGTACTTTGGATGTCCACTGTGTTGAATTTGAACACAAACGAGATGTTGAGCTTTTAGTCAGTTATTCTGTTATTGGGGCGAAACAAGCTACTTCCGTTTTATTTGGGTTATGCTTTAGTTTCCACGCTGCGAAGTAATTTCTGAGGAGAGTTAGGTCAGAAGTTATGGTAGTTAACGTCATATGGATCTCTTCGTGTTTTGACGCTGTGGAAATATCACCAACGATGATAATTGAGAATTAATCGAATAATGTGAAACCGTAAGTTTTCCCGGCGTAATGAATGTTCAAACAACTTACGGGTATGCTGCCGGGTGAAGTCGTCGACAATCGCCGATATTTCGGCAGGAGGACACCCTGCCATTCTCAAGGCACAACTGCACTTAAGGAAGAAATGTGCAAGCGTATTTAATACCTCTGTTTGCAAAGGGTAAACTAGGAACACACTACAAGTCACTGCAGAGTCAAGACAACCAAATATGGCGAAACATAACTATCGATAGTGACTTAATCAACATGTGAGACGAAACACAGTGCCGGATTCCAAACAGAATTTAAACGAAAACCACCATCTCTGTTTATAAGGTCGTTTGCTAGTTTAATTTCAATAGCTTCCTTAATATCACTATCCCAATAGGTGGAAGTGCATGGAGGAATCTCCGTGTTGTTGTATTCCATAGGATGACCGGTGCCAAGACACTGTTCTACAACAGCGGATTTGTTTGGCTGTTGTAAGCGCGTGTAACGTTTATGTTCAATGCACCGGTCTTTCACATACCTGATAGTCTGACCAATATATGACATGCCACAACTGCAAGGAATACGATATACACCTGCCTTACGCAAACCAAGATCATCCTTTACGGACCCCAACAGGGCCTTTATCTTAGAAGGTGGTCGAAAAACACATTTCACATCATATTTCCGCAAAATACGACCAATCTTGTTGGAAATGCTTCCTGCGTAAGGCAAAAATGCCATAGATTTAGGTGCCACTTCATTACTATCGTCTCTCACCTGTTGCACAGAAGGCTGATAGCGCAATGCACGTTTTATCTCTCACTATAACCATTTTGACAAAAGGTCTCCTCGAGATGGGACAACACAGCTGGCAAACTTTCAGGGTCTGAAATGACATGTGCCCTGTGAACCACCGTACGAAGTACTCATTCACGCTGAGCTGGATGGTGACAACTATCAGCTCGCAGATACGAATCAGTGTGAGTAGGCTTTCTATAAACAGAATGTCACAATGTACCATCAACTGAATAGCCGCGTGTCGAGGAACCTCTACATGACACATATTAGACCGCTGATGACGTACGGTGCTCCGTGCTGAGCCAACAGCCGGCCTACAGGCAAAGCAAGGAAACCATATTCAGCGCACTAAACACCAACAAACCTAAACAGTCCCACACACTTATCCAGTTCTATGACCGAACTGCCTAACTACCATGACAAACTTTGGTATCTTACAGGTATTCTGCCACAGCCGATGTACACGGGTATTCTGCCGCAGCCGACCCAGGAGACTTTCACAGGAGCTCAGCTGCAGCAGAACCTCGCACCAAAACAGACTGATTCTTTATGACGAACCTAGCAAGGTTAACGGTACTGACATATATCCTTTACTAACATTACCAAACTTTGCATGACCTGTCGCAGATAGCATACCGCTACTGCCCTTCAAACCTACCCCACTGTCGCAGAGGTTTTTTTCCCTTGGCTCTTGCCTTGGCACTTTTTTTCCTCTGCCATCTCTGCCCTTACATACCTTTACCCTTCGGGTACCTTTCGACCAATTCCATCTCCAGATGCACCGTATTAATGTGTGATCGTGCCGACACGTACGGATAACATCACGGTTCCCACATCCCGTGATCCACCTTAGCAAACTAACCTAATTACGGAGGTGTCAGTAGGACTTTTGTGATGGTCACCGCGTTGGTGTGGGTGTGGAGGGGCCCCATCCTTTCCCAAAATACCATCAACCTTCCTTCTGACCATCACATCAAGGAAAGGAAGACAGCCATTCTTTTCCACCTCCATAGTGAACTGAATATTCGGGTGGATTGAATTCAGGTGTTCCAAAAAACCGTTTAAATTCTCACTACCATGAGGCCAAACGACAAAAATGTCGTCTACATATCTGAAAAAACACGCAGGTTCAGCATATAAAGCACTACAGTCACGTTTGTCCCTAACAACAGGATTCACAGCAAAGCGCTCAGAGCACAGGTGAACGCTGATTGGCTGCCGGAGAATGCGGGACGCCGTTGCGCAGAACAAGCGTACACTGGGCGGGCGTCCTTCAGGCGGAACTAGGCGCTGAATGGCAGCGGTAGCGGCGGAGCAGCGGCGGACGCTACACTGCGCGGAATGATTTTCCGAGGAAACAAAGCGTGAAGTGCAATGGCTCGCTGCCGCGCTGGCTCTAATTGGCCTTGCGGGGGCAGGGGACGCGGCCTTGTCCGGACTGGTATTCACCAGAGCCGCAGCCGCCGCGTGGACGGCGCGGGGCTGGACGGACGTCTTAACCGGCCATCCGGCACACGTTTTAATTAATTCCCAGGCCGCGCCGCGCCGCGACCGAGAATGCCGGCGAGCTTTCACTGGAACAGAAAAACTAATTGCTTCGGCAGCAAACCGCTTTTTCCACCGAGTGTGACACCCGCGGATATATATTAAGGGAGGACGTCACACCTGCCGAGTCGAGGCAGGAGAGCCACGACTGGACATTTTAATTTCCACTGTTTACACTTTTGCAAATAAATTCACAACTCTTTATCAGCATGACAGGGAAGGATTCAGACTCACATGCAGTGGCAGTTCTAAAATATAACAAAATAATTTACATGTGAAGTTTCATTGTTTTCGCACTACTATTGGCTGCATTTGTTGCTATACGTACACTTTTCTTCATACGTAAGAGAGGTTCTTCGATGAGTTTTACAAAACATACGAACGATACTTACAGGTCTATGAAACTCTAGATTTTACTTATGAGAAACTGCATGAGCTGTTACATTTAAAATTTCATGTTTAGGAAAAAAACTAAATTATTAGCAATTTTTTAATATACTTTGAAAATTATTGGGTTTCATGCACCTGTAAGTACGGTTTGTATGTTGTGCAGAAATCTTGGTAGAATCTCTCTTACTTATGAATCCGCCTCCGTACCTCAGCGGTAACGTCGCTGACTACCACGCAGAAGGCCCGGGTTCGATTCCCGGCAGAGGACTGGGTGTTGTGTGTTGTCTTAATCATCATCATCATCATCATCATCATCACTGGCACCTAAGTCTCCTACGCGGCGTCAAATAAAAAGACTTACACTAAGACGGCCGAACAAACCCGCAAGGGTTCTCCCGGCCAAGAAAGCCATACGCTCATTTCCATTTCTTACTTATGAAGAAAAGTGTAGCTATAGCAACAAATGCAGCTAGCAGAAACTAAATGTCGAAATTTCACATGTAAATAAAAACTTATTTCACTACGCTTTTTAGAATCCTTCCCGGTCATGCTGACAAAGTTTTGTAAATTTATTTGTAAAAGTACAGACAGTAGAAATTAAAATGTCCTGCCCTGCCTTTCCTGGCTCAAGTCCTAACCCCCTTAAGGTACGCTTAGATTGGAAACATTGTACCGAAATATTAAAACGAAATTGAATTTCCAAAAAACATTTTTACAATACGACTGCAATACGCGACAATATTTCGATATGGACGGTCAATATTGCTTATTTTGCAATTACTTGCCGAGGTATTGCCTGGGGATTTATCGTGTTGTCGATGTAGGATGGAGAACATTTCGTACTGCAGGGCATACGTACCTCTGTGCTTGTTTGTAAATGCTTCCCTCTAGCTCTCACCTCTATTTCGTGCTCTTCTGGCCGACAGCGCTGTAATCACGTGTCTGAGCAAAAACAAAACTTTTTGTCGGTGGCAACCATAGTAAAATGATGAAAGGAAAAAAGTTTCTCGCTTACTACTTTTCCGCTGTTACAATTTAACATTTCTACACTACAAATTGTAGCCGCAGCAAATTTTACAGACAGTATACATGCATATAGTTGAGTGTACCTTCTAAATTGTATCACAGTACGAAACGTAGTTAATGAGATACGAGCACATAAACAGTATCATTCATAGAAAACCGCCCCATCACGCACCAAGTTTTATTCTATTACTTCTTTACTTATAATTGCATTCAAGAGATTTTACAGGCATACAACCATTATACAAATGAATATATACCTGAAAAATGGCGGGAATAAATAAATTAATACCCGGGCAACGCCGGGCTTTCAGCTATAATATATAAAGCAGATTGTCCATGTGTTTGTGTGTTTGCGTGTACGTGTTGCATACAAATCTACAGTTTTGTTCCAATCTTTATGAAATTTTGGACACGTAAGCTTCAATTCATGAGGACGGTCGCGTAAATGTTAAAAATCACGTGCAACACTTTGTTCACGAGATATGACGTCATAAACAATGAGATGCGGGAAAAACTGCTGCATATAGCGATAATGCTGCTCATTTTCTCCTAAACCACTGGACGATTTCAACAAAATTTGGTGCACACACACATTCCTTACCGTGAGGTAACAATTGCTGCAGGGTTAAGAATCACATACGACACATGGTTCAGAAGGTATGACGTCATAAACAATAGTAATCGCAACAAACTGCCACATAATGTGGCGAGACACTATAAATACGCTATGTGAGAGCGAGAGTACTTAGCGACTTCCAACAAACTTTAAACATAATTTCAAACCTGTATTAAACTTTTTCTCCCTGACAACCATAGAAAAATTATGGAAGGAAAAAAGTTTGTCGCTTACTACTTTTCCGCTATTTATGGAGTAAAACTACGGCTTTCGGTATGACGTTACAATTTATAATTTCTACACTAAAAGTTGTAGCCGCAGTAAATTTTACAGACAATATACACGCATATAGTTGATTGTAATTTCTAAATTGTATCACAGTACGACACGGAGTTCATGAGATATGAGCACATAAACAGTAACATTTATGGAAAACAGCTCCTTCTCGCATCAAGTTTTAATCTATTACTTCACTAGATTACTTCCCAAGAGATGTTACAGACATACAGCCTTTATACAAATGAATATGTACCTGAAAAAATAATTTAAAAAAAGGAATAAATAAATACCCGGGCAACGCCGGGTTTTCAGCCTTGAATAATACATAAAATGAAACACGTCCAGTTATCTTCGAAGAGACCACCAGTATGCAAAGACAGCTGTCTTCACCAATCATGCCAGTAGGGCACAAGCATTGTGTCTTTGACGTCAGCTAGCCATGATCGAGAGGTTTCGGACAATGCTGCATAAAACAATGCACACAAACGTAAGTTCTGCTTTACATGTTAGGGAATAACTAAATGCTGTACAGACTAAAGGTTGGGAAGAAAATAAAACTGCAAAACACTTTACAATTATACGTTGTCATAATTTCAAGCATTCTATAACCATTATCATTAAAATTAATTTGATTTTCTATTTATTTACGACTAACGTTTGTCCATTTTAACACAGACTGCTTTATGTTTCGGAGTCGCCGTGTCTGTATTTATTCCTTTCTTGTGTTAGTGCCACTCCTTTGTCCATCGCCTTCCACCACGCTCTGTCGATTACAGTTCAATCCTCAGATAATATCTCTTGAATGACGTACTATAATTTCGAAAGTTCTATGAGTGGTATACGCGTATACCGTCTGAATGCCTCGCGAATAAAATTAGTAGAGAAGGAGGAATAAATTGTAATGTTGCGCCGAATACCGTTGTTTCACTACAAGATCATAGAAAAAGTAAGCCATAAATTTTCTTTCAGCATATTATTGGAGTTGTCAGCGAGAAAACGTTTCGTAATGAATTGAAATTATTGTTTAGGGTTTTTTGCAGGTCGATAAGTGTTTTCCTTCTCAACTAGTAGATGACTAAAGTTTTATTATTCACGCGACAGTCACGTTATTTACACATCGTGTGTTTGTGATTCTCGCCGTTTATTACGTCATATCTTCTTAATTATGTCGTTGGTGGTTTCATCCCCACAGAGACTATTGACTAATGATAAGAAATATGTGTATAAAGTTTGGTTGAAATCGGTCTAGTAGTTTATCAGATACTCAAATGTTTGCAATCCTAAGGATCCGTAGACTTGTAAACTACTTTAACTTATGCAAGGACAACACACACACACACACACACACACACACACACACACACACACACACACACATGCCCAAGGGAGGACTCGAAAGAGCATTGCGGTTCGGCACACCACAGCACCAGCAGATAACAGTTTCTCTGATTCCTCAGTTGCCACTCCTCATTCAAGTGCCTGTTGCGTTGTCCTCATGAGGCCGTGTGGATGTTAAATGTAAGCGTAGGCTTCCGCGAACATTGACAGTTTCAAGAAAGTTCTACACGGACGAATACCTTGAAGAAGGCGATTTGCAGAAGTGGCCGATTCGTCGGTTGGTTTTGCACGATGACGATGCGGTATAATACCCTGAAGAACTTTATTTGAATTATGTGGATGTTGTTCAAATAGTCCTACCAAGGAGTAAAGCGTGGCTGAAGCAAAAATTGGGCGCGGATACAACAGTCAGACACGCTCACTAAACTACTACGTAGCCGGAAATGCGTCATGTGAATACCTCCGTTCACTTTAATAAAGCAGATTTTTAAATGGGTTCGTTAGGACCAGAATAGCCAACTCCAAGCCATTTCTACCGCAGACTCGTTATTCTTAAGTGGCCACTATGAATCGAACATGGAACCTTCCTAACTACAGTGCTCAAAACAATTAAGGGGGACCAGGTGAGATACCCAGTATACATGTGTTCTTGTTTTTTTCCGAAGACTGATTTGATGCAGCTCTCCATCCTATTCTATCCTGAATCGGCTTAATGTATTCGTCTCTTGGTCTCCCACTACGATTTTTACCCCACTTCCCTCCAATGCTAAATTTACAATCCCTTGATGGCTAAGAATGAGTCCTTCCAATCGATCACTTCTTTTAGTCAAAGTATGCTCAAAATTCCTTTTCACCAAAATTCTGTTCCGTACCTCATTAGTTACGCGATCTACTCTTCAGAATTATTCTGTAGCGCCACATTTCAAAAGCCTCCATCTTCTAATCTGAGCTATTTATCGTCCATGTTTCACTCCCGTGCAAGGCAAAACTCCGCACAAATGCCTTCAGAAAGGACTTCCTTACGCTTCAACTAATATTCGATGTTAAATTTCTCTTTTTCAAAAACGCTTTTCTTCCCATTGCCATTCTGTATGTTATATCTTCTTTACTTCGGCCATCAGAAGTTATTTTGCTACCTAAATGAAAAAACTCATCTACTACTTTTGTCTCATTGCCTAATCTAATTCCCTCAGCATAGTCTTATTTTCTTAGGCGGCATTCCATTACCATTGTTTTGCTCTTGTCAATGTTCATACTATACGCTCCCTTCAACCTGCTGTCCATTCCATTCAATTGCTCTTCCACGTCCTTTGCTTTCTGACAGAATTACAATGTCATTGGCAAAGCGAATTGTTTTTATTTTATCACACAGAATTTTATATGAAGGGCAACCACAACTAAAATATTTATACAAAACTAAAGGAACTTTCAAACAATTATAGTTGTTGATGTTAAAATATCTAAAATTAAAATAACTGAAATGTCGTTGATCCACGTTAGCTGTATTTTTATTTCGAGTTTTGGAGACTTGCACAACCTGTTTCGCAACAAATTAAAGTTGCATCTTCAGGTGTTTTAATTGTTTTTAAATGTTTGTAAATATTATTTTTAGTATGGATAACGAGGATTATTGCGCTTACGTCCATTGCTTACTTTTCTCCCTCAGCTCATGAGGGAGAAAATGGCTTGACCGTCTACAGAAACTGACCGCAGGAACATCAGGATTGGAGTCTTCACGAATGGTGCCGGGCTCCGTTCACAGATTGTGTGTTCAGCCAGACAATAATCGTTCTCTCTTCTGGAGAGGACTTTGAACTGACAACAATCTTGCTTATGTGCAAGAAATATCATGGTGGTGCACGAATGGTGCAAGAAGGAGTCAGTATTGCCGGACGTACGGACTTCTATATCGTTCAGAATGGCGCTTTGACTGATCAGAGGCATAGAGATGAGATCCTTCCACCTTTTGTTGTGCCCGGCGCTAGTGACATAGGAGATGGGTTTCTTCTGGTGGACGTTAACGCTCATCCGACATATCTGCACCGGTGGACAACACTCTTGAAGCTGAGGATATTGAACGAATGTAGTGGCCAGCTTGTTTACCGGACTGAAACCCGACTGGGCATGTCTAGGATACACCTGGCAGACGCATTGCAGCCAGACCAGCACCTCTCACAACGGTTGCAAAGCTGAATATTGCACTCGTGAAAGAATCGCCAAATAACCCTCAACAGCTGATTGATAACCTCAACTACTCATGTGACGCAGATGTGCAACGGTACTGGCCAACCGAGGTGATCGCACACTATATTAGAGGGCCACGAGAATGATTTTTCACTTACGGTACCACCATGGTGCCTCACTCTAAATAAACGCCAGGTAAACCTCAAAGAATTGAGACAGCATAATATTCTACTGCATCACACACTAATTATAATTGTAACCAATTCAAAATGTTCAAATGTTTATAAAGCTTATGGGACTTACCTGCGGCGTCATCAGTCCCTAATCTTACAAACTACAGGGTGTCTCACGAAAGACGCCTGCCAGGCGTCCGCGGATCGCGCGCTACGGCTCTCGGCCGCCGCCACCGCATCCGCCGGCCACGGCCGCGCCCGATTCTCGGTCTCTATTGTGCTGCGGTCGCATACACTGCGTTGAAGTCTAAAAAACATTGCCATTTGAGTAACCGAAGCTTACCTTTATTTATAGTAAATGTTCAAAATGATGCCCCGCTATGAAAAGGGCGGCCTGACATCTCTAACACATTTGCGAACACTCCACGAATTTCGGTTGCCGAATCTGGGAAATGACTAATCGAATCCTCTCTTCCAACTCATCGAGTGTATGGGAATTGCTTGCATAGACCTTGTCTTTCAACATTCCCCAAAGATAAAAGTCACAGCGATTTAGATCTGGAGAACGAGTGGGCCAGTCAACTATCCTATCATCAAAAACACTTCGTATTGGTGTCATAGAAGCATTTGCTATGTGTGGTCTGGTATTGTCCTGCATGAAATAATCTTACAGTTTATCGGTGGGTGAAAGTTCTTGAAAAAAAAAAATTGGATGCAGGATATAGTTCACATACCTGTCAGAATTTATTGTTTCGTGAAAAAATATTCGATTAGTCATTTCCCACATTTCGACAGCCGAAATTGGTCGAGTGTTCGCAAATGTCAGGTCGCTCTTTCCATAGAGGGACATCATTTTGAACATCTACTGTAAATACAGGTAAGCTTAGGTTACTCAGAAGGCAATGTTTTTTAGGCTCAGTGTATGCACCCGCGGCACAATAGAGCCTGAGATTCTGGCGCTGCCGTGGCCGGCGGATGCGGTGGCGGAGGCCGGGAGCCGTACCGCGCGATCCGCGGACGCCTGGCAGGCGTCTTTCGTGAGACACCCTGTACTTATGAACTAGCTTATGCTAAAGACAGCACCAACGCCCATGCCCGAGGGGGGATTCGAACCCCAGACGGGGAACGGCCTCGCGCATCGTAGCATAGCTCCTCATGCGCTCAGACGCTCCTCTGTGGCTGTAACCAATTATGTGAATAAAATACGTTACCATACGTAAACTGTGTATATCTAATCTCATCCCCTAATTGTTTTGATTAATGTACTTACCTAAACGTGTTAAACATAATTGAAGAGATAATGACAGAATTGAAATTTTTTAAATTACGTGAATAATTAGGGGAAATACTGGAATTATCTATTGCCCCTGTAAGTCGTCAAACGGGTCACCTGCAACAAAGTCCAGCACACCGTAAACTGGATTTTATATTGTGGGAGATTAAAGGGACAGACTGTTTCAAGCGCTTGTGGATTATGACCTTGCAATTTCCTTTCACGCATTACCATCTTGTGTAAGGCGACAATATGTTTCGTGTAGTGTCTGCAGGAGCTTTGTATCCCACGAGGATAGTGACTGCTGACCGTAGCTTCCCAAGGCGTTGCGAATTGAGGAACGTGAAGGCGGAGCGACTGGGCGTGGATTGAATGGATTCTCGGTCGGGCAGTGGCGATGGCAGCCACGGCTACGGCTGGTGCTGGTGCTGCTGTTGTGACGGCCTTGGAAGGGGCGGCGGCAATATCCTGAGGCAGGCAATAACCCGGCCAGGAGGACGCAGGTGCACGGCCCGGAAAATACGACGCGCCCAGGAATCCCTCTCACAGTCTCTCTTGAAATGCAGGCGGCCCTCACAAACTTCGACGTAACACACTGCACGTTTCTTCTCCAGCATCATCTGGACTTAAAATTTTACGGATTCTTTTTCGTTCCCACTTTTGCATATCTTCAGTTTGTCCGTTCAAAATAGACTGCATGCGGGGAAAAAATATGTACACGTGGAAAGCCGATGTAGATGTTGATCCGATGACGGTAGATGCCACCTGGTGGATAGTAGGCGTACTAATAATGGTTTGACGCGCGGGAGTAGCCGAGCGTTCTGGAGCGCCACGTTGTCGATCGCGAGGCCTCCCGCGTCGGAGGTTCGAATCCTCCCTGGGGCATGGCTGTGTATGTTGTCCTTAATTCAGTTTGACTTGGTTTAAGTAAAGATAAGAATAACAGTCTAGTTTGCAAATTTTTGCGAACTAGACTCATTTTTACCTTCAAATAATTATAAGTTCGCTGTTGTTTTCCAAAGAAGGAAAGCATGTTTTCCAAACTGATTAATTAGTTTGTAAGCTACGGATTAATAACCACGCAGTTCAGTCCGATAGATTTACAAACAGTTGAACATTTGAAAATGGTTCCAACGTCGTCCGTCGACATAGCTGCCACAGAACAGTCTGTTTGTACCTTTAATAGGTAATATTTACAGCCCTAAGTCCCCGTGTGATGTCAAAGGAGTCACGCTACAGTCTGTTGAAAATTACTTGCTAGTTGACAATTCTTGCAAAAAATGTTCAAATGTTTGTTGATGTATAGGACTTAACTACTCCGTTTATCAGTCCCTAAGTTTAGCAACTACTTTAACATAAATAAGGATAAACACACACACCCATACCCGAGGGAGGACTCGCACGTACTACGACGAGCAACCTTGAGCTCCGCAGCAAGGCGCCTTGGAACGCTCTGCCACTCGATCACGGCACAGCTCAAGCGGAGCTGCTTTCCTCCAATCAGAGCTCAGCGTCACGCCCGAACCGTTCCCAAATTGCCACAACAAATTGTCAATTCATTTTCATTTTCTTATCTGGCTTCCTTGATTTTCTTTTTTGCCGATTCACACGCTTGCCTTTTTTATTTCGCATTTCATGTCTTAGTGATCACCACAGAAAAGGAAAAAGGAAACGGACAACGGTGTTAACGAAACGTACTCATGAACAGCACTAAACACACGGTACTCGGTACCACACACACACACACACACACACACACGTATATATAGAAGGTGAAGCACCTAACACTTGCACCGCAAATAATGCGGAAACGGAAAGCACGATTGATGTGCGGTTATCACAGAATGGATTAGTAGTCAGGGGCTCGTATTTTTCGCCAACAACATTGTAATATTACTTAGTGTATTTTTTATGCAAACATACAGTTTTTTAAATGGAACAATGTTTATCGTGTACTGGAATTTTTGACACCAGCTGTGTACCAAGAATTTTGAATGACATTTTGGAACGTTTAGTTAGGCAGCTACAACAGTTCAAAGTTTCGGGAGCGGAGGCTGCGATAGCGTAGCTAACTGGCCGAGTGGCTAGCCCCTGGGGCACGGCCCACTGTCTCATGACCACCAGCAGGCAGCTACGCTGTCGTAGCCACCGCCCCCAAAACTTTAAATGGTTGTAACCGCCAAACTAAACGTGATAAAAATGTCATTCAAAATTCTTTGTACACAGCTGGTGTCAAAACTTTCAGTGGATGATAGAAACAACCATTGTTCAATATGAAAAACTGCATGCCTGCATAAGAAATACACTTCTACGTATTTTACAATCTGTCTATTGGCTAACAATACGAGTCCTTGACTCCATTCTGTGAAAACCGCACATCAACTGCAATGTCCGCAATATTTGCAGTGGAAGTGTTAGGTGTTCTTCCTGTATACTATATCCTCGATTTCAGCTTACATTTATAGAAGCTTCGTATGATTTACGCGGAAACAAGCTGGCTGAAGGCTGCAATTCAAAATTATTATTTGATGTGTACTATGACTTAGATGTGAAGAAGAGTGTGGCTGCAAAGGTGTTGCGGTGAGTGCAACGACCAAAGAGCTTGTCAATTAGAACACAGAATGATGTTTTTAATATCTTGGTGTTTTGATTTTGTCTCTCTTTCTGATGATATGTGTATTCTTTAAAGAGGTGTCATGTTATGTGCCGCGGCGGAGCGGAGCTATGCTGCGATGCGCAAGGCCGTTCCCTGTCGGCGGTTCGAATCCCCCCTCGGGCATGGATGTTTGTGAAAAAACTACCGGTATCACCAGTATTCAAAGTGGCTCACTGTGGATGATAAAGAAATTAAAAGGACTAACGATACAAAGAGATGCATAAGCGAAATAAATTGTTTTATTTGTACTCTCATCTAACCTATTAATTCCTCCTAAAGTGATTTATATTTTGGGTTCACTTTTGTCTGGAATAATACGAAATGGTACACTGTAGGATTCGCGTATGTACCTATTTTACTGCATGTTAAAAATGAGACGATATTCATCAGAAATGGTATTCATGATTTCCTAATGAAACACTGCACTAGTTAGCTCCGTATGTTTTGATTATTAGCACGATGCATTTAGAGAGGTTAGAATCAGACTAATGTCAGACTACAGTTAACTATAAAAAGCCTTTTGCAGAATGATTTTGACGGTTCCATCTACAATTGTTTTTATTTTTTCGTCTTTTCAAGGAATGCACTCGTCAGCTGTATTAAATGCTGTTGTACAGACGATAAGAGTTTGAAACTTAACACTTTGCCAAACTCATAACTGTTTTAAGTTTGCCAAAATGACAGCTTTTGCACGTTTTTGTTTGTTGGAGTTGGGTTTCAGTTTGAAGGCACCTTTAGGTAGTTACTGCGGTTGTGCTAGTCAGAGCGCCACGGAACGGTAGCTTAGCGCATTTGGTCACAGTGCTGGCAGCTCTCTGTATCATAAAGAAACTGAACTAAGAACTGATCGATCAACATAGAACACGAAACTATGTAGGCAATGAGCCGATCTAAAAAAAAAAAAAAAAAAAAAAAAAAAAAAAAAAAAAAAAAAAAAAAAAAAATATCCGTGTAGTAAGCAGGATACCCGTATTTCAATCCCGGCCTTGACAGAAATTTTAATTCCTTGCGTCGCTTTCTACTCATCTAATACATTAAGCATAGTGTCCGTATGTGAGTACGTGTTGCATACAAATCTACAGTTCTGTTCCTATCTTTATGAAATTTTGTTCACGTAAGCTTCAATCCATGAGGAAGGTCGCCGTAAGTCTAAGAATCACATACGATATATAATTCACGAGATTGACGTCATAAACAATGCGATACGCGAAAAACTGCTGCATTTTGCGACAATGCTGCTCATTTTCTCCTAAACCATTGGGCCGATTTCAACCAAATTTCGTACACACATTCCTTACCGTGAGGTAACAATTGCTGCATGGTTAAGAATCACATACGGCAAATGGTTCGAAAGATATGTCATAACCAATAGAAATCGCCAAAAATGCCATATAGTACGGCGAGACTTTCGAAATACACTGTATGAGAATGACAGTACTTAGTGACTTGCAACAAACTTTAAACATAATTTCAAATCTTCATTAAACTTTTTCTCGCTGGCAACCATAGTAAAATGACGAAAGGAGAAAGTTTCTTTCTTACTACTTTTCCGCTATTCATGGACTAAAACTGCGGCTTTCTACACAAAAAATTGTAGCCGCAGGAATTTTATAGACAATATACACACAAGTAGTTTAGTATACCTTCTAAATTTTATCACAGTACGACACGTAGTTCATGAGATATGAGCACATAAAGAGTAACATTCATGAAAAATGCCTCATCATGCACCAAGTTTCAATCTATTACTTCTTTACTACTAATTGTATTCCTAAGAGATTTTACAGACATACAGCCCTTATACGAATGAATAAATATCTGGAAAAAAAAAAACCGACAGGAATAAATAAATATATACCCGGGCAAAGCCGGGTTTTCAGCTAGTTATCGGAGATAAAACTGAGATTGCAGCTGCCTCGGAAAGACATTTAATTAGATGTGAATAGCTCTCTTAAGGTGTCCAGCACTTCACTACACCAAATTTTCCAGTACACGGCAGCATTTTACGACAGAACAGCTGTGTGAGTCAGTCCTGTGAAGAGAAAAACAACAGACGGACAGCTGACAGCCTGCGGCTGCGATGTGTATTTGTACTGTGGGGAGGAAACAGCAACAGGCGGCTGCGTGCGCGCCGAGGAGCGGCAACCACAACAACAAACAAGACGCGGCCGCCGACAGACAGGTGGCAGCAGAGCAGAGCAGGGCAGGGCGGGGCGGGGTCAGATGGCGCGTGGCGGGCGAACTGACGCCCACGGACGGTGGCCCGTAACCCGCGGTTTAGTTCGCCGCTTTCTCCGCCGTTGTTCCAGGTCGCGCGTGCACACGCCCTCATAAGCCGCTATCTGCCGCACACATCTGCCGCTGTTCCGCGCTCAGGGCTGCCTGTGGCGGAGACACCACTTTGGCACCGCACGATGGGCCCCCCAACCAGTCCGCAGGCTCCTTCCTTATACTGGCAACACAAACCGCACCCGGTAGTAGGCCACACTCACATGGAGAGGGCCTGACACGTGGGTCAACGATTTAGATCGTTTATATATACACGAATGTTTGCTTGTATGTCATCTACATGTTCATAAACCATTCATCCCATTGCAATGAAACATTGGTAAACTGTTCACCGTACTGCCAAGACGGGTCCTGACCAAAAAACTAAAGAGCACGACACATAGCTCAGGAGATACTGTGACGTTTCTGCTATGTTGCACACTCCTAAAAATCAGTTGCCAACATAGAAACACGAAATATCTGACACCTAAAATAAAACTTCATTACCGGACATGTAAAATACCACATTTTCGCCTTCTGTTTGAAATTCTATTAACACTATTAGTAAAATACCTTTAAAAAATAGTACGTTGATTTAAATATAACTTTGGCTGACCTTTTACGTAATTTTCAGTTTTTAATACTTTCGTAAACAATAGCTGCAAACACTAAAAATGCATTACACTTAGTTTCGGAAATTGCTGAACCTATATAGATACTAATTTGTATAAAAACAACAAAACTACATGTTACAACTATTGCACAACATGATTTCATATATACCTTTTGTTTAAATAAATTAGGGCAGACCATGTTTTATATATCACTGGATCCTAAATTAAATACTGATAATTTTTCATGCACTAAAATTAATAATCCGTTTGGTACTAAGAAGCTATCTTCGAAATTAACAAAACTACGACAACCATATAGAAATCCGTATTAATAAATAATTTGATCGCAAACTGAAACACATTAAAATTCCATCTCACAATAATATTACGCCTACACAATATTGGCAAAACAAATATGTGTGCACTTCGAAAACACAAATAATGTAAATAATTTGAGCACAGTAAACTAGTCAAAAGGATGACTTTGAATTTGTGTACCACATTTAAATATAAATTTCATGAAACAAGTACATACATTGATATAAATAGCCAAAGCTTAAATGTAATGTTTTAATTTCTGTATTTTGGCATATTTAATGTAAAAGAATGTTGTTTAATTGTGAATTACAAAACTTTATCATCAATCTTATTACGTGGTTACGTAGAAAGATGTTGGAGAGAAACCATGTTTTATTTAGTCTTCTAGCAGCCACAAACCTGTAAGCAGCTCTGTTGGCTTGCCGCTGCATTTTTTGATTGTGCAATAATGTGATTGATTTAAACGTTGTTTAAGTAGAAATAAAATCGTTTCCATATCAACTGACATGTTTCTAATTTACGAAAAGATCCTGTAACATCAAATCTTTTAGTGAATGCCGAAGACAGCTCACAACGCAATGGACCTCAGCCAGCTATATAAGATAAGTTCAACTTCACCTACAGTCGAATGACTTTGTTATAGACTGTGAACTAATAGAACTTTCCGTGATTCAGGAAAATATTAGGGCTCAGTTTGAGTCATTCCGAAAAGGGGTGACGGCCGTTAGAATATGACGTCATAAATAATGATAGGCCACCGCGTGAGAATTTCCAGATTTATACGCCAATTACTGGAAAATGGGAGTAGTTAGGGACCTGGAACAAGTGTGGCACATTGGTAACAAACTGCACTCGCATTCAGGAGGATGGTGACTCATATCCTCCTCTGCGATTTAGGCAAATCACTCCAGGAGTATTCCGGGGTGGCTCCTTTGAAAGGACACGGCCGATTTCCTTCCCACTGAAATCCAAGCGTGAGCCCCGTGTCTAATAGCCACGCTATCGATGTGACTTTAAACCCTAAGCTTCCTTCCTTCGATCTACGCGGCGCAGTAAGCATAAAACGCACCCTCGGGCAGCAGCAACAACAAGAGATGTCTGTGCAGCAGCAGAGAGGACACTGCATAGAACAGAACAGTAGCAAGCCATGGCGGCGGTGACGCTGCCGTCAGTAACGTATGCACCGTTCCGCCACGGCAGAGTTCAGCCCACATTTGGAGACAGTCTGCGTTCGGGCTTCAGTCTGTCATTAGCTACGCATCCGCCATCGTTTATGGCCGTCGACTAGATTTAGTCGTACTTGGGAGGTGCAACTTGTCTTAGTTCAAGCCGAGAATGTAAAGTGGTTTCACATGACAGAGTTCAACATCTAGATCTAGTTATGGTACTTTGCAGTGGCATACATGGCCACTAGACTCAGTTAATTCGTAGAATAGGTAATAGGTCACATCAGAGCTACCTGACGCGAACAACTGAAATGTTGCAATAAATGTTCCCGAACATATTCGTCATAGAACCCTTCAGATTTTCTCCCCGCAGAACACTAACTCCATCCTTGATTTTTAGATATCATTGTTCTTCCATCGTTCACCTACTTTTGTTACCTGAGTGTTCTGCATGATGTAGATTTCAAAATCAAGGGGAATAATTTAAAAACATCCAATATTATGTACAAGTAGAAACATTTGTTTTGCTACAACAAAGAATGGAGATACGTTACTACAAAAATTGTACCTTTGAGCGAGAAAATGTTTTATGACGAAGAACCTTCTCCATGTTGCTTGAAAACCATGAATGCTTTCAAATGCGCGCTTGCCCTGGAGAGCAGACGCCGGGCTGTGATAAAACGATGTACGTCGGCGATTGAGTGTTACGGAGAAACAACTGCTCTCCCCACATCCGCGTTACGTCGCGGAAACATAACGGATTCATTTCCTTGTTTGTTGCTTGAATGCCGACTAAGTCGAGTAGCTCCCCTCATTCGGTTTTATTGTACAGTAAATTTCAGATCTGACTTTTGGGCTTCTTCGCGGAGCCCCTGCGAGTCTTTTGCGGAACACATTTGGGAACCGTTCATTTAATTAGTCTTTAATTAGTCTTACGGCCTACCACGTTCGTTTCCCATCACATGTTCCGCTCAGCACACGAAAAAAAGAAAAGTGTTGGCGTCGACTATTTTTGCAGCGTCTTCTAAGACAAAAAAAATTCCGCATGAGTCCCGCTCAGCAGTCAATCTACGGGCTCCAACTTCTGAACCGTTATCATTAACGTACACAATTCCCTCGAAGTACTTTCCATTACCATCACATAATTTCTCAAACTGATGGACTAATAACGACTTTAAGAGAGAGAAAGTCCTGCCTACGGTACAATAATAATGATTTCCAGTTACGTGCGTAAGTTTCACAAGCTGTTATATTTGCAACGGTTGTTCGGAATGGAATTCCCTTAGCAGCAATGTTCCGTAGAACCCACTGTAGTATCCCCTTGTCGTTTGAATAGTGTCGCAGCGAGTGATAATTCTTGCTATGAGTAGTGGCCTATCGCCTTGGGGGGGGGGGGGGGGGAGATTCCAAATTAGAAGTTACTTTATCTATAGTAATAGATGCATTTCCAAGTGGACGGGGGTCTCATTTTGTTTTGGCGGCCTCCCGGGCGTCCGACAGCCTTAGTCCGCCACTGGCTAGGAGGTCCTTTTTCGTATCAACAAGCGGTCACATGGCCCCACAACAAATCATGTTGAGTGACTTCAGGTCCATGTGTTGGTCATGAGACAACACCACTTGATCTTACACAATGTGCAGCGAATGTATGATTCAGTTGTCCAAATAGAGGTGGACTTCCACATCCGTTGAAAAATTAGTATATGTTCCAGGAACCCAAGTACAACATTATCGATACATGTATTCTACTGTCAGAGGTATCAGGACGATTCGGTTTGGGACCAGAATTCTTTAACTCAAATTGATACATTTATTCTTATCCATTGTCCTTTAAATTTTGTATCACGAAATCGGCCTGTATAAGTGCTATCCACCTTTTGGTGACATACATTTAGCCAACCTCTTTATTTCACTTTGGTGTAGTTAGAGGAAGCCTCCACCATTATGTTCTTCCATACGATATGACTACTCCATGTTCACTAACGTCTTTGGCTCTATTGTATCAATGGATTACAGATGATGAACGAACCTAATAAATCTTAGTATGGGTTGTCATTCGCTAGCGGACAGTCACTGTTAGCATTATCATGTCGTATTCGTTGAACAGTTAAGGTACCACGTACTACGTAATACATATATTGTGTATTCTGAACAGTTGTCTTCTGATACGTAAATTAAATAATTTTATAATACAGTCGTTTTACAATGACACTGAATTCGAAGGGCATGTTTAGTTTGTTACTTAGGAAAAATTGCATTTTTTCTCTGACACAGCTTGCTTTTTAGTGCGTCATTTCTAAAATATGCTTATTGAAGGACGTTTCCATTATGCAGCCTTACCGTTTGTCTCAACTACTTTTGTTCCTGAAATTAACTGTAGCAGCTTTTTCCGAGCTCAGTATGTTTCAGGCAAAAATTATGGTGACATTCAGTAGTATTTGTAGCCGGCGGATGTTGATGCTATAAACTTCCTCCGCTTGACTAAGGGTGGCCGTACTGTTGGATAAGTGTTGTAGTGGGAGGAGATTTGCGTGCCCTACCTCCCTTATGTACGCTTTGTTTTGAAGAGGATTCATGAGCACGGAAAGGAAGCTTATAAAGCTAGTCTGATGTATAAATTGTTCATTTTTCACATGTGTGATATTTTATGAGACATGATACAAAAAATGTGTGTTTTGTTTGTATGTTTCACGGTCAATCGACGTGCCGCAATGAACAGAAGCAGCGTCACCTCAGCCCCGACCGGCATCGAATATCAGCCACGCCTCCATCCATAGTCAGACGACAGCCTTCTCTCTTGCGAGATATCGATCGTCCTTTCAGAAGACTATACTAATTGTTATAACGAGACACTTTTTGTCTGACTCTGTGAACTGTACTTGCAATATCGAGTATGAGCTAATGTGTACGCTCACATTTAGTATAAAGACTATTAAATATCAAGAAATGGTTTTGAGAAGTGTGTATAAACCGTGTTTATGGAGACGTATTAAGTTTGAAAGTTATGAATTTCAGGAAAGAAGAGTACACATTTTTTTCGAGATTCGACCTATTTATGCATTTGTGAAGATAGCTGAGAATTTTTATAGTTTTTTTAGTCGGTGACTTTATTGGTGTTTATGAAGGGTATGTACTGAAGTAAGATTCTTTTTTTATTCGGCAAGCTGCGGAGGTAGATCGATTGTGACATATCGACAGAGAGCTACATTGATGTACGGGAGATTTAAAAGTGCGCTTAGGTGCTGAAAACCGTTTTCCTCTTTCCTGCGAGTATAACAACTTTTTATGCATTGTGTGACGGGTTGGGGACTTCTGAAACTTGTTCAACGGCACAGTCCAGGTTCGTTGATGAAGTTGCCTAGCAATCTACTAACTACCCCATAGCAACTGACTGTGGAATGATCCTAGATAGGCTCTTGAGGGGAATATGAGAGTTATGATTTTTGAAGGATCTAATGGGAATTTTTCCTGTATTACCCCATCCCACCGCAGCGTGCAACTTATTTACGTAAATAATGGAAACATGAGCGACAGTATACGGCCTTACTTGCGATGTTGTACAGCTACGCTAGCTTGTGTGAAGTCACGGGCGCCTTACTATAATGTAAATCGATTTTTTTCGTTGTGCATCCATCACGACCAGTCTGACTTTCCAATTGCTGCGTCTTCGGAATGTACGATAGCACAGGGAAAACGCCGGTGAAAATATACATGTGTTTTGTTATTGGGTTCTCATTGAAATAAGGCTCGAGGGTGAGTTCATTGCAAATTTGTAAGGAGTAGCAATATTTCGGAAGCAATATGATGTGGCATTGTATCAGTTGTGTGGTTTGTTGATTTCAATATTTGATGTAGGTACTGTGTACAAATGTGGCCACAACGGTGGTTCATGAGAAGGCACGTCGCTTCTAGAAGTGGGCTTTCTGGAAACTTCCAACCTTTTGTCGTCAGTCAGCTTGGCATACCTCTCTCTCCCCACTTCGACACCGGGAACGTCAGTCTCGAGAAGGAATGCGGCAAAGCATCGCTAGAAATGTCGAGTTGGCCGTCGTGAAAGGAACTTTCACGTGAACATTCCTATCGCAACATGTTTCTATGGGGATTTTTATTGTCAGACGAACGAAGTAGGGAAAAAAAAGACGCCCAAGGCGTGAGATCGTAACACACGCCCCACTGATCTGAGAACGGAAAAGGAAGAGCAACGACATGAGAACTCCGCAGCACAGAGCTCTTGGCTGGAGCCACAGAAGAGAGATTCAGAAATACTGTAGTTCAGGTCTGTTGTCTCACAGCAGACAAGATGCCTCTTCTAGTGACTGCTGCTTCAAGAATGAGCTGACACGTGAAGTATTGGAGCCGTACGAGACTTCCACAACTCGTCACTCACTATTATCTGCAGTAGACCAGTTGACTGACTAAAGGTTTTTGGTACTGTTTATGCACAATGTCTATGTCTGAATACAAATATGCGATCGTATATTACATGATACCATTGTTAAAACTATTTTTAAGCTGTATCCTCATTGCAGCATGTTCTTCATTGCTTTGTAGTAACCGGCATGGTACATTATCAAAGAATTAAACTATTTAAACATGAACTGACATTATAGAAGTAATTTCAGTAAAAAGTCAAGCCCCAATAAGGATTTTGTTGAAAGAGGTCTAGTATTTGCAGCCAGTGCGTTGGAAGAGAGAAAACGTTACCTACATTAATTCTAAAATTGTGTCAATAGGTCAGCAATAATCAAAATAGCATCGATTCCGAAAGTCATGTAAGAAAAAGTAGTGTTAATTTTTCTTGAGAACGACAGAATTATTTAAAATAAAAACATATGCCGTATTCTTCTAATTAGTGTAGCAAATCAATAAAAACGCGTGAATGACGAACAAATCAGAAGAGGAAAATATTGTAGGCTTTCGTAAGTTCTATGCTACCCATAACTAGCATTACTACAGCTAACCATTACAAGCGTCTCGTTATAATAAATGCACTCATTTACAAAAAGAGTAAATGAAAAATGAAAATTATACTTGGATGTCCATATACAATGTAATACATTTATTTTGGTAATTTTTTCAAGATATTAACCAAATATTTACTTTTAGTCCAGTATACAGCTGAAACCTAGTATGTTTATTATAAACTGCACAAGCAACGCGATTTCTCCTATTCAACTTGTGTTTGCTGCATCCAAGATACATTTATATTTGGATGAAAGTACACTGTTCGACAAAAAAGTGAAGCAGCGAGAAGAGGAGACTACACCGAAGTTCACGTGTCGCAAGGGAGCATCGTGTTATTTTAGTTATGACAAAATAAAATGCCTCTTTCCCAAAAAGTCTTAGGTAGTTGTTTAGTGTCCATTAGATTTAACACAAGCGATTACATGTTTCACCATCAACTGGCGCCACAGACAGCGATGCTGATACCGGTGTTTGTTCTGCGCCTGTCTCCACTCAAGTGTTACACGCTTCGTCTTTCCAAGTGGCAGATAGTGAACTGACGACTAACCAGTTCCTCCACATATGCAATGCGTAATCCAACTGGCACCGTATCAAGTTTTATAACATCCATGCCGTAATTCGCTTCAGGTGCTTAGAAGGTAAGGAAGGGTAGAGTTTAGAGTTCCGTCGACGTCGAGGTCATTAGAGATGGAGAAAAAGCTCCGATTGCAGGCAAACGGGGAAAAGGAATCAGCAGAGTCCTTTCAAAGCAGGGCCATCCCCGCATTTACTTGAAGTGATGTAAGAAAACCACAAGCAAACTCATCATCATCATCATCATCATCATCATCATCATCATCATCATCAACAACAACAACAACAACAACAACAACAACCACCACCACCACCACCACAACACCCCAATTTCTCCTACTTTATTTTATTGAAGATATGAAGAACAATTTCTGAATTTAGCACTATGTCAGCTCTTGTGCACCGTTTTACAGCTCTTAGGAATTTGTTGCTTGTATGTGACTCTTTTTGGCGTTTACATACATCACCCACGATTCACTTACACAAAGAAGCATTGGAACTGTAATCGTCTTATAAAATTTCAGTCTTCTTTCATTCCTCTTATTTTTAGAGATCTTTTTATTGTTTCGCATGTACTCTCAAACTTCTCTAATTTCTTATGTATGTCTTTGTCATTTCCATATGTGACACCGCAACATAAATACTTGCCATTTCCATCCGTACAGGAGCTACTGATTTTTGTCTTTACCTGACACATGTGTGCCCCTATTTCGTTTTCTGCCAATAACTTGGCGTCGTCTGCATATAAATGGCAATTCAAGCAGGAATTTCTGTTGATATTAACACTTAACAGGAAATAATAATGAACGAATGTCCTCCTTTCACCTTAGAAAAAATTTGGTCGTCTGCTAAGTTGTTTTAACTACTTTTCGAACGTTTTCCTTTTGGAAGCAAACTGTTGCAGAAACGTGTGTGTGTGTGTCTGTTTTTAGTTTAGCCGCACATTAAAGGAGACTAAAATAGCCTTCTGTTGCTGGTTCATGTTACTGTTTAATTTGTTCACACTCCTCTTATATTGTGCTTGTTTGGGCGATAAAGAACTATTTTTCGTGAGCCCAAAACGCCATATACATCATTCTCACCCAGAAAAAAAATTGTTAATGGCAAAAGTGACAGATTTTTTTTAACGACTAAACCCAGCACGCTGTCCTCGTTGGCGAGTGTTATCGGAGACAAGGGTATAATCAGAATACACCAGGAATATGTGACTGGCCCTGCTATTGAGATTATGCATATATATACCTGACTTATACGGTGAGCAGCAGTCTGCGCTTGTTTGCCGCTGGTACTGTTCTGTATAGGACAAATCCTTTGTTGTATAACATCTACTGTAGTGGGCGGTAGTTGCTGGCCGCGTTTTTGTGCACCACCTGCTCCATGGGAGCTTTGCGTTAGGTTCTGCGCGGTAGGATTCCACAGCTTAACTGACAAGCGTCGTTTTCAGATGATGACGAGTGTGAAGGGGGCAGCCTTCCACCAACTGCAAAAAGTTTGTACCTTCAAATTACTTAGGAAGCTTCCATACAAGAAGAGAAAACTCAGAGGAAGGACTCGGGAGCTCTGAAGTGCACGAAGTCCACTCCAGAGAAGACCACTGTATTTTTCTTTGTAATTAGTAATATTCAATAAATTTTTGCATTTTATGACAACTTACATTGTTATTTACTATATAATTCACATTTCATTTTTTCCTTTTCTTTTTTTAATAATGCTTGCATCACAGGACTCTAAGATGCTGTAAGAGCATACAGGATGATTTGAACAAAATTTACACCTGGCGTATTGAATGGCACATTGATCTTAACGTGGACAATTGTTGGAATATGCCTTGGTGGTGTCGGGCCCGGTGCTCTTGGGGTAAAGTGCAGGTCTGGAAACCGAAGGGTTGCGGGTTCAAAACCCGGTCGGACCTCGGATTTTTTTCAGTCAGCACTTTGACCCATCCTTCACCTCTCAACGATGTGAGGAGTCGCCAGAAACGACACGTGGTTCGGATTCCACGTTAAGCTGTAGGTCCCCTTTCCCCGGTTGGATAACGGGGGTAAGCTAGGGACACGCAAGTCGCCGAAGTGGCGTCCAATTGAAAGACTTGCACCAGACCAATAAGCCACACGAAATTATTATTATTATTATTATTATTATTATTATTATTATTATTGATGGTGTGCGGCTTGACAATCACGTCTGTTAGCTATCTAGGCTTAACAATGCATAGCGACACGAAAATGATGCGGTAGAAAAGGATAGGGAATTTTCGACTTCTGTGAATTGCGATAATTTTTGAAAAATATAGCTCATTTGTAAAGGATTTATTTGCAGTGGCCTAATAAGGGGGGTGGGGCTGCACAACATCACCTAGATACAAGGCCTGACAACAGCTCGTGTCCCGTCACACCGACGAGGCCACTACCGCCAGCTGACTGGCTGGCCGATATGAGGCAGTGGGCTGTGCCCCAGCAGCCAGCCAGTCAGCCGGCGGTAGCGGCCTCGTCGGTGTGACGGGACACGAGCTGTTGTCAGGCCTTGTATCTAGGTGATGTTGGCCTGTCCCGAAATAATGAATATTTTGTGGTAATTATTCAGCAATCAGTCGTCATAAATATAAATTCTTTATTTGTTAGCAAATCCAGATTTCGACCACTGTGTGGTCATTATCAATGCTTAAAATCAATTAAAATATCTCCACCTCCATGTAGGAGGTTGCGATCGTACTGAGAGTCAGTACAAACGCAACCTCCAACATGGAGGTCGAAATATTTTAAGTATTTTAATTGATTCTAAGCAGTGATAATGACCACACAGTGGTCGAAATCTGGATTTGCTAACAAATAAAGAATTTATATTTATGACGACTGATTGCTGAATAATTACCACAAATCAAATACAGTCGTGGAGCACCCATTCCAATATGGAATCAAGCCTGAATGAATATTTTAATGGATGATGCGTCTAGGCATCGCCGTGGTAGAAAGTCACACCTCCCTGTGTAAGTAACGACAGTGGGGAGTTAGTGAATTTCGTGCCAGTTACAAAAAATAGTTTTTTTTTGAATGATTTAATGTCAACAATTAAAAAGCTTGATCTCAGTAAAGTAAATGGAACTTCAGCGCAAATTATCCACAAATATGAGCAAAAAGCTACGTAATTTATCACACTAATCTTGGTCCCCAACCCCGAAACTTTTTGCTATATTTGCCACAGATAACGCGTATTGCTAGATACATCACATGCAGGTTCTATCGAAACGCGAGTATTACAGACATGCTGCATTAACTCACGTGAGAATTCCTGTTTGGTAGACAACGTTCTTCTTGCGAAACACTACTGAGGCTATTTAGAGAAGTCGCATTTGCGGTTAGTTGCTGCGCAATTCTAGTGTCACCAACCAACAAATTGCGTAATAACAGAGAAGAGAAAATAAGGTTCGTACGGAGGCATACAAGCAGTTGTCCTTCTCTTGCTCCCTCTACTAGTGGAAGAGGACAGGCAATTGCAGAGTATTTAAGATGAAAGGTTAAAGCGAGGAAGGACTGATCCACACCTAGCAGCACAGTGCGGTATTCAAAAATCACCTTGGCGTTTCGGGTTACTCTTAACGAGGCAACAAAGGTATCAAAAAATTCAGAGGGGGAAAGGCATCAATGTTATAGTATGCAAAGGGCAGAACCGTGTCATACTTCATACTATGCAAAAAGCGGAGAGAGAAAACGATGCGACAGAGTCGAGGGAGGCAGCATCAGCAGCAGTAATGTTGACATTTTCTTCTAACTTGGACAAATCCATTGCACATTGTAAACGCAATAAAATATCGAATAATAAAGGGACAGAAGCTCAAACTAGGTAGAAAAAGTACGGAGATTACCATTGTATCTAAATCTACATTAGTATCTGTATCTTCGTACATACTCTGCAAGCCACAATACTGTGCATAGCGGAGGGTACCTCGTACCAGTACCAGTCGTTGACTTTCCGGTTCCACTTGCAAAAAGAGCGAGAAAAACGACTGCCTGTATGTCACTACACGAGCCCTAATTTATCTTTATGCTCTTTAGGCGAAGTAGGAGTTGGCGACAGTAGACTCGTTAACAGTCAGCTCAAAATTTCGGCCCTCAGTGGAGTTCCCCTCCATGCATTGTCATTTGAGTTCACGAGTTATTTCCGTAGTACTAGTGTGCTGATCGAACTTACCAGCCTAGCAGCCCTCCCGTGAATTGTTTCAAAGGTCTCCTTTAAACCAATAAGGCGATGAGCCCAAACACTCGAGCAGTACTCCAAGTATGTTCTACTCGCGATCTCATTAACAGATGAATCACCTTTTCCCAGAATTCTCTCAATAAACAGAACACGACCATCTGCCTTCCGCACTACTGCAGTTGCATGCCCGTTCCATTTCATATCGCTCTCCAACGCTGTAACTAAATATTTAATGGATCCGACCGTGTCAAGTAGCCCACTACTAATTCGAAGGGTGTTCAAAATGAAAAGGTACGAAACAGCACTGTGGGTATAACTGTTTATTCCGAAGAAATCACCAGAGGCCTGAGCTGAAGGATTCCCTGTTCCCAGAATTCCTGTGACTGGGACAAGAGCCAGTAGTCTACTGAGTCCTTCAGTTCGTGGTCCGAGCTGAAGCACTTCCCTTTTATATATTATTATATTATTATTATTATTATTATTATTATTATTATTATTATTAGCGGACAGATGGAAGTCACAGGACGTCATGTCCGGGGTGTAGAGCGGATGCTCAAGCTGCTCCCACTTTAATTGGGCCAGTATACTGTGAGACCCTGGAGGCGTGTGGACGCGCGATATCATCAAACAGAATCAGTCCCTCCGTGAGCAGCCCAGGCCGTTTGCTCACGGTTAATGGTTTTTCCGTGCTCGAGGAATTCGATGAGTATCGGACCTCGAACGTAGAAAACGACGGTGAGCACCGCATAGCCTGCTTCGCGTGCAGCATTTTTTTTTTTTTTTTTTTTTTTATGGGAAGGAGACGACACATGCTTCTCGTCCCTAGATGTCACTGCATTCTCCCAAAGCGGCATATTCAGATTTCAAACGGTTTGGTTGTTAAGACGTTTCGTACCTTTTCACTTGAACACCTCTCTTACATTTGAACATTAAGGGATTTTTTTTACTCATCTGCATTACCTTACATTTCTCTCTGTTTAGAGCTCATTGGTATTTCATCACACCAAGAAATGTTGTCTAATTTATCTTGCGTCCTACCACAGTTACTCATCGATGACACCTTCCAGTGCACCAAGGCATCATAGCGAACAGCCGCAGTTTGCTACTCATTCTGCACGTCAAATTATTTGTGTAGATAAATACACTACTGGCCATTAAAATTGCTACACCAAGAAGAAATACAGATGATAAACGGGTATTCATTGGACAAATATACTAGAACTTACATGTGATTACATTTTCACGCAATTTGGGTGCATAGATCCCGAGAAATCAGTATCCAAAACAACCACCTCGGGTCGTAATACGGGCCTTGATACGCCTGGGTATTGAGCCAAACAGAGCTTGGATGGCGTGTACAGGTACAGATGCCCATGCCCATGCCCATACCGCAGTTCAAGAGTAGTGACTGGCGTATTGTGACGAGCCAGTTGCTCGGCCACGACTGACCGGACGTTTTTGATTGGTGAGAGAACTGGAGAATGTGCTGGCCAGGGCAGCAGTCGAACATTTTCCGTATCCAGAAAGGCCCGTACAGGACCTGCAACATGCGGTCGAGCATGGATCGAATGAGCCACTGGTCGTAAACACATCTGAAACGTAACGGCCACTGTTCAAAGTCCCGTCGATGCGAACAAGAGGTGAACTAGACATGCCGAGACAGCCATGCCGATAAGATGCCTGTCATCTCGACTACTAGTGATACGAGGCCGCTGGGATCCGTATTGCCCTCCTGAACCCACTGCTAACAGTCATTGGATCGCGACCAACGTGAGCATCTATGTCGCCATACGATAAACCGCAATCGCGATAGGCTACAATCCGACCTTTACCAAAATCGGAAACGTGATGGTACGCATTTCTCCTCCTTACACGAGGCATCACAACAACGTTTCACCAGGCAACGCCGGTCAACTGCTGTTTGTATATGAGAAATCGGTTGGAAACTTTCCTCATATCAGCACGTTGTGGGTGTCGCCACCGGAACCAACGTTGTGTAAATGCTCTGAAAAGCTAATCATTTGCATATTACAGCATCTTCTTCCTGTCGGTTAAATTTCACGTGTGTAGCAGGTCATCTTCGTTGTGTAGCAATTTTAATGGTCAGGAGTGCAATATAGAGCCAATCACACTCCTCGACCCTTGTCTCTGATGAACACTCGCTCTTGACGACAACTTAACGGATTATATTACTTAAGAAGTATTCGAACCACTCTCATATCTATGGACCTATTCCACATGCTGGTAGGGTGTGCACTGCAGCGCCGTGGCAGTCGCCTATCTGCCTGTTGCCCTTGCCCATGGCTGGCAAGTCGTCATGAGTCACCGCGTGAGAAACCGGCAAGCTGAGTTGAGCACTTTTCCTTCTTGCCAATTTCTCTAAGTAATATACGAATATGGGTATCGCTTTTTTCAGAAACTGAGGAGCGTTCTGTTCTTACGAGTTAGATTTGCTTTTGACGAGTTCTGATGGCGAAGGTAATTCCACTGTAAGAGAATCAGCTGCACGAATACAAGTCGCGTTTGGATAGCCTTGGTGTGTCGTATATGGAGGGCGGGAAACGACAGGAGCCTGTCGCGTTGGGAACAGCAGGCGAGCTGCTAGTTTCGCCAGAGTCTCGAGTGTCGCAAACCCGCAGAAGCGTGTGCTGCGTGGCGGATCCGACAGCGGCATAAAGGAACGGCCCGACTCTCCAGGAATGCCCCAGCCGTGCCTGACTCAGCACTCGCTCTCACCTCACGCTCTTTACCGGCGTCTTTCTTGTGCCAGCACTGGATAAAAACTAATGACAACTATTATGTTTCTTCGAAATGACTTCACTGACAGGGGTTCTTATAACTACTTGATTATAGCTTCCACTCTTGCAGGCATACGTTCGATCAGGATCCAGAAGGTTTCTTGGGGAATGACAGGCCATTCTTTACGGATTGCTGCACTGAGGACACACATCAATGTAAGTCGGAAGGGCCTGGTACGAAATCTGTATTGCAAAACATCCCAAATGTGTTCTACAGGGTGGTATTGTCGTGTAACCACTCCGCCAGAGGCCTTTTTTTTTTTTTTTTTTTTTTTGTGGTTTTAGGGCGCACAACTTCTATGGTCATTAGCGCCCAGCCAAGAACATAGATTCGCTATGATCTAAAAAAATGTAGACTGTCAGAACATCAACAAGAGGCTAAAAACGAAAGATAAAAGACAATTAAAAGAGTTAAATATCCTTGGATAAGTTGGCCAAGTTGATAAAACGCAAAACTCGAGCAGCTGCTCGTGTGTCATCAGCTAAAATTTCCTCCAGAGTAGACGGAAAGTGAAGGGCTACACGGAGATGATTAAAATTAACACAAGTCAGTAAAACATGTCGCACTGTCAGCAGTTCACCGCAGGAGCATAGCGGTGCAGGTTCGGCGGATAGCAAGTGACGGTGGCTGAAACGGCAATGACCGATCCGCAATCGAGCCAGGATGACCTCCTCCCGCCGAGAGGGGCGTGAGGATGTCCTCCAAGCGGTCGGGATTGGTTTGACAGTTCGCAATTTATTGTTGTACAGTGAAAGCCACACACTGTGCCATTGCGACACGATACTCCGGCGAAGAGCCCGTTGAACATCGTCCGATGGGACGCAAAAGGTAGCCATGCGAGGCAAAAGAGCTGCTGCCTTGGCTGCTGTGTCGGCGGCCTCATTCCCGGGCACACCCACATGGCCAGGGACCCACAGGAAAGAAACGTGACAGCTGTCATCCGCCAGCAACTGGAGGGAGCGTTGGATCCGATACACGAGAGGATGGTTCGAGAAAGGGTCCTTAAGACTCTGCAGGGCACTAAGGGAGTCAGAACATATGGCATAGAAAGGGTGGCGGTGGCGGCAGGTATACAAAACGGCCTGGTGGAGGGCGAAAAGCTCAGCCGTGAAGTTTGAGCACCGGTCAGGGAGCTTGTATTGGAAACGGTTGTCCCCGACGACGAAGGCAGATCCGACACCGGCAGTGCTCTTGGAACCATCAGTGTAAATAAATACGGCATTATCGAACCGCGAGCGGAGTTCGACAAGCCTCGAGCGGAATACAAAACCCGGAGTGCTCTCCTTGGGGAGCGAACTAAGTTCGAGGTGTGTGTGAACCTGGGCCTGATGCCACGGTGGCAATGGGCTTTCGCTCAACCGAAGGGTGGAAGGAAGGGTAAAATCGAGCCGCTGTAGTAGGCGGCGAAACCGAACTCCCGGTGGAAGCAAGGCAATCGCAGACAACTGATATTGGCGATCGAGTGAGTCGTCAAAAAATAATCTGTAAGATGGATGGTTGGGCATCGACCGTAGGCGGCATGCGTACCGACACAAGAGTATGTCACGTCGATTGGTCAAGGGTAATACAGCAGCCTCGGCATACAGACTTTCAACAGGGCTGGTATAAAATGCACCGGTCGCCAAACGTAATCCACGATGGTGGATAGAGTTGAGACGGCGGAGAATCGACGGCCGTGCTGAAGAGTATACAAGGCTTCCATAGTCGAGCTTCGACTGAACAATGGCCTGGTAAAGGTGAAGCAGGACGGTACGATCCGCTCCCCATGACGTGCCACTGAGGACACGAAGAACGTTAAGGGATCGGGCACAACGGGCAGCCAGGTAGGACACATGTGTGGACCAGCAAAGTTTCCGATCCAACATGAGTCCCAAGAATTTTGTAGTCTCCACGAAAGGGAGAGCAACAGGGCCGAGACGTAGAGAAGGTGGAAGAAATTCCTTGTATCTCCAGAAATTGATACACACAGTTTTCTCAGTGGAGAATCGGAAGCCGTTTGCGATGCTCCAGGAATATAGACGGTCAAGACAGCGTTGGAGAGAACGCTCCAAGAGACACGTCCGCTGGGCGCTACAATAAATTGCGAAATCGTCAACAAAAAGAGATCCGGAGACGTCGGCTGAAAGGCAATCTACGATCGGATTGATTGCAATGGCAAAGAGCGCCACACTCAAGACGGAGCCCTGTGGTACCCCATTCTCCTGGCAAAAGGTATCTGACAAAACAGAGCCCACCCGTACCCGGAACTTGCGATCCGCCAAAAACGCTTGAATGAAAAGAGGAAGGCGGCCCCGAAGGCCCCATGTGTGCAATGTGCGGAGAATGCCCGCTCTCCAACAGGTATCGTATGCCTTCTCCAAGTCGAAGAACACTGCTACTGTTTGACGCTTCTTTAGAAAGTTGTTCATAATGAAGGTCGACAACGTAACGAGGTGGTCAGCAGCAGAGCGGTGTCGACGAAAACCGCATTGGATATTAGTCAGGAGGCGGCGAGATTCGAGGAGCCAGACCAACCGAGCGTTAACCATGCGTTCCATCACCTTACAGACGCAGCTCGTCAGAGAAATGGGGCGATAACTGGAAGGAAGGTGTTTGTCCTTCCCTGGTTTGGGGATGGGGACAACAATGGCTTCACGCCAACTTGTGGGAACATGACCTTCAGTCCATATGCGATTGTAGGTACTAAGAAGAAAGCACTTGCCCGCAGGAGAGAGGTTCTTCAGCATCTCAATATGAATGGAATCGGGCCCGGGAGCAGAAGACCGGGACAGGGCGAGAGCACGATCTAGCTCCTGCATGGTGAAGGCGACGTTATAATTTTCACGATTAAAAGAGCGGAAAGAAGGCGGCCGTGCCTCCTCTACCTGTTTGCGAGGGAGAAAGGCAGGGTGGTAATGGGCAGAGCTCGAAACCTCCGCAAAGAAACGACCCAATGCGTTTGAAACATCAGCTGGGTCCACGAGGACCGCGTTCTCCACGGTCAGGCCAGGAATCGGGGAGTGGACCTTGATGCCGGACAAACGGCGTAGGCCACCCCAGACAACCGTGGAGGGAGTAAAACGGTTAAAAGAACTAGTAAAAGCAGTCCAGCAAGCTTTCTTGCTGTCGTTTATGATACGACGGCACTGCGCTCTCATACGTTTGTAATTGATGCAATTCTCCAAAGTTGGGTGGCGGCGGAAGGTGCGTAAGGCACGGCGTCGGGCTCGAAGCGCGTCGCGGCAGGCTGCAGTCCACCAAGGGACCTGCACACGACGTGGAGAAGAGGATGTACGAGGTATGGAACGTTCAGCAGCAGTGAGAATAACCTCTGTGAGGTATTCGACCTGACTGTCACAGTTGGGAAAATTCTGATTGTGAAAAACAGCCATGGAAGAATAAAGCCCCCAGTCGGCTTTAGAAATGTTCCAACTGGTGGGACGTGGAGATGGGGAGTGATGTAGGAAGTGGATGATACAAGGGAAATGGTCACTCGAGTACGTGTCAGAAAGTGCATACCACTCAAACCGACCGGCAAGCTGAGGAGTGCATATTGCGAGGTCTATATGGGAATAAGTGTGTGTTGTGTCAGAAAGGAAGGTCGGTGCACCGGTGTTGAGGCAGACAAGATCGAGGTGTTGGAGAAGGTCCACCAAAAGGGAGCCTCTCGGACAAGGTGCCGGAGAGCCCCATAGGGGGTGGTGGGCATTAAAGTCGCCTACCAACACGAAAGGTGAAGGGAGCTGGTCAACAAGGTTTAGCACATCTGCCCTAGTAAGGGCAGATGACGATGGCGAATATATATTACAGAGGGAGAAGGTAAATGTGGATAAGGTGATGCGGACGGCAACTGCCTGTAGGTGAGTGTGCAAGGAAATGGGATGGAAATAGACGTCGTCTCGAAGGAGCATCAGAACCCCTCCATGGGCTGGGACACCTTCCACGGGTGGCAGGTCGAACCGCACAGAGGTGTAGTGTGGAAAGTCTGCACGATCACGTGGACGCAACTTAGTTTCCTGGAGGCAGACTAGAAGCGGGCAGTGCAATCGAAGGAGTAATTTTAACTCCTCCCGATTAGAACGAATGCCGCGAATGTTCCATTGAAGGAGCGCCATGATAAAAATGAGAGAAAAAATAAGGATAAAAACCAAGTAGCGAACGGGGTCACCTCGACGGCCGCTGATGACCGGATTTCGAGGGAGCACTGCTATCGCTGTCCAGGGGCAAAGGGTCGTGGTCCATAGGTTCGACCGACGCGCCTGCCACCTCCCTGAGTTGATCAGGAGGGGCAGTTTCCACCGCCGGTAAAGGGTCGGGCGCCCGGCAAACGGAGCGTCCCGGTGAAACAGAAGACGGCCGAGGCCGGCAACTGTTGGACGGCGTGACAGATGGGTCACGCCTCGGCGGGGAAGGAGAGGAACTCTTTTTCTTGTCAGCTCTTCTGGAAGAGTGACGGCGGGAAGAGGCAGTTGACGGTTGGGAAGCCTGAGAACGCAGAAAATCCTCACGGACGGGTTCCTTTTTCAAGGTCCGGGCATCTTGTTTAGGTGCCCGCGGTTTACTAGATGTTGACGAAGACTGTACCGTAGAAGCAGCAGGAGGAAGCGGGGACGTGGAACGGGCAATCTTCGGGCTGGCGGAACGCACAACTGTGTCAGCGAAAGTGAAGTCACATGTCTGGGTACTGGAATCCTTAGTAGGTCGAGTTGAGGTGAGGACCTTACTGTATGTACCCGCTGGGAGGACAGTGGGCTTTCGACTCGCCAACAACTTTCGAGCGGCAGATGTTGATACCTTCTCCGTGACCCGAATTTGCTGAATGATTTTTTCATCCTTATATACAGGGCAGTCGCGAGAGGAAGCCGCATGGTCGCCGTTGCAGTTAAGGCAGTGAGGGGACGGAGGTGGGCAATCCCCCTCATGGGCGTCCCTACCACAAGTGACACATTTTGCTGCATGTGGGCAATGTTCACGGGTATGGTTGTACCTGTGGCATTGGTAGCAGCGCGTTGGGTTCGGAATATAAGGGCGGACTGAGATAACTTCGTACCCTGCTTTGACCTTCGATGGGAGTTCAACTCTGTCGAATGTCAAAAACACAGTACGAGTCGGTGTCAGCTGATTATCTACCTTTTTCATCACCCTGTGGACGGCTGTCACACCCTGATCGGACATATAGGACCGGATGTCGTCATCAGACAACCCGTCAAGGGATCTCGTAAAAACTACCCCACGTGACGAGTTGAGTGTGCGGTGCGCTTCTACTTTGACTGGAAACGTGTGCAATAACGTAGTCCGGATAAGTTTCTGGGCTTGGAAAGCACTGTCCACTTCCAGCAACAATGAGCCATTGCGCTGACGCGAACAGGTTTTAACAGGGCCAGCAATTGCATCAACACCTTTCTGTATAAAGAAAGGATTGACAGAATTGAAGTCTTTTCCGTCGGTGCGCGACACAACAAGAAATTTCGGCAAATTAGGCAGAGTCTTCTTTTGCTGAGGCGAGTCTATCTTACGTTTCTGGGTCAATGTCAGTGAAGAAGGGAAGGAAGTCATTGCGGAAGTGTCCCCCGTGATTACCGGCGTCTCCGATGGCGCGCTCCTTCCTAGTGGGGGCCCTCTCCGAGGGCTTACCCGCCTTAGGTGATTGTTCACACCTCAGGTCACACCTCCCGAGAACTGACGGAGGGACCAATTGGCATGTTCGGAAGGTACCAGCTCGGGTAATCACCCCTCCCTGGGCCTGGCCTTTACCAGGGGGTACGTACGTGCCCTACTTGTCTACCCGGGGCGGGGAATTACGCGTTACCCCCGTCACCTGCTACGCATGATAATGCGTGGGTCGGCCTTCAGACACGCACAGGGAGGAAAGAAGAAGAATAGAGGAAGTGAAGAGAAAGAAGGAAAGGTGTCTCAAACGCCGAGGCGGAGACTAATGAGGAGAAGAAGGCGAGGAGAGGACAAGGAGAGAGAGACAGAAACAAAGGGTAAGAAAGGAAGGAACCAAGGAATAAGAGAAACGACAACAAGAAAACACCTGAACTCGTGAAATACGCCCGTCTCCGGGCGAAGGCATAAACCGGGAGGGAAAGTGAAGCAGCCTGGGGCAGAAGAAAGGCTGCTCCGGCTCGGGGCCCCGTGCGCGCCACACACGTACCCACAAAAGAACTGTGGGCCCCCTGGGGGGCCGCCAGAGGCCGTGCACTATGAACAGGTGATCAATCGTGTTGAAAGATGCACTCGCCATCCCCGAATTGCTCTTCACCAGTGAGAAACAAGAAGGTGCTTAAAACCTCAATGTAGGCCTTTGTTGTCATAGTGACACGCAAAACAGTATGGAAAACACGACCACACCATAACACCATCGCCTCCGAATTTTACTGTTGGCACTACACACGGTAGCATATGAGGTTCACCAGGAATTCATCATATCCGCATCCTGCCATCGTATCGCCTCTTTATTTACCGTGATTCGTCACTCCACATAACGTTTTACACATCAATCGTCCAATGTTTACGCTCCTTACACCAAGCGAGGTGTCGTTTGGCATTGACCTGCGTAATGTGTAGCTTATGGGTCCCCGCTCGACCATGAAATCAAATATCTCCCCCCCCCCCCCAACTGTCATAGTACTTTGAGTGAATAGATCGTGCCTCTTATACTGAACGACCCTCTTCAACTGCCGGCGGTCTGTCAGTCAACAGACGAGGTCAACCTGTATGTTTTCGTGCTGTACATGACCCTTCACGTTTCCACGTTACTATTACTTCAGAAACAGTCGTCCTACGAATGTTTAGGAGTGTGGAAATGTCGCGTTCAGACTTCTGAGACAAGTGACACCTAATCAGCTGATCACAATCGAAGTCCACGAGTTCCGCGAAGCTCCCTATTCTGCTCTTCAAATCAAATGTTTGTAAATCTATCGGACTCATCTGCGTGGTCATCAGTCCGTAGCTTACAAACTACTTAAACTAAGGTAAACTAATCTAAGGACAACACAAATACCCATACCCGAGGGGGGACTAACCCCCGACAGCGAACGGCCGCGCGCACCGCAGCACGGCGCTCCAGTACTCACGGATAATCCACTGCGGATATTCTGTTCTCTCACGATGTCTAATGACTACTGAGGTCGTTGATATGGAGTACCTTGCAGTTGTTAGCAGCACAATTCATCTAATATGTACAACATATGTTTTTGGGGGTGTCCGGATACTTTGATGACATGATATACTTGCACTCCAACTGCCTGCGCGAACTGTAACAAATTGGATGTGTGAGAATGAGTTCGTAAACGCTTGGGAATCATTTCTAATAGAAAGGCTTGATCATCAGGTCACACGTCATTGTCGTGAACAGATACCGGGAAAGTGTCTAAATGTTTGTAAACCTGTGGGACAAAACTACTGTAATTATCGGTCCCTAGACTTACAAACTAATGTATGCTTATGACCCCCCCCCCCCCCACACACAAAGTTGGCACCACTGCGTACGTGTTACTGTATTAGCCCATATGTGCTTAAACAGGCGACTAGAAGCTTCGGCGAGACCCGTCGCCTGTTTAAGCACACATGGGCCAATACAGTAACACGCACGCAACTTTCAACAAGATGTAAGTACAATGCATGTTGTTGATTTTATTTTGTCTATGCCTGTAACTAGTAATTGAGAGTAGAAAACAAAAAGCGAAAGGCGACAATAAATTTAGGCCTAATAAATCCCTCGCAACTAGTGTCGCAAAATAGTTTCATTAAAATAAGTATTCAGCGATGATGGCAAGTATGTGCAAATCACATTCTAGCTATAAAACTAAGAATAATTTTTGTTTAGCGGGAACAGCAGTAACCCAGTGCTCTGATCTTTTTCTGTAATACGTGTTAAAGCTTCCACGCGTGCTCTGAATGTTTGTGCACCGTACTGCAGGGAGGCGACCCGCTTTAGGACAGATGTGCGGTTGGCCGCACTGGGACTGTCCGCGGCCACCAGAGCATAGGGCTGGCCATTAATACGACTCGTGGACCCACGTCTGGCTCGCCTGTCAGTACAGCCTGACACGGCTTTGTGTGGTTAGTTTCGCGACCTGTTTTCGGCGGATGATCGCCGCGGAGTGAAAGAAAACGAGCTTTAAAGCAATTAACTCGTTTCAAATGTTCAAATGTCTGTAAATCTATCGGACCAAACTGCGTGGTCATCAGTCCGTAGCTTACAAACTACGTAAACCTAGGTAAACTAACCTAAGGTCAAACACACACACCCATGCCCCAGGGAGGACTCGAACCTCCACGGCGAGCAACCGCGCGCTCCGCAGCGAGACGCTTTAGACCGCTCGGCTACTCCACCGCGGCTAACTCGTCTCTGAACGAATTATGCATCAAAGTGATGCTCTGAGGGAAGCTATATGCGAAACTCCAATGCGTAAAATAACTACCTCACACTGAGAAATAATTACATTACAATCCCTTACGCGTGACTCGATTTGGCAAATACATTAAACAAATGTGTCCATACTAATGTTTCAGCTCTGATACTGAACTGTATCTCTTCTTTCAGTCAAGCATAGATCGAAGAAAGAAAATTTCGCATAACATCACTGTTGTTACTGTTTTCCCATATTTCTATTTCGAAAGTGCACTGGTCAGGATGAGCCACACAACGCCGACGTTCGTAATATTTCAGAAGAAGTTCACGGCAGTACGCATAGTAACTTGTATGTATAATGACCACTTTGTATACAGCTGTGCTATTAAGCTTCGTGTGTTTTCTCCTTAGTTGTTGACTCAACTAAGATATTTTTAAGCTTCTGTTGCACTCGAAATGAGTACAGCGCCATATAATTTATTTAATATTAGCAAAGAAACGTTTCGGGAAAAAGTAGGGAATGTAAAATGCAACTGATTTTAACACGTTCTTCATAATGCACTTAGAAACAATTAATATTACTCAGTCGGACTACATAGTCAAAACATATTCAGAAAATTAATCCCATCTAATATATTATTATTATTATTATTATTATTATTATTATTATTATTATTATTATTATTATTACCACCACCACCACCACCACAATCCTCCTGACTAACTTTGATCACAGTAACAACTTCAGTTCCTCTTCTTCCCTTGTTGTTGTTATTGTTTCCTATTTTCTAGTATACCCTCATTTTCTCCCCATGAGCTCTCTCCCTTTCTTCTGTCCATGTTGTTCCTGTTTTTTTTTTATTTCTTCTGCTTTGAAAACCTGCCAAATTTAATATTTATTTCCAAAACGGTTTCTTTCTGCTATTTCTGATTCTTTGACCCTTTTTTTTCCTTATTTCTGTAATCCATACTATCGTCGATTTCTTACAGAAATATAGGAGTATTTTTTTTGTTAGTCCATTTCAATTCATTCGGTAGAGGTGTCTAAAAAGGTGAATCTTCGTTTGGCCATTACTTCAGATACTTCCTATATATTTTTGTAGATCTCCTCATTGTCTTTTATTTTACAACCATCTGCAGTTTTTGTCGCATCCATTACATTATTATCATAACACCGGTAGCTTTTGAAGTATGTGACTATATCCTATGTAAGATTTGTATTCCTATAATGAAACGGTGACATAGTACAGTTTTTATTTTTATCTTTGATTTAGGTTTTTGTAGGTTTTTAGCCCCTCTGTCCCCATGACAGAGCGCTTTAATCAATGTACGACCTCCGACAGAGTTCGGTGACACATCCTGTAGCATTAACGTAGATGAACTATGAATTACAGTTACCTTACTGTCCTTCGGAACAGTCACCTCCCATAACGATGCACCGCTGATCTCTGCGATACTTTTTCTGGAAACTTTTGCTGGAAGTTTTCCTTTGGGATGGAGTTCAAAAGCCTCGTTTCGTTGGATGTCAGGAATATCGTCTAATATCTTCCCTTTCAAAGCGAGCTTGAGTCGAAAGAATAGGAGGTAGTCTGGAGGATTGGTCGCCCACACTCAGCCAATATCATGAAACAGTTCCTGGCAAGAAGGTGTGTATTGCAATTTTAACATCTACCGTACTCGCTGGATTTCAATCTTTCTATCTCATGAACTAAAATGAAAGAGATTTGACGATATTCCTGACATTCAATGAACTGTGACGAGGCTTTTGGACACCATCCCAAAGGAAGACTTCGTGCAAAGATTCCAGGACATGTATCGCAAAGCTCATAACTGCGTGGTTTTGGGAGGTGACCATTTCGAAAGAGCAAGGTAACTGAAGTTCATAGTTCATCTAAATTAATGTTACAGGACTATTCACGGAACTTAAATGTCAGAGGTTGTATTATAAACACGATCTGTGTGCGAACAGAACAGTCATCTGGCACGGGTTCCTGTTTTTATTTTAATGCTCAGAATCTTCCATAAAATTCGTCTGTAGCTTAATACGAAAGTGTCATGACGTCGCAACTCACTATTTGAGGAGTTTGATCCAGGCGAAGGCAGTCGCTGTTCTCATCGCAGAAGTATTGGACTGGACCATCAGTTGCGGGATTCTAGCTTCTGTTCTCAGAAGAGAACTACAAGTGTGATCACACATAATTGCATTTTCGTTTGTTGAGTAGTGGTTTCAAAAACATGTCTATTTTTGTGTGGTATTGAAAAATAAGCGTTGTATAAAAAATTATTTGAAACTTGCTATAGGTAGTCAAATACTGCGAGCCCGTAACGGGTCTCTAACCGGGAACCTTTCCTGTTCGAATCACGACCCATCCTCGCAGCCAATACCTTATTGCCAACCTTCCAAACATAGAATTTCTCACCGCGCGGGAGTGGCCGTGCGATCTAAGGCGTGTGGCTGCAGAATGCGCGGCTGCTCCCCGTCGAAGGTTCGTGTCTTCTCTCGGGCGCTTGTGTGTGTGTGTGTGTGTGTGTTTTCTTAGCATAAGTTAAAGTTGTTTGTAGGTCTGTGGACTGATGACCATAGCAGATTGGTCCAATAGGATTACAATCATTTCAACATTTGAAAATTCATTAATGTAAATGAGAATCAGCAGTCCATGGATTAAATACATGTGTAGCTAATGAATATGAACGCAAAACAGGTTGCTTCTATAGATTACCTAATGAAACAGCAACATATTCATTACTTGCGGTTCACTGTACTGGTGTTCTATGTAGTAGGCCACGTGATGTGACTGCCCTTCTTCCTTATGAACTGCCTCCCCTGCCGCAAAGGAACTTTCACCATTTGATAGAAAATTTACTAGCAAAGTTGTTGCTCAATGGTCCACAGGTAAGCACAAAACTACAAATCAGAAGATCGGTGCTCGACTCAAACTAGGTCTTAGGATTTCACTTTGATAGAATCTTTTAATATACAAGATTGCCAAAGTAAAGTCAGGTGGCCAGACCGAACTACCTGGCCGATTTCCTTCATTTTTGTTTTCAACGAAAGGTATTCATTCGCAGATTTGTCATTAAGTATCAGAATTAACAGAAGTCTCTCCAACCTTTATTTTTATTAAAACGCGGTATCTTTCTATCCTTGCATTGAATATTTTAATCGGTTTGTTTTACGATATCTTTGGTTCTAATTAAGTCACGCGGTTATTTTTGACCTAACACCACTCAGCGGATCAAGCTCTTTCATCTGCGCTTTTGAACACTTGCGTTGATTGATTCTGAAGAAAGCTATGCGTGATCATTCAACTTTACTTACATTTTCTCCCAACTTTTTTGTCAGTCATTTCTGAATACTGTATTAAAATACCAACGTGTGCTATCCATCAGACTCTACATTAAACTATAGGTCTCCTTCTAACGTGCCCTATAAGGAAGTTCAGACGTTGCAGTGTCCAGTGAACTTTCAGTTTGATGACAGCATTACTTCTACTCTGGCTAGAGTAAGGGGCTGCAACAACAGAAGTGCGTATTATGTGTCACACGCGACGATTAAGTGTATACGATTGTTCCCACTTTTCTAATAATAACGAGGAACGGATCATCATCAGCAGTCATCGAGCAGACAACATAGCAAATAACTTCCTAGACCAGGTGGTCAGAAATAAAACGCCACCCACTGCTCCTACCACAAGGATTAATATACCAACGTGTAAATTGGCTATACTACTGGAACTACGTCTACTGTAGTGTTACCTACACCTACAAAGCTCCCCTGCAATTCATATTTACGTGCATGGCAGAGGCTTGATCGAACCTCTTTCAGACAATTTCTCTGCCGTTCCAGTCTTGATTAACGAAGGAGAAAAAGGAACACTTAAATCTTCCCGTTTATACCTGATTTATTTTCTGCTGATGATCAGGTGTCCTTATGTACGTGGGTATCAAAATATATGTTCGCATTCAAAGGAAAAAATTGGTGAAATAAATTTCGTGATCTCGTCGACAAAGAAACACGATTTTCTTTAAATGATTTATACCTCACTCGTGCATCATTTCCGTGCCGGTCTCTCCCCTGTAGCGCGATAATACATAACGAGCTGCCCATACACTTCTTTCTAATGCTAAGTTAACGATTCGTTGATGTCTCAATGTGCCCCATCAACCTATCCGTTCTCTTAGTCGGGATAAGCCAGAAACTCCTCCCCAATTCTGTTGAGCTCCTGCCCATTAGTTATGCGACCTACCCATTTAATCCATCACTCGATCGTCATCAAGAAAAACAACTTTAAATCGATTATCTTCAATCTAAGTCAATTTTTTTAATGGAAAGAGCGGAGTGTGGTAACCAGAAACACACACTCGAGCAACGCATTGAAGAAGGGCGTGCCAGCATTTCCGCGAAAATCTTTCTGCGGGAGCATGACAATTTTATTTAGTGCCTTCAAATGTGCGTTGACCATGAGGTTCAGTATCTTGAACCCATTAAAAGACTGTTCTTGGCAGAGAATCAGTACCTTCAAACAATATGTAACATTTGACCCGTAACTGGTATGTCGAATCTCTCTGATTCGAACCTGTCAGAAAAGGTATCAAATAACATCAGCATCTCACGACCCCCTTCCCATAAGAAAGTCTTAGATTCAAGATGACCGACTGTAAGATGGTGTTATGGTTGGTACATTCTATAAAAAAACCACCGCAGCTATACCGTAAAAGAAGGTTTCCTTGATTCCTGTGGAGTTTCTGAAATAAAAGGGTGTCCTGCAACTTCTGATTCACCCAGGATAATACGTAATCGAACAGTAACTGATGTTAACAGCACAAGGCAGGCTGCCTCAGACCATAAGGGACGTAGTGACGCAGCTATATTCGGAAGCCCGGCAAGGAAAGTGGATGCAAACATCCGTCTCGCACTTCCTGTTTTAATGGACTTTCACATTCGGCCGCCTATTACCTGCTGCAACAGACGGCAGGCGGAAAAATCCTTAAGAGGTTATACTTATGGATGTAGAAAGCGGAAAGATCCAACAGCCGAGCTTCACAGTCGGCTATTACTCGACCCTTCCACGTTACACAACCGAAGATGAAAAGTGATTTTAATACAACCTGTTACGAAGAAGTTAGGTAAACGCGCGGCTGTTAGTGAACAAATTGCTGCTGATTTAAAGAGGGCGTGGTATCTAGCAGTATACAGTTACTCATGGAGACACATGGCATAAGGCCTAGTTCATTAATCTGTGCGAGACCCTGATAAAGTGAACATATGTGCTAAACGGCCAGTAAACTACCTGAGCATATGCTGTTGTTAAACCAGCAATTGCGAAATCGACGGACCGGTTTAAAAGACAAAAATACCCTGACCACAGTTGTCAGTTGTTACTACCTCATAAATACATCTGAAGGTCGACATACTGGGCTCGGCTGTAAGTCCCGTCAAAGAATGTATATTTCTAGACGACGTACATTTTAGGTTAGAACAAATATAGGGACATAATTTTGCAGTTCTTCTTCTCCTTCCTCTTTCCTCTTTCAAATGTTCAAATGTTTGTAATTCTATCGGATCAAACTGCGTGGTCATCAGTCCGTAGCTTACAAACTACTTAAACCTAGGTAAACTAACCTAAGGACAACACACCCATACCCCAGGGAGGACTCGAACCTCCACGGCGAGCAACCGCGCGCTCCGCAGCGAGACGTTTAGACCGCTAGGCTACTCCACCGCGGCCCTTTCTCTTTCCTCCTTCCTCCATATTGCTAAATATTTATAGTCTTAGCATACAGCGTGCTCTAACGCATCATATATAATAGGTTAGAAGCGTCAAAACCCACACCCAGTTTAGAGAGGCCACGCATGATGGTAAGCGATTAGGAGAGCAGTTTGCTCCCACATTCTCATACAAGACGGTTACTATATTCGAAAACTAGCTTATAAGCTCGTGATTCACAACAGTCATTAAAGACAGACCTAAGTATATCATGGTTGTTTAGGGTTCTGGACCTAGGTCAGCAAAAACAGAATCCTTGTAGGATCGCTCTGTCAATAAACTCAGTTCTCCAAGCCAAGATGTCTAATTTAAGTAGAAGTCATTGTCGAAAACGATGAATGTTCATAAAGTTTTTCATACAAAACGTGAAATTAATTTAAGTCCGTACTCCGGAACGATGTAAATTCAATGTTATGTTGTGTTCGTAAAGTTAAGACTGCGGTGTGTAATTGTCTGTTTGGCGTAAACTTCTGAAAACACTTCTATCGTTGAGATCAGAAATAGTAATAATAATAATAATAATAATAATAATAATAATAATTATAATAACATAGCCGTGTACTCGTTCTATGATGTAGTACTGAACTGTGTGTCACAGTAAGTGTATGCTGAAGTATTGGTATGTTCCAGTGTTGCATTGGGAACAATGCCGTTATTCTGTATGCAGTGTTACGTATTACGGAAAACTCGACGAATGCTGAAAGTCTGGTAATTCAGTCAACAGAGCAGTTCATGTCTGTATAAAGAAGACGTCATGATGGTGTCAATGTGTTATAAAGTAAGTCTGGGTAATCGTTGAAGGAATGGCGTCATCTGATCGCCTGTATAGAACTTTCCATTAAATATATTACTTCGAGTGAATTGTCTGGACTGGTTAACAGTATCGGCCACTCTTTCAACTAATACATGTTCCCACGTCCTGCAGTGATCACTTCGTAAAGAACGAAGTTGAAATCGACCTTCTGTAATAAACTATGTATTCAGAAGTCGGATTATAACTAAGTACAATTGTCTCTGCTGCAGAAAGACGTCTTTCTCTAGCTTAATGTAGTCCTCACCAAAAGTAAGTAATTACAAATTTTAATCACAATATTGTACCGAACAATTATGAAAGAAGAGAGGTTTCTGACGAGTTTGTCGCTCGCGTGTGTATTATTATCTCTAGTGGCAGAAATTCTGTAGTGAGCATTCAGATGCACAGAACAGATTTTGTGTCGTCAACATTAAGGTGGAAACGTCAAGTGATATTAGGAAAAAATCTACTAATCGCTGACTTTATCTTGGTCCTTTTTTGTTCGGTTAAGACGAATGACGATGTGTAAATGGCCCTTCTAGCGGCGCTTCACCAACTTTCTTGTTGCTTCTATGACACGTTTATTTAGATATTTTATGTTATGTGGGTGCTCTGCGTAAAGGAGTTGGGGCTTCTTTGCAGACAATACGGTACAAACCAATCTTAAGATCAAATACATGTGTGGAAAGAGCGGATTTGTCTCAATATCACGTGGTATTCCAGCTTAATATTGAAAAGATGCACAGTACACAATGTTCAATCCATAGATATTACTTCTCTTATGTACAATTTAGTGTCATACCCGTCGAAAGGGGCACTTTTCTTTCCACGACATTGTAAAGCATATGGGATACAGCTAGGAAGAAAAAAAAATTGTGTCCTACTTTGGTTAAATTTTACCTCTGGTGGCAGCGGTTTAGTTAACTATCGTTGGTAACGAACTATTCGCTTTAGGATGATGATTAATTTACTGACTAGAACAGCATAAACTGTTTCATCTTTAACATTATTCCCTTATTCTACGTGGCTGATTTTTGAAAAAGCGTTCAACGGCCCTTGCCAACATCAGCACACAACGCTGCCGCTGTAAGTAAAATTGTACCCCTTCTTGTAGTGTGTAACACCATAGTTATTAAAATGACAAAAAACAAACAAAAAAAAACGCAGCAACGCCATAATTAGCTATTTGGTGTACTATGTAACTGACGTCGCCTGAGTTTGTCCTTTCCTGTAATATGTCGTTTTCGACGCAATGGTAAGCAAAACTCATTCAAAAAATAATGAGGATACACCGAAATCAGAATGGGAAGTACATAAATTCCAATTTCCTTGCAAATATTTCTTATGTAAATTAGAGCATCGATAGACGCAAAGGAATGTCGTTATGTTTTAAATTCAAATGTTCCCTGTTAAAAGCAGCAAAGAAATGTCGTTAAGCTGTGAATATACAAAGTGTAATCAGCAACTCGTTCAATGATAATTTTTATTTGCAGAGGTAAGATTGCGGCTCTTAATCACAGATCATACATAATATATATTTATTTTTGTGCTCTTAATTCAAAATACATCTGTTACTGAAGGAATACGCAAAATAATAATAATAATAATAATAATAATGCAGCGCTAACTATTAGTTCTTTGGTGCACTACGTAACAGGGCCTCTATTTGTTCAGTACTGTACTACACGTTTCCTAGGCATTCCTAAATAGAATGGACTCAAGATGTAATACGAACTTACCGAAATCGGAAAGGAAACTACATAGATGTCAAGGAACTACGTTATAAATATCAATTAATAGAAATAAAGAATCCCAGAGACGGATTTACGTCTCAAATATGTCAAAGACATTATCGATAGATCTGAAGCATTGAATTAAAATTTGGGGTGCGACCGGGAATCGAATCCGGACCTCCATGCTTACTAGGCAGACGTCTTAACCGTTAGACTACCACACCACTAACGATTAAGGCGCCTCGGAATAGTATATGTACGATCTCCCTCCACAACACAAACTTTAATTCAGCTTCTTTGATCCAAAGATAATTGCCACTACTGCCAATTAATTAATTTCTATTAATTGATATTTATATCACCGTAACAGGATTGTTCCACCATGTCCATTGCTGAGGTGCTATTCCGCTGCATGGAGAGCCTTGGCAGTAGTGGCAATTATCTTTGGAACAAAGAAGCTGAATTAAAGTTTGTGTTGTGGATCGTACATAGACTATTCCGAGGCGCCTTAATCGATAGTAGTGTGGTAGTCTCACGGTTAAGACGTCTGCCTAGTACGCATGGAGGTCCGGGTTCGATTCCCGGCGGCACCACAAATTTTAATTCAATGCTTCAGATCTATCAATAATGTCTTTGAACTACGTTATGGATTAAATGAAAATGATACCCGCGGAAAGGAGGACGTCTTTTCTTTCCTTGGCATTGCAAGGTATGCGTGATAGAGCTATATTATTATTATTATTATTATCATTATTATTATGTGTAGTACGTGGGTTAAATTTTACTTGCAGTGGCAGCAGTTTAGTATTGGCAATGAAATATTCGCTTTAGGGGGATCAACAAAGAATAATTCGCCCTCATTGTACGTAACTGAGTTATCAAAAAGGATTGAACGGGGTTGCCAATATCAATACACTACACCGCTGCCGTAAGGAAAATAGTAGCCCTTGTTTCAGTGTATTATCACAGTCTAAGATATACAGTCGCGACTAAGTTTATGGTCGCGACACTCACTGCTGTGTATAACATACGGAAATTAATGTAAAAACAGCCGAATTTCATTGAGTCAGTAGTATAAATAACAATTTCTGCCTGAACACACACTTATTAATATATGTGTATTTGAAGCTTATTCCGCTGAAAGCAAGTAGCATATAAACAGAAATTTTTATAATGGTCAGTTCTTACTATGACAGGCAGCTTTTTGACGTGTTTCAATTCGGTATGAATTCTAACAACTCGCACATTTTTACACGTCATTTGTCTTTCTTGTACGCGCATATTTTGAGCGTAAATATTTTAGCTTGAAAAGCCAATGTTTTGAAGATTCTTGGCGTTTATGGTTCAGGTGAAGCAACAATTGTGGAAATGGGTGCTTCTTTGTTGGAAACAGTTTGATTGCTTTTGCCGTTTTTTTTTTTTTTTTTTTTTTGCCATGTCTGTGACGTTTATCCTTCAGCTACAGCTGTGGTGGCTGATTTGGTACATAAAAATGCTGTAGTTATTGCGTTCTATATACGCTTCCTACGTTCCAGCCTCACCGCTTTTACTAGAATTGTAGTGAAGAAACATTACCGTTCCTGAGTAGAAAAGCGACGTCTTTCTGCCAAACGATAGGTCTTCTGGTGTTTCCTAGCCATTTATATTTTTAATAGAATATGGTATTATTCAGTAGAGTCCTGTAGTTTTACAAGATAATTTTAAACAAACTGTCCTGAAATGTACCATTTCCGGCATTGTCATGGATGTTAGGAAACTTAAGAACGACAAATGTGGAGCTATTTTTAATTTATTACCTATTTTTATGGCACTACATACATTCCCTAACTAAAAAGTATGTTAAAATCAATGTAGAAAGTACTATTCGCACTCATCCCATATATTCAGAAATGTAGCTTGCCGCCCGCTTGGAGCGCTAGTGTCGCATTGTATAACAAAAATCTGCGAGTGTGTCATTACTGTATATATAAGACTCTGTGATTACACCTTAGTTATGAGAATAAAAAACGCAGTTTCGCCATCTATTAGATAGTTGGTATTCTATGTCAGTAACAGCGCCTCTATCGGATCATTGCTATACTACGCTGCAATTCAAGCATAGCCAGAAACACAAATTACGGCATCTTTTCTCTCAGTTGACCATGAAAGTTCGAATAGTATTCTTGGTGATTTGAGGTACTGCATCATAGTTATAAGTATACTATATAAATGCAATTTCAAATTACGATATCTTTCCTTTCTCTGAGCCAATTTTGAGGAAATGAAGCGTATGTTACTCTCCAAAGTATTCTTAATTTACCTGTGGAAACCCATGAAAGTTCGTGTAGTACTTTTGGAGATTACCTTCGACAAATAAACATACACGATTGCTTGCAAGCCAATAATTAAATTATGATATCTTTACTTTCTCTGATCCGATTTTAATTATTGAAGCCTTTATGCAACCGCACGATATGCTAAAGTTACGTGTGAAAACCCCATGAACATTTCTTCAAGTAGTTTTGCAGATAAACGTGTTCAAAGAGACCGACAGACATGATGATCGTAGATAAAAAATTTCAAATTACGATATTTTTTTTTTCCGTGGTCCGATTTTTATGAGACTAAGTCTATATGTTGTCCAGAGTTACGCTCAAGTTATCTATAAAAACCCATGCAAATTCGTGAAGTAGTTTTGGAGATAAGGGCTTTTTAATAGTTGAACAGACACGATGGTTACTGGAATCATTTAAAATTACGGTACCTTTTTTCTTCTCTTTTTTTCGGAGGGGATGTAAATTTTTGTTATGAAGATCATTTCTTCTTTCAGTAGTTGATGTAAGTCATCTCTCCATCACAATGGATGGTCGTGAGACGAACGTTTTCTCCAGAATGCTACGTGAAACGATAAATTTGGACTAATTTCCCACCATGTAAGAAAATGTACTACACCCCTTTTCTCTTCTTTAGAACCACTAATTTCTCTATTTTAAGGACTAGAAGGTACAGTGGACGGTCGAGGTGACGGCGTGCTCACTATTCTCAGGTAGCTATGCGCCCATACATTATCTGGAGGGGGGAGGGGTTGCAAGTGGGGGAAAAGCAACACCTGAGGGGAGTGGAGTTTTTCTAATACTTTGAAGTACGAATACAGACTTAAGTAGCCAAAATGACCAAGTTCCAACGCTTCCATTAACTTACCTCTGTTACTATGTAGCTCAGAGGGTGATCTTATACTATTTCAAAAACTTGAGAAATTGTAAATAAAATACAACAATACTTCAAATACTATGATACCGGCTGAGCTATCGGGGCGAAGGCGTGGTAGGTTGCTCGTCAGCTATATACATGACTTCGTAGATAACATCAGAAGTTGAATGAGACATTTCGTGGATGATGCTGTAGTATATCGGGAAGTCGCAAAACTGGAAATGGGTTGGGAAATGTAGAAGGATCTGCAGCGTAACGACGTAAGATTCAGGGAATGGCAATTAAGTCTCAACATGAATGTGAAACGCTGTGTTTACGTAAAAACACTAGATCCTTTATTATATATCAGAACAAACACGAGTAACGTAAAGAGCAAGACCTCAACGAACGTGAAACTGTGTTTCAATAATTATCTGTGGCTTACCTGCACCCTCAGCAAGATTTCACTTATGCATATTCCTCGTCCTCCCCCTCCCCTCGCATTTCCCGAAACGTTTTAACACGTCACATAAACAGCACGGTTCTCACAGCAACATTATACACATCTTTTAACCAACGGTGTGCATCGTCTTTCTTAGAATGTATCTGTGTTAAAAAAAAATAATAAAAAAATAAAAAATAAATGTCCTCAATGAGTGTAGAATGGAACACCCCGTCAAAATTTAAGTACAATTTGTAGACGACCTGTTACTGCAGCGAAAATGGCTCAAATGACGAACTGCTCGCTGGCTGAGTATTACTTTTGGGGCGAGAACTTGTGGGAGTGGACCTGGACATAAGATTACTCGCTTGACAAGTTTATTTGAGAGAGAAATAACAGCTGTTTGGGTAGTTACAACACTCGGCAATTAAGAAAGTGAACAAAGATTTGTGATTAACGCATAATATCCAAAAAAGCCAACGAGGTTTGTGCCTGCAACGACGCATTTCGAAACTATAAATGTTTGCCTTCTCATATCGTGCCGTTGCTACAGCGCTCTGAAAGGCCTTACCTGCCTCTCACTCACTCTTCCCGCCCAGATCCCTAATAATCACTAATCCCTCACGTAAGTTATGAGTGTAACATTCGAGTCTTGCTTCCCAAAAATTATTCCAGACTGCAAGAAACTTTGCTTCAGCCTGTCTCACATTAAACAATATGTTGCTCTGGTGACTTTGAAAACATAAGACTTTTTTTTTTTTTTAATATGAAGCGAACACAGGGAAAATAAGGAAAAAAGTCATTTCTTACGGCAAGAGAGAAACGGTACACTTGCAATAGGAAAGGGCGAAAACTCTCTCCTCACACACTGAAGGATCAGCGGGGAAGAAACAAAAGACGCAAGGGAAACTGTAGTAGTCAGCTGAGTGCATAATTGAACCGTGAGAGAAACGCAAAGCGCTCTCTGTCGTTGCATCACGCCGGCTTCCGCTTTTACACAGCTGGGGTACTGACCCATTGTGCGCCTGGAAATCACTGCCGATGATACGCAGCCCCTTTAGAAACCATAGTATCTCCACCGACGTTAAAGCAGGTTCTCAGTACCATTAAATTACATTCGCAACACCTATCACAGCAAGCAAGGGAAATCAGAGTTTAGGGCTTGTCGACAATCTCGCTATCAGATTTAGACCGCAACGTTGGTTTCAAGAGGAAAGGGGTTTAGTTACATACTGTCTTTGCTTCTGTGGAAGTATTGGAAGTATATTAAAGTATACCTAACGTAGTGGTGCACACCTTGTTCCAAATACTATATTAAGGACTTGATTGCAAGACAAAGAAATGTTCCATTTTTCACAGAATGTTCAAAATGTTCAAATGTACCCAGGTTATCAGTCCCAAGGCTTACAAACAACATTAACACGCCCACACACACACGCCCACACACACACGCCCACACACACACGCCCACACACACACGCCCACACACACACGCCCACACACACACGCCCTAGAGAGGACTCGAACCTCCGACGGGGAGCAACGCGCACTCAGCTCAGAGAATGTGTATCTGTTGCACACTAGGTATGTCGCCATTCGTCAAGTACGTCGTCTTCCTGCAGCAATTCTCGTTTTTAGCCCCTGGAGCATCTCTGTAACATTCGCACATTGATCGAACTACCAGTAACAAACCTAGGAACCCGCCTCTCTTGTCTTCCTTTAAAACTATATAGTGGGGATCCCAAATGCATGAGCAATAGTAAAGAAGAGGTTTCAGATGTGTTCTATACGTGGTCTCATTTACAGATGAACCACGTCTTCCAAAAATTGTCTCAATAAACCAGTAGACCATGCGCCCTTCCCACGACTCTCCTAATTAGTCGTTCCGTTTCACATCGCTGTGCAACGCCATGGCTAGATAATTAAAGGACCTTTACAATCAGCACCACAACTAAGGCTATATTCGAACCTTATGAAATAGATTTTCCTATTCATACGCTTCAGCTTACATTTGTTCTCTACATATAGAGCTACCTTACATTCTTCACATCAACCAGAAATTTTGTCAAAGTTCAAATGTTCAAATGTTTGTTAAGTTTATGGGACTTAACTACGGGGTCATCAGTCCCTAAATTTACAAACTACTTATGAACTACTTACGAACTAGGACGGCATGCCCGAGGGGGGGATTCGAACCCCCGACCGTAGTGGCCGTGCAGACCGTGACTGGAGCGCCTCAGTCCCCTCGGCCACCGCGGCCGGCGTTTGTCGAAGTCATCTTACATCCAACTGCAGTCATTCAATGACGTCACCTTCTCGTACAACACTACACCATCAAGAAACAGCCGCAGATTGGTACTCACTCTATTGATCAGATCACATATGAAGACAAAACAATAACGGCCCCATCACGCCTGACGATACCCTTCTTGTCTCTGCTGAACACTCGCCGTCGAGGACAATGTACTAGTTTCTTTTACTTACCAAGTCTACGAGAGATTCCTGACATTTATAGGAGCATTTCTTTAAACAGGGGGTTACAACATCACACAATAACATCATGAAGCCATCATGAACAGAACGTAAGCCCAAGTTTCGTTAGAACGTAACGCTATCACACATGATATCACGACAAGCTATTCATTGCATCAAAATAGATGCGAGTGTTCGTATTGAAGTAACTGCAATCAAGTTCTACACTCCAAAGAGAAAATTAAACTCGCACGAGTGTTTGCTACTACCCATGAGTCATCGAAATCTCTCTTGCTTCAATAATCTTGTACATCATAATGTCAAATTTTACCACGACTATGACTGCTGAGCTTTATTGTAGTCATGACAACGTGTAATCTGTGAACCAGGAGTTGTTTGTCTAAATCAGCATCTTCAATCCACAAGTCACTTTGCAGTGAATGTTAGAAGCTGCTTCTGGCACATTAGGGTTCATGGTGGTTGAATGGTTTGAGTTTGAGGTTTATAAGATGAACGTGGATAAGGATAAGGAGGCGCTTCGACCCCGCTTAAACTTAATTTTTAATCTATATTTTTTCGTGACTGATAAAATTATTCAATTTGTATGAATTTTGAGAGGTAATGTGATTTTGAAGAGAGAAAAAAAAATGAGTTCAAATGTTTGTAGTTCTAATGGACGAAACAACTCTGATCGTCGGTCCCTAGACTTAAAAACTACTTCAACTATCTTATACTAAAGGCAACACACACTCCCATGCCCCAGGGAGGACTAACCTCCGACGCGAGGGGTCACCCGATCCGTCCCGTGACGCTCCAGACCAAACAGCCATTCCCTTGCGGCAAATCATGTGCGTTTGCATAATCTTTTAGTGGATTTCCTTTGTTAATTTACTATTTTAATAAAATTTTAAAGGACCTGGGACAGGGGTTGGAAAGCCCTAGTCAAACCTCGATAATAAATTAGGCGAATGACGTTCCTCGGTAACCAAGTATGTCACAATTTGCCAGACCACAAGGGTAATGTCCAATTACTCGTCGGATGTGCTCTGAACAACACATGCTGGAGGACTGTACTTGTCATATAGACACAGTCTGTTATACTACATCGAAATTCCCAAAACTTCATGAAAATATACGAGGTTTCTTTAAATTATATTACCTTTTTAACGTCATATAAACTAATATCATCATTCACGAACAAAGAAGATTAAAAAATTAAGTTCGTCCTTCAAAGCTCTAACGCTGACCACGAGGTCTTCGGATAGTCCGGTCCTTTCGCGGAAGTGTTTCGTTGTATCTTTAACATTGAGTTCTTGGCTAGGCCCTACGGCGCCGGCTTCACTTTACCGCCATGAACTCTATAACGCCCGGCACCTACGCACAGAAATATAAGCCATAAAATTGGTGCGTAAAACTTCTCTGGCGATTTTCTCCGGATTTCCAGAGTAGTGCACCTTACTACTTGCACAGTATGCTGTTTTATTGCCCTACTGAATATGTACAAGGTTTGAAGTAAATCCGCCATCCCAAAGTTGTGGCCTCCGTTAGTCACAGACTGGTGACAGTACCGAAGAATGGCACGAAGAAGTATTTTATACTTAATGTAAGTAATTTTCATTTGTGAATGAATTAAATTTCCTTACGATTCTTCCAATTAATCGTAGCATGACATTTTAATCCCGGCCATTCCACTTCGGTTACCCTAAGTATTCTTACGGTCGTTATAGCTCACGGGTGATTTTTCATAAATAGCATAATCGAACAGTGATGGATCTCTTCGCATCATATATTTATGTTCAGAGTCATGTGTTAGGGCCCGCACCAGTTAACAACACTCAGCCGACTTCCATGGATTCCGCTATTCTGTTATAGAGTGGGCATCCTGTATTATTCGATCTACAAATCAAATATTCAGCATTCTCTCGTACAGACATTTTAATGCTTCTCTAGTAACTATCATACATGCCTTCCCGCCATATAAGTACCATCAGATCTGATTTTTCTTTTTTACTTACGCTTGTCCCACTAGAGCGGGGTTAAACTACTGATTTTGGATGGTTAATTTAAGGGTAGCCTGATACTCTATCCGTCCCCACCCCGTGAGCCCCCTCCCGCCTCCCCCGGACATACACTGTGCGATCGAAAGATTCCGACAAAATAAAAACATACGATTTTCATATTAGGTGCATTGTGCTGCCACCTACTGTCAGGTATTCCATATCAGCGACCTCAGTAGTCGTTAGACATCGCGAGAGAGAGCAGAATGTCGCGCGGGAGTAGCCCAGCAGTCTGGAGCGCCACGCTGCGGATCGCACGGCCTCCTGCGTCGGAGGTTCGAATCCTCACTCTGGGATGGATATTTGTGTTGTCTTTAATATAAGTTAGTTTGTAATTTTAGGGACTGATGACACCGCAGTTACGTCTCGTAAGCTAAACATTTGAACATTTTAGAGCAGAAGGGGGAGCTCCGTCGGACTCACGGACATCGTCAGGTGACTGGGTGTTACTTGTGTCAGAAGTATTTACCGAGATTTCCATAATCCTAATCCCATGTGATTGTGAAGTGGAAACGGGAAGAGGCACGTACAGCATGAAACGTATAGGCCGACCTCGTCTGTTGACGGACAGAGACCACTGACAGTTGAAGAGAGTCTTACAGCGCAATAGGCAAGCATCTATGCAGACCCTAATACAGAAAATACAAATTGCATCAGCATTCACTCCAAGTATATAAAACGTCTGCCCATAATTTCCTGCTTGTTGGGCCTGCAGCATCATAAATGTCGTTGAATGACATTGTAATGAAAGTTCTGGATTGCTGCTTAAATTTTATTCAATAGCGCTACAGCTGTTTCAACATTTTGACATTATCAAGCGCGTCTACGATGTTTGGACGTTATATGCTGTCCTCTGACGTAACTGTTGTATAAACTGTATGGAAATATTCACGTGTTTTGTAGTTGGATACGTTTTTTAGCTGTCAGGTTTTACGCATCTTTTTACGCTAAAACGTTAAATTAAAGAAATATTTTGCGTAATTAACAACAGCTCTGCCAAAGATGTTTTTTCTTTGGCAGAGCTGTTGTTAATTACACAAAATATAAAGTTTTCTTTAACGAATGTTCAAATGTTTGTAAAGCTTATGGGACTTAACTACGGGGTCATCAGTCCATAAACTTACAAACTACTTATGAACTACTTACGAACTAGGACGGCACAAATATCCACCCCCGACCGTAGTGCCGTGCGGACCGTGACTGAAGCGCCTCAGTCCCCTCGGCCACCGCGGCCGGCTTTCTTTAACGTTTTAGGGTAATAAGCTGTTTTATTGGCAGAACCCTTAAAAGATGCAAGAGAACTACTAAAGAGACTGCTTACACTACGTTTGTCCCTCCATTTTTGGAGTATTGCTGCCCAGTGTGGGATTCTTATCAGGTGGGTTTGACGGAGGACATCAAAAGAGTCCAAAGAAGGGCAGCTCGTTTTGTATTGTCACGTTACAAGGGAGACAGAGTTACGGAAATGATACAGGATCTGGGATGGGAATCATTACAAGGGTGTTTATCGCTGCGGCGTGGGCTACTTACTAAATTCTAATCACCAACATTCTCTTCCGAATGTAAATATGTATTGTTGACTGCCACTTACATAGGTCGAAATGACCATCAGAATAAAATACGAGAAATCGGAGCTCGAAAGGATTCAGGTATTCTTTCTTGACACATGTTTGTAAATCTATCGGACCAAACTGCGTCGTCATCAGACTGTAGCTTACAAACTACTTAAACCTAGGTAAACTAACCTAAGGACAAACGCACACACCCATGCCCCAGGGAGGACTCCAACCTCCACGGCGAGCAACCGCGCGCTCCGCAGCGAGACGCTTTAGACCGCTCGGCTACTCCGAATGTTCTAATGTTTGTTAAGCTTATGGGACTTATCTACGGGGTTATCAGTCCCTAAACTTACAAACTACTTATCGACTAGCTTATCCTAAGGACGGCACAAATATCCATGCCCGAGGGGGGATTCGAACCCCCGACCGCAGTGGCCATGCAGACCGTGACTGAAGCGCCTCAGATCCCTCGGCCACTGCGGCCGGCTCGGCTACTCCACCGCGGCTATTCTTTCTTCCCGCGTGCTATTCGAGAATGGAATGGGAGATAATTAGTATAATGGTGGTTCGGTGAACCCTGTGCCAGGCACTTAAATGTGATTTGAAGAGTATCCCATGTAGATGTAGCAGTTTCCGCAGCCCGCTGGCAGCTTTCATCGGCGCTGGAGGCTGGAATTTGAACGCCGATTCCGCAACTGGACTTCCGCTGAGTGGCGGCAGGCGGCATTCACCAATGAATCACGTTTCATGCTCCACCGGCAGACGGTCACTGGCGCGTACGGCGGGAAACTACTGAAAGCACACGCCTTGCAACAGTCTTCGAAAGAGTCCAGGCCGGAGGAGAGAGCGTTCCGGTCTGGGAACTCTCTTCGTGTCTTACCGTCATTCTGGAAGACTCGCCCGAGAAAGACTTTACCGTACTTCCGCTACCACGTAACTCTCCGGATATCAATGGAATCGAGATTCTGTGGGTATATATTGATCGGGCTGTTCGTGACAAGGATCCTCACTCCCGAAATCTAGTGCAGGTGGCCACGGCACTACATTATGTTCCTCATAACCAATCTACAGTTGTGTGTTGAAGAGAGCGTATAAAATGAACATTAACAAGAGCAAAACAAAAATAATGAAATGAGGTCTTAGAAAATCAGATGATGCCGAAGGAATTAGATTAGGTAACGAAACAATGAAGGTGGTATATGAGTTTTGTTACTTGGGCAGTAAAATAACAAATGATGGTCGCAGTACAGAGGATACAAAATGTAGAATGGCAATGGGAAGAAAAGCATTTTTGAAAAAGAAATTTGCTACATCGAATATTAATTTAAGTGTAAGGAAGTCTTTTCTGAAGGCATTTGTGTGGAGTGTTGCCTTGTAAGGGAGTGAAATATGGACGATAAGCAATGCGGACAAGAAGAGGATAGTGGCTTTTGAAATGTGGTGCTACAGAAGAATGCTGAAGATTAGGTGGGCAGATCGCATAACTAATGAAGGGGTACTGAACAGAATTGGCGAGAAAAGGAATTTTTGGCATACCCTGACCAAAAGAAGGGATCGCTTGGTAGGACACATTCTTAGACATCGAGGAATCGTAAATTTAGCATTGGAGGGAAGTGTGTGGGATAAAAATCGCAGAGGGAGGCCAAGAGACGCGTATAGTAAGCAGATTCAAGTGGATGTGGGTTGTCGTTCTTATGAGGATAGGATAGAGTAGGGTGGAGAGCTGCATCAAACCAGTCTCCAGACAGAAGACCATGACAACAACAACTAACAAAGTGTAACTACAACCTGTAACGTTACACACGCCTCGAATTTTAAGTGTGTGGCTTCCAAGAGTACTAAATAAATTTATCGTTCTCCTCTGGCTATCAGATTTCCCAGATCCCACATCGATAGTCAACGGTATGACCTTGATTGCACTGTTGGCACATGAAACTCCATCAATAAAGGCGCAGCTGGGAGCGACACCTCAGAATGCATGGTTGCAAATCCCTTTCACCACTTTACACACGTCGTCCACACAATACCTGTACGGCTGCAGTACGTAGTTATTTGAGCTTTTAACAGATGGTTACATAATGTGACAGAGAAATTTGTATCATTTGTCAAACTCTCTTCAAGTATGCATTTCTTGCTATGACTTTATTTTATATCGTCTGCCAATCAACCGTCATGAGTTATTTTCTTTTAGGAACATAATGAAACTGTAGGTATGCTGTCTGTGAGGTATGGTTTTCCAGGAACTGGCATCCGTTTGCCCAGCCTGAACTATTTAGGCTACGCGGGCGACTTTCTCGTTCCGCCCAAACCCTCAACTTACTGTACACTAAGACTTCATTACTTGTCCGAAAAAGAGCAGACACTGGTCAAAACAATTAAGGGATCAGTTGATATATCTAGGTTTCTAGTACTGTCATCGGCAGAATGAACTAAAATGGTTCGATGTCTTTCTGTCGGTTCTACGGAGTAAAAAAATTACGGCAATCGAGGTAATGGTAATAACAATAAGTTGCTGCAGAGGCGGTTGGAGATGTTCTGTGTTTACCAAATTAATTACACAAGGAGTTGGGTTCAGATATTGTAGCGAGCAAGTAGTACAGTGCAAGAATGTGACTTACTAAAAACTACGGCATAGAGAGCCATAGGAAGGATGGAAGCGGGACAGCCACAGAGGGAGGTGGATGTGGCTATTGGAGTGTCCCAAAGCGTAATTTCGAGAACCTGCATGCGATTTCAGACTACAGGAACTGTTAAAAGAAGCCAAGGTCGTTCGCTGGTATCAGCAGCAAGAGACGATTGATCTCCGTTTAACAGCCCGTCGAGACAGATCGCTGAATGCAAGTCAGGTGCAACGGACCCTCCAGGGAGCAACAGGACCCGCAATATCAACACAAACAACCCGAAATCCCCTTTCAGAAATGTGGCGACTACGCACGCAGGCCTATGGTGTGGCACCGATTATCCCGCAGAACCTGGGCGGACGAACACCAGCATTGCAGTCTTAACGAATTTCCCCCGGTTCTGTTCACAGATCTTGTGTTCAGCGAGAGAAACGTCGTTCCCTCGTCTGGAGAGAACCTTTGAACAATCCTGCTTACGTGTAGTAAACATCACCATATCATAGATCATAGTGGTGAACGAATGGTGTGGGCAGGAGTCAGGATTGGCGGATGTAAGGACCTCTATGTCGTTCAGTATAGAGCTTTAACTGCCCAGAGGTGTGCCACCTCTGCAACGGTGCTGGCCGTCCGAGGTTATCATATTAGAGGGCAACGAGAATGACTTATCACTATAATGGGAGCCACATGGAGATTCGCTCTAAGTTAACTCCATGTAAACCTCAAGTAAAGAGTTTGCAAAACATCTTATTGAAATCACACAAAAATTACATTAGAAAGCAATATCGTAATAAAAATACGCTACCATATATTGTGCTTGATCTCACTTTATCCCGTAATTGCCGACCGCGGTGGCCGAGGGGATTGAGGCGCTCCAGTCACGATCCGCACGGCTACTACGGTCGGGGGTTCGAATCCCCTCTCGGGCATGGATATTTGTGTCGTCCTTATTTGTAAGTAGTTCATAAGTAGTTTTTAATTATATGCCAATTTTATTATTACACAGAAATATTTAAACATATCGACTGTTTCAGAACTGAAAATTTGTGGCTAACGAGCGGTCGCCTTAACGCTTATTGTCCTATCCATATACTCATCTTACTGCACACTATTATTGTAGTGCCCAATATTCAATATTTCCACTTGCTTGTAGCGTTATCTGTATTACAGCAATTTGTGCATCCACACAGAAACTGCCGTTTGTCTGTTGGAGACATTATACACTGCTCAAGACAATTACGGGATATGTCAAATGTTTGTAGAGTCTATGGGACTTAACTACGGGGTCATCAGTCCTTAAACTTTTATTACTTACTATCTATTCTTGAGGTATTACCAATCACATGTGTGTGTAGAGGGCCTCATAAAAGTTAATACTCGCAACAGAGTATTATTACGCTGAAAAACATATTTACTTACATTCTTGGTATGTAATCGTTCGCAGAAGAATCCTTACACTTCAGAGTTAATAATGGATTCCGCTCCTGTGTGTCTTGCTGATAGGTGCGGCCAAATACGTTAGTAGACTAGTAATTTACGAAACTAAATACAACTGTTTGTAAATCAACCAGTAATCAACACATGGCTTTTCCAGCTTACAGTTAAGTTCATTACTGGCCCCCTCTTCTTGTATATTAATAATTGTTTTATTTTAACTGTATCACCACAGTAGAGCCAAAGATGACATTTCCTATGTACTTGAATCTACGTGTAAACGAGTATCATGTATTTCCTGCCTGTATCTAAACATTTTTTCTTATTCGATAAAACAGTAAAATCTGAAGATGGTCTTGTAAATCGAAAACCTGTTAAGGAATTAAACTTCTGTAACATACACAAATTTGTTATTTTCAGTTCAGTATTCAGAAATATAACTGGGTACAATTAGTACACATTCAGAATCCATCCTGTGGACACACGAATGATGCCGAATTCGGAAGGCTTAACACAACAAAATTAGATTAGCAAATTAATATGATTTTCCAACAAAAGTATTATAGTTTGTATCTAGCAAACGAGAATATCCTTGATGAACTGTTGGTTACCGATGGTTGTTCTGAATTGAGTCGTAACGGCGAGCTGCTGTTAATAGACCACCCGCTGACTTTTACATTACGTATAAGGAGCAGCGAGTCTGAGGACGATATCCCTGTACAATAGGATGCATTCGGAACAATTACTCGAATTAATTAGTTGAAATGGAGTAAAATGTGGACAGATGCCGATTTTACGATTTAGGATCAAGTACACGTTGTCTAGCACAGACTATTAATGCACTTCCCTAATTAATATCTGCAGAATTCGGATGAATAATCCCGAATGTTACTGGGCAAGATAACGGGTCATCTTCCTGAATCAAAAATATGGGCGGTAGCCGGATTACTCAGCCCGCAAAGCGGGAAGTGTTTCGCATTACACCATTCACTGTTTTAACAGGGATTCGGTATGCTACTACCAAAGTGATTAAAACGTATAATACTTCCAGAGTAGACACGCTGCCTGTGTTCGTATGTAAACAGAACCACTTAAAGAAAAACACCAAGGGAGTGTGGAATTGCTATTTTAATGGTAACATTGCCACGTGTTGTGCAGGTCCTGCGGTTTTCACAGGACGCTCCGTGTAAATTATTGCTGCCGCTTTGAGCACATCATGCGTGTGTGTGTGTGTGTCGTCCCCCGATGTCACGACAGGGCCAGGATCGCGCTATTATGGGTACCGGCGAGTGGTACGATTTCCAGCTGATTTCCTGCCCCCCAAATTGGCCGGATATTAACGCCATCGATCGCATCGGGAAGTCGTGTTGCGGCAGCTCAGATCCACCTGAAGAAACTATGCCACCTACGCATGGTTATCACCTACCAAGCACCTCCAGCAAAATGTCCAGGGCGTGTAGGATCCATACCGCAATGAACAACAACAGAAGTAGTTTCAAATTTCTAGTTGTACAAGGTGCAGCTAAATAGTATGTATCTCTATTTTTAAACCATAGACAACAGAGTTATATGATAAACATCATTAGAATCAGTCATAGCAACGTTTCAACAATTTCAGTCATAGTCGCCATAGTAATTGAGAGTTGTCATATCGTGGAGTAAACTTTTCAATTCCCGCGTCGTAGAAATCTGCTGCCTGTAAACGGAACCAGCATGTGACAGGCGTCTTCAGCTCTTCGTCGTTGTCAAAACGCTGGTAGGAGGACAGGAATTTCGTGAAGTACAAGAAAAGGTGGAAATCGCTGGGAGCAAGATCGGGATGATCAAACGGCTACCAACCGAACTTCTGCACAACAGTGCTGTGCGCCGAACGGTGTGGGAACGAGCATAGATATGAAGCAGCGCAACATCTACAATAAGGGATTCCACACCTCTTGTACTGAATGGCATGTCGCAGTATTCAAATTGTTTCGCAGTATCGGTCAGCGTTCACTGTTTGACCCGTGAGCAGTTTATTCGAGGTGCAGAATGTCCTTCCAGTCGCAGAATTCCATGCACATCACTTTCTGCACAGACACACTCGTCCACTATGACGCCAATGCAATGACTGCTTCTTCGTTTCCGGGCCGCGCGGGAGTAGCCGAGCTGTCTGTAGCGCCACGTTAGGGATCGCACGGTCTCCCGCGTCGGAGGTTCGAATCCTCCCTCGGACATGGATGTGTGTGTTGTCCTTAGACTAGGGACTGATGACCAACTTAGTTTGGTCCCATAGGATTACAAACATTTGAGCCGGCCGCGGTGGCCGAGGGGATTGAAGCGCTCCAGTCACGGTCTGCACGGCCACTACGGTCGGGGGTTCGAATCTCCCTCGGGCATGGATATTTGTGCCGTCCTTAGTATAAGGTAGTTGATAAGTAGTTTGTAAGTTTAGGGACTGATGACCCCGTAGTTAAGTCCCATGAGCTTAACAAACAAACATTTGAAAAATTTGAATTTTCTTCGTATCCGGAATAAAGTAAATTCCCGTCTCGTCTTCCGTGTCGATTCTGTCGAGGCACTCGTAGCTGCCATCATGATAACGCTACTGAAATGTCAGGGCTCCTTCAAAGCGTTGTGTTTTGGGCTCGGTTTTTCGGTTTATTCTCAGATGAAGATGCTTGCACAGGAGAGAGTAGCGTGCAGAAATGCTTCAAATCAGTCTACGGACTGAAGACCATAACAACTACAATAACGGTTTTTCGACACTCGCCTGGCATACAATATGGTATTTGACAAATTTATGGATTATGTCCTCTCATGCTCATAACATGCTTTTTCCTTAAGAATTGCGGTATTTTGGCCCACTTTAGGTTACGGTAGTAACACTAAAATAGGGCCTTTGCGATCGTCTTTTGACAGCTCGAAATTTAAATGAAAATAACGGCTTAACCATACATCTGACACGAAAATTGAATAACCGAATTTGTAGAGGAGAAAATCCTCTACAACTTTGTTCCCTTATGTTTTCTTCATATCTCGTATCGTTTGAGAGATATTTGCAAAAATAACGGAGTTTTGACACCGCCCCCCCCCTAATTGAATTAACGAAAACCAGCCGTTCGCAGATGTCACGTGACATTCCTCGCTCAGAACTCTCTCTGGTATACGCCATCTTGCGTTGCGTATTTGGTTATTTTCTTATTGTAACTTGCACGTTGTCATTTCAAAGCAATGGAGCACTGAAGAATTAACAAAATCACGTCGTTCTTCGTACGATAAATTATAATCTAATGTCTACAAATGCCATATTATCATCAGTTAACAACAGCCATCAAAAGTATTAAATTAGAGAACGCAAATTCTAACTCTTATCTGTAGGGTAGTAGGCAATGTGTTGGACTGTGACGCTGAAGGTTAGTGGTTCGAAACCCACCCCTACCTGAAATTTTTTTCCTAAAAGGGTTTCAGATACTCTTATTAATTAATCTTTATTATTTAGATTATTATTTTTGTCCAAAATGTTTGCAAAAACTTATAAAACTACAAATTTAAAGTGAGCCGTAAAACACGTCAGTGCGATTTTCTCGTATCGTTTGAGACATATTTGCAAAAATAACGGAGATTTGACACCCTCCAGTGAATCAACGAAAACCAGCCGTTCGGAGATGTCACGTGATATTCCTCGCGTATTTGATGATTTTCCTATTGTAACTTACACGTTGTCATTTCAAAGCAACGGCACACTGAGGAATTAACAAAAACACATCGTTCTTCGTACGATAAATGATAATCTAATGTCTGAAAATGCCATATTAACATCAGTTAACAACGGCCATCAATAGTATAAAATTAAAGAACTCCTGTTTTGATTTATGGCCGTAGCGTAGTGGGCAAGTTGCTGGAATGTGACGCGAAAGGTCGGTGGTTCAAAACCCGCCACTACCAATTTTTTTTTCTAAAAGGGTTTCAGACACACTTATTAATTAATTATTATTTTGGTCCAAAAAAACTTGTAAAACTACAGATATAAAGTGGGCCGTAAAACACGTCAGTGCGATTTTTTAAAAAGAAAAAAGTGAAAAAATGGAATTGAAATAATTTGAAACCCCTCCTAAAACGCTCTATTCCATTCGTGCAGTTCCTGTGACATCCACAGTCTCAAGAGGACACCACATGGGTATCGGATTTTATAATTTCTCTTTATATATGCTACGTGAAGTTCAGAACTTAAATAACAAGCAGCCGAAGCCATTCGACGCAACTCTCATAAAATTCTCGAGAAAATCAACTTTGACGTTTTGCAAGTACACGTAAGTACCACTAATTGAAACAGTTGAAGCACCTGTCGATGTAGCTCAGTTGGTAGTGTTCCTGTCTTGCAACCCTACGATCGATGGTTGGAATCCTGCTGTGACACTTTTTTTCTATTGTGTCAGTATACTTACACAGTTTTAATATCTAATGGTAATTTTTAGGAAAAATGCACGTTTTTATTTATTATTAATTTCCTATATATCATAAAAGGTCCTTAATAATGATGGTTTCAATAAAACGTTTTTACAGTATTGGCTGAACTATTAGTTGGCGACGGTAGTGTTTGATTATTCAGTTTATAAAGAGCTACGACAATATTTTTTGGAAAGTCATCTGCATAGCTACGAATGGATTTCCAAGCAGCTAACCTACTAAACCATCGTTTAAGGTATTCAGCTCGTCTAGATACATACAAAAACTGCCAACACGTGGAATTAAAGACCCCAAAATGTTTTACGTAACTGACTCTGAAAAGGAAAAAAATTCTATCACAGCAGGACTCGAACCACAAACACTATGATTGTGAGGCCAGTACGCTACCGCCTGAGCTACACGACATATGCCGCAACTGATTTAGTTATTGCTACTTGTACTTGCAAAACCTCAAAGTCGATTTTCTCTAGAAATGTTCGAATGTTTGTAAATCTATCTCAACTGCTGGGTCATTAGTCCGTAGCTTACAAACTACTTAAACTATGTTAAACCAACCTAAGGACAACACAAAACACCTATGCCCGAGGGGGGACTCGAACCCCCGACGGCGAATGGCCGCGCGCACCGCAGCACGGCGCTCCGGTACGCACGGCTAAACCGCCGCGGCGATTTTCTGAAGAACTGAGAGTTGCTTCGAATAGCTTTGGCTGATTGAGTTCTGAACTTTACGTACCATAATATAAAAAAACTCTAAAATCCCATATGGTCTCCGTATCAGTACTAATCCTAATGTCGAAAAATTCATAACAATGATACATTCAGGTTTCTGAAAGTAGTCTACAAATATTGCCTATTACCGCACTGCACATAAACATCTAAAAACTCCAGAAATTTGGTTTTCCATATTCCAAGCACAATGTGAGTGAAATTCGATCGTAGAGATCGACATGAGATAGCGGTCACTCCGTTTAGTTTTATGAGAATCATTTTAACGAAAACAATCTATGCAAATTATTATTGTATAATTCACTATACGCGAGCGGAATGGTTGCGGAGTCTAAGGCGTCATTCTACGGACTGGGCGGCCGTTCCTGACGGAGGTTCGAGCCCTCCCTCGGGCATGCGCGTGTATGTTGTTCTTAGTGTAAGGTAGTTTAAGTATTAGTAGGGACTGATGACCATAGCAGTTTGGTCCAATAGGTTTACAATTAAGTACCATGCTCTCAAGCTGCAAGGGTGTGAAGTAGCTGATGGTTACATTTGCAAAGCGGTTGTTTACGAAATGACACCCCAGTGATTTGTATTTAAAGTCGTTTTCTAAAGCAATTGATGAAAGTAAAATGTCACATTGGTTGTCATTTTGAATATTTACGTCAGTGATGCAGTTTTTAAATATATGATCAATAACCGGCCGCGGTGGCCGAGCAGTCTGCGGCGTGCCAGTCACGGTCTGCACGGCCGCTGCGGTCGGGGGTTCTAATCCCCCCTCGGGCATATATGTTTGTGCCGTCTTTAGTATAACCTACTTCTTAAGTAGTTTGTAAGTTTGTAAGTTTAGGGACTGATGATCCCGTAGTTACGACCCATAAGCTCTACGAACATTTGAACATTTTTTATGACCGATAAATCAACAATTTATGTTTCGGAAACGCCTTTAGAGCGCATCTGGTGAATGAAACTATATTTAATAACATTTGAAATGATTACTAATTTCGTCAATGATTCGATTCTATTTCACAGTATCATATTCTGCCGCGACAACTAAAATGGAGCAAAGTATAGAACGGAAAGGTATTTCAACACGGAAAGCAAAATTTTTAACCGACGCTGACCGTTAGGCATAATTGTTACATAAAACATGTAAATGCGTTTTTCATCACAACAAACTTACTTATATTTAAGAAAGTAATGAAAAATCTAGTGACTTTCGTTAACACTGCTATTAAAAAACATATAGCTTCAGCTTCCTTCGTCATGTTAGTTCAAAATTATGTTTGCAAATCTACGGGACTTTTGTGGTTATCAGCCCATAGGCTTATAAACTACTTTAACTTAAATGAACCTAAGGACAACACAAACACAAACACACACACACACACACACACACACACACACACACACACACACACACACACACACACACACACACACTTGCCCGAGGGAGGACTCGAACCTCCGACGGCGAGCAACCGCGCGCTCCGCAACAAGGCGCCTTAGAGTGCAGCAAGGTAGTCACCAGAGCTTCAGCCAATGACAGAGTGTTTCCCATCAGATGATCTAATATTAAAAAGCAATGATTTTTAAGCTTCAATTACAGAAAAATTTATTTCTTATGAATAATGACCGAAAAGGCCATTTGAACGTAATAATAATTCAAAACAACAAATTTTCGAACCATATTTTTCATCATCAGAGGCTGATTATGCATTTCAGTGTAAAGTCTGAACCATAGTCCCACAATATAATTGCTCCTTGAGTCCCTGTACAATTCTAACATTAATGCCTCGGCTGATGTTGAGCCTGCTATTTGGAATCATTCTCTACTCGGACTAACCAAGTACTTTCTCTGTAGTCTACACCGACTCATCTTACCCTTTACTGCTGAACACATGATTCTCTTAGGTAATCTTGATTCTCCCAAGCGTGTAACACCTCACCATCTCAGTCTGTTCGCTTAACTACTTCATCTATGGTATTCATTCCCAGTTTTCCTCCTATTTCCTAATTAAGTATACCCTCCTGCCATTGTTCCCATCTATTAATGCCTGCAGTCATCCATCCTACCTTCATATCTGTAACCTCAACCTTATTAGTAAGGTAACCTGCATCCACCCAGCTTTCACTCCCATACAATAAAGCAGGTCGAAAGATTGAACGGTGCACTGATAACTGAGATTTGGTACTGACTTCCTTGCCGGCCGCCGTGGCCGAGGGGACTAAGGCGCTTCAGTCACGGTCTGCACGGCCACTGCGGTCGGGGGTTCGAACCCCCCCCCCCCTCGGGCATGGATATTTGTGCCGTCCTAGTTCGTAAGTAGTTCATAAGTAGTTTGTAAGTTTAGGGACTGATGACCCCGTAGTTAAGTCCCATAAGCTTTACAAACATTTGAACTGACTTCCTTCTTGCATATTTTTAACATAGGAAAATAGCCCATTTCTTGAACAGCCGGTCAATGCAAGGAGGAGCGCGATATCTGCGGAAAATGTCGCTGAGCTCTGTAAGCGTGACGCGACGGTTCTCTAGAATGCGATACCGTACCAGCTCAATCACTGATGATGAACGGGCGCGCACTGCGCTCTTCATCAAGGACATTTTAACTTCGAATAATAATTACACCGTTTCTTTGTGCATGATGTTCTGCCTGTATACTATGAAATTCGATGGGCACTATGCTTTATACATTAAGGAAGATTATCATTGACGGAACCTGGGAGGCGGAGGGAGAAGATACGAGACGCCATTTCGGGGGGACTGCTGCAGCGGTACTGGCTCCAGGCGTGAACTATCCGGCCGGCATATGACTGTTACGATATGGACCTGTTGCGCATGCGCAGTTTTCCCGGCTAAATACGTCTATTTTAAAGAAAACAGCATGGGAAATTTTACTTTCTGAATGCGCCTCTCAGTTGCATGAATTATAAAGGGGCAGATGGGAAGAAAGTAAGTACTGGAGTCCGACCGAAACATGATTTTTGGCTGAAACCGTAACATCCATAATTAAGTTAAAATTTCTGTATTATTTACGTTACATAACACATCACTAGTTACACCACAAATCACATTTTTAAAGATCCCTCTCCTGTACTAAGCCTTCTTGAGTTTGTGTAAGCCTAATCAGGAGTCCGTAGAAGATGCTATGAGATGCGAACAGGTTTACACAAATCAACGGTACTTTTAGTAGAATACTTCCAAATTGGTTTCCTTTCTCCTCGTTTTGACATTTTCTACCTAAACAAATTTTTGTGAGACGAAAAATAAACTGAACTCGATACTCGAGAGTTTCGATCCTCGGAGTGGAGCGGGCTGTTTTAGATCCGGCCCATAAAGAGTCGCGGTTCTATTCAGCCAATTATCAGACAAGCTGATAGTGGGGCAAAGGTCGATCCCAATTGGGAATAAGTGGGAGGGGCATACCAGTTCCCGCATGCACCTTACAACCAAGGAAAACCTCCCGAAAACCTTGGTCGGAACCGGGGGATTGGGACCAATTTAATTTATCTCTGAGACGTTGCCCCAGACTAAAAAATGGATTATCGGGGGAGTGCGAGTGCACTCACGTCAATCAAAGATCGGACGCCCGAGTTAGTCCCGTAACCTCGTAGAGATCAGCTCGACCAACAGTGGACAAGTTTTCCTAGAGGAGCCGCACCCAGGCGCGTGGTATCCTCTGCGTTCTGTGTCTCTGAATTACGAGTTTCCCATAAATACAAGCGTCATAAAATAAAACACGTGCGGGTACATTCTATCTTCACAGAAAAATGAACTCCACAAAAAAAAAAAAAAAAACGCCAACTAAATAGTGGAAATACTTTAAATCTTAGTGCTGCCAATATAAAAGTTTAAAAACTTTGTTTTAAAAAGGTCATTTTTTACACGTGCTTTCTTTTCAGTGACGATTTTTTTTTCTTTTTCACTTTTAAATTTCGATAGTTTGAGATGATCCCCGACCCGCTCAAATGGAACTAACGAGACTACTGTATAGATATCACAAATTCAACATACCTTGCATAGCTTCTTGTTCAAAGATAGTCTTTAGGTACACAACAAAATGGCCAAATAGATTCTAAGAAATGCTTAAGCCTCGACATGACTACCACAATAATAAAAAAAAAAAAAAAAAAAAAAAAAAAAAAAAAAAAAAAAACCACACACACACACACAGAAAGAAATCCATTTGTTTGCTTCCATGAGTAGCCTTTACGATTTTGTTCTTGAAAGCGCTAGCTTTATATTGCCATCTTCACTTGCGTTTTTTGAAATCGACAAACAACTTTTCATTTCTCCTTTTTGGCGTTGTTGAATACATACCAGCTGCAATCAGTGCTGCAGAAAGTATTTCGAAAAATAAAGTCACTGTTTCGACCAATAGTATAATTGTTGTCAGTATAAATTTACGCAAACTGAAAAGGAAAAAGGTTTGCACCATATGATCAACGTTTCCGAAAACCCATATTAGTTATTAAAAAAAACTCTTCGCTTTCAAGGACACTAATTAGTAAAACTGTACAGCATAACAATATGATAACCCGTTGCATTACGTACAATACTAATTAAATTGTTATTAAAATAGTATATCACTATAATGTACGATTGCGTTCTAATTTTCTTAACGACAAAACAGCCACCATTTTTACGCTGGACGAGAGACTCGTAGCAGTTAAACGGCGCACAGTCATCTAAGGTAAAGCGTTGCTGATGACTGAATCCATCCAGAACGCAATCTGACTTCATCAGTAAGTTCAAAAAAGCTAAGTTCGTCCAAGCCTCTTATCAAGACCGATTTCAAAATTGCTTCTCTAGTGGCTTCACCTTTCCTAAAGACATATGATCCTTATCTGCAGATGTTCACTTTTTTTTCAGTGCTCTGTATATTACTCTCGTCAGTAGCTTGGATGCATGCCATGTTAGGCTGTGTGACAGTTCTCACACTTACCTGACCCTGCTATCTTTGGAATTTATGGAAGTCATTTTTCCTGAAGTGCTCTTAGATTTTACACATGAGCTTGTATAGTCGTTGGTTGACACCACAGAATACATGTATCTATGGAGTGAGTATTAGGCTGCGCAGAACGAGAATTCTTTCCGCTACATCTCTTATCTCTAGTTACGTGGTATTGGTGCACTACAGTTCATATAGCGGTAAGTGTCTTTCGAGCTTAATTACTTCACTAGTTATATAGAGATAACCTTCAAAAGTATCGTAAAACTTTATATATATATATATATATATATATATATATATATATATATATATATATATAATCTTAAAATGTGAGACTTGGATGAAGTTTGTTTCAACGCACAAAGGTCGAGAGTATTACGCTTTTTAGTGTCTTAGCTGAGATTCCATGTTATTGACTTTTCTCCCGTTTGGCATGAAAAAATTGAAAATAAAATAACAAGTATTGTAATATCAACACATAGCAGCACTTGATAGATTAACGTTGTTGGCGATTTTTGTTGTTGACACTTTCGACTACAGATACTGTGTGAAATCAAGAACACCTTCCTGATAAGTGATTGGAGTACCCTTTTGAATACTTCATAGGGAGGAATTATTCCTTTTTGTTTTTGGAATCATATTTTGCCTGTTCATCTTTCGGAAAACTAAAATACAAAAATCACATAGGGAAGTGTCTCATACAGAATTATTTAGAACATACAAGGGTCTGAGAGCCTGCATAAAACGGAGGTAATTAATCCGTCATGTATAAATTTTATCTGCCGTCGAATATGGAACGAATGTGTATAAATATACTGATAGTTAACTCATACCTGATTTACAGTTAGAAAACACTTTTCTCGTAAAAAAAAAAAAAAAAAAAGCGGCCAAGAAATGACTAACTCCATAGTGTAACACCTTATAATACCGCGTATCGATAATTTTCAGCTTTTATAGTACCTCGTACAAATAAGACATTTACAAGATGGCTAGCTCTTAATTCCTGTGAAAATTATCTGAGCCTCCTTTCACGTAATTTTCCTTGCAGCCGTAGCAGAATAATAATAATGGACCATAGCTAAGCATGGCTCCGTGGATCAGGGGTGCCGGCGCGGTGTTTCAACGCGTTCGGTGAGAGGGATGAACGCTCCTTCTAAATAATAATAATAATAATAATAATAAAATAATAATAATAATAAACCTAGCCAAGAACCGATCAACAAGGATGAAAACGAACACTTGTCCGCAATGGACCGAACTACCCGAAGAACATTAAAACCGAACAAAAAATTCGAACGTCATGGGTTTGATCCCCGGTCAAACCTAGGATTTTTAACGGTTACACGTCACTTATTACACGACCGTTAACAACATCGTTTATGTGAAAAAATGCCGCGCTAGACCGTGGTGCAGAATCTACATTTAATTGTATAAGTCAGTTCGAATATCAAAAGAAGACCACGCCTTGTAGAGCACTGTGGTGTTCAAACCAATCATCTTACACATCCAGAAATGTATGTAAAGCAAGCCAAATACGTATAATATTGAAGTTTCGCAACTAACACAATACGTAACCAAACAATGTCGTCCCGATGCACGTGACTAGACCGGCTCAATCCATGGATCTTTATGATTGCCAGTTCCACCAATGATTCGGGAGTCTTCTGTCTTATTTAATTTAAAGCGTTCGAGAGCGCCTTTAAATTCGAACTAATACAGGCTTCTCAGTATCTTCCACGTTGACCGAATTTCATCGTGTATTACTAAAAAGTAACTTATGCTGCATACCAAAACTGGTCGAAGTATTTTCAAAACACTAGTTACGCTATCTGAAAAAAAAAAAAAAAATAGCGCAGCGTGCTTGAAAGCTGTTGGAAAATCAGAGCGTTCCGCAATAGGTCAAGGGCGCTGTGGTGAGAGATCTACTCAGCGAGAACAATGAACCACTACTGCGTCACAGCCATAAATCCGTTTCCTTCATTTTCGGAGATCTTAAGTAATCGGCTGGCTCGAGCACTGCGGTGACGACAGGGAGGCGACAGCAGTTTATTCCGCAGAGACCCTGGCACAAATCCGGTGGGCTGGTGCTGCCGATGCTAATGCCCCGTGACGCGAGCACAGCTCCGTGACTAAGCAGGCGGCCGGAGATTATCTCCGCACCGTCCTTCGCTACCTGATCACTTTAACAGCCTGGAATGCAGCCGGTAATAAAACATTACAAATCCGAACCGTTAGTTTGGAAGGCACCAGTGCACTTGCGGTTTCGTTGTCATGGCTAAGTAATTGCGCAAGAATTAACTGCCTGGTCTGTCAGTTAGCTTGTATACGTAAGAAATCCAGACAGGGGTCAATATTTTTATGATTTCTTCCTGGTGTCCTAAAAGCATTCAACGTCAGCGACTTACGTGATCAGTATACACTCCTGGAAAAATGAAAAAAGCACACCATGAGTTCGTCGAGCCAGCAAAAGAATATTTTATTCACACATTCTTGAGGATGTATTACAACTCACGATCACACAGATCTATACGCACGTGAGTACAGCCACCACAGCGTGAGAAATGTTGGCCCTAGTACCGTGTATACCATCGTTTTGGATTAATACAAACTGTAATTCTCCCATAGCAGCAATCGTAGAGGTGCCGAATGGAGACTTGCGGAATGGGTGTCATTTTCCGACTGGTGCCTCAGTTGGGCCAGACTTCGTGTCGTTCATGCAGACCGCCGAACATGACGTTCCATCCGGTGCCAACCATGATCAATGGGGGTCAGATCTGGGGATAATGATGGGCAATGTAATTGACGTACACTTAGAAGACCACGTAAGGTTGTACGGAATACGTGTGGACGCGACTTGTCCTGATGGAAAAGCATATCACCTTGATGATGCATGAACGGTGGCAAGACGGGTTGAATGATGGTTTCACAGGAGCGTGTATTGTTCATTTTGCCCTCGACGGTCACCAGAGGAGAACGGTTGATGTAGGATATGGCTCCCACACCATGATGCCAGGTGTAGGCCCCGTTTGCCTCTGCCGCGTAGACTACAGTTTTTCGCGCTCGCCGCACTACACCGCACATGAATACGACCATCACTGGAACCGAGGCAGTAGCGACTCTCATCACTGAAGACGACACGTGTCCATTCATTCCTTCACAGGTGCCTACTGTGACACCACTTGAGGCGGGCTGAACGATATTTGGGCGTGAGCGGACGACAGCACAACGGCACACATGATCGTGCATCACTGTGTGGGGGCAGTCATATCCTACGCTGGTTGTTCTCCTCTACTGATCGTCTGGAGAACAATGAACAGTGCACGGTACATTGAGTATGTTTGGGGCCGCATGAAACGTCATGTTGGGCGGTCTGCATGAGCGGCACGAAATGTGGCTCAACTGAAGCAGCAGGTGGAAACGGCATGGCAGGACATTCCACAACACCACATTCGGTACCTCTACGATCGTCTCCTTTTAAGTATTACAGCTTGCTTTGCTGCAAAAGGAGGGTATAGGCCTACATGGTACTAATGCCGACATTGCGTTCGCTCTGGTGACTGTACTCAAAGTGCGTATGGCTCTGCCTGTGTAATCGTGTGTTGTATACAACCTCAAGAATGTGTCAATAAAATTTCCCCTTGCTGGGTTGACGAATTCATGGTGTTCTTTTTTTCCATTTTCCAGAAGTGTAGCTTGGTCAAGGCACTGCCATAATTGAAGCCAATTAGAAACTTATTCGCCTTGTTTTGCAGCTCAGTGTAAGTGATACAGTCGTCTGCTAATCGTATGGTACCGCTTCTCTTGCAATAACATTTGCTACTGCCGCTCGATACTGTTCCTTATTTATTACCCGCGCGACGCATTTTCAGAAATAGTTCCCAAATATAAATTTATTTCCAATTCATGGTGTCGTACTGCATCCAGCGAAATTATATATTTTGCAAAAATTTCAAAGGTATAAATTGGGGTTTTCATGTACTACGCCACCTCAAAAGAGACTTTTGCATTGTACGAAACGCTGCATTTTTCGCGTACATTTATACAAGCGCTTTGGTGTAATTACCGATGTTTATCACCCTGTAGATACTGCTGTATTCCTGTATAACTCCTACCTTTCACTTGGATGACGTTTAGCAAAGTTCTATCTTACATAGCCATCAAACAGATAATTGGTTGGTGTTTGTAGAGAAAGTAGACGATAGCAGTCGTAGACAAATATTTTAAGATTCGAAGGCTTAATTACCCTTTATGTTGATAATTCCGGAAACATTGGCTAGATGTTTTTGTTTCACCGTCATGATTTGTGTCTAGCTTCCAGTAGTTCTGTTACCAGATAGCACTATCATATTTCATCTCATATCGCGATAGGATTCACGTTTGTGATAAATGAGCATTTACCAAAACCACTAAGACGAGAAGACACAGACCCATGCCCGAGGGAGGACTCTAACCTCCGGCGGGAACATCCGCCCAGTCCCTAGCATGACGCCTTAGACCACGAGGAACACGTGGCCCTTCCGCAAAACATTCAATATCAATACAATTTGTATCTGTTAACACTGAAGCTGTTCTATATAACGGACGTAGGAAAACGTAAATTCAGAGATTAAACAGGAAAGAAAAATTGGAACTACACTTCACATGGATAAGAAATACTTAAATTAAAACAACAGGATATGAAAATGTCTTAAACGAAAATAAATTCAACTAAATACAAAGAGTGAAAAAACTAAATGTCAATTGAATTAATATCAGAAAACTAGGTACCGGTATTACGATGTACGGAATCTCTATTACAGACCGAGAACATCAGAATTTCAAAATCGCTTATGACTGGTAAATGAAGATGAAGCATCTACTTGCTGGGAACAGTGTACAGAAAATATCTAAGGTAACCAAATATAAAAGAGACAGAAAAAGTTTATCTTCAAATGTGTAACGAAAAGGAGTCTGAAGTCTTTCTCTGTATAAGTAAAGGTAACCTAAGTCACTAAGACCAACCTAGAGAACTATTACAAAAATACTGAATAATAGCTTAATGAATGGCAATAAAAACGGAAGGAAGAAAATTATCATTTTAACACCGTAATAATGTATCTGAATCTTTCCTGATGACACCAGTCAACAAAGTAATGAAACTAATGTATGTTTGACCATAATTATCTTGGAAAAAGAAGCCAGGATAAGCGACCAAAGACAGCCACCATGATAAGTTATTTTGTCATGAGAACATTTACAGGATTGACCATAAAGATTGGTTTCCTAGAGGCACTCTGGGGACGTCAGCATCTAATTAGTCTACCAGACCTGGCTTCATTTCTTAATCTTCCCAGAGACTAGTAGCAAGGATTATGCGTTGTTTTATGCTGAAGGAAGATGAAACATGTATACAAATATTTCATGATCAACGTAACCAACGGGGAACATCGTAGAGTCTCCAGTCATTGGTTTGAGGCAATTCATAGTGTTATACAATTAGAGAAAGTGAGAATTTGAGTTCTTTGTTTGCATCATTTAAGTGAGCTTTGTAAGGCGCCGAAAGTCAAACTCATTTCCTTAATCCTCTACGCCACTATGTATATTGAAATAGATTTTCATAAAGCTATATTTCCTGAAATGATGTTGCTGAGTATATGTATATCAAAGTGCACAGTGAGCGTGAATGAAGAGCTGCATTAGTTGAGGAAACATAGGGTTCTGAAAAGTGTACGAAGTGCAATAGACGGCTACGAACGAAGTCCAGATTAATTGTAGGGTGTTGAATGACACATTAAAAACTTGATTAATTTTATTTTTAATGTGCAAAACTACTATGGGCATAAAAAGTATTGGCTACAAGGACTAAGCACGGGCAGAGTTAAATTTCCTTCGCCATGTTGGTATGAAATGAACACGCCGTATTTAGTAATTTACGTGGTAGGTAAATATTCCGTATTTAAGTTTTTGACATTGTGAGATTATTACAATAGTGCGCACAACTCATGAAAACAAGAACATATTGAATGAAGTAATGTATCTGTAAAAGGGGTTGATTGCCAATTTTGTCCCTCCCTCATGAAAAACTCTTGAGATTCCTTGTTTGAAACTTGTACGAAAGGTTATACGAAGAGTCTGAAGGACTTTCAGTATCGTCTTAGTCTGACTTTATGCGACAAGTGAATTCGTCAGCATACCCAAGAAAGAAACTTGAAATGGAAAGGCACTGCGGTCTTAAACGAATATTTTTTTTTGTCAGCAGCATGACAATATTTTCTTTACTCGGAAATCATCATCACGATATACTGTATTCATAAAATTCCACTGTATTACGGCCCAGCTGGTACAGCAACCAATAAATTTGTATAGCAATGAAAGACAGTCGTGATTGCAACTTTTTATAAGAGTTGCAACCACAACTATCATTGTTAAATATACTGTTTTATTGCTATGGATCACTGATCATTAGAAATGCATGTCTCCGTTAATACTGATACTAGATCACTGTTTTCGCTACCTGTGACATGTTTCTCATGATTTGGATTTCTGCACTGCACAATTAAACATGACTTTGAAATCTTTCGTGGAACCCGCCTCGGAGAAAACAGTGTCATTCCCTTCATCAGATTTAGAAAGTGTTTGATCTCGCTTTAGCCTGCAGCCAGTAGCTGATGTCATGGACTTCATATGAGATACAGCACAGCCACCGCGTTCTAACAGTATCTGGAAATTGCAGTGAATACCAACAGTTAGATACAGCGGCAGCGAGCGTTATATTCACGTGAGCGGGAAGCTCCGTGTAGGCCACCGCAGAGGTTTCCGCTAATCAGTTTACATTCTGGCAAGCACGCCCGCTCTGCAAACATCCTTGTACCACAGGCGCCGACCCAATCTCTCCCAATACAGCTACGCCACATCATAATTAAATTCCGCTCCACTTCTTGTATCATTACGGCATAGCCCGCAAACGTTACAGGCAACCATAGTCGAGAGACAGAACCACTTTTCCACTGTTTTACACTGCTCATAGCAATTAGGGGATCATGCGAGATATACACAATATACACCACACGTAGTAACGTATTTTATTCGGATATTGGTTACAACTGTGATAATTATTTATGTGATACAGTACGATATTTTGCTGTCTCAATTTTTTACATAGCGTTTACTTAGAGCGAGACACCAGGGGACTACCAAGTCATTCTCGTTGCCCTCTAATATAGTGTGTGATCACCTCCGATGGTCAATTCAGTTGCACACCAGCCTGGCATGTACAATATTAAGTTATCAAACATGGCTTGAGGGATATTTGACCATTCTTCCACGAGTGCAATATCCAGCTCTGCAACCGTTGTGGTCTGGCTGCAATGCGTCTGCCAAGTGCACCCAATACAAGCTCAATCGGGTTGAAGTTCAAAAATGTTCAAATGTTTTTTTAAGCTTATGGGATTTAACTACGGGGTCATCAGTCCCTAAACTTACAAACTACTTATGAACTACCTACAACTAAGGACGGCACAAATATCCATGCCCGAGGGGGGATTCGAACCCCCGACCGTAGTGGCCGTGCAGTCCGTGACTGAAGCGCCTCAGTTCCCTCGGCCACCGCGGCCGGCCGGGTTCAAGTCCGGTGAACAAGCTGATCATTTCATTCGATCAATTTCCTTAGCTTCAACGAGGCTGTCCACCAGTGTAGCTTAATGGGGACGAGAGTTTTCGTCCACCAGAAGTAACCCATCTGATATGGCACCGGCGTAGGGCAGAGCAAAAGTAGTCTCTATTGCTAAAATCAGTCAAAGCGTCATTCTGAACAACGTAGAGGTTCCGTACGTTCGCCAATACTGACTCCTGCCCACACCATACGTCCACCGCCAAGATATGGTGATGTTTCCTCCACGTAAGTAGGGCTGTTCCGAGTTTTACGTTCTCTCAAGATGAGGGAACGACGATTGTCCAGCTTAACGCAAAGTACTGAATCGTCTGTGAACACAACATAGCGCCATTTGTCATGACTCCCATCCTGATGTTCCTCGCCCAGTTTCTGCGACTTAAATGTCGTGGGACACACACCATAAACCTCCGTGCGTAGAGGCATCATTCCCGAATGCAATTTCGGGCTGTTTGTGTTGATATTGAGTGTTCCTGTTGCTGCCTGGAGAGTGCGTTTCAGCAGAGATGGATTCAGCCTCCTGTCTCGACGGGCTGTTAAACGGAGAAAACATTCATCTCTTGCTGATGTTACCGTCGGACGACCTTGGCCCTGCTTTTTCCAGGTCCTGTGAAGTACACTTTGGGATACTTTAATAGCTGCAGCCATCTCCCTTTGTGTCTGTCCCGCTTCTTACAGCTCTTCATGCCTTAAATTTGGCTAAGTTACGTTTTTGTTGCATTGCACTACCTGGTCACTACACATCTGAACCCAACTGCTTCTGTAATTCCTTTGCTAGAATAAACCTAAGCCAACGCCAATCCCCACTACAGTAACTTTCTTTTATTATCTTTATCTCGATTGCAGTAATGTTGTTGTCTCCACTCCGGGAAACTGACAGAAAGACGTCGAAGTATTTTAGTTCACTCTACCGATGACAATACTTCAGAATCGAGATATCTCAACTGATCCCCTAATGATTTTGACCAGTGTCTCTTTGTACCTAACAAGAAGGAAGGAATAGAGGAAACTCAGGATTTAACGTACCGTCGATATCTTGGTCATTAGAGACGGAGCACAGTCTCTTTTTGTCAGGTATGGGGAAAGAAATCGGTCGTGCCCTTAGAAAGAAATCATTCCTGCATTTGCGTGGAATAATTTAGTGAAGTCACATAAAACGGAAATCACGATAGCCGGTGGAGAGTCTAATAGGAGTCCAGACTGTCACCACTGAGCCACGTCGTACGGTGGTGGTGGTGGTGGTGGTGGTGGTGGTGGTGGTGGACATGAGGGACCGAACAACGAGGTCATCAGTCCCTTCAACCCCAAATTTTATACGCCACGGAACCCAACGAAAAATATGTGAAAGCAAAAAGACCATTACACTAGGAAGTAAAATCGACTCGCCAACAAGACTAAGACCAACCCAGGGCAGCAAATGCTACAGTGTCCGATCCCACAGCTCTGGAAGCGACCTCTAGCCTAAACCACAAGGTACTAATGGCACAGTGGTCAACGTATCATAGCTCCAGAGCAGGGAGAAATAAAACTACATTAAAATATAAAAGAGTGGGAGGGGGGCTGATGGGGATAAGGCTCTAAACCCCACAATCAGCCAAGAATCACAAACCCACTCACCCCGACCAAGCGAGTCCTAGAGCTGACAATAAAATCTACTTTCACGGAGGAAGGCAAGGACGCGATCAACCATCCGTGGGTCATCCGCCAAAACTGAAGGCAATGCAGGCGGTAGGCCATAGTCGCCACGAAGTGTCGAATGGAGAGGACATTCAGTCAGAATATGAGACACGGATTGTACGGCTCCACAATCACAATGTGGTGGATCGTCATTTAGTAAAAGAAATCCATGGGTCAGCCTGCAGTGTCCAAGACGGAGGCGACAGAGGACAATTGATTCTCTCCGGGAAGGGCGTAAAGATGAACTCCAAGCTGCAGTCGTATCTTTGATGGTGCGGAGTTTATTGGAAGGGGCAGTAGCTTTCCAACTGCTATCCCATGAGGAGTGAAGCAAAGATCTGATCTGCACCCGCAGATCCGCACCCGGAATTTGAAAGGGAGACGGGCAGCGAGTAATTGCCGATCTAGCCAACTGGTCAGCTACTTCATTCCCTGTAATACCAACATGGCTTGGCATCCAGAGAAAGGTAACGGAGCAGGCAGCACGATGAAGGTCAGCAAGGAGTTCATGGATGGAAATAACTAAAGGATGGGAGGGGAAACAACGATCAATGGCCTGCAGACTGCTCATGGAGTCAGCACAGATTAAACCATGTTCCACGGCAGAATGTTTAATAAAACAGAGGGTTCTATAAATCGCCATCAGCTCTGCCATAAACACACTGCATGCCTCTGGCAGAGAATGGCATTCCGCCCCAACAGGAGATGTAAAAGCATATCCAGAGTGGCCCGCTGTTTTCGAGCCATCAGTGTAGAAGATAGAGGCTCCTTGAAACTCTTCTAGTACTGGGCGCACTAAACGCCGAAAGACCATGGGGGAAATTAAAGCTTTTGGGCCCTGGAAGAGATCTGTCCGAATTAGTGGTCGCGGCACCATCCACGGAGGTGTGCGTGCAGTAAAATGGGGGGCGCAATCTAGCGAAGGGAAATGGAAATCCCGGCAAAGAGAGGCAAGCCGCAGTCCGACGGGAAGGCCCGCCCGCGGCCGGGTATCAGGGGGTCGAAGCCCTTCATATGCAAAAAGAAGCTGGTAAGTGGGATGAGCAGGATATTGCCGGATGGCGATGGCATAAGACGCCAGAAGCTGATGCCGCCTGACCTGAAGAGGGCAGATTCCCGCCTCAACAAGGAGACTGTCGATCGGGCTAGTCGGGAATGCGCCTGTAGCCAAGCGGACACCATAATGGTGAACCGGGTCTAATAATTTCAGGGCAGAAGGAGCTGCCGAGCCATAAACTTGACACCCATAGTCCAATCGGGACAAGATTAGAGCCCGATAGATACGGAGGATAGTTGTTCGGTCTGCACCCCAAGATGAATGAGCAAGGAAACGTAGGGCATTTAGTTTCCTCATACAACTAATCTTTAGGTTGCGAATATGGGGCACCCAAGTCAATTTTTTGTCAAAGAGAAGACCCAGGAAACGATGCTGTGCTACAACTTCCAGGCGCTGATTACCCAAGAACAGTTCTGGATCAGGGTGAACTGTAGTACGACGACAAAAGTGCACCACCCTCGTTTTTGATGAGGAAAACTGGAAACCATGGGACGTAGCCCACACTGAAGCCCGCCAAATGGCGCTCTGGAGCTGACGTTCAGTAGAGGCTAATGAGTAGGAGCTGTACCATATGCAAAAGTCGTCGACAAACAATGCCGGGGTTACCAGTGACCCAACAGAGCTCACCAACCCATTGATGGCGATTAGAAAAAGTGTAACACTCAACACTGAGCCCTGGCGGACACCGTTCTCCTGTATCCGAGGGGAGCTAAAGGAAGAGCCAACTCTGACACAGAACAGGCGGTGGGATAAAAACTGACGGATAAAAATTGGTAAGGAGCCTCTGAGGCCCCAGTCATGAAGAGAACGTAAAATATGACGACGCCAAGCAGTGTCGTACGCCTTATGCAGATCGAAGAAGACTGCTACCAGATAATGTCTTTTAGAGAAGGCCTGTCTGATCGCAGTCTCCAGTCGAAGTAAATGGTCAATAGGGGATCGTCCCTCCCGGAACCCACACTGGTAAGGTGAGAGAAGTCCCCGGGATTCAAGAACCCAGCATAATCTGCGGGCTACCATCCGCTCAAGTAGTTTACAGGGGACACTTGTCAGGCTTATTGGTCGATAACTGTCCAGGGCCGACGGGTCCTTGCCAGGCTTGAGGGCAGGGACCACAATACTCTCCCTCCACTGGGAGGGGAACACCCCTTGAAGCCAAATACGGTTAAAAACTTTTAGGAGAAATTGTCGTTGTGAGGGGTTAAGGTGTTTCAGCAATTGATTATGGATATCGTCAGGGCCAGGTGCTGAATCACGAGAAGAGGAGAGGGCCAGCGATAGCTCCCAGTCAGTATAAGGTTCGTTATATGGTTCCACCTGGTGAGAAGTAAAGCCTAATTTGAAGGTTTCGGCCTGGTGTTTCTGAAGTAGAAAGGTCGCCGGATATGAAGTTGCCGCCGAGACATTGGCGAAGTGAGTTGCAAGATGTTCTGCAACAACAGATGGCTCCGTGCAGACCCCATCAGGCAGGGCAAGACCACGGACGGAAGACGGCCGCCAGCTACCTTGGATAGATCGGAGCATAGCCCACACTCTTGTCAAAGGGACAGAAGAACCCAACGAGGAGACAAAATGCTCCCAGCATGTCCGCTTACTTTGTTTGATTAAGTAACGAGCTCTGGCACGCAGGCGTTTGAAATTTATTAGACCAGCGAGCGATGGGTGGCGCTTAAGGTGTTGCAAGGCCCTACGGCGCTCGCGAATGGCTGCGGCAACAGTTGCATTCCACCAAGGGACAGGCCGGCGAGTAGGAGGGCCTGTCGACCGGGGAACAGCGGCGTTGGCAGCTTGGGTGATCATGTTGGTCATTTGGCTTATAATATCATCTATACAGCCTCAGGGGGGAAGATGGGAACACAACCTGGGATGTATATAGCGGTCAATTAGCACGACGGAATACCCAGCGGGGTACCCTGGCTCGTGGTAGGCGTGAGGGAAGTGAAAGGATCAACGGAAAGTGGTCGCTATCGCAGAGGTCGTCATACGCCGACCAGTGAAATAAAGGAAGGAGAGAAGGAGAAGTGAGAGAGAGGTCTATGGCAGAAAAGGTGCCGTGAGCGGCACTAAAATGAGTTGGGGAACCATCGTTGAGAAGGCTCAGATTGTGGTCAGCAAGAAACTGGTCTATGAGGCGGCCCCGGCTAGATGTATAAGCACTGCCCCACAAAGAATGGTGGGCATTGAAGTCCCCAAGGATGAGGTAACGAGAGGGGAGTTGCTGAAGGAGGGCCACTAGGGACGTGAGTGTAGGTGGCCTGTCAGGTGGAAGGTAGAGGTTGCAAATGGTCAATGGAGTGTCCAAGTGAACCCGGACAGCAACCACTTCCAATGGAGTTTGGAGAGGAATCCAGGTACTGACAATATCTGTCCGGACCAAAGTACAAACCCCACCAGACGCTTGGAGGGGACCAACCCGGTTCCGACAAAAAGCACGGAACCCACGGAGGGTCGGTGAATGTGCATCCATAAACCTCGATTCCTGCAGGACGACACAGGCCGCAGAAGAGAGAGAGATTAGCTGTTTAATCTCCAAGAGGTGACGGTAATAACCATTACAGTTCCATTGGATGATCACATCACGAGGATCTAGGCGGGAAGCGAATGGCATAACGTCTGTCACGCTACTTTGTCAGCGTCCGTCACCAAAGAAGAAGGGACAACATCCATAAATAGCTGATCAGCCTCGGACTCAATGGGATAAGCGAGTTGCGAAAGCACAGTTGGCACCTCCGGCGGTACCGGAGGGGCTTTATCTTGTAACTTTGGTTTCTTCTTCTTCTTCTCCTCCTCCTCCTCCTTCTCCTTCTCCTCCTCCTCCTCCTCCTCCTTCTCTCGTGTGGGACGGGCAGGACCCACCCCAGAGAGAGGACTTTTGTCAGTTAGGTCTGGTACTGACGAGGATCGGGCGACCTTTGAACTCACTGACTGGGAGTCCGATGGCCGGCTGGAGGTCGAAGATCTCCGATCTGGGGAACGCCGGGACGGAAGGCCCTGAGATAGGGCACTGTCACCGGCAGGCGACGGAGAAGGGGTGCACTTCTCCGGCTGGGAAGGGGTGGGACACAAAGGGAGGGAGATGTGAGGGAGGGGTGTGGATGGGGTGTAGGGGGGAGATGGGAGTGGGAAGGGGAGGGTGAAAGGCTAGACGATAACGTCGTAGCGAAGGTCGTCGCCATTTACACGGGATGCAGACGTTCATATTTACTGCGGGCCTCAGGGTACGTCAAACGCTCCAGGGATTTGTACTCTTGTATCTTCTTTTCTTTTTTGAACATAGGGCAATCTGGCGACCGTGAAGAGTGGTGTTGTTGACAGTTGACGCACACCGGCGGAGGAACACAGGGGCTCCCCTCATGTAGTGGGCGTCCACAATCACCGCATACTGGGACTGCTGTACAGCGAGAGGACATATGACCAAACCTCATACATCGAAAACACCGCATGGGAGGTGGAATGTAGGGCTTCACTTCACATCGATATATCATTATCTTGAACGCCCTCTGAACGCGGCGAACAAAATGTACACCACGCCGCTCGAGATAGGCCCTAAGCTCCTCATCAGTTTGAAGGAGGAGGTCCCGGTGGAATATCACACCCTGTACCATATTCAAGGATTTGTGCGGGGCAATTGTTACTGGAATGTCGCCAAGGGTGGTGCAGGCGAGCAAAGCTTCAGACTGGGCTTCCGAGACTGTTTTAATGAGTAATGAGCCAGATCTAAGCTTACCCATAGATTCCACTTCACCAAACTTGTCCTCTATGGTCTCGACAAAGAACAGAGGTTTGGTGGTAGTAAAAGTTCCTCCATCAGTCCTTGAGCAAACGAGATAGCGAGGAAAGGGTTTTGCCCCTAACCGGCGAGCCTGGCCTTCCTCCCAAGGGGTAGCAAGGGAGGGAAACATCCTCTTATCCGCAGTAGCAGCATTAAACGATCTCTTCCTGTCCTCAGAGACGGCCGATGCACGACCATTTTGGAGTCTAACTCTTTTCATAGTGCTAGACGTCCGCCCTGCTGTCACCCACTCCGAAACCGGGGCTCTCTCCATGGGCGCCACCCAGCCTCAGCAAAGGCCACCTGGCACAATGGCCATTGCCGGGAGTTCTGATACCCCCAAGGACAGGCATCAACTCCTTGGCTTGCATGGCGAGGTCGCAGCTCAGACACCAGTAGTGTGATCCCTGTGGTGTCAGGGGGCTCAGCCAAAGGGTACATAACAGCCCCCCCCCATACGGACTGGCTACACGTGCTGGGGACCTAGCGGGGGATGGGGGCTACAGCGAGGAAAGGAAGTGGAGAGGAAAGGATAGAACCCGCGCTGTAGGGGCTAGGTCGGGAGTTCTTCCCCAATTGGCTCACACATTATCGGACAATTTTGGTATGGAAGGTCAAACCCCGAGGGGGACCAAACTGGGCCAAAAACCGGTGTACACAGCAGACAAAACCAAAGTGCAGGACAATCGGTACCATGGGATAGCCAAGCCGTCATCCAGAGTACAACCGAGAGACGGGGTTGGAGAGGGTGGGAAGGAGGAATTGGGATGGGAAGGAGGGGGAACTAGGAGGGGTAATGCAGCCTGGGGAAAGCAGGAAAAAAGGCTGCAATGGCTCGGGGACCCGTGCGCGCCACACACGTACCCACAAAAGAGCTGTGGGCCCCCTGGGGGGCACGTCGTACGGTATTCCTCATTGAAGCCACTTGGGTAGCCTACCAATACTTTGTCTTGATGAAGCTTGGAAGCGTGTGGCATCTACATAAATGACCTACGGGCAGAGTGAGAAGCAATATGCGGCCGTTTGCTAGTGGTTATGTGGTGTGCAAAAGAGGTGTGATGAAGGGCAGGTAGTTGTAGAAAAATGTAACATAATGCAGATGAGTAGAAAAGAACAATCCCATAATGTTCAAATACAGCGTTAGTAGTGTGCTGCTTGATATTGTCGCGTCAATTTAAATATCCAGGTTTAACGTTGCAGAGCGATATGAAATAGAATGCGCATGTAAGGACAGTCGTCGGGATGGTGGATGGTCGACTTCCGTTTACTGGGAAAATTCTGCAAAGATGTGGTTCATCTGTAAAGGAGAAAACGCTTGTGCAATCTCTTCTTAAGTAGTGCTCATGTGTTCGGGATCGTCCAGATAGGTTTAAAAGAAGACATAGCGGCAATGAAAAGGCGGCCTGCTAAGTTTGTTTACTGGTAGGTTCGACCAATACACGATTATTACCCTAGAATTTCTGCAATGATCAGAGTTTTGAAGCTAGTGCTCATAGCACTGAAATTGGTAGGACGTTCATAGTAATAGCCAAGAAATACTTGAGTTCCATCTGATGATCTTGATTTATTTATTAAACAAGTGCAGGTTTTATTAAAATTTTTAACTTCGAAACAGAATAATATGTCCCATGATGTTTAAAGGATATTTAATTATTCACGGCTAATCAACAAAGCTGTAGTGAAGACCCTAATCGTTTCATACGAACTAAGCTCTCTTTTTCTCAATTTGTAATTATGGTAGTCACCAGTGCGGCTATTTATAACATTTTTGTAGACACATCGAGACTGTAAAACGAACTGTGTACCGCAGTTACTATAAGACGAACCAATAAAAAAGGACTTGAGAACTAATACACGAAAAAACAAAACGTATGTATACATCCTACTTGGCGGCACTAAAAGTGTAGCGTACCGTAACCAAACCTCATAGGAAAAGGAATTCACAACAAGTTTAATAAATTACAATTCCCATTTCTAAAATTATTGATTTAAAAGTATTACTCGTCAGAATGCACAAATCAACTGTGACTGCTGTAAAAATAAAGAGAGCCTTTTCCATTGCAGAATTTGCCTACACTTATGAATTCGTAATTCTCGTAGAAATTGCTTGACAAATCGCTCGTGTGTGGCGAGGTGGAGGCGAGCGACGGATTGCAGCGATTCGTCGCTCGTGTGTGGGGGGCCTTCACTAACGCTACGGACAAAACACACACACACACACACACACACACACACACACACACACACACACAAGCTCGAGGGAGAACTCTAACCACAACGAAGAGCAGACGCGCAGTCCTCAGCATTGCGCCTTAGACCACGCGACCTTTCCCGCGCTGCGAGGAAGGAAGGAATCACCATTGCAGGAGAACGACTTCCTCCACTTCCGTTAGCAGTCTGTCAGAAAAATGGACTAGAAACCCTGAAATCTTAACACATAGGTCGCATATGGACGACAGTAGATGAAGGGCAACGCAGACTATACCAAACAAGGCAGTTCATCAATTTTCATATCCGGACAGTCACCGTGAAAAAAGATTTTTAATCTAATATACGCCTGAAGTGGGGCAGCCAAAACATCCCGGGTTTGAAAAACCGGTATATAATTAATTGTACCGAATTTTTTTATTCCACAGGGCCTGCAGCGTAGAAAGGCCAGCAAGTGACAATGTCAATTAACCATATCGCTGCTACGTAAAATTATTTTCACATGACGGTCCCGTTTCGGCTTAAACTGCCATTATCAAGTGACCTGTGGTACAAAGTGTGTGACATTCATGTTGAACAATTTATTATGCTTTAATACGAGTATAATATTACAATATAGGGGCTTAACATTCATTCTAGATGGTTAGACATACAAAGGACATCTAAGGCGGCAGTATATTGACTGTCACATTTTTTTGGTAACTTTAATCTTTTTTGGGATTCAGGCACTATGTCGTATGTTTACAAAGCACGTAAACGTCATATTTATGTTATTAGGAGTTGAGAATTCTTTGGAAGTATTTTAAGTGTGCCAAGAATTTATATATGCTAAAAAAGGAATAATAGTTACAATATATGTATAAAGTAAAACAACAAAAACGCTTCTGTATTTTAGCAAATATACATTTTAACAGACTTAAAATACTTCCAAAGCTTAACCAACTCCTAATAACATAAATATCACGTTTACATGCTTTGAAAGCATACGACATAGTTATGAATAGCAGTGTTTGTCCGTCTTTGCAACTACAATAAAAATGCGATTTTTCTCATCAGACGCGTTTCGTTTTAATGACAGTAAAACATCTTCAGTTGTCTGTAATAATAGAAATCTACATTTAGTTTTGTTTTTAGATCGAAAAGAGTTCGTTAACGGAAGATGAAAAGTAGCCCTAATGTTTTATTACCTACGGAAATTATGTCTTGTTTTCGCTTCACATCATGGAATGTCGGTCGGTTTCATGCAGTACCGCCGGTTCTTCATGCTGTGTCATTGTTTTTTCCACTACAAAACAATGACACAGCATGAAGAACCGGCGGTACTGCCTGAAACAGACCGGCATTCCATGATGTGAAGCGAAAACAAGACAAAATTTCCGTGAGTAACAGAAAATTAGGCCTACTTTTCACGTTCCGTTAACGAACTCTTTTCGATATAAAAATAAAACTAAATGTAGATTTCTATTATACAGATAACTGAAGATGTTTTGCTGTCATTAAAAAGAAACGCGTCTGATGAGAAAAATCTCTTTTTTTTTTTTTTTTTTTTGTAGTTGCAAAGACGGACAAACGCTGCTATTCATAATTACGAAAGCAACTACTGACATAATTGGCCACACAAACGAAGAATTATACGATACAGAGGCTACAAGTCAAAATTCCGAATCAAGATTAAAATTACCCAAAAATTTTGACAGCCAATATACAACCGCCTCAGACGTCCTATATATGTCGGACCATCTAGAAATATACGTAAGTGAATGTTAAGCTTTGTATTGTACCATTATATTAGAGCACAATAATTTGTTCAACCTAAAGGTCACCCACTCTGTACCGCAGGTCACTTGATAATGGCAGTTTAAGCCGAAACGGGACCGTCATGTGAAAATTAATATTACATAGCTGCAATTTATATAGAATTCATTATACTGTTTATACTAACGTGCAAAATACAAATGTTTCTGCATCTAAGCAACTACTTTGGTCATCACGCCCTAGTCTTAAGAACTACTTAAACTATTTTTCGCTGACGACGACAACACACACACACACACACACACACACACACACACACACACACACATACACACACACAAAGGACAACTCGAACCTCCGACGGCAAACAGCGGCGCGCACCGCAGCAAGGCGCCTTAGAGCGCTCGGCCACTCCACCGCGACCACTACTAATTTGCACCATTTTCCACGTTGTTTCACTGATAACACACCTGTGCTACTATCTCTCTCAGAGCACATGGAAGTTATTTTTTATGGTTTGTATTAAGCATCCAGGTGTATATCTTTATGACCTAATGAACCGTTTAGCATAAATTAAACCCACACAAAATCAATTGTTCTAAAATTTCAAGTATCCACGCCCCATTTTGCTCAAGCAGATTTCGAGACGTAATATTCTAACACCCACAACACCTTGAAAGAGTTGAGACAGGAATATTCACAGGACATTATTAGTATCTTCTGCAGAAAGTAGATAAATTATCTCTTGTGACTTTTGATGGACTGCGTGAAAGCAGTAGGTCCTTTATGTTGGCATCAGCATGCTAAAACCTCTCGTCAGCTCCATCAGTCGTGTTCCATCAATAAACTGGCAACGACTTACCGTGAATTATATAGTCGAGTGAGGAACTAGACAGATTTCTGTACATCTTCAGAGCAGAGTGTCTGGACTGTCATCCGCAGAGGCTTACCTGAAACAACAGAAATAAAAAATCAGCTGCAGTCAACGGGGTAACGGGTTAACGGCTCTACATTTAATTTATACACCTTTACTGGTCTAACTGCTACTTATTAACTGTTTTGTGTAGGATTGTTCAAATGTTTGTAAATCTATTGAACCAAACTGCTAAGGTCATCAGTCAATAGACTTTCAAACTATTTAACTTACACTGTGGAATCTCGCACACCTTGACGCCTTAGACCGCGCGGCTGTAGGATTGTAAGCGGTGATTACTGATTTGAGATACATATTACAAAATGGTCCGACTGGAAACAGCTTCTTCCTTCGTATCTCGGTAGAGAGATTTGTGCGTAATTTTAACCACAATACATTAATGTCTAAGACAAATTTTTATTCTACGTAATTTTACAGTTTGAATCAACTATTAACAACATAGAACAGTTGTGAATTCGACTACGTAAGTTCTCAACTTTCGTGGACTTTAGTAAATCTGAAGGAATTAATTGCTGCGGTTATCAATCCCTGCGTTGACATAAACATAAACTAGGTTAATGCTAAGGCGACTTTAATATTTGTTTTCATACCTCCCTGGGGGTTGAAAATTTCAACTAATAAAATCGCAATGATTTATTAACGTGTTACTGCCAGCTGTTACGGTTTTCTTCGTTGGAAAAGGTTGCTGCAGATGGGGTTCTCACACATACATATTGATATGCAAATTTTGTAACCACAATAACAACGGTGTTTCATGTCTGGACAAGTTACTCACCAAATAACATAAACTAGACATCTCCCTGCTATCTCTGAAATGTCAGTAATAAGAAATGAGTCCTGAATACATTACTGTATGATGTTTTAAAATATTTTCCTCTATTTAAAAATCCGCAGATGCAATTTTTTCCCTTGCTCCCTAATCAGATGGCGTACGTCTCTTGCCTGTGTGCCGCATGTGACAGCATGTAGTTTTTAAATATATGCTGAAATATGAGTTTCACAATTAAATGGTATGTGCCGTATCTGTTACAGCGTGTGGTAGAGGTTAATTAAGTCTCCACATATCTTCATTTTACATCTGACAGAGATTTTTGAACAACAGAACACGGAAGTAAGTAAAAGGTGTAAGGAAAAGAGAGAGAGAGAGAGAGAGAGAGAGAGAGAGAGAGAGAGAGAGAGAGAGAGAGAGAGAGAGAGAGTGTGTCTCAGCTGTCAGCGAAGTCATGAGAGTGATAAGTTATTTCTTAAGTCACGTAGATTATTTCAGAATCATCGTTGCAACAGCAAACCACTAGTACAGTCAGAGAAAAGAAAAATCACAGTACCTTTAAGAATAGAGACAGGAAGTCCATAGTATCAGGACACGTACATAAATGTGTTTTGCAGAAGTTATTAACATATTAAACATGTCGGCTCGCAAGTTCAAGGTCGACACTCATATCGCGTCACGTCGCAACACCACCTACCGATATAACTAAAAGTAATGGACGTGAGCAGACGTGAAGAATCCTTGCATGTCCGAAAGAACAGACGCCGCATATAGTATGCCGGGGACGGGCAATGATCCTTTCTTCAGTACAGAGGCACTCATAGGCCCTTAGTCTAACGGGAATCAGTTAAAAAACTACGATTTTGAGTAGTAGTGGGCAGGGTAGAGTTGAGAATGTGTATCTGACGGGAGGCGTACTTAGGACGGTGGACGGTGGGGATCGCTGTGTCCCCGGTGGTGTAGGGGTCGGCGCAACTACCTAGATAGCAGGATCCGGGTTCGAATCCTCGCTGGGGACACATTTTCAACTTTACCCATTTCGTAGTTAATGTCATCATTCCGAGAATACGAATGGTGTTGGAGCACTGCGTATTATTTACATGTTGTTGTTGTTGTTGTTGTTGTGGGCTTCAGTCAAAAGTTCAAATATTTGTAAAGCTTATGGGACTTAACTGCGGGGTCATCAGACCCTAAACTTACAAACTACTTATGAACTACCTTAGACTAAAGACAGCACAAACATCCATGCCCGAGAGGGGACTCGATGCTCCGACGGGGAATGGCCACGCGCATCGCAGCATAGCGCCTCAATGCGCTCGGCCGCTCCGCCGCGGCGCTTCAGTCCAAAGCCTGGTTTCATTCAGTTGTCTACACTAACCTATCCAGAACAAACCTCTTCATCTCAGTATAAGAGTGGCAACCTTCATCCTTTTAAATCTGCTTATTGGATTGGTCCTGCCTCCCTCTGCAAGTTTTATCCCATACACTTTTACTAAACTGGCGATTTCGTTATGTCTCAAAATGCGTCCCTTATCTTACTCAAGATATACGAGACTTTTTTTCTCCCCAATTACATTCAGCACCTTCCCATTACTTATCCGACCTAACCATCTAATCTTCAGCGTTTTCCTGTATCGCGAAGTTTCCAAAGCTTCTATGATCATTTTGTCTGGACTTCTTAACGTTTTCAGAAAGGACTTCCTAACATTTAAATTCGATATCAACAGATTTCTTTCATCACAAAACTTTTCTTCCCATAGACAATCTGCTCTGTATATCTTCTTCCGCCATCGGAAGTTATTTTGCTACCAAAATAACAGAACTCCACTATTACGTTTATCGTCTTATTACCTAATCCAAGTCCTTCGGCATCACCTGATTTTTCTTAGATACCATTCCAACACCCTTGTTTAGCTCTTTTTAATTTTCACCTAATAGACTCCTTTCAAGACGCTGTCTATTTCATTCAGTTGCCCCTACAGGTCCTTTTTGCTGTCTCACACAATTACGTCATCGGCAACCCGCAAAGTCTATATTTTTCTCTCAAAGAATTCCTTTCTTTCCTTCATAGATTTCTCAATGTATAGATTGAATAACATTCCCAACAAACGCGTCCCTTTCTTACACTTCGACTCCTACAATATAAATGGTACTACAGATAGGCCCTAAATGGACAGTCTATTGAAGAGAGCATAAAATGAATATTAACAAGAGTAAAACAAGGGTAATGGAATGCAATGTCAGAAAGTCAGACGATACTGAAAGAATTCGATTAGATAACGAAACAATGAAGGTGTTAGATGAGTTATTTGGTTAGAAAAGTAACTTCACATGGACGAAGTAAAGAAGATAAAAATTGCAGAACGGCTACGGAAAGAAAAGTGTTTTTGAAGAAGCGAAATTTATTGACTTCCAATATTAATTTAAATGTTAGGAAGTTCTTCCTGAAAACATTTGTCTTGAGTATAGGAGCGTATGGGAGTGAAACGTGGACGTTGAGTTCAGACAAAAAGATGATAGCTTTAGAAATATGGTGCTACAGACGAATGATAAAGATTAGATCACCTAACTAATGAGGTGGTGCGCAACAGAACTGAGTGGAAAAGGAGATCATGTCATATCCTGACCACGAAAAGGGATAGGTTGGAGGTACATATTCTGAGACATCGATGAATCGTCAACTTAGTATTAGAAGTAAGTGTGTGGGGTAAAACAGGGAGACCGAGAGACTAGATTAGATTAATACTTGTTCCATAGATCATATATACGACATTTCGTAACGACGTGGAACGTGTCAATTTAGTAAATGTTGTCTATACTTGATACTCAATATTTTAAGAATTTATTTTTATTTTTTATTTTGTTTTATTTTATTTTTAAGTTTTATCTCAAAAATTCATCTACATTGTAGAAGTAGTTGCCATACAGAAATTCCTTTAATTTCTTTTTAAATACTAGGTGGCTATCTGTCAGACTTTTGATGCTACTTGGTAAGAGACCAAAGACTTTTGTGATAGCATAATTCACCCCTTTCTGAGCCGAAGATAGATTTAACTTTCAATAGTGAATATCATCCTTTCTCCTACTGTTGTAGCTATGCACACTGCTATTACTTTTGAATTGGTCGGATTGTTAGTAACAAATTTCATGAGTAAATATATATATTGAAACTACAGTGAGTATCCCTAGATCGCTAAATAAATGTCTGCAGGATGCTCTTGGGTGGGCTCCAGCAATTATTCTGATTACACGCTTTTGTGCAATGAATACTTTTTTACTCAATGTTGAATTGCCCCAGAATATGATCCCATATGAAAGCAGTGAATGAAAATAGGCGTTGTAAGCTAATTTACTGAGATGCATATCACCAAATTTTGCAATGACTCTGATAGCATAAGCAGCTGAACTCGGACGTTCCAGGAAATCTTCAGTATGTTTCTTCCAACTCAGTCCCTCGTCAATGCAAATACCTAAAAATTTTGAATATTCTACCTTAGCTACAGATTTATGTTCAAAGTCTAAATTTATTAATGGTGTCATGCCACTTACTGTATGAAACTGTATTTACTGGATTTTATCAAAGTTTAATGAGAGTCCATTTGTAGAGAACCACTTAATAACTTTCTGGAAGATATCATTTACAATTTCATCAGTTAATTCCTGTTTGTAAGGTGTGATAGCTATACTTGTATCATCAGACCATAGACAAATGCAGTAAGCGGATGCACAGGACTGGGTAGCGTGGAGAACTACATCAAACCAGTTTGCGGACTGAAGACCACACTAACAACCCATAAATACCAATTTCATGAATACCCTCTTCATCAATAGCAGTGTGTTTAATTAACAGCTCAACGGCTGCTTCAGTTAGTGCACTGCACGAGCTGTCGCCAGCTCGGGAAATTTCCCTTCACAATGCACACTTAACGAAGCTACTTTCCGGCTATCGCCAGCACCGTCTTGTGCAGCTTCCCAGATTTTGCGCAGCAACAGACTGTATTGTTTAGTGTGGTCTAGACCTTGAATTATGTTATGAGAGGTTTTTTAAGCATGGCGTGAACGCTGCTCGCTCCGTGTCGACAAAAGCGGCGCAACGGCTTCCTTCACAATATCGCCGGCGCGCCGGTTGGGTGGGTGGGGGGGGGGGGGGGGGAGAGGGGGGAGACTTAGCAGCGGTGGCGGTGCCCCCGAACAAAGCTCGTTTTTTTGACTTCATCCGAAGGGAGAGCTAGTAAGCCGGGGAGGCATTTTCCGAACTCGCGGCCAAGCCTCCCGCCTCCCCTACATCCACAGCGAGACATAATGCAGCAGAGACCGGCTGACGTGTTCTGCTGGCGGGATTATTTATCAATTTAGCGTACGGCTGCATCACAATGACACAATTATTTTATTGTTCAGGATACGAATGTAGTCTATAGCTGCAAATACATCTTCACGGGTGTCGTAGAAGACAAATTTAAGTGTGTGGTTGATGGTTCATCCAACGATTACCATATTTTTATTTCCAATCCTTTATCGAATATCATGTTGGAAACACGAAAACTTAAATCTCTCCGAGTTCTGATCTCCCTCATTAAGATGATTATTTCTCCCAATGGAGCTAGAGCAATACTTCCATTTTAAAGTTTGCTCCCAGTTTGCTCCCAAAATACGAGGTGCCACAAAGTAATGATACTGACGTGAAAAAAGTGTTGGTTATCGCTTTAGTCAAGTTTAGTGTTGTCTCCATAGTCGTTTCCTTTTGATTGCACACACTTTATCCAGCACTTCTGCCACTGATGATAACATTTCTATAATAGCCTCCAAGACGTAGTCACAGCGTTTTTGGACAGCTTGTGGTGTTTGAATAGTGAGAATCCTGTGAGACTTCATTTTTGCCAATCGCTTGACAGCCGGCCGCGGTGGCCGAGGGGACTGAGGCGCTCCAGTCACGGTCAACACGGCCACTATGGTCGGGGGTTCGAATCCCCCCTCGGGCATGGATATTTGTGCCGTCCTAGTTCGTAAGTAGTTCATAAGTAGTTTAGGGACTGATGACCCCGTATTTAAGTCCCATAAGCTATACAAACATTTGAACATTTTTGAATCGCTTGACAACGCTGATGTTTACGAGGGCAATTATTTTTACTGAGCGGACGAGGGTTCATAGAAGAACCTGTCAACCATAAAGCAGAAACAGCATTATTTGTTTACTTCGTGGTCTGTACGATACACTAACTATGTGATTAGAAGAAATGGGCAAAGATTTTCTATCGTGTTGTTGATGTTGCTAAGATAATCACGCGAGGCCGCCGACATGATAAGTAAAATTTTACCCCCAGTGACCATTGTAAACACAATTGGTCGATTTTCGACCACATGCAATACAAGTTTAACTAATTATTCCTGCGTTGAGTTAGTACTCCTATCCCTTCTCTCTCTGCCCGTATCCTTTTTTTCTAAAAACATGTTACATTTATGGGAGAATGTATAAGAAATAAGGCTGTCTTGCATAATGTACAAAATTATAACTGCAGTATCCAAACAAAGAAAGATAGTAATCAAAATACAAATGGCCGACATGGAGTAGCCGAGCGATCTCAGGCGTCTCGCTGTGGAGCGCGCGGTTGCTCGCCGTAGGAGGTTCGATTGCTCCCTAGGGAATGGGTGTGTGCGCGTGTTGTCCTTAGGTTAGTTTACCTTAGTTTAAGTAGTTTGTAAGCTACGGACTGATGACCACGCAGTTTGGTCCGATTATTTGTAAAAATAGAAATGACATAAAATTTGTACGTCTCATTTATTGAGTTATATGTTGTACAATTATATATATCTCCCATCCTCGTCGCCACTTATATATCCCATCCTCGGCGCCACTTTTGTGTCTCGTTTCCGCCGGTTGTCCGGCGTGTCGGTGGCCGAGTAGAGAGAGACCGATACAGGAAAATAGGATGCACGCGTGTGCAGGTACGGAGGTGACCAGCCAGTGGGACAGCAGAAACTAGAAACACTAACCTAGATTAGTATAAGAGATATATTTCATAGAAATAATACATTACTTAATTTGGAGAGCAGCAGACTAGTAGTATGTTGATACATAGTTTAGATAGAGGCCTGCGTAATGATGATTCCTAGTGCCTATCCGATAGCCAAGTCTTAACTGGTGCCTATCTGATTCCCAAGTGGCCGATCGAGTTCAATGGTGGCCACGAGCGGAGTTGCAGTAGAGGGCGCTCGTGGCTGACGTAAGAACGCCGCGCCGTACGTGCATAGCGGCGCGCGGCGAAAGTACGTGCCGCGCACTTTAGACTTGTGCGACACCACAATATGTGTGTGTAAGGGCTGTATGTCTGAAAAACCTGTTGCGAATACAATTAGTAGGAAAGAAGTAATAGATTAAATGCGTGCTGGGGAGTTTTTCCATGAACGATACTGTTTATGTGCTCAAGTACTGTGATACAATTTCGAAGGTAATTTCGCTATATTTGTGTATACTGTCTGCAGCTGCAATTAGTAGTGTAGATATTATAAATTGTAACGTTATAACGAATGCCGAAGTTTTACTCCGTGAACAGCGGAAAAGTAGTAAGCGAAAAACATTTTTCCTTTCATAATTTTACTATGGTTGACAGCGAGAAAAAGTTCTATAAGGGTTTGAAATTATAGTTTGATGCAAGTCGCTAAGTAATCTCGTTCTCATATACTGTATACATAAAGTATCATCGCATTATGAGTCAGTTTCTTACAACTCATTGTTTATGACATAATATGTTCAAATATATGTACAACTTATGGGACTTAACTACGGGGCCATCAGCCCCTAAGCTTACAAACTACTTATGAACTAGCTAACACTAAAGACGGCACAAATATCCATGCCCGAGTGGGGGATTCGAACCCACCGACCGTAGTGGCCGTGCTGACCGTGACTGGAGCGCCTCAGTCACCTCGGCCACCGCGGCCGGCTGACATAATATCTCCAGAACCATGTGTCGTACGTAGTTCTTGCCATTAAAGAATTGGTACCTGAAGGAATATCTGCACGAAATTTGGCTGAAATTGGTCCAGTAGTTTAGGAGGAAATGTGTAACAATGTCGCGTAATGTAGCAGTTTTTCTTGCATCTAATTGTTTATGACGTCCTATCTCGTGAACTGTGTGTTGTACGTGATCCTGACACACACAAGGCAACCGTCCTCATGGATTGAAGCTTACGTGTGCACAACTTCATGGAGATTTGAACAAAACTGTTGATTTGTATGCAATACGTACACACAAACACACCGACACACTGCTTTAAATATAAAGATTTAAGATCCCTTTGTCATCATTAGAAAACATGCTCGAACTACGTGATTAAAAGCCTACTTGTCAGCATCACAGTCACAACTGGGAGAAGTTGTTTTCTTCCATTCGTACAGTGATTGGAGCACCTTATAGTGATGGTTATTTTTCGGTTTAGAATCTACCAGATCTTTCGTGGCAATTCAAAGACAGGTACCTGGGTCGATAAGCACCACAGCGTAATCAGTTTAGTCGTAGGATGATCTGCCATGTGTGTTAACAGTACTCATCGGTATTGAAGCCCTTGCCAACTAGCGTTCTTGCAGTTTCAGGAGTGGGTGACTAGAGCAGGGAGTTCCTTTGCTGATACTTGGAACGTCGCGGGAAAATAGATCAAGCATTTTTCTATTCCCGTAGTAGGACATTTCTACCAATCACGTTAGCTTTGTACAATGTATCACTTGCGTGCCTCGGTGTCCCGCGCCGGAAGGTGGGAAGCTTAGGCGGTGTTCACACTGCCGGCCGGCCCGAGTGGACTCCGCTTCAGCCGTCTCACGCCGAGCCGACGACATTCGGAATGTTTAATATTTCCGGCGCGAGCCGATTGGGCTATGGTATTGCTTCTGCAGCACAAGTACCTGACTCTCCAGCCTGTTTTCGATAGAAGTCTCTTCGCGTGATTTTTTTTAAATAACACTTGTGAAAATGTTCTGTTTATGTTTTCTTGTATGACTATTTATTCTGTAAAATTAATAAAAATTCAGATATTTTTTGTTAGCTGTTCTCATAAGGAAAAACTCTCCTAAATATCAGTCGAAATTCATGGGATGAGTCCATTACCACGCGTTTCTTATGTCCTTAAAATCCGACGAGTCACTACAGTGTGAGAACAATAATATTAAAATAACAAAATAAACGTAGACGGCAATGAACAAGTTTTGTTCACTTCCGTGTTTCCTTCGATCTTCTGATGACGGTGGGTGGAGAATTCCTTGTTTGTGTGGACAAGCCCACCAAGAAGGAAATATAAAAAAAAAATTAAAAATAAATAAATAAAGTGACTCTTCTATCCTTTACTGACCTGTCCTGCAGTGTCTGAGGCTAAACCAAATCAACATATTTTTCTTTAAGTTAAAGTAGAAAACTCTAAATGGAAGTACCATCAGCCAAACAAAGAAAATTGTCTACAGATGATTGAGTAAAATGTTCATAGCAACTTAGTTCCCCTCATACAGGTTCCTAAAAAAAAAAAAAAAATGAGTGTTGTGTAGAGTTCTTTGAACGCTGAGGTGGGCTGAAATATAGTACAGAATGACGCATAGAAAACCAATACACCTCACGTACGCCCGTACTTATAAGGAGGTAACTACATGTTTTTAATGACACTGTTCGGTATTTTTTTTTTACTTAATTCATTCTTAATTAAATCTCAGACATGAGGGTACCGCTTTTATGTGGGACACGCTGTACACAATTATTTTGTCGTTGTGACAACATTTTTCGAAAGCTACAAAAGCGAAAATAAGCAAAGGTATATATTTTCTATAGGGAGAAGATACATCTATATAAGTGTACTCTATTATTTGGGCTTCTTGTTTTATCATCTCTAACTATAAAGCCTTTAAATGTAATGTCAGAAAATTTTATTTCAGCCCATCAACAGCAATGTCGCAATTTACATTAATTTTTTCTTCTCTTCCAGTTCCAAACACGAAATATATATTCCATTAATTGTGTGGTGTGGACAAAAAACCAGTTTTACGCCTTTCATAAAATCGAGTATGACCTGATGTAGAACCGTAGCAGATCGTCGGCCACTGTTATCGTTCGCCATCCAAGAGAAATTAGTTCATACTTGTTTGCTGGCTATGGATCATTAACACATCACGAAGGATCGACAAGCGTGGTCAGCATTTCAAATTTTTCGGCACTGCAGTTCTTCACGCTACGCACGACAGCCTCAGAGTTCGTAGGCTTGCGCAATCTCGCCACTGACTCCGCTCAGATAACTCTTAATTACTTGTGAAATGAGGTAGATATCGGTGGGACCACCATTTCAAAAACTTTTCTACACCTTTAGCTCCAATTCACTCGCAGTACCGTATCGCTAAAATGCATAGAACAGTAATGTGCCCGCTATCGAACTTATTCAATACACGATTTGTAAATCGAGTGCGCATACTTTATGACAAATAGCGTTATTTGAAAACGACTGTTACGAATTACGGAAAGGTCTAGGTTTTATTCGAAAGCTAAGATGATGTACTACCATGTGTCCAAAAATCAGTTATTTTAACCGCATACTTTCATTGAAATCGAGTGAGGAGCGTTACGAAACTAAAAACTCGCGCGGTATGAAAACGAGACTTCTTACTTTGTCATAGGCAAGGCAAAGCTATTAAGGAAAAAATAAATTGATAGAACAATGTGACGTGGTCTTATATATATCAAAACTTTTTGCAACTAGAAAAATTGGAAAGTTGATTTCCCCCCTCTTTTTCGTCTCGGCTCGGCCCGGCGCGCAGTGTGAACACCCATGCTGTCGGCATGTGCCGACAAGGCGAAAGCCAGATATCATAGGGTTCAAAGTTCGTTGACATTGTCGTTAGAGACGGAGCAAACAGTTTCTTTTTTCATGGTTGGGGAAGAAAATATTCCATGGCCTTTGAAAGAAACCATCCCTAAATTTGCCTGGACTGATTTAGGGAAATCACGGAAAACCTAAATAAAGATGGCGAGAGCCGCGTTTGAACCGCCGGATGCGAGTCCAGTGTGTTACACCACTGCTATAGCCACATAGCTCGGTGCGCCGCCTTGGGCAATGTCCTAATGAGTGATCGATATTATCACGTGCTCAGCCCTAGCGTAAATACAACGCAGAACGTCACAGATACAACCCAAGCATAGGGTCGGTATGGCTGGACCGTGTGAACCTTCATTTGAAGTGTATGTGAAGATGACGGAAAACCAGGCCTAAAAAATGGAAGTAACAATTATTACTAGGTTTCCGCATATTCTCTATTATAATAGAGAATTACGTAAGCTACGGAGTGTCTTGCAGTGCACGTCACTGTTAATGGTTTTTCCGTACTCGAGGAATTCGACGAGTATCGGACCTCGGACGTCGAAAAATGCGGTGAGCATCAGCTTGCCTGCTGAGGCCACAGCCTTGTATTTTTTAGGGGCATGCTTTGCGTCGCTAGATGTCGCACTGCGTTATCCCATAGCGGCATATTCAAATTTCAGCCCGTTTGGTTGGGAAGACGTTGCGTACCTTTTCATTTGAGCGTCCCTCGTAAAAACTGTAAGTTTCCCTAGTCCGGCAGTTGAAGACCACATCCTTTTCTTTACAATAAATTTTTCTTCAGCAGAAAGATACTTCATTTAAAAATGTAGAAATTATTCATGTACACAACAAAGTTACAATGCATTAAATCACCAAAAACATAAGCTAACGTGACTAGTTTCACAGAACTTATTATTACAAGCACCAGTTAGGAAAGGCAAACGTACGAGTAATGCTGCTCTGTTAAGAGACCAGTCCCTGCGCTCTGTGTGCGCTGCAAAAGAACAACACAGTTTTCCTTTTCATGTCATTGTTTACTTTCATTTACCGTACGTTATTCTCGCGTTTTACGTTACTGAGACTGATTCACGTTGCTGCTACCAGCCATATTTACAGTACACAACCAAAGCCAACGAATCGCTGAATCACCACGACCTTTCTGTAACTTTGCCACGATGTTGCTACCGCGCTTCCTAGTGGATGGCGTATATAAACACACTCAGAAACGATGTGTTTGAATGGAACGTAGAAGCTCACGCTGCACATGCCATTATTTCGCAGGTTATTTCCGATCTACAAAGAGCAGTAGAGAACAAATACAATTCGGAAGTTATCACTGTTTGTGTTTCCAACGTGATAACGTTACACTTCACAAAAGCTAATTTTTAGGCTGGAAAATTACATATTTCAGGCAGCGCTCCGAGATAATTTTTAATATTTCCACTCATTTTTAGTGATTTCAGAACTTCTGCTGTTAATGAGAATGGCAAATTTTTAATCAAGTTTTCACGATGTTACTCCGTAAATTGTTTAACCTTCCACAAATAGAAATTAGTGTAATTTTAAACATGGGTAAATAAGATCAACCGAAATCCAATTTCTTTTTTAATGTAGTACAACCAATCGGTTGCGTAAAATTTAAGGTTCTTGATCTGGTTTCGTTTAGCTAAAATAATAGAATAAATGTCACACATGGAAAAATTTCAGGCAGGTGACAAGGAGAGTGAAGTGACCAGTACTTACATGAGAAACATAACGTCAGAATTAAAACTTAAGAGAAAGGTTGCTCAGTTTGAAAATGATAAAAAATAACATTTTCCTTACAAATATAAAACAATAAAAGTCACAAACACCAATGTAGTGTGAAGGACATGAAGGAACTAGATACAAGGCCTGTGCGCTGCCTGCCAAGAGTAGTCATAACAATAGAATATTATTTGTCTTATGTAGCGTTCTGCTGAGTTTGGCAATACGTACACGTTGCACACTGTTTTAGAATGTTTTTAATATTATTTATGTGATTCACAGACACATTTGTTATGGTGTAAGATATTTATGAACTATTAATAAGATATCTTACCGATATTGGAATCTAACGATTCATATTAGGCATTTTGTCTCATAACAGCAAAAATCTGCACGGAGAATCACATAGACAACACGAAAAACATTCTGCAACACACTGTGCAACTTATACGTATTCCCAAACTCAACACAACGCTTCATAAGACAAATAGTTTTCTTGTGTTATGACTACTCTTGGCAGGCAGCGCACAGGCCTTGTATCTAGGTGGCGTTGACTGAACACTCAGCCACGCAAACGTGCACTAGGATGCGAACAGTACTAATTTGTAATATTAGTTTTTCGAGGACGTCAGGAAAAGAAGGGGTGGAAACTTCATTTGTTTTGAAAGTACGTTTGTTGTTCATACGTCGTAAGCAAGTTCCGTTATGTTTTCGCCTATTCAGAAGTCTATTCTAACTTCGAATTCCATATCATAAAAATTTTGTCTAACTTTGCACAAATGTAAACTCTTGATCACGTTCGCAATACATACAATATTACAAGTCTGTACTATTAGCGTGACTAGTGGTCCACGAGTGTCGCGCCCTAGTGCACGTTTACATCGCCGCGTGTTCACTGCCGCATAGCCAGTTCCTTCACACCACATTGGTGTTTGTGATTTTTATATTTTTAACAACGTTATTTTTTTACCATTTTCAACCTTGCTCATAAATTTAATTCTGACGTTATGTTTTTCATGTAAGTACTGGTCACTTCACTCTTCTTTTCGCCTATATCAAATTTTTCGATGTAAGACATTTATTATGTTATTATTTTAGGTAAACTTTTAATTCTTCTGATGAACTTATCCCTAGCTGTGACGTGACCAGGTCAAGACCCTTAAATTTTACGTAACCGGTTGGCTGTATACATTTAAAAAAAATCAAAAAGTATAATTTTAAACATGGTTGTATAACATGAACCGTATATTCAGATTACGAAATGTAATACAGCCAACTGGATACGTAAATTTTATGGTTCTTGACCAGTTTTTGTTACCACTAAGAGTAACTTCATCAGAAGATAAAAACGTTTACATGGAAAACGTAACGCCAAAATTATATATTACGGCCTGGGTTGCTCTGGTTGAATGAAGTAAAATATAACATTGCCTCCAATATAAATTAAAACACCAGTGAGGTGTGGGAACACTGGTGTTTCAATTTTTATTACTCGTAATATACCATTCTGATGTTATGTTTTTAATGTACAATTTATCGATAAAAACCGTCCAGTTCGTAAAATTATTGTTACAATTTATTAATATAGGTGACCGGTTTCGATCTAGGTTTAGATCATCTTCAGACCCCGTTGTAGATGCTCACCACCTGAGCATCTATAGCGAGGTATGAAGATGATCTAAACCCTGATCGAAACCGGTCACCTATATTAATAAATTGTAAAAATAATTTTGCGAACTGGACTGTTATTTTTAATCATTAAATAAGGAGTTCGCTATTCCTTCCAAATAAGAAAACAATGTTTTCCAAACTAGTAAATTTTATCTTCGGATGAAGTTACTCTTAGTGGTTAGAAAAATTGCTCAAGTTCAAAAATGTTCAAATGTTTGTACAGTCTATGGGACTTAACTACGGGGTCATCAGTCCCTAAACTAACAAACTACCTATGAACTAGCTAATACTAAGGACAGAACAAATATCCATGCTCGAGGGAGGATTCGAACCCCCGACCGTAGTGGCCGTGCAGACCGTGACTGGAGCGCGTCAGTCTCCTCGGCCACCGCGGCCGGCACTGGTCAAGTACCGTAAGTCTTACGGAACCGTTGTATTGCATATTAAAAATGAGTATATCAGTCGGTAACTTTTTAATACTTTTATACAGAGGTTCTTCATCTCAACGCTTCGTTTCAATTTATTTTTGTGCTCTTTCTACCCTGTGGAAGAAAATGTTTACTTTCTTTTATCAGTGAATTAATATGTTCGTGCATGAAGTGCCAAGAAATAAATAAAATTACCAGATAGTAAAGTTAATCACAGTATATTTTTATGTCACTTACCTATATATTTGCAATAAATTAAGACATTAAGCAGCAAGAAAAATTCATTTCTGACAGCGTAACAAATGGCGAATTATGTTCTCGCCAAAGGGAAAGACGTAAACAGCTGCTCGACTTATCTGGCAGCGTCAAAAAAATGGAACTAATAAACTTTTGAGATATTGGCGCTTTCATAAGAGTTCATTCTTTTCTCCTGCGCGGTGAGCTCTAGACGGCGATGCCTCTGTATAGCAGTACCCCTGGGTGGGGATGCAGGCATTCAGAACTCCATAATGCACGACCGGCCATAAAACCGGCTGGCGGAGCATCGCTCCTCGCCTGACGGCTCACTTGCCCCACCTCGCCACAGACCTGTCTCAGTGGGAACTTTGGAGGAATAAATTGCGGAGTCGCCGCTTACGCGGTAGAGCCGCCGCGCACGGAGTACAAGACCGGTTTGTACACTACGTTTCATATTAAGCCGTGTAAAGAAATTCCGAAACTGAAGATATAGACCGTAAAAAGAGGAATGTCAACGTTACTGACTGTTGGTACAAAAGTAAAAGAAAGAGAATTAAGTTTGTTTTGCAATTGCATTACTGATATTGTGCGAGCCACCTCCTCCGTCTTTTCCCACTCAAGTTGATTCTACGTTCCTGGCAAGTTTTCTCCATTTCCCTCGGTCCCATACGTTCCTGAAATCTTCACGTACATAGTCCCTCCATCTTCTTCTTGATCTCCGTGTACCTCTGTTACCCTCCACCACCATCGCAGTCATTCTCTTATCAACCTAAGTGTCGTCCCTTCTCATTAACCTTCTTTCATAGCTCCGTCACATTATCACTGCCTCTTATTCTCTCATTTCTGATTCTATCGGCTCTGGTGACGCCACAAATTATTCTTAACATTTTCATTTCCGCCACATCCATTGCTTTACAATGTGCCATTGTTGGTACCCTACAAATCATTGCAGGTCTCACTATTGACTTTTACTTCATTGCTTTAGTCTTCAGGTTTATTCTTATACCACGCAATTCACTTCTTTTCCACTTCATCCATCCTATCTGCACTCTGTGGGTTATTGCCGTGTCAGAATTGCCATCACAGAAAACTGTTCACCCTAACTAGTTAAAGCTATCCAATTTCTTCAAGTATTATCCATCCAACTGGATTATTTCCTCTCCGTTTTCTTCCTATTGGTTTTCATCGCTCTGTGTACCAAAGCTTTACTCCGGATCTCCAGCCTCATATCTAGCTCATATTTGTTGGTTTTAATTTACACTATATAGTCTCCGAACATCTTACACCTCTTATGAGAATACATCGAAACCAGATTGAAGATATATGGGATCAACGCAGACCCTTGATGCAAGCCAACTTACGCTGGTCTCCAGTCTGGTAATCTTACACTGCTTCTCGCTTGCATTCTGGCACCATTATACATAACCTGAATAGGACTTACATATTTCTGTGGCACGTCACTCTAATGCAGCTCCAAATTTCTTGTTACGGCACTCTGTCTTAAGCTTTTTTTTTTTTACGTCTATGAAGAATATGTAATTCCCTCTCCTTCTCCCCTTGTTTCCTCATAAGCCGCCGGAGTGCTTAAATTTCGTCCGTTATTCATCTCCCCGGCAGGAATCCGACATGTTCATCCCCTATTGCTGTTTCTTCTCGGAACCGTTTTTCTATTATCTTCTCCCAGATTTTCATAGTATGCGCCACCTGTTCCAAATGAAAATCTTAAATTGTAATTGATGTATAGAAAGAACGTAGTCTCTATATAATGAGATTAGGGATGTAATATATTTTTATTACACGAGGAAGGAAAAAAACTACGTAATACTTCTCTGTCGACAGTGTCATTACTGCAGTTCTGAACAAATATACCGCACACAAACCAAGAATTATTTACTTTTGATTCGCTGAAGTCATAATAAAACATATCTGGTAGAAACTCTCGGCAAACAGGCAGAGGCAGTTTATTAGATTATCGTCACTCAAGCTGCCATGCGATCATTGAAAAAAAATCTTTCATACACATGAGTTAAACATACAACCTTTGCACCATCATTATGAAGGTATGGAAGTTTTTCTCGAGAAAATCTTTCGTACAACTACCAGTTTTATCGACAGTTCCATTTGTAAAAGGTCACGGGACTTTCAAATAATACAGCAAATGGGCTTGAAAACGTCTGGAAAAAATAGCTATTCGTTGGCAGTATGCTGAAGGACTTCACTACGTTAGTCATCATGTCCATAGGCTTACAAACTATTTAAACTTAAACACTTTAAAAACTTGAAGTAACTTTTGCTAAGGACAACACAAACACCCATGCCCGAGGGAGGACTTTAACCTCCGCAGTGAGGCGCCTTAGTAACTTTGGCCACTCCACCGCGCTTAACTTTCTGTTTATGGATTCAAAGAGTACGCAAAATTACGACAGAATTGATGTGCCATAAGGTACAGACAGATTAAAATAGTGGAAGTCGATAAATTGATCGGCAATTAAACCACATGCAATTTTTCTCGGCAATCACTGTCACAGATACTTGCCTACCCTGAGGACCGTCGTCTCGTGGGGTCGGAGTATTTTTCCGGGTCCAAAATTAATTACCACTACAAAAACTTAAGAGGGCGAACAGCTCCAAGGACCGTTCCAACCGTTATTTTGAACGATTTAACACGGTTTCCTTGCGGCGGAGGAACACCACTTGAACGCCCGTACTTCGGACATTTCCCGCCTCTTATTTTTGTATACGGGATATTTGATTTTTACGGGAATATTAAGATATTTGTCAGTTCGGGTATTTAGAGTTGGAAAATTAGTACTGTATATACGTAGTTATTATAGTGGGAAATTAGTTTTTTCGGTCATAAAAAATACTTAAATTTATAGTAATGCAAAGTAAAGAAAAGGGAGTAGCAACATACAGGATGCAATAGTTTCCAATATGTTCTCCATGTTGGGGTATATAAGCAAAATTCCGGGATTGTTACAAAAATCTACTACGATTTCCAGTTTAATGCGGACGTGCGCGTCTGTAACGCCTAAATGAAAGTTTTATTCATGAATGAGGGAGATAATTGAAACCCGATCGCGTCTAAGATCGATTCGGAATATTGTGATCGATATAGTGAAGATTATTAAACGCACGGACAGATTTAAAGAATTTACGATATAGTGCGATTCTGATGGTGACGGGAACTTCAGTTTAGAATATCAAAGACGATTAAGAATCATTTTTTAATCAGTTTCATGCGATCCAAAGAAACATTTGTTAAATATATATTGTGGTGAAATTTTACTTAAGGGCCCGAACATTATTTAGCGAATGTATCTTTGGTGCAAACCATATGCAAACATTTTAGTGTGTGAATCTCATTACGATAATGTTTTAATGATCAATGCTGATAGATTTTAATAAAAAAAAATACTAAAGGACAGTGTAATTCATCTGATAATTACATTCAAACTCGGCCGGAGCGAGAAATGTGCTGATAAGTTACCAGAATTTTACTTAGCGAATTTACCGCCAGGCAAAGAAAAACCTTATCTTTGGTTAAAAAATACAATGTAAATACAGACTAAAATTTCTTGAATAAGTGTATAATATTTACAAAACTGAACTCTTATGAACTTTAATTCAGTAAGAAATCTTGCACTCTCCATCGTGTGTTATGACCCAAATTCAGAAAACATAACTTCAGCGGCCGGGCGTAAGTGCAACAGGAAGAAGAGTGGTCATACTCTATAGGACAGTAACTTAAGAAGTGTGAAACCAGACCACAAGGCCGGAACCAATGTTAGCGGTTCCTCTGGAGAGGTTGGCTACAAGTTCATAATTTTGACAGCGGTTCAACGTACGAGACTATAAAACCAACGAACTCAGTTGCTCGCTAGTCTTTAAAGGTATCGGTTGTCGAGCATTGACGAACTATGCTCTTATGCGTACGTTGCTGCCATTAGATTAGATGTTGGTGCTGAATTATTGCACCAGTCATGAACTTCGTCTCGACGCAGACGTGTTCGCCCGCGAGTTTACAGCAATGCGACAGTGTGGGTACAGAACATTGGACGCGATCAGTTGTAGCTGTAGCGCCACTGCTGCCCCCGCCTGCACTCAGTCGTACATTCTCTTGGCTAACAGATTACTTCAATGTTCTCTCTAAGAACACTCTCATTAATACAACCACCATTTACTTCAATGCGTGTCTTCATTTTTATCTTTTCCCGCAGCAAGACATTCTCAGTTTCAGGCTGTGCTTTACCTCTTATATCTGTATTATGTAGTGTAATAAGCTACCTCACATTCCAAAATGTCTATTGCGGAATATAATGATTATTTTAAACAAACTTTCCAACTTCTAGTCTGTAGTCTTCCCCTGTTATTAAATAAACAAAAAACCCTGCTAGATGAGAGGTGGTTCGATGTTGGCAACGGTCGTGGCAACAAAAGATTCTCAGGTAAGCCTACGTGTTAATTGGACAGCAGAAGTTAGGTAGGTTTATTAATGCTAACAAGTTCGTACTTAAATGAGTAATGAAACTCTGAACAGTTACAGAGTGTATGACGTGATATGCATAGTACATGATGTGACAAGACTTTCATGGTGGGTTCCATATCTGGGATCATGTGACACGAAGCATGTATGACATGGTGGCGTCCACAGAACTCACTATAACCTGAGATACGAGGTACAATAGGGTATTTGACTGTCTACATCTACATGGGATACTCTGCAAATCACATTTAAGTGCCTGGCAGAGGTTTCATCGAACCACCTTTATACTATTCATCTACCATTCCATTCTCGAATAGCGCGCGAGAAGAAAGAACATCTGAATCTCTCCGTTCGAGCTCTGATTTCACGTATTTTATTGTGATGATCATTTCTGGCAGTCAACAATATACACTCTCATTCGGAGGAGAATGTTGCGATTGGAGTTTCGTAAGTAGATCACGCCGCAGCGATAAACGCCGTTGTTGTAATGATTCCCATTCCAGATCCTGTATCATTTCCGTGACGCTGTCTCCCCTATAACGTTACAATACACAATGGGCGGCCCTTCTTTGGACTCTTTCGATGGCTTCCGTCAAACCTACTTGATAAGCATCCCACACTGGGCAGCAATACTCCAAAAAGGACGGACAAGCGTAGTGTATGCAGCCTCTTTAGTACTTCAGTTGCATCTTTTAAGGGTTCTGCCAATAAAACTCAGTCTCTGGTTCGCCTTTCCCACGACATTATCTACGTGTTCTTTCCAGTTAAAGTCTGAAGTAATATTAATTCCTAGGTATTTAGTGGAGTTTACGGCCTTCACATTTGATTGATTTAACTTGTAAACAAAGTTTAACGGATTTCTTTTCGTACTCATGTGAACGACTTCACACTTCTCATTATTTAGAGTCAATTGCCAATTTTTACACCATGCTGATATTTAGATCGTCTTGCAGTTGGTTTTAATCTTCAGATGATTTTACTAGACGACAAATGACGGTGTCATCTGCAAACAACCTAAAGAGATGCTCAGATGTTCTCCCAAATCGTTTATATAGATGAGGAACAGCAGAGCTTGCCATCTATTACTATGGACTATATCCTCTCTGACAGGAAATCCCCTATCCAGTCACTAATCTAGGGCGATATTCCACAACCACACAATTTTATTAAAAGCCGTTTGTGAGGTACCGTGTCAAAAGCCTTCTTTAAATCAATAAATACGGAATCAATTTGAGATCCTTTGTCAATAGCACTCATTACGTTATATGTGTAAATCGCTAGTTTTGTTTCGTATTGACGATATTTTCTAAATCCTTATTGACATTGGGTCAATTGATCATGCGATTCGAGATAATTCATAATATTTGAATACAGGATATGTTCCTAAATACTGCTGCAATTTGAAGTCAATGAAATAGGCCTGTTGATTAGTGGGTGACTCCTACTGCCTTTCTTGAATATTGGAGTGACCTGAGAAACTTTCCAATCTTTTGGTACAGATCCTCCTTTGAGCGAGCGGTTGTATATGGCTGTTAAGTAAGGAGCTGTCGCATCTGCATAATCACATAGAAATTAGTGGGTATACAGTCACGACCAGAAGAATTTCTTGTTAAGTGATTTTAGTTGCTTCACTGCTCCGATGATATCTACTTCTACGTTACTCATTACGGCCTCTGTTCGTAATTTGAAATCTGGGATATTGGTTTCGTCTTCTTTGGTGAATGAGTTTCTAAAAGCTAAATTTAGTAACTCTGCTTTAGTAGCGCTATCATCGGCGTGATTGCCATTTGTATCACGTAATGAGGGTATTGTTTGTTTTTAGCCTCTAGTATATTTGACATATGACCAAAATCTCTCTGGGTTCTCAGTCAGATTTCGAGAAAGCTTCGTTGTGGGAAGTATTGTAAGCACCTTGCTTTGAAGTCCTTGCTAAATTTCGAGCTTCTGTGTAAGATCGCCAATCCTGGGGATTTTGTGTTCGTTTAAATTTTGCCTGCCGTTTTCGTTGTTTTTGTAACAGTGTCCTGACCTGTTTTGTTAACCAAGATGGATCACCACCTTCTTTTATTATTTGGTATAAAACTTCCATTGCTGTCGCTACTACTACTTTGAATTGGAGCCGCATCTGATCTACACTCACTGTCTTCCAAGAAGCAATTTAGTGTATTTCTTACTGTTTTTCTGAACAAATATACTTTTCGTCTACTTTTGGTAGCTTTGGGACTTTCGATATTTAATCTCGCTACGACAAACCTGTTTTCCATAAATCGTCTTACGTGGCTAATTATGCTCACAGTTTGCTTTCCTACCTCACGAGTTTCAGTATTAAAATATGGAAATGAAATTCAAATACTTTGAAAGCCCCTTAAAAGGCTACATGTGAGTCATATGATGCCTGTGACGTCAACTTACACAATGCTGTTCCTGCTATCGTACAGTTCACTAACAGTGATAGTGTATGCGCATTCATGTTTGTGAAAACGGTCAATAGAATATCGAAGCACCCCACTGTAAAAACCTATATCTATAAATGTGAGTGTGTGTTCGGTGTACGCTTATCACGTCTGAACCACAAGACATAAAGGGCTAAAAATTTGTACAGTTACTAATGTCTACCCGGGGAAGGCTTTAGGCACGGTTTTATAGCGATCTGACAGATATTTAGTAATTTGAAGAATATAAGGCGAAATGCGGAACAATAATTACTCTTTAGAAATTATATTTACTCTTTGAAAATGGTTTTATTGGTTGCATTGTTGCTTGAGGGTTGATAATGATAAAAGGGTGGAGTGTATTGGAATGGAAAGTTATCGGTGTATATAAAATTCTAAGTGTGTGTGTGTGTGTGTGTGTGTGTGTGTGTGTGTGTGTGTGTGTGTGTGTGTATGTTTGTTTTAATATTTCGCTCTGCAGCGAAAACTACAGAACGCAAACGAATGGTCTGCGTGTAATTGTTGTCCAAAGTCTCCCGTTGTACACCAAAGCAGTTCCGTGCCGATAACTATAAGCGGGTGGAAGATATGGTGGTTGAAAGCCGTCAAATTATAAAAAAATTAGGACTGAAGGCCAGCGATGATGTTTGCGACTCGACTAAGAGGTTACATACAGAGAAACGTGATGCCACAGACCATATCTTTAGTCTATGAGTGCTACAATGTCTTCAGCTCTTTCTCTAAGGATAAGCATACGAATAAGGAAATATAAGAATGAATAAATAAATATATCAGTAAAAAAGAAATTTCTTTTAATACATATCTTTAAAAAAAACTGATTTGACGTTTCGTGCATTACATCAAGTGATGCATCTGTGATATTATTACAATCATTATTGTTGAATTTCGTGATTGGATTCTTCGAAACGGGTGCATTTTTACCTGCGATTTCTTTATATATATTCTGATAAATGTAAAAGGTTTTTAGAAAAAAGGAGATGAACACACACACACACACACACACACACACACAGACACACAGACAGACAGACAGAGAGAGAGGATAGGAAAAGTACCAACTCAAGGTTCGAATAAATAACAGGGCAACGCCGGGTTTTCAGCTAGTACATCTATAAACACTCCTCCAGAAAATTTGTTCTTAATTGTTCCCACCAATGATAAGATGCGTAAAATGTGGTCAAACTTGTCCGAAAGTAAGTGAGAAATCAAGCTTTCGTCACAACGCCCGCAGACTACAGATCAGTCTCGTAGCAAATTTTGTGACGTGATCGAGAACTACGTGTAATTAAAAATTATTCGCAAGCGAATACGGGGAACGGGATTTGGGGGTCTCAGACGGGATGCTAACGCACCATGAACTGGGGCTGCGTATTTCGCCGCATTCACGCTGTCAGACGCAAAAGCGGCGCGGCAGTCACGGGGCCTCGCTACATTACTTCTGACAGGCGATGTCAACGAGCGGCGCGGGGCGGGGCGGAGAAAAAAAAAATAATTGGTTAGGCATGCGAACTTAGAATGCAGCTAGCGTTAACGCCTCGGTGCTGGATTATTATGACGCAGAAAGAGTCACGCGGAATGTTTCCAACATCGCAACGTCGCCACTGCAGCGCTGGAACTGACAGTTTTCTCCCCCCCCCCCCCCAGTGAAAATTATCGCTTCGGCCTGTGTGTGCTTCTCGGAAAGCTTAACGTAGTGCAACGTTACAACTCGCAAACTGGAAACGCGTTATAAATACTGTAAATACAATGATGTTTACAGGCAGATATTCCTGACGGCAACGCACGCCTGTTCATTGATTTTTACTGACAGTATCTAACAATAATTTTCATGCTTTTTCACAAGCGAATAATTACAATGACAATCAAACGAGAGTATCTAGTTAACGAATGATTGAATCAAGACTGTTACAGCCGAAAAGGGCGTCACGAACAGCATTTCCAGCGACTTTGTTGAATCGCTCGTAACCAAGTGTAGGTAGGTAATAGGATGAGGTGTTCTTACAGTTCTTTCACAGAAAACAGTGATAATTGCTGAATAAGAAGGCAAAAACGAAGAGACATTGTACAAATAAACTATTTCGGAAAACGTTTTACCTTTGGTATGTAAATGTTTAAGTAGGAACTTTTACGTCACCACAATTTAGTTTTCGTGTGATATCCCTACATCACCCCAACCAAATATCGAGATGGTTACTTTTTAAGGGCACAGCCGATTTCCTTCCCCAGCCTTACCCAAAAAATCCGAGCGTGTGTGTCTTCTGTAATGACAACGCTGTCATCTCTCTTTGAAAATCGAGTGACGGGAAATTCAAAGAATAGCACGTTGACCTGCGCTTGTGAAGAAATTCTGTTGTGTTCGCGTATCGCCAAAGAGAGATTGAGATATCATCCACTATCGATACTACGCTGAGACCAGACGGCATGAAGAGAGGTTAAGCGCAAACGGAGATGTATATAGCACGCGAGAAGCGATACAACATTACAGCTCTAAGCACCAGTTTCATGTGTTGTGTCAGACCACCTCAAACGGAGACGCGTATGACTTCCAGCCCGAGTGGCGCAGACACGGTATTCTGATCAGATGAAAACAAAAATGTTCAAATAGTTGTACATCAATGGGACTTCTTTGGTTATTAGTCCCTAGGCTAACAAACTACTTACACACACACACACACACACACACACACACACACACGCACAAACGCACGCGCGCGCACGCGGCCAGAGGACGACTCGAACCTCCGACGGCGAGCAACCCGCGCACCGCAGCTCAAATGTTCAAATGTTTGTTAAGCTTATGGGACTTAACTACGGGGTCATCAGTCCCTAAACTTACAAACTACTTATGAACGAAGGACGGCACAAATATCCATGCTCGAGGGCGGATTCGAACCCCCGACCGTAGTGGCCGTGCTGACCGTGACTGGAGCGCCCCAGTCACCTCGGCCACCGCGGCCGGCGCACCGCAGCAAGGCGCTTTAGCAACACCACCTCTTCTAGGTGGTGTTGGCTTTAGGGTGCGTTTATGCTGCTTCTTCGCTGCTTGCCGACATGGAACGGCGGTGAAGAATCAAACCCACAGAGCCTTACCGGCCCATTTAGCGTGCACCATCGCAGCTCGCCCAGCTCACTGCTCGCTACGATCCTCGCCAGGCGATGATCTCAAACTGGTTTGCGTTTCGCGCTACGACCATCGCCGCCCGGCACGAAACTTGCACTGTGATTGGTTGCTTCAAGGTCACGCTAGTAGAGCGGCGTTTGACTGTTGCGCGTGTGGATTTCTCGTGAGCATCGCGCACAATTTGTTTGTTAGAGGTAGTTTCAGTACAGGCAACAATGAAGATCTGAAGCAGATGATTATTATGTCTGAAAAAGCGATCTGGCTAGTTTTTGAGCTGTTGGTAGTACTTGTGAATGTATGCGTAGTGAGGATGTTCAGCATTAAAAGGATGCACTCCATACCTCCTCTTCCTCCTCCTCCTCCTTTCAGACGACGTGGAGAACATGTTTCATATTTCAGCCACTGCAGTTGTGCACTCAGCTGTAATGTAACAGCTGCAGGAGAATATACAAGGCGAGCAGCGAGGTGCCTGCAGCGTGAACGCAACAAGGCTGCCGGCGAGCAGTAAGGTGTAAGGAACCAGCAGCGAGAAGCCAGCTGCCAACTGCGAGGTGGCAGCATAATCGCACCCTTAGACCGCTCGGCCACCGAACACCACCTAGAGACAAGGCCTCACAACAGCCAGTGTCACGTCACACCGAACAGACCGCGACCGCGAGCTTACTGGCTGGCTGCTACGAGGTAGTGGGCTCCTTTATACAGATCCCCCCCTCTCTGTTTATCCAACTCCTCCTCTCCCAGCCAACTTACCCTCCTCATGCTCGTCCTCTATTTATGTCACTGCTTCTTTCCGCTGACATGTAGGCTGCCCTGGAGAGCAGGCCGATGAGGCAGGCTGATATTCCCACACAACACAATGACTGTGCAGGGCAGCCTACATGGCATAGGCTGGGAAACACTTTTTGCCCTTATTTCCGCTATTATGGGACCTAGGAGGTTGTAAACCACACATAACTTATTCTCGCGTTGCAAGCATTAAGTGTATCAAACTTGGTTGAAATCGATCTAGTAGTTTTGGAGATGTGTAACACACATACACCGAAATGCACATAAATGCACGTACACACACATACAGCGCGCGCGCGCGAAAGAGAGAGAGAGAGAGAGAGAGAGAGAGAGAGAGAGAGAGAGAGAGAGAGAGAGAGAGAGAGAGAGCATTTATTTATTACTAGCTAAAACCCCGGCGTTGCCGGGGTATGTATTTATTCATTCCTGCCTTAGTATTTCTCCTATCCCTTCTCTGTCCATCTCCTTTTTTCTAAAAACATATTTACCGGAGAATATATAAGAAATAACGCTGTCTCGCAAAATGTACAAAATTATACGTGCAATATCCAAACAAAGAAACAAAGATACAAATGGCATATAAAATTCGCACGATCTCATATTTACTGAGTTATACATTGTAAAATGGAATAACTTGTCAGATACATATTTGTATAAGTGCTGTATGTCTGTCAAATCTGTTGCGAATATAATAAGTAGTAAAGAAGTAATAGATTAAAACTTGGTGCTTGATAAGGAGATTTTCTGTGAACGTTACTGTTTATGTACTCATCTCATGAACTACATGTCGTACTGTGAAACAATTTCGAATATAGATTCAGCTATGTGTGTGTGTGTGTGTGTGTATATACTGTCTATAAAATTTCCTGCAGGTACAGTTTGTAGTGTAGAAATTATAAATTGCAACGTCGTACCGAATGCCGTAGTTTTAGTCCATGAACAGCGGAAATGTAGTAAGCGAGACACTTTTTTTCCTTTAATAATTTTGCTTTGGTTGTCAGACATAAAAAATGTTTAAATTCTTTGCCAGTCGCTAAATACTGCCATTCCCATACAGAGTGTGAATAAAGTCTCGTCGCATTATGTGGCAGTTTCTTGCAGCTACGAGTATATTGTTTAAGTCATGCCTGATGGGACAGTTTTACGGCATCTACAGCGAAACTACTGTGGGCGGTAGACTTCTTTTCGTTTCATCATTTTGTGAGTGTGTGTGAGTGCGTGTGTGTGGGATGGGGGGGTGTCAGTTACAAAACGCTTCATGAACGTCCGAAATTACATGCAAACTTTGTTGCGGGTCCCTAACTACTCCCAGTTCCCAATAATTGACGCATAAATCTGGGTTTTCTCACGCGGTGGCCTCTAATTATTTATGACGTCATATCGCCTGAACTATGTGTCGTGCTCTTTTGTTTTTGGGTCAGGAACCTTCGTGGACGTATCGTGAAGAGTTCACCAAAGTTTCATTGCAATCGAATGAATGGTTTATGAATACATAAAGAACATACAAACATTCGTTTGTATATATATCCTATTGACTACAAATTTTTCTTCGCTGATTCTTGATTTTATGTTACAAGCTTTTTATTACTATTTCGCTAAACACAGCCATACAGATATAAGTAGATAACCGAACGTATTATGCACTAATGAAAAAATAACGTGGACTTAAACAGCGATGGCGAAAACAAAGGCCATTAGGAAGGCAACACTGACTGGACAGTCATACGCATGGCGCCGAAGGTCCCGCTACCCTTTCCCCACGGTGTGAGTGTAGAGTCGCGCCACACAGTGGTCCCAAATAAAAAGCTGACCAATACTAGGACATAATAATTGTTATTCTGAAGACTTTTAATGGTTGGAATAGTTGTAGTTGTATTAGGACCGTAAATGAAAGGCATTGTCCCCACCTGGCTCAGGAACGCATTTCATTTGTGAGCATCGCGCCTGTCGCACAGTTTACTCGTCGAGCGTCGAAGCAGCACAGAGATCAGACTTATGTAGAATCGCGAAAAGTTAACAGATTTGGATTCTGCAAAATGAAGTCTCCTCTAGTTAGTAAGTATAATTTGAACGTGTAGTTTGAAATTGTTATTCAGTATGTAAGAAATAGTAAATAATTAATGAATGTAATGATATTTTTCTCGGTCCCATTCCGAGAAGTCCTTTTGAAAAAAGTAGTAAGTCAAACTTCTTGTCGACTCCTGCTCTTAAACCGAATGGAAATTGTTCCTTAGACATTTCTTCAAAATGTATCCAAAAATTAACTGCAACTTTGGTCTCAGTTATAATTTTTATGCGATTATGTGTGCTCGCCTTGTAGTTTTTCGTTATTTTACCGTCTGAAATATTTTTAATAGGAAACTGGTCAAAAGAAATCTCTTAATGTTATTCCTTCATTTTCTGCATAACACCGAAGAAATTTCTTTCACAAGAAAGAAAATTGTCGTATTTGTGAAATCGGTATTGAACGAGAATATCAACGTGGTCACTGACATTGTTAAGATGGAGGTGTCAAACAAAATGAAGCAGCCATATTTTTTGCCGAAAGGTTTGAAAGATGCCATGGCTAAATTGGTATCGGTATTCAAGAAGAGATGACAACAAGTGAGCACGAACGAAAACAAATTCTTCCAGAAATTTGTCGGGTGGCTCGACGTTCCAGCTTCTTTCACAACTGAAAAGGAATGTTGGAAGACTTCGAATTCGTAATCAGCGAGCCCGAAAACCGCCAAGTCCAGCTTTTCAGCAGATTTTGTAACGTTTTCGACTTTTGGCCAGCTTTCTGGGATTTGGGACCACTGCGCGCCAGCATTAGAAAACTTAAGTTACAATAATCTGCGCTCTAGTACCACCACAGAAAGAAGGCCGTGGCGCGCTAGTACCACGTCACGCATAGCAGATCGCGATCGCTTAGCTAAGTGGCTATTCACAAGGGCCAGCGGCCAGCAAGTAAGCTGCTATGCGTGACTGACATAAGCGCGCCACGGCCGTCTCTATCGGTGGTGTTGGCTATACGCGTCTCTATTTACCCCTAGCCGAACTGTACGAGGGCACAGCGTTCCGATCTTCCAATCAGTCCAAGCGCAGATCACTTATCCTATACATATTATAAATGTGAAAGTTAGTTTGTTTGTTACCGCATCACGCTAAAACTGCAGCACTGTTTTAGATGAAATTTCATATAGAGATATCTTGTGTCTTGGGTTAGGACATAGGCTACTTTCCAAAATGTTTATTACAAGTTATTTATTTAAATTATATATGCATAGAAATAAGTAACGGTTGTAAGAAGCTTCTAATACAACAGCAGAGGTGCTAGGTAGCGTATGTCACGTTTAGCCGCGAGGGTTAACGCGTCATGTCATACACTTCCATTATTTTGGGCAATGGTTCGTGTCCTGCTAGAGTGAAATTTTTTTCTTTCTTATTGTTATCTTTTTTACTTTCGAATATACAAAAAGATTCTGGGATACTGCCAAAACGGCTTAACTGACATATAATTACATACACAAGAAATCTGAATGTTGGCGTTTATGCCGCATTCATTTTCATTTGTTGTAACAAATGAAGGAAGTATGTATATAAATTGAAGACTTTAAATAAAATATGCTCTAAGTACCATGGCAAGAAAAAACATTGACCAAGCATTATTTCGTGTACAAAGCGCGAACTGCCACGTATAAATAGCGTACGTAAACTGCAACGAAAGTAGTAGCAAATGCACTCAACAGATGGCAGGCAGTATAACACCCATGAAAATATTTCTCAGGACGTATAATATGTATTCAGTTGTGATATTATCCAGGTTCTTAAATATTGTTTTCTCCTTGGTTTTCGATGACGTGTATTGGACTGTCACCTTCAACTATAGATGTTCGAACATTGTGATGTTATCGTAATTCTTTAAAATTGTATTCTCTTTGGATTTCAATGAATAATAGTTTCTTTGGTGATTTCCATTATTTATAGCATCCGAACGTTTCCTTTTAGTGCATTGGCGTGACTTTGCTGGTTACATTTCACTGATTCAATCTTTCTGTGGTGATTTCGTTGGTTTTTAAGACTTTGTTGGTTTGTTTCCCTGTTACATTTATTGTTCCTTTCATTCGTTTAGTTCGTATATATAGGATCAGGATAGTTTCTTTATTCGTTACATTTGTTGTTTCTTTTGTTGGTGTTTCTCGCACGGACAGCTCTACGTAGGTTGCTCCCGTGTATTGAGAGCTAGAACTCTCTATGTATACTCTGAGAACAAGAAGTCTCGAAACGTCGTTTACAGGGACGTATTGCAATAGGTTTTTGGTTCTCCATCCGTTCCAAGACAATTATATATTCCGTGCTAACAATGTCGCAAACAGTCATGTAGTTATTTATGCCGTTTCTTGGCACTTTAATGTCTGACTATTGAACCGGGGGTAACACCGCGGGGAGCAGCTAGTGTAACGATAATCTGGGGCCCAACACATCAATGCACGCACCCTCAACAACGCCTCACCGCCAGTCGGAGGCTCTAGATATGACATCGCATGGACCGCGATATTCTGTTTGTGACGTTGCTAGTTAACGCCTGTACTCTACTGTGAGAGTAGGCCACGGAGGACGGCAGACAGACTACTGATAGAAACGGTATTGAATTCATGCGTCTAGAATAGTGGACATGGATACCTTTATTCAGAAGGAGGAAAAAAGCTTAAGGTTTAAAGTCCTATCGACAGCGTGGTCACTACAGAAGGCGCTCACACTCTGATTTTGGTTAAGTCAGGGGAAGGAAATTGGCCGTGTCCTTTCAGAGGAACCATCTCGGCATTTGCCGCGGGGGGGGGGGGGGGAGGATTGATTTAGGGATATCACGAGAAATCTAAATTGTGATGACTTTAGGCAGGTTTGAACCGCCGTCCCCCCCCCCCCCCCCCCCCCCAAATGCGAATCCAGTGTGTTACAACTACGCCACCTTGCTCGATGTTACTCAGAACTATGTATCAGGATACTGAACATGGGAAAGTTCCTATTTCAACATTTACAAACCAAAGGTGAGAGGTTTTTCAAATAGGTTATTTATAGCCGGCCGCGGTGACCGAGGGGACTGAGGCGCTCCAGTCACGGTCAGCACGATCACTACGGTCGGGGGTTCGAATCTCCCCTCGGGCATGGATATTTGTGCCGTCCTTAGTCTTAGTTAGTTCATAAGTAGTTTGTAAGTTTTGGGACTGATGACCCTGTAGTTAAGTCCCATAAGCTATACAAACATTTGAACATTTGGTTATTTATACTGTGTCTTTTGGCCTTTGCTTTGTGCTTTGTGCTTCAGTAACCCTCACGGAGAAATCGGCCGTAGCCGAACATGTTTACCAAGAAGGCAATCGCGAAATTAAATTTAATTGGACTAGTGTGATCTCAAACTTCAGACTGCTCTGCGCGCAAGTATAGAGAAACAATTGAGATCTACAAACACGGCAATAATTTTAACAGGAAAGAGATAGCTGTTAAATTAGAATTTGGACTTCAACGTTATACCAGAGATTGGTCTATACCAATCATGTTGGCAATTCCAGAGAGAGTCTCGGAGCCGACGGCACGATGGCTTGTGGCGCCCTCTAGGTCGCCGATATATATGGCGCTCCTTCAAGTTCTGATCGCAGTTTGCTACTTTGAGTATGTCTTCCGCAACCGGAGATGAAACGTTCCGGGGAAACTTTCACAATTCGACCACGGCCTATGAGCCCGAAAATTTAAAATGAAATTTAAATGAAGAGCCCTCACTCCTTTTCCTATGGATGATCTGTAATAACACCTGATCATATCACCCATCTAAACCTGACGACAAGCGATCCGACAAAAATTCACCCTTAAAGAGCACCACGTGTCGCTATGAGACTGTGTGTGTGTGTGTGTGTGTGTGTGTGTGTGTGTGTGTGTGTGTGGTTTTGCATCGCTCGCGATTGTCTGCTGGGAAAACTCGTTGTTTGTTCAGAGCATGTCAACTCACTACACTCTGAACAAATGCCGGGATGGATCCCTTGAAAGGGCAGGGCCGATTTTCTTCCCCACCCTTACATAAAACTCCGAATTAAGCTTCGCCTCTAATGAACACGCAGTCGACGGGAGATTAAACACGAAGTTTCCTTCCTTCCTTGAGCAAATGCTGGAACAGAGTGCATTAATTTCGCAATTCTGCTTACTATATTGTAAATTTTAATTTTTGTTAAGCTCGGGAGTACTTTCATTATACTGCATTGTCGCTTCACAACATTTAATATACGTAAAAAGACGCCCAGTAATAATCCTACTTTTGAACAGTTTAAAATTGCAACGGTGGTGTGGTGTGGTGTTTGTGCAGCATGGTATAGAACTGTGCAAGTCGTACAGAGACTACATTTATACATAATATCCCTTATTTTATACGTTTAGTCTGTGATTGATCAGTTTTTGCTTTATTGTTTTCTCTTCTCTGATTGCAATCTACGAACACGTTGTGCAATAAATGTCGCTCTGAAATTAATTTTTCACACATCGTGTCTGTCTTAAACGCTCAGATTCTCAATTCAACTTTTTTAACAAATTAAAAATCAGTACTCATTAAGAAATTATGTAAAAACTTTTAATGTCAATTTTGTTTTAAATGATTCAGATTTACGTTAATAGTAACGGTCACTTTAAATGCAGAGTGAATTTTGATTTAGTATTGTTTACTTACAGCTCCCCTTTATAGACGAGATTTTCTATTTATGCATGTTATTTGCCAGTACTTAAACTCGGCAGTAGTAAACAGTGAAACTGGAAGCACGCAGACCTTAGTGTTTGCCATGCACAAAGAACAGAATTGCGCAAAGAAAACTTCACTTTCATGCTCGTTGTAGAAGGTGGAACACGCCGAGTATACTGGCGCAGAATTCCAGGTAAAGCCTTTTCATAGTATCACAGCCTTTCAACAGTTTCAATACGAGTTATAGAAATTTTAAGATTATGTACGGTACGTTCATTTTCTGTTCCGTCTTTGTTGATCCCGCATGTCATTCCTTACGACTTGTGAAGTCATGTAGTGTTAATACTTCTGTTTCACTTACTTTTGCTGATTGCTTTGATAAATTATTTTGAGATTCCGAAAGCCCCGCAAACTAAACAGCTGTATAGTAGTGTTGTTGTGTTATGGTCTTCAGTCCGGAGGCTGGTTTGATGCAGCTCTCCACCCTACTATATCCTGAGCAAGCCTTTTCATATCCTCATAAGAACGGCCACCCACTTGAATCTGCTTACTATACCCCTCTCTTTGTCTCCCTCTGCGATTTTTACCCACACACTTTCCTCCAATGCTAAATTTACGATTCCTCGGTATCTAAGAATGTGTCCTACCAAGCGATCACTTCTTTTCGTCAAGATATGCCAGAAATTACTTTTAACCCCAGTTATGATTTCATTTCTCAAGGTAAGTGAAACTTTTTGTTAACAAAAAAAAATACGTTCATAAAACGATATGGCGTAGTCATATTCATTGATGTATTTATAAAGCATGAAAATCGGAAGATTGGATTTATCCCATTTCTCAGAGTAGACGACGGATATTTCGAACATGGCATCCTGGAACGAGTAAGAGGTAAATCAAATACAGTCACCCCGTTTACAAGCATTACGTTTACATGCAACACATCTTCCGGAAGACGAAAACCGATTTTGGAAAACCGATTTTGGAAAACCGCTTTTCTCCGTCGTGTTGACGTGGCATAGCCTGGATCGGATTTCCTAGCCCACTTACTATGGCGGTTGAAAAAAACAGCTGATTCAGTGCCTGATTTAGTCCGCACAATCGCTATTTTTCTTTATTTAAATACACAGATTTATGTTCACTCTAATAGTTATTCTTTTCTTTCACATTAGAAAATATCACTCTTTCCATATGTGCCGAAAATTCTTAAGAAGAAAAAACAACCTGACAAACCAAGAACGCTTCAAAAACGGTTGCGTTTACATGGGCACGAAATCGATTGTGGAAATGGAAAACCGCGTTAGAGAAATGGATTTCCAGAATCGATTTTGGAGTGTTTACATGACCAACCAAAAGCGAAATTGGGAATTTTTTTACGAAATCCGGTTTTGGGAGCCCATGTAAACGGGGTGATGGACTCCGAAAACCGGATTTCGTAACCGATTTCCCACTTTTTTGGTTGGTCATGTAAACATCTGAAAATCGATTCTGGATATCCACTTCTGTAAAGCGGTTTTCCAGTTCCACAATCGATGTTCGTGCCAATGTAAACGCAACCGTTTTTGAAACGTTCATGGCTTGTCAGATTGTGTTTTCTTGTTAAGAATTTTCGGCACATATGGACAGAGTGATTTTCTAATGTGAAATAAAAGTATAAATATAAAGGTGAGCATGAATGTCTATGTAAGTAAAGAAAAATAGCGATTGTGCTGACTAAATCAGGAACTGAATCAGCTGTTTTTCAGGCGCCATATTAAGTGGGCTAGGAAATCCGATTAGGGCTATACCACGTAAAAAAAAAGAGCGAAAAACGATTTTCGGAATTCGGTTTTCGTCTTCCGGAAGATATGTTGCATGTAAACTAATGAGTTGCTCGTAGCGTGGCTTTAGCGTATGTGTTTACTCGGTGACCGTACCAAGCGACTACAACGGCATCTACTGTACCATCACGGAACTATGTGCGTCTTCCATTTAGAGCGACCACAGATGCCAAATGCACACCTCTACCAAGTGTTTCCCACGCATTGAGATATGTAATCGATCAGCCCAGTCTCCCAAATCGACCAGGCTGACACTTTGCATCCCAGTCTACAATTATGGCGGACATGCTGCCTTGTAGACATTCTTTATTCTCTGATGGATGTCTGTCAGTGTTTGTTCTTTAGCTGCCATGAAAAGAATAACCTCACGTTGGTGCTGTTTGGATACATCTGAAATAACGTCACCGTAGTTCACATTTCCGCATTTACCGTACGCTCGTCGAGGAGACAGGAATGCCTTCCTAATCCCGCGCCTCCATGTATGTGTGTATATACCGGCATCTGAGTCGCATCCATTTCAAAGCTCAAACGGAAAAAGCTCCCGACAAATAGGCGAAATTAAAAGTAACCACGTTGGATAATGACACAGCCAAGCTAGCAGCTAAGTAAAGTACTTGCTGTGTTAGACTTTATAGGCCACTGTAAATTTCAGATTATATTCACTGTACACAGGCATAAAAATGGTGCAACAAAACTGTTCGCCCCTAGAGATTATTCTTCTGCGGCTTCTCTTGACAGTAGGCTAAAAGATCAGCAAAACGTATGGCGGCAACTCTACTGAATATAGTGCTTGCTTGACAAGATTTAAAAATGCAAGTAATCTAAGGTTTATTCACATATGAATTGTGTTCTTGCCGGTATTCAGTCAGAAGACTGCTTTGAGGCAGCTTTCTACTCTATCCTGTGCAAGCCTCTTCATCTCGCAATAAAGGTAGCAACCCACATCTGTTTCAACCTGCTTACTAAAGTCATCCTCCCTCTGGCATGGATGTTTGTGTTGTCTTTAGTGTAAGTTAATTCATAAGTAGTTTGCAAATTTAGGGACTGATGACCCCGCAGTTAAGTCTCATAAGCTTAACATTTCAACTTTTTTTGCTTGGTCATCTCTTGTCATTTTTTCCTCAAACTTCCCTGTAATACTAATTATTCGTTGATTTCACAGAAGTGTCTTACCTTCCTTTAGTCAAGTTGTACCACAAATTTCCACTTTCCCCATTCTATTCAGTATCTCCTCATTAGAAGTTATTAACTGCCCAAGTAACAAAACGCATCTACCACCTTTAAAGTCTCGTGTCCTATAACTCTCGCAACATCGGCTGATTTAATTCGACTGCATGCCATTACCTTTGTTTTGTCGTCGTTAATGTTCATCTTGTACCCTCCTATCAAGAAACTGTGCATTCCATTCAACTGCCTTTGTTTGACGGAATTATGTCAACGTGAAACCACTAAGATTAATTTCTTTGTCCTGAACTTCAATTGCATCTGCAAATTTCTCCTGCTTTCCGTCATAGCTTACACAGTGTACAGATTGAGTAACTTTGGGGAAAGGCTTCAACCCTTTCTTACTCCTTTCCCATTCACAGCGTGCCTTTCATGCCCTTCCACTCTTTTCGGCTGCCTGGTTTTGTACACGTTGAATATTACCTTTCGTTCCCTATATTTTACCACTGCTACCTTCAGAATTTGAAATAGCGTATTTCAGTAAACATTTTCAAAGCCTCTTACCAAATCTACAAAAGCTAAAAACGTAGGTTTCCCTCACCTAAACTCATCTCCTAAGTACGTCTTAAGATAAATATTGCATCGCATGGCCCTACTTTACTCCTAAATCAAAACTGATCTTCTCCGAGGTCGGGTTCTACCATTTTCCATTCGCCTGTAGATAATTCATGTTAGTATTTTGCAACCATGGCTTGTTAAACTGATAGTTCTGTAATTTTCACACTTATCAGCGTTTGCTTCCTTTGGGATTGGAATTATTATATTCTTCTTGAAGTCTGAAGGTGTTTCGCCTAACTCGCACACCTTGCACCTGAGGTGGAACCGTTTCTACGTGTCTCTCCCTGGGATATCAGAAATTCTGAGGGAATATCATAACTCCAGGGGCCTTTTGTCAACTTAAAACTTTCAGTGCTCTGGCAAAGTCTTCTCTCCGTATAGTGTATCCTATTTCATCTTCTTCTTCCTCCTCCATTTCTATAATACTGCCTTTATGTTCACGTTCCATCTATAGCCATTCTATACATTATTTCCACCTTTCAGCTTTCACCTCTTGGTCAGTATTGGTTTTCCATGAAAGTCTTGATATATTTTCTTTTTGTCTCCAAACAATTCGTGTTCTCCCGTAGGCAGCATCCACCATTCCCCTAGTTATACAGTCTCCTGTGATATCAAGAATTTCTATTAGGCCTTGTCTTTCTATATGGTATTGGCTGCCTTCGCCGGCCGCGGTGGCCGAGGAGACTGAGGCGCTTCAGTCACGGTCTGCACGGCCACTACGGTCGGGGGTTCGAATCCCCCCTCGGGCATGGATATTTGTGCCGTCCTAGTTCGTAAGTAGTTCATAAGTAGTTTGTAAGTTTAGGGACTGATGACCCCGTAGTTAAGTCCCATAAGCTTTACAAACATTTTAACATTTTTTTTGCCTTCACTATTTTACCTTTCCTGGCTACCCATTCGACTTCCACTGTCGTTTCAATCAATTATTGATTAATTCTGCCTATGAAACCCTCAACCACCTCTTGTTCCACGTCGAGCGAGGTGGCTCAGTAGTTAACATTTTGAATTCAGGAAGACAAGGGTTCAAATCCGCTTCTGGTCATCCAGATTCAGTTCTTCCGTGATTTGCTTCAAGGAAATGTCGGAATGGTTCCTTTGATAAGGCATGACAGAATTCCTTCCTCATTCATGGACGTTAAGCTCTGAACGTTCTTCCTTCTTCGGGTTCCTTCTCTTTATCCATTACCCATTTCCTACATTTTTGTAAAAAATCTCCGTCATACGATTAATAAACCAATCAAACTTGCAAGTGTGTCCTGGTCCCTTCCACGTATACAACCTTCCGTGATTCTCAAACCAAGTGTTCCGATACTTGAATTATGCTCTGTGCAAAATTCTACTAGGCAGCTTACTCTTTCATTCCTTTCCCCAGTCGGTATCCAGTATTTCTCTTCTATTCCTTGACCTACTATCGAATTACAGTCTCCCACCAGTATCAAGTTTTCCTCTCAAAAATTCCGAGAATCATAACGTTTACATGTGGGTAAGTGCATTTTTCATAGTTAAGTTCTTGGTTAACTTTCTGTTGTTGTTGTTGTTGTTGTTCTCTTCAGTCCGCAGACTGGTTTGGTGCAGCTCTCCATGCTACCCTGTCCTGTGCAAGTCTCTTCATCTGAGACTAGGTTCGGCAACCTACGTCATTTTGAATCTGCTTACTGTATTCGACCCTCGTCCTCCCTCTACGAGTTTTACTCCACACACTTCCTTCTGAAGCCAAGTTGACGATTCCTTGGTGTCTCAGAATGTGTCCTACCAATCTATCCCTTTTCTTAGGATATGCCAGAAACTCCTTTCCTCCCCAATTCGGTTGAGCACCTACTCATCAGTTACGGTATCTACCCTTCTAATTTTCGTCATTCGTCTGTAGTACCAGATTTCAAAAGTTTGTATGCTCTTTTGTCTGAATTCCTTATCGTCCACGTTTCACTGCCATACAATGCTACACTCCAGACAATGCTTTCAGAAAGGTCTTCCTAACATTTTACTATTAAATGTTAACAAGTTTCGCTTCTTCAGATACGCTTCTCTTCCCATAGCCATTCCGCATGTGTATCTTCTTCACTTCGGCCATCAGATCTTGTTACCCAAATAACTCATCTACTTTTATTGTCTCATTACCTAATCTAATTCCTTCAGCGTCGCTTGATTTTCTGACATTACATTCCATTACCCTCGTTTTCCCTTGTTAATGTTCATCTTATATGTTCCTTTCAAGGCACTGTCCTTTCCATTCAATTGTTCTTCCAGATCCTTTGCAGTCTTTGACAAAGTTTTTATTTCTTCTCCCTGAACTTTAATTCTCTCTCCAAATTTCTCCTTGCATTCCTTCACTGTTTGCTCAATGTACAGATTGAACAACATTGGGGAGAGACTACAACCCTGTCTTACTCCCTTCCCAACCTCTGCGTCCCTTTCTTGCTCTTCGGCTCTAATAACTGTTGTCTGGTTTTCTTATAGGTTGAAATATAACTCTTCGCTCCCTATATTTTATCCCTGCTACCTTACTACTGCAGCCGAATAGTAATTTTAATATTCGTCAGTAAAAAAGCTGTTCATTCTGATTCTAAATTTAATCGGAGCACTGTATTCAACGCTTGATTCATCTGCTGAAAGAAACTATAAGTGTTTGTTTGTATAGTCTATGGGACTTAACTACGGGGTCATCAGTCCCTAAACTTACAAACTACTTATGAACTACTTACGAACTAGGACGGCACAAATATCCATGCCCGAGGGGGGATTCGAACCCCCGACCGTAATGGCCGTGGAGACCGTGACTGGAGCGCCTTAGTCCCCTCGGCCACCGCGGCCGGCAAACTATAAGTAGCGGCTTATCTATCATTATTACATAATTTGGGTACATACATACTGTACACTACAGTTCACAACCACTTCACCCGACTACAGGTATTTTTGTGAATGACGGCCAACATTTAAGCATTTGTAATAAATAACGTTGTATTTACTAGAAATCATATGTTATGCTAATTACTGAACTGTATCATATGAAGTGCTATTTTTGGGTCATTTTGTGCACTTTTCTAGCTTCACTAAAACCGCGCGGCATTCCAAATACTTATCTACGTAAATCATCCAGTGCCCTATTGATTTCTCAATAGAGAGATCCGGGACACCCTGCATATACTGCAGGCGACAGACAACGGGACGTTCTTTCGTTTACCACACAGAGTGCCAAAATGAAAAAATAATCCTGTTACCGTCATTGTTAAACTTCTGACAAATGAAAAGCAAAGAAAATAATAATTTATTGTTTCAACTTTTGAATATTCCATATGGTACACCTCTACAGTTCGTCAAACAAAAGACTTTTAATTCCACAGCTTCGTATTTTAACATTTCTCACTGAAGCCGTGTGCGGACATTGGACGGCGTGAGTTCTCGTAATTAAGTATTGCGCTGAAGTCCAAACACCGGGGAACTAACTGTGAATGCCAACACACTCAATTTTCATTCATCACAGCAGTTTTGAATGTAAACACAATCTCACGGCGTTGTATTCACGCCTTGCTCCATGTCAATCCAGTTATACGAGCGCCAGCAATAATAAAAACAGATGCGAGCAGTCCGTTTTCTGTTGTAATCCGCCCTCCTCCATTGTCGTAAAATTCTTCTCGGAGACAACAGTTCTGTTAATTTTCTATTGTCCCTTCTTTATGGGTCCTTTTGTGACATTTATTTGGAATCCCTTCACACATAATATTGATACTCTCCAAATTAGAAACGCCGATAAGTTTGCTTTTACGCTGCACATGTTACACAGTTTAAGGTACGGAATTTGGAATGGAATGGCGCAACCAAAAATAAACTATCGCCATATCGCACACCGTCCAATCGAAACACTGTAGTTTTGTGTTTATGCCATTGAAAAATCTGTTTAAAGAGTCCGAATGTGCATGAAAAACATCTCTCATCTACCTCGGAGTTATTTCGCTTCAAGCAGTAGTGTCATTTAGGCTGCGTTCACACTGTTAGGCATTGGGCGCAGCGTGAAGCATTGTGGCACCGAGAAAACAAGAACCAGGAAACAAGTATGAAGTAATTTTCCTTGGGTGGCGACCAATTACAATGGACAACGATTTGCTACGGTTTTACAGCAGGTCATATTAGACTTTATGACAGCTATACAGCTGGTTTTTTTCTCCACATCACACATTTAATGGAATATATACTTCGTGTTTGGAACTAGATGAGAAACTGCGACTTTACTGTTAATGGACTGAAATAAAATGTTCTGACATTATACTTAATGGTTTTCTGGTTGGACATGTAAAGGAAGAAGCCCAAAAAATGCACTTATAGATGCATCTACTGTTAATACATAAATTTTTTTTTAATTTACGCTTTTTTAGCTCTCTGATAATGCTGTGCCACGAGATGAAAATCATAGTATACATCGTGTCCTACATAAAAGCTGCACCCTCACTTCTGAGATAATAGTAAGATTGAGTTTTTTGTAAGGAACCTGTTCTACGAACATTTTGCTGAATCATTTGAAGGCAATTCTCTTTTGGCGGCAACGAAGAGTATAATTCCATTTAACTTCAAAATCACGACACAATTGCAAAACCGTGGCAAGTAACAATACTGAAGTCATTGTTTTGTTGTTCCTGTATCCGTTAAAAAGAAGATTGTATTTAAAAAAAATCTTGCAGTCAGTCTTGAACCCAATGCATTCGACACCTCTGCGCCTTGCCGCTAACCACACGGGTCTCCTTGCTAGGTTGAGAGTTGTGAATTATTATTCAGAATAGTTTTACAGCTGATGCGTCTTTATAGTTGTAAGATATTTTACCAAATGTGACGTATTTCTATGAATCTTCAATGGGCCAAAAATACACATGGCGGATGTTGCCTTCATGGAGGATTTGCGCATGTGCAAGGCGAGGTACGCAGTAGCTCTATTGTCTTGCTTCGGGACCATCCGTGCGTAACTGCCAGAGCTCGAGTAGCCAGGAGCTACCAGCTCCAGCGCCAATGTTAAAAGCGGCGTTTCCCCTCGCCCCTCCCTGTCGCGGGGGCGCCATTTGCTGCCTCCAGGGGGTTCAGAAGACTATTTGAACCTCAGCCGCGCATGCGCATTGCTATGCTGCGGCCACTGCCGCCTATATTAGGCGGCCGCGCTACGACTCGTATACGTGCATCTCCGGGACGTAAAATGTTTCTCATGCGATAAAAACACTTTGAATGTGTATATAAAATGATGTAATAGAAGAACGAAACGAAGAATGGTAGTTTAAGATCACTATTTATTTATTTACTTTTTTCACGACAAGCTCTTTTCCGGAGGTTAAATTAACCAGTGGACACATGGGACGCGCCGCCACTGATTACGGTACTTTCATTTAGAGTTTTTTACTTTAATTGAAAGACAAATACGCGGATTTAGTTTAGCCTCAGACACTGCAGGACATGTCAGTAAAGGATGAAAAAAGTCTGTTTCTTTTATGTTTTATCATTCTTAGAGGTCTTGTCCCAGCAACAATCGATCCCCACCCACTGTTCACTGATTTTGTAAATTTATTACTATTGTTTGCACACTGTAGTGAGTCATGGATTTTTACACACATAAAAATGGACTGAAATTTAGGAGATTTTTCTTTATGTGAACAACTACAAAACATTTCTCAATTTTTTATTTATATTCCAGAATTAATAGTAATACAAGAAAATATAAACAATATTTTCATAAGTGTAACGGAAACGAAAAACATGCAGAGAGGCTTGTACTGTTAGCAGGTAGGAGACCCGTGATACTTGTACCACAGAAGCAACACCGTAGCCCAATCTGCTCGCGCCGGAAATATTAAACGTTCCGAATGTCGGCTCGGAGTGACCCGGCTCAAGCTGAGTGGTCTCGGCTCTGACGGCAGTGTGAACAGTACAGTTGAAAACAATGTGTGAACACTGCCATATGTTGTAGGCTAATACATGAATCATCAGGGAGAGAATGTCTTTCTGGAGCACTGTGTACTTGAGTCCAAGTGTTAGCATGTAACAGTAAATTACGGAAGGAAGGAAGGAACGATGGAAGACTACGGTTTAACGTCCCTTCAACGACGTGGTCGTTAGAGACGGAGCTCATTGTTAGCTCATTGTTTCGGCCGTGCCGTGCCGTTTCAGTGCAACCATCCCGGCATTTGTCTCGAGTGATTTAGGAAAATCGCGGAAAAATCTACATTTGGACGGCCGTGGCTGGATTTGAACCAGGGTCATTCCATGCCAAGTGGTCTGGAGGCTCCCACATGACCCTCATGGATTTTGATGAAATTTTGTATGAACATTCACACATGTTCTCAATGAACACTGGTAAAGTTTCAGTTTCAGAAATTCAATACTTCCGGAGATACAGTCACTTGTTTAGGACCATAGCACAGCTTCCAATAGTGTGTCCTTGAATTTTCAGCAACTTTGAGATGATATATCTCTGGGAGTATTTGCATGAAAGAAACAAAACTTGGCCATCTTATACAACTTTTAGAGCTCTTTAAAGTAAAATATCAAGAACAGGATTTCTGAACAATTTTCATATAAATAATTTGGGGCAAAGTTGGGCTTTTTTGAAAAATTTGACTAAAAACACCCATTTTTAGCACTTTTTGAAAAATCGTCAACTCTACACTAGATTTGTGAAATAATGGGAAGCAATAGAAGAATGAAACTTTATATTCTAAGACCTTGTGTTGGTGAGTTATGGTGTGCAAAGTTTCATGTACATCCCTCAATTACTTCCGGAGATATAAAAAACTAAAGTTCGCACTTTTTTTAACCAGCAATTTTTTCGCCCAACTTTGCCCCAAATTATCTATATGAAAATTGTTTTGAAATCCTGTTCTTGATATTTTACTTTAAAGAGCTCTAAAAGTTGTATAAGATGGCCAAGTTTTGTTTCTTTCATGCAAATACTCCCAGAGATATATCATCTCAAAGTTGCTGAAAATTCAAGGACGCACTATTGGAAGCTGTGCTATGGTCCTAAACAAGTGACTGTATCTCCGGAAGTATTGAATTTCTGAAACTGAAACTTTACCAGTGTTCATTGAGAACATGTGTGACTGTTCATACAAAATTTCATCAAAATCCATGAGGGTCGCGATATTAGACCACTTGGCACGGAATGGCCCACCACCGTCCTCCAGTACCCAAGTCCACTGCGCCACCTCGCTCGCTGTATCTGTAAAAGTGAGTTAATACACGTATTTAGGTCCGCTGCTACAATAGTTGACAAATAAATGTCTTGGCCATACTTAGTAATTTATTTCCGCTTTATGTGCTTCGAATTTCGTCATTTCTCGAAATGAACACTCGATGTTAACAAACTGTCCCCTTTTTAAAAGTGTTGCTGATATGTCATTACTGTAAAACAATTTTTTTTAAAACACACCTCCAGACCATCTACTTTGCCCAAAGTCGTGGTCTCGGGGATATGAGTTTTAAGGATCTGATAAACAGTAATGACATCTGCCAGTAACACAAGGTGTAGTTAATGGGAATTTTTTTTAACAATAACTGCCTGTGAAAAAGATGAAAGTCGAAACGCGTAAGGAGTAAATAAATTACTAAATGTGGTCAAGACATTTATATTATCTTTCAACTGCATCCTGATGGCAACGACGTCTCACCAGTCTGACGCACACACCAATGCAGCACAATTCCGTGAGGGTAGGCGTTTCCCTTCTACACCCCTTACAGTCTGCTGATTGGGTTTCCAAATCGCTTGCAGATATATTTGTGAAGAGTCCACTCCTTTGAACCATTTATAGCATATCCATTCAGAATATATACGCCGAAAAATGACAGTACTTACATCAGGAGTGATATACGAAAAAGGAAAATAGCAACTCTTTAATGTGTTACATCGAAGTTCAGATCAACTTTGGCTGCTTCAGTACAAACAGTATTGAAGACTTCTACAACTTTCACAGATACCTTTAGTCAGAACTCGCATCCCTCTTTATACATCCACTTCTTGGTGCCTTCACCTGCATCATGCCAGAACGCCAGCAGTTTTATGGGGACGGGCTACTTACGCTTGCTGGGTTCCTACACCATTAAGGGAACGGGGACTGTAGAGTGCTAAATGTGAAACGAAACGACGGTACTTTTAATTGGAATGCTCAAATTACACAATGGTTAGAGGAAGAGGAGAGGAACTGCAGTAAGAAAGGGCGTCGGAACTTTTTAATTGACACCTAGTTAGAAAACCGGCAATTTTTCTTTCTTCCCAGCTCGCCCATTGTCACCTGCTCCACGGTGACAGCTACACTGTGAATCTCGCCCTTGCCTTCTGAACTTCACCGTATCTTTCTAAGGGTAAAGCGTGCAGCAACTGCTTATTTCACTTACTCAACAGGGTATAGTACGACCGCTATATGCACCTATCTGGTGTTAATCGCATTTATAAAATTTTAATTTCTATAACAAGAGTAGTCTTGGGCATACGACTCTTCTACGTGCACAACTAGTGTACTTGGATAATTAGTCAATAACATTTCATTATGTAAGTAACACTAGATAAGATTACGATGCATCACACACAATATCCCTTCCTCGGTACGAGTTGAACAGCTTAGACAAGCTGACTGTCATGGTTGCCGCCGGCCAAACATTACTTCATCTTATCATACAATGTAAACTTCCACGGCTGGCGTTGTCTTCAGGTAAAACTCCCTGGCTGAGAGGCCGTAGTCCAGGTGTGAAACATCGTCCCGACGTTTCGACTCAAACTGCATGAGACATCTTCCAGGGGATTCCGGCTAGTGCCATACGTCACGTGAGGCTGAATGTGTGGCTATCTCTGGATGACGTCATTCTCGATTAAAAGTAATCGATTGACATCTTGTTGGTGCAATCTCGACAACCATATTTTATCTAACTTCAGGCCTTCTTCCTTTCTATTAAAATTATTCTGGTGTTTGTGAATCTCTAATGCGTGCATGGTAATGTGATGTGCCAGCTAAAACGTTTGTGTCATTAAATTTTATTTCGTGGTTTCCATGTTGAACAACATAGTCTGCTACTGCCGATTTTTCCGTGTGGCCCAGACGACAGTTTCTTTTATGTTCAGTTAAGCGAGCGTTGACGTTTCTTTTAGTTGTTCCACAGCTTGACCACAGCTGCAAGGAATTGTAGATACCGCAGGTGTTCCTAGGTGGTGAGGTGCGTCTTTTGTTGATCTCAGGTATTCTTTTTGACCATCTTAGTGGGTCTGTAGATCGTTTCAACGCCATGCTTGGCCAATACTTTCCCGATTCGATCAGTAATTCTGCTAATGTACGGAAGGAAAACTTTTCCAGATGGTTGCCGTTGTTTCTCGGAGGCAAAAAAGAGGCATCATTAAAACCAACAAAATCTTTGAAATAGCGTTCAGCCGCACGCTGGACTCGGCACGTTGACTACACACGTTCAGACACACGCTGTGTGACGACGGTTATAAAACCTGCTCTCCGGGCGAGCCAGTGAACGCCCGCGGGCACCCGTGCCCCATGGGGTAGTCTCGGAACGGCCTGCCACGTATCTTCAGATGTATAAAGAGGCTGAACGCTCTGTCTTCTACTCAACCACCTCAACAGTTGCAGAGTCATCATTTTCACAAATATGGATTAATCACTGTAGATGCAGTTTCTGCACGGATAACACCAACGAACTTTTACATAAATGTTCAAAATTAAGTTCCAACTGGACTGGCTTCTGCCTCACATCGCTTCCGAAACAATACTCTGAACTAGCGTGGATTATGCCTTTGACAACGGATGGAACAATATTAAATTACATGCCGCGAACGCATCCTATTTATATCTTTTAAACAATTGTACTGGAAATTGCGTATTAATTAATTACATTAATTTAATTACAATGGAAAAATAAACAATTACATGCAACTGGCTATAGCAAAAGAGCGTAAATAAAACTGATTAAATTAATATAAAAAATCTCAGTTCAGTTAATACTATTTCATTAACGTATTTAACAAAATAGGTTTATGAACAATATTTTCATAATTAACGGCAATTATACAGTGACTAATGAGGGCAAAACTTTCGCAACATTACTTATCAAACATAGTAATACCTACTTTAATATGAGAAAAAATTAATTAGTTTTAACAGAAATATTAATTAGCACACTATCTGAACTTTAACAATATACCTCTGGAATTAACTAATTAATATTTGATAATGAAACTTCACCGGCGTCAAATAATAGAAAATGACTTCAGCTAGTTACATTACAACAAAGAATAACAGAAGTTTTGGAAAAGAAAATGCTAATAGACTAATTACATTCATATATATTATTATGCAACAGTGGTATCGGGAGGTTCAGTAATACAAGCAGATGGGAATAAATCCCAACATGTTTCGTTACAAGGTGACGTTATCATGGACGTCTCCAATGTGCGTTGATGGGTGCGACAGTTCAGAGAAGGCACCACGTCATGTGTCAAAGCAAGAAAACAATCTCGGCCTCATACGAGTCGATCAGATGACACGATTGAGCTCCCAAATGCCTTCCATCAAAAAGAAACTAGTACAGCAAGTCATTTCCTATACTACATCCACACAGGTGAAGAATGGCTTGTTACATCAGATAACTGTATTTCACGATGTTTTAGACAATAGGCGCGTGTATCAGTTTGTAATTTATACTGTCACACTGGAATATACCACGTGAAAGAAGCCCATGTTATCAATGAAGATGATATTATAAATACGAAAGTTTGCATTTCTTACGAGGGTATTCACCTGAATTGTGTTCATTTATTAAACAAGTACTTGGTACAACTGTTAAGTCGAAGTCCAGGAAAGTGACATTAACCGCCTATATTTCAATAAACTTGTGTTAACGTGCTTGGACTTAATCTTTTCATGTGAAGTTGTGTTAATGAGAAGACATGGAACTAGCATGTAAGGACAGTTGAGAGTAAGGCGGATAGCCGACTTCGGTTTATTGGGAGAATTTTGGGAAGATGTAGTTCACCTGTAAAGGAGACCGCGTATAAAACGCTTGTACGACCACGTCTTGAGTATTGGTCAAGTGTTTGGGACCCGCAGCAGATCAGTTTAAAGGAAGACATAGAGGCGGTTCAGAGACGAGCAGCTAGATTTGTTACCGGTAGGTTCGACCAATGCGCGAATATCACGGAAATGCTCCGGCAACTCAATTGGGGATCGCTGTAAGACAGACGACGATCTTTTCGTGAAATTCTGTTGCGGAAATTTAGAGGGCCGGAATTTGAAGCCGAGTGTAGTACGATCTTGTTGCCGCCTACTTACATTTCGCGTAAAGATCACAAAGACAAGATAAGAGAAATTAGGGCTCGTACGGAGGCATATAGGCATTCTTTTTTTTCCTCGTTCAATTTGGGAGTGGAATAGGAAAGGAAATGCCTAGTAGTGGTACAGTGTACCCTCCGCCACGCACCTTACGGTGAATTGCGGAGTATGTATGTATGTAGATGGCAGACTACAGCTGCGATGTACCTTGAAAATATCATTCTTGTCCACAGAGCTGTGAAATATTTGTTTTTGCTATGCTCGACCGGTTTCGGCAATTGCTGCCGTGAAGAGGATATTAACAAAATATTTTATTGCAACAACAACAACAACAACAACAACAAGGTAACATATATTCGGAAAAATGTTATCTTGTTGTTGTCATTGATGTAAAATATTTTGTTAATCTCCTGTTGATGGCAGTGATTGCCGAAATAGCAAATAGAAGTATTTGTAGCTCTGAGCACAAGAATGATTTTTTCTAAGTCAATTAAAAAGAATTTGTTTATTCATTTTGGTGGAGCCTATAAAAAGGCAAAGAAAAAAAGAGGAAAAGTATTCGTTTCAGCCTCTCGAGAGTACCGAAGGTTCCACCGGCGAGTATTTCCGCTGACTGTGACGCTGTTCACACGACACCGGACTTACAAAACGGATGGAAACAAATTTGGGGTAGTTATTTGGAGTGCTACGCGACGGTAAGACAGAACTCGAGTTGATTTTGGCTTATACCTTGCACTCCTTTCTTGTACTTCGGTCGGTAGCCTCCAATCGACAGATTTATTGCTTTACATGATCACCATGAGGAGAGCGCTCACCTGAAGACGCTGTCGTCGTAGTGCAGCACGATGCGCAGCGGCTGGTCGATGCTGCGCTTGCGCACCACGTGCGCCGGCTCCAAGTGAATCGGATTCAGGATCTGCAAAAGAAAGACGCCGTCAGCCACGTGGCCGCCACGTGCCGGCGCCGGCTGGCGCCCTCGCCGCTGACGCGCTCACCTGCCTACGTCACTTAAAACTACTAACTATTACAGCTACTGCATCCGCCGCCTACGAGAGCTCCAGTATTTTTATATATTTGAAGAAATCTAAACAGTAACGCGAAATAATAAGTAAAAATAGAGGGACTGCTACTGATTAATATTCCTGCTCATTTTCGACAACTGAACAAATCACATATGAACAATAATAATAAAAGGTTTGCAGACAAGATAGCTTTCTTCATTTAATGACATAACCGGTTTCGGCGTGCTAGACGCCATCTTCAGACCTGAAGTAATTTTTTACATGAATTCACTGTTATTGTAACAATTTTTTACATAGCAAAACGGTCTATATCCACATTGATGTGGCATGAACATAAAATTTACAAGTAAATATTAAAACGTCCAGCTTTCTTAAGGTCTTAACCAGAGGCATTTCAGAATCCAAGTTCAATACTGACTAAAGACAAGTACAATACTGACTAATAGCACGCCGGTTATGTAATTAAATGAAGTAAGCGATCTTGGCTGCAGACCTCTTATTAAAGAATTCTAGATCACCACAATGAGTTCCATATAATAATAATAAAATTACCGAGTACAAACCAAATATTGAGAAATTAAAATGGAGCCATACTTTAAATATCAAGGGGAAAAATATTCGTGGTGCAAAACCCTTATAATAAAAATGTTTATCGCTACATGTCAAAATTAGATATTACAACACAGTAAATAAACTATGTAATGTACCAGCGAAACTTAGTTGCTAAATAGGTAAAAAGATACGGAAAATGTAAAGAAGACGAAGAAGAAGAAGAAGAAGAAGAAGAAGAAGAAAAAGAAGAGGACAAAGACGTAAAAAGACGAAGAAAAATAATTAGGAAATTTCTGGGACCATGATGGACTCAAAATGGATATACATTACAGAAAACATCAAAAATTGAATACTCTGAGACAGTCATGAGGAAGAGATGCCAGAAAATTTTTTATGCGACTTAACTACGGGGTCATCAGTCCCTAAACTTACAAAGTAGTTATGAACTAGCTTATACTAAAGACGGCACAAACATCCGTGCTTCGAACCCCCCCCCCCCCCCGACGGGGAACGGCCTCGCGCATCGTAGCATAGCGCCTCAATGCGCTCGGCCGCTCCACTGCGGCCTTGAAAATTTATATGGCCACGTAATGAGGCTTCCAGATCACGAACAGAAAGAATTGTACAATATGTAGAAGCCCTCGTTAATGGAGGAGAATGTGAAAAAGACTTAATATTAGATAAAATTACAAGAGAAGAAATGGACACAAGAAAATTTTAGAAGAAAGCTTGAAAAAAAAATGGGAGATTAATCCAGGGACGAAAGTCCCGAGAAGCGGAATAAAATGGAGCGAAGAAAAAGAGAGAGCTAAATTCTAGCAAAGAATGAAAAACTGGTGGACAAATAAAACGAACAAGAAGTCCCAAAACTAAACCTTCTTTACTTGACGTATTACACTTTCTGAGCTTTGCAACTAATAACAATAATAATATACTATACAACTAAATGTACAAAGCGCGTGCCATTAAAATTCAGAAAAGAGTCGCGATATGATCAAGGGAGCTGCAAGGTGTGGTAACCCTCTACCTCCATCGATGAAGAAGACTCGCCCTCTAGAAATTTCTGTAACTTTCAAATACATTAGGGAATATTCGATAACATCCTAAAAGATTCTAGAGTACTCGAGAACATTCCAGTATGTTGCGCGAAGTTCGACAATGATCCAGAATGCAATGAAATAGTTTGGAACATTATGCAAGATTTCAGAATGTCCGGAAACATGCAGATCATTGTGGGACGTTCCAGAACACACTCGAAGTTTGACCGATCACAAATAAATTGCCCGAAACCAGTCGTCAATAACAAAAAGATAGCTAAAGTACAACTCTAAAGTATATTTACAAAACAAAGAAATGGTCAAATAATAAAGATGCTGCCTGTGCCATGGACCATGCTGGAAATAATTGGGATTAATCTGAAAGATCGGACGATATATATATATATATATATATATATATATATATATATATATATATATATATATATATAATATTTTAGAGGTCGTCGAGTAACTCGACAAGCTCTGTCTAGGACATGTTAATCTTTTGTTGTGGAGTGATAGAATCATTTTACATTGTCGTTCCCGACTTATGTTACCACAGTAGTGGACAGGGGTTGCGGATTAAAAGGTCTTCAAAATTTGAAAAAATTAAATGAACGCCATCTTTACGGTTATTTTACTGTACTGTACTTAAAAGTTTACTCAAAAGTCAGAGCGATAACTAAGCGACAAAACACTATCAATTTTAAGTACACTACTGTTTGAACGTTCAATCGGTCTCAGCATATGACAAATTTAGCTGAACTCAAACCATCATATCTCAACAATGGATAGTAGTTACTGGATAAATAAATTTGTTTTGGCTTTATCCATTTACCTACCGACGTACGGTGTTTGAACCGTTTTGTACTCATTAAAGGTATAGTGCCGCGCTTCAAATCTTCCATGTAAAGTAGGGTTTTGAAAGTAAGATCCAAATAAAATCTTAACAGTGTACATAATGGTTCATTTAGCTGGCATTGATTTCAGCCCAACTGACATCTTTTCGAATAAATGTTCTGATCGCCAGCTTTGGTTCGTCGTTTAAACTTTTAAACCTCAACTTAGCTACCGTGAGACAGGTGGACTAATAGCAAAACACATGTCCTCATTAAACCATAAATTTTTTACCCTATGATTCTAGCCGAAATAGGAACGGAGCACCAAAGACTCCTAAAAAAACCACTTTCTTCACTCCACCCTCTCATGGATATTTATAAAATGCTTCCGCGCTCTGATCATAATTCACTATTATTACTAAAATTTGTATAATTATTCACATATCTCACTGAAAGGGACAATAGTAAACAAAAATTCCCTGGGAGGATGTGGGGAAGTATGTGATTTCCAAATATATTTTATTAGGAAACGGTGCTAGTGCTGCGCTTATTTTGGTTCCTTTTGTTATGACCTTCACTTGTAACATGGTCGGATTTCTCTGTCCATGCCATCGCATTCTGGGAAAGCCTATTTGTATCTTAATAATTACTGAAACATACATACATTTTAAGCTACTCGCTATAGTCATCCCTTGCTCTTCCTCAACAATTTCTAGCCGCGCAAACTCTCCGTTACAGAACATTGGTCTGAGAATGCATCCCATCAATGAATCCCTTCTGTTGGCCATATTGTGACATTTCTTTTCACCAAATTCACTCATTCGTTCAATCAACATCTGAATACTGCTGATGAGTGTGGGATCCGTACAATATAGGGTTGATATAGGAGATAGAAAAGATACAAAGGTGAGCCGCACTTTTTGTTACCACCCATTTAGTAAGCGAGAAAGCGCCACACGAATGATCAGCCAACTCCAGCGGCTGATGTTCTGCATCACGGTACAGCCTTCTGTCATATTTCCTAGTGTGCACATCAAACAATACAGAATGTGTCGATAACAATAATCCGATTTCGCACTACTATAGTTATGAAATTAATAAATATTTAAATTGGTTTTTTTAATGAACGGGAAACTCCAATTATTTTTTTCATACAATAATTGTGGAACAAAACTACCATCCGCCATCTTGCCAAAAACGCCGTCACGAAGAGCTTACAGTAGCTAAACGTCGTATAGCTTCATGCATAAATGCGTGAAGCTAAACATCGTATAGCTTCATGCGTAAATGCGTGAACTTTGACACAAGACTCGCTCGACGCACAACAGTGAGGGGGGAAGGGGAAGGGGTGCTTTGATATCGGGCAGCACGGCCAATGGATTTCTGCGGACTCGCAGTGAAACTTTGGCGATTGCGTTCAACGTCTGCGTCAGACACCCGGGAACGGCCCGGCGATTTGCCTTTACGCAACCAACCTGTTTCCCGGAATTGTTTCTACCATCGCCTGTGCTGCATGACGATGCACACCATGCCTAGCACGGAAGTCAAGCCGACCATTTATTAATAACACGCAGTGCGCAATACGTGGAACACGAAACGATTTCTGTTCTCCAGACGACATTTTTTCCCATCTGAAGAGGTAGATCGTTACTCATAGTTAATGGCGAAATCTTTTGACCAACATTTTCAGTTTCCTTATGATCCATTGGTGTAGAATCTCAGCCGCGGTGGAGTGGTCGGTCGGAGGGTTCAAAGGTGCTCAGCTGCGGAGGCCGCCGCTGCTCGTCGTCGGAGGTTCGAGTCCTCCCTCGGGCATGGGTGTATTTTTTGTCCTTACCATTTGTTTAAGTAGTTTCTAAGCATAGGGACGGATGACCAGAATAGTGAAGTCCCATAGATTTACAAACATTTGAACATTTAATTGTAGAATCTCACACACATTGAACATCACAACTAACATTATGAGCACAGTGTACCATCAATGTTTGCGATGCGTGGGATTGCCCGTGGGCTCTATGCGCCTCGATACGGAGTGGCTGGCTGTTTCCCGTCGGAGGTTCGAGTCCTCCCTCGAGCTTGAGTGTGTGTTTTGTCCTTAGCAGAAGTTAGTTGAAGTAGTTAGTCTAAAGGTAAAGCAGTCAACAATCCGAAGATTGGTTTGAACACCCCAGTGCTTTACTAGGCATGGTCCTGTTTGGAGGTGGTATGCCGTTGCCTTCCTCCGACCTTCGAACTGAATTACCCAGCCAGTTATAGGGGGACCTACAGTTTAACGTGGGTTCCGAACCACGGTGCAACTCGGTATTTTTCACATGAGCAATACTGCCAGAGGTGAAAGAAGTGGAAAGTGACAGATAAAAATCCTAGGACCTGGCGGGGATCGAACCCACGCCCTTTGGATTTGTAGTCTGGCACTCTACCACTGAGCAACCGAGGCGCACTTTTAGGGACTGATGACCACTACAGTTTGGTTTTTTAAACATTTCCACATTTGATTTATGTTTGTTTTGTCTACATTATTGCATACTCTGCACGAAATGTTAGTTGTGATGTTTCAAGCGTGAGAGATTCACCACAAATGGACCCAAAGAAAAATTTAGATAGAAGTTCTTCAACGTATTTTCTCATTAACTATGTGTAAAGACCGAGCAACAACTAGATATTTGCCCGTTTTCAAATTCAAAATGTTCAAATGTTTGTAAAGCTTATGGGACTTAACTACGGGGTCATCAGTCCCTAAACTTACAAACTACTTATGAACTAGGACGGCACAAATATCCATGCCCGAGAGGGTATTCGAACCCCCGACCGTAGTGGCCGTGCTGACCGTGACTGGAGCGCCTCAGTCACCTCGGCCACCGCGGCCGGCTGCCCGTTTTCCATCATTGCTGTGAAGACGACAAAATAATGCAGAACTTCACAGATCAAAAACACAACTAAATTGGGCAGCACAAAAACGCACTTTAAAATGGGAATTATATCCCGAAACGCGTCGTGTTAAATAAAATAAAAAACATATCTAGTAGCAAAATATTATTTATAGACCAATCAATTAAAACTCTTAAGGCTGCTCTTTACAGCAAGACGTTCACGCAAATCTCAAATGAATGGTTATTTTTATAATCGGATTACTGTTTTTGATACGTCCTCAATATTGCTTCCTCCTAGATGCCCATCAGGATAACATTAGGAAAGTAATTCACTGACAGTTGAAGAGAATGTACTCTCCACTTGCAGAGTACCTACATAGATTTGTTCAGTACCACACCATAAGTTACCCTATCTAGTCATCTATTGTTCAGCACGTGCCTCCTAGCACCATACAACTCAAAAGCGCTGACTCACTTCTTCTCTGAATTGGTCATGGTTCATGTTTCACTCCACAACGAAGCTACACTTCAGAAAGACTTCGTAACAAGTTTATATTCAGTGATAAAGACCTCTTCTTCATAAACGCTTCTTTTTTCTTCTTGTTGCCAGTATTTTATACCTCCGTACTTGGGTCGTCGATGAAACTGTTGTCCGCTATGTCGGCGGGAACGACGAAGCCGCACTTGAGCTGCCATTAAGAGGCGGTGGCTGGTTTCTCCGGTCGGCCCCACCTCCACGCGGCCAACAGCTGCCGAGCGGGAGAAACAGCCCGCTGTGCGCGCCGCCGACATCATAATTTAAATCGATGCCGCCTGCTCCGCCCGCCATTCTTTAATTAACTGACAGTGACATCAGATCGCTGATAGAAATGAAAAACGAAAAGGAAAGCACAAGCACGAATAGCAGCCGGAAGGTGAAAGCACAGCAAATCGAGAGCGCTGCTTCGCCGATCGGAAATGAATCATACGCAGTTGACGTAGCCCGCAGCCTTTCCGCCGTATTCTCTGCGACTGAACATCAACGTCAACCTAAAGAGTCCTTTCTCGGTATCCAATGACTGCAAATTGCGATAAACGAATGCCCTTTTCATAACCAAAAAACGAATTTGGTTTTCTGTTGAGACCAATTTGGTAATAAGAGCTCATCAACAATTCTTACGTTTGTAAAAATCCGGAAAGAAACACCCTTAGTGATATATTTATTATATGTATATTAAATATTTAATTATGCAGCAATAGCGTCAGCTGAACATTAACAAAGCCGCGGTGGAGTAGCCGAGCTGTCTAAAGCGCCTCGCTGCTGCGGAGCGCGCGGTTGCTCGCCGTGGAGGTTCGAGTATGTGTGTGTGTGTGTGTGTGTGTGTGTGTGTGTGTGTGTGTGTGTGTGTGTGTGTGTGGTCCTTAGGTTAGTTTACCTAGGTTTAAGTAGTTTGTAAGCTACGGACTGATGACCACGCCGTTTGGTCCGATAGATTTACAAACATTTGAAAATTAACAAGAGTAAAACGAGGGTAATGGAATGCAATGCCAGAAAATCAGGCGATGCTGAAGGAATTAGATTAGGTAATGAGACAATAAAAGTAGTAGATTAATTTCGTTATTTGGGTACCAAGATAACTTCTGATGGCCAAAGTAAAGAAGATATAAAATGCAGAATGGCTATGGGAAGAAAAGCGTTCCTGAAAAAGTGAAATTTGTTGACATCCAATATTAATTTAAATGTTAGGAAGTCCTTTCTGAAAGCATTTGTCTGGAGTGTAGTATTGTATGAAACGTGGACGATAAGGAGTTCAGATAAAAAGATGATAGAAGCTTTTGAAATTTGGTGCTACAGACGAATGACGAAAATTAGATGGGTAGATCATGTACCTAATGAGGTGCTTAACCGAATCGGGGAGAAAAGGAGTTTCTGGCATATCCTGACTAAGAGAAAGGATAGACTGGTTGGACATATTCTGAGACATCAAGGAATTGTCAACTTAGCATTAGAAGGAAGCGTGTGGGGTAAAAATCGTAGAGGGAGACCGAGGGACGAATATAGTAAGCAGATTCAAAAGGATGTAGGTTGCCGAACGTATTCTCTGATGAAGAGACTTGCGCAGGACAGGGTAGCGTGGAGAGCTGCATCAAACCAGTCTACGAACTGAAGACCACAACAACAACAGCGTCAACAACTGATCTTTGGCACTTCAGCAAAATATCGAAATTCACGATGTTATCCAATTCGCTTTATCGACAGTAAAGAAAGCATATAAATAATTGACAAAAAATTAAAGTGTTAGATTAGTAACTTCACTTCGAATTTCGAACGCGATTCCTGTTATTGACTGTTATTAGTCATAGGTTTTAATGCTGACCATTAACTATGCAAATCAAATGTTTGTAATTCTATGGGATACACTTCTTTCGTTATTAGTCCCTAGGCTTACAAACTACTTAAACTAACTTAATCTAACCTAAGGACAACGCACACGCTCCCATGCCCCAGAAGAACTCTAACCTCCGACGTCGAGCAACCGCGCCTTAGACCGCTCGGCCAGTCCACCGCGGCCAATGAACTATCCCTCCAACTTGCAAGTCATTTTGGGGGAGTGTACCTAAATTTTTCTTTACTTAATTTTTCGTCTTTTGTACCTCGTTGCTTTATAACAAACGTTTGACGCTGCTCATTTTCCTCAAATCTTAATAACAGGCAGCTAATGTTGCCATTTTTTGTGATGGCGTAATGAAATAAGGAATAATTAATACTACTATATGCGGTTTTCTTCACAAAATATTCATAACCCATAGAGAAAATCCATTTCTTACTAATAAGTCAATTAAATATCAAAGATATTGAATATAAGGAAAGGCGTTGAATTAAAATTTGTACCATGGCCGGGATTCGAACATGATACCTCGTCAGGCAGACGCTTTAACCACTCAGCTATCACAGCCTTAGGGTAAATGCGGCTACGAGGACTGTCTTAAAGAGTTTACTCATCACCGTAACTGAATGTAGAGACCTTTCTTTTGATAGTCATACCCAACTCTTTGTATAATTTGAAATCGATGTCTACGGAATGTCAAATTTTGTTGTCCTCTTTTTCGTCACTCCTACAGTACACACTGGCATCGTCTCAAACTTTTTGTTGTGTATTGAATGAAGTATCAATTTGGAACGTTGTGCACCATTACCACATCATTATAAGTGATAGAAGAAACTTTAGCATTGGTCGTAATTTTAATAGTTTATTTATATTTCAAAATCGATGTTTGTAAATCTATGGGACTTAACTAATGAGGTTATCACTCCCTTGGCTTCCAAACTAGTGAAAATAACTTACCCTAACCTAAGGGCAACATACATACCCATACCCGAGTAAGGACCCGAACCTCCGACGGGAAGCAATCGCGCGTTCCATTCCAACTCAGTTGCAAACCGACATCGACTACATTAGTAGCCATCTATAGTGCATGTACAAACCAGTAAGGTCGACATAAGCGCAATAGAAAAATAGAAATCAGGAGATACTTTGTGCAAATCATATGAAAAAGTTCTGGCACCAAACTGTTATGGTCATCAGTCCCCAACTTACAAATTACTTTAACTTACACTAAGGACAACACCACACACATTCATGGCCGAGGGAAGGCTAACCCCAGGCGGAAACGGAAGCCCAGGCCGTAACATTAAAAAATGTTCAAATGTTTGTATAGTCTATAGGACTTAACTACGGGGTCATCAGTCCCTAAACTTTCAAACTGCTTATAAACTACTTAGGAACTAGGACGGCACAAATTTCCATGCCCGAGGGGGGATTCGCCGTAACATTACACCTTAGATCACGCGGCCATAAATAACTATCAGGGGTATTACTTATGTGAAACAATAGTGAAGGTAGATGTTCTATTATACGGCATGAAGAGTAAATTGTGAAGTTGTGCGACTTCGATCTGTGACCAGATGGAACAACAAAGACGAAATTCGTAAACTATTAACCGTGATTAGCCATTGAACTGTTTATAATCTGTTAATGTTAGAACTGTGAACAAATTCTACGAGACATATTCCAAAAGTATGTTCCGGTGAACAATATGTCACAGATGGGCTTGACTCACGTTTCGCCGCGGTGGAGTGGCCAAGCGTTAAGGTGACTTGCTGCGGAGCGCGCGGTTGCTCGCCGTCGGGTGTTCGAGTCCTCCCTCGGGCATGGCTGTTTGAGTTGTCTTTAGCATGTTAGTTTAAGTAGTTTGTAAGCCTAGGATCCATGACCAATGTAGTTAAGTTCCTCGAATTTACAAACATTGGACCAACTTTTCACGCCTGCAGCGCTGTCTAGCAACTCCTGGGGGACGTACAGCAGTGTTGGTGTGCCGCAGTATGCGTTTGCCTCTTCATGAGAGCAGATCGAAATGTCCGCGACAATCGCAACTCCCGCCAGTTGTTAAGTGCGCAAACTTTATTAGATTTTCGCTTGCAAAAGGATCGTCAGCGGCGGACATCCATTGCGAGTTGCGTCTTCTAGCATATGGACCGGACATAACGAATGATAAGTTCTACGCTGGTGTCGAGAATTTCGAAATCGCCGCAGAAATGTGCATGATGGAGAGCGGAGTGGCAGCCCAGTATTCGGACCGACGCGACGACATCGTTGATCAAGTTAACCAGAACAGTTCTAAGTGATCGGCGTTTGGCGATTAGTGGTCGGCCTCAAGACGAACGTTACTAATTGGTTCAGGTCCCAGGAGACAGGATTCAATGCCGAGTCGTTAAAGAAGCTGGTGCAGCGTTACTGAAAGTGTATACTTGTGAAAGACGATTATGTGAGAAACTGAATTAGATTTTTAGTCATCTATTACTGTCAATCAAAACCTTGTCTCATGAGCGATGTTTGTACTATGACAAAACGTACCTTACTTTCGAATACGCCTTGTAATATGTAGATAAATGAATTCACTGATTATGCCCTGAAGCAGAAGAGCGCGAAATGCGTCCGGAGAAACTGAATTGAAGCAAGAAAAAGGCAATTTCAATTCCAAAAACTCGCTCTGACGTGTTTTACGGCCCACTTTAGATTTGTAGTTTTATAAGTTTTTGTACACATTTTGGACCAAAATAATAATATAAATAATAAAAAATTAATAATAGTCTCTGAAACCCTTTTAGGAAAAAAATTTCAGGTAGTGGAGGGTTCCGAACCACTTACCTTCAGCATCACACTCCAACAAAAATGTTCAAATGTTTGTAAATCTATCGGACCAAACTGCGTGGTCATCAGTCCGTAGCTTACAAACTATTTAACTAAGATAAACTAACCTAAGGACCACACACACACACACACACACACACACACACACACACACACACGCGCGCGCGCGCGCGCGCCCCAGGGAGGACTCGAACCTTCTCGGCGAGCAACCGCGCGCTCCGCAGCGAGACGCTTTAGACCACGCGGTCGTTCGTTCAGTTTGTTCGTGGTTGTTCGTTGCAGGGTTGGCTCAGCTTTTTTATTACAGAGGGCGTTTAGCCCTCTGGCCGAGCGCGCTGAGCCACGGCGCCCGGCAACCGCTCGGCTACTCCACCGCGGCACACATTATTCACTACACTACAGCTAAAAGTTAGGAGTTGTGTTCTTAAATCTTGTACTATTGCTGACCATTGTTAACTGACGCTAATATGACATTTGTATTCATTAGGTTATCATTTATCGTACGAAGAACGACGTGTTTTTGTTAATTCTTCAGTGCGCCATTGCTTTGAAATGAAGATTTTCGTGTTAGAGGAACGGTTCGTTTGCAATTACAATTATATTACAAACGGCTTTTTTGGTATTACTACCGTATTTTTTGTCTGAAAAATTTGAAAAAGAGAGGTTCTGGTCTCTGGCGGCCTACAATTATGTTTGTAAAATTTGATGCTGATCGGTTGAACTGTTCGTCTTAAAAACAGGGAAAACGTACAGACAGACAGACATCCCAAAATCGCCGTTATTTTTGTAAATATCTCTGAAACACTACGAGATATGAAAAAAAAAAAACATAAGAGAGAAGGTTGTAGAGAATTTTCTCCTCTACAAATTAGGTTATTCAATTTTCGTGGCAGATGAATGGTTAAGCCGTTTTTTTCATTTACATTTCGAGCTGTCAAAAGACGATCGCAAAGGCCCACTTTTAGTGTTACTACCGTAACCTAAAGGTGGCCAAAAAAGGAATAGTTTAACAGCTTCCAACTCCTGACCGCGTGGTCTAAGGCGTCATGCTGTGGACTAGGCGGCTGCTCCCGCCAGAGTTTCGAGTCCTCCCACGGACATGCGTGTTTGTTTGTGTGTAGTATATAGTGTAAGTAAGTATAAGTAGTTTGACAGTCTAGGCACTGTTGACCTTAGTAGCTTGGTCTAATACGTTTACTAACATTTGAGCATTTCCAACTCCTGGCGAGAATTTCCTGTTCGACTCTTGTATGAACACAAATATATTTTAAATCATTGAAGTAGTAGACAGTTGGATGGGCGATATGATCAAATGTCAAAACATATGCTGTCCCGTTGACTACTGCCAGGCTACACTGCATTGTTTGCTGTCGTTCGTCAGTGAGGTTGCCGCGTACCAACCGCAGCGGTTCTCATGTGTGTTTTAACGCCAGATTTAGGACAGTTAATGAAAATGTGCAGCTGAGAGTGGCAACTGCAATTAATTACAAACATGTGATTAAAAGGTGAGCCAAGTGGAAGTAATAGGAATGTGAACGCATCAAAATCGTTGTTTATTGCCACTTTGCTCGTGTTTGATTGGACAGCTTCTGAAAACCAATATTTTGTTATGGTAGCCCAATCTAAATAAAAATTATGAGATCTATTTACAATATTTAGGCATAAGCAAAGTTAAGAACAGGTCGAACAGGACTCCACAGTTTTTGCGAGTATAATGAATGTTATTTAGACCAGACGTGAATCGTTTTATTGCTAAATCAACTTCAGTGCTGGCTGGAGAAATTCGTTATTCGCTGAAAACTAACCTGTCAAACAGTCGATTTAAATTACAATTGAACTGCAGTAATTTATTATTATTGGTCATACTTTTGTTATTTAGTTTCCTACTTTATTCTGAACATATAGCTAGCTATCTGCCTTACAGATGAATGAAAAAAGCTGGTAGAACCCAATCTCTGAGAAGAGGTTTGGATTTAGAAGTGTAGGAATACGTAAGCCAAAACTCACGACTTGTAAAGGCAAAATTATGTTTTTAGCTTTTGTATATTCGAGGAGAGCTTTCGACAACGTTGATCGGATTGACTCTTTCAAATTCTGAAGGTAGAAGGGGCAAAGTATAAGAAAAGGTTTTATACAACTTGTAAAAAAACGAGACAGCAGTTATAATAGTAGAAGAGCAGACATGGGATGCTCTGTGAGAAAGGCAGTAAGGCAGAATTGTAGCCTTTCAATCTGCACATTAAGCAAGCGATGAAGGAATGCAAGGAGATATTTGGAGAAGAAATTAAAGTTTAGGAAGCAGAAATACACCTTTGAGGATTGTAGATGACATTGTAAATCTGTCGGAGACAGCAAAGGGAAGGGCAATTGAACGGAATGAACAGAGTCTTGAAATGACGTTACAAGATTAATATTAACCAGAGGAAAACAAGGGTAATGTAAAGTAGTGTCAGAAAATCAGGCGTGCTGAAGGAATTAGATTAGGTAATGAGACAAAGAAGTAGAAGAGTTTTGTTATTTTGGTAGCAAGACAACTTCTGATGTCCGAAGTAAAGAAGATATAAAATGCAGAATGGCTATGGAAAAAAAGCATTTCTGAAGCAGCTAAATTTGTTGATTCCAATAATAATTTAAATGTTAGGAAGTCATTTATGAGAGCAATTGTCTGGAGTGTTCTGTTTGTAAACCTATTGGACGAAACTGCTATGGTCATCAGTCCCTAGACTTACAAAATACTTTAACTTACACTAAGGACTACAGACTCGAACCTCTGATGGCGATCAACACCGCGTTCCGGAGCAAGGCGAATTAGAACGCTCGGCCACTCCACCGCGGCTGTCTGGAGTGTAGCATTGTACGAGAGTGAAACGTGTTCGATAAGGAGTTCAGACAGATGAGCCGGCCGCGGTGGCCGAGGAGACTGAGGCGCTCCAGTCACGGTCAGCACGGCCACTACGGTCGGGGGTTCGAATCCCCCCTCGGGCATGGATATTTGTGCCGTCCTAGTTCGTAAGTAGTTCATAAGTAGTTTGTAAGTTTAGGGACTGATGACCCCGTAGTTAAGTCCCATAAGATTTACAAACATTTGAACATTTGAACAGACAGATGATAGAAACATTTGTAATGTTGTGCTACAGACAAATGCTGATGAACAGATGGGTAGCTCGCGCAACTAATGAGGTGCTGAACTGAATTGGGGAGAAAAGAAATTTCTGGAATACTTTGACTAAGAGAAAACACCGCTTGGTGGGACACATTTCGAGACATCAAGGAATCGTCAATTTAGCATTGTGGAGCTACACAACACCAAGACGAAAATACAGTCCATGTTAGTGAAGCGCAGTGTACAAAAATTAAGCACGTGTGTATAGAACGGAAAGTAAAACACAAAGCAAAGTAATGAATAATAATGAATTCACACTGTTTAATAGGTTGACTTTGAAACATGCAATCTGCTTAACACCTTGGTGGACAGCTTTATAAGAAACACCACGTCTGAATCGGCCTCAGAAGAAGAAATGAAGGCTAAGCGCACCTGGCGTAACTATACTTCTATTCTGGGACCAAAAAACGAATAAAAATTAAAATCTGATGTCTTCGTAACCGCCACTGTGAAAGAGAAGCCTAAGACCAAAAACAACTTGTTAAGAGAACATCAAGTGCTTTTTAAAATAGTAAACCTCCGATTAATATGTTCGAGGTAGTTCCCCGACTCAGTGCGTATAAGATACGTTGCATTTTACCCGATACTGACATATGTCAGGCCTCAGCAGGATGGTTTCCTCACTTTCCCGTGAGGCGGCTTGTCTTTGTGAACGTGCGGCTGTAGCAGTGCCCCACGTACATCACAGAAGTCTCCGGCAGGACAGAATATCTAGCGGGCGTCCACAGAAAAACCGCAAACGGATACCTTGACTGGAGTTGTTATGCAGGCTGAACCAGAAATCCACGGGCAAAATGTCATAAATTATCTTCAAAGTAACAACATAATTATATGATTTTTATTATATTTGTTTCTGGGGTTGGCTGGTTTCTTCTTCTTCTTTCGAGTAACCCATTTGGAGGGTACGATCAATCTGGCTACTCTTCATTGTATTAGATTTTCTCAAGTTTCCAAATTTCCTTCATTCTTTTAGAGTGTTGTTCCCTTTCTTCTTGAGTCCACTTTATTCTAGTTGTTTTCTTTCGTTAATGAAATTCTGCCTTTTTAACTGCCTTTCTGAAATGTGTTCTGTTTGGCTGGTTTACTGATTAAAAACAAACTAGTTGGCCATCTGTCCTTCTCACCTTATAAACCAAAACATTTTAAACAGTGTTGACATGAAATAATTTGCAAAGACTGAATCATTGTTAGCATAGGCTCAAATAAATCGGACTAAAACATAATTCACTGTACAAATCCTTTGTATTTATCTCAAGACGTTTCCAGGACAACCAGTGAAAGCAGTAAAATCTAACAACAAATACAATTACTGTAAGAGTTACAGAACGGGACGACCTGTCCGTCTGCTGCTTTGGATTTAAGTCACACACTGGACTTAAAGGTGGCCCATTAATAGGCCCAAAGCGGTCTCGTAAATAGCAATAATATCAACACGGTCATTGACTGATTCACAATAAATAAGTATTACAAAAAGATGTTTCCCGGCCAATATTGTAAAAAATTATCAATGATTTTACGAAAACAACTCTGCGAAATTTTTTTTTGCGTATCGTAGAGTTTTATAGAGAAGATCTAATTTTCGTTGTTCATCACAGTTCTTCAGCAGCATCAAATGAAATTATTATTGCACGACATTTTAAAGAGTTCGCAGGATTAAAAAAATTGCATAAACTTTGCATATGGCTGATTGAGCTCATATCGCAGGATATGAAATGTACTCGTCATATCGGCCTTTTATTTGAAATTGAGAGAGCAGCGATATCTTATTTCCTTCTAGAAATATTGCCTTTTCCGTTCGAAGAAGTGAGCCCGCTCTGTGTCGTGTTCTGTCAGTGAGGACTGGTGGCCGTTATGAAATACTTAGCATTCCATACTAAGAAAACTATTCTGTGAAAAAATTCCATTTTCGCACATCGTAGAGCCTGATATCTTTTTTCCATGAACGGCTGAATTTTTATTAGCTATACGTGCCGAAATATACAAATAACTTGTCAAAACTTTATTAAGTTTGATACCACGTTTAAATCTTTCTTTGGTAACTACTGCATCAATGAGAATTTCCAATATAAAGATTCAAAACTCAATATTTACGACTGAATGCTGTAATCGTCCAAATATTTCCAATACTTAACTAACTTACACACAAGAGAATCAGTTCACAAAAGCTCCTATCGAAACACAAAAGAGGTAAACATGTTACTGAAGTACCGATTCTGCCTTTGTGGCAGGGACTGATGACCAAGAGAGAGAGAGGGACTGATGACCAAGAGAGAGAGAGAGAGAGAGAGAGAGAGAGAGAGAGAGAGACTACATATAAATGCTTCACTACAAAGAGATACTGCAGGAAACTATTCAACATGTTGTTTACAAGAGCGCGGAAATGTTCGCATGCCAAAAATTGGTAGTTAGGAAAGGGAATAAGGGCTGAAACCGCTGGTTTAAACAAGAGCATTTGACCCTGTTTTGTGGTCAGATAGCAGCATTTCTCAGCTGCTGAAGGTTTTATGGTAGATGAGGAATTAAGAATTACAAAAGCTTACAGATATGGTAGTTGTAGGCCGAACTTTGTACATGCGGTATCGTTCACGTTACACAGTTGAGCAAGCAAAAATTTATGTCCACGGTTCCTCATGTTGAACTATTCTGTTAAGGATCTTTCGGCATGAATACAGTTTCGACCGTAAAAGTTTGGAACGCTCTGTAACATCACCCAATGTAAATCGTAAAATAGCGAAGATTTGTAAACAATACTTGATTGAATATTCCTCGACTCAGCTCCCAAAGAACACATTCCAGACTTAAGACTGTATGTATGCCACAAAGAAGCATATCCAACATTCAAGTTGGAATCTAAATCTTTTCAATGAAGCGCTACCTGTGAAGGGGACAGTGAAATATCTAGGGGTTACCTTAGATGAGAAACTGACATGGACCCCTCACATTAGGAATATTTGCTCCAAGGCAAAAGGTACTTTGGTAAGTACCAAGAGGGCTTGTGGCAAAAATTGGGGCCTGAGACCCAAGGGTATGCACTGGATATACACCACGGTGATTAGACCCAGGATCACCTATGGGGCGGCCGTGTGGTGGAAGAAGGTACAACAGCAGGTTGCTGCTAAGGAGCTTGGTAAGGTGCAGAGATTAGCCTGCTTAGCCATAACGGGCGGAATTAGCAGCACACCAACTGCTGGGATGGAAACCATGCTGGATATGCCCCAAATTATACCTTTGGGTCAAAATGGAGGCAGCGGCTGGTGCATACAGACGCAAAACTGGCAAACTCTTTGGGATATCCAGAATCACACACTATAATATTGAGCGAGGTAAAAATAGGAAAGGTTAGGGAAATGCCAGCCAACTATATTATAACCCCATACTGCTTCAACAAGCCTTTCAATATAACAATAGGAAGTAGGGAGCAGTGGGAGAAAATAGTTCGACACTGTACGGGGGATATTGTCTGGTTCACTGACGGGTCAAAATCATACCAAGGCGTTGGGGCCGGGGTGCAGCCAAGACTGGAGGGCGTCATCTCTCTAGGGAAACTGGCCTCAGTATTCCAGGCCGAAATCACTGCCATCAGGGCATGTGTGGAGGAGAATTTGCGTAGGTGCTACGAAGACCGTAACATCCATATCTATTCAAACAGCCCTGAGATCACTGGCAGCTCCTGCAACAGATCTAAAATTGTTGCAGAATGTCACAGGGTTCTGGTGGAGCTAGGGGAAAGGAATAGGGTAAACCTATTGTGGGTCCCTGCCCACTCGGGGATCAGTGGCAACGAACATGCCGACAGATTAGCCAGGATGAGGGGGCAGGGACTCCATTTATTGGACCGTAAGATGTCCTGACAATCACCAAGGCAATGATCAAATTGGAGCTACGTAACTGGCACAGAAGACAGCACGTAGAATATTGGACCAAAGTCCATCAGCAAAAACATGGCAATGTAATGATACCAAAGCCATGTTTTAAAAGAAGCTCTGCAATCCTGGGCCTGAACAGGAGAGAGATTAGACTCATGGTTGGATTGCTGCCAGGCCAAGGGAATTTCAAAAAACATCTACATACAATGGGAATAACAGAAGAGGACCTAAATTAGGATCTGCGATGACGGTGATGAAACTGCATCACATCTAATCTTCGAATGCATTGCATTGGAGAGTAAAAGGCACAGAACATTTGGGACAACCAGACCTGAACCAATTGTGTCTAATAAAGAACTGGTAAAGGGACTCCTTGCACTGTTCAAGGGCATTGGTCGGCTTTACTAGATATACATGGAGCGATACCGCACAATAAACTTAGTTTCGGTGCGGACAGTGGCGGGTTGGACCAAGACTGTTTTGGCTTCCCTGAGAAAATCAAATCAAATCGAATCAAATCAAATCAAATCAAATCAAATGCTTCGACGGCGGGCTCAATTTCACTTCGGATGAATAAAAATTGTCCGACTCCTTGAGGAAATACATGTTCAGCTACAACAAGCAGAAGGGAAAATAGATTTGGGGGGTGGGGGCATTGCGATAGTACTGCGCAGCGAAAATGGAAGGAAGATTATGGATGGCCGCCCCGTCGGTAGCATGATCATTTAGAGCCGGAACGTAAGCGAGGATTTCTTAAGAAATTCTGGTCGTACGAAAAGTTTACTAGCGGCAGAACACAAACAATACCTTCATTACAGGAAAGAAATGGTGATGCTACAGATGACAGTTCCGCTAAAGCAGAATTGCTTAACTGATCTTCACTAGAGAAGACTAAGCAAATATTCCAGAATTCCTATCAAGAACAGCTTCCACCATACTTAATTTAGAAGTAAATACCCCTGGTGTATTAAAACAACTTGAATCACTTTACAAAATTAAGTCTGCCGGCCCCTACTGTGTACCAATTAGGTTCCTTTCAGAGTATGGTGATGCAATAGCCCCATACCTATCGTATACAACCGGTTGCTTAGCGAACGTTGGGTACACAAAGATTGCGAAGTTGCACAGGTCACTCCAATATTCAAGAAAGGCAATATGAGTGACCCGCAAAATTACAGGCCTAAATCATTTATGTCGGTTTGCAGCAGGAAAAAGTATGAACTACCTCTAAGAGAACGACCTATTGTCCCATAGACAACACGGATTCAGAAAGTATCGTTCTTGTGAAACACAGCTAGCCCTTGACTTACATGAGGTAATGAGTGATATCGATAAGGAGTGTCAAATAGATTCCGTATTTCTATATTTCCGTTAGGCTTTTGTCACTGTATCCACAAGCTTCTAATCAAATTGCGTGCTTATCGAATATCGTCACAGCTGTGCGATTTTGGATTCGTGATGTCCTGTCCGAAAGGACACAGTACGTTGTAATTGACGCTAAGTCATCGAGTAGATCAGAAGTGATATCTGGCGTTCCCCAAGGAACTTAGACTGTTCACGGATGATGCTGTCATTTTATCGGTTAGTAAAGTCACCAGAAAAAAGCAACTGTAAAATGATTCAGATAAGGTATCTACATGGTGCAAAAATTGACAATTGTCCCTTAATAATGGTAAGTTTGAGGTCATCCATATGACCACTAAAAGAAATCCGTTAAACTTCAAATACACGATAAATCAGTCAAACCTACAGGCCGTAAATTCAGCTAAATACCTAGGAATAACAATTAGAAACAACTTAAATTGACACAGAAAATATTGTAGAGAAGGCAAAATAAAGGCTACGTCTCATTGGCAGAATACTTAGAAGATGCAACAGTTTTACTAAAGAAACGGCCTACACAACAATTGTGCGTTAAGTTTTGGAGTATTGCTGCCCACTGTAGCGATCCCCCACCAGGTGAGACTTATGGACGATTGAAAGTTCAGACAAGGGCAGGTCGTTCCGTATTATCGCAATATAGGGGTTAGAGTGTCACGGAAATGATTCACGAGTTGGGGTGAAAATTAAGAGAAATGCGTTATTGGTTGCGGCGAGATTGATTTGAGACACTTTCTCTTCCAAATCGAACATATGTTGTTAGAACCCACCTACACAGACATGACCATCATAATAAAATAAGAGAAATCAGATCCGAAACAGATTTTGGTGTCCCTTTTTCCCACGAGCTATTAGCGAGTGGACCTATAGAAAAATATCATAAAAGTGGTTCGATGAACCCTCTACCATGAATTTCAATGTGATTTGCCGAGTATCCATGTAGATGTAGATGGATGGCAAACGAAATCGGCCGCATCCTTTCAAAGGACCTAGCTCGGTATATGCTTGGAGCGATATGGTGAAATCGCGTATGTGGCAAGCTGAGAATTTGGATGGGACTGGAAGCGTGTCCCAATAGCCGCAGTGGATACGTGACCGCTTGCGTAAAGCTGGAAATCCGGTTCCTGTCTGTAGGTACAGTTTTTAAACATTCGTCACTGAATGTATTTCGAGGTTCATAACAACCAGAAAGTCGGAAAATTCTATTTCATATTTTAGGAAATTCATATCGGTATTTACGTAAAAACTCTGCAAATCAGATTGAAGTGCATCAAAGCTTTTTATTACATTTCTCTATAGTCCCATTGCCTCAGAACGTGCAGGGATAAATAAACACCGAAAAATTTCCGTTTTAGATACGATTTCTTTTCTTTTCTTTGGATAATCCCTCTCTCATATGTAGGTGGGTGCTAACAAAAAATGTTCGCATTCCAAAGAGAAAAGTGATGAAAGAAATTTAGCAAATAATTCGCAGCGCGACGAATAACACCTTTCTTTTAATAATTTACACCCAAACTCGTGAATCACTTCCGTGACACACTGTCCGTTGTATTACGATAATATAAAATGAGCTGCCCTTCTCCGAATTTTCTCTGTATCCTCGATCACACTTCAGAGAGATCCCATAATGCGCAATACTCCAAAGTAGGATACACAAGTGTAGTGCAGGCAGTTTCTACAGTAGCACTGTTGCGTCTTCTTTCTGCAAATGAAACGTAGCCTTTGTTTCGTCTTCCCGATAATATTTTCTCTGTATTCTTCCTAATTTAAGTTGTTCGTATTTGTTATTCCTAGATATTTAGCTGAACTAACGACGTGTAGATTTGACTCATAAATCGAAAATAGAATTTTAAAGGATTTCTTTTAGTGCTCATATGGATAACTACACACTTATTATTAAGGGTCAATTGTCAATTTCGCACAATTCATATGTATTATCTATATGATTTTACAGCTGCTTTTGATTTTCTGGTGACTTTACTAACCGGTAAATGACAGCATCACCTGCGAACGGTGTCACATTATTATCTTTATAAACGCTTTAAGAGACAAACAGTACGAGCCCTGTAACAATTCGCTAGGAAACGCCAGATGTCAAACAGAAGTGACTCTCCGTTAATCACAACGTACTGTGTCTGTCATACGAATCCAATCGCACAAATGTGGCGACATTCCATAAACAATTTGATTAGAAGATGTTTGTGAGGTACAGTGTAGACTTGCGCATAATAGTTCGCGATCGGGAGCGCTCACTTTAGTTCTTTCTTTTAGTTCGTCCACTCCCAGTGACGACTGAGCGGCGTGGTCTGCGCGTGCAGGTGGGGCGGTAAGTTCCCCCACCTAGCTGCTTCATGCGCTTGCCGCTTGAGCCGCTAACGGTATCACGCAAACCAAAAATAACAGTTTGTGGATAATATCTCGCTTTTAAGTTTAGAGTTATCTCTCTACCTTGGCATTATGGAATTTATCAGTCAGATATTGCAGAGTGCAGAACACATCAAAACAGACATTTTGTAGCACTGAACTATGTAATCTAGCAGGCAGACGCTCACCTCGAAATGACTCCTCAGCAGAAGGCAAACACGTGATTTTTAAATCTGCTACGCGCCCTCTCACTATTGCCCGTCAGTCTTCGGAAAAGAATCCAACGAACAATGAAGCGAGATCCGTTTGGCATAATCGTCCGCTGCTTCTAGTTCGCCCGCTGCTCCTGGTTCGTCCGCTCTTTTTGGCTTTTGCTATCGCTACTAAAAGACCTTTTTTTTTATGACAACTTTTCTAAACAATCAATCACTGTTGCCAAAAAGTGTGCTATTACCCGTATTTTTGGGCAATTAGACATCAAATACTTAAACAAACTAGTTATTTACACGAATGGGTGATACAATGCTATTCAACTACTTTGCATACAGAGTACTCTTAGTACTTTATTTTTACAATAGATTTCTTGTTGCAGTGAACTATGAAACTACAGCTGAGCTGCATCTCAGCTCGAAATGAAAGTAACTGGCAGAAGGGGAATCACGCGATTCTGCGCGCTCTCGCGTCCTCTCGCTGTTCCCCGTCAGTCTTCGCAAAAGGAGCGGACGAACTAAGAGGCGAGGGATCAGCGAACTAGTTCGTTCGCGAACTACACAAGACTAGTACAGTGCCAAAAGCCTTCTGGAAATCTAGAAATACGGAATCGATCTGAGATTCCTTGTCAATAGCACTCTTCACGTCATGTGACTAAAGAACTAAGAGTACCATTTAGTGTTCTAGAAATTATAGACAAAAATTTAACAAAAATACATATTCACTCTGAAATTACGATTACGTTTTGGGCAGCGTCATTAATAGAGCTGTCGGAGCCGTCAAAGGAGAATGAAACAAGAACAAGCAGTCAATGTAACAACATCGAAGAAATATTGATACCAAAGAATGGGGATCTAGTCATTTTTGGTTAATACAACTTATCTCAGAGGGAAGACAATATAATCAGAGCATTATCGGCCGAGAATGTTACGGCGGAATTACAGAAAACTGTAATCACGAATTGTGCATCCAGTTTCATCGTGGGTGGCTAGTGGCCAGGGATATGAAATCGGTAGAACTCTTAATTGGCTTCAGAAGCGTAAATTAGTGGGAGGCTGATGGCACGCTCTAGTTGCAGGCACAATTAGAGCGATGAAAGCGGAGTTTTCAGATACTAAAGATTCTTGATCTATGAGGTTTCACGTTTACACCGCTTGTTCATTGAAGTTCTTCCAACGCATGCTCCATCCATTATCTGAAGGCAGATCATTTACAGTTGGATAGTCAAGTAAAAGAATGGAAACAGATCACTAAGTCAAATTTTTGGCAAAGCTCATGGACTCATTCCACTAAAAAAAAAAAAAAAATTGTTGATTAAAACAAGGCATCGTGCTAATGATATAAAGTAAATAACGATGAATATTAATACCATACAACTGAGTGCAAACGACATGGTCCAGGAACTCACGCAGAAAGTCTGGTTCGTGTCCAGATAGCGGTTGACGACACCGTTTGCGTCAAATATTTGTTTTTCAAACTGTAGGACGATATAATACGCATCACAACATATCTGATCTATATTGAAACTATCGACGAGAATATGACAGCCTTTCTTATTACTGAAGTCTGCTGAAAGGTTACGTCTGTGATATCTCGTAAAGCTTTTTCTTTTTCTCGTGCCTTCGTCCAGTTTGCGCGGGGTCGGTGTGTGTATGACAGCCTTTCTTATTACTGAAGTCTGCTGAAAGGTTACGTCTGTGATATCTCGTAAAGCTTTTTCTTTTTCTCGTGCCTTCGTCCAGCTTGCGCGGGGTCGGCGTGTGATTAACTATGCATTTGGCAGGTTAATTTAAGGGTTGACCTATACGCCCCCCCTCTCCCCCCGCCCTTTCGAGTTGCGAGTGTTGTGTGTGAAAGTGTGCTAATGTTTTAAAAATGTTTGCGAATCATGTGAGGCGGAACTTGTGTATCAATCCAGTATTCACCTAGTGGAGTGTGGAAAACCGCCTAAAAACAGATGCAAGTCGCCGGCACATAGGTCTATGTTTTAAATCCGCCGCCGCACGCGTTTGAATCGCGGCGAGTGTACCTCCCCGTCCCAGGAAGCGGCGTCTTAAACCGCGCAGTTAACCGGGCTTGTTTCGTAAAGCTTTACAAATAAAATTAAGTTAATCATCATACTACATAATTAATGTCTACATATTTATCTTTCAACTCGGATACTCTGCTGATGAACACCTTTCTTCCGAATAGAAACCTCTGTTGACACTGTCACTGTAGAATGTTTGCTGACGATGTCACAGCCTCACTGCTGCTGCCATCACTTATTCACAAGCAATCCTCGAAGATGTTCTTGAAGTTTCTGAAACACTACGCGCTCTATCAAGGTTAAGACCCTTTCTAACGAGCAAGAAACAATCCAGTGACGCACATTATTGACGTTGTTACGATCATCACTCGTACACGTGAATTAATTCATTAAAATATCATTGCCGGCCGCAGTGGCCGAGCGGTGTGCGACGCGCCAGCTACGTTCTGCACGGCCACTACGGTCGGAAATCCGAATCCCCCCCTCAAGCATGGATATTTGTGCCGTCCTTAGTATTAGCTAGTTCATAAGTAGTTTGTAAGTTTAGGGACTGATGACCTGATAGGTATGTCCCATAAGCTCTACAAACATTTGAACATTTTTTTAAATACACTTTCATGCGAAATAAACACAGTGTCAGTGCCGCGTAACCACTCATCGCACGCTTTTGCCCCCCCCCCCACCATTAGTACATTTTAATTATGACTACCGCAACAGCGTTCAGCTTTTTAATCGTTTTAACGATAACGTCAACGTTAGGTAGCATTCAGTATTTTAACGATCTGATGTGAACGCGAGGAAGTGGCTAAAAGGTAGTTTTTCTAATTTATAAGCATCTGATGATGCTCCTGCAAGACTCGAAACCGATTGTGCTTTGAGTGAAAGCTTATTGCAGTCAGAGTGGACTTAATTTCCACAATGACACTTGGCTGTGGATGCCCCCACATTAGGATAATTTCAAGTAATACCTGAGGATTTTATGGATTACTAAACTTTTGGTTGTTTTTTTTAGCTTCTACAAGAATTCCATCCAAATGTCAAAGTTTGTCCAACTCTAAATCCTGCCACTGTGAAGCAGATACAGTGAAATAAAAAAAAATACTATGTAAAATAATCCAAGTCACAAAATAATACATACTGTTCACAAAGATCAGTAAACTTATGCAAAGAGTTTCTACAGACATTTTAGAAAATAAAACAAGGTCCCAGTAAAGTAACAATTCGATGTATGTCACATTCTATGTAACCAACTAAACACCCTATGAAAATTATATCTATTAAATTTGTAAATAAAACTTTATATACGTTTAAAGAAGTTACGCCAGATCACCCCAGTTACGCACCATCGGGCGTTGCCAGTACTTGGATGGGTGACCGTCTGGGTATACCACATGCTGTTGACGATTTCCCCTCTGCCTTTGCCTTGCGACGAGAGGACAGAAAGGGGGAGGGATGGTGCAAAGTCCCTGCTCACTAATCTTTGCGCCCATGCCCTGGATTAAATTCCCAACCGCTTCACACTCGCTCATGGAGTGAGAACATGTCGCCGTGTTGATGGTGATCCGTCTGGCAGATGGGAACCCCCTGGGTGCTCTTAGAGAGAAGTAAGCTATGGGGGCAGCACCGGGTTTCACCCTCGCTTCTCTGATTATCTCCGACACAAAAGACAACGCTACACTACATACACATCCAACAGCCATATATACACTTACCACAGCCACTTCAGTATACCATAATCGCGACGGAAAGATGCCTGCGAGCACGGGGGATAGGGAAAACCTCTTCAATCAGGCCACTGAATCCGCCCTTGTGGGCCTCGCAGCAATCGTGCCATACGAATTATGTATAAGACTTTACTTACTAGGAGAGAAATGTAGTCTTTATCGGGTTCGGCTCCGCATGATGAACCGACATTCCATGCAGTACTGTCTGGAGAAATACTCAGACGTATCCCTGATGCCGTCCGTACAAAATCCAGCGTTATCACGTCGAGAGCATCTGTTGCTCATTTTCGCACTTTTTTGGCTTCATTAAAACCGCGCGTCATTTCAAGCATTTATGTCACTTTTAACATCTCTACTTAGATTAATCCATGATTTAGTGCATATCCGAATGTTAACGGACTTTTGGGTTGACCAGTATTAGATGTTCAATTGTTTGTAAATCTATTTCACCAAACTGCTGTGGTCGTCAGTCCCTTGACTTTCAAACTACTTTAACTTACACTAAGGACAACACACACATTCTTGCCCAAGGGAGTCTCGAACCTCCGGAAGGAGCGGCCGTCCAGTCCGTAGTATAATGCCTTAGACCACGCGTCTACTTCCGCGCAGTTGACCCATATTAGGTGTTTGATGATGTTATGATATGATTATGCACAGTATAAAAAAATAAAAACATTCGCGATGCAAAATGAGCTCACAAAAATAAGAAAATGACTGCTGCCTCTTATGTAGATCTTAGTATTCTTTTAATAAACTGATTTTTCCCCTTCTTGTCCGTGTCTAACGGCCACGATATCGACAGGACATTAAAACGTAATCTTCCTTATTTCTACCTTTTTCCTTCAGGATTTTACTTGCCTATGGAAGAGTTCACTGAGCATGGTCATCCGTCATTCGGAAATTTTGTTTTAACTATTTGCCCAACTGCTGAGTAAACATCCGCTGCAACAGATTGACCAGACAGATAATTTCATCGGTCTATCGGCTCCAGCTGGCGTGTGTCATCTGCATATTCCAAGATGCAGGCTTTGAGATGCAGATGGATCACGTTGGCTGGTGCTGCAAGCACTTGTGCCAGTGTACCACCCTATAGGAAATTTCTGAGAGACTCATTAAAAATTAATCAACCCGTCCATACAGTGTGATTATTTGAATATTTCCAAACAAATTCGTTTTCGTTTTCCTCCGTGCGTGAGTGGTGTCACTCGGATTTTGCTATCGTGTGATTAACACAGTACAAATCGTTAGCGCAAATAAAGGCGGCACCTTCTGGGATTTAATGAACCGTTTATGGCAAACATTGGAATGGAAATACAACGGGCCTGTACACTCTGAGAAATAATGTACTGAAAGATACCAAGGTTTCTTGTGACAATGGTCAGGCTGAAACTTCGTGGCAGATGATATATGTGTGCTGGACCGGGACTCTAACCGTAACGGGAACTTTGTTTCTCACGTTTTGTGCTGACAGTGGATCAAACACCTCCTTCTCAAACATCTGCTGGCACAGTTACCTGATACCCCTCCAACTGTCAAAGAAGCTCTGCTGCCAAACACTCCGGGAAGAAAGGCAAAGTGATTCTTATGCCTAAAGGAGCTCAAATGTTGAAAGAAACCTTATTTCTTAATAAGATACAGACGAAAATGTGACAACATGTAATCAATTTACAATCACTAAACTGACTTATGCGGCCTGATGTTATACTCTGGCTATGAACAGTGATGAGAAAAGGGGCTTACAGGAATTTTGAACGAAATTACCGCTCCGAGTACGTTAAGCGATCAATGAATTACAACAATCTATCCAGGCATCTTAAGACCACTGGTATAATTAAGAAATTTGATAGGTTGAAACGTTATGTATCCTGTACAGCAGTATTAAAAGGATTGTGCTACTAGAAAACCCTCAAAATAATTAAAACGGGAGTGGAAGTTACAAAGTGTAACCAGAGCACAAATGAGGTCCATCCAAATCATGTGGACGCTGGTCTTTCTTGTCGCCGTCAATTCCTCGGCAGTCTTTATCGCCAATTCTATCACGACACAACTACTACAATTTATAACCATTTGGATCCACTTCACTTTCATCCTTTAGCCTATTAACGATTCCTCGATGGTTCAGGCTGTGCCGTAGAAACCAATCTTCTTTTACCAAGTCCCCACAAGGGAAAGGCTGCAGCTGAGGTTATAAACTTACGCGCTTTTAGTTGCAACACATCTTTCGAGTTATATCACAAACAATGTCATTTATTATGTAACTATGAACCCATAATAATTAGTCCCTGTTGCAGGATTTTTAAGAACTACTACACCATTTTTAATAACTGTTTCATCGCAATTAAACGATTTTTTAAATTTAGCATGAGCACTAATTAGATCATTTAATTTTATTGCTACAAATTTTTAACTGAAATCCGTTTAGTAGGACATACTTTTTCCGGTACTTAGAGCCAAAATGTTCACATGTTTTTAACGTTATGGGACCTAACTGCAGTAGCCATCGGACCATAAGCTTACAGACTACTTTAACTGAACACACACACACACACACACACACACACACACACACACACACACACACACACTGCCCGAGGGAGGACTCTAATCTCCAATGGCGAACGGCCTCACGCATCGCAGCTTGGTCCCTTAGTGCGCACGGCTATGCTGCCGCAGCTGTTTAGTGCCCTACATTATTACTGCTTTCTTCCAAATGAAGTAATAGGGTTGAACCTTGCCATCAGACTGTGTGGTATTCTCTCAAACATCTGAGACAAAATCACAAAATGAAACGTTTTGACCCTCGTGTCCACCAATAGGGCTTTTGTAAAAAATAAATTACTTTTAATAACAAGAATGTAAATTTAGTAATGTGCCCCTTCTGAAAATTTAAGACCTATGACAAGAACCTATGAAAGTTAATTCTTCTTCTTTCCCGAATTTATTCGTGCACTTTAAGGATGTACAATTCACCATTTGTTCACGTGTAGGCCTACTGGATTTTAAGAGTACCGTACAAATACGACTAACAAATATATAGTTTTACAAAGTGTTTAATTTATACTCAAGTTATAAATTTCTGTTCCTCCTTGTTCGGTTCCGTACAGTTTAATTGCACGGCCCGCTTATCTAATCTTCTGTACTGTTCTGTAGCACAACGTTTAAAAAGCCTCTATTACCTACTTCCATGAACTGTTTGTCGTTTACATCCCATTTTCTTGGGAAGCTATCAACACTCTCCGAACAAGACTTTCCAACAACTAACAGTATCTGAGGAATGCTTTGCCATTCTGTATCGTCTCTGACCATAAATAGTAGCGGATCCAGAAGTTGGGGGGGGGGGCTAAGGAGCTCAAAGCGCCCCCCCCCCCCCCGCCGCTAAAGAGCACCAGGAGTTTTTACCTTGATGAAACCCTTGTACTGCGTCAAGAGCCCCATTCCCCCCTAAACGTATCTGGTTTTTAGCTCAACTGAGTCAAGCCTCCATCAGCAATGGCGTATACAGGGTGTTACAAAAAAGGTACGGCCAAACTTTCAGGAAACATTCCTCACACAAAAAGAAAGAAAATATGTTGTGTGGACATGTGTCCGGAAACGCTTAATTTCCATATTAGAGCTCATTTTGTTACTTCTCTTCAAATCACATTAATCATGGAATGGAAACACACAGCAACAGAACGTACCAGCGTGACTTCAAACACTTTGCTACAGGAAATGTTCAAAATGTCCTCCGTTAGCGAGGATACACGCATCCATCCTGCGTCGCATGGAATCCCCGATGCGCTGATGCAGCCCTGGAGAATGGCGTATTGTATCACAGCCGTCCACAATACGAGCACGAAGAGTCTCTACATTTGGTACCGGGGTTGCGTAGACAAGAGCTTTCAAATGCCCCCAAACATGAAAGTGAAGAGGGTTGAGGTCAGGGGAGCGTGGAGGCCATGGAATTGGTCCGCCTCTACCAATCCATCGGTCACCGAATATGTTGTTGAGTAGCGTACGAACACGTCGACTTAAATGTGCAGGAGCTCCATTGTGCATTAACCACATGTGTCGTACTTGTAAAGGCACATGTTCTAGCAGCACAGGTAGAGTATCAAGTATGAAATCATGATAACGTGCTCCAGTGAGCGTAGGTGGAAGAACATGAGGCCCAATCAAGACATCACCAACAATTCCCGCCCAAACGTTCACAGAAAATCTGTGTTGATGACGTGATTGCACAATTGCGTGCGGATTCTCGTCAGCCCACACATGTTGATTGTGAAAATTTATAATTTGATCACGTTGGAATGAAGCCTCATCCGTAAATGAAATACTAAAATGAGCTCTAACATGGAAATTAAGCGTTTCCGGACACGTGTCCACATAACATTTTCTTTCTTTGTGTGTGAGGAATGTTTCCTGAAAGTTTGGCCGTACCTTTTTGTAACACCCTCTATAGCGGAGGGAGTGGAGAAGGGGAGGAGAAAGGGTGTCTACCAATAGACGGCACCACCATACCCGAACTTGCGTGGTACCACCTTCCGTGTAAGGCAGTGATTTTGAACCTTTTCCAACATGCCAGCCCATCCAAGTAAATATATACTGGCGACCCGCTCCCCTCCCCCGCAATCACTAAATCTACGTAAATGAACGTTTTGTTATCTCAAACGCAACGAATGTTGGGAGCTGTTTTTAATGTTTATTTTTCGAAGTCGATGACACATTTCTATTTTTACATTGTTTCCGACGGAAACAGATGTTTGCGTAACAAGTGCTTCGCATTTTAGACAAGATTCAGAAACGAATTACGCTGATTAACAAAAATCTCAATGTATAGACAATTTTTATAAGATAGTTACTTAATTTTCTAAGAATTAATTATTCATCATGTTCATTTACCTATCGAATGGTTCCTGAAGACCGTTTTCAGGCTTTTCGGTTATTCTTTGTTAACACACTGTAATATAAATAATCTATTCTATAAGACTTAGATAAGTAACTACATACAATGTTTGGTTGTGTGGCCATATTCCGCAGCAGCTGTTAAAATTGATTATAGAGGTAATCTGTCTTATGCTGACTGCAATTAAGAGGTTTATTTTTAAACCAGACGCGTTTCGCTTTATTTTAAAGCATCTTCTGTGGTCTGTAAATGATACAAAGGTTTGTACAATTTGTTTTTGATAAATAGATTAAAAACAGTTTTTAAAAGGCATTTTTCACGTTAGGCCTAAGTGTTTTTAATTTTATATTCTGTCTACTCACGGTGTTGATGTCTCTTCTCTACATGTAACTACTGCTTCTCTGTCTTGTTGGCTGGAGTTCGTTTTCTCCTGGCGAGTGTTTCAGGGCTGTGTACAGCACTTTTCGTGTGTTTTTGTTACGTTTTTTCCTTTTCATCTCCGCACATCACAGCACTTCACTTTTAAATGTATACTGATTAAATATCGCCTGTTATATGTGCTCATTTGTCATTTCACTACAGTGTGGCTAGCCCTGAAACACTCGCCAGGAGAAAAACTCCAGCCAACAAGACGGAGAAGCAGTAGTTACATGTAGAGAAGAGACATCAACACCGTGAGTAGACAGAATATAAAATTAAAAACACTTAGGCCTAACGTGAAAAATGCCTTTTAAAAAACTGTTTTTAATCTATTTATCAAAAACAAATTGTACAAACCTTTGTATCATTTACAGACCACAGAAGATGCTTTAAAATAAAAAAGCGAAACGCGTCTGGTTTAAAAATAAACCTCTTAATTGCAGTCAGCATAAGACAGATTACCTCTATAATCAAGTAACTACATATTTTACTAAAAATAAATTACATATTATTTATCAGGCCTACATGTTTGTATTACGGAACCTCTAGCATTGAGACGTGGACTGGTCTGGTTATTTTATGTTGCGACAACTGCCTCCTTGACTGCGATCCCGAGCAAGTCGCGACCCACAGGTTGAAGAACACTGATGTAAGGCAAAGTTAGATGCACTGACCAGCTTTCATTTGAATGAACCTCGTAATTGGATTGCATTTCACTATCCTTTTATTCAAATCCATCATATTCTGTCGTTTCAATCCGCTATTCCTTCAGCCCTATCGAAACGAGTAAGTTTCCTACAAAACGGACACAATCGGTTACTGTACTGTCTGTCATCTGCATCCTTTACAATCCTTCGAACAATAGCCGTAATCCTTTTGTAGATTCTCATTCGTGCACAGTGGGACAACATCGCATATATTGCTAACGATAGAAAGACGGCTGGGTATCATATCATCATCATCATCATCATCATCATCATCATCATCATCATCATCATCATCATCATCATCGAGAGAGAGAGAGAGAGAGAGAGAGAGAGAGAGAGAGAGAGAGAGAGAGAGAGAGAGAGAGAGAGAGAGAGAGACTGATTATGGCTTTCAGCGTTCAGTTTGGAGCACAGTACCTCTAATAAAATTCCTCCATGATCCCCTATTCAACGCTAACATTGATGCCCCGTCTGATGTTATGCCTTTTACTTCAAAATCATTCTGCACCGAATCGAAGTACTTTCTTCTTGGTCTACCTTGACTCCTCTTACCCTTCGCTGCCGAGCTCACGAGTCTCTTAGGTAACCTTGCTTCTCCCATGCGTGTAACATGACCCCACCATCTCAGTCTGTTCGCTCTGCTTTTTCTATGGTGTTCATTCCCAGTTTCTTTCATTTCTGGGTATCACAGTATATGAAAATACGCGCCTCTTTGCGTGGGGACGACGAACTCCGCGCATTGAGGAGTGCACAGAGAGGACCACTAGCCGCTCCTAGCACGCTCCCTTGCTTAACACCTACGTTACTCGGCTTGCGTCACGCCTTTTCTGGCACCGTCGTTAATAGTACATTCTTTTCCCATATGGCTGCAACTCCCACGCGCAGGCGGAGGTGGTTCTATCTGAAAAAGCTTTTAGAGCTCTAATTCCCGTTACAAGTTTCTCACATTAATATTCTGGACAGATCCGGAATATATTTCGAGGAGAAAGCCATTCGTTTTCATTCGCTGCCCGATTTAGAAGGGCCAATCGCAAAAAAAAATCACCTTTCTTGATAATTGAAATAAAAGTGATTTACCTAAGAACGGAGACTCAAAAGTACCGTACAATATATGCTGTTTCAACATTTGCATTTAACCAAAAAAAGTCAAACCAAAGCGAATGTTTATATTTCAGACAGCCTAGCGAACGATTATTTTTCATCTCCTTTTCTTGCCGCTCGGATCAATACCAACAGAAACTATTCAACATTGACAAAGACAGTAGTAAGAAGATGCAGTAAGCTTCGTCCACGACTTACGACGGCACACCCATCCAGTGATTTCACAAACATTTGTAATACATGCATGAAAATACATACTACAGTGAAGGATGTTAGCGACGTTTAGGTGCTTGTGAGCACTGAATTATATCCAAGAGTCTTAGAGGATAGAGTATCTGCCTAGTACGCAGGTGACATGGATTCAATCCCCAATCTGGGCACAAATTTGCAACGACCTCGATGATCTTAAATCAGTTCCCACAATAAACGGCTAAATGCATCTTACACCTTTGATTCTCATTAATATTACTTATCAAGCATCAAGGGGTCGTTTTCTTTTGTGGTTTTAGGGCGCACAATTGCAGTGGTCATTAGCGGCCGATTCTGACCCTAGATTGACTTAAAACAAGGTTAAAAAGGGTGCCAATAACGATAATTTCAGAATATCACTAAAACGAGGAATAAAAAATAGTAATAGAAGGAATTAAATGACCTTGGACTAATTAGTCATATGTATAAAACGCAAAACTCTGGCAGCTGCCCGTGCGTCATCAGCTAAAATTTCCTCCAAAGTGGACGGCAGATTTACTGCAACACGAACATGATGAAAATTTGGGCAAAACATTAAAACATGGTGGGGGGGGGGGGGTCGCCTGTTAATAAGTGCCGGTGGTTGAACCGGCAATGACCGATCCTCAGCCGGACCAAGATCATCTCCTCCCGCCGGGAGGGGCGGGAGGTATTCCAAGCCGTCGGGATTGGTTTTATGGTTCTAAGCTTATTGTCCTGAAACGTGGACCACAGCCTATGCCATGATGCAATAATGCGCTAATGCGGCGGCAAATAGCCCCTTGAATGTCGTTTGACGGGACACAAACGGTATCTGTCCGAGGTAGAATGGCAACCCTGGCCGCAGCGTCAGCAGCCTCTTTCCCCGACACACCTAGGTGGCCAGGAACCCACAGGAAGGGAACGCGAAGGCCGTCTTCAGCTACCAATTGAAGGGAGCGTTGGATTCGGTGTGCAACAGGATGGACCGGATACGGCTCTTAAAGACTCTGAAGGGCACTGAGTAAATCTGAGATGACAGAAGTAGGGTGGTGATGGTGGCTAACATATTGGACTGCCTGATAGCAAAAATCTCAGCTGTCAAATTTGAGCATTGGTCGATCTTGTTTTGAAAGCTGTCGAACCCGACGACAAAGACGGATCAAGGGGGTCTTTTCTTACAGATATGTCGGAACAAACCGACCGCACATTATATAAGCATAAACATAAAGCATACCACACAAAGAAGTTACGTATTACACAGGAGAATTGTGTTAAATGTCATGTACCTGTTAGGTTATGTAATTCCCTTTTTAGCAACTGCTCCATGCGAAATAAAACATTTATTTACTGATTTCTGAACTAAAGCTTATATGATTGTCTTTGCTGCAACAGCTATTATATAACTGCTGGAAGTAAAATATAAACGTTTCTGTTCTTTGTTGCGACATCTTGATCATTCGTTTTCTTTGATATTTTGGACATTGTTTAGAAAATGTCAGAGATCTCAATCAGAAATTTCACTTCTCAATATACCGCACGATGCTTACGTATCTATCCCCCAACCCATTTCCTGATCTTTTCCCAGGTGTTTTTACAGTTCCTTCTGAAGATTCGTTGAAAGTTAGTAAATTTCTTTCGGTGTCGACGGCAAGTGCCGTTTATTACACAATATCAGCCTTACAAAATACTGCGCTATATTAGACTCAGAAGCCTCCTCAATTTACGTAAACTTTCAATACCGATTATTACTGACAGTATTGTTGTAAAACAAATATTCAGCGTTTAAAGTGCCCCACAATCGAGAAGACAAAGAAGTTGATCAATAAACACCTGAGATCCAACCCAACGAGAAACATAAACTGCTGCGTTTGCTCCAAATACTGTAGTCTAGAGCTTCAGATCGAGTATGTTGGTACAGTGTAATGTGAGCAATGGATTATTAATTGTCTCTAGTGGTGCATTGTGTATTTTATTATTATTATTTATTGTTTATTTTGACTAAGTAAAAGAGAAAGCCACCTCGTTTGTGGGCTAAGAGAGATTTATCACGTGGCTTTATTATCACTAGCCATCAACGTCCCAGAAGCTTATACACTATGTGATCAAAAGTTCCTGAAGTCCCCCAATGAGATACGTTTTTCATATTAGGTGTATTGTGCTGCCACCTACTGCCAGGTACTCCATATCAGCGACCTCAGTAGTCTTGAATAATCTTGAGAGCAGAAGGGAGCGCTCCGAAGACCTCACGGACTTCGGACGTGGTTAGGTGATTGTCCGTCACTTGTGTCAGAAGTCCGTATGAGAGATTTACACACTCCTAAACATCTCTAGGTTTCCTGTTGCTTATGTGATAGTGAAGTGGAAACGTACAGCACGAAAGCGTACAGACTGACCTCGGCCGTTGACTGACAGAGACCGCCGAAAGTTGAGACGGTCGTACAGTGTAATATGCAGATATCTATCCAGGCCATCACACTGCAATTCCAAACGGCACCAAGATCCACTCCAAGTACTATGACAGGCGGGAGGTGAGCATTTCATGATCGACCGGATAACCATAAGCCACATATCACACAGGTCAGTGTTAAAGAACGCCTGGCTTGGAGTAATGGAGTAAACATTGTGTGGAGTACACTGTGGCGATCCGATGTTAAGGTATGGGTACGGCGAATGCACGGTGATCAACTGCCAGCGTATGTAGTGGCAACAGTAAAATTAGGAGGCGGTGTTGTTATGGTGTGGTGGTGTTTCGCATGGAGGGGGCTTGCACTCTTTGTAGTATTGCGTGGAACTATCACAGCACAGGCCCTATATTGATGTCTCAAACACTCTCTTGCTTCTCAATGTTGAATTAATTCTACATATTTCAACAAGATCGAGCACCTGCTCTTAATGAACGGCCTGTGGCGGACTGGTTACACGACAATAACATCCCTGCAATGGGCTGGCCTGCACAGAGTCCTGACTTCTATAGAACACATTTGGGATGTTTTGGAAGGCAGACTTCTTACCAGGCCTTTCAGGCCTACATAGATACCTCAGTGCAGCACTACGTGAAGAATGGGCTGCCATTCCCCAAGAAACCTTCCCGCACCTGATTGAACGCTTGTCTGCTACAGTGGGCCGCACGAGAGTAGCCGAGCGGTCTGGAGCGCAACGTTACGGCCACCCGCCTCGGAGGTTCGAATCCTCCCTCCGGCATGGATGTTGGTGCTGCCTTTAGTATAAGTAATTTGTAAGTTTAGGGACTGATGACCCCGCAGTTAAGTAAGTTAAACTTAACCCTCTTTTGCACGTATTATCAATCCGACAATGAGCAAACTTTTTGATACATTATTTGGTAACTTAAGACCTATCTTGTGCAGAATTCATCATAATTTATCTAAAAAATTCATAGACCAATAGAGAGGTGTCCTCAAATGAGCACAGTGAGTACGAAAACTGCTACTTTTCACATAGAAGATCTATTAATAATATCAAAGAGTACATGAAGAGTAGACTATTTTGTATTTTTCATACAATGGATTGTTTCAGGCACTCACGGCACACAGCCAAGTTCACACTTTTCTCAAATGTAACGTGTTTTCCGTCGGCAGTCCCGATCATGACACCTCTTGGTATTTGGATCACCTGACTTGGCTGGCCAGGGTTCTACCCATCGAACCGTAAATCTTTGTTAGCCCGACGACTAACATTGCCGTCGAGACATTCTAGGATTCCTTATTAGTCCTCATATGAGGTACTTTTACGGTCACCTCAAGATGTAAAAGATGACAGAAATTCGACAAAACTTAAGTGTCCTCATTTGAGAACGCGACGCATGAGAGGGTTAACAAACATTTGAACATTTTTTGCTACAGTGGAAGCTGTTATCAAAATTAATGAGTCAACACCATATTGAATTCCAGCATTACCGATGGAGGACGCCACGAACTTGCACGTAATTTTCAGCTGGGTGTCATGACGCTTTTAACCACTACTTACGGATGATCGGGGAGTTTTTTGAAGACCTACCTGCACGAGTTTCTGATTTAATTCAAAAGCGAGATACTGGAGCGATAGGATGTTTTTTATCTACAGAGCGGCTTGTTGCCACACACTTTATCCAGTGGAAGATGCTATGTGAACATGGAGTTCAGTTACTCGATATCTGCTGAGCTGCTGAGAAGGCTTGGAGCGGGGGATAAGGGTCCCTTGACAACAGCGTTGGAGTACTTGTCTACGCTGTGACGTGAATAGAAGCGCCGTGGTTGTCGAACGCTGGCTGCTGCACTCCAGCGGCCGTTGTTGGAAGCTGGTCCACTTGATACGCGCCACCTGTCAACGCTCGCGTGTGCATCCGCAATCTGCCCACAATGCCCACTGCACGCATCACGTGCCCCATTGTGGTTGCAGCCACCTATGTGCTTTTCTGCAGGCCTCTGCTCTAACGAGCCGCATGTGCTTCAAAATGTTCAAATGTTTGTAAGTCTTATGTGACTTAACTACGGGGTCATCAGTCCCTAAACTTACAAACTACTTATGAACTACTTACGAACTAGGACGGCACAAATATCCATGCCCGAGGGGGGATTCGAACCCCCGACCGTGCAGACTGTGACTCAAGCGCCTCAGTCCCCTCGGCCACCGCGGCCGGCCCGCATGTGCTTGTCTATGTGTGTAGCTTAGGGTCGTGCGTCACTGTCTCCCTAGCGTTCACTGCCATTAGAAATCAGGGATTGAAGTTTATCGTGTTAAAGAGGGCTTTCACTGAAGCTGTCACCAGTTATACTGCGGTTGGACAAACAAACATTTGAAAATCGATGAGCTATTACGTGAGGAATCATTTCCACACCCGGATAAAACAAGTTGCTGTGTTTGCAATACTGTGCGACATTTACACTCGCGGGACAATATCACTGCCGCAATAAATTACGGCTGCATTGGTTAGCAACGTGCGACCTCACTGTCAGAAGGTGATGCTTCCGAATACGACCATCGTGTTTGCTAAGGATTTTATTGAACGTACATATCCAGGTTACCTTATTCATAAGGTAGAGGTTACAGATATGAAAGTAGCAAGAATGATTACAGGTACTAATAGATGGGAACAATGGGAGAAGGGTGTCCATAATGAGGAAAGCAAAGAAAAACTGGGAATGAACACCATAGATGAAGCCGTTAGAGCGAAGAGACTGAGATGGTGGGGACATGTTACACGCATGGGAGAAGCAAGGTTACCTAAGAGACTCATGAGCTCGGCTGCGGAGTGTAAGAGGAGTCGAGGTAGACCAAGGAGAAAGTACTTAGATTCAGTGCAGAATGATTATGAAGTAAAAGGCATAACATCATACGAGGCATCAAAGTTAGCATTAAATAGGGGATCATGGAGGAATTTTATTAGAGGTACTGTGCTCCAAACTGAACGCTGAAAGGCATAATCAGTCTCTAATGATGATGATGATGATGATGGATGATGATGACCTATTTCATTCCGTGCAGCCTGCCGCGGTGGAAAGTCCGAGTGCTGTAAGGCGCTTTGCTGCGGAGCGCGCGGTTGCTCTCCGTCGGAGGTTCGAGTCGTGCGCGCGCGCGCGTGAGTGTGTGTGTGTGTGTGTGTGTGTGTGTGTGTGTGTGTGTGTATAGAGATGTCGGACGAGTAGAGACCATGTCACTTGTCTAATGATGCAAGTTAATCAGTGCATCAACGGCGTAACGACGCAGTGTCTCTTGGTCGTAGTTCAGGTCAATAGCTGGTCGTGTGATGTTTTGACAGTATTTTTCGTACATTGAACTGAGGTCACTCATTCAGAACACCGTGAACAGAACAAAATAATTCTTTGAATATTCTTCGAAACAAAGTGTTCTCATTCCCCTACATATTCTTGACGAGTATGGCAAATGCGAGTTTGGTTCCTTTGAAACGGCAAGGATTATTTGCTTCCCCCATCTTTACCCAAAAATCTGAGCGTGATCTCCCTCTCTTTTGACGGGACGTTGAACCCCAATTTCCCATCCTTCATTACCAGTATTCTGTGGTCCAACACGGAGACCATACGGTATCGGGTTTTAGAATTTCTTTTTATATTTATGGTATGTGGAGTTCAGAACACAATCAGCCGAAGCCATTCGACGCAACTCTCAAAAATACTCGAGAAAATCGAGTTTGAAATTTTGCAAGTGCACGTAAGAACTAATAATTTAAACACTCGCAGCATCTGTCAGTTTAAGTGGAGTCGGGCGCCAAGGCTCAGCGCGCGCTGTCAGAGCTCAGCCCCCTCTGTAATAAAGAAGCTGAGCCAAACACTCAACTAACAACCAAGAAAGAACATGAACAAACGACTGCGATGCACTGATCTCCCTCAACGACAAGAAAAAAAAGTTGTAGCGTTATAGGCTTGTAACCGTAGGGTGGTTAGTTCGAATCCTGCAGTGACATTTCTTTCTCTTTCGTTGTGTTCGAATTCTTACACTATTTTAATATGTAATGGTAATTTTTAAGAAAAATGCATGTATTTTTCTTTACTCGTTATTTTCTATATTTTATAGGTTCTCGACGGTTGTCTTTGATTGTTCAGTTTGCGAAGAGCTACGAGGCTGTTTTTGGAAAGTCATCTTCATGGCTACTAATGGCTTTCCTAGCAGCTAATCTACTCATCCATCGTTTTAGGTGACAAGGTATTCAGCTCATCTATATACGCACAAACAAAAACTGAGGTATCACGTGGAATTAGAGATCCCAAAATGTTTTATATAACTGGATTCGAATACAACGAATAAAGCGGAATTCTAACCACTGACTCTATGGTTGTTAGGCCAGAACGCTACCACCGAAGGTACATTGACATGCTACAACTGCTTTAATTAATGGTACTTACATATGCTTGCAAAACTTCAAAGTCAATTTTCTCGATAATTTTTTAAGAGTTGCGTCGAATGACTTCGGCTTATTGGTATTTAATTTCTGAACTTCAGCGTACCATAAATATAAAGGAATTCTAAAATCCGATACCCATGTGATCTCCTAGCAACATGACAAAAACAAGGAACACAGGGCTGCACGCTCGTGTGCCTAGTTTCACGAACACTCTGGCACCATATCGCACTTGAGCCCAAACCCTACTGGTCTGCCCAAATTACCCTATGTCACTCGCACAGACACTATTTAGAACTGTAAGTGAATCGTAGCCATTCCTTGCAGTTTGCTAGCTTCACAGGGTCTAATCATCTAAGAGTGGTTTCGGCAGGATTATGATACACCTGAAGAAACTTGAGGGCACACAGTTTGCTAAATTGAAGACATTGCAGTATGCATCATGTCTCCTGGAGCAGAGGGACTATTATCACTCGTGCTTAATTTTGAGCTGAAAGTCTAGGCACTGTGGAATGAAGAACCATGGTATGTCTATTAAAAGCGAGAAAATGAACTTTAAAACCTCAAGGAAATTTGTCGTTCGAGTGGTTGTTTTATTTAATCCAGTATTAACGTAGCGTTATCTGTCTTTTATCAAATGGTGTAATATTTTCCTTGTTACTTCCACAGCTTTTTTCATTATTCTGCGTCATGTTTTATGGTCACCAGCCATCTTTACTAAATCACGGATTCAATGCACTTGAGTATATCTGTCTCGCTGCAGAGCACGCGGTTGCTTGCTGTCGGAGGTTCGAATACTTGGGGCATGGCTGTGTGTATTTTTCTTGGGTTAGTTAGCTTAAATAGTTTGTAAGCCTAGGGACTAATAACCAAAGCAGTTAGGTTCCATAGAGTTAAAATCATATGAGCATTTGATTTATCTGTTCCGTTGGATGGCGCTGTGAGCCTTCTAGGTACCAGTGTTATTAACACGAGATGGCCCGCGCTTCTCCAGTGCGTTCTTCAATAGGAAGGATCCTGGCTGGAGGTGAATCCATTGTGTGTGTTGTCCCACGGAGACTGCCCACCTGCCAGTTGGCGTCCTTCAGACTTCACCCACCGGTATCTGCGTTCCATCCCGCCCATGGAATTCATTACTCTTGACCCGCATTACACGAATAGCACCGGAACCTGGTGCCATCTCTCAGTATCAGCAGCATCCGGGTCTTTACGTACGTTAACCGGCCCTTATTATAGCTTTACACTCTACGTTACCGAACAAGCTATACCAATATCATCTATATATTGTTCTCCCCCTCCCCCAAGTTAAACCTTTTTATCACTGAAAACTGCTTTAAAGGAGTCCTTTCTCATGCGGTAAATTGTTGATCTGAGCTTTCCGGTCGAGCAGACGTTTGTTTCTAACCTTCCCCCAGGAAAGAAATGTGTATGAACGAACGTAGGCTTTTGCGGTCATTACTGTTAACGTTAAAATTCTTCTGAGCTATTTGCCGCGTCAAGATGATAAAATCTTTCCAACGTTTCGGATCCGTTGCAGGATGCTTCCTCAAGGAAGATTTTTATCATGACGCGGCAAATAGCTCAGAAGAATTTTAACGTTAAGAAATGTGTACCCCAAATGTCTGCGTATAGTGTTATATGTGTGAAAGTGTAAAGTGTTACCCAATGTTTGCGAATCGTGTAACTGAGACGGGACTTGGGGACCAGCCCGATATTCACCTCAGGGAACGTAGAAAACCACCTAAAAACACATCCAGGCAGGCCGGCACTCCGACCCCCTTCATTAATCCGCCGGGCGGATTCGAACCGGGGCCGATACGCCTCCCCGTCTCGGAAAGCAGTGCTTTAAACCACACGGGTAAGCCAGCGGGTCGCCTTGAATTTTCAGATGCCACCAGTAAATTGTACAGCTGATTCGTATTCGCAGCTACGAAGACATTGCTTGTATTCTTGGCTGCTATAGTTTTCGCAGTGTCCGTGCCTTTAGACTTTCATGTCTAACAACGGAACACCAAGTATGGTACCAACGGATTTTGATGGGTCACAGGTATGTAGTGAGGGAATTCCTCCAGACCATCAACCTAACAAGATTTATTCCAATAGGCCTTGATTTCTAAGAAAATCGAGATCAAATTCGCAGCAAATTACCACACGTAACGTGTCTACTTATACATGGCGGTTACCGCTCAGCGAGACAACGTGGTGTAATTGACAAGGCGCTAGGCTCCCATACAGGAGAGCGGCAGAACAATTTTTAAAAATTGTAATTGCTACTTTTTATACTAAAAAAAATTAAAAATAATTAAGCAAAGAAAATTATATAAAGAAAGAAAAACAAAAATAATGAACAATCAAACGATTAAAAAAAATTGCCAAAGCACTCAATTTCTCTCCTTTTCTTGTGCATAATTATATGCCTTTATACCCACTCCTATGTTACAGCTTGAGTAAACAGTCATGATAATAGCAAATAACACAGTAGCAACTGATTATTTTACTTCCTGCGCAGTGTTATTTACTCACTGTCCCTATCGTCACTATCTTTAACACCTGTACAAAATTCTGGGTGATAATTGTCATAGAAGCACCACGGACATCTAATAAATGCTACCGCTTTACATGCGCACGGTGTTTTCATCAGCGATACTGGAAAACACTGGTCGTTCACATTCGAAAACAGTGTTCGGTTGTCAATTAATTGCGACGAAACACAGGCATATTTAATCATGGGAACGAAGACTGGTGCGCTGAACTGATGCAACAGTAATGAATGTATTCGAATCGAGTCTTCTCGTGAAGCGATTTAGCGATTAGCTGTTAATAATTTAAAATGAATAAAATAATCGTCGCGCAATACATAACATATTGAGCGAATGTTACATGTTTTTATCCTGATCATTTACTGCAAACGTTGACATAAGAATGGTTATAAAAATACATAATTATGCACAATCATCCGTCAGGTGTGAAAAGTAATTCACACATGTCGGACTTGAACCCAGGCCTCCTGCATGGCAGCCTCGCATCTTGCCGATTACACCACGCTGTCTCGCTGAGCGGTAACCGCCATGTACAAGAACACACGTTACGCGTGGTAATTTCCTGCGAATTTAATTTCGATTTTCTTAGAAATCAAGGCGTACTGGAACAAATACTTTTAGCTTGATAGTTTGGAGGAATTCCCTCACAACATACCTACGACCCATCAAATTCCGTTGGTACTATACTTGATGTTCCCCTTGTAAGATATTTGTATTAGTTACGAAGTCTGTTCCAAAAATTCCAGAACATTCGTCAGTTTGCGCCAATGGGATGTTGGAGTGAAATGCGGTTTGCATGCCTGCACACGCCTGTACTGAATTTGCAACTGCCGGAAGTATCATTACTATTAAGTCTGTTAGTTGTTGTTCAGTGCTGTATTGATCAGAACGTCGTGTCGCACAGTTCGCCAATTTCAAGATGGCAGAGAGGGAGCAACATGTCCTCATAGACATTGCATTGAATTCAAGAAACCCTTTACAGAGACACGTCAAATGATGCAGGAAGACTACGGTGATGGGTGGTTAAACAGTACCCGGTGTTAGGGATTGTTCACGAGGTTTTAAAATGGCCGAACGGAAGGAAGACTTCAGTTCAGGACGCCTTTCGACTTCTACCGACGACACTTATGTCAGGAATGCCAACGAAATTATACGTGCCAGTCGAAGACAAATTGTCCGAGAGATTGCAGAAGAATGTAAGATTGTATCAGAATATGAAATCATGGCACCACTCTAGTAATGCATCATGCTGTCGCCAAGTTAATCCATAGCTTATGAGTCAAGACCAGGAAGAACATTACCTCGTAATCCGCGAAGAGATTTTGTATTGCGCAAAAAAGAACGAAATTGTTCGTTTCCAAAGGTGGGAACACCATTGATATGACTAAGATTTGTAACGATAGACGAAATTAAAGAAAATCCACAGACGGAGCTTCTCGCGATCCAGCAGGAGGCGTACCAAGACTGTTTTCGGAGGTGGAAACGGCTTTGGTTTTTTATTTTTATTTATTTTTTAACTACGGGACGTAACTACGTTGTCCATCAATCCCTAGGCTTACAAACTACTTACACTAACTTAAATTAACTTATGCTAAGGACAACACAAACACTCATGCCTGAGGAAGGACTCGAACCCCGACGGCGAACGGTCGCGCTCACCGCAGCAGGGCGCCTCAGTGCGCACGGCTACTCTGCCGCGGCGAAACTACGTTGGGAGCGGTGTATCAGATGTGAAGGAGGCCATGCACAATAGGTAAAAGGTAAAAGCAGAAAAATTTTGTGGACAAAGTTGAGGAGTTTTTAAACAGACCTTGTTCATCGTTAAAAACGACCACTCCAAACAGAATTTTGTGAAATTTCATCAGTGTCTCAGATCTTATAAGGACTTCCTGTCTTACATTATGAATTGCGGCTGTGAAAAGATGTTTTTAAATTTTAACGTATTACAGTGGCGTACTCGCCGCCGGCCGCTGGGACACTGCCCACTGTCTCACGACGCGCTCAGGTCGTCTCTTCAGGCGATGTTTTGTCTGACATTTGTTCTAAGCAGGTTAAGTGACAACAAACCAACACAAACTTGACCTCGTACCGGCCACTCCGAAGACATGATGGAGCGAGTCGAGAAAACCGTTTCGATTACCGAATTAATGTACCGTCCTCAAAGCTGGCGTTTCTGTGAGATATGTGCACTCGACTCTCCACGGAGATCTGAGAATGTGAAAAGTGATCTGATGGGCGCCACGAACATTGACGCTGAACGACGATCAAAAGGCTGCGCGATGCATGTTGTCAAGCACAGCTGATGTGTGATGAGAGCATGAGTGTGATTTCATTTTCAAGATTTTTTTTTTTTTAGTGGACGATGCAAGAAAGCCCTTCTTTACACCTCAAATGAAGTATCAGTCAGATAGCTCTGTTAGACTGTTCGCGGATAATGCTCTTATTTATCCGTTCGTAAAGTCACCAGAAAATCAAAAGCAACTGCAAAATGATTTACATACGATTTCTGCATGGTGAAAAAATCGGCAATTGACCGTTAAGAATGGTAAGTGTGTTGTTACCCATATGACCACTAAAAGAAATCTGTTAAACTTCATTTACTCGATAAATGAGTCAAATCTGCAGGCCGTCAATCCAACTAAATACCGAAGAATAACAATTACGAGCAACGTAAATTGGAAAGAACACACAGAAAATATTGTAGGGAAGGCGAACCGAAGACTGTTTCATTGGCAGAACAGTTAGAAGATGCAACAGTTCTACTAAAGAAATTTCCTATACTACACTTTATCAACCTATTTAGGAAAGACGATTTAGAGAAAGTTCAGAGAAGGGCAGCTAGTTTTGTATTATCACGATATAGGGGAGAGTGTTTCGCGGAAATGATGCACGAGTTGGCGTGAAAATTATTAAAAGAAAGGCGTTATAGTTGCGGCGAGATCTATTTGTGAAATTTCTTTCACCAATTTTCTCTTCCGAATGCGAACATATATTGTTAGCACCCACCTACATAGGGAGACGTGATCATCATGCTAAAATAAGGGAAATCAGATCGAAACCAGAAATACTTACGTGTTCTTTTCCCGCGAGGTATAAGAGAATGGAACTGTAGAGAAAATCATAAAAGCGGTTCGATGAACCCTCTGCCATGTACTTCAATGTGAATTGCAGAGTATTCGTGTAGATCCAGAAGGGAAGCACACACGCCGCCAGCAGAAACCTGGTAGCCGAAGAGCTACGAAAATAAATGTTTCGAAGAGCAAACGCCTTCCAATATTGCGTGACTAACACCCAGAGAAGGAAGCATTATTTTTTACCTCCGCGGGGGAAGACCCGTGCGGTTATAGGCCTCATGTCAGGGTCTGCGATGCCGTTCCCGCTTGAGGTTAACGTTCTTCCTCGGGGATATCCACATTTCGTGGATACCCACATTTCGTCGTATTTAAAATAGAAAATTAATACATTTCGTGGTCGCACATTCACCGGTCGTGTGGTTATTGCGATAACGATATTCCAGTGGACAAACCAGACCGATAAAAAACATTCGCAGCGGCCGCAGACCCAATTGTGTACGGCTGCCATGAGATTACGCGGGAAGTAACATATTCCTTAGTTTTGGTCTAACTGATTTCGGAACAAAACTTTGGAGATATTGCTTGAATGCATCTCTGCTCAACCCTTCCGTATGATTAGCTTCCAACTACCAGTGACTGGACTAGTGCCCGATTTCACCAAGCGTCGCTTACGACTGACGATCGTTTAATCTTCGACGATAGTTTAATTTTCATTTTTGCGTTTCGTCGACGTCCTTTTACTGTCAAAACTGACGCGCCGATTCTGCGTCGTCAAACAATTTGACGAGTCGTTTATACAAGACAGATTTACTGTAGTTTGAATATTCATGGGTTTTTGTAAAGGTAACAAAGATACTTTATTGCTGTTCAAGTCTTCTGGCTGTGAAGATGGGACATAACTTTGATGCAGACGTATTGTACATAAATTTGCTAGAAAATCTAGGGCCTGAAAGCGAAATTTCTGAGCGCAGTGATCATTTCTACACAATGAATGATATAAAATTTATTACAAGGTACAGGTTGTCCAAGAAAGTAGCATTAACTTCTGGAACAAATTCAAAATAGGCTAGAGTATCCAGCTAACAGAAACAGAGCATTAACCCCAATACGAAAGCTGCTTTTACTCTACGATTCTATGCTACTGGATTTCTTCTAATGGTAATAGCAAACTTAAATGGGGTTTTGAAATGAACCCTCTGCCGATATATCAAGGTGGTTTCATAAGCAACTGCATCCCTGAGACCCCTGTATGTGAAATTCCCCCAAGGAATTACGCCTTTCATTTTCGAAATAAGGCCCACAAACAAACTTTTCTCATCAGAAAATTTAGAACCTCTCTTTATTTCATCGGTACGTTCCATTTCCTTAGCGTTATTATTGCCCGGTTTTACCAAACTTACGAATAACATCTTTGGTCGTAATGGAAAACCCGTTATTTACATAGCGATATTCATTTGTTCAGTCGAAAAGTAGAGAACAACAATGAAAACAAACTATAAAACTCTATAGTATCGATTTAATACACGATACTAGACGCAGATATTCAGAACATAAAGTCACAGTTCCCACAGCACATTTGCAGACCACCTAATAGCTCACAATCATTACCCAACCAAAATAGAAACAGACCTAAAGATATTAAAATCAAGCCACAACCTATACTCACAATAGAAGAAAATTACCACATACCAAAAGCAATAGCAGAAGGAAAATCAGTCATGAACGACTACACCACTCTATGCAAAAATTCTTCACCCATTAAATGAATTGTACAGAAAGGATCACACACACACACACACACACACACACACACACACACACATTATTCAAATATACCGCCATTCCACTGGAGAACAGCTGAAAGTCAACTGACACATGTGCATCTTAACAAAGTAAACACTGACGAATTTTTAAAGTGGGAAGTGATTGTGATAGAAAAAGTCCGCAAAATGTGTGTATTACATATGTGCTATGTAAAACACCGCAGAAGAATAAGTGTATGCCAAAAGAAACTGTAAGTAATAGATAGTAAGCAGACGATAGAAATATCCCCACATACCAAAATTACGTTTTCGCACCATAACTAGCGTTTAAAAACCTCACGAGTTGTAAAAAGAAATAATTTTGGTTACAGATGACAAAGCTACCACTACATAAGTATGTAAAAAGGGTCCCACATGACCACAGAATGTGAAATAAGGAAAAAACCAAAATAAGACTGACGACTTTTTAGGCCTAAATTTTACAAATAGTACAATCGTAAAATAAATTAATTTGTTTTCACAGCATGAAATAAATTAAAAGCCCTCTGATGATGGCACAGAGGTGCTGAAACTAGTTTGGGTGCATAATAAAACAGTGTTTTGCATATCAGGCGGACGTCATACCCAGAAATTTTAACTGCAGACACAGCAAAAGTAAGAGCTGCAAATCAAGAAAATGATACTAGGCGCTGTTTCGATTGGAGTGTCAAACGGCTCGTCAATTCATTGAGACTGGCGATGATGAAAAGCTGTAGCTATTGACGGTACGTCAAAATTAAACGAGGCGTTGAATTTGACGTCAGTCTAACATATTTAGACTAAGTTTGGTGAAAGGTGTACTGAATAGGAGCGAGTCCTGCCGATTACTTAAACCTATCGTTTGAGCAAAATCTAAGAATGCAGTCTGTGAAGTCTCCGTGTTTCACCGATGCAAGTACGGGTATAGCGTTGTCTGGAAGTGTCCAGGCTACGCCAGCTGGTGTCGGGATGCGCTGCAGAGGGAGTGCGTTGCAGCGGACTCGGCCTCGCTCACCGAAAGGTCTCGAGGGCGTGCTGGCGCGGACCTTGTGCAGAGGCGTGTAGTCAGTAGTGTGCCAGCGGCGGCGACGGCGACGCCCCACTCCAGGAGGCGATGCGCGCCTCGGAACGTCCCCAATACCAAGCCCACACAACACCAGACTTCAGCTGACATCCACACACTGGTCAAAACAATTACGGGATCAATTCAGATATCTTGGTTCTGATCGTCGGGACGACTTTGTCGGTTCTTCGAAGTGGCCGCGGTGGAGTAGCCGAGCGATCTAAGGCACCTCGCTGCGGAGCGCGCGGTTGCTCGCCGTCGGAGGTTCGAGTCCTCCGTGGGGGGCGCGCGCTTTTGTGTGTGTGTGTGTGTGTGTGTGTGTGTGTGTGTGTGTGTGTGTGTGTGTGTGTGTGTGTGTGTGTGTGCTTAGGTTAGTTTAACTTAGTTTAAGTAGTTTATAGGCTACGGACTGATGACCACGCAGTTTGGTCCGATAGATTTACAAACACTTTAACAAACATTTTCTTCCGAGTGGAGACAAAAACATTACGGCAACCGTGATACTGATAATACGAAAAGCTGCTGCCGAGGGGTTGGCGTTGACTTGTGTTTAGCAAACGAATTACACAAGCAGCTGGGTCCAGATAGTTTAGTGAGCAGATAGTGACTTACCCGAAGCTATGGTATGGTCAGCGATAGGAAGGTTAGAAGCGGGACGAACACAGAGAGAGGTGACTGCAGCTATTCGAGTGTCCCAAAGTGTAATTTCTAGGACCTAGACATCATTTCAGAAAACAAGAATCATAAAAAAGAAGAGAAAGCTAAAGTCGTCAACGGGGTAACATCAGCAAGAAATGACCATTACTTCCGGTTATCAACCCGTCGTGACAGGAGGCTTAAATACAATTCAGCTGCAACGCACCCTCCAGTCAGCTACGAGCACATATAACACAAACAGTCCGAAATCGCATTCTGGAATGTGGTCTCTTTGCACGGGCGCCTGTGTCTTATTAAAACCACGACACCGATTAGCCCGCAGAAACTGGGCGGAGGAACATCAGGATTAGAGCCACAATGAATGGCGCCGGGTTCTGTTCACAGATGAGTCAATATTTTGTGTTCAGCCGAGCAATCGCCGTTCCCTCATATGGAGATCCTCATCAAGTGCGTTTGACGAAAGCCGTCGAGCCGCGGGGGAGCGGCCGAGCGCATTGAGGGGCTATGCTACGATGCGCGAGACCGTTCCCCGTCGGGGGTTCGAATCCTCCCTCCGGCTTTAGTATAAGCTAGTTCATAAGTAGTTTGTAAGTTTAGGGACTGATGACTCCGCAGTTAAGTCCCATAAGCTTTAAAAACATTTGAACATTTGAAGCCATCGAAAGAGTCCAAAAAAGAGCAGCTCGTTTTGTATTGTCACAATACAGGGGAGACAGCGTCACGGAACTAATACAGCATCTGGGATGGGAATCATGACAACGGCGGTTATCGCTGCGGCGTGGTCTACTTACCAAACCCCAATCACCAACATTCTCCTCCGAATACGAGAATATACATAGGTAGAAATGATCATCAGAATAAAATACGAGAAATCACCTCGAACGGAGAGATTCAGATGTTCTTTCTTCCCGCGGGCTATTCGAGTATGGAACCCTCTGCCAGGCACTTAAATGTGATTTGCAGAGTATCCCATGTAGATGTAGAGAAAACATGCAATTTGGAATAATCCCGCTTATGTGCAGGATACATCACAATATCATGGTGGTGAACGAATGCTGTGGACAGGAGTCAGTATAGGCGGACTGTAGACCTCTACGTCGTTCAGAATGGTACTTTGTCCTTAGCTGGTGACACGGCATATGGGTTCCTTCTAGTGGACGATAACGCTCGTATACACATCGCTGCCGTGGTGTACAACATGCTTGAAACTGAGGGAACTGAAGGAATGAAGTTGCCAGCTTGTTAATCGGAATTGATTAAGCATGTCTGGGATTTACTTGGCACACGCATTGAAGCCAGACCAGCAACTCCCACAACGGTTGCAGAGTTGGCTATTGCATTCACGGAATAATGACCAAATATCCCTCAAGAACTGTTTGATAACCTCATACTGTCCATGCCACGCAGGTGTGCAACTGAGTCAGTCCGATGTGATCACACACCATACTAGAGGGCAACGAGAATGACTTTCACTATTATGGTAGCCCCATAGTTCCTCGCTCTAAGAAAACTCCATGTAAACTGCAAGTGAAGAGCTGAGACAGCAAAATATCTTACTGTATGACACACGAATTACAACTGTAACCAATATCTGAATTAATATTTTATTATATGTATATTATGTATAACACATTGTTTTGAGAGGTGTTTGAACTCTTTGAACACTAATTACAGAGGCAATCGAAATCCCGAGACTCCTACAGAAATCTTTCACATTTTCCTTTCCTTGAAACAATTCCTACATGAGCAGCGAATGTCTAGTGTTCGTCGAAGTGAAGCTCTAAATACCTGTTGACGGTATCCTCACGTACAGCTGAAAAAACGTCTTCGGAAACATTAGCGAGCCCAAATTAATTTCCTCCCACATAACGAAAATTGTCTAAATAGGGTCCACCAGCTATGTTTTTGACACGCCTGACATGGTTACTTGTCACTATTCCCCTTCAACGTACTGAAGATTCCGAGATCGGTATGCTGGATATGTTCGCCGCTAACCGTTCAGTATACCTACCCCACCAGATACTAACAATTCCCGTTAATAATCACCATTACATTGAACAGAAACAGTTCACAGACAACAGAGATAGTTGCACAGAATAATCACACCAATTTTCCCGGAATAATATAGTTCATTCGCTTCCATGAAACATAGCCTCGTCAGTCTCAATAACACTACCGTACAGTTAGCTATTGGCTCCGCAGTCTGATGTGGGAGTTTCCCCTTCGGGCAAGTGAAAGCTCACTTGAAGCAACGCCCGCCTAGAAAACGGAAAGTGTCCGAGCTGAATTCTACGCCGTCTCACATTCGAGTCGTGAAGACTTTGATTGTCAGTAAAATACCATTCAGGGTGACCAGCTATTAATTTCCCAATCACATACCAGATCACTACTTTTGCTGCAGAGGACACACGAGTTATTCATACCACAAGGGCTACCGACCGACTAGATTTCGCCAGCTCCAGGTCGCTCCAATTCCCTCAGTCAATCAGAAGCGAGGACAAAATTTATGCACTGATTGGCTGCTTGCTACTCTCGATTATCGCGCTTTTGTAAGTGCTGCTTCCTGACGAGTTTTTCTCTCTAGCTATGGAACACCTAGTGGCATGGGGAAACAGTCTCTTCGTGCTAGAGCCCTACGCATATACCATCAGTTATTTAGGAGTAAAAGAACGTTCAAGATATGCAGGATTAAGGAAGCCCAAATTCCTCTAGTATGTGGCTGTCGTTAGACGAAATGAGATGTTGCAATGTCTCATAGATCCTTTCAAGTTTAAGATTCAGTGTGTTTCCCCAAACAGATAAAAAGTTTTACAAGCGACAATATTTTTGTAGTAAACTTCTGTTAACTTTTAGAATTGTGAAAACAAGTTAAAGTTTTCTCTCGATATCAGGATAAATTTATATTCAAGACGAACTTTTTAGTGATATCTCCGTAACCTACCAAATTGTTAAACGTAGGTTTCTTTGCTTGAAACCCCCCCCCCCCCCAAGTTTTTATTTCATTTCGATTTTTACGCCGAGTAACACCATTGCTGTTAAGTGCAATTTATTAATCACGTGCGTTAGTTCTGTCTCTAAAAAGACAAATGTCAAAAAAAATTGAAGGACAGCAATCGGACAGAAACTATTAAAATCTTAAATTAGCAGATTTTCTTTTTGTTTCGTTCGTTGTTTTAGGTAACGGCGGACGTTGCAGCATTTGACTTCAGTTATCTCGTGCGCTGTGTAATTTTCTCATTCTCCTAATACGAACAAATAAGGTTGCCGCCAAAGTTTCTGACACAAGAGAAATTTACTTCAGTCCATCCGCAAACGTAACTAGATTAGCAGAAGAAACGAAAGTTATCGAGCCAATTATCTAGACACTTGATGCAGGAGCTAAGCCACCCTTATTTGATAACAGCGAGGTAACTGTTTGCTACTGTTAGATTACACAATTTCAGGCAAGGTCTTGGATGTTTGTCTTCCCTGGCTTGTTTCTTAGACTTGCAAGGCAAACATTTGCAACAGCTGTGTTTCGAAGTTGCGACTGAAATGTAGGTAACTTCATTTGGCAAACGCCGAATTCATATTTGATTATTTGTACTACAAAACGTGTCTTACATAGAACGTACGTTTATTTGTGTGCCTGCTTTTCGTTTCTGTAATTCATACAGAACTATAGTTCTATTCGGATCTCGCTGAAATTTTGCACACTTAACCCTCAAAATAAGAGGAAGATCACCGTGTGTCTAATATTTCGTACGGTGCATGACGGACTTCGTCACCGTTTAAACGATCAAAACGAAGGTTGTCACATGTATGTATGTTTCAACAGAGAAGATTTTTATACTCTGCAAGACATATAATAAGACTCTGCAAGGCATATAATAAGCATCTAGACCTTCCACCGATCAACATGAAAGTCAGCTGATACAGTATTAGTAATTGTTTGTAGACTGGAGGACGAAGAGGAAGAGGAAGAGGAGATGGAGAGCGGCGGAAGGGGAGGGGGATGGAAGAGATTCGGCCGAGAGAGGGGGAGGAGGAGAAGCAGAGAAAGGAAGATGAGATTGAATTAAAGAATATTGGCTTAACAAATAAATAGTTCGGACAGGTAGAGGCTTTTGAAATGTGGTGCTATACAAGAATGCTCAAGATCAGGTGGATAGATCGCATAACTAATGAGGCACTGAAGAGAATTGGGGATAAAAGGAATTTTTGGCATACCTTGACTAAAAGCAGGGGTCGATTGGTAGGATACACTGTTAGACATCTAGGAATCATGAATGCCGGCCGCGGTGGCCGAGGGGACTGAGGAGCTCCAGTCACGGTCTGCTCGTCCACTACGGTCGGGGGTTCGAATCCCCCCTCGGGCATGGATATTTGTGCCGTCCTTAGTATAAGGTAGTTGATAAGTAGTTTGTAAGTTTAGGGACTGATGACCCCGTAGTTAAGTCTCATAAGCTTAACAAACATTTGAACATTTGAATCATGAATTTAGCTTTGGAGGGAAGTGTGTGGGGGTAAAAATCGCAGAGGAAGACTTAGAGGCGAATACAGTAAAATGGATGTGGGTAGTCGCTCTTATGAGGAGATGAAGAGGCTTGCTAAGGATAGAGTAGGATGGTGAGCTGCATCAAACCAGTCTCCGGACTGAAGACTGGAACAACAACAACAACAACAACAACAACAACAAATACCGGGCCAACACCGTGTTGTCAGCTGGTGTATTACAGAACTGGATGGATGTTCTGTATTTATGTTCAAAACTTCAAACTACTGTATAGATCCCTGGTAGAGATATTACTTACTAATTCTAAATATTAAACTTTTCGACCGCTTCAGAGGATTGAAATCAGTCCAATGGAAAAGATGAAAACATGTGTTGGACCGGGATTCGAATCAGATTTTCCCGCTTTAGGCCAGTGAGTGCCTTAACCAATTAGGCTATTCAGGTACGCTTCCCTTCAGACCGAAATTCTCATCTTGTAGCACTCTACGATTCTAGTGCCCCTGCCCATTTGATTCCACTTGCTCGAGGCCTATACTGGAATTCCGCAAGGGATCGAGCGTATTAATGCGTCCGCATTGAAATTGTCAGTTGTCTGTTGCGGCAGATATACAATTATTAACATTGTGTCTGCTCTTTTCGGACATGTCCAGTATAAGCTGCGAGCAAGTGGAATCAAACGGGCAGGGGGCACTACAATCTTAATGAGCTACAAGGTGAGAATTTGGGCAGGAAGGGAAGCGTGCCTGGATAGCGTAACTGATTAAGGCGACCGCTGGACCAAAGCGGAAAATACGGGATCGAATCCCGGTCCACCAAAAATTTTCATCTTTTCGGTTGGATTTATTTCAATGCCCTGCAACGGTCGAAATGTTTAAATATTTGGAATTCGTAAAATTACGGCCGTTAATGTCAACAAGTGGTGTCTTTTTTTTTTTTCGTACTTTAGGGAACATAGGTTCTTGATCCTAGGCGAAAGTTCACACCGGCAAGCGATGTAAGAAGAAACCCAAAGAATCCAGTCTCCATTCACTGTCTATAAACGCATGGAGCATAGAAAGAAAGAAAATAAAAACACTCGGTACACTGCACCATCACTTCAAAGAAAATAAAACAAAAAACAACAAAAAGTTTTACATTCCGCGTTTGGCAAGTACATATTCCAATGATAATTTTAAGAAGTTTTAAGAAGTTTCCAAATGTTTCCCTGTATTTCGTCTGCTTTCTCTCATTGGAGTGTTCAGTCCAGAGATACGAGAAGAACTCTGTAAGATCCGTCGTAGGCAGCGTAAAAATGGAATGTACTTTCCTTTCTAGAATCCACTGCGTAGTACATTGGTTAGGATGTGGTAACGGATTAGTTAACGAAGAGGAACGTGTGAAGAACGTGGGTAGGAATGGGAGGAGAGCGATAGTTGCCTGAGAGGGAAAGAGAAAGCCGCCCTTAACGTTCTTGACACTAAGAAGCAGCAAAATTTACTGGATCGAGAGATAACTGAATATTTTTCATAATATTGTGTGTTGTGCGAGCAGGCAAAAGAGAAACTTTTAAAATTTGTCGCTTATACCTGCAGTAAGGTAAATATGCTTCAGGGAAAAGCTTGGTTCGTTATCGGATATTGCGTGTTCCATTTCATACACCCATACTGCAATTCTTTTTAGTTTTTGACTTTTGTGGTTTGCACTTTCAAAAATCAAATGTTTGTACAGTCTATGGGACTTAACTACGGGGTCATCAGTCCCTAAACTTACAAACTACTTATGAACTACTTACGAACTAGGACGGCACAAATATCCATGCCCGAGGGGGGATTCGAACCCCCGACCGTAGTGGCCGTGCAGACCGTGACTGGAGCGCCTTCGTCCCCTCGGCCACCGCGGCCGGCTTTTGCACTTTCAACTATGTCCGTTATGGAATTAATGGATTCAGAATGCAAACAGATCAAAAGAGAATATAATAAATTAATATTTGAATAACTATGATTACTGAATAATCGCAAACGCTCTCTTATTTACTCGTCATAGTTCTTCGAGCTACTATATAGATTATAGATGGAACTTATACGAACATTCAAAGAAAATATATTCCTTGTACCAAGCACGTTTAATATATGCAGTTCCCGCATACCTACAACGCTAGGACATCTTACATGAGAATGACGTATGTTTAGTTAACTATTACTTATCGAGCCGCCGGCCGCGGTGGCCGAGGGGACTGAGGCGCTCCAGTCACGGTCTGCACGGCCACTACGGTCGGGGGATCGAATCCCCCCTCGGGCATGGATATTTGTGGCGTCCTTAGTCTTAGCTAGTTCATAAGTAGTTTGTAAGCTTAGGGACTGATGACCCCGTAGTAAAGTCCCATAAGTCTACAAACATTTGAACATTTGAACTTATCGAGCCAGTTAATTTTGAGTCGATTTAGTTTCATATTGTTTAAGGGCGGTTTTCTCAAAATCTTGTAGGTATTGAGCCAAAATAACTTAAAGACTTTCATTTTTGTTCATACACAAGCGAAATGTAAACATGAAACTAATTGGTTAGCAGTGTCTCGAGGTCCTTTCCTTGTTAGCGACTTTAACGCTAACTAAACATTTATTGTCCCACAAAATATGAAAAGAAAAATGTTAATCCTATCACTTTTTTGTTGTTCATCGAAAGTTGTTACTTCTTTACCACTTCCGATTCACAACATAGCCTGTAGACAGTTTCCATATACAGGGTGTTACAAAGAGGTACGGCCAAACTTTCAGGAAACATTCCTAATACACAAAGAAAGGAAATAGTTTATGTGGACATGTATCCGGAAACGCTTAATTTCAATATTAGAGCTCATTTTATTACTTCTCTTCAAATCACATTAATCATGGAATGGAAACACACAGCAACAGAACGTACCAGCGTGACTTCAAACACTTTGTTACTGGAAATGTTCAAAATGTCCTCCGTTAGCGAGGATACATGCATCCACCCTCCGTCGCATGGAATCCCTGATGCGCTGATGCAGCCCTGGAGAATGGCGTATTGTATCACAACCGTCCACAATACGAGCACGAAGAGTCTCTACATTTGGTACCGGGGTTTCGTAGACAAGAGCTTTCAAATGCTCCCATAAATGAAAGTCAAGAGGGTTGAAGTCAGGAGAGCGTGGAGGCCATGGAATTGGTTCGCCTTTACCAATCCATCGGTCACCGAATCTGTTGTTGAGAAGCGTACGAACACGTCGACTGAAATGTGCAGGAGCTCCATTGTGAATGAACCACATGTGTCGTACTTGTAAATGCACATGTTCTAGCAGCACAGGTAGCGTATCGCGTATGAAATCATGATAACGTGCTTCAGTGAGCGTAGGTGGAAGAACATGAGGTCCAATCAAGACATCGCCAACAATTCCTGCCCAAACGTTCACAGAAAATCTGTGTTGATGACGTGATTGCACAATTGCGTGCGGATTCTCGTCAGCCCACACATGTTAGTTGTGAAAATTTACAATTTGATCACGTTGGAATGAAGCCTCATGCGTAAATACTAATATGAGATCTAACATGGAAATTAAGCGTTTCCGGACACATGTCCACGTAACATATTTTCTTTCTTTGTGTGTAAGGAATGTTTCCTGAAAATTTGGCCGTACCTTTTTGTAACACCCTGTATACCACTGAATAGATCTGCCATGTTGTATCACTACACCACAGTTCAGGAGATGTGAGGTCACAAACATTTAGATAAATGAAAAATTAGTTATTGCTTAAAATGTAGCGCCAATTTCAAACGCAATAGTGATCAAATGTTGCAATTAGTGATTTCTATAAATGTGAGCATAATTTTAATCTTTCTCAGAATATTTCTTCGTTTAAATGATTAAAGTGAAATATGTAAAGCATGAACTTATACGATGGAAATTGTTTCCTACACTGGTGAATGTTTATAAAGCTATGGGACCTAACTGCAGTGGTAATTAGTCCATAAAATTACAATCTAGTTAAAACAACTTACGCTAAGAGCAACGCACGCACGCGCGCACACACACACACACACACACACACACACACACACACACACACACACACACAAACGTGCGCGTCCGAGAGAGGAATCGAATCTCTGACGGGGAACGGCGGCGCACTCCGCAGGAAGGCGCCTTAGAGCACACGGTTATTCCCGCGCGGCGTTTTCTACAACGGAGCTAGATGCTTGGAATAATCTGGTGATTTACTGGTATTTTACTGCCCGAGAAGCCCGGCGTCGCCCTGGTATTGATTTATTTACTCAAATCATCTCTTCCTACAACCCCGCCTGTATCCGCCTCCGCTTCCTCTCCTATGATTTATGAAAATGAGCTCAGAATGTAATTACGTCTGGCTGACATCTTCTGTGAGTATTCGTTTGTATTACGATCTTGAAGTAGCCAATAAAAACTTGTTTCAAGTAATGTTGTACCAGTAATCGTTGGCTTTCTTTTTGTTTCTTATGCATTTGACAACTGAATGGCTACAAGGGAGAAGTCGTGTTCTGGAGTTTGGGTGGAAAGCTTTGCTTTCCTTTTTGCACGCAGAGTTAAGACTACGCTTGAGAGCAGGATTTTAATTTATCAGCTCGCAAGCCCTTTGCGTGCCGTGTCAACTTGCGAGGCCGAGAATGTGGAGGCAGCGAACAAGAGCGGCCGCACGGGTGGAGAGATTTAGTCTTCCTAACGTAACGCGAGGCAGCTCAACTCGCCGCCACAACAGATGGCGCTCGCCGATCTCCGCGCGCAGCGTTTCCGCCCGCGTTCACTCAACGCCAGCTGCACGCCATTTTCTTTCCTTTTCTTTTCCTTTATTTTTGGGTGAAGAAGAAAGTAATTAACGATGGCTGGCAAAGGCTTTGGCGAGGCAGGCTGCCTGGACGAGTGGGAGTGTCGGAACGGAGGCGGGCCGGAAGTTTTGTTGAGCGACTGCTGACGCCGTGGCCCAGATTGATGTACGGCGCATGTGCTTTATTTCGGCGAAAGGCAAAACACACACACAAACATACACACACATTTTCTAAATATAAATAAATAAAAAGTTATTTTTATTCTTATTGGACTTGAATGCGAGGTAATCAATCCCTCGATTTACAATCTACTTATAAACTAACTTATAAAAATGTTCAAATGTTTGTATAGCTTATTGGACTTAACTACGGGGTCATCAGTCCCTAAAATTACAAACTACTTGTGAACTAGCTTATCCTAAGGATGGCACAAATATTCATGTCCGAGGGGGGATTCGAATCCCCGACCGTAGTGGCCGTGAGACCGTGAGTGAAGTGCCTCAGTCCCCTCGGCCACCGCGGCCGGCACTAACTTATACTAAAAACAACGAACATCAATGCCCGTGTGAAGATTTGAGCCCCCAACGGGGAACGGCCTCGTGCATTGGAGCATAGCGCCTCAATGCGCTCGGCAACTCCGCCGCTGACCACATTCTCACATATGTAGGGGTCCAAATCGCAACTCGTAATACTAAAATGTTCAAATGTTTCTAAATCTAAGGGACTTAACTACATTGGTCATCAGTCCCTAAGCCTAAGAACTACTTAAAAAAAAAAAGGTAAAGCAGTCAACAATCCGAAGATTGGTTTGAACACCACAGTGCTTTACTTGGCATGTTCCTGTTTGGAGGTGGTATGCCGTTGCCTTCCTCCGACCTTCGAACTGACTTACCCAGCCAGTTATAGGGGGACCTACAGTTTAACGTGGGTTCCGAACCACGGTACTACTCGGTATTTTTCACATGAGCAATACTGCCAGAGGTGAAAGAAGTGGAAAGTGACAGATAAAAATCCTAGGACCTGTCGTGGATCGAACCTGGGACCATTGGATTTATAGTCTGGCACTCTACCACTACCCAATCGAGACGCACTACGAACTACTTATACTAACTTAAAGTAACTTATGGTAAGGACAACACACACACACCCATGCCCGAGGGAGGACTCGGATCCCCGACGGCGACCGGCAGTGCGCACCGCAGCAGAGGCCTCAGTGCGCACGGCTATTCTGCTGCGGCCGTAATACTTATCACTGTAAATATCCACATTTTCTTTCAAATCTCACCGACCAATTAGTTAGTCATCGCGGTGCGCTCTCTAGGTGAACCGTTCACCGTTTACAAATTGTGCAGCGATCGGGTCTACCACACGCGCACGGCCTCTATACGAGTGTAAGGCAGAAACGATCAGGAGACGTCTAAAATTCTAAGGCACACTGTAGCTCAACATGGCCAACTCTAAGAACGTGCCAGGGTGAACACAATAATTGTACAAGATATAAAGAAACGTATGTTGTTTGTTGCCAGTGGGGATTTAATTAAAATCAATAGCGAAACAAAAATTTGTGTGCAGCCGGGATTAGAACCCGGGTCGTCTTGGGCAGTCGCGCTTACCACTACCCTATCCTTATGTTTTATTTCTTCTTCTCCTTCTTCTTCTTCTTCTTCTTCTTCTTCTTCTTCTTCTTCTTCATCGTCCAATGCCATGCGAGCAAGAAATTCTAAAGCAACAGTCTCTCCTGCTGACAGGTCATCAGGAAGCAACTCGTGCACACGGGTAATTTTGAATGGATAGCAAAAAGGACGTTCCATAGGATTTTGTGCACGGTACTCAAAGGTTTGTCCAGTGTTCGGGCAATTCTCTGTGCACTACACGTTTGAACACCACCACTAGACTACTGCTCTATTGCTGCGACCACTTCTTACAATGCCACCTTTTTTACCTTCGTTGGCTTTCAGAGACCTTACACATCATTGGATTCTTCTCGATAGCTGTATCAAAAAGTAAGTATCAAACTACAGCATCCCATTTAAAATGAACTTCACATCTCTGAAGCGACTCCACCTAGCAATAAAAAACTAACGTCGTATTCTGTCCCCCGTAGTCCCATGCAACTTTTGTTCCACGAACTTTTCAGCTCCTATCATACTTTTGGAGTTATTCTATGTGACAGTAGTTAATGACTCACCCTGAATACAAATACCCTCGCAGGTAACTTTGGAAATCCAATGAGGCTTTTTGCGGATGATGCTGTAATTTTTCGTGAAGTCGCAACACGACAGGACAAAATGTTCAAATGTTTGTAGAGCTTATGGGACTTGACTACGGGGTCATCAGTCCCTAAACTTACAAACTACTTATGAAGTAGCTACAACTAAGGACGGCACAAATATCCATGCCCGAGGGGGGATTCGAACCCCCGACCGTAGTGGCCGTGCAGACCGTGACTGACGCGCCTCAGTCTCCTCGGCCACCGCGGCCGGCTACACGACTTCAATAGGAGTAAATGACGATGGTACGGAAAGCACCCTCCACCACACACCTTGAGGTGATTTGAGAAATATTGATGTAGATAAGTGATGGGATGGTTCTTTTCAAAGAGCAATAGCATTTTTCTCTGCAACCTTTCGCATTCCAAGCTTGTTCCGTTTCTAAAAACCAAGCTGTCAACGGGAATTTATGCTCTATGTTTTCAAAGGCGATTTTTTTCAGTGTTTTATTTATTTTATTCTCAGAATTGCCTCGTATTGAGTCATGAAATTTATATTGTAGCATTAACGTACAGCTCGAGTGAACCTAAGGAAACTTGAAAAGGGCAGAGCAGACCGTGAGATCTCCTTGCTGAATTGAATGCGAGAAGGGCAGAGTGACAATTCCAGTTCTCCAGTGGTGCCATGCAAAATGAAGTGCGGAACGCGGCACCTCTAGAGTGAGGAGAGGGGGGGGGGGTGGCAAGAAACTGGTCTGCTGGTCTCTGCGCCCTCTGCTGCCACCAGTGGCTCGTAATAACCTTGTTAATTACGAGCGCCAGAAGTCAGGGGCGCACTGTTAGAAGGGCAGACGACCACTTACGTCTGCAGTAATGGCGCCCCGTCATTCCACTAATGCAACCGAGAGAACTGGACTGCGTTTCTTTTGCTAGTATTAAATGGATAGCCAAACTGCTGGAGTGCATGTACTGGGCACTGTGTCAACGCGTCACTATATTTTTCCTGTTATTTGACTAGCTTTAGGTGCGAGCAGTACTAATAAAATTTTAACCAGTCCGTAGAATCAAACTTACCTAATTAAATGATTATTTTTGTTGCCGTCATTTACCGTCTAGTAAAATTATCTGAATATCAAAACCAACTGTAGAACGATCTAAATAAGACTTCACTATGGTGTAAAAATTAGCAACTGACTTACATAATGAGAAGTGTGAAGTCGTCCACACGAGTACGAAAAGAAATCCGTTAAACTTTTTTTACAAGATAATCTAAAGTGAAGGCCGTAAACTCCACTTAATACCTAGGAATTACTATTACTTCAGTCAAACTGGAAACGTCGTGGGAAAGGCGAACTGTGTATACTACATTTGCCCGTCCCATATTGGATTATTGCTGCACATTATGGAATCCTGACAAGTTGGGATTAACGGAGCACATAGAAAAAGTTCAGAGACGGGCAGCTCATTTCGAACTATCGAGATAAATGGGAAAGTGTGTCACAGAAATAATGCAAGATTTTGAGTGGAAATGTTTTTAAAAGGGGTCACATTCTTGGCGGCTAGATTTGCGAAATTTCTTTCGCCAACTTTCCCCTCCAAATATCGCGCTCTTAGAGAGAAGAACGGTATATAAATATTATGAAAGGGGCTCGATAAATCCTATACCATGTACTTAAATATGATTTGCAGAGTATATTTATAGATATATGCAGATGTAGATTATTATCCATCATGAAACCGCAGGCATATTTTCATGAAGGCACGGTCTTGTCTCAAAGTGGGATATATGTCTCAAAACAGTTATGGCAATTACTCTTGCAATAATAAACAGTTTACAATTTACAGTAAAAATAAGTAATCTCCATCTTGGTGGTGCTATGCGAAATATTTATTTTAAAAAATCACATGTTTTCGTTCCCATGATGGATCATCATCAATGCTGTAAAATCAAGTTCCTTGACTCAGACAATGCAACAACATTAAAAATGAACGCCAAATGGTAAGGTCTTCCTAGTGAATGTTACAACTTCAAAATGGGGTAGCTGCTTACATTCACCGACGTAGCTTAGTTTGCTAGGAGTGCCTGGCGCCCTGTTTATTTGGCAAGTTAAGCTGCGTATGTGAATGTAAGCAGCTATCCCATTTTAAACTTTTAACATGAACTAGAAACACCTTTTATCATTTGTTTTATGGATCTGACTATTAAACGTTTTATGGTGAGTACATGACTCCTCATGACTCGAAATCTGGAAAGTAATTTCGTTATACAGTTATACATTCTGGGCGTACATTTTTATCTTGTTTTAATGTCGGACTAAAGGAACTTAAATTTTACAGCACTGACAATGTTCCATCATGGGAACGAAATCTATGTGTGATTCTTTTAATAAATATTTCATATCGCATCACCAAGCTGGAAATTTCTTATTTTCGTTGTAATATTGCGGTGGTTTTTCAAAGGTTTGTATAGTCTACGGGACTTAACTACGGGGTCATCAGTCCCTAAACTTACAAACTACTTATGAACTACTTACGAACTAGGACGGCACAAATATCCATGCCCGAGGGGGGATTCGAACCCCCGACCGTAGTGGCCGTGCAGACCGTGACTGGAGCGCCTTAGTCTCCTCGGCCACCGCGGTCGGCTATTGCGGTGGGCTGGCTCATATTCCATTATGGAGTCGACTCAAGTTCACAATGTTTTATTTATTTTGTTCACAGTTGACTTCACCTAATAATAGACTTCATGAATCGACTGTTTGCGTCGTACTCAGAACAGTAATTAAGTAGGTTGTAAAAAGTTGCCTGTTCATGTTACACCAGCTATTAAGGCAAGTAGTAATATCTCAGCCCGCTGTCTCAGTCTTTGGACTATGTTCGATGGTCACCGAAAAGGTTACTCGTTGTCGCAATCCAGTGCGCATGAACAGAAGTTGGCATTAAACACGCAGAGACTTTTTAAGAGGTTACACGAAAAGTTTTAGTTTGGAGCGTTGTGCAGCGTACATGCAACAAACAAGCGCTTTCCCATTGCGGATATACAGTATAAGCACAGTCATGTAGGCAAGTGCTTAGTGTAGCATTACTGTCTCCCCGACGTGCCTTCAGTAACTTTAACTATGGCGGCGTTATTACCAAATGCTTCCAAACAGCACCAACATATTGTTCTTCCTCTCTTGGCTGACGAACATCGAGAAACATTCACCGCAGAATAAATAACGTGTATGGGGAAGGTCTGAGGAAAACCACGGTTGTGTTCAAAATGTTCAAATGTTTGTTAAGCTTAAGGGACTTAACTACGGGGTCATCAGTCCCTAAACTTACAAACTACTTATGAACTACTTACGAACTAGGACGGCACAAATATCCATGCCCGAGGGGGGATTCGAACCCCCGACCGTAGTGGCCATGCAGACCGTGACTGAAGCGCCTCAGTCCCCTCGGCCACCGCGGCCGGCCCACGGTTGTGGAATGGAGCACCAAGAGATGGTGTTGTTTCATGATAACGCACTTTCCTCATGCCGAAAATGTCGTAATGGAGAAGTTACGCCAGCTTAATCTAGGAGTAGCACCCACTCTTTAGGCTTGATCTGTGCAGTTATCACGTCTTCGAAAGGTCTACGATTCTTGTCGGCCGCAGTTAGTTACGGATTTATTTACGCAGCAAAACCTGAGGTTTTACCAAACGGGTTTCTTCAACCTGGTGTCACGTTCGGACGAATGCATCAAAGCTCATGGCGATTTCGCCTAAACGCCATACCGATTCTGAGCTGCACGGACACTTTTTGATTAGAATAATTTTTGTTTTAACTTCCTGATAGTTGGGCCTGCAGTGCAATAAATGTCAAAGGTCATCATAATAAAAGGTCGAGTAACAAATGAAATACTTAATGAACATTCCGACTTCAAATGTAAATTTATTGACTTCGTCGATAATAAAGGCTGGGAACCAAAAACATGATAAATGACCAGAGATAACTAGATAACGTAATCCCCTCTGACCAATGTAAAATATTAAACGTCTCTGGTGACCCTATTCATATAAAACATCTTTGCGGTGACTGTTACAAATTACGTAATATACAGTGTGTACGTATGGTCTGGGAACACTTTCAACTATTTATTCCACAAGAACCAAACATTATACAGATATCATACGTACTTCATTTTGAAGAGAAAGCCTGAAAGTTTTATTTTATTAATTTATTTATTATTATTTTATGTATACCGTTTCTGTGTTCAAGTGCGGAGCGAGCTTTCTGTGTGTTGGAGTTCGACAAAAACGAATGTGCTACAGCTGTTCAACGACTGTTTAGAACAAGGAAGGCCATTTACAACTGGCTCATCAAATTTGTTACGACATGTGCTTGTGTCCAGCAAAGAGAAGCGGACGTCCCAGTGTGGGTGAAGTGAATGTGGACCGCATACGAAAGACAGTCATATCGAGTCCAAAGAAACCGGTGCGTCTTCAACTCCGTGATTTCTAAATGCCTCTAATGACAGTGTGTAATGTCCTGGGACATAAGCTGTCTATGAAACCATTACAATTGTAGCTAGTGCAGAAGCTTAATGACGACGACATAAACAAGCGTTTTGAGCTTAGTTTGCTGTTGCAATAAGTGAATGAGGATGGAGATGGCATTGTTGATCACTTCATTTTTATCGACGTAGCCACTTTTCACACTAATGAGGCATAATTGTCCAATCCGGGGTACAAAGCATCCACACGAATGCATCGAATTTGCGCGTGATTCCGCAAAGGTGAATGTTTTTGTGCCCTGTCACGTAGAAAACTGTACGGACTATTCTTGCGCGCCGTGAGCACGGTCACTTGATATTCCAACTTGGACATGTTGCACCTCTTGAGCGTGTCTAAAGGGGCTGCTTCGTGGCCGGTATATCACCAGAACTCGCTCTGTGACTAGCGCTGACAATTGCAAATTACCAACGGCGGTATACACGAAAAAAATTACAGGGTTTCTCATTAAAATGACATTATGATATATGTATTACATGTGTACAATATTTGGTTCTTGTGCAGTAAATAATTGAAAGTGTTCCCGGACTTTATTTAAACCCTGCCGCGGCGGAGCGGCCGAGTGCATTCAGGCGCTATGCTAGGATGCGCGGGGCCGTTCGAATCCCCATTGGGCATGGATGTTTGTGCCGTCTTTCGTATAAGCTAGTTCATAAGTGGTTTCTAAGTTTAGGGACTGATGACCCCGTAGTTAAGTTCCATAAGCTCTACAAACATTTGAACATTTGTAAACCCTGTATTAAAAAATTATATATATATATAGTTTTAAGTACCCACCTCAAGCTGCAGAAAGTCTAACAGCAAGCATGTATGGAAAATTGACGATAATTTCATGAAATTTATAAATACTTTAACGCCAGATGTTAATGAACGCCAAAACATCTTAGACTAACTCAAAATTTATGTGTAATTTCGTCACATACACGCAGCTGCTCAAAAATAGTAAACTGCTGAAACAACTGTAGGATTAAATATTAAACTTGTAACCGTGTTACTGGACCTTTTATTACAATTTTTGTTTTGTTTAATGCAGGACTGGTTTGGGGAAAAAATATTGAAACCCCAAAGTAACAGCTGGAAATTAGGAAAAAAAAATCAAAATCCTACACCTATTATCACCATATCGCAACTTTTAAGAAGCTGCAGCCGTAGGAAGAAGGGCTCACAGCAACCCATTTGATGCATTATAATATTAAAACGTGAACACGAAAATTTTAATCTTATCTTTCTTATACATATAGGAGTGTGTCCCTTCGTGTGTTTGTTTGTATTTTATACCAATCAATAGTTTCATTCTGATCTAAATGAAATCTTGCACATACTTGATAATCGAAACAAAATGGTATCTTACAACAAACTTTCATACCGTTTTACTGATTATTAAAAACTTCGCCTCAAGGATGAAGTTTTTCATGGTGTGGTTTCTTATAATTCGCAAGTCAGTGTACGGTGCATGGAATAAGAGTACCTTGCAGTAGATTTTGACAGTGTTTCACTGATCACCACGAAAGTTGATATATGGATGAGTTTTCATAGGTAGGGGAGGCAAAGATAAACTCAAAGGTGGAATGAACAGAGGACGAGGAGATGGAGGGGGAGGGGCGCGAAGAGACGAGCAGAGAAAAAAAAAAAAAAAAAAAAAAAAAAAAAAAGAGAGAGAGAGAGAGAGAGAGAGAGAGAGAGAGAGAGAGAGGGGGGGGGGGGTTCGAGTGGAGGTGGACTGCGAGAGTATGGAATAAAGTATTACCCAGGCAACGCCGGATTTCATAATCAATTAGTCTCCCAAAAGATCACAAATGGCTTGACTGATTAGATTTCTTTTTTCTTTTCTTTTTTTCTCGTTTTATTCGCTTTAGTACAGGAGGTCTTCACAAAAAATAGGGAGAACTCTAAAAGCCTAAAAAATAGGAAATGGCCGCGCGGTCCAAGGCATCATGCTACGGACAAAGCGGTCAATCCCGCCGGAGCTTCGTGACCTCCCTCGGGCATGGGTGTGTGTCTTGTCAGTGTAAATTAGTTTACGTAGTTTGTAAGTCTAGGAGCTGATGACAATAGCAGTTAGGCCCAATCGATTTATAAACATTTGAACATTTCGATACTAGTTATTTGGTATGAACAACACAACTTCGGATTAGACTCGTATTTTATGCGCTGTCAAACCGTTCTATCGACTGCGATAAAATTTTGCGCACTTTACCTTCAAAACAAGAGGAACGGCACTGTCTACATAGTAAGTCTCACGGTGCGTGGCTGAGGGTACCTTACTCCAAACTTCTTTTGAGGCGACCACCATGGGAGATGTGTGTAATTTGTTATGTAAAGGAGATTGACTAACTGAATGTAAATACACGAGCAATGCCAAGTTTTCAGCAGGCTAATACAGAGAGAAACCTAGCAATGAATAATAACACTCTTTTGGTCCTCCTTGCTGTTACGTTCTATGATGGTCCGACACCAGTCATTTTGCTGTGTTTTAACGCAACAAAATGCCGTTGATCATATTATAAGGGCCTGAAGATGATTTCTTGGTCCATCGAAATCGGTTTCCAATAAATAAAATCAAAATACAGCTGATGGTCTTATTATTTATTGCTATATATACGGCTGAAGCTCCAGCGTCCATACATGGACAAAATCAACCGAGAGAAGCCCAATACGACAAAGATTCTATGGGATCAAACCACGTTGGTCATCCGTCCTTAGAAACCACTTAAACTAGGTTAAACTAACGTAAGGACAACAAACACATCCATGCCCGAGGGAGGATTCGAACCTCCGACGCGGGAGGACGCGGGAGGCCGCGCGATGCGTAACATGGCGCTCCAGACCGCTCGGCTACTGCCGCGCGGCAAAGCTAAGAACAGGCATAGAGATGTGGGAACTGATGGCCAGTGAGATAAGGCCCTATTCACACGGGGACAGAGAAACTTTGCGACAAGAGAGGCTGCCTGTGTAGCTAAATGGGGTCATTCGCACGGGTTACTGGGGTTGCGGCGTCGCAGAGTCGGTTACCACGCCACCAGACGTTCTGGCCGCCGAGGCTCCCAGTCTCCTGTGTTTGCGTTCGTGCCACTGGGTAGCGAGCTGTCGAAATACGTTTAATTTTTAATTCGTGATATATAAATGATTTTTCTTGACTTCGCGATGCATTATAGAGAAACGTTCATTATCGGTATAGGTCATAACACGCTTATCAATTTTGTGGCGATGGCACTCTTGTAATATTCATATCACGAATGTTTTGCGATAAGAATGATTGATGGTAAACGTGCGAGCTCTATTGTTTCTAGTTTTTACCTTCACGGTCTTCTCACGAAATATACATAGGACGAGGCATTATACGTATTGTTTGACTCGCGGAAGACAAACTGAAATTTAGCTTTGAGTAACCGCTTCCTTACTGTAATCTCATCATAATGTTTGAAATCGATTTAAAAATTTCACACGCACTAGACCAAAAACTAGAAAATAGTTATTTAAATAATTTTCAAAAATTAGTGTTTTTTAATCGACTAAAGTATAAAATATTTTATCCCAATCCCATACAAGTTTTAAACCTCGTATACACACACACACACACACACACACACACACACACACACACACGTGTGTGTGTGTGTGTGTGTGTGTGTGTGTGTGTGTGTGTGTGTGTGTGTGTGTGTGTGTGTGTGTGTGTGTGTGTGGCGGACTAAGGGGGGGGGGGGGGAGGGCGTTAGACCGCCCCGTACCTCTCGGCCTCTGGGGCCTCCAAATATCTCGGAAGTACCCTTTTTATTTATTTATTTATTTATTTATTTACTTATTATGGGGGGCGGGGTGCTCCAAATCTCCAAGCTATTGTCTTAGACTGTTCCGCGCCTCTCGTCCTGTGGGGGGCGTCCAAATCTCAAAAGTTAATTTTTTATAGTGATAATATTTCCTAGCAGACGTGGGGGGAGGGGGGGGGACTCATTTTGTTTTGCAGCCGCCCCGGGCCTCCGACAGCCATAGTCCGCCACTGCACAGATATATCTAAAAATTTGTGCATGTTAATTTTAAAAAGCTACAACAATATTTCTACAATAAACATCAAATGCATGGAATGGATAAAAGTAGGTAGTAGATATTGCTTCGAAAAATCACACAACCGTTCATAAAAGTAGTAGTGCAACAAAAATCGTTAGTGGATTTGGTGAACGATTCGTATCTCAGTTATCTAATCCATGTCCTAAAGGTTTTCGTTTCAAATATAGCATTCAGGACTATCTGCGCTGTATCGTCGGTAATAATAAAACTGTATTGTACTGATGGCGGCAAGGTACACACAAGGCGCATTTTGGTTAACCACAGAAACTGAAATTGATGTAATTCCACATATCAGTGACTTGGCAGTTCGGGAGACCAGAGTTGTGCCAGTGTGAATGTGATCCGCTTTTCGAGTCGTTCAGTTTCCCAGTCCCCCGATTGTCATAACTGAGGATGCGATTTGTCTATCCCCGTGTGAGTAATGCCTAAGGGAAGTAGTGTAGCATGTAAATCCAATTCTCACGTACATTTAGCCTTTGCGTAGCATGACCGCATCCGATTGTTTTTAGTATAAATTGTTTCCTAGTTCGCGTCAATTTTATTTAGTTTGTGATAGGGATGGGAAAAACCGATCGGTTAAAACCGATACCGGTATTTTAGTTTTGAAAATGTTCAAATGTTTGTGAAGCTTATGGGACTTAACTACGGGGTCATCAGTCCCTAAACTTACAAACTACTTATGAACTACTTACGAACTAGGACGGCACAAATATCCATGCCCGAGGGGGGATTCGAACCCCCGACCGTAGTGGCCGTGCAGATCGTGACTGAAGCGCCTCAGTCCCCTCGGCCACCGCGGTCGGCTTTTAGTTTTGAATAACCGGTTTTTTTTTTTTTCAGTATTTATTTCGTGTAGGTTGTAACCGCTTTATTTTAGTTATTGCCAAGAACCGGGTAAAAAAACGGTACGACTACTTCCTGTAGTTATGGTTCAAAATGTGCTTTTTTAAATAATTTTAAAAAATTAAAACTAGCAGACCCTACTATTTAGGGCTATTCCTAAAATTTCCACTGCTGTGAAATATTAGGTCATCGCAGAAACTACGAAAAGCGATCAGTGTTTATTTAAGAACAATCCCGGCAGTGAGAAACGCGCAACAAACGCTTGGCATAAGAACTTAAGGACTGGTGCAGCTACTGAGGCATCAATGCACCTGTTGCCGTGTGGCGTGGCCTATGAGACGACGCGCGTGCACCGGCAGTGTACGAGACTTGCCTCCGTCTGGTCATGCGGCAGTTCCTTGCTGTCGTCGCCAGACATCGGTTGTGTCTTAAATGGCACCAGCCCAAGTGTGGAAATACTTCACGAAGTACGGCAGCAGTGAGGTACAATGCTCCATTTGCTTTAAAAAGCTAAAAACGGGTGGCGATATTACAGACATGCTGTGTCATTTAAGGAGAAAGCATCCAAAATGTTCCTTGGAAAGAAGATAAATTCGATTCATATACCTATTATGTAAGTGATGTATTATAAGCTTGGAATAATAACCGAGCCCTTAATTTTGTGACTGTTCTATATTCGCAACTGCCGGATGGAAATACTAGGACAGTAAATCTGTATGCTTCGTATATCATCATCTACAGCCTCCTGGCTAGGCCTACACACACTCAAGAAGGCGTAGTATTGGAAGGGGATCTTGCAAAATATGGAAAGACTAAATTCACTTAAGTTTTAACTAAATTTCTTAAGTTTCGGTTTCGGTTGAAACTAGAAGAACCGAAAATTCGATTACGGTTTCTGTTTCGGCCGCAAATTATGTTTCGGTCGAACTCTACTGGAAATAATAGCAATAAAAAAACCGAAAACCGGTTATTTAAAAAACCGGTTATCTAGAGCAGTTTTTACGGTGCGGTTAAACTGGAGATGAAAAGAACCGGTATAACCGAAAACCGGTTGTTTCAGCGATAACCGCCATCCCTAGTTTGTGATGGTGTTCTTTCAGTAAATGTTTGTTTCGGCTAGCACAGCATTGTCACGTGTAACTAGGTTGCAGTTAATAGTTTTCCTTTGTCTGCGTATGTTACATACAAGTTTGTTTTACAATTTTACATATGTCTCGTTGGAGTGAATTCAGAGCCGCGCGGGAGTAGCCGAGCCGTCTGGAGCGCCACGTTACGGATCGCGTGGCCTCCCGCGTCGGAGGTTCGAATCCCCCTCGGGCAAGGATTTGTGTGTTGTCCTTAGATTAGTTTAACTTCGTTAAAGTATTAACGAGATAATGTGGTCCCAAGGAATTATTTGTTGATATTAGTTAAAGTAGTTTGTAAGTCTAGGAACTTACGACCAAAGTAGTTTGGTCCCGTAAGTATCACAAACATTTGATCATTTTTTACTTCCAGAATTCATCTTTTATGCGTTTGTTTATTAAATGTCGAGTTACAAATCAAGAGATTCCGTATACATTGTAATAGCGACTGCAGTAACGTTGGAGAAGTAGGAAGGAACTTTACAATTCTTTTTAAGCAATGTACTATTATTTGGTTGGTTTGGTTAGAGGGATCACCGTGCTAAGGTCATCAGTCCGCGGGTGGGGAGGGAAAGGAGTGAGGATAAGAAAGGAGGGGAAGGGAAAGGAAATGCAGTCCAGGGACGAAAGAATTCTACAACACACGATTACAATCTCTGACCAAATTTTACTCTGTAAACAAGAAGCTCTATAGGAGCGAGAAGTATCATGTATTTAGTATAGTAAGGTAATAGTCGAAATATCGTGATTCATACAACTCGTCACCTAATAAACACTCCACGATGCATTCTACACGTTAGTAAAATATATTACGTAAATTTCACAGCAACATGTACACCTGGCAATGACAGAGCTGCCAAACCCAGCTTGAAGTGAAAGAACACGACCAGTAAAAGCTACATGAAACAATTTTAATATGTCATTTTGATCTCGTACATGCGGCGGCATGGTAGATTCTTATTTTTTATTTTTTCTTATTTTGCACTACCCAATCATGTTTCAGAATTTATGCGTCACTAAGTGAGCAATTACTTTGTATTTTAATTGGTCTTTTGTCAGATAGCAGAAAAAGCTTGTTGCCTCAAAACAGCAAGTATTGCTTTAATTAATATTAGTAATTGCAAGAGCAGTTTCTCATGCGTCGCTGGAGCAAAATATTTGGGGGTGCTGAAATAACTGTGCCAACTGAAGCGAGGACGGCCTCATTGGTGAGAGGCGAGTGTGACCCGAGATTTGGCGGTACAGTTGTTTGCGAGAGAAACGCTCGCAATTAAGCGGCGTGGGAGCAGTGTTTGCCCCGGCGGCCGCTGGGAGCGCTGCCCGCTAATTGCGGGAACCGCGCACTTAAAACTTGTTGACACTCGCCGCTCTCACTCCTTGCAGGGCCAATTAAACAGGTCTCGGACGGGCGGCCACGCACTTACATGTGTGTGCTGCATTAACAGCGTGCAGGGTCTTGCCGCGGTTATACTTCTCTGCCTCGTTAGTGGTGCGATTCCAAAAAATTTGATTACAGTGCTTTCGTCTATATTACAGCATTTACACGTGTTCTGTGCTACTTAACAAGTCCATCTCATTCAGCAAGCCTCCATTATTTTTTGTGAGTAATTTTTTGTACGCAAATCGTGTATTACTTTCTGCTCCAGATACGCCTTCGTTGTATGCTTATTTCACATGAAATAAGCAGCAGCCAGGCCTTACATTCTACTTGGCAAAGTCTTTCTAGATTTCTTTCTTTTGGTTTTGTAGTTTTAGTAGATTACTCACTAATTTGGATATTATCCCTTTTCTATCTCAAATTCTGATTTCATAGTAGATCTTATATCGCCAAAGGCTTTTGTTTGATTTTAAGGTTCCCCGTGCGCCTTTATTTTCTCTTGTGTTTCTAAGCAGAAGGTGATTATTGCTACTAATACTTTCTACATTTTTTTTAGTAATGAATTGATTTAGCCTATTAGCACTTCAATTTGTCTTCCCATCCATCTGCCTATTACTATAGGGAACAATTTAAAATGATGATACGTCGAACTGATCAAACAATACTTATTCTTTCATGTCTTATACGGGAACATGGAAACTCTTCCCTTGATGGTTTACGATATATTTCTTTGGCGTCAAACATAGGAGAAACAGAGCAGAGAATACTGAACATTTGTTTCCTCCTTGTCACGCTACAAAGCGAGAGTTAGTAATAAATCAAAATTTGTCCCTTCGATTACAATATAGTATAGGGCGACAATCACTGAGCACTGACGTAAAGAAAATATCGAATTTATTTTTATTATTGTGTTTCTTTTGTCATTGCATTGTATACCAACTAGACAAGAAGTAATTATCGCCTTTTGATAATATAACGCATTAAAATTTCCTGCGGGAATACGTCTTGCTGTTAGTTTTGTTTTCGTTTAACTAAGTGTCCAATGACTTGCACCAACCAGTATTTTTGAAGCTTCTTGACAAATTTAAACTATTTGCTGGAAAGGGACTCTAACCCAGGACGCTTTCCTTTTGCAGAAGGACATCGACTATGTATATTTCCCGAAATAAAAATTAGTAGACCTGTTCGAATCACTCAAGATGTTCATATGGAAGACACGAAATGATTACATCAGCAGATCAATAGCTCAAGCGTTACTGAGGTACGAGGCGTCGATCAATGCTGAAGCCTCCATATTAGTGCAGGTGTGGCCACCACGGGCTGCAGTGCAGGTGCACAGTCTGCCATCCATTCAGACGATGAGTATTGTCTCGGGCTTATAATGTTTCATGGGCCGCCTGGACTTTATTTCAATATTTATTCATTTATTTATTTATTCCGTTAAGTTAATCCTTTGTATTTGCTACGATTATTCTATATTTATTTCATACAAATTATTATAAATTGATAAGACAAAGACGAAGAGTATAACGTTAACAAGCACATTATTATCTGTACATTTACGCTTATCATATGTTTTACTTAATAAGGAGCAGCAATCTCCACTCTTCCCTCTTCTTGGTCTAGCATGTTTCACACGAAATAGCGCATTGCTCTTTGTTAAATTTATCAGAATCATAAATTCTTTTCGTGCACAGAATGATGTAAGAAATAATTGTAAGTGTATGTTCAGCAATTTGAAAATATAAACCGCTAATTTCATTTAAAGAAAATTTGCATTTCTCAATATTTTTTTATAAAAGCCACCCCATTATTCCTTATGGTACAATATATTAATAGAGTTTTTTTTTTTACAGATTACCATCGGCCGCCATTTTCTTGCAGTGTCCGAAATTAAGTGTTGGAACGATGCACAATACTTCAGGATAATCTTAGAATCTTTTGTTCCGCACCAAACGTTCCTGAGATGTACGCCAGTTTATCAAAATTTAGCTATTTTAATTATTAGCTAGCCGTGGACTTAAATTGGTGTTTTACGAGTGCGTTCCAACAGTTAATTTCTGTGACCCAGTCTTCTATTTAATCAGACAGGATTTTAGGTAGGTTGCTAAAATTAAATATTTCCGTGCCATTTACCACATTCATTAAGATGCATAAATTTTTTTACAGGCACAATTTTTTTTATAACAATGATATGCAACCCGGCCATTAATTTGAAATATTTCTCCCGCCATAATTTTAGCGCCCTAGTTTTCGTATCAAAATTTAAGATCAATTTCAAACTTCATTTGCTTTGGTTCTAAACTTAATTTTCGCGGAACATTATTTTATCAGGCGCTACCTTTTATCACTTAAGTAATATTATCATTATTATTGCAATTATTTACCAACACCAATTAAATTTTAAGGGAGGAATATTTCAGGCTACATTACTCCACGCCTTCTCCACCTGTTCACATAGTCCTCTCACAGTTACAGGCAGACGAGTTGTACGTTTGAGTTGCCGTCGCCTCTTATCCCACACGTGCTCGATTGGAGACAAGTCTGGAGATCATGATGGCTATCGTAGTTGCTGCATATCGTGAAGACTACGTCGAGCGTCATGCGCAGTCTGTGGGCGTGCATTATCCTTGTTAATTATTCTGGGCCTTAGACCTCGCCGTCCATATCTCAAATTTTACCGACGTTTCGGCCACTGACATCCAGAAGACAGCTAATTGCAATAGTGGCCGAAACAATGGTAAAATCTGAAATATTTGTAAGCGTACTGTAGTCAACGCTTGCATTATCGAACGCTAGCATCGATAGTCGCGCGGTTCGCCAGTCACTTGTTTTTGGAATGTTCCAGCGTTGGTGCGATTACGAGCCCGCGCGCTCAGTTGGAGTTGGGTCTAGGCAGTGACACGATACATGTCCGAGGAAATGAGCAAAGTCGTCATGAAAGAATCTTATCAAGTGTGCTATGACGGAAAGTGAATCATTTCAGTACCCCATCGTGTGGAAGTACAAGTGAAACATATTTCGTTACGTGTGTCGTTTCCATATTGTTGCTGCGATGTCTCAACCGCGCCACGACGGTAACGGTCATCGTCAGAATATGTGAAGTTGAGCGTATGTTAATTAATTAGTGACACGGCTATGGAATCGCATTATTGTTGTGAGAAGTGTTGACTGGCTGAATTCGATTATTAACAAACTGTGATTTTAATTATCTTAACGAGCACAGACTATCGTAGCGCCATCCACACATCAAGAAAGATCGGGTAACCGCGGCGCGAAATAATATACTGCCAATCTGTGTGAAAGTGCAAACGGGACCACATGAGATTATTGTCAACGTTACTCATTCATGGACGTGTCTGTTTAATTTGAGGTTCATCGTCTTTCTTTATACAAAGTGATTTATTGCTGTCTACTGATTAAACATTTCAGAAAGAAAAAGAAAAGTCTGTAAATCTATCGGACCAAACTGCGTGGTCATCAGTCCGTAGCTTACAAACTACTTAAACCTAGGTAAACTAACCTAAGGATAAACACACACACCCATGCCCCAGGGAGGACTCGAACCTCCACGGCGAGCAACCGCGCGCTCCGCAGCGAGACGCTTTAGACCGCTCGGCTACTCCACCGCGGCAAACATTTCAGTGTAGCCGTTATTAAATTGTTGAGCGGTACAACCACGTGTGTGTGTGTGTGTGTGTGTGTGTGTGTGTGTGTGTGTGTGTGTGTGTGTGTGTGTGTGTGTTATCTAATATATGCTGTGACTTTAATCATGATTTGTGTTGTATGAGTGATTACTCGTCTCACGGTAAAGTTCTGCCGGCGGAATTAGGTGCACGATCGTTATAACAAACATTTACACCTTATCCACTCCGCCGGTAGTGTAGTTAGCATTAACAAATATATTCAGTGCAATATTATAAGAATATTTTACCGGGGCGGTTACATATTGACGATGCGGTCCAAAGCCGAGAAGAATTTTATTAACAAGGACAACTGACGCGGAAGGCTTCGTTTACGTGCATTATCCTGTTTGAAAAACACATCGAAATCCTGTTGGAAGAATGTCAAAAGAACGAGTCTGACGACATTCTCCATATTCCGAGTGCTGGTCAGCGTTCCCTCCACAAACACGAAAGACGAACGAGACCCATGGTTTACCGCACACCAGACCACGAGGCCTGGGGTGAGGCCAGTGTCTCTTGGATGAATGCCCTCTACGAGACAGCGCTCGCAAGCTCTCCGTCGTAGGCGCAACCAATCATCACTTGCGTGCAGTAATAACCCGCTTTGATCTCTAAACACCACGGTCCGTCATTCAAAGTAACCCTCTGACGGCACCAGTCCAGTAGTATACGTCGGTGGTGCTGCGTTAATGGAACATCTTCTAGAGGTGTGTGTGTCCATGGTCCCACTGCCAGTAACCGATTGGCGTTTTGTCTTGACACTTCAGGGCTCACAAAACTGATCTCCGCTTCGTTAGCCAGGCTTTGCCCACTGCTGCCCTTACAAAACGAACATCTTGGCGGACGTCACTAATGGGCTGTGTAACTGACGAGGAAGGTTTACGTTTGGCTAGTAAAAATTCGCTAAATACAGCAATAAATAATCTTAGGAATAACTGCATATTACATGACAATGTTCACCGTACATGTGAAAATGCGTTTACTGTTACGGTATAAGATGGTTACGTAGTTACATCATGCAGTAGAATAATAGCGATCAAGACATGGCGTCGTTTAATATTGACATCAAATACATCAGTTTTCAATCTCTCGCCACATTTTACTCAATCACCCTTTACAGATGATCAACAGAGGCACAACCATTAAAAGCCATACGATCTCCCAGAAATTAATTCTGAATTATTGTTGGGTTACAAACTAAACAAGAAGAAAAAACAACGTATTATATCGCTGTCAGAAAAAGGATAATTAATATATATATATATATATATATATATATATATATATATATATATATATATATATTACGATATAGACGGTCAAGGATCCTTCGGGTGCAGTTCCTCTAGGAACACGCTTGTCCGATCTTTTCGGGAGGTTTTCCTTGGTTGTAAGTCTTATGCCAGAACTGGTAAACCCCTCCCACTTATTCCCAATTCGTATCCGAGTTTGCCCCACTATCAGTTTGTCTGATAATTTAGATGAATAGAACCGTGACACTCTATTGGCCGGATCTCAAACAGCCCGCTCCACTCCACGGGGTGGAAAATTAAAGAAAACGTTTTGTTTCACATTAGTTTTAATTACTTGCAAATATTGCTGCATCACCGTAAGTTTCAGAAATAAAGAATAAGAAGGTCACTCATATGACGCTTGTGGTAAGTGGAAGAGGACACAGCGTTGCCGTACCCAGTTACAAATTAACGCTACGGCTGCATTGTTGAATCGCCCTGAGTACGTTATTGGTTTCTTGTTTGGAAAGGATTTTGTACATAACTTTTCAGATTATAAACCTTTCCTCTTGAAATATACTTTCGTATTTTTTCAGTCGGTAATATATTTTACTTGGATACTTTTAAAGTCATCCGCGGACCCATAGTTTGGGAACCACATGGTTTATTCGGCACATTTAAGAGACTGGAAATACAGTCACAACATTTTTATTGTTAACAGTTGAGAGATGTCTAATTTTACATTAATTAATAAATTTTTGCCTATCTATTGGTACAAGTTTGACTCATTTCACAGTTGTACTTTATCGTATCTTGTCAGATATCAGTGTAAGCTGATACTTCTCGTTATGTAGCCTTGTGAAATAATATTCTTTCCCCTATTTACGGTGGGACAATGGTACAGACAATTTGCGTAGTGGACTTCATGTCGTTACAAAGGTCAGACATAATGACGTAATGTTTAAAAGCAACCTGGTTATGATACTAGACCTGTAAAGAGAAATTGAAAGTACCTTTAGACGTAGATTTATAAAGCGAGGTCTGAATTATGGAACTTTCACTCAAATTCACTGTTGCTTAGAAACAACATAACAGTTTTGCAGTTTTCTTATCTAGAAATTATTGCGCAAGAAATATTTATGAAGTACTTTAGCAGGAAGGATTGTCACATCATATGAAAGTTATTTCACTACAAACGAAAAGGTAAAACTCACGTATTTTAGGCGATTTCGATCGTTAATTCAAGACAAGGTAGACTGCAACAAATCATAACTTTTAGCTACTGTTTCTCCACTTTCTGCTCTTGAGTTCGCGTGACCTATTGTTAACAACCGTTACTACAGGCACGACGCTTAAAGTACACAGAGGAAATGAGTGGTTACGTACTATTATATGTAGCAGACCTACAGAAAGTTGATGTTGGTTATGAAGAACGCTCGTCAACAAATAATTAAGGATGAGGAAGGAAGTCGGCTGTACCCTGTGAAAGGAACCATCCCGGCGTTTGCCTGAGGGTGATACAGAGAAATCACAGAAGAACTAATGGGGATGATCGGAGTCTGCTTTGAATCGCCGTCCTCCCGAATGAGAGTCCATTGCGCCACCTCGCTCGTTGAGGGATGAGGCTACGACTGTTCGACAAAGAGTCAAGACTTTTACTGTAATTTAAGGAAATTACAGTTCAACTGCGTTGCTGGTCGACTATTTAACTCCACGTATTGACCCACTAACCTACTCCGACAAATTAGTTATCTTTCATCAAACGAAATTAACTTTCTATATAAAAGCAACTATTTCGGTAGAGCAGTTATTACCCAGTTCCAAGCGTGACTATTCAACGTAACGATGTTAATAATAAAATAGCAAAATTAGTAACAGCCAGACTTGACGGACAGTAATTTAGCCACATTGTTTGACCAGCTCATTAAATGCCCACGTGTGTAGCGTTTTCAGGCTTTCTTTAACAAACCAGTACGTAATTAGCTCTCTGGCGGCCACAAATTTAATCACTCTAATTTATGAAACCACAACATCGCTGTCCCATGGATCTATTGGTGAGCAACACGTTCCACCGTCTAAAACGATCCAATTACTGTATGTTTTAATTTACGATAAATCATAGACGTTAATTATTGTGTATTTTGCCGAACAGTTGAAGCTTGATAAGCGACTTTCAAAATTTTCATTATACACAACTGTGCAGAGTGGGAACAGTTCATCCTGATTCACATCACGAACGTTTTATTTCGTGCGATTCTGGTTGATACCCAAAAGTTTGATATACACAGGGTGCTCCATAAAAAATGAAACGACAGGTAGTTGGGGCAGAAACAAGCTGATATAGTGTACAGAAATGTGTGGTCGGTAACGACATATTACAGCGCTAGCTGCTACAGAAGAAAGAAAGATAATTGAAAAGGGAAAATAAAGACAAACATTTATTAATAGTTTACAACAGGTGCTCGAAGGAACGACCACCAACAGCAATACAATATTCATAGGGACGGCGCATGGATCAGCGTTCATTAGAAAAGAAATCAGGCATGTAGACCCCATGTTCAGTAGCAACAGCCACGCAGGCAGCTAGTTCTCAGATGTGACTGGACTCTCATACACCTGGCTTTTAATCTCGCAGATTAAATCAGGTGAGCGTGGTGGTCAGGGAACTGGTCCGCCCCGTCCTATCCACTGCTGGCCGTAGACAGCGTCCAGATGATTCCTGGCGTTTAGACTGAAGTGCACTGGGGCTCCATCGTCATGGCACCACATTCGTCAACGATCAGTTAGTGGAACATCGACCAGAAATTCGAGTAATACTAGCGAAGCGCTTGTAAAAAAACAGCGCACTCTCCTGGCTCAAGGCGTCTTTACCAACCACACATTCCTATTCGAAATCTTTTTATTTCGACCCCCTCGACCGGCCGTTACATTTTTGACATTTTTTAAAGCCGCCCTGTTTGTGTGGTGTCTGTTCTTCCGCTCCAGGAAACGTCTTGGGTTCGAATACCGGTTGAGCACAAATTGGAAACTTTTCCAATTGATTTATTTCAACGCTCATTGGCAGCTGTCGTCGTAAATTCTTTTGTATGTTGTTTGACAGTTATGTTAGCGCCTCGCAAGAAACTCTTCTGGGAAGAGTTTTCCACACTCGCAGACAAGGCTTCAAACCTACTGTGGCATAATGTTCTGTTGTATTCTTGTACGTAAGCGATCGAAGTTTTCTGTCTATTTCTACGTGGTGGTATGATATTGTTCAAAGTAAACTGTCCATTGTTTCGAAGTAATAGCCGTAGCTGTTGTGTGGTAATCCCACTCTAAGGCAAAACGGTCAGTGCCTCAATAAAAAAATTTCTCGGTTGCTACGGAACCATGATTTATGAACTTTTAATCTCTTGAGGAGGGACTATTAGGAAGATATGCCAGGGCTTTGTAATAGAACTTCTGCCGGGTAGTCGAAACGGCATCATTATATGTAAGATAATGCCCGTCCACGTGTTGCCGAGGCTGTTGGACTGCACAGGAGAAGTTGCGTTGACAAGTAAACATACGGAAGTGTCATTCTCCGTTTTTTCTGAACTTTGGATACGTTATATGAATAAGTAGAGGGACAGGTACTTTTTTTAGCGGCGGTAAACACATTTAAGGAGTGAAACTGTCCCTGGAGTTTAATGATTGTTATGGAAGTATCTTTTGATAAAATACGAAAATAAGTGCGCGGCGGAATAGGCACGCGCACTGAGGCGGCGTTCTGCGGTGCGCGCGGCCGTTCGCCGTAGGGGGGTTCGAATCCTCCCTTGGGCATAGGTGTTCGTGTTGATCTTAGGTTAGGTTAGTTTAAGTAGTTTTTAAGCTAGGGACTAACAACCAAGCCGTTGAGTCCCATAGATTTACTAGCATTTGTACATTTGAATAAAATCTGCCTAGGTGTATTGGAGGGGGAGTGAAAATAAATGGGCCAGCTAGCCGGAACGAGACGAATTTTTATGCTACAAAAATTAGTTTTGATTAAATCTATTAAAACTTCAAAAGGAAGGCTATTTAAGAAACACGCGAGTTTTCGTTCTTTTTTATTTATGTATTTTCAAGCTGAAACACAGCGTTGCCCGGGTATTTATTTATTTATTCATGTCAATTTCAGGTATATATTCATTTATATAAGTGCTGTATGTCTGTAAAATCTCTTGGAAACACAGTTTGTAGTAAAGTAGTAATAGATTAAAACTTGGTGCGTGATGGGGCGGTTTTCCATAAAAGTTACTGTTAATGTGCTAATATCTCATGAACTACTCGTATTGTGATACAATTTATAATGTACACTCAACTACATGCGTGTATACTGCCTGTAAAATTTTCTGCGGCTACAATTTGTAGTGTCATACCGAAAGCCGTAGTTTCAGCCCATGAACAGCGGAACGTTACTGTTTGTGCTCATATATCATGAACTACGTGTCGGAATGTGATGCAATTTAGAAGCTACATTCAACTATATACGTGTATACTGTATGTAAAATTTCCTGGCGCTACAATTTGGAGTGTTCAAATTATAAATTGTAACGTCATACAGAAAGCTGTAGTTTTACTCCATAAACAGCGAAAATGTAGTAAGCGAGAAACTTTTTTCCTTTCATCATTTTGCTATGGTTGCCAGCGAGATAAAGTTTAATAAAGGTTTGAGATTACATTTAAAGTTTGTTGCAAGTCGCTAAGTACTGTCATTCTCATACAGTGTATTTCGAAAATCTCGCCTCATTATATGGCATTTTTTTGCGATTTCTATTGGTTATGCCGTAATATCTTTTGAACCCTGTGCCGTATGTGATTCTTAAACATGCAGTAATTGTTACCTCATGGTAAGGAATGTGAGTACCAAATTTGGTTGAAATCTGTCCAATGGTTTAGGAGAAAATGAGCAGCATTGTCGCAAAATGCAGCAGTTCTTCGCGCATCTCGTTTATGACGTCATGTCTCGTGAACTATATATCATATGTGATTCTTATACTTACGGCGACCGTCCTCGTGGATTGAAGCTTACGTGTACTAAATTTCATAAAGATTGGAACAAAACTGTAGATTTGTATGCAACACGTACAAACATACGGACACTCTGCTTTATATATTAGAAGATTTGTATATAAATATTTGAGAGGTAAACAACCCTTAATATTACTGCGCTTGTTTGATACTGCCCGTGAAACGCCTTGTGAATCTATATTTTTGAACTGTTTGATCTCTTAAAAGAGACCGATATTTGAAGTCGCTGAATCCGAATCTGATATCAGATTCTCGAGATTCAATATGGGTCACACAGCATTGCGGACGAAAACTCAAAAAGAAAAATGCTTTAATAGACAATATCTCGACATATGACTTTCAAAATACTGTGAAATCTACTTTTGAATGAATAGCGAATAAAAGTGAATAAAACATGTGGAAATGTTTAATGATTTTAACCGCCGGCGTTAGCGTTGCCCGTGACACATCGCGTGGAGGTCACACGGCCACATTGGCATCTCTTCCCGCTGCTTGATTAGGGTGAGTACCCTTGCCTCTCCGAATTTCCATTTCAAGTACCAAACCAGGAGTCATTGTTTGAACGCAGACGTAGAGGTAATCAACGATTTTTTGTTGAGTTATTATTGTTTCTTTATCTAATTTTGATTTTCCCTGTGGTTATTTCGTTTATTTTATTATTACATTTTAATAAATTGCTGATTTGACTATTATTTTTGACATTTATACGTAAATGATATTGGTTAAAATATACTCTGCAGAAAGATTAGCGCAAACAATCACAACATACGCAAAATCCTACTGCAGTTAAACGCTGCTTGCAAAAGTCGAATAATATTTTTAGGATTCATTGCGAAAGGTGATGTTGATCGTCGGAGAATTTCCTTTTCCTTCAATCATGGCGCGCGCAGGTTACATAAGCAAAACAAGTGTCCCTTATTTTTTCATGTATTACAACATGTCCAAATGTCAGAAAAAATCGGAGAGTGACACATTCGTGGGTTTACGTGTAAGAAGCCCTTACACATCGTCCTTACTATTCCTATTTCTCCTCATGCGATTTCCGTATTTTTGGAAAGGTAATGAAATACCTTATTTTTTAACCGATGATTCACTTCGGTTGAAAAGATGTACGCCTCAGTACTTAGTTCTGCAGAGAACATTTTTACATGATGGCACAGGACGGTAAGTGTATTAACAGTTATGGGGATTAAATTTGAAATAATGAACAGATCACTCGTGTTTTTTCCACTTGTCTCGTTTACGACTGAATGCCTCTTACAATTGGGCGATTCGGAACTTTTTGTTTTTTTCCTCCAGGAAAGATTATTATGGAGACATTTCATCTAATTTTCGACAGAGCTCTTTTAGAATAATACTGCATTCTTACATCTTTTATATGAAAGCGTCATTAAGGAAGTCTTTCCCTTCATAAAGGTCTTCAATGTAGCTTTTATACCTAAGGTAAAAATATAGCCTAAATTTCCATCTTCACCCAAGTAGACGATACAGTTATGTAATTAGAACTATTTCTGGCACACAACGTTTCATGTTATTGTGGGTGTCCAGGAAAGTAGGTTATCTGTACGTAGTATAGAGAAGCATTTTCATGTATGATAAGCGGGGTGCATTTACACACGAACAGGGCGTGTCTCACAACTCACGCGCACCGTGGGTTGCTGACGTAGGGATACAGACGCAAACATGACGTCACTTGTCTAATGGATAGTCGCACTATTACTGTAGGCTACAGGAAAATATGTACTTTCCGCCAAGGCTTAATTTCGGACGGAACGTCTCCCGGCAGCTTACAGGGAATATTTGACTCACCGGAACAAAACGGAGCAGAGAATGAAACCAATATACACGAGTATTACTTCGCAGTGTCACGATAAATTGGCACGGCCACTACGGTCGGGGGTTCGAATCCTCCCTCCGGCATGGATGTTTGTGCCGTCCTTAGTATTAGCTAGTTCATAAGTAGTTTGTAAGTTTAGGGACTAATGACCCCGTAGTTAAGTCCCATAAGCTTTACAAACATTTGAACATCTAATATATAAAGCAGAGTGTCCTTATATTGGTATGTGTTGCATACAAATCTACAGTTTTGTTCCAATCTTTTTGAAATTTAGCACACGTAAGCTTCAATCCATGAAGACGGTCGCCGTAAGTGTAAGAATCACGTACGATACATAGTTCACGAGATATGACGTCATAAACTGAGGTGCCGAAAACTGCTGCATTTAGTAACAATACTGATCAATTTCTCCTAAAACACTGGACTGATTTCAATTAAATTTAGTACACATATTCCTTCTGCGAGTAAACAATTGCTGAACGAGAACGAACCACGTACGACACATGGTTCAGGAGATGTAACGTCATAAACAATAGGAATCGCAGAAAACTGCCAGATAATGCTGCGAGATTTTATAAATTCGCTGTATGAGAATAACAGTACTTAGCGACTTGCAACAAACTTTCAAAATAATTTCAAAGCATTATTAACCTTTTTCTCGCTGACACCAATAGCAAAATGATGAAAGGATTAAAGTTTAACGCTCACTACTTTTCCGCTGTTTATGGCGTAAACTACGGCATTCGATATGACGTTACAACTTATTTCTACACTACAAATTGAATCCGCAGGAAATTTTACAGACAGTATACACGCATATACTTGAGTGTACCTTCTAAATTGTACGACAGTACGGAGACGTAGTTCACAAGATTTGAGCACAAACAATAACGTTCATGGAAAACAGCCCCATCAAGTACCAAGTTTTAATGTATTACTTCTTTACTACTATTGTATTTTACATACAGCCCTTATACAAATGAATATATTCCTGAATGACAGGAATAAATAAATACCCGTGCAGCGCCGGGCTTTCAGCTAGTTTGCACTATAATTTGTCGATGCACCGGTCACATTGTGATCGGTACATTTCGTTAATCTTCTAGTCGACTGCGAACAACCTGAGACCTACCAAGATAGACCTTGCTGTCTACATTAGAGATTTGTGAGACGTAGCGGCTATTTTGATGCACTTGACATAACTGTCTTGACCATAATTGCACTTTATTAAAGGCCTTACGCGTTTCTACATGTATTCATTATCGAAGGCTATAAAAAGACAATGGTATTAACCCTAGCTTAGTAACATCCGTCAAAATGACGGCTACGTTCAAATTGTCAGTGAGCTGTGACGTTTCTAGGAACAACTGATCAACAAATGTACACGTGTAGGATGTTGGTTTGGAATCACACCCGCCGAATTGACGGGTGTTACTAACAAAAGTTCAAAACCGCCTGAAAGATGGGTGTTAGTAGCGAGCGTTAAAACCAGATGTTAGTAACGCAGGGTTAATATTCCATCCAACACATTGATAAATCATAAAAGAGTAGCACTATACTCACCAAAGCTATTAAAAATTATTAAAAAGAACTAGAAGATTCCTCTGAACGCTAATAGTGACATAGACATATGCAATTCATAAAATAAGTTTACAGTTCCCCCAGAACATCTCTGTAGGGTGTTCAAGTGCATACTGAAGTCTGCTTAACGTTCAGTGTCTATGCGGAAAATCCGCCAGAGGGCAACACTTTCAGCTTCCCTCTCTCTCCACACACAGACACTCGCAGATTTTTTTTAAATATCTTACTGCTTTACAATATCTGTTTTCTGTTCAATTATACAATTTTAAACGGGTGCTGTATAAAACTTTTATATCATTGAGTTTTCTCATAGCGTATACAATTTTAGGTGAGTGCTACGCAAAATATTTTCTGGCACACTATAGTATGACATTTTCAGGCCAGATAGTGTTAAGTTTACAGAATAAAGGTGAGAGAAAATGTGGGAGTGGGGGGGAGGGGAAGCAGGTGAAGGTGAGGAGCAGACATAGAAGTGCTGCGCAGGAAGAGCAGCCACCAAGCACCAACCGCCTACGAAAATCACTCGGTGGTTTCTATAACCTACAAGCTTGCATTTGCTTCTCATTTATTTCAAGAGTGCCAAGATAGGTTGAGCTTCATTCCAAAGTTGTGGTCGGTATACATCGACCTTTTTTTACGACTCAGAGCAACATCTCGAGTAGTAGCAACGTAATTACTATTTGAACATTAACATCTGTATAAGTTGCTTTCATGAAATCTTGTTTCCTCACATGGCGTACTTCACCCAAAACCACACTCAATTTGCGCCTGGCAAACGATTTTTCATAGACAAGAATACCACCAACTTGTGCCTGTTATTTTGAACATATTTTGTTGTTTTTTGTTTCTATTGAATGAAATTGTATTAGCAAAAACTAGATTCCACAACATTGTTTTGTAAAAAAAAAAAAAAATTTAAATTTACAAAAATCGAAACTATTGTAGCGTAGAGGAGGATGTTGTTGCTGATGTCATCGTCGTCGTCGTCGTCGTCTTTAGTCCGGAAATTGGTTTGATGCAGCGCTCCATTCTAGGCAATCCTGCTAAAGCCTCTACATTTCCTCATAAGAACGGCAACACGCATCTATTTAGGTGTTTCTTTTTCTCCGTGTGCTATTATAAAATGGAGCGGTAAAGAAATAGCACAAATGCGGTCCGATGAACCCTCTGCCGGCTGTGAGCGAATAGCGGTGTGCTAACAGCGAGGGTACAGCGTAAACGCACCGCAACTCCCGGCGAGCTCCGATGTGCCAGCAGCAAGTAGCGAGGTATGGACTGCGAGGTGCAGCATAAACACACTCTTACCTCTTCCTCACCACTGCACACTACTCTTTAACTGCTATCTGTTTTTTTGTACAAGTTACCGTTCCCTGCATTTATATGGCTGATAAGGTACATTCCAGTACGTAGGTGCGCATGTAGTGCGTCAATGAGATTCGTTCCATAGGAAACGAAATTACTTAAAGGTATTTACAACCCTTTCCTGCCCAGCGGGACTTGAGTCCCTGCCATTTACAGCGTCATAAAACAAAGTGGAAAATGATATCTGGCTTTATTTTATTTTATTTATTTATTTATTGTTTTTATCCGTTCCATGGGACCCAATTGAGGAGTGAGACTCCATGGGTCGTGGAACAAGTTAATACATTAATTGTTAACAAGAATGGTAACAGAAAATTTTTAAGTAGTCCCACGCACACGAAAATTAAGACAAAGTGAAAAGAATCAAAGAAAAGATGAATTAGCTTAATTGTTTAACTTTTCTAGGAGTTCCTCGACAGAATAAAAGGAGTGAGTCATGAGGTCACTCTTCAATTTAGATTTGAAAGCGTATGGATTAGTGCTAAGATTCTTTAGTTCTTATTGCATCTTATTGAAAATGGATGCCGCAGAATACTGTACACCTTTCTGCACAAGTGTCAGGGTGGTGTGAAGCAAATGTAGATTTGACTTCTGTCTAGTATTCACCGAGTGAAAGCTACTAACTCATGGAAATAAACTGATACTATTAACAACGACATTAAAGAAAAAACGTATTGTGTCAAAATTCCCAGACTACTGAAAAGGGGTCGACATGACGTTCGTGAACTTACACCACATATTGCTCGAACCGCCCGTTTTTGAGCCAGAAATATCGTTTTTGCATCAGGCGAGTTACCCCAAAAAACAATGACGTACGTCATAAGTGAGTGAAAGTAAGGGTAATAAACTACTTTTCGTGTTGAAAAATCACCTATTTCAGATATTGTTCTAATGGTAAATAGAGCAGAATTTACTTTTGGAACAAGATCCTGAACATGGTCTTTCCACGACAGCTTACTGTCTATCTAGAAATTTGAACTGTTCAGTCTCACTTATCATATGCCCATTATGTGCAATCAAAATTTCAGCTTTCGTCAAATTGTGTGTTAGAAATTGTAAAAACTGAGTTTTACTGTGATTTAACATCAACTTGTTTTCTACAAGCCATGAACTTCTCTTTAACTGCATTATTTGATACTGTGTCAATATTACGAACAACATCCTTCACCACCAAGCTGGTATCATCAGCAAACAAAATTACTTTACAGTCACCTGTTATACTCGGAGGCATATCATTTATATAAATAAGAAACAGCAATGTTCCCAAAACAGACCCCTGGGGCACGCCACGCTTAATTGTGCCCCATTGGGATTGTACGTCATAGCCATTTTCTTCACTGCGGAGAATTACCGTCTGTTTTCTATTATTAAAGTAACAGGTGAACCAGTTGTGAGCTACTCCCCGTCTTCCATAAAGTTCCAACTTCTGCAACAATATTTTGTTACCAACACAATCAACTTGTGTTCTTGACGGGACGTTAGGATCTCGCTGGCCGAGATTGTTCAGTATCGCTGCTCACAGACAGCAGTAAACAACGGACTGTTTTACTTCTGTGTGCACTATTTCATCTGACGAGTTTTGTTGCCACAAAAAGCTAATGAAAACATATTATTCAAGGAATTGATCTCTTTTTTTATTTATAAAGCGTTCAAAACTTTACCTGGAATTTTTTAGTACTAGCAGTGTGTTAAATACTTTGTGTGTGTGTTATTTTTGTAGTTTTCTTTGTTGCTAGGTATCAGCAATAAATGGTTGTGTTTTGTTTTCTTTTGTTTACGAATCACGAAATATGAATATGAATATGATTCAGGTATGACTTCAGTTTGCTTTTCCCCCTTAAGATCAATATCTAAAATGGCATTTAGATACAAAAATTTTGCTATTTGTTTGTTGCTTGTAAATCATGTTCACAGACGTAAGTATTTTATAACGTCTCCCACTGCTTTATTATCCTCTTGAACTTCAAAGTCCTACCATTTTAATATTTTATATTTCTTTGCGTCAAATATGGAAAACAAAAATCTGTGAATAATGTGCTTTTATTCGCCAAATATGAAGTTATGTGCTCGACTAGTATAGCTTGGGGAGTAAAGGTTTAACAGGAAAAACTTTATCCGTCAACAGTAGCCGGAAACCACTGCATTGAGAGCTGTGCGCGGAATGGCACCGCCTCTTCCACGGACCGCGCCAGTAGCTTCTCCAGCTATACCAGCGGCCCAAATGAAACTTTTACGAGGTGCAGCACCTTCAGCGGGTTAGCTCCTGGCATTCCTGAACTCATCGCGCTAATGTAGCCGACTTCATAGCAAAATGGGAAATGGAAACATGTCGAAACGCCTACGGCTCACACAGTAGCAGGCAGAGAACACGTTGTTACCGTCATACACATTAATTTTGTAAACTCGTCTTAACATGCAACTAAAAAGTCATCAACAAAAAATCGTTAGACAAAACACGGACTCCTAAAAGAAGCTAAATTTTCTACACTGTAAAATGACGACTGAGCATTGTGTATGGCCCTACGACCTAACAAATGAAGTAACTTAACAGCCTGTTGTACCAAATTATCATCATCATCATCATCATCATTATATTATTATTATTATTATTATTATTATTATTATTATTATTATTATTATTATTATTATACAGGGTGTTTCAATAGTGACTTTAAAACTTTGAAAATTTATAAAAGAGGTACAGAGCTGGTTTTTAGTGTTGTTTAATAGGAAAACACATCAAGTTTTTACTTTAAACCAAAAGTGTTGGATGTGGCTTACGTTGGTTATTCTGCAGACATCCCATCGGTAACTGATTTCTCCTCCAACTCGCATCAGCATTGCAGGTGTAACTCGCTCAGCAGCGGCGTAGATTCTTGCTCTAAGTTCCGGTAGAGTGACCAGCAAAGGAGTAACGTACACCATATCTTTGATGAAGCCCCAGAAGGAAAAGCCTAACGGTATCAAATCTGGGGAACGGACAGGCCAAGTAATTGGCGCAGCACGGCCAATCCATTTACCTGGAAAACGGTCCCTGAGAAAATTCCGGACGTCGGCCAGATACTGTGGTGGTACGCCGTCTTGCATGAAGTAAACAATTCGTTCTCCGTTGTCATCAATCTGTGGTTAACAAAAATTGTTGCAACATATCCAGGTACACTATCCCGTTAATGGGTCGTTCTGGAATATATCTATACATTAAAAAAAAAGCCGTACATTTTCGTTTTACTCAACACAAAAAAACATTCACCTTAGGGCTATCACGAGCATGTTGCAATGTTTCATGTAGATTTTGTAAAGCTTACGGGACTTAACTACGGGGTCATTAGTCACTAAACTTACAAACTACCTATGAACTACTTACGAACTAGGGCGGCACAAATATCCATGCCCGAGGGGGGATTCGAACCCCCGACCGTAGTGGCCGTGCAGACCGTGACTGAAGCGCCTCAGTCTCCTCGGCCACCGCGGCCGGCCATGTAGATTTTCACTGCCCCAAATGCTACAGTTGTGTGTTTTAACCTTGCCACTGAAGTGAAAAGTTGACTCGTCAGAAAAGATTATGTTGTCCAAGAAATGTTCATCATCATCCAGTCGGTCTAACATATCCGCACAAACGACAATCTGTACGTTTTCTCAACACACGCCAAGCTGCTGTATGTGGGACTTGCAGTTCACGAGATGTATGCCGAGTCGATTTCGTAGGGCTGTCGACAATACTCTGTCTCATTTGCTCAATGACCATCAGATGTGCTTGGACGACCTGGTACTTTCTTATGTCTTACTGAGCACCCCATTTCTACAAAACATTTATGCCACTCATAAATTGTAGGCGTACTAGGAGGATATTTAGCATACTTGGTACGAAATTTACGCTTAACTGTTGTCGCCAAATTTGATTCTTCAAACCAAAATACACAGATAGCTCACTCGTGTCAGGGCTTGTTGCTGCGCTATTTGCATTAGCGAACTACGCGAGTTTTTCCTTTGAAAGAACCATGTATGTACCTCTTTTTAACATATACTAACTTTCTAAGTTCTACAGTCACTTTAGAAACGCCCTGTGCTATAGTTTCCAACTATCACTGTACGTATTTCAGTTAAGTCTAAAAAATGAAAACGGCCGTTTCTAGTATCTTTAGTTTGGAAAAACTTTATCCAAAGAATAGCGCACACAGTAATTCAAATCTATTTGGATATGTTTCACAGAACTCCAACGAACGTTGTTACAAATACGACAAGGGAGAGCCTACTCACTTGATGCGACTGCATAAAGTGCTAAGAACAATTCAAAAATTAGATGAAATTTAGTTACATTCAGAATTCATTTATTATAAGAGGTGATCCGTCTGATGTTAACTGCAATTAAGACATTACTTTTACATCAGACGCGTTTCGGTTCTATGGTGGTGTTGTTGTCTCTTCTTTACATCTTACTGCTGTTACTCCGTCTTGTTGGCTGGAGTTGGTTTGTTCATGGCGTGTGTTTTTCGGTTGTGTATGGCACTTTACGTCTGTTTTTGTGTCATTTCTTCCGTTTCATTTGTAATCATTTTACTTATTTGAACTGTATACAGTTTGCATATCACCTGTTTTAAGTGGAATAAACTTTAACAGCTTCTGTGCAAAATGGCCACACAACCAAACATGGAATTCATTTAGCCGGCCGCGGTGGCCGAGGGGACTGAGGCGCTCCAGTTACGGTCTGCACGGCCACTACGGTCTGGGGTTCGAATCCCACCCTCGGGCATGGATATTTGTGCCGTCCTTACGATTAGGTAGTTCATAAGTAGTTTGTAAGTTTAGGGACTGATGACCCCGTAGTTAAGTCCCATAAGCTATACAAACATTTGAACATTTGAATTCATTTAATTCAAATCACATCGAATATGAAATAAACCGAAAAGTTCTGTCATTTCGATATTACGGCATATGTGAAAAACAATTCCATCCGAAACACGTCAGTACAAATTAATAGATGGTTCGATATTGCAATACTTTTACATGCTATGTAAGAACGTATGTATAACGAACAGTAAATTTATTATGGAAGTCCTACAGTTTGTAAATTTATGACCTTGACAAATAGACTACTAGGGGAAACGAATGTAAGAATACAACGTCCAAATATTATACATTCTCTGCAAAATACCATGTGCTTATTGATGAGCGACAAAACTTGACTGTGTTTCTTTATGCGTCACAATTTCTGCATCTTATTCCCGCGGTTTCTATCCTAGATCGTGGCAGAAGAATTTGTACTTTGGAAAGCAATAAAAAAACCACCTTGGTCCTGTTTAGGAAGCATTTGGTAATAATATCGCCATACTTTAACTTTCCGAATTTGCCATACACTCTCCGGAAAGACAGGAATGCAGTTCCTTGCCTACACGTCGGTGCTTGACACGAATACTCGCATCGGAGTCACGCGACATCGCACTCACGTCAGGGCAACGCCCTCAAACGTAAACTTCCTTATCGCTCTTTACATAAAAACTTTCAGCCAAGTCGACTGAAGGTACTCCTGCTGACTTCTCAAGAACGGCATTAACAAGAGAGTTGTAGATTCTACATCGACATACATACTCCGCAATTCACCGTAAGGTGCGTGGCGGAGGGTACACTGTACCACTACTAGGCATTTCCTTTCCTATTCCACTCCCAAATTGAACGAGGAAAAAAAAAGAATGCCTATATGCCTCCGTACGAGCCCTAATTTCTCTTATCTTGTCTTTGTCATCTTTACGCGAAACGTAAGTAGGCGGCAGCAAGATCGTACTACACTCCGCTTCAAATTCCGGCCCTCTAAATTTACTTAACAGAAACTCACGAAAAGAACGTCGTCTTTCTTCCAGCGATCCCCAATTGAGTTGCCGCAGCATTTCCGTGACACTCGCGCATTGGTCGAACCTACCGGTAACAAATCTAGCTGCTCGTCTCTGAACCGCCTCTATGTCTTCCTTTAAACTGATCTGCTGCGGGTTCCAAACACTTGAGCAATACTCAAGACGTGGTCGCACAAGCGTTTTATACGTGGTCTCCTTTACAGGTGAAGTACATCTTCCCAAAATTCTCCCAATAAACCGAAGTCGGCTGTCCGCCTTACTCACAACTGTCCTTACATGCTCGTTCCATTTCATATCGCTCTGCAATGTTACGCCTAGATATTTGAACGACGCGACAGCATCAAGAAGCTCACTACTGATGCTGTATTTGAACATTATGGGATTTGTTTTTTCTACTCATGCGCATCACCTCTGCTTATTTTCTCTGAAGCACCAACCTGGTGAATAGTACAGGATAAAGAAAGGTGAGATTTGCAACGAAAGGAAGAGAAACCTTTTCTTGCGTGAAGTGAAATATGCAAGTTTAAATATATGACCTACTCTTCTGATAAATGACAAATAATTGCTAAAAATACGAAGAAGTAGTAGAGATATCAAACTCCGCGCAAGTAGTCGGGTGGAAGCACTGCGAACAGCACTTTCAAGAAATATTTGCTTCCTGCATATCAAGATAAATTAACACACCGCTGCAGCTGTACAGATAGTTCATTAAAAGCTCTACCATATTCCTAGCATTTAGTTAAATCCCAAGCATAGCTTAAAATAACCACATATGGTGATCAAAACTTAATCGGTATCCACCCGATGATATAACTAAATGACACGAAACCGGTAAGTAACTACACAGCTGCAACGGTGTGTCAAAGTAACATTCTTTGGCTATGGATGTCCAACTTATAAAACTTTGTACTCTTTATTATGAGGTTCCAGTAATAGGGCAGTACTAAATGTTAGGCGGCAGTTGACATTTAATCAGTCCATCGTATTCTGTTCGTAATGCTGTCCTTTTGCTCCCTTATACAGTCCAGTATGAAGCAACATGAAACTGAAGGGAAATATTAACTGATTTTATAACACTCCAAGTAAAGCCCGTTTTATACGTTCGACTTCGTGGTGAAAATTGCCTACTCAAAGTGGGTGGGTCTTTCGTGCCTGCGTGTACATCAGCAGCCAACCCCATCGCGAGGCCGTCTGTGACAATGATCTATACATGCGCCGAGTATGGAGTTTTAAATTTTGAGTCTCCTGCAGAATTTGCATTTGCGGAAGCAAGAAACTGAGTCATGTCTGTTGACATCGGAGATTAACCTATTCTGGCCGAGGTCACTCACATTACACAAATGCTGTCGCACTTCTATTCTGCTATGCTATTCTGTTGTTTGCTTTGGGCTTTCATAACACCAAAAGAATTGCACCACAGCTTAGTATTCTCTACTAGCGATCTCTTACAAAAGAGATGAAGTATACACGAGCAGAAAGATCTTTACGTTTTACAGGGAAAAGGCGTAAACTATGCATAAATACTAACGTAAATGAATAAATTTGTTTTAACGAAAATTATTTCAACAGAAAACAGAATTAATAGATGAAAAAATTATTTTCGATGGTATCAAGAAAACAAGACTTGAAAACTGACGTAAAAAGGCGCTTTAACTGAATTTTCGATACTCTTTGATGTGTCTCAAATGTATAAATTATCTTCAACAAATAAATGTATATATTTTGAAATGTTTGGACGACACTTAATGTTGTCATTAGTGTACATAATTTACCACGACATACGAAAACAACATCTAGTATATATATATTACCCCTTTGTCATTGATAAACTAAATTACCATTTCCTACTTCTACATGAAAAGTGCCCTCGTAGCATCACTTCATCATTTAGATATAAAGCTACACATCGCACAGCTCCCACCACAGTTTTGGTGCTGATGTCTATACGGAAACGACCACTGCAGACAGGCTAGCTCAGTACGGGGATAACACACCAGGGGCGCTGCAGTAAGCCCACACGTTTCTTGTAGTCAACTACACAAGAAAGTCGATCGTGTAAAAGGGGCTCTAGATAAGGTATGCCTGCCAGCCACTAAATCGCCCGTAATTACAATGTCGACGCAATGGAGTTTAAGACGCTGACAGTGAAACGCGCAAGGAGACCGCATTTTTTACGTCAACGAGTGTGTCCACCATCCATCACAAAACTAACAGTGAGCCATGTGAGGGAACATGGGCATGGCTTAAGCCAACAGACATTTTTGGTACAACTATTAGAAGTGCAACATTTCTGACCGACTGATGGGAAGGAAGATTAGGGTTTTACGTCCCGTCGACAGCGTGGTCATTAGAGACGGACCTAACGCTCGAATTTTCGGGGAAGGATGCGAGAGGAAATTGGCCGTGCCCTTTGAAAGGAACCATCCCGGCATTTGCCTGGAGTGATTTAGGGAAATCACGGAAAACCTAAATCTGGATGGCTGGACGTGGATTTGAACCACCACCGACTGATGAACAAATATAAATACATGTTTCCGCGTCGGCGCCAATTTCGTTAAAATCCTTCTACAACTACTGCCACCTTGAATTATTAATTAACATGTAAATTGCGAACGATTCAAGTGTGTAGCGAAGGCCTTCTTCAGGATGTAGACAATTTTAGCTGGCGATGGTCTTGTACCGACGTAAGAAACGCAATGTAATGAAGTGCCCACTACCTACCTCAACTAGTTTCGGAGTACGCTAAGAGGAAGGTCGGTGCAACACGTTCGAAACGTCGCATAGCAAATGAGGCGGCAGTAGAAACAGTGGGTTTCGGTAAGGAAGGTGACGAATATGCCTCGATAAGGAGAGATGCTCATGATGTAACGTCTTCGAACGAGTAATTACATGCTAGAACGAAGGCCTTGAAGGTTTACTCGTAGTCTTCGCATTCATTGGAATATTCTAGACTCCCTCATAAACAAATAGAATGAAACCTTCGGCGAATACATAAGCCCATGACGTAATGTTTCTGTACGCGTAACTGCATGCGAGGAAATTTCTTGGAAACGCACTCCTAGTGGTCATACTGTCTTTGCGCGAGAGGTCTGTTAGGCAGGCTGATTATTTACCTACGGTTTGTGCCACGAACAAGAATTTTGTCCATACTTTTATCACCAGTTAATTACGTAGTTACATTTTCAATCAACTGACAATGCCACGCAAGTTAAGGTGACACGCACGAAGAAAAGGGGTTAAAAAGGTGAAACTCGTAAATAATATGAAAAACGAAACGCAAAAAACATCTTTCGAAACCTTAGTCTTACGTGTGCGTTTCCATACGTACAGTGGTAAAGTAAGTGGGAAACTAACGTGCATAACTCAGCTACGTGATAGAAGTAGACCAGTCACGCGAACTGGGAGCAGTCATCAATACCTCACTAGATCGAAGTCGTAGTCTGTACTGTTGGTGAAATTACTTATGATATTGTGGCAGTGGAAACAAAGAGTTTTGCTTTCCTAAGTGTTTTGGTATCAGCGTGTAAACTGCTGGCAAAAAAAAAAAAAAATCACAACGCTAGGAATAAGAAGAAATAACTGAGCCACTGTATCACTGCGTATAGCAATGTTGCAGAGTCAGGGACCCAAATTGAACACGCAATTGTAACTTGTGACCATATCCTAATAAATGTATAACAACTACCATTTTGTCATTCCTAGGCCCACACTACTTGCTGACAGTTTCTAGCGTCTTATTTTCGTCGTTGAGCACACACTTGTCGACGCACCTGACTCACCTACTACCTCACGTCTAGGTGTTAACATTCCGTGTTACCACATCGCTGTTGCACTATCCGTGTAGGCCCTACTGCCTTTCGTAGCTGCACAATCCCAACTAGTTCTACTTTTGTAATACCGTCTAATCTTACCGAACGAAAATATGCACTTTTGTAGTAAGGTACTGAACTTCCGTCAGCGAGGAGCAAGATTTATCTCATCCTCAGATATTTTGGTAATTTTTAAAACAAGGTTTTTACGAATAAGAGTGCCTTTGTAAAGTACACGATCGATAGCCTTCTTATGATCGCTTTCTGAATAGAATGTTCCGTCATACAGTTGTTTCATTTGTTCCTTTTTCATTTGCGTAACGCTTCTGTTTGGCACATCCACACGATTTTACCTGTCAATCTCACGTAATTTTTATCTGAGGGTGTGCAGATAAAAAAAAAAGCTCTACACTACGTTCATCCATTAATACTGCCTATCGAATGTGCATAGACTGTTTTTTGTTTATTTGAAGTTTCTAACATATTAAACGACGTACTGTGTCTATTTTTTTTTTATTTGAACCTTCTCTGATTTCGTAAGTAGCTGACCGGAAGCGAACGAGAAACGCTGTCTTCGGAGAAGGCGTAAGTTCGTACTATGGCGGAAACCCACACAAACGCAAGGTTTGTAATTTTAGCGTTTCTCATGTTGTAGAGATTACTCTTGCTAATGTTCATCTTATACCCTCATTTCAAGACACTATCCATTCCATTCAATTGCTCTTCCAGTTCCTGTCAGTCTCCGACAGAATTACCATGTCATCGGCAAACCGAAAAGTTTTTTTTTTTTTTTTCCCCTCCCTGAACTTTAGTTCCTTCTTCAAATTTCTCGTTGAATTCCTTCACTGCTTGCTCAAATTATAAATTGAACAACATTGGGGAAACGCTACAACCCAGTCTTACTCCCTTCCCAACCAATGCGACCCTTTCACGTCCTTCAACTTTTTAGTGTAATAACTAAATACTTTCAAGACGTGCCGTGCTCTAAGTGTTCACTACTGAGCTAGTGATCTAATATTAACATGTGCTTTCTTCTGTTTCCTTAGCCCAGTGGCAGCGACGTTGACAGCCATGCGAGTGGTCCGGGTTTGATTCTCGGCAGGTAACTACGTTGTGTGTGTTTGTCATCACTTTCAATCCCAATGGAGATATCTAGGCCACTAAAACCTATACTATCATTTTATTTCTCTTAGTTACAGGCATTATTTATACACACTTTCCTAGTTCTATCATTCATTACACAAATGGAAATTCAAACTGTTCTAAGACTTCTTACATCGTCCAACGACAATTCTTTTTCAAAGCTGTCCTATAATTCCGTTTATCGCCAACGAAAATACTTTCCCTTCTGCAGAATACCACATTAAAATAATTTGGACAAAATATGGTTCCATATTTCGTAGTAGAATACTTGGCACAGCAACTGTCAAGAACTTGGAAAGCTATTGTTAAAAATTCCACAATATTTACTTAAAGCGTCGATGCAAGGGTTACAACTTACAACACACTAATCGCACAGTGGAGAACGGCTGTTCAAATCGTCTCTTCACCATTTACTCGACGTCAAAGACGCGACATTTCGTTTGAAAGCAACACAATCGATCTGCTTCTCCGGCCTTCCCATTCTGAGCTTCTGATCCATCTGTTGCCTTCCTTCCTTACTCGGCAGTACTTGCAGACGGCAGTTGCTAGACATGGTACGATCTCTTCTGGCTGCTGCGTCCCTGCACTCCGTTCGCCTCGGCCGCCGTGGCTCTACGTAATGGCGTGTTTACTGTATGCCGGAGCCATTATTACTCCGCGCTGCCGACACCTGCGCCCCTACTGCAGAGTTACGAGGCTTCAGACAAGTCGATTACCGGAATTAAAACTTGTCACCGCCACACTCCAAATATGTACGGGGTGTACATGAAGTGTGGCGACACTTTCAGTTATACCAAAGGTATTAAACGTAAGGTGATACATTGAATTAAAATTTATGCTGTGGCCGGGATTCGAACCCGGGACCTCATACTTACTAGGTAGGTGCTTTAGACCACTTTTTTGGGGGGGGGAGGGGGGTAACTTGCCACCGTCACTTTTGCCCTTAGAAAAAAAATATATATACAAACTTGTCCACTTCAGGCGTTGACTCCTACCTTATCCTAGTCCCAGTCCAACTAACCTAATTCTAATAAAGAGCAAAGAAAGCTAATAGGCTACCGAAAGCAGAAAAATAATAATGAAGAAAATGAAATAAAAAAAACTCATGAGATTTGGAAGGAAAAAAAATAAAAATTGGGAAAAGTTCTTCTCTTTTATATTCTTTATTTTTTTTAAAAATTCTTTATGTATATCAGCTAACACAGCGTTGTAGCCAAAGCAACTACACGGGCTGTCTTAAAGCACGTCTCCCTCCACACCATATAATTTAATTCTACCTCATGTTCCCTGTGAAATCCGTATCAAATTGCCAGGGCTCTCCTACATTTTAATTCAATGCCTCTCCTTATGTTTAATACCTTTGGTATAAAAAGACAATGTTGTCTCAAGGAATTTTATCATTTGTTGATACTTTCAGTTATTTACTGCACAATAGCCGAATATTGTACAGATATCATACATATGTCACTTTGAAGAGAAATCCTGAAAGTCTTTTTCCCCCTGTATATCGCCACAGTGAAGTCGGGTAAATCGCCGATAGGGCTAGTCGCATACATTGCGCGTTCAAGTGCTATACCAACCATGGAGCGGCCCCTGTCGAAAATCTACACCCATGGCACAGTGGAGTGCCGGGAAACACACTCAGGAGGCTGCAACATGTCCAAGTAGGAATATCCAGTGGCGGTCCTCTCGGCGAAGAAGAATGGCCCGTACAAGTTTCGACGTGACAAGGCACAAAGAACATTTACCTTCGAGGAATCAAGCTCAAATTCAATGCATTCGTGTGGATGCTTTGTCACCAAGATTAAACAATTGGATACTTAACTGGAGAAGGGTGCTAAATTCCAAATTCATGAAAAATGTGATAAGCGGTTTGAAAGGTGCAAGATACCGAAGAGGATCACATATGAAGAGGGCTGTGTCCACCAGTATTCCAAGTGGTTACACTTGCCACCAGTAGATTGCAATAGTGCTAAGTTGCCTGCTAATTTCATAAGAATGGTGCAATGTGCCATTCGATTGTTTGTTTCACTTTCATGCCAAAGACTTCTATTCTCGCCTTTATTGTGAATCATTGCTCTTCAGCTTATGAAGTATGTGTATAATAATTGCATAATATTACCATCATATATAGTCTCACAACATTGTCGTATAAATCAAATATTATATACCTATGTATTATCTTTAAGTCATTTTCTACTTATGTGACGTCCATATGTTAGGGAATGGCGGATGAAAGCCACATAGGTAGCAGGCGGAGGAAGAATGATAGTGGATCGTTCAGAGATGAACAGAAGAAAAAGACGAAAGGTTTGGCGTATGAAACACACAATAAAACAGTTACCCCCAACTAAGAACCGTCCTTCAGTCCTTGATGAACTGTGGTATCGTGTTGAAGCTGCACGGACATCTGCACCTGTTCACGCCATACAAGCTCTGTTTGACTCAATGCCCAGGCGTATCAAGGCCGGTATTATGGCCAAAGGTGGTTGTTCTGGATACTCATTTCTCAGGATCTATGCACCTAAATTGCGTGAAAATTTAATCACTGCTAGTTCTTGTATAATATATGTGCCCAATGCATACCAATTTATCATTGCATATCTTCTTGGTGTAGCAATTTTAATGGCCAATAGTGTAAGTATGACACTGTTAGTTTTAAGCGGCATGTTTTAATAGTTTTGGTGAGTGTGAAGTTACTGTTACTTGTTTGTTATGTTTTATGAAAATGTTGGATGGACTATTGATACATTGTCTTTTTGTAGTCCTTGATAAAGACGTCAGTCGAAACGTATAAGGCTTTAATAAAGTGCAATTGTGGTGAAGACAGTTAAAGTTCTTTCAAGTTCAATCGTTTCATTGACAGCTTATGTCGCAGGACATTTCACAACGTCTTTGAAGCCATTTCGAGTTCATGGGATGCACGGGGCACCGATGTTTTTGGACTCATAAATGTGTCTCGTATGCGCTCGACATTCACTCACAGTGGGACGTCCGCTTCTCTTTGCCGGGCACAAGCAACCCGTCGGAACAAATTGTTTAGGCAGTGGTAAATCGCCTTCATTGTTTGTGGCTTCTTACCTTACTTTATTCTTTAGTCTCTAATATCCGATGAACAACTGCAGCACACCTGTTTTTGTCGAATTCCAACACACAGAAAGCTCGATCCGCATCTGATCTCGCCATGTTTGCGACTAGCAGTAACTATCAGCAAATTAGCGGTATACATGAAAGAAAAAAATTTCAGGGTTTCTCTTGAAAACGACATATGTATGATATCTGTAATATGTTTCATTGTGTTGCCGGACTTTATGTACATACTGTATATAAAAAAAAAAAACAGTTTCCAGTCATCCCGGAAAGTATAAAAACAGCTCCTGTATCTTTTAAAGGGAATCATAATTCCGAAAAAAATAGCGGTAAGTTTAGGTAACGATAATGAAAGTGATCGACCACAGAGTGTAAATATTATTTAGATCTGTCTATGGTGACGACGAAATGTGGGACTATATGTAAGACACTAAGGCAGCAACTGAGTCAAGTACTCCACAAAACTGGAGAAACAACAGCATAAGATCCAGACCAACCACAAAGGAAGAAAGGGTAATAAGATTAACCTTTTCACCAAAAACAAGAGCAAATGTTTTTTAAGCGTATGGGCTCAACTGCGGGCTCATCAGTCCCTAAACTTACGAACTACTTTCAAATTAACTTATACTAAAGACAGCACAAACATCAATGCCCGAGGGGGGGCATTCGAACCCCCGACGGAGAACGGCCTCGCGCATCGGAGCATAGCGCCTCAATGCGCTCGCCCATATCTTTCCACCAGTCAGGTGAAGAAAGAAATGTAGTGCAGCCTGGTATTTTTCAAGAAATTACTTAAAAGTCAGTATTTTAGTAACCGAATAAAGTTTTGAACATGGTCAAAACTACAACTTCTTTATGGCAACATACGCTATACTTTATATTACATATTTTGCGTGTGTTTTAGTCCTCTGTATGTGGGCTGTATCATCTGACATTGTTTTTTTAAATACCAGTTAAAATCTGAACCTACATTGTAAATACACCCGTGTTTACTGCTAACAGAGCACCGTGAAAGACTAGAAATGGAAAGTTCTCAGGGACATTTTCATCTTATGTTCTGCAGAAATTGTTAGCTTTTGAACCAAGTCAGCTTGCAGATTCAAGGTAAACATCGATATCACGGCGCAAACCGCCAACCGGTAAAACGTGTCTGTGGCTGTTGTCGCTGTAAACCGAAGGTAGTGGATTAGTAACGCGTAGGAAGACCTGCAGCATGACTCGCAGGCATATGAACGAACCCTACCGTCAGGTCAGCGAGTTTGAAAGAAGGAACGTTAGGGTTTAACGTCCCGTCGACAGCTTTGTCATTAGAGACGGAGCTAACGCTCGGAATTTTTGGTAGGAATGGGGCCCTGTGCTCTTTCAAAGGAACCATCCCGGCATTTGCCTCCAGTGATTTATGGAAATCACGGAAAACCTAAATCTGGATGGCCGGAGGTGGATTTGAAACACCGAATGCGAGTCCAGTGTCACTGCGCCACCTCGCTTGGCGAGATTGAAAGAGGGCCCCTTATTAGTGTGAGGGAATGTGATGCATCCATCTGGGAAATTGCTGCTCATATAGGAAGAAGTGTTTCGGCAACACAGAATGGTTCTCTGAAGAACGGAGATGACGACGAGATGGATGAGGTCGCACCTCCCAGACCAGCCTCCGAGAAGATCCACACACCCGAATGACATGGCACTGCAGGACACATCGGCGTCCTTGTCTCTGGCCAACATCACCTAGAGAGAAGGCCGCGGCGTTCTCGTGTGACGTCACGCAGAGAAGGCCGCGATCGCGTAGCTCACTGGCTGACCGATGGGGCACGGCCCACTATGCCGTAGCCGCCAGCCAGTCAGCCATCGCGACCTACTCTGCGTGACGTCGCGCGAGAGCGCCGCGGCCTACTCTCTAGGTGGTGATACTCTGGCCCATCAATGGAAAAGAGAACACTATCGCCGTTTATTGCGTAAAAGTTATGTCAGCGTCGTCCATTTCCCTACTTACTTTTGCAGGAACATATTAGACGGCAAAGGTTTAAGGAGTGATTAATCTTAGGACACGAATGGCACCAGATGATGTTTACAGACGAATTCAGGTTCTGTTCGTTCGAAAATAAAGGCCGCATTTTGGTTCGCTGCCGACAGCAGAGGCGACATCACAGCGGCTGCATTCGCAAGAGACAATACAGCATCAAGATCTGATGGGGTAGGGTGCTATTGGGTACAAAAGAAATCACAATGCGCCTGTGCAGGCCACTATACCCAGTATGAACCACGTGTATGACATCCAGAGACCGCGAGACCCGTAGCCTTTCTGCACGAGATCCCAGACGTCATTTTACGGCAAGACACTTGTTATACAAACACGTGCCTTATTGGTGTCACAGGATGTCCGCCTTTTAGACTGGCTTGCCAGACCAACAGACTTGTCGCCAATTGAGTATGTGTGGGATATGGTGAAAAGACGTGTGGAGCGCTATGGCCCACTGCCACCTATCACAGATGACCTTTGGGACCAGGTGAATGCAGCGTGAATGGCAATACCACAGGAAGCCATTCGCGCCTTGGGACGTCGATACCATCATACATGTTACCAGAGCGTATGGCGGACTATGTGCCTACTACGCAACAGGACACACGCTGAATCGATGTGGCCGAAATGCTAATCACTTATCCAGAACATACTACTGAACATGTTCGATGAATATAAACTTCCCATCGCTTGTCTTTCAAGGTTTTCGGGTTTTAAATCTTTTTATTAACATGAATTTAACGACATTACCTTAGACTTATTGTAGTCTCTGGGAGAGCCAGCCACGACAAAACAATTTCATCCGGTGTGCAAGGTGTATGAGAGGTGAAATACCCTCACATACCAGAAAAAAATTAGTAACTCCCATTCCAAAGAAATCAGGCCCAGACAGTTACTAAAATGATTGATCTATAATTTTTGCAAGTCGTAGCAGCAAAATTTTAACTTCAATTATTTACAGATGAATGCAAAATCTGGTAGAATTGACCTCGGGGCGCAATACTCACGACTAGATTAAAGGAAACGCAAACCTAACTCTTGGCAGTTTGGAAAAAACTATTGACAATGTTTTCTGCAATGAACTCTTTCAAATTCTGAAATCAGCATGTGTAAAATATGGGGAACGCAAGGTTATTCACAACTTTTACAAATAGCAGACAACAGTTATTAGAGTCAAAGAAATGGAAATGAGCGTATGGCTTTCTTGGCCGGGAGATCCCTTGAGGTATTGTTCGGGCGCCTTAGTGTAAGTCTTTTCAGTTGACGCCGCGTGGGCGACTTACGTGCCAACGATGATGATGACGACAACACACAACACCCAGTCCCCTGCCGGGAATCGAACTCGGGCCACCTGCGTGGTAGTCAGGTACGCTGGCACTGAGCTACGGAGGCGGACAGAGTCAAAGAGCATGAAAGGGTAGCATTGGTTGGAAAGGGAGTAACAGTGGGCTGTAGCTTTTCTCCAATGCTATTAAATTTGTACACTCAGCAAGCTGTGATGGAAAGAAAGGAGATATTTCGAGAAGGTATAAAGTTCAAGGTGAAGAAAAATAATACATTGCGTTTTGCTGATAACATTGTAATTCTGTCAGACAGCAAAGGACTTGGGAGATCAATTCAACTGAATGGTCAGTGTGTTTAAAGGAGCATATAACATAAACATTAACAAGAGCAAAACAAGGTTAACGGAATCCATTCCAAGAAAATTAGGCAATACCGAAGGAATTAGAACATGTAACAAAACATTGAAGATGTTCAAATGTTTGTAGAGTTTATGGGACCTAACTACGGGGTCATCAGTCCCTAAACCTACAAACTACTTATGAACTAGCTTATACTAAGGACGGCACAAATATCCATGCCCGAGGGGGGGGGATTCGAACCCCCGCCCGTAGTGGCCGTGCAGACCGTGACTGGCGCGCCGCAGACGGCTCGGCCACCGCGCCCGGCGGTCTTCAGTCCGGAGGTTCAAATGGATGTGGGTTGCCGTTCTCATGAGGAGATACGGAGGCTTGCTCAGGAAAGAGTAGAGTGGACAGTCTTATCAAAGCAGTCTCCGGACTGAAGACCGCCGGGCGCGGTGGCCGTGGCGTCTGCGGCGCGCCAGTCACGGTCTGCACGGCCACTACTGTCGGGGGTTCGAATCCCCCCCTCCTCGGGCATGGATATTTGTGCCGTCCTTAGTATTAGCTAGTTCATAAGAAGTTTGCAAGTTTAGACTGATGACCCCGTAGGTAAGTCCCATAAGCTCTACAAAGATTTGAACATTTGACTGAAGACCACAGCAACAACGTAAATATACATCGTTCCACGTAGTTAAAGAAAAATGTTACATAATACCTAACTATTACTTAAAAACTTTTAAGACTTGTTGTTGTTGTTGTCTTCAGTCCGCAGACTGGTTTGATACAGCTCTCCATGCTGCCCTGTCCTGTGCAAGTCTCTTTATCTGAGAATATGTTTGGCAACATACATCCTTTTGAATCTGCTTACTATATTCGTCCCTCGGTCTCCCTCTACGATTTTTACCCCATACACTTCCTTCCAATGCTAACTTCCTTGATGTCTCAGAATGTGTCCAACCAATCTATACCTTATCTTAGTCAAGATATGCCAGAAACTACTTTTCTCCCCTATTCGGTTGAGCACCTCCTCAATAGTTACGTGATCTACCCATGTAATTTTCATCATTCGTCTGTAGCACCACATTTCAAAAGCTTCTATCATCTTTTTATCTTAACTCGTTATCGTCCACGATTCACTCCCATAGAATGCCACACCCCAGACAAATGCTACACGGCTGCACAGGCAGACAGCGATGGACCGGCGCCTCGCGGCTCAGCTGGGTGGTCTGGGCTCAGAGTTTCCGGCCTGCGCAGGTGGCGGCGGGGTCTGCTCCCACGGCCGGCGTGCGACCCCAGTGAAAGTGCCGGTCAGGGCAGCTCACGGCCGCACTGCCGGTCTGCACTCCGCACTGCTAATGACCGCGCTGTCTGCCGTGGCTTCTCGTATTCGGCTTACATAGAAAGCCGTACACGTAACCGTCTGCCGCTCGTTGGACGATCTTTGTCTTGGCGGCAGGTGGACGAATTGTATAAGAAGGAATTCACCACACCAGTCGAGTATGTGTGTTTGTGACCCGCTCCGTTAGCCGTGTGGTCTAACGAACCGCTTTCCGAGACGGGGAGGCGTACCGGCCCCGGTTCGAAACCATCCGACGGTTTAACGAAACGGGTCGTAGTGCCGGCCAGCCTGGATGTGGGTTTTAGGCGGTTTTCCACATCCCCCTAGGTGAATATTGGGCTGATCCCCAAGTCCCACCTCAGTTACACCACTCGCAAACATTTCGTGACACTTTACACTTTCACACATATAACACTATGCGCAGACATTTGGGGTACATATTGCCTCCTGGAGGGCATGGGGTGGCGGCAGGAATGGCAAATAACATATGCCAAATCCGCGTTTAACACAGTTGCTTGTGCGGGAAAAGGCGAAATAGACACACAGTGTGTGTTTGTGTAAGTATTGCAATCAGCATTTTTCTTCCAAACGTGGTGCAATTTTGCACACTTGACCCCTCAAACTAAGAGGACGCTCCCTATCAATGTAAGGATCACGTACGTACCGTACCTACTTCAGGAGATATGACGACATAAACAATGAGACACGCGAAAAACTGCTGCAACACGCGACAATCACTACGTTCACATGCAACATATTTTCCGGAAGACGGAAACAGAATTTCGTGAAAAGTTTTTCGTTGCCTTTTTTACACATTATAGCCTGAATCGAATTTCCTAGCCCACTCAATATGGCTGCTGAAAAACAGCTGATTCAGTTCCTGATTTAGTCATCAGAATCGCTATATTTCTTTACTTAAATACACAGTTTATGCTCACTAATATTTATAACCGGCCGCGATGGACGAGCGTACTGCGGCGCGCCAGTCACAGTCTGCACGGCCACTACGGTCGGGGTTTCGAATCCCCCCTCGGGCATGGATATTTGTGCCGTCCTTAGTGTTAGCTAGTTCATAAGTAGTTTGTAAGTTTAGGGACTGATGACCCCGTAATTAAGTCCAATAAGCTCTAAAAACATTTGAATCTAGTATTTATACTTTAATTTCACGGTAGAGAATGTCACTGTCCATATGAGCCAAAAATTCTTAACAAGAAAACAAAATCTGACAAGGCAAGAACGCTTCAAAAACGGTGCGTTTACATGGGCACGAAAATCTATAGTGGAGCTGGAAAACCGCTTTACAGATGTCGATATCCATAATCGACTTTCGAGTGTTTACATGACCAACCAAAAGCGGATTTGGGAAATTGGTTTACGAAACTCTGTTTTGGGAGCCCATGTAAACGGGGTGGATATTGTAAATTTCCTCCTAAAACACTGGACCGAGTTCAACCGAATTATGTGCACATTGCGTTGAGGTAACGATTAATGTAGTAGTAAGGACAAAAAACACAATTAAGGAAGTATAACGACATGAAGAATAAGAGTTACAAGAAAGTTGCCACATCCACGAGACTTTATTCATACACTGTAAGAGAATGAGGATACTTAGCAATCAGTAAAAAACTCTAAACGTAATTTCAAAAATTGATAACACTTTCCACGCTTACAAGAAACGAATGAAGTTTCTCGCTTACGTTTCCGTTGTTTATAATTTCCACTCTACAAGTTGTACTTGCAGGAAATTTTACGAACAGTATACATACAAAAAACACATAGAGGTGATTGTACCTTCGAAATTTTATCATAGTACGACATGTAGTTGATGAGATATGAGACATAAACAGTGAAGTTTATGCAAAACCGCCCCATCACGCATCAGGTTTTAATCCATTACTTCTTTACTATTAAGTGTATTCGGAACAAATTTTACAGACATACGGCATAGAGGAGCATATAAGGGGGAGTCCCAGAGTGCCTGCCGTGCCCCCCCCCCCCTCAAAATCCTGAATATGAAAAAAATGTATAATAATACTGTAGTAAATAAATACTGCATCCTGTCACAAGATTTTTAAAAATCAATTTATTTCACCGTTACTAGTTTGGGGCGTGAGCCCATCATCAGATGGTAGTGCTGAGTTCAGTTTTAGACTGGTGTCCTAAAATAACAAAGTTATGTGAATCCATTAGGTTACAAGGTTAAATATTTTTATTCTAAATATAACAAAGCTTTCTTGTTTGTATTGTTTACACTTAAGATTACATCTATTCCTTACATCCTGAAATTACTTCACAGAAAGGTCTTCGTTATACATTATTATATATTTGTATCGCCCCACGTTGATCCGTGAGGTACACTAAACTCAAGAAGGCGGCGTTTCTTTCATCAGCTGATTTGATGCACCAAAGAACGTAACTCATTTAGGCCTACAGATATGTCATACTGCAGTGCAAGTGCGAAGTTATTTATGTTCATTGTTACAAAATACGTTTAAATTTACATTTTAAATCAGTTTGTAATGGCCAATGAAGAAACTTCCTTATCAGTTACATGTCATATTTGTTGTTGAAATTATAAAATCTATATGAAATTTTGGAGGTACAGTAGGTTTGTTAATTCCAACTGACCATTCAGGATACAATCAGGTGTATTGTGAATGTAACTATATATTTTAATTTCTTCAAGCGAATTCGTGTCCTTTTTCTGCAAAAGGAAATATTTCTAGGTTTTCATCAATGCTTTGTGGTTATCTTTTATGATTTAGGTCAACAATAAAAATGCTTGAGCTCGGTAAAGTAAAAGGGGGCTTGAGAACAAATTATCCTCGCAAACAAATTTGGATGTCCATAGGCGGGTTTGAACCGCCATTCTCCCAAATGTGAGTAAAAAATTTGCTAACCAATGCGCCATCTCCCTAGGTAAATTCCATAAGACTTAAAAGTTTTTGCTGTTATTTCTTAGTAAGAGATAAGAGCGCACTATGGTTCGGTGTACTGTGCATTTCCACAGCGGCAAATCTGACACGAATACGCCAGGTTCAGCGTGCTGGCTGAGCTACAAGCGTCGCGCTTCGGTGGCTTCGGCCGTGTGGACTGGCGGATTACGCCCAGCGAGCTGTGTGAACGGCTTAACGTCCGCAATAATGCGTCGGGAACTACGGTGCCAACTCTGGCTTACCATCTACTGTGCACCAGCTGTTTCGCGGGTCCTTCCACAGGGACAAGGGAAATACAGCGTCCAAGTCTGCACTTTCAAGACGGAGCAAGACAAAACAAAATAGCGTTTACCTGGGCAGCATCGTCCTAGGGCAGGGATGGCGAACATTTGTACATGTGTGTGCCATTCTTACAAAGGCAAAAATGCATTTAATGTGCCCGAGACGTTCCCCGGCGTAAGACTTCTCCAAAGATATATTTATATTCAATTTGAGAGTATTAAATACAGTGGCATGTATTGCAGATGTGTATCTGTAGACTAGACAGTAGACTAGAAGGTAGAGTGAGTAAATTTTTTGAAGTTGCTGCTTCACAGCATGTCTGCAACTCCATGAATCTGCGATAATTTACAAATAAGCCGGTATGTTACTCACTTGTAAATCACATACCTTTTTCTTCCGAAACAAATAAAATGTGATCAGAAATGTATCGTCCAGTTGATGTGAAAGGTTCTTACAAAATGTTCAATTGTTTATAAATCTAAAGGACGTAAGTACGTTGGTCATCAGTCCCAAGGGTTACAAACTACTTATACTAACATATGCTAAGGACAACACAAATACCCAAGCCCGAGGGAGGACTCGAACCCCCGACGACGAACGGCCACGCGCACCGCAGCAGGGCACCTTAGTGCGCTTGCTATTCTGCGGCGTCAAAGATTCTGACAAAGGCAGGTACTAATGCCGCTTTAGTATATGTGTCACTGGCTGTCCTTTGGAGCTGGAGGTGATATTAGTTCTGGGTATAGCTAGGTGGATCATACTAATGGCTAGATTTTATTGTAGAGGGCGGCTGTGTGATGAAGTGTGCGAGAAAGCATTTAGTTCTCATAGGGACGAGTGTCTTCTGTATTGTTAAGCCAAGAGCACGAACGTCGAGCAGAGTGACGAAGACCTTCATACGTTGATAAGACGACAACAGTTAAGCTGTTTTCTATATGTGAATCTCTCCGCACTTGTCTTAGTTAAGTATAAGATGATGAAATGAATAGAACGTCACAAATCTATGGCACGAAAGCTTTCATGATAAAGACATTGCAGGATGACATCACTGTAATCTACAATTTGAAATACATTGGTTTGTTGTATCCAAAGTTGTTTCGAAGAAGTACACCCAGTGTATATCCAATAAGTCAGTGAGAAAAGTATGTTGGTAGGTTTTGGATCGTTCGTGTGAAGCCATCAGGGAAACGTCACGGTGTGAAATTTTACGAACGTCTGACATTCTGTTCTACCTTAACTCACAAGTTGATATTGCTTTCTTTGACGCCGACGAGGCAAACTGGGGCTTTGAAGTTTCCATTTACTTTGAAGGTCCTTGAGTAAGTGGGATGGAAATCTGCCGGGTCTACGTGCACGCCAGCTCTCTGCCACCAACATATTTCTGGTATTCTGTTCTGCAGTCATTTTCACTATAGTTAAAGCAAGGAAGCAGATATCGTTGCTTTCACTTACGCATTAGCTCACATTACAGAAACGCCACGCCATACCTTTTTGTGCATATTAGACCAGTATCTACTGTCTGTAATAAGGGCTGTATCTGGCGTCTATACTCGCTGGAACTGGAAGATGCACGTAGTGCCGTGACAGTCCGGGAGATGTCAATGTAGATGTGAGCTCTAAGATACTATGGAGCTATAACAGTGTATTACGAAGTATTGACGCTCGACGCCATTTAGGTGAACGTGTATCTGTCGTATACTACCCAGTTGTCAGTATTATGTGCTTTCAAAGAATGTAACATCCTAATCGTATCTACTAGTTGCTTTTGTAAAAACTAACTCATATACAACGGGCACTATCTGTTCTGAAAACTAGTATACTATTTACAAAACATTCTAGACATAGATAACAAATGTAATATTTTGTTATAGCTTTTTTTTTTAATTTTTGGACGAATATGTGGTGCTACAGAAGAATGCTGAAGATTAGGTGGGTGGATTGCGTAACTAACGAGGAGGTACTGAACAGAATTGGAGGAGAAAAATTTCTGGCATATCTTGACTAAAAGAAGGGATAGCTTGATAGGACACATTCTTAGACATCAAGGAATTGTGAATTTAGCGTTGGAGGGAAGTGTGTGGGGGTAAAAACCGCAGAGGAAGACCAAGAGATGGATACAGTAAGCAGATTCAGACAGATGTAGGTTGCCGTTCTTATGTGGAGATGATGAGACTTGCTCAGGATAGGGTATTGTGGAGATCTGCATCAAACCAGTCTCCGTACAGAAGACCACAATAACAACAACAACAACAACATTTAGTTTTGTCTATTTTTCGGAACGGAGGACATATTTTTACAGGCTTTCCGACAGATTAATGTATTTTGCTTAACCATTGTTCCGCATTTCAGGCAAGACTCAGACGCAAATTAAGCTAAGAAAGGTCCTACTGTATAGAAAATTTGTGAAGTAGATTTTCTCGAATTTTTCAGAATTACTCATTGTATCATATTTTACCTATCGATTGCTTCCTGGAAACTGCTGTAAGGCTTTGCGCTTGTTCATCTTAACTCACTGTATTACAAAACAATTTATGATCTGAAATGAAGAGTTCATTAGGAGCAGTGTGCACAACGACCATAAAATGAGAAATATTAAAAGAATTTTCAGCATTGGTCGTAAATTACCATTTATTTATTGCAAATAGATTTCGACTATGGAATAGTTGTCTGCAGTGCAACATGCACAGTCGAACTGATACATATCTGGTGTAACATGTCAAGCCCCAAGGCATAGCTACAAAATGTATAAAATATTGTCGCGTTGAAATGGAAGCAGCCTTGACTTCGAAGGCAACTGAACACAGCACTTATACTCAAAGCACGTTTATTACGAACTGAACATACATGCAGCACTGACTGCCACTCGGGCAGAGTGCTCTGCTATTTATACACAGACGGAATGTACCAGAAATTAGAAGAACAGTTAACGTAAGAAACAAGTAGAATTTACAAGTGAACATAAGAAAGATGTAGAACATTCTGGAATTGTTAATTACAAAGAAATAAATTTTTGCCGCTGGGCGGGATTCGCAGGGATGCGCCACGCCGGCAGTTGGTTTCAGTAGTGTCTCGCGGCAATCTTCCAGAGTGCCAAATCATATATATATATATATATATATATATATATATATATATATATATATATATATATATATATATATATATTATATATAATTTGTATAGAGCACTAGCTAAGCCCAGCCACGCTTCGCTGTGGCTTACTCTCATGTCAAATAAATAGAATGGGAAATACTGTAACTCATGTGAGCATAGAATCACCGAGAGAATGCTTCAGTCATATAATGATGTCAATATCGTTCGTTAGGCTACTGTGCTTATGTAAGGCGAGGGTTGTAATAAAAAGTATAGTTTCACAGATACTCATTATTTGAATCCACTAAGATCAGTTGTAAGCGGCTCCGCTTGGTAATAGTATACAACAGGGGACACTGCATAGACAACCTTCGAGAGAGATCACAGCAACTTGCAACGCCTAATATCTATATATAAAGGCAATGTTCCGAGTGACAGACTGATTAAATGAATGACTCATTATTGCCCAGCCAAAGTCACTGATAAAAACTTGAAATTTGCAGAGGTGTTCATCTTACACAGTTGGCGTCGTATACGAAGCGATTTTTCGATATTCTGACTTTAAGGTGGTGAAATATGGGGTGAAAAGTTTTTTTTTTTTTTTTTTCAAAATACGCTGTTAGCCAGTAAATTTTCATACTAGGCCAACATAAATTGGTATACGGATTCTTAGAATTTTTAAAAAAGGCGTCTTTCATCTTTGTCTGAAAATCAGCCATTAACGGGGTGAAATAAGGGATGAAAGAATTTTGAAAAATTCTGCTGTTAAGTCAGTTTTGAAGCCTGAACTACAAAAGTTGGTATGTGGAGTCTTGGTTGCAATTAAAAACGTATGTGTGTATCTCTAGTCCCCTTCTTCGTCATTGCCTACCATACCTGTATTTCGTCTTAGAAATCTACCTTAGAACCATGTTTAGTCTTATTTTCAAAATCTAATATCTCCGAAAGTTCTTGAAGGAATGCTTTGAAATATTGATACAACATACTACTGGATTACGCCCATGTTTTATATACCTATTTTTAAATATATATCATATACGAATTTATATACATTTTACAATGTGGAAAAGTTGTTGTCAAAAATCGCAAAAGTGTTATATATAGGTTACTAGCTGAAAACCTGCCGTTGCCCGGTTATTTATTTATTTATTCCTCACACTTTTCAGGTATATATTCATTTGTATAAGGGCCATATGTTTGCAAAATCTCTAGGGAATTCAATTAGTAGTAAAGAAGAAAAGGATTAAAACTTTGTGCGTGATGGGGCGGTTTTGCATGAACGATACTATGTGCTCATATCTCATGAACAACGTGTCGTACTGGCATACAATTTAGAAGGTACATTCAACTATATGTGTTTAAACTGTCTGTAAAATTTCCTGCGGCTCCAATTTGTAATGTACAAATTATAAATTGTAACGTCATACCGAATACCGCGGTTTTATTCCATTAACAGCGGAAAAGTAGTAAGCGAGGAACTTTTTTCCTTTCATCATTTTGTTATGGTTGCCAGCGAGAAAAAGTTTAATAAAGGTTTGAAATTATGTTTAAAGTTTGTTGCAAGCCGCTAAGTACTGTCATTCTCATACAGTGTCTTTCGAAAGTCTCGCATTATATGACATTTTTTGCGATTTCTATTGGTTACGACGTAGTATCTTTTGAACCCTGTGCCGTATGTGATTCTCATGCAGCAATTGTTACCTCACGGTAAGGAATGTGTGAACCAAATTTGGTTGAAATAAGTCCAATGGTTTAGGAGAAAATGAGCAGCATTGTCGTAAAATGCAGCAGTTATTCGCTAATGTCATTGTTTATGACGTCATATCTCGTGAACGCTATATCGTATGAGATTCTTACACTTACGGCGACCGTCCTCATGGATTGAAGCTTACGTGTACAAAATTTCATAAAGATTGGACCAAAACTGTAGATTTGTATCCAACACGTACAAACATACGGACACACTGTTTTATATATTAGATCTGTAATATATAAAATAAATAGGTATCTAAAAACCTTCCTGTGTTACAGTGCTACGTTGTGACAAATTTTGAGCTCAATCGGTGAAGAAGTTTGATATTTTCAAATACACACAAACCAACACAGCATTTTTATATATAGAGCATTAGGCACTAGCATGTACGAATATTCGTGTCGGTCACAGATGCAGTTCCATCACGTGGTGGGAATGCCGTGTATCAGACGGCAACAGCCTGCAGGCAGAGACAGCTGCTCTGTCGCCCACAATAGTACAACACAGTCAACCCCGCCCCGAGCGTTCACCCTCGACCAAGCCGAGCCCTAGAGCGAGCGTAATCCCCAATATGCAGACCCGTAGTCTGCACCGTTAAGCACGAGACAGTTCGCTCGTCTGAAACAGAACAAGATTACCGCTCACTGGTTTGGAAAGATTGTCCCGTCTAGCAGCTACGACAGGTCTAGGTAGCGGAATTAAACGTTCCAACTAGCAATCGTCGTTTCACTTCTTTCCTTCCGACTTAGGTAATATTCCACCTGTCATGTTTTCTTGTTTAACGTCAAAATTACGAAAGTAAGGAAACTTAAAGGGCTGAGAAAAATATCTTGTGAGTTGCATATCTTGTTTGGAGCTAGTGAAAATGCGAGCCCAAGATGTTTTTATTAATCTTCACGGTTAAAGTTTCTGTAAGCTGGGTGAATATCGCACAAAGTGGATGGACGTTTGATAGCAGAAGACTGGGTAACATCAAAGACGTTGGATTACCTTCCTCCCACACTACTACACAGCTGTTTTCACTATTTTAATGACGTGCGTTAAAATTCACGTAATGCAGTTTCTACGTTCGGTACCCTCTGCTCGTCACCGCAGTACATCTGTCTAAGTGGCGATTATGTCAAGGTTCTCGTTGGGAGAACATGTCACCACCTTTACCTTAACTGTGGCAGAAGAGAATTTGTAATTTTTTTAAATATCAGCCGTTTCTTTTTCTTTTGATGACGATATGTTAACAAACTGTAATAAGAATGATCGTTTTTTTAGTGACTGATTACATGAAAGAAAATATGTCGAAACGCTCCTTTCCCTCCTTTTCATTAATTTTTGTGGGTACCACTTAAGTGTTGCGGTAAATACGTAAGTTTTAAGGTTGTCGAACTAGTGCACATATTTAAAGTGTCATTACATCTGCGCCGCGGTGGAGTAGCCGAGCGGTCTAAGGCGCCTCGCTGCGGAGTGCGCGGTTGCTCGCCGTCGGAGTTCTCCCTAGGGCGTGTGTGTGTGTGTGTGTGTGTGTGTGTGTGTGTGTGTGTGTGTGTGTGTGTGTGTGTGTGGTGTTGTCCTTAGGTTAGTTTCCCTAGGTTTAAGTAGTTTGTAAGCTACGGACTGATGACCACGCAATTTGGTCCGATAGATTTACAAACATTTGAACACTACACCTGCTAACACTTGGGTAGAGTAGCAGAGTTCAAGCTCAGCCTACTGGTATCAGATAGTGTGATTAATTGTTCGCGATGAAAACACTCTCTGAAACGACACATTCCTGCAACAAGATTTTCGTTGCATGATCAACAACGTTTGGAGCTGCCTGTTTCTTTTCTTCCTCTGTGGAAGACTATAGCACAGCCTATTACCTGTGGCTTGCGTCTCCAGCTCTTCCGCATATATCTGACGATTACCCTGACGCGCCTCCAGCACGTGTCTTCCGGTCATCCTCCACTGGTGTTGTTAGACTGTGAGTGACAGTCTACCTCAGCAAGCTAACGTAAAGCCACGAAAAGGATTAAACTAACAATATCCAGATACGAAAGCGAACAGGTACTCAGTCAACAAATTGAGAGCCTCGACAGTTATACAATGGAGAACACTTCATGGAACTTTTACAACGGTAGTCTCCCCTTTTCCTTTCTGTCACTTGTTACTCATTTCCACAATTTCTTTCAAATCTGCGAAATTAGAGGATCATTTTATAGCACACCACCAGAAAAAAACGCAAATGAAAAAATTAAAATACGTTATACGAAAAACTTTGGCATGAGCACGAACCAATATTTCCACCTATGAGTAGCAAGAATATTTTCTCCTTGAAACGGACATCTCAAGTATGATCCCTCAGATGGAGATAGTACCAAACTGGAGTGTGTGTGTGTGTGTGTGTGTGTGTGTGTGTGTGTGTGTGTGTGTGAATTAAGTGGCATTGCCTGCTATGTGATTTATTTCTTTGATTAGCATGAATGTAAGAGGGAAGGAGGGAAATAAGGACTTAAACTCCAGTTAACATCATGCTCATTAGACGCGGTGCACAAGCTCGGTTTGTTTTTATTAAAGATGGCGAAGGAAACCTATTGTGCCCTTTCTTAGGAACCACCCCGGCATTTAGTCAATTAGGATACATCAGACTTTTAATTTATCGTCATGATGTCTGGGGGCGCGCTGAACTGCCGTCCTCCCAAATGTGAGTCCAGTATGCAAGCTGCAGCGCCAACGCTGGCTGACACTTCCTTAGTTATACTTCATTCAACATAAGAAAGAACCAACATAAACGTGATCATTTGTCAGCAGCCACACGTACATTGGCGTGTCAAGCTCTTGGAAGTAATTTCTATTTATGAATTGGATATCTTGTTATTGTTTTACATTAATACATTCCGATCCATTGACAACAGTCAATGTTTTTCTTAATCCTACTTCAGAAATTTAATTTTGATTTCAAACGTCGCGTACAAATGTTAAAATGTTTGTAAATCTATCGGACCAAACTGCGTGGTCATCAGTCCGTAGCTTACAAACTACTTAAACCTAGGTAAACTAACCTAAGGTCAACACACAAACACACCCATACCCCAGGGAGGACTCGAACCTCAACGGCGAGCAACCGCGCGCTCCGCAGCCAGACGCTTTAGACCGCTAGGCTACACCGCGGCAAACGTCGCGTACAATAACAGTCTCTGTAAACAGTCATTGTGCTCCGATTTTAAAGTTGTTAGTATGTACTGTGAAAGTGGCTAATTCAACTTCCTGCTCCGTAGGGAAATACGTCCTTCGAACACCGATGAAACGGGCCAGAAACAAATTGACAGTTAACAGAGAGAATCTGAAACGAAGATCCGCGGTACTACTGTAATACTTTTGTACCAATACTCCGTCTGGCGCAGTCGGTAGCGTCACAGTTCAGCAATTGGAAGTGAAACACGTCGCGGTTTTTAAATCTCACTCTGATAACTTCTTTTCGAATTGTTTCCGAGTTCAGTTCAAATAAAACATTTAAATATAAAACTAATCCAATATTTGCTAATTATCATATGTTATTTGACATGTCTGGAACGCGGTCTAAATATTTTTGATTAAGTAGACAATATCTACAGTCTAGACCGCAAATTAATGATTACCGGTTTCAAGTCATTTCTGAGTCATCCTCAAATCAATTTACGTTTTTGTCAATAGTTGCATCCGCCAACATGCAGTGTAACCTTCCAATTTATAAAAGCCGAAAAAAATATGCGGTACAACATTTGAAGAAAACCGCATGTCCGAAAGATCAACGAGGCAGTGCCCAATATCTGGAAAGGTTAGAACATAAGTTTCAGTTTATGATTCAGATGTAGCAACAATTCAACAATGTAGATTGGTTTCGATATTTTCGTGTCAAGTTCGCGTGGTTTTCCTTTAGCTACAGCTGCGGAAGCTGATCTGGTCCACTAGTGTAGTCCCTCACGTTACTGATTTGGCTGAAATTACATTGCAGAAACCTTGACGTTTTTAGTAGAAAACCGACGTCTTTCTACAAAACGTCAGGTTTTCATTCGTTTATTAGCCATTTCTTGTTAATAGAAAAGCAAATCCTGCATTAAAGAGTCATAGATTTCAAAAGAATCTTAATTAAACCGTCCTGCAAAGTACGTTTTCATACCTTCCAATGTTTCTTAGGAAATCTAATAAAGGCAAATGTAGAGTTATTTTGAAGTTATTACCGGTTTTTATGACACTACACACCTTCCCTAATGTAAAAAGTTGATATCAAAAGGAAACTATACACACTCATCCGATATCGTATTCAGAAATATTCCTTGCCGCCCGCTTGAAGCGCTACTGTAATGGATTATAACGAAAATAAGTGGGAGTAAAAGTAAGATCATTGCTAATTAACCGGTCAGACCTAACATTTACCATCGTGGTGTGGCAAAAGTCCAAAATTTCTCATTATACGCAAAGATTTCGAGTGTCACCAAAGGAAGTTTGTAAATCTTAGGATTTACCCATACTAACTGGTAAAACCGTATTCATTAAAAAGAAGTTTGTATTTATTGTAAATTGATGTATTTTAAAAATGCATGCATTACAATGTGATTATAATGTGCAATATTCCATATTTGTGATAAATGTTATAGTTACACAAAAATGTTACTATGTGAACGTTAATTTTGACTGACTATTGTGGCATTTCGAATTACATAATATGGAAGACAATTTACATGAGCATTTTTTAGTTTAACACCTTTTTAAGCAATTGCACTTTTTGAATCGTTGTCCTCCAACAAAAGATTGTTCGGCAACCACTACCCGTAGAGTAATTTCTTCTCTTTCTACTTTTTCGACGTTGTTAAAATTTTAGTTGCACAATGTCAATTGGTTCCTAGCGTACAACTTCATTTTACCAGCCTTGGTACCAAGGCTGGTAAAATTCATCAAAAGTTTGTTCAAATGTTTGTATAGTCTATGGGACTTTACTACGCGGTCATGAGTCCCTAAACTTACAAACTACTTATGAACTACTTACGAACTAGGACGGCACAAATATCCATGCCCGAGGGGGGATTTGAACCCCCGGCCGTAGTGGCCGTGCAGGCCGTGACTGGAGCGCCTCAGTCCCCTCGGCCACCGCGGCCGGCTAAAATTCATCATCCTGAATATTGGTAACTACTGGTATTCTAGATTTTCCATAAATTTTTGCCCTGTCTACATCCGGTACTTTAATTCTCACATTTGTCCAACTGAAGGTTTTTGAATTTTGTTACAAGAAGCTACTTTCATTTTCTTTGCCAGCAATCGAAGACCTTTGTTGGCATCTTCTCGGATCCGATTCATTTTATGAACACTATTGTCAGAACTTTAAAATTAAACATCTTAATATAGAACCTAAAATAAATATAAATTTAAGCAAAAAATCATGTACTAAAAAGGAATCAACTAACGTAAAATCCTGTGTTCTGGTGCTGCTTCACCTGCTGCAGCTGCACTTTCTACCTCCGTTCCTTCTGTTCCAGGTCTTAGTTTGCATTAGTAAATCCTAAGATTCGCCAAAGTTCGAAATATGTGCATATAATGTGAAATTACGGACTTTTACCACACCGCGATGGTAAATCTTAGGTTTCGCCAGTTAAGTCTATGATTTAGCAGGTATCTTACTTTTTCAGTAACATATATATTAGAATATGGTAATGTTGCGAATAACGTACTGGATCGAACATTTAACGGACAGTAATAATGGTTTCGGTGCGCGGTTAGAACACGGCCAAGAGTCAGGCGAGGAACGGATCCCTGGCAGGTATGCAGCCCTGCAACGCAAAAAGCCACTGGCGGCGCGAGCTGTGCTGGGAGCGCGTTAGCCAGTTTACACATGGCAGGGGGACGTTAATTCGCGCGCCGAGCACTCTGGGCTGAGTTAGCGGAGTGAGCAGCCGTTGCTGTCGTGCCTCATAGCCAGCGGTGCTCCACACTGCCCAGCTGTGCCGCTGCCGTACCTTCTGCTTGTCTGCTATGTCCTGGCTAAAAGCGCTTCCTGCCCTAACTCCCGACCTCGTGTTCGTTACGACACTTTTTTTTTTATCTGCTGGGAAAGAAGCCAGATGTAGCGTTGCTGCGAAGACGACCCAGAAATAAGGAAGATTTTGCCAAACCAAGATAGTCTTCAATAATAAAGATCGTGAACCCAAACAACATATCGATATTAACAAAGTGGTTATTCGTTTTAATTACAAGTATGAATTTCAATGTACATTACAATTCTTTCCAATGAACTCTATGTAGATTGGATGTATAACTAAGGTCTCGAATCCCAGGAGGCGGCTTGCTACCTCCCACCTACCGTACGTTGTTCTGTCCCCTGAAGGCAGTTACCACATCGGGCACGGAAAACCCGTGTTTTCCTCGGAGACTCAGTGGCTGGATGTGGCGGATAATAAATTGCTAGCATTTATATCTTTAGTGCGCTCGTGGCGTACTTACTTCCGCTCTCTACGAGCTGATGAAGTCGCCTTGACTCCTCTTAGAATAGGACATTGCCCATGGACACATTGTTTCCTTTTACGCCGCGAGGAACCCCAGTGTGTGCGATGTGGAACACAACTGTCGATAAGGCATATTTTAACGGATGCGTTTTATACGACGGTCTGAGGACAAATATGGGTCTCTAACGCGATCTGAACTCTATTATAACTGATGACGAGGCATCTGTGTTTAGTGTTTTAAGATTTTGTATGACGTCTGGACTTGTTCCCAAAATACTTGGTGTGAGATTGTAATGTCTGGCAGAGTGGCTCTGTCGGCCTTTATTTTTAAGTAGTCAACGGGACAACTATATGTCGACATTTTAAACGTGTTTGCAATCATATTTTAAACTGGGACTTTTTGCTTTATTTTTAAGTTTGTTTTAAGTTATCATTACAACTTTTGGTTGTACATTTAATTCTGTATGTAATTAGGACATGCACTAGCTTCCTTTCATTTCTTCAATTTTCAGCACGGACGCTGATGACCTAGCCGTTTAGCGCTCTAAAATAAATAATAATAATAATAATAATAATAATAATAATAATAATAATAATAGAACTGAAGCGTACCTGCACATTTAGATGTTTTGTTCGTGATTTTTTCGTTGTCCGCTCTGTTCGAATTAGTCAAACGAATTTCAAATGTTGGTTAAGCTTAAGGGACTTAACTGCGGAGTCATCAGTCCCTAAACTTACAAACTACTTATGAACTACCTTATTCTAAAGACGACACAAACATCCATGTCCGAGGGGGCATTCGAACCGCCGACCGTGGCGGCCGTGCAGACTGTGACTGGTGCGTCGCAGACCTCTCCGGCCACTGCGGCCGGCCAAACGAATTTCCATCAGCTTGTATCAGGCAGACAATTTATTTACTTCTCGTTTTGAACTTTATGCCAGTATGCGATGTAATCGCATGGGAGCTGAATCTAAAGGTGTTCTCGTGTTCTAGTAATATTTTGCAGGATTCTTGTAATTTTTCAACAAACGAATTATGAACCTCTATGGCCGGCACGGTCAGACAGCTGAAATGCCAACATCCAAGTAGTATAGAGATTAATGACTGTTCCGCGGCACGCCCTTGGCCACAGGTCTGCGTGGATGCGGATAACCACAGTATCCGCTGCTTTGCGGATGAAATCGTGAGCGGTGCGGATATCCGCGGGTTATCTGCCAAAAATGAGTGAGTTTCTCGTTTCAGCTGTTCATCATAAAAGGTCACATGCAATCAGTTACCGCCAAACACTCAAATTTATTGCAGAGGTTGGAGAAAATTTACGGTATAACAAAATATACGATTTTAGCCTTTGGAGCTTAGTGGAGGAGTCACTGTGATTCTTTAGTTGAAAATAGTGGATATGCCTGCCTTAAATGATCGACGATCACAAATGCCTAGCGTAGGCTGACCAAACGTCTGCTTTTTGACACAACTGTCTTAACGTTTTCCGTTGTCTATTTAACGAGATGGCAACTGCCCTGTCCTTCCGTAGCTAACTACACACAGTCTTTTTATCATCGATTTATCTTGTGTATTTGTGCCATTTCGCTCTCAGTATTTTAATACTTTCTTACGGCCGTAGGTACTCCAATGTTTAAAGAAGCAAAATCGCTACTACAGCTCTTCTATGTCACGTAGAGATTACGATTTCACAACGCTTGAATTTTTTGTTACGTCTATAATGTCTAAAATAATTTTATTTGTAGGATGTGGAGAGGTGCGCAGAAAATACTTACTGCAGTCTCTCCGTGCTGGCAGCTTAGGTGCGGCGACATTATATGATATACAGGGTGACGGAATTAAGGAAAATAGAAGAGAATATGTTATAGAAATATTTATAATCAGATGTGGTGTACAGTGGAAGTTGCTACACAAAGTTACTTTGTATTGGCTGGTCGTAGCTGCAGTCGACACTGCCTTTTTTTTTTTCTTTGACAGTTACTAGTTGTCGGGCTCGGTGGTCTTGGGGTAAAGGGTCACGGGTTCGAAGCCCGCTAGGACCTCCGAGTTTTTCTGTGTGTTTTAACCATCCATCACCTCTCAACGATGTGAGGAGTCGCCAGAAACGACACGTGGTTGTGATTTCACATTAAACTGTTGGTCCCCTTTTTCCCGGTTGGATAACAGGGGTAAGCTAAGGACACGCAAGTCGCTGAAGTGGCTTCCAATCGAAAGACTTGAACTAGGTCAATGCGCCACTCATTTGGCATTAAAAAATCAGCATTGTTTTAATGTTTGATTTGATTCGCAATTTTTATTTATTTATTTCTTTTTTTATTTTTTTATTTATTTTTTTTTTTTTTTATTTATTTTTTTATTTATTTTTTTATTTTTTTTATTTTTTTTTATTTTTTTTTTTGCCGGGCTGATTACGACTTCTATTGGCTAAATTGTTGCTTTCTTGCTAAGTCCTTACCACAGCACTGTCATTCGACTTTTAACAGAAAATCTGGATCAGTTTTATATCTCGTGTTTCAAAACACACGTTTCAACTCTACGATCCCTTTGATAGCCAGAATTCGAGGATGAACTTAGCGTCCAATTATTTTCATTCCCAAATATTTCATCAAATTCGTTGAAACGAGCTCCAAGATAATCTGACAGATGATCAGTTGTGATGACAAGCGTTCATATGTTTTTTATTTTGTTTTCGTCGATTCGGGCTGATGGACGTCCAAAAAAGACATTTCGGCATTTTTAAATCGATAAAACCACTCATACACGTCATTCTTCCTGTAACGTTATCTTGATAAGCTGTTTCAGCAGTATTTTTCCGAGTAGAAAACAAAGTTTCACCACTGTACCTTGTTCACTCAAACTTGCCATCATAAAAAAGGGAAACAAGAACAAAACAGACGTAGCAAAAAAACCAGCACTGCAGACCAACAGAAAAAGCCGACAGCACAGGCGGTACTGGACTAGCGCCTTACACGTCCAGCGGCAGAAATGCTGCTGTTTTATTCGTATCTTCTTGCGAGTTGTCGGCGGCTCCTCGCTGCAGCAGCGCGCTCTTGCCAGTGGCCTGGGCTGGGAGAGGCGGCTCGCTGCATTATTGCTGGCTGCAGCGCCACTCTGCCGCTTCCCACGAGCGCGCTGGCCTCTCCACGTACGCGGCCGGCGCAGTTTCCTTTTATCTCCGCCGCCACCTTGCAGCTTTCACCGGCCTCTGCAGCCGACGCTCCCAAAAAGCCAACACCGTCCACCCCTTCAGGGCAGGGTTTAAGTCACAGTCGCTTTTGTCGCATTATGCTACTCCAGGTCGAAGAACTCGCCAAGATGCGACAACATTCTGCCACAAACACTACAGATTAAAAACAAACTTTCAAGCATTGACAGGCCCATTTCCCTCGCACATTGTGGATCTCTTTACTGATCTACTTACAAGGAAAGTACATGGACTCGAACAGACGTATCTGTATGAACGTTTGCTTGCAGGATCTCTACGTACACCTCAATGTGCTGGTGGATGTCGTTTTTCTGCAAAACTCTGCGATCATGCTCTAGATAGCACTGTAGATGTAATTGTAGACGCCACACGTAATGCGGATATCTTAACTATAACTTAATGTAATAATCATCGTACATGTTCTCTAGCGTATTGTCATCAAAAGCCGTGATGATAGTTGCAACTTTAACCTTCTTCTCGGAAGACTGTTGGTATTCACTGCCACTGCTTCCATCGCCCCTTCCCGCACTTACTGTAGCACTACCACTTGCAGTGAGTTGTTCGTCATTATCATCCCTATTATCATTATGTGTTAGTGTTACAACAGTATTTAACTTATGCTCATATTTCTGTACCATAACAGATACGAGAAAGCATGCGTATGAATCATCTTCTACACTAATACCATCTTCACGAAGAAGGGTTCTTCGTAACTTCATCTCAACCAATCTAAATACTTTAGAAGGATTGATTGCCAATCGCCGCCCCATCTGACGTTTCACAGCAGAAACAACGTCACAAAACGGAACTTCGGAGGCACACACTGCACCGTCCCTACTGGCGAACCGACAGGTCAAAGTACAATGTGGCAAGGCACATGCAGAGACCTGTAACGGACGACTGCAGAGTTTTGCAGATGTGGGAGTGTCACTAGTGCAATAAGGGATCTTCATCTATCATTCGATTTTGGTGTATATGTGTTTGTTCGAGCCCAAGTATTTTCCTTGTTAGTTCGCTTATTCTTGTCAAATACAGACGGTGCATGTTTGTACGTCTGAAGAAGCGATAAATAGTTTCGGAAAAGAAAAGGGAACGAGCTCCTAGTCGCAGTGAAACTGAAAACGAAGACGCAAAAGAAATAATGAAAAATAATAGCAGTAAGTAAATCACAGAACTATACGAACTAATTAATTCTGCCAAATCTAAGAAATTTAAATAATCTGTTACTGGAATGGGCATTGCTTAAGGAGGTGTTTAACAGCAGGTTCGATTGAATTAATTTCAAAGAATTGTAGAGTTCATTTATGTTAATAAGGTGAGTGCGTAATTCCCTATTACGGATCTAATTAAAGGATACGTCTCCAGTATTCCCCAGCACGCAGCTGACTGCAAGCGATGGTTTAGTTGCTTGAAAAAAAATAAAAAAAATAAAATAAAAACAGAAGTCAAATCATCTATCTGTGGAAAGACTTACTAAACTTCTAATGATACCATATTGAAGGCCCAACTCCTATTGTGACATATCAAAATCTATACTCGCAATTTAGTGTAGTCTAGATAAAAGGTGCCAATCTACACGTGTATAAATTATTAAAACAACAACAATAATAAAATTTAACAGATTACTGTTAAAGTCACATCAGTATAAACTATTTCTCTATTAAAACCCTCAATAGCATAATTTATAAAATTTTCTACAAGCAGTATTTGCACAAAATTTTCATATTGCACGAATATAAATTTCGATTTGTGCACTTTTGCGACAATTTCTTTTGTGGCTTAAACACTGCTTCAGGGGTAAGCCCAATTCAAATCTCATCAACGTAATAACCACGCCTGCTAAAGCATGAAACAACTGCCACGTTCATACCTTAGTAAAAGATAAGTTGCACACGCCGAAGGGTGCAGCCGTTTATTACTGTAATAATGAACAAGTGTTGCCCAGATCGCGTTTTAAGTATCCACTTTATTTCGTGACCGGTTTCAAGACACTTAACTTCAGCTCTATATACAACATGAAAAAATATTTTTACACTTACCTGCACAACAACATAGTTCCAGCCTAATGAATGAACTGTATAGGAAAGTGAAATACAAAACTAAAAATCCAAGGAGGTCAGAACCGCAGTTAGAAACCAAATATATCCCAGTGACATACGCAATGTGATCAAAAGTATCCGGACACCTGACTGAAAATGAGTTTCAAGTTCCTGGAACCCTCCTTGGATAATGCTGGAATTCAATACGATGTTGGCTCACCATTAGCCTTGATTACGTTCACTTGGGTGCTGGAAGATTTCCTGGGGAATGGCAGCCCATTCTTCGCGGAGTGCTGCACTGAGGAGAGGTATCAATGAAGCCTGGCACGAAGTCGGCGTTTCAAAACATCCCAAAGGTGTTCTATAGGATTCAAATCAGGACTCTGTCCAGATCTGTCTATTGTAGGATGCTGTCGTATAACCACTCCGCCACAGGCTGTGCATCCCCAAATTGCTCTTCAACAAGAAGGTTCTTAAAACAATGTAGGCCTGTGCTGTGATAATTTCATGCAAAAACAAGGGGTGCAAGCCCTGCCATAAAAAACATGACCACACAATAGCTGCACCGGCTCAATATTTTACTGTTGCCACTACACATCTTACAGATGACGTACGCTGGGCATTCACCATACTCATCCTGCCATCGGATCCTGCCACTGTGTACCGTGATTCGTCACTCCACACAGCCTTTTTCCACCGTTCAATCGTCCAATGTTTACGCTCCTTACTCCAAGTGTGGCGTTCTTTTGCATTGACCGACGTAATTTGTGGCTTATGGGCAGGCGATCGAACATGAAATCCAAGTTGTCTAACATACTGCTTGGACTGAGTCGATCCTGACGAAGTTGAACTCTTGAGTTTATGGTCTCGATAGATGCCTCCGTATGACACTGTAGGACCCTCTTCACTTCTCGGTCGTCTCAGTCAGTCAACAGACGAGGTCGGCCTCTACGCTTTAGTGTTGTCGGAGCCCTCTCACGCTTCACTATCACATCAGGAACAGTCAACAAATGGATGTTTAGAAGTGAGGAAATCTTGCGTACAGACTTCTGATACAAGAGATACCTAACCACCTCACCGCGCTCCAAGTCCGTGAGTTCCGCGGAGCGCCCCAGTCTGCTCTCTCACGATGTCTAATGACTACTGAGGTGGCTCAAATTGAGTATTTGGCAAAGCCCCTATATGAAAAACGTTGTTTTTGTGGGTGTCCGAATACTTCTGATCACATTGTGTATTTCCGTCGTATCTAAGACAAGATAGGAAACCAACATAACTCTCTCCTTCAACGCAAGAAGTTATTTCAAATGTGTATTTCCGTTAACAGTTGCAATATATTCGCTTAATTCTCCTCCGAATGCGAAAATATATTGACTCTCACTTACATAGGCAGAAATGATCATCAGAATAAAATACGAGAAATCAGAGCTTTCTTCCCGCGTGCTATTCGAGAATGGAATGAGAAATAATATACGGGTAGTTCGATGAACCCTCTGCCAGGCACTTAAATGTGATTGGCAGAGTATCCCACGTAGATGTAGAATTACATGTTTTGATGACTTGGATGATCTTCAGATCTAAAAACGAAATTAAAATAAAAATGTACAATTTGATAAACTTACTAAAGGTTAATTGAATAGTTAAATTATACATAGAGAGATTTTTCTTTGCCTTATAGTTGCGTCCGCAACTCGTCTGGCTGAGTACTAATTGGTACTGACTTTTCCAATTTGATGTGAGCACTTAAAATATGATTCCAGGTGATGGTGGTGAGGGAAAGAGCAGCTTAGGGGGGGGGGGAGTTGGAGGGGATGGCTTGAGCCCTAATAAGCTAGTGTGTTATAGTGAACAATTATTTGTTATATAAATATTTTCCTAGAGGTGGGGTTCCTTGAATATATCCAAACATAAAAATTGTAAAACTGTATGTGATATAAATATAATTTGGTAAGATAATTAAAACGTGCATACGGTATTTTAAAACATTTAAGGTATCAAACAAAGATGTATAAAATTACAAATGTCATATTTAAAAAAAAATTTAAACGTCAGTTTGTTAAAATTATCATTGAAATGATTAAACGTACTGTATAAAATATTAAAAATTGTATAAAACTGCACGGTACTGGCGTTAATTGCCTCTGTCGCTACTTGGTGGCATTGTGCGGCGCGCAGTTTTCCTTGTACGTTGGGAAGCCAGTAGCACGCCGACCTGCTGCTAGGGCGGTGTCCGGGCCGACGCGCTGCCGCCGCCTGCCACCGGAAAGTGAGGACGAAGGTTGCAAGAGGCCTTAGAAGTTTTTAAAAAAAAAATGCGCTGTTATTAAAATCATCCTGCTGATTGAGTGTGCTTCCAGGTTTTTGAAGCCGGAGTGTGATTATTTTTATTTCTTCCGGAGGCGTCCTTTTGGTTCCCCATAGAGTACTTTTAAATGCGTATTACTTGTCCCAACGGCGTGCTTTTATGTCACTAAATGTTCCCCAAATGCTGTTTTATTATTCTGAAGAGCAGTGCTCTTTCAAACGTGTTTCGAACGTTCTGCCTGTCTGACCTATGTAGATTTTTAAACAGTCTCCACATTTAAGTTTAGAGACGCCTGCTGCCGTGAATTTTGAGGCTTTTTTGTTCACGCGGTGTCTCAGTCTAAATCGAGTGACATCGTTGGTCTTAAATCCTATTCCCACGTTGGTGTTTTGAAATTGCCTAGGAATAATGTCCGACACCTTTTCTTTGTAGCTCATTGGCATGTAGATGATTTTCTTTCCTTCTTGGTCAACTGTCAGCGTACTGTCATTGTTTTTCCGTTGTTTGTTAATTTTTTGAAGCAGCTTAGTTATTGTTGAAGCTATGTAACCGTTGCTTACTGCAACCTGCTTTATGATAGCAATTTCTTTCTTCCTCTCATGTTCGCTTAATGGCAGTTTCAATAATCTGTTAGACATTAAACGAAAACATGCCATCTTTACTCTTTTCGGAGGCCAAGATTTTGAACTGATGATAAGGTCTGCAGAAGTAGGTTTTCTATATACACACCAAAGCTATGTCTACCCGCTTCTCTTGTAACTGAAATGTCGAGGTAATTGAGGAGTCTATTATGTTCGTGCTCGACTGTGAAGTTTATTTTTGAATGAATAGCACTCATTTTTTGCTCAATGTCATTATCATTTTGGTCTCCTTTAACTAACAAAATGGCATCATCTACATAACGGTAATAACAGAATTTTGTTGGCCATTGTACGGTTGTTGGTGAAAAATTGCTTCTCTAAATGATTAAGGAAGATCTCGGCCATAAAGCCTGCTAAGGAGTTTCCCATGGCAAATCCTTAAGGTTGTTGATATATCTTGCCGTCGAATGTGAGAAAGTTATATGAGAGCGTTAGTTCTAGGAGTTCTATAAATTATTTCTCCTGTAGCCATTTTTGGTGTCTTATAAGATTGCGCTTGATTATTTCTATTGTTTCACGGACAGGCACGTTAGTATATAAATTCACTACGTCTAGGGATGCAAATATGGAATCAGCTGGGATGACTTTGTCCTTCACTTTCTCCGAAAATTCGCACGTATTTTTTAGACTATGCAGTTCGTGAAATGTGTATAGTGTTGTTAACCTTTGTGCCAAGGTAGCATTTAACGGAGCGTTAGGACTTTGTCTTGTGTTACATATCAGCCTGATGGATTTGTCTTTTTTTTTTTTTTTAAGCAGCTTTATCTGTGCGCGGGTGTCTGGTGTTTGCGGATACATGACTATATATGGCTTTTTCTCTGTCTGAAAAGAGAAAATCAGAATTTTGTATTTTTCGTTTTAGTTCTGAATGAAACTTTTTTGTTGGGTCTCTAGCTATTTCTTTAATCCCGTTATCCGAGAAGAATTTTTCAGTTTTAGTTAAATACTCGTCGTCGGTGACAACAACTACAATGTTGCCTTTATCTGCCCGTGTGATTAGTGCTTTGTGCCTCTTTTATTTAAATCGGCTATGATCTTGCTTTCATTATTAAGGTTACTTTCTGGCTGAATTTGTGTTTTTCAAACAAAGGTTCGTCACAAAACTGATTCACACGAAGTATAGCAAATCTGGGGTGTACTAATTACGTTGTGGCGAGTATGAAAATTTCTATGTAGGCTAGCCAGGTAGGTAATTTTACTAGATTTCGCGAGCACACAGGTACCATAACAGAACTACTTTTGGAGAACACCTACGGAGATACAAACATTAGATCGAAGACATACACCATAACATGAAGCTACTACACAGAGGTCCTAAACATTATTAAAGATTTTAGAGAATATGCAAATCACAAACGACAAAACGTACTTAATGACCAGCTAAAAATAGAAGACAATTTCTTCAACATTTTTGATGACTTAAGTGATCCCCCGCCCTTCTCCTTCAACTACACCCACACCCCCAGGTTTCACCCTACCATCCGCCATACCCAGCCCACAAACATACCTAACGCCCTCTCCCCATTGTACCAATCTTCGTCTATTGTACCCGGCTTCTGTAAAATTTTGAAGACGCAAGACTGGCTCACTCTATCCCTCCCTAAGCTGCCACTTAGATTCTAATTACCCTAATTGCACAAACCAGCTATATCCATGGCAACATTTCCATACAAATATACACTAAGCTCATAAGATCCATTGAAGTTCAATCAAATGTTTGTGAAGCTTATGGGGCTTAACTACGGGGTCATCAGTCCCTAAACTTACAAACTACTTATGAACTAGAGACGGCACAAACATCCATGCCCGAGGGGGGATTCGAACCCCCGACGGGGAACGGCCTCGCGTATCGCAGCACAGCGCCTCAATTCGATCGGACACTCCGCCGCGGCCAAATGTTATTGTAACTGATAATATGCTGAGAAAAGAAATAATTTTAACAACTATAGCACAATTTTGATCACTGGCATCACCGGCACCACCGCATACTTCGTGGTACCAAATATTGCATATTTGGCAGCGAATCCAGTCACTTTTAGCTACTGATTTTATAAGAGCTTTAGATTAGTAGCTTTATTTGCTCTTAACAGGAAAAAAATTTACATCTCTGCAGCACAGAGTGGTGTTCAAATGTTCAAATGTTTGTTAAGCTTAAGGGACTAAACTGAGAGGTTATCAGTCCCTAAACTTACGAACTACTTATGAAGAAGCTTATACTAAAGACGACACAAACACCCATTCCAACTCCCGTAGCGGCCGTAGCGGCCGTGCAGACTGTGACTGGCGCGACGCAGACCGCACGGCCACTGTGGCCGGCACAGAGTGGTGTATCCTTGGAAAAGACAGGAGAAGCTGTAGAAAAAACGCGACACAAAAGCAATTTCTACCACACTACGAGACTGACAAATAGCGCGAAACCTAATGTTCATCGGTATTGTACCTATATCGAATTTGTACCACCTTACCCAATGGGAATAATGGCTTAGCAACGACAGTAATTATACGTAACGCCGGCAGCTGCGCAGGGACTGCCCGTCCGCAACTGTTGAGCGATCCACCAGTGCTGCTCTAATCTAAGTCAAACAATGGAGTAGCGTACTACTACTGATTGAAAGACGGTACACAATTTATACTATATTTAGGTGCACACAGGTGTAAAGAAAAGAGAGAAGTACATTTGTGCGGACTGTCAGCCTGCGCGCGACTACTGTAGCGGTTAACCAGTGAGATGCTGCTGACGGTGACGTTCAGTCGCAGTGGCAGTGGCCCGTTGACTCAGTGCCGTGGCGTTCCGGCTGGATGGGCACGCTATTGGCCGGCGCGGTGGTCGCGAAGCCCCCTGGCATAATGGCGGTGTCAGTGCGGCCCATTACGTAAGAGTGGGTAACGAGGCGATTGCGCAACGGCCGGCGTCCTTTGCTTGGCTCGGTGCGGCAGCCGGTCGCTTTGCCGTCACCTGAAGCGAGGCCGTCCGAGCAACGAGGCGGCCAGCGGCCAGCCACCTGCTCCAGACACTCCCTCTCCTGCCGCACAGTGCTGCTGGTGATCGCCTCCTCAGTCCAGTGGACAGCATGCTGGATTGCCACGCGGAGGGGGGGGGGGTTCGATTCCCGGATCGGAGATTTTCTCCACTAGCGGTCTGACCAGGAGATCACAGGAGTATCGGATCTTAAAATTTTGTTTTATATTTATGGTACGTGAAGTTCAGAACTTAAATAACAATCAGCCAAAGCCATTCGACGCAACTCTCAAAAATTCTCGAGAAAATCAACTTTGAAGTTTTGCAAGTACACCTAAATACCAATAATTAGAATTGTTGCAGCATCTGTCGGTGTAGCTGAGGTGCTAGCGTTCTACCCTCACAAACACAGGGTCGGTGGATCGAATCCTGTAGTGAGGTTGTTTTTTTTTTTTTTTTTTTGGTTCTCTAATACTTACTTTTTTATTTTTTTTACAGCTTCATTATTAGCTGACGGCAATTAAATGATCAAATGTTTATTGACCTTATGCAACTTAACTGCGGGGTCATCAGTCCTTAAACTTACAAACTACCTTACACAAAAGACAGCACAAACATCCATGCCTGAGGGGGCATTCGAACCCTCGACGGGGAACGGCGTCGCGCATCGCAGCGTAGCGTGGTGGTGGTGGTGGTGGTGAATGTAGTCTCAGCAGATTACAAATAGTTCACTTTGGTTTAATCGAAATAGTGTAGATTACTCACTTTTTATAATGTCTTGATTTTCATGTTCTTCCCACCTGGTCAATGGCTGGATTCGCACAGCTTCGCCACAATTTGTATATTTCCTAATTGTGGCGAAGCTGTGTGGTGATTCCAGCCAGTGGCCAGGGGGGAGAACACCATGAAAATCACGACGCTATAAAGAGTGAGTAATCTACACTATTTCTTTTAAACCAAAGTGAACTGTTTGTAATCTGTTGAGGCTGGACCAGTAAGCAAAATTGTCATGTCCAGATATAGAATCCACAGACGATGCCTTATAACAAAAGACGAAAAACGTGTGTTTTATTTCCGGAAACAAATATTTCTATACTTGTGTCGGAAGAGTCACACGAACTTATTACCTTTTGATCATTTTTTTGGGAGTGATTAGATTCATATCCACACGAAAACCTAAATCAGGCAAGGAAGCATCTCTTCACTCATTCACGAGGTGTGTAAGTTACGTGGATCTACAAGACACTCCTGTCATACGACGTACATAACGTCACCAGTGTCGTCTATAATACATCAAAGGCGTGTTCCTTGTGATCAATCGTTTGCAGTTTCCATTCGAGAGCCAATTCCTTTCAGCTGCTAGTCGAGTGGTATTTTGGCGCGGGCGTTACAACTGAACACAGACACAAAACTGGTTACAGACAGTTCATAATTTTTTTGAAAAAGAAAAAAAAATTGGGATGGGAAAGGAACTTTTAGCTTCGCATTTTACGGCCATAACCACAGGGACTGCCCATTCCTGTACGTTGTACTTGGGATGTCCACTGTTTCAATTTGCTTATTTTTGCATAGCTCCACACACTTTCTTCATGTTTTTGTGCTTGACCTGTTATCCTATATGCCGTACTACCACTAAATCTGAGGAGGGGGAGGGGCAGAATTTTTCTGGGTTTTCAGTCAAATTTCAAGACTTTAAACTACTGCAAGCATCTCCCAATGAAATCCTCGCTAAATTTCGAGCTTCCGTGTAAGATCACCGAAATTGGGCATTGTGTGTTCGTTTGAATCTGGCGTTTTTTTTTTCCCCTACAACGGTGTTCTGACCTATTTTGTGTACCAAGTGCGATCAACCTGATTCTATTGTCAGCTTTATTTGGTATAAATCTGTCAATTGCGGCCAATGCTAATTATGTGAATCCAAGCCATATCTACTCTACACTTACCTTTTTGATTGAAGTAAGCGGAGAGTGTCTCTCAGTGGGGCCTTTCAGTCTAGTTTTCACTGACTAGGTATGTTTTTTCTGAATTTGGGGCTGTCAATATGCAATTTTGCTGCGAGAACTTAGTGTTCACTAATCCCTTTATCCTTTTTGATGCTCATTATGAGCTCGGTATTATTTTTTGCCAAGAATTCAAGTGAGTTTTGACAACCGTTTACTACTGGAGTGGGCTGAAACTAATTGCTCGAAACAATTTTCAGAAAATGCGTTTTGCACAGTTACGGATTGTTTTATGCGCTCTTGCGCATTTGAACATACATTTTCGCCAACAGATCGAGGGTAAACCGAAATTATTACCTACTATGTAAGAGTAGTGTACATGTTTGAAATTAGACTAAACTTTTCTTTGAACCAATTTTCACGGAGAAAGCAGAGCCAATTGAAACATCCGTGAATGTCCCGCCAGTGTTTGACGCAAAGAAGCCTGGTCCACACAAGTCCTTGATCGCTAGGTCGTAAGTTCCATATTTAGTAAAGCTCATTTTGAAGTAGTGTTTTAACAATTATTATAGCAAAAATATTAACTGCTAATGACCTTTCTGTGAATCAGAACGACAGGAAATGAGTGCCCGGAAGGTGCAGATATCAATCTAGTGTGGAGTGTATCTGCGAGGGGGAGTTGGAAAATAAGTTACCCTGCCGACTGTGGTCAGAGTTGCGTATTAAAGGAAAAATATAGAATGAGACATTAAAGCTAAGACATATCTTCATTTTTCTAAGTAATTTCCAAGTACATTGAGACATTTGTCATACCGCTTTATAAGCTTCCCTTCCCTTCTAGGAAAAAGTCAGGAAGTTGTATACAGAAGAAGCGTTGAACGGCTTGTTTGACGTCAGGACTGCTTCCAAAGCGCCTTCCGCCTAGAGTCTTCAATTCTGAAAACGGACGGAAGTCACTTGCTGCGATATCAAGAGTGTATGGCGGATGGTGTAGGCGCTCCCAACCAAGAGTTGCAATATGGTTTTGCGTTGCCATCTCCGCGTGTGGTCTCTCATCGTCATCCAACAGCAGAACGCCAGATCTGAGAAGGCCAGGCCGCTTTTTCCGTATCACCTCTTTCAGTTTCGACAGAGTGGCACAGTACCGCGCAGCACTGGTGGTTGCATCCTCCAAGTCCAGCAACAAAACTCCTGGGCGTCCCAGATAACGGTAAGCAGCACTTTACCTGCAGGCAGTGCTTCTGAACTTTTCGGACAGGTGATGACTGATGTTTCCACTCCATGGATGCGGCCTTCGATTCGGGCGTGCAATGGTGGAGCCACGTTTCATACCCCGTCAAATCCGAAACAAAGTCAATGTCACATTCATGGTCAACATCCACCCAATGGTGTATCGGTGTCTTGCACGTGCGCCTTCAGCTGCTGTGTCGTCTTTCACCAGCAGCCGTTCAACGCTTGTTCCTTACGCTACGCCCTGATTTTTTTCTGGATGGCTTTTCGAAGCTTAAAAAGCGGTTTGAGCAATGTCTCAATGAACTTGGAAATTATGTAGAACTAGCTGAAAACTCTGCGTTGCCCGGGTATTTCTTTATTCCTGCAATTTTTCAGATATATATTCTTTTGTGTAAGGTCTGTATGTCTGTAAAATCTCTTGGGAATACAATTAGTAGTATAGACGTAATAGATTAAAACTTGGTGCGTAATGGGGCGGTTTTCCATGAATATTATTGTTCATGTGCTCTTCTCTCATGAACTACGTGTCGTACTGTGAAACTATTTAGAAGCTACATTCAACTATATATGTGTATACTGTCTAAAATTTCCTGTCGCTACAATTTGTAGTGTTCAAATTATAAATTGTAATGTCATACCGAGAGCCGTAGTTTTACTCCATAAACAGCGGAAAAGTAGTAAGCGAGAAACTTTTTTCCTTTCATCATTTTACTATGGTTGCCAGCGAGAAAGTTTAATAAAGGTTTGAAATTATGTTTAAAGTTTGTTGCAAGTCGCTAAGTACTGTCATTCTCATACTGTGTATTTCGCAAGTCTCGCCGCATTATATGGCATTTTTTGCGATTTCTATTGGTTATGACGTAATATCTTTTGAACCATGTGCCGTATGTGATTCTTAACCATGCAGCAGTTGTTACCTGACGGTAAGGAATGTGTGTACCAAATTTGGTTGAAATCGGTCCAACAGTTTAGGAGCAAATGAGCAGCATTGTCGCAAAATGCAGCAGTTATTCGCGAATCTCATTGTTTATGACGTCATATCTCGTGAACTATATATCGTATGTGATTCTTACATTTACGGCGACCGTCCTCATGGATTGAAGCTTACGTGTACAAAATTTCATAAAGATTGGAACAAAACTGTAGATTTGTTTGCAACACGTACAAACATACGGACACTCTGATTTATATATTAGAAAATAATGGTATGTCTTATCTTTAATGTCTCATTCTATTTTTCCCTTTCATACACAACTCTGCCAACAGTCGACGGGGGAAACTTTATTTTCAAACTCCCCTCGTATTAACAGTTTAGAAAATTGGTACCGTCAAAATCCAAGAAATATTCGAAGCAAACAAATTGCACCATGGACATCGAATGGAAAACTTCACGCCATAGTGATCACAAAGTGTACTCACCATTACAATCGCAGGCGAACTCGTTGCGAATTACAAACTGTATTATTTACTTACTTATTTATTTCTAAGGCGGTAAGCATATCTGATATACTCTAGCTCTGACAGTCATATCAAAATCTTGTGAAACTGGTGGCTTTTACGGCTTGATACATATCCTGCGTGGTGTTCTGTAGACACGGTCGTGACTGCATGTATTTACAGCAGTGGCTTTAGCAATGTTGGTTTTGTGGTTACCCGCGGTATCAGGTTTCGCCCAGAGCGCCTGTCTAACTGGCGCATCCGCAAAGCTCGAGCTTGTGGTAAATGATATGGAAAATAAACTTCAAGTTATGTTCTTCTCGCAGGGCAGTATTTCTGTAGTTCATCCGCCATGCTGCTACTCCTAAGATAGCTGCTTTCCTTTATTAAAGGACAGACGGTAAGTACTATACAATGTTAAATTAAGCAAATTCTTGCCCCATTTTCTCAGAAACTACTGAACATATTTATCAGAAATTTTCACTGAAAATTAAATGACCTTTGTGCAACTCACTGAACCGAATATACTTATTAATTGAATTACTACGCATTAAAATTTGTTGTAAAAAAGTCAATTGTTTTTAATATAGCGGAATTACTGGTCCGATTAACGTAACTGCCTTACCACAGCTGTAATGCAGTGTCGTTTATAATCTGTGAAATTATCATTAAAGTTTCTGATAGTTTCTGAAGAAACGGGGCAAATATTTCAGAATTTATAGTTTTGAGAAAATCAGACAAGGTTTTATAACATGTTTATTCTAAGAAAAACTTACAGATCTGTCTCCAAGAAGGAGCCTGCACCATAATCAGAGTCATTATTTTTGGGTTCATTTGCCTGTTTCCTTTTCCTGCTTCTTGGCTCTTTAGACATCAAAGAAGCACCAAAATCTGACTTTGCAATATGCAAGCTGTCAAGTTCTCTTAGAACGTCTAACTGTTGAAAAGCTTTTAGTCTGGCAATGTTTCTATTGTTCTACGTTATCACAGCATTTGACGCTCCTAGTTGTAAAGTTTTGTAACCAACAAACACATTTTCAGGGATGCGGGTGCGCACGATGTTGCTGAACGCCTCATTTACGTTTTACGTTTTTTCTACGCAAGCACTTCCTTAGTAGATCAGATCAGATTAGTTTGATTTGATCCATAATTGATTCAGGGATAGATTGCTTGCTTGTGAATGTGTTGAGGTTACCAGCTGGCTGTGCCTTCCTAGACTTGCACCACGTATCAGGGGGTGCAGGACATAGAACATATGTTGATTTCTCGTCAGTGGATATCCAGAATTCTTCCTAATGGCATTCCCATAATATTCCTGAAACACTCATTGATAAGCTTATCTTTCAACGTACACTTCATAGACTTGCCATCAGAAAGGACTTCAGTTTAAAAGCGCGCCTTCAGACATTTGACTATCGAAATGCGCTCTAGAACTCTTACTGTAAAAGTGCCGGAGGTATTATCTTATTTACGGAAAGGAGCGTAAATTACAACAGTGACATGTCTAAAATTTAAAAAAATGCTGTTCTAACTGGTGGACAGGAATAAAAAATACATATAAATCTTCAGGAAATAACGTAGTATCTAATAATGCAAAAAAAGAAAAAACTGATTTTTTTAAAAACTTCAGCCTACCGTCTTACATTAACAATGATTTGCAATAATAGAAACCTTTAAACAGATACGTTCGATGGCGCTAATTAAAGTTAATGAGAGCGATGAGAGCTTTTAAAAGTGGGGTACGATATGAATTTATCAAGATTTTAGTGAAAAAGAAATCCTGCGATGAGGCAGGAGGATATTCCTATATCAGGGATCTCAGTGGATCGAGTCCATTGACGCGGCATAGTTTTTCAGATATTGCAATGAAAGTTCCGGATTGCTGTTTATATTTTATTCAATATTATATTTTATTCAATAGTGCTACAGTTGTTTTGACAGTATCAGTGTCAAGCACGTCTACGATGTTTGGACGTTATATGCTGACGTCTGGCGTAACTGTTGCGTAAACTGTATGGAAATATTCACGTATTTAGTAGTTATATACGGTTTTTAGCTGTCACGTTTTATGCAGCTTTTTACGCTAAAAAGTTTAGCGTAATTAATAACAGCACTGCCAAAGATTATATATAAACATGTTTACATATATGTAAAACCTGACAGCTAAAAACCGTATACAACTACTAAATACGTGAATATTTCCATACAGTTTATGCAACAGTTAAGCCAGATGTCAGCATATAACGTCCAAACATAGTAGACGTGCTTGAGAATGACAAACTGTCGAAACAACTGTAGCACTATTGAATAAAATATAAGCAGCAATCCGGAACTTTCATTGCAATGTCTTTCTACGACATTTATGATGCTGCAAGCCCAACAATCAGGAAATTTTTCAGATATCTTGTTGTCCATGCCACCGGTTGTAAGCGTCGTCTTTAAGTAAGTTTTTGACGAAGCGTAACCTTTTACGCATCCTTGGCGAACCGCTGATTACCACTTCTTTGACGACGCTAGTTCGAGGAGCTTGCACTTCATTATTTCGTGTGTACGGGTTAACAGGTTGTCACAGATTTTTGCTCTTATTTTATTTGAACTCTAATTTCTTCATTCAGTTTAATGATCCGTATTTTTTTATTCTTTTCCGCTAAAATGAGAATTTGGTTGCACCTGGAATTCCCGCGCGTTATTTCCAGCTTCCTCGTACAGCAGGCCTCTTTCCTAGCACCGACCCCAGCAACTGCCAAGTGGCATTTTCTGCCTGCGTTGCCTCGTTCCGCGCCCAGGCAGCAGCAAGATAAGCAGGCAAGGCATCAGGTACGACGCCACACCATTCCACAAGAAATATAAGCTGATAATTATCAGTGAAAATCTGGACATGCACGTTTTAAATGCACTTTTCTAAGTACATCATTTTCAGCTCAACGCTGTTTAATCACCAAGTGAACTATGAAGTACGTGCTATTCTGGAAGTTCGCAGATAAACACACTGTAAGCCCCCAATTAAATTATGTGATTCGTATAGAGACGAGTTTCAAGTTCAGTTTGAGAAGAGTAAAGGGTTTATTGGTGGCCAAGTCCTTCTATTCCACTGATGGATTTCTAAGCAAGACCGCCTGATGCGAGTATTTTATTAATAACTAGCTAAAAACTCTGCGTTGTCCCGGTATTTATTTACTCCGGTCTTGATTTAGTTACTACTACTCTTCCCATCTCTACCTATCGCAGCCCATCTCATTCAAATCGCTCTGTCTCCTCCTAACTTTTTCTCTCATCTTTCGCCTTATCAGTCCATAGGCTCCAACCCCTGACTACGAAAACTTGTAGTCTGTGAAAGGTGTCTTAGGTAGCCTTAGCCAAACACCTTAAGAAATATAAAGTAGACAGTGATGTTAATTGTTTTCAAGGTGAAAAATTTCATCAAGACGGAACAAAACTGTAGATTTTTCCAAAGTCTTTTTTGCCGCAGTTTTTCACGCATCTGTCTTCACGACTCGTATCTCCTCAACTAGTGTCGTACAGTGAAATAACCCTTTTTACCTTCGCGAAAGTGCAAGAAAATGAAAATGTTTTATCACAGTCGGGTGAATATATATTTAGGTATCACATAATGTGAATATTGTGAACAATCTGATTTCTGTGTAAACCTTGTGCAGTAATGTAAAATGTTCCAACTTTTCTAATCCTAAGGGACAAACTGCTAAGGTCAGGGGCCTCTAGACTTACAAACTAACTTATGCTAAGGACAAAACACACGCGCGCGCATCCGATGTAGAATTCCAACTTCCAGAGGGAGAGGCCTCACAATCAGCGACGTTGGGCCTTAGACCACGCAGCCATTCATTTCATGAAGGTGATTAATTCATTGTAAGTGTAAAACGTCGTTATATTTTCACTTTTATTTGGCGATGCGTGGCTGAAATAGCCAAAGATTATCAAATGCATCGAACAAGGAGACCACATGGGTATCGGATTTTAGAATTTCTTCGTATTTATTGTACGTGAAGTTCAGAACTCTAATAACGATCAGCCATAGCTATTCGACGCAACTCTCAAAAATTATCGAGAAAATCGACTTCTACGTTTTGCAAGTACACGTCAATAATTAAAACAGTTGCAGCATTGACGGTGTAACTCAGGTGGCAGCTTTGTGGCCTCACAACCACAGATGGTTCGAACCCCACTGTGAAAGTTTTTTTTATCGTTTTCGAATTCCGTTATATAAAACACTAGCTGTAAACCCGACATTGCCCGGGCGTTCATTTATCCAACACATTCGCAGTCCCCATCGCTTCTCCCCCCCCCTCTCCCTGCATCCTCCTCTTTCTCTCCCATCTGTTCGTTTCCCCCTTTCCCTCTCTCGGCAAGGTTTTCTGCAAGATACTCTGTAATGTACCATACAAACATTTATGTACCCAGTGATCTTCCTCCTGGTTTAAAGGTCACGAGTGCAAAAATTCATAAAGATTGGAGCAAAACTATGAATTTTGAGGAATTCCGAAAGTACCCTCCACCACGCACCGGACGAATTTTTTACAAAGAGCGACATTCCTCTTATTTTTAAGGCGAAGTGTGCAAAATTTTATCAATATCGGAACAAAACTATAGATTTCTTTGCAATAGAAAAGTAGGCTCACACTGAAAAACGCACTTGTTCTCAAATATTCTAGTTTTATTTCATACAACCTTTGTTCTGAGGGGGAAAAAATCTGTGAAATCGGTCGAGCTGTTTTCAAGTTATGGCGCGACCAAGGTATTTAGGGATCCATTTTTTATGTTGCAAAGTACCCTCCCACATGCACCGTATGAAACTTAAGGTAGACGGTGACGTTCCTCTTGTTTTGAAGGTCAAGCGTGCGAAATTTCGTGAAAATATGAAAAAAACTGTGGATTTCGTGAGTGTAGGATAAGTATTCTCCGCCATGCACCTACCACAAAATAATTTCTTAGCTGACGTTTTCTATCTATAAACTATATTCCTGCCAAATTTCAGATTCATACGTGAAGTAGTTTTCGAGATTTCGTGTTTAGTCAGTGGGTGAGAGTGTGTCCTTTCGCTTTTATATAGACAGAGAATAAGAAAACATTGCTTAATTGTGGATGCAAGAGAATTTAAGTAATCTTTCAGAAAGAAAGAAATAGTAACATGCAAATCTGTAATGCTAACTTTATTTGATACAAGGTCATGTCCGATGCGACAGCTTTACGGCATCTACAGCGAAACTGTTGTGAGCGGTAGACGTCTTTTCGTTTCTTCATTTTGTAGTGGTGGTGGTGGTGGTGGTGGTTCAGTTACAAAACGCTACGTAAACGTCCGAAATTAGTTTCAAACTTTGTTGTAGGTCCCTAACTACTCCCATTTTCCAATAATTGACGCACAAATCTGGGTATTCTCATGAAGTGTCATTTATCACGTCATACCTCCTGAGCTATGTGTCGTGCTCTTTTGTTTTTGGGTCAGGAACCTTTGTGGGCGTACGGTGAACAGTTCACCAAAATTTCGTTGCAATCGAATGAATGGTTTATGAACGCATAGAGGACATACAGACAAACATCAATTTTTATATATAAAGATTTTGGGATCTTTAATTCAACGTGTGGTGTCAGGGTTTTTTTTTTTTTTTTACGTGATTGTAGATAAGCTGAACATCTTGTCACTTAAAACAATGTTGAGCAGGTTAGCTGCTTGGAAAGCCATTAGTAGCTATGAAGGTAACCTTCCAAATCTGTGTCGTAGCTCTTCACAAACTGAACAATCAAAGACTACAGCCGTGAACTAACAGTTATGGCAATAGTGTAAAAATGTAACTTATGTATTTTTATTGAAACTGTCGTTGTTAACAACCATCTATAGAATATACAAAACAGGTGCATTTTCGTAAAAATTATCATTAGATATTAAAATTGTGATAAGACATAAAAATTTTGCCGCGTCAGGATTCTAACCTCCGACCCTATAGTTTTAAGTCTACAACGCTACCACCTAAGTTACACCGACAGATGCTGCAACAGCTTTTAATAATTGGTACTTACACGTACTTGCAAAACTTCAAAGTCGAATTTCTCCATAATTTTTGAGAGTTTCGTCGAATGGCATTGGTTGAAAATGTTTGTGAAGCTTAAGGGACTTAACTGCAGGGTCATACTAAAGTCGACACAAACATCCATGCCCGAGGGGGATTCGAACCCCCGACAGGGAACGGCCTCGCGCATCGTAGCATAGCGCCTCAATGCGCTTGGCCACTCCGCAGCGGCTGGCTTTGGCTGATATTTTGATTTCTGAACTTCACGTACCATAAGTATCAAAAAATTCTAAAATCCGATACCCATGTGGTCTCCTTGTAAGTATTATGAACATTGGTAACAAGTTTTAAAGGCAAATGTGGTTAAGATTTTGCTGTTTTGACCGATTCCATATCCACAGTGCTATATCATTTGAGATCTGTGGAATGAACAGTTGCATATCTGTTCTTATTCTACAAGTATTTATTGCATATTCTTGTTTTGACATGTTCTTTATCCAAGATGTCATTATTGATCAGTCGGAACAAAAAAATAAACATCTAATAAAAAATGAAAGACATTAGATGACCAACCTCGTGAATAAAGCGGACGTTCAAGGCCTACAATGACAAAGCCAACCCTCCATGGAAAAGGAAGGGGAAAAAAAAGTTTATCTTACAGCGAACTGGGGTCAGAGTTAAGAACAAGGTTGTGAAAGTTGGCCATTGAAGGGGAGAGAGAGAGAGAGAGAGAGAGAGAGAGAGAGAGAGAGAGAGAGAGAGAGAGAGAGAGAGACTTCAAGTATTCCAAATATGGGTTGGAGTACATACGGTGGGGTAAGGTTAAGAAATGGAAAGCAGACGGTGTGAGACGTATACTACGAGAAAAAGAGGTTTTTGTAACAGCTATCTAAGAAAATAGGATGATCAGATGAAATTATGAAGTTGCTGAAGTTGCCATATTACGAGTCAGTCGTCCAGGATCAGGAACAGATGGAGAGTGCAATGGTGTCAGGAACCTGTCAATAGGAAGGACACTTATAAATGATGAATGCGTTTGATGTGCAATGGGGGAGGTCCGTTTCCTCTAGGTACCCATATGGAATCCTATTACCACGACACTGAGGCGTGACAAGAATTCGTATGGCAGGAGTAACTTACTGGCAAGCGTGCCGCATTTCGAAACTGAACATAAGCGACACGACACGGACATTACGTCGGCTTATGTAAGAAGGACGCGTCATTCTCTACAGCTAAGGGTTAGCCGCACCTCTAACTATTGTTTACTTGTTATGCTGCTCGGCACCTCCACCTCACCAATCAGCGAATAAATGATTGGCTTTTACTGGCCTTTGTCCACCACAGGTGTAAGATGTCTGCAACTAAAAAGGATAGCTAATTCTCTAACAACATATCTTTAGCCGTACCATCTGCTATTGTGCACGTGACTGTGATTGTGTGAACATGTTTTGGAAAGTTCGCCTAATGAATTTTTGTGCCTTCCGACGTAATCACAATGTCCTATATTTCTCTAATGCATGATTTAGGGATATTTTTTTCTGGTGCATGACTTCCTCTCTTACACCAACATGTGCTCAATTATTTGTTGGATGATTTGCGTCTCTGCTTATTCCTACTTTTTCCATCCTGTATCATGGCAGAAATTAACTGATGTTTCAATGCATGTGATATTCTTTTTCGTGTTTTTCTTGTATTTATATCCCCGAAGTTCCTGCATAGAACCTCACTTTTATCAGACAATCTAATTATCAACGTCCTTTTACAGCACTTATTATCGTCTTTTCCACGTTTTCCAGAATCTATGCGTGAGCACCAAACTAACTTCTCATCGTGTGTTCTTTGCTTGAGTTAACAGAACTCGCAACTTTCTCTAGTTCATGTTCACCTATTTTCGTTTTTCGCTAACTTCTTTTCTGTCTATTCATTACTTTATTTCTTTGGCTTAATCCATAATGTGTGCTCATTACAGCGTTCATTTCATTAAAAATCCAGTAATCATTCCTCACTTTCATGGAGTGTAGCAATGTCATCGGCAGATCTTACTATCGGCATCCTTTCACCGTGAATTTTAATTCTGTTCTTTATCCTTTATTTTTTTTCCGTCATCGATACTTCGATGTATAGAACATCAGGGAAGAAAGGTAGCAGCCTTGTCTTACACACCTTTTAGTCAGCGTACTACGCTCATGATCTTACAGTCTTATTGTTTCTTTTTTATTCTTTTACACATTGCATATTACATCTATTTCTTTAAAGTTAATACCGATTTTTCTGAAAATTTGTAACACTTTGAATCATTTTACATTGTTGAAAACATTTTTACGCCGAAAAAATGTTAAGTCTTCTACGTCTACATCAGTACTCCACAATTCACATATAACTGTCCGGCAGAGAATTAATTAAATCGCTATAATTGAATATTTCCCTTCCGTTCCATTCCATTGCATTCTCGAATAGCACGCGGGGAAAAGTAACACCTATATCGTTTCTTTTGACCTCTTATTTTATTCCGATTGTCATGTATCCCAATGTAGGTGAGTGCCAACGAAATATGTTCGCATCCGGAGGAGAAAGATGACGAAAGAAACTAATCACTCTTTCTTCTGTATCACGATATTGAAAAACGAGCTGCTCTTTGCTACGTCCTCCGTCAGTCGCGTCTGGTGAAGATCCCATACTGCGCAGCAAAACTCCGAAAGAGTGCGGATAAGTGTTAGTATAGCCAGTCTAGTGGAACTGTCACATCCTCTGTCCATGAAATACTACCTTTGGTTCACATTTCCCCCCAGGATTTTCTGTGTGTTATTTCTAATTTAAAATATTCGTGGTTGTAATTCCTACGTATTGTCTTCTTAAGAGACTCATAGAAAGCCGGATGACTCAAAATATTTAAGTGTAACTATCTTTCCGAATGAAACTGATTTTCATTATATTATTTTTCACTCCTTAAAGGAAAGTAAGAAGTTCTCACCCTTGTTTGTTTAAAATGAGTGCAGGTAAATGTTTCAACATTCAATTTTTTTGAATTTACGTTTTTACGCTATGGCCACAAAGTTGTGGGCCTTATTTATTAGTGATCCTTGTTTTACGAACACTTTTCAACAATTCCTGCTTCATTGTTATGGATCAGATATTCGTCTGTAGAGGACAACCTTACCAAGCTCAAACTTTCAGCATGTTAGGAAAGACTTCCTGATGAAACTACTACGTAATTGTTTTTGGAAACTTTCCTCAAAGGCTAAATGGCTATTCCATTTTGAATCACAATAAAGGGAGAGAGTATCGAGTACTTACAAGTGTGGCTTGAGTTTGAGACACTTTCCCGTCTATCTTCCTCCGAGTCCGTCAACGGTGTGGCGGATCGTTTGGGTAGGCATAATAGGATCCACTCATTCCTTGATATTGACACGATCTTCACAAGTAGCGTGTTGGTTGTAAAGTGTCCAGTCTGCTCTACTGAGCACCCATTCGCCGTTGTCTATAGGCACCAAAAATCAAATGTTTGTGCATCTCTTGGAGTAAAAAGTAGGTCCACACACACACACACACACACACACACACACACACACACACACACTTATGCCCGAGGGAGGACTCTAACCTCCGGCGGGAGCGGCCGCCCAATCAGTAACATGACGCTTTAGACCACGCGGCTACTCCCGCGCGACGAACAGGCGCCAGTCCATCAGGCTGATGGATCATGATTGGGAAGTTATCTCTTCCATGTAGATCGTCGACCACTTCCCGCTGAATAGTGTGGACAAGAAATGAATTGGTAGTGCTGCGAAAAGCTGGTTAGGACGCAAGTTGTATTTTTTTCTCTTTTTTCTTTCTTTATTTACTGTAGACCACACTTAGGTTCAATGCGACTTCAATGACGCGTTTCGGTATTACTATAAGATTTGTAACTACAAAGATAGAAACATTTTACACATGGCAAATAACAGTAGTAGGTAACATATATTTAAAAAAAATGATTTTTTAAATTATGTTTACCTCCTTTGTGACATAACCACACGTAAGTACAAGGACTACGAACGTGTTTACAGTAGGCACAGATGAAGAAAACATTTTTGCCAGCAGGTGGCATCAGACGGCGTATAGTGGCGTCACATCACTCAGGATTATGCGTATTAAATATACAGGAAAGCTTGAACTTACCGTATATGATGTAAGAATATACAAAATTATAAAAATAAATGAAAGATATCAGTAATTTGACAGATGTTGAACATTTGGTGGTTAATTATGGACATGATATACATGAGCCAAACAGTCACAGTAGAAACGATATCAATACAAAATAGAGAAATTGTAAGCAATCTATTATAAAATTTTATAAAAATTTGTCCCACGAACATCTCGAAGCAGTTTGTGTGTATATGCGTGGTTTTTTTTTTTTTTTTTCCTCTATCAGGACGTGGAGAGGGAGGGCTACAATAAAAAACTTTTCTTTTGCTATCTAACCATCTTTTCGCAGCATCCTAATTCATTTCATCAACGTCGCCTGCCTCCTCGACCGCTTTACATCGCATTTACAAGTACCGAAAAGGGCTGGAAAGCAAAGCAAGATAGAGAACTATGGTAGATAACAATCGTGTTGCAGCGTATAACTATCTTCTCTGACCATTGTTTCGTTAATGTGGACACGACGACAAGATAAGCCTCCTCAACAGCTCTATACCTGGGACAGATAGTGACAGAGCCCCAAAGCACATTGTCTGTAAAATCTGACATTGTCACCATGGAGATAGGTCGCTCTCACAGTTCGTTAAAATTCGTAATATTTTAAACAATTTATTTAAAATTGATAAATAGCCTAGACCGCAAAGTGATTTTTTTTTATTTACGCAGTGGTGACTAGTTTCGACTCTTCAGTCATTTACGAACCCCTGTCTTTGGTTGAATATGTAAACCAGGAGTGAATCTGAGCAGTCAAAAAATGCCAGTTCCATCAATTAACAATTTGTCCCGTCAAAGCATAAAATACATCAGTTGCTGGTCGTACTGGACGTTGGCCTGTATGACATTAACATTTGTTACATGTATCCAGAACCTCAAGAAGCCCATCATGTGTGTTGCCAATGTTACATGGTCAGTACACGAGTGCAAGTTTTAGTGCGCATGTGAAAAAAAATTCGTATGGAAACATGTCTACGTCTACATACATTCTCCGCAATTCACCATAAGGTGCGTGGCGGAGGGTACACTGTACCACTACTAGGCATTTCCTTTCCTATTCCACTCCCAAGTAGAACGAATGTAAGTAGGCGGCAGCAAGATCGTACAACACTCAGCTTCAAATTAGCATGTGTTGGACATGTGTTGGAGTCCCTCGTCAAACGTAACTATACGAATGTATTTTCACGTACGCACTACAACTTGCACTCGTGTACCGACCGTGTGTAACATTGGCAACACACGACATGACGGGCTTCTTGAGGTTCTGGATACATGTAACAAATGTTAATGTCATACATGCAAACGTCCAATACCACCAGCTACTGATGTACTTTATGCTCCGACCTGATACATTTTTAAATGATGGAACAGACATTTGACTGCTCAGATTACTCCTGGTTTACATAATCAAAAAAAAAAAAAAAAAAAAAAAAAAAAAAACAGTGGTTCGCAAATGACTTTGCGGTCTAGGCTATTTTTATCAATTTTATATAGATTTTTAAAATTTTAAGAATTGGTACACATTGTCTTAAAATCGCCACAAGATGTGAGGAGAACTGGTTAAAAATTCTTAACAGAACCATGCACATCCTATTAACAGGTGATAAATTTAGTCTGGTCAGGTAGAGTACGATTCGAACAGAACCAACTAACGACACTGTCGGTTTGCTTCCAACTTTAATATCAATGCAGTTTCAGGCGGACTATCGGAACACAATAAAGGACTTTTTTTATAGAAATGAAATTGTTAAAATGCTTATGTGATGAATAAATAAGGAAATCATCTAGTTTCGTAATGGCAGAGTTTTAAAAACCCGGTTTCACACCGCAAGCACGGAATAGCGGCAACAGGAGTTCCGAAGCGCAAGAGGAGGCTTACGAGTGCGGCGTTCGCAGTGTGTGGCGGCAGGTGTAGGTGGGACTGCGTGCCGAATACAAAGTGCCGCGCCGCACTGTGGGGATAGCGAAGGCAGTTCTCGGTATTGCGTGGCGCCACAGCTGACTCACGCACACGGCCGCAGCGACGCGAGCTGCAGTTCGACCAATAGAAAGCCGACTTGCGCTCAACTCGCTGCACGCTTCTTTCTTTGGCCAGTATGAGCAGTAGTCAAGCTTTCAATCATCATCTCCATGAATACACCGACATTCCATCGCCACAGAATGCTGTTGTAGAGGGAAAGGGCGGGAGGGGGAGGGGGAGGGGGAGGGGTAGGAGGAGGATCCGGCGCAAGTCACTGGCAATGTGATGTAACGCACGTCATACTGGTGGTGGAGGGGGCGGGAGAGTAAGGAACCAAATAGCAGGGTAATCAGTCTCCCTATGCTATCGGGATCTACCTTACTGACGTCACGTTCGCCACTAACTTACACAAAATGACGCAGCTTATCACAAATTATCCATGAAATGCGACGACTTACAGTGACAAAACAACTCAGGAGCCAAGAAAAACAACCTACGACAGCTCTTCAGACGGAAAAGTTACCATAATACACACTGCTCAAAACTATTAGTATCTACAGAATGAAACTTTCACTCTGCAGCTGAGTGTGCGCTGATATGAAACTTCCTGCCAGATTAAAATTGTGTGCCAGAATCGGGACTCAAACCTAGGACCTTTGCCTATCGTGGGCAAGCGCTCTACCGACTGAGCTATCCCGACACGACTCACGATGCCGCCTCACAACTTTACTTCCGCCAGTACCTCGCCTCCTACTTTCCAGACTTCACAGAAGGAGAGCAGGAGAGCTCTGCCAGAAAGATTCAAATTAGTATCTACATTCTGAAGAATTCTCATCGGAAGAATGAACTAAAATGTTTCGACGTCTTTCTGGCGGTTTTACGGAGTGATAACAACAGGCAACCGAGATAATCGTAATAAAGGAAAGTTGCAGCAGAGGGGCGTTGATGCTGACTTGTGTTCAAAATGTTCAAATGTTTGTTAAGCTTAAGGGACTTAACTACGGGGTCATCAGTCCCTAAACTTACAAACTACTTATGGACTACCTACAACTAAGGACGGCACAAATATCCATGCCCGAGGGGGGATTCGAACCCCCGACCGTAGAAGCCGTGCAGACCGTGACTGAAGCGCCTCAGTCCCCTCGGCCACCGCGGCCGGCGTTGACTTGTGTTTACCAAACAAATTACACAGGCAGTTGGGTTCAGATAGTGTAGTTAACAGGTAGCACAATGCAACAACAACGTGACTTACCCGAAGCTATGGCATGGACAACCACAGGAAGGATGGAAGCGGGACTGACACAGAGGGTGGTGGCTGCAACTAATGGAATCTCCCGAAAGTCTAATTTCCAGGACCTTGAGGAGATTTCAGAAAACAAGAACCGTTTAATGAAGGCAAGGCCAAGATCGGAACATCAGAAAAAGGAGCAGTTACTCCGGTTAACAGCCCGTCGAGACAGGAGACTGAATTCAAATCAGCCGCAACAGGACGTGCATTATTAACACAAACAGTCCGGAACCGGCTTAGGGAATATGCCCTTTATGCACGGAGCCTGTGTTACGAGTCCCATTAAAACCGCGACACCGTTTAGCAACAGAAACTGGACGGAGAAACATCAGGATTGGAGTCGTAACGAATGGCGCCGGGTTCTGGTTATAGATGAGTCATGATTTTGTGTTCAAACGGACAATCGCCATCCCTCTTCTGGAGATTGCGTGGCACTCTGAACAATCCTGTATATGCGCAGGAACCATCACTACATCATTGTGGTGGATGAATGGTGTGGGCAGTAGTCAGTATTGGCGGACCGTACGTCCTCTATGTAGTTCATAATAGAGCTTTGGTTGCTCCGAGGTATAGAGACTCTTTTCTGTGCCCTTAGCTGTTGCCATAGGAGATGGATCCTTTCTAGTGGACGATAACGCTCGTCCCACAGAGATGGACTACTGGACAAGATGCTTGATGCTGAGGGAATTGAACGAATGGAGTAGCCAGCATATTCAGCGGACTTTAACCTGTCCAGGACACACTTGTCAGACGCTTTACAGCCAGGAACAGCGCCTCCCACGACGGTTGCAGAGCAGGATATTGTATTCATGGAAGAATGGCCAAATATCCCTCAAGGGTTGATTGAGAACCTCACATACTGTCCATGCCACGCAGCTGTGCAATTGTACCGACTGTCCGAAGTGATCACACACCATATTAGATGGCAACGAGAAGGAATTTTTCCACTATTATGGTGTCAATGGTCCTGCCGCGTTGAATACACCAGTTCCCGCCAGATCACCGAAGTTAAGCTCCGTCGGACGTGGCCAGTACTTTGATGGGTAACCGTCCGGGTACGCCATGCGCTAATGACATATTTCTCTATGACATATGGCAGAGGGGACAGGAAGGGTGGTGGTGGTGGTGCAAAGTCCCTGATCACCAGCCTTTGCACTAAGGTCTGGATTAAATTCCAAACATCTTCGCAGTTCATGGAGTGAGGACATGGGACACTGCTGATGGTGATCCGTCCGATGGATGGGGACGTTAATCTTGGCTGCCCCCCCCCCCGCCCCTTGGTGCTTTTCGAGAGTAGGCTATGTGCCGGCACCGGATTTCACCCTCTTCCTTTTCCCATCAACTCCAACACGACACCACTAACACACCCATTACAATCATCTACATTTTACATATCCCACTTCAGCACACAGCTCTAAAACTTCACGAAGGAAAGGTGACTGTGGGCGCAAATGATAGAGAAAAACCTTTCATATTAGGCGACTAAACCTGCCCTTCTGGGTCTCCCAGCCATTCCCGCCATACGAAATTACGTTTCACTTCAAGTGAAGACTTGAGACAGCAAAATATGGTACTATATGACACACAAATTACAATTGTAACCAACATCTGAATATAATACGTCACTATATGTACGTTGTGTATGATTTCTCCCCTGATCTAAGTCTTTGGAGCAACGCATTTCTTCAAACGGAACACACCCCGGAAAACAACAAAGGAACATATGCTACATCTACTACACAACATGAATATTTAACAGAAATAAATATGACAGCAGAAAATTTTGAAGTTTCTCCAGTACACAGTCCTAGAGAACCAAGAAGAGGAGAAACGCTTGCACGAGCGTGGAAGAATTAGCACCACCTTTACGAGAAAAAGTGAAGCAAACAAGCAAAAACCAATTCCAAAAAGTAGCCGAAAATCTTGCTTGGAGCATTTCAATACCTGGTCCATCCCCAGATAAAACAAATCCAGCATACATTACTTCATGTCAGTGGACCGTCTGTCACCAGCAAGGTCGTAGCCAAGAAGAGAGCTTTTCCAGACACTACACATACAAGACAATGACATGTCGAAACTTAGCTAACAAATTGGAAAGGCGATTTAGATGAAGGAACGGGGCATTTACCAGCTCAACAAGAAGATGAACAGTATGTAAACAGTTCTACAGGAAAAGGTATGCTTACCACATCCAGTGACGAATATTGAAAGCGATAATGATATAAACAATATGAACGCAGCATAAGGCTACATGATCGCCACGTTGAACCTCGAGATATGCTCCTTTTGGCATCTACAATACCTACAAACTTTCTATATAATTCGATACAATTCTGTTACAACAAGTAAGGAGGGCATTAAATTAGAAATATTCGTGGGTACAACGCCAAAACCAATCTTGTTATCAGTGCAAAACTGGGAACCGCTAAGAAAGCATCCATGTCACACAAGTAAAAAAAAATAAAATAAACTGAGAAACAGATAATCAACTGCTGCGACTGCTAATAATGTCCGCATCACCAATATTTATGCACCTTCTGGAAACAATAAGCGCGGAAGAGTGGGATTTTGAAATCTGTGTCTATTCGGTAATCATAAACGTAATCTTAAAAATGTTCAAATGTTTGTAAACTTGTTGGACCGAGCTGCTGTTATCAGTGCCTACACTTACAAACTACTAAAACTTACAAAAAGACACACACACACACACACACAAAATCAAAACATTGACACCCACACGTAGAATTTCATATAAGTCGCTCACTTTCAACTCCCATATCTTCCACCCCCTTATCGTTATCAACCCTCTACCACCACCACAGTGCAGAATGGGAGACTGCTACCTACCACCACATACAAACACTATTCGTTTCTGATATGCATTTTTATATATATTAGGATACTTTTGTCAGTGGTTCGGAAGAGCGAAGTGTGAGAAATGTTTCCCATGTAAAAACTTTAATGGTAGGAAAACAGTAAATTGGGAGAATAGAGTTAACGATAGAAGCAACAGCAACGTAAATGGCGGAAAAACGTAATATACGTAAACGCAAAGACAGGTTTTACTATTGTTTATCTTTAAGACACTGATCAGGTAGTGAAAGTGGGCTGTAAAAAACAATATGGGAATATGATGAGCAGACAACGACCACCTCCACATTGCTAAATCACATGAATGGAGAAATTTCTCTACTGACATCAAGCCGTACGTACAAGAAGTGTATTCGCAATTGTCAATATGAATCAGCATAAGCTGTAGGATTTAAAAGTGACAAAAATCTGTGCCGGACCGGGACTCGAACCCGGATTTTCGCTTTTTGCAAGAGGTGGTGTTAATATTACGCTATCCGCGCACGCATTAGGGACCGAAACCAACTTCCATATGCCACATACTGCCTACTGCCCGTCAGCGCTCGTTTACTACAATTGTCGCAAGTCTTGCTGTGGCCCGATCATCGTCTGTACAGGGTGAAATTTAACTATATGAAATAAAACGTAATTTAGTTATGAACTACAGCTTGCACACACTTCATTCAAAATGTGAACGTCCCTACAGACATTAGAATTTAGGTTTTGAAATTTTCAATATGCCTGCCTTCCGTGGCTATGATGTGGCGCAGACGTGCAGCGACATTCTGCAGGAGCCCCTGAAGTGTCGGAACATCGATGCTGTCGATGAACTCACGAATGGCTGTTTCCAGCTCAGCAATCGTTTTGGGGTTATTGCTCTTCACCTTGTCCTTATCACAGCCGGACAGAAAGGAGTCTCACGAGTTACCATCCCGAAAAAATGGCGACCAATCGCTGCCCACCCCAGAGCCAGAATGCGGTCCCCAAAGACCTCCAACAGGACGTCACTCTCCTCCTTCGATGGGATCGAGCTCTGTGTTGCATGAATCTCATCTTTTTCGAAATCAGAGTCACTTTCGATAATGGCGATGAAATCATCTTCCAACACCGTGCCACCAAGGAATATCGTACCGATTATTCACTGCACACCAGAAAGCCATCCGTTTCGGCTGACTTCCCGATCGCGAAATGCGGACTGCTGTATCTGACAATTACTTTGTCATCGGTAAACCGCAAACGTTTTATTTCTTCTTCCTGAACTTTAATTCCTTCCGCAAATTTCTCCTTACATCCCTTCACAGATTGCTCTCTCCAGATCGACAAAAGGTAAAATTTAGTCTGCAGCAGTGATAAAGACATATACAGGGTGTGCCACTGAAACCTTGCACCCCAAATATGTATCTCTGAACAACAATAAATATTGAAAGATGAATTTCATGGATATGAACTTTGAGACAATCTAAAACGTACACAGTATTATTTTCAACATAAACTTAATGTTATGAAAATTCTTCTGTGAGGTCTGAAGCGTCTGGACGTGATTTCAGACAGCACTAACCGTTAAAAGAAGGCAAAGCGAAGGTCGTTCACGAGTTAACAGCCAATCGAGACATGAGGCTGAATGCACTCAGCTCCAACACACCTCCAAACAGCCATAGGACTCGCAGTATCAAACAGTCCTAAAACCGCCTTCTGCAATGTGGCCTCTATGCAGAGGTCTACGGTGCGTGTCCCATTAAAACCACGACACAGTTTAACTCGCAGAAACTGGGTGGAAAAACATCAGGATTGGAGTCTTAACGAATGGCGCCGGGTTCTATTGACAAATGAGTCAGTACGTTATGTTCGCCCAGGCAATCGTCGTTCCCTTATCTGGAAAGACTGTGGAATTGAGCAATCCTGCTTACGGTCAGGAAACATGGGCTTATAATGGTGTGGGCGGGTTCGGTTCCACGAGTAAACACGGATTAGCGGGCTGGCAGATTAGCCGAAGACAAAGGATGGCGCGAGGCGCCCTTGGCTGGGCTGGCCTGTGACCCTGGCCGCCGCGCCGACACTTTCACTCGCTACAACCTGCCCGCCGAAGCGCGGCCGCGCACCGCCGCTGCCTGCAGAGCAATTGTCGTGGTGCATCTGCTACTGGGGCTGTTGATATCATTATATAAATACGCTAACACGAAAATTGTGCTACAGATTACTAATTTATTCGTACAAGACCGCCGTTGGAAGTTACATAATTCGAAAGATAGTTTGTCGTAGATTTCACGAATATAAATGTGTGTGCATTTAGCCATTAAAAGTGGTAAAAGGAAGTAGAAATTTTCCTATCTACAGCTTGGGTCAAGTTCTACATTCTCCAACAATCAGCTCACTGATTGGCTATTCGCCTCGGCCAAAGACACTGTAATGCAGCGCATCTGCAGTACTAAAACAAGTGAATATCGAAACATGGAGTGCTCGCAACTCACTTTCTTGTGCTGTTCAAATGCTTCATTTTCGCAGTGATTAAAAGTGGTTAAAGGAAATGAATGACGATATAAAGGATGATGTGCCAGGAGAGGCATCTAGCGGTGCTCGGGTGGAACTACGAAGTAGAGAATGCCGATATAAATGATGCGCCGAGAGAGGCTTGTAGCGGTGCACGGGTGGAATTACGAAGTCGACATGTCAGCTCTGTAATTCCGAATATGGCAGTATCGAAATAACATTATTTCTTGGCGTTGTATAAATATACCAACACCGAAATTGTAGTTCCATTTCAAATATTAGGCTAACGAAAGTTATATAATTCGAAAATGGCATGAGAAGTATATACTTCAGTTTTTATTTCTTGTTATTGTGTCGGGCATTTTTCTTATCACGTAAAATATACCGTTTCATACCTCCCAGTGCGGGTTAAATTTTACCAAATATCCCAGCGGTCTCCTCTGTTGGCAACAGATGCTGAACAGTGAGAAACCTGTGAGTCTTCATTTTAGCCAATCGTTTGACAACGCTGGTCTTTTCTCATGAAATCTTCCCTTTACGAGGGCAATTATTTTTACTGAGCGGACGAGAGTACATACAAGAACCTGTCAACCATAAAGCAGGAACAGCATTATTTGTTTACTTCATGGTCTGTATGATACACTAATCAAGTCATTCTATGTGGTTCGAACAAATGGGCAAGGATTTTCTATCGTGTTGTTGATGTTGCCAACATAATCACGCGGGGCCACGAACATGAAACGTAAAATTTTACCCCCAGTGACCATTGTAAACACAATTGGTCGATTTTCGACCGCAGGCAATACTAGTTTTTAAAAATATCGGTAATCACAGTACACGCTCGAGGCCCGTGGAAGAATCACTAGTTTTAACTACCATTTTAATTTTTAATGTACACTAGTTATGTATCTACAGCAGCCATTTCAATATGCATTTGGATTTACTACGGTTTAATCACCGAGGCTAATGGTTTGAAAATTGAAGGTCTCGTCCGAAACTAATCACAGAACTCAATATTCTGCGACTGCGACGAGAAAATTATTTTCACAGAAAGTTTTTACAGTTGCAGATCCTGAACCATCCTTTCGATGAATTCTCATAACATTAAGTTTATGTTGAAAATATTTGTTTACGTTTTCGACTGTCTCGAAGTTCCTATCCATGAAATTCATCTTTCAATATTTATTGTTGTTCAGAGATATATACAGTATTTGGAGTGAAAGCTTTCAGTAGCACACCCTGTATGTCATTATCAATGCTGTAGACTAAATTTTACATTTTGTCGATCTGGAGAGAGCAAGCTGTGAAGGAATGCAAGGAGAAATTTGGGGAAGGAATTAAAGTTCAGGAAGAAGAAATAAAACGTTTGCGGTTTACCGATGACAAAGTAATTGTGTCAGATACAGCAAAGGGCCTGAAAGAGCAACTGAACGGTGGCCTGAAAGGAGGGTACAAGGTGAATATTAGTAACAGCTACACAAGGATAATGGAATGTAGTTACAAATGGAATGTGGTTTAAGAAAAAATCAGGCTATGCTGAATGAGGTAATGAGACAAAAGTAGGAGATGAGTTTTTTTATTTGGGTAGCAAAATAACTTCTGATGGCCGAAGTAGAGAAGACATAAAATGCAGAATGGCTGTGGGAAGAAAAGCGTTTCTGAAGAAGCGAAATTTGTTGACATCCAATATTAACTGAAATGTTAGTTCTTTCTGAAAGCATTTGTCTGGAGTGTAGGACTGTATAAGAGTGAAACGGGGACGATGAGGAATTCAGACAAAAAGATGATATAATCTTTTGAAATCTGGTACTAAAGACGAATAATAATTAGATGGGTAGATCCTGTAACTGGCGAGGAGGTTCACAACAGCATTGGCGAGAAAAAGTTTCTAGCATATCCTGACTAAGCGAAGGGCTAGGTTGGTGGAAGGCATTTCGAGACATCGGAGAATCGTCAACTTATTAGAAGTGTGTGGAGTAAAAGTCTTAGAGCTATACCGAGGGACGAATACAGTAAACAGATTTATAAGGAATATGGGTTGCCGTTCTTATTCACAGATGAAGAGGCATGCAAATGACAAGGTATCGTGGAGAACTGCATCAAAAAAAGTCTGCGGACTGGAAACAACAATACATGGAGCTAGCACGCCCCTCTATGACATTGTTATAAAGCATTGCTGGAGAAGAACGGCTTTCAGTCCTTTCCACCCTTGGTGGAGCGGCGCTACCTGTCGACTACCGCCCGCCCCACCCAGCGAAGCCCTGCCGACACACACACACACACACACACACACACACACACACACACATCGTCTCGGCATTCCTACGAATTCCCTCTGCGGCACCTTTTGCATACCGACTCAGACCCGTTTTCCCCATCATCAAGAACTCGAACACAATGAAGCGGCTGAACATGCCGCGGCGAAATCAGTTGTGAATAAAAAATTTTATGACAAACATACTAACAAAGGCCCAAACTCATTCCTAGTTCAGAGGACAGCTGAAGAAGCCTAACTTCACGAAGACATATTATACCACTAGCTTATATGCCCGTGCTTCGAAACGGTTCTTGAAGAAGGTTCTTTGTGTATTAAGGAATTTTTAGGATTCCGGACCCCAGTCAGTAAAGTAGAATCCTTCTTGTATCGCTCTGTCAAACTCAGTTGTCCTAGCCAAGATGTCAAATGTAAAGTCATTGTCCCAAACAACGTATCTTCACAAAGTTTTCGATAGAAAGGTTGAAAAGTACCAAAATAAGCAAAGAAATGTCGTTAAATACTTAATACACAAAGCGAAATCAGTAAAACTATGTTCAATGTTTGCTGGTATTCGTAGACGTAAGATTGCTTAATTCTATCACAAACGTTCGCTTCCTTGTTGTACTACCCCATACTTATCATGCAGCAGCGGTTGTTTATTAGTTCTTTGGTGCACTACAGCGCCTCTATCGCTTGTTTGCTGTACTACGGAATCCATACTTCAAGCATAACCTACATCTAAAAAAATTTCCCCGATTCCACTTTTATGAAACGAAGTTGCTCCATGAAATTTCGTGAAGTAGTTTAGGAGATTAGGTATTTCTAATAGATGAACAGTTACTGAAAACACGATTGCTCTGTATCTTTTTAACGTGGTCTGATTTTGATGAAATCATGCCTATGTGTTTCTCCAATCATAGCTCAAATATCCTGTGAAAACCACATGAAAATGTGTCAGTAGTTTTTCTTAATACGTTTACGAAACGTGTTAATAGGCATATCTTCATGAATATGATGTTGCTAACATCATACATCTGCAAATGATTGTTAAAGGAAGGGAAGGAGGAAGGATAGGAAAGAAAGGATTGACAGTGGCCGCATTTGGGCATTGATATTAAGCAATGGCGACAAAGGAAAATTTGAGCCGGACCGGGAATCGAACCCGGGTCTCACGTTTTGGACCAGCGGTCGCCTTAACCACTTGGCCACCCGTCCTCGCCTTTTGGACTTCCGAAAGAACAGACACCACACCGATACAATAAGTAAACACGACGACGGCGACGACATTGCGCATGCGCGTACTTAGCGTGCGTGTTCACTAAAACTACGTACGCTGCTCAGAGCGCCCTCCGTGGTGGAGGCTTGCCGCTTCCATAGCAGTTCGATTATCATTGTCATTCAGTTGCAAGAAACTACGCCGACTACGAAGTTTTTCAATTACAGGATTCCATGAAGCATTTATTTGGAAACCGCTGTCTCGATTGATAAGATTCTCACTGTCAGACAGTCTTATTTCCACAGCTTCATTAATAATTTGCTGTGTGGCCCACAATTTTAGTTTCGTTGTAGTTCATCGAAGCGACCTGTTGAAATACAATGTTCGGCGATTGCGGATTTGGTGGGTTGGAGTAGCCGAGTATGACGCTGGTATGCCACAATGCGCTCCTGCACAGTGCGCGTCGTCTGTCCTATATCTGACTTGCTGCACTCGCACGGAATCCTGTAAACACCGGCTTTACGCAGCTCCAGACAGTCTTTGACAGAACCCAACAGCGATGAAATTTTAGGAGGGCAAAAGATGACTTATTTTATACTTTTTTAGTATTCTGCCTATCTACAATGAAATATTCCCAATATATGGGAGATAAGCAGTCGATTTGAAAGCCTCTTCTTTTTCTTCTTCTTCTTCTTCTTCTTCCTTGTTCTGTCGTTTGGAGGTGTGCATCGCTCGATTTACTTGCTTCCTTGTATATCCATTCTTTAGGAATACTGTTTACAGGTGTTCCAGTTACGTGTGAAGGCTGTCGGCATCAGAGATGGTATGGGCTCGATGGATTAAAGCCTTTAGGACACCCATTGTTTGTACCGGATGGTGGCAACTAGTAGCTTGTAAGTACAAATATGTATGAGTGGGCTTCCTGTATACCGAATGACCAAGTGAGCCATCACTTCTGCGTCGCACGAAAACATCTAAAAATGGTAAACAGTCATTTTTTTCGATCTCCATAGTTTCTCCATGGTTTCTAATAGATGAACAGAGTCACGGCGGTCTATGAAAACACTTCGTGATTCTATTTCGATGAAATCATGCCCAGATCCTGAACCAATCTTCGCTCATGTTTCCTGTGTAAACCGCATGAAAATTCGTCCAGTAGTTTTGAAGATTGAAGCTAACAGCGACAGGCCTACATTTATAGATTTATTATTAGTATAGATATGTTGTACAACTGTAAAATTATGCAGGAATATATTTGTATAAGTGCTGTATGTTGGTAAAATCTGTTGTGGATATGGTTAGTAGTAAATAAGTAATAGAATAAAACGTGATGCTTGATGGGAGGTTTTCTATGAACGTTGATGGGGGGTTTTCTATGAACGTTATTCTTTATGTCCTCATCTCATGAACTACGTGTCGTACTGTGATACAATTTAAAACATACTTTCGGCTTTAAGGGTGTATTCTGTCAGGTAAATTTCATGCTAGTACAATTGGTAGTGTAGAAATTATAAGTTGTAACATTATACCGAATGCCATAGTTTTGCTCCATGAACAGCGTTTAAGCGAGAAACTTTTTTCCTTTCTTTATTTTGATGTGGTTGTCTGCGAGAGAAAGTTTAATAAGGGTTTGAAATTATGTTTGAAGTTTGTTGCAAGTCGCCAATTACTGTCATTCTCCTATAGTGTATAAAGTCTCGTCGCATTATGTAGCAGTTTTTTTTGCGATTCCTATTGTTCATAACGTTATATCTCCTGAACCATGTGTCGTATGTGGTTCGTACTCTACAGCAATTGTCGTCTCGCGTAAGGAAATGTATACCAAATCTGGTTGAAATCGGTCCAGTGGTTTAGGAGAAAATGTGCAGCATTGTCGTTTGACGCAGCAATTTTTTGCTCATCTTATTGTTTATGACGTCATATCTCCTTACGTATGTGTCGTAGGTGATTCTTACCCCGACAGCTATTGTTGCCTAATATTAAGGAACATGTGTAAAAAAACAAGTTTGGTTGATATCGGTCCGGTAGTTTTAGGAGGAGATGAACTTACACACACACACACACACACACACACACACACACACACACACACACACACACACCCTATTTTATAAGATGTAAGTTCATTTTTAAAGGAAAACTGAAAAATATAATTACAGCTTACTTTAGTTACAGTAGGACTATTGTATGCAGAAATGATGTAGGGCAAAAGACGAGTACACGAAATATTAGAAACCAAAACATACAAGTAAATACTGAAAATACGATCTTCCAACAGTCTTAATATCGCGATTCGTACATTTATATGCTGCGTATACAGCTTAATAAATAACCCTTCAAGCTTACTACGATACATGAAATGTGAAACCAAAACACGTAAATAGCGTCGGCCTAACTTTCGTATTCGGCACACTAGACGTTGAAAAAAATGGCTGCCGCAGTTCCTGGTTGCTGTTAACCCAGAGATAGCCATTCTATGAAGTTAATGTAGCTCGTTGCCTAACACAATCCAAAGTATATCCGAATTCAGGGTGTGGTAACGTCTGTGAACTACGTCACTTCCGGTGTTAGTCGGCAGCAAAAGTCTAGTCCGCCGGGCATAGGTGTGTGTTGTCCTTGGCTAATTTACTTTAAGTAGTTTGTAAGTCTAGGGACCGACGAGTACGTGTTAGAGACATTTGAAGATTTCAAAATGGTTGCAGGGTTGAGTGAGCGTGGCCCGGAGAAGGCGCGGAAGGATCCGACGGAAGCGAGCAGCTCCAGCCGGCCGGCAAATGTCACAGGCGTGGGCGGCGGTCACGTGAGTGGCGCACGCGACCGCAGGCACCCTCACTGCAGCACCGCTGCCTGCGCTTCGCCACGGGAATCGCCGAGCACGCGACTACTGCGTCTAACGTACATAAACGATTTTCCAAAGCCAAATGTAACATATAGGTTCACAGATTTGTGACTGACTGGAAGAATTCCTAAGTAATAGAACGCAGTACGTTGTTCTCGACGGCGAGTGTTCATCAGAGACGAGTGTATCGTCAGGCGTGCCTCAGAGGAGTGTGATAGGACCACTATTACTTTATATAAAAGATCTGATGGACAGAATAAGTTGCAATTTGCGGCTGTTTGCTGATGATGCTGTGGTGTATGGGAGGGTGTCGTCCGTAACTGACTAATAGCATACAGGATGACTTAAGACAAAATTTCTAGTGGAATGGCAGCTAGCTATCAATGTAGAAAAATGTAAGGTGATGCGCATGAGTAGAAAAAACAATCCCATAATGTTCGAATACAGCATTAGTAGTGAGCTTCTTGATGCATGGATCCATGGAACGAGCATGTAAGGACAGTTGTAAGGCGGACAGCCGACTTCGGTTTATTGGGAGAATTTTGGGAAGATGTACTTCACCTGTAAAGGAGATCGCGTGTAAAACGCTTGTAGGACCACGTCTTGAGTATTGCTCAAGTGTTTGGGACCCGCAGCAGATCAGTTTAAAGGAAGACATAGAGGCGGTTCAGAAGCGAGCAACTAGATTTGTTACCGGTAGATTCGACCAATGCGCGAGTGTCACGGAAATGCTTCGGCAACTCAACTGGGGATCGCTGGAAGGAAGATTCGCTAAATCTTGAAAAATTGATAACTACCAGATAAAGTATCAAGAGAAGGCTAAAAACAAAAGATAAACAATTAAAAGGGTTAAATATCCTTTGATGAATTGGCCATGTTGATAAAACGCAGAACTCTAGCAGCTGCTCATGTGTCATCAGCTTAAAGTTCCTCCAGAGTAGACTGAAAGTGAAGGGCTACACGGAGATGATTAAAATTGGGACAAGACAGTAAAACATGTCGCACTGTCAGCAATTCACCGCAGGAGCACAGCGGTGCAGGGTCGGCGGTTAGCAAATGACGGTGGCTGAAACGGCAGTGACCGATCCGCAACCGGGCCAGGATGACCACCTCTCGCCGAGAGGGGCGGGGAGGTCCTCCAAGCGGTCGGGATCGGTTTTACAGTTCTCAATTTATTGTCGTGGAGTGAGAACCACGCACTGTGCCAGGACGACACAATACTCCGGCGAAGAGCCCGTTCAACATCGTCTGATGGGACGCAAAAAGTAGCCATTCGAGGCAAAAGAGCTGCTGCTGCGGTCTCATTCCCGGGCACACCCACGTGGCCAGGGACCCACAGAAAAAAAAAAACGTGACACCTGTTATCTGCTAGCAACTGAAGGGAGCGTTGGATCCGATACACGAGAGGTGGGTCGAGAAAGGGTCCTTAAGACTCTGCAGGGCACTAAGGGAGTCCGAACAGATGGCATAAAAAGGATGGCGGCGGGTATATAAAACAGCCTGGTGGAGGGCAAAAAGCTCAGCCGTGAAAATCGAGCACCGGTCAGGGAGCCTGTATTGGAAACGGTTGTCCCCGACGATGAAGGCAGATCCGACACCGTCAGTGCTCTTGGAACCATCAGTATACTATATTCTGAATACCTGCTATAGTTATTGTAAAGAATTACTTTTTATGGTATATTACATCTCAAATTTATTTTTCGTTAAAAGTGTCGCCCTAGAATTTAAAATACCTCGATCTACACTTCGAGACATATTAAGAAACAACAAAACCTCTAGCCCCAGGATGGGTAGACCCTCATGTTTTAGCCAGGAACAGGAAGCAGAACTCGCTAAGAGAGTCATTGAACTAGCTAATCTCTCTTACGAAATTACCATTACAGATTTAAGAAGGTTAGCATTTGATCTGGTGGAGAAACTACAAATTAAGTACACGTTCAACCGAGAAAGAAAAATGTCGGGAGAACAATGGATATCAGGATTTCGGCCACGAAATCCAGAAGATTCATTGCGTAAATCATCTCCAACAAGCATCAGCAGAGTGACAGGGTTCAATAAATGGGAAGTCGACCCATTTTTCAAAAACCTAATGTCAATGATGGATAAATATCACTTTGAACCATCCAGAATCTACAATATGGACGAGACTGGTATCTCTTCATTTCAAAAACCAGGCCATATTTTAGCGCCTAAAGTCCAAAAACTGGTTGGAGGAGCGACAAGCTGAGAGAGAGAACGTAATATTACAGTTTTATGTGCTACGAGTGCGTCGGGGCAGTATGTACCCCCAATGTTTATTTTCCCCAGAAAGATGATGCCCTAGCAGGTACACTGTATAAATGCTCTCACAACGGATGGTCAAATGAACTTTTTCTTGACTGGCTTAAACATTTTAATAAGTTTGCTAAGCCATCAGAACAGGAGCCCATTCTCCTGGTACTAGACAATCACGGGAGCCACATATCCCTGGATTCGTTTAAGTTTTGTCGTGCAAACCACATTCAAATGATCTCAATCCCTCCGCACACATCTTATAGGATGCAACCTCATGATGTTACATTTTTTTGGCCCCCTAAAAAGTTAATTCAACGGAGAATGTGACAAATTCATGCGATCACATGTGTACAGGAAGATAACACCATACAACATTGCTGAGATTTTCATTGCTATGTATATGAATGTGGCAACTATTGAAAAAAGGTGTTTCTGGGTTTGCAAGTACTGGAATCTTCCCAAAAAATGCTGACAGATTTAAAGATGAGGATCTAGTGCCAGCTCAATTTATAAAGCCTTTGATGATTGATGAACAAGTAGATGAAGTCAGTCGTTCTGACACAGACAGCATATCTGACGATGATCGTCACAACTCAAATAGCCCTCAATTGAGAACTTGCCCACAGAACACACACAACACAGTATTAGATTGTGAAGAGCTTGTCATGTATTTAGATAGATTGCCTGGGGTTGCTGGTTGCTCTGGAACGTCTTCAGGATCTAGGTCTAAAGATGTCAATGTATTTTCTCAAGTTTTAGATAAGTTATCACCAAACCAAAGCAGCTGTTAACCAGGTCAAAGAAAACTCAAAGCGAAAAGGTCACTCAGATGTTCTCACTTCCAGTCCGATGAAAGCTGCTCTTTAACAAAGTGGAGCCAAAAGAATTGAACAAACTTCTAAGAATAGGTTAGTTTTAAAATAAAGCAGCTTTTAGAAAGTAGCGCGTAAACTGTACCAAAAATACAACCTGAAAAGAAGAAAACTGGGGTAAAAAAAAAAGACAATACAAGTGATGGATGTCCCACCCAAGGAAGCAAAAAAATTGTCTTTAAGCCGAAGAATAAAATTTGAAGAATCTTCAAGTGTAGGTAACATGGATTTAGACGAGAAAGCGTTGTGCGATGATGAGAATAACGATGCCTTTGACATCAGTTCAAAAGACGTTGAGCTATACCTCATTTGTGGGGAGTGCGGTTTTAATGAACTTTGGTATAGGTGCAAAATGTGTGGGGAAATGGGCCCACTCGGAATGTAGTGCTGCAGACTCCGCAAATAACTATGTATGCGATTTTTGCCAGTTTTAAGATCAACTATATAAAACATTTTTGGCAGGATTCTAATTAATTTTGTTTCTAAATTACATTATTACTTTCTAAATAAGTTGTTTAGCAGAGGCTAAATTTATTAAGAAACTTTATTGTGTAGACCCAAGTTTTTCTTTCTTTTTTTTTTACTATGTAATTGTAATTGTAATGTAATTGTAACATGTATTAATTGTATTTTTTGGTTTAATAAACTTACATTTCACTTAAACTATCTTTTATTGCATTTCCGATTTTTTTTTTTTAGTTTTAAAGCATATGGCGTCATTACCCCAAGAGGGTGGCGGAATTACCCCAGTATATGAGGTAATGCTGCCACTGTGTAGACTTTAAATTTACTGGTTTTAGAGTTACGCAGAAAGCATAAAAAATACAATGACTGATCATAGAATGCAATTCCATTTTAATTTGTAAAATATTCAGGTCTCCGAGTCAAAAATAGTTTATGCTTAAGGTGGCGCCATTCCACCGGTCTCCCCTAATGTGTATGTAAAATCTTAGGTCTGGCCACTTTGATCGACAGTCGCGCCCCCTATCAATGTACAGTCAACACGGGCAGACAAGAAAGCTACACTAGCGTTTCAAGCGGCGGCACTGCAAAAAAGACTGGCATGATGCAATCGGTTGGCTATTTCTCCGCTAGGGGAGCTACTGTCGGCCCAGGTGTCAGACAAACTTTTACGAATACGTTAATAAATATCTTGGACCGATCGTTACAAAACTAATATGAATATTTCATCAAAACTGTTGCAGTCGTCTGAGTCCATGGGGAACATACATCGATTTTTAGGTATAGATTTATGAAAGTTACTGTGGAGAGATGACAGCACTGTACTTCAGATCTGTACAGTCTCTACCAAAAGCTAAAAATCTTAAAAGTAAGAACCATTTGTTCTTTATTATTGACTGCTCCTCGCATTAATGTTCGACTCCATAATAAATGCAGTCACGAAACACAGGAGTGCAATGAAACTGTGTATGGCGATAATTATCCAGTACTCTCGACATCGTCTTATTTAGTTTCAGTAACTATTTTTGGCCCACGACGTTCTTTTCTTAGGCGAGAACTAGTAAAGCTGGAACAACAGGAGGAGTGCCCAGCGCGCGTTCTCGACGGAAGCCAAGAGGCCAATAGGCTGCAGCACCGACAGGTCCAGGTTGTCAATAGGCTGCAGCCGCCTTTCTGATATCTTGCCTGCTAAGCGACGGGCCTCTACGACAAATATTGCTACCAGCACAATTTTGTAAGACTTCATTTTGCCGTCCACGCTAAATCATGTGTATCCGGGAACTCAAGAGACCGCAGAATCATTTCTAAAAATACCATGCGCAAAAGTTGGAAAGTGGCGGAGGACAGAAATGACATCTGACAAAAACCTATAACATATCCCCTCAACTAATTTGAATACACTCTTGAGGCAGACGAAATACTAAGATTGCCTACGGCATCGATAATCACCGCTTAGCATTATTTAATGTAGCAGCAGAAATTACATCCGTTGGCAGAACCCTGTAAAGGTGACCCCTAGTATGAAGTTCAAATAAAGAATTGCTTCATTTCGTCGTCTTAACCAACAAAAAATTCGAGCGTATTGGGACATCACACTAATTGTGTGGCTGGATTGTAGAGTTTCTAGCGAACAGATCGCAGCACGTCATTCTCAATTAAGTATTCTGATGTAAAAGTAATTCCTGGCATACCCCAATGGGATATTACAGGACAGTAATTTTCAGAACTTGTATAAATGACCTAGCAGGTAATGTTTGAAGTTCCATGAAACTTTTTATGACAGATGGGCTCACCTGTAGACGGGGATACCGCCCGTCAGCTTTGACCCGTGACGTCATTGCAGCGCGGTAGTTTGAGGTGCGTGCGTGTTTGTAGAAGGCGTGAGTGATTATGTGGTGGTTGAGTTAAAGACCATTGTTTACAAACAAAACAGATTAATATTTTGTGTTTAAAAAGTGATCTGTAGTTTAACCGAGAGATTTTTTCGTGCGTGAGCGCCGAGGCGCGAATTTTTTGGCTAAAACCTGTGATCGATGGTACATTCTGTTATCTATAATTACAGATTATTTGTATCTACAATACAGAAAAAATCCAGCGTTTTCCGACATCTTGATGATGTCATGGGTCAAAGCAGACGGGTGGTAACCCAGTCTACAGTTATGACGACTGATGTAGTAAATCGCCATGTCGCAGCGCTAGTGTATTATAGTGTAATGCAGAAGAATCTGCAGCGAGGCCCAGCTAATCGACGCTTAGAGCACGAGTGGTAACTACCGCTCAATAAAGCAAGGAATTTACTATGCTAGCTGCTAATGGGCACTAACATCAAGGGGAAGTTCAAAGTCTGTGGCTAGTCGTAATTCGAACCTGTGTCGTTCTGCTTACTAAGCAGTCTTAGTGAGCACTACGTCACAGGGAGCACCGCGCGGTCTACCCTGGCATGCCGTCAATCAAAGGCTGTGTGTGTGTGTGTGTGTGTGTGTGTGTGTGTGTGTGTGCGTGCGCGCGCTAGAGGAAAAGACAACGCGCGCATATAATTATGCAGTTGCAAAAAAATTACTGAAAGTATTTACTTCCATAAAAAATATAATATCTTTGAGTAAGCCTAAGGGGCGACATGAAAAGAACTGACGCACGAAATTTCTTGCAAGTGAAGCAGATTCACTGTAAGAATCCCTCTGAAGTCAGAAACTTAGCTCCTTCGACCAATTTAATATTGCCAGTTAATAAAGGACCTGTATCAGAGGGAATGATACAGGAGCTACAGTAGATCCATAGAAGAACAGCACGCTTCGTTACAGGTTCATTTAGCAAGCGCGAGAGCGTCACGCAGGTGATAGACGAACTTCAGTGAGACGCTGCAAGAGAGTATGAGCTTTGCGCTATTGTCGGGAGTTGCGGCTCTTTAAGAGTCAACCAACATGTTGCTTCCTCCTACGTTTGTCTCGTAGAAGCGAAGACTGAGGATAAACTCTGAGATTAGAGCCCACAAAATTCGGACTCATACTTGACTAATAGGATATAAACAAAGTGCGTATTTACATATTGTGCTTAAAAAGATGTACCTCCTACAAGGGCTTATGTAACTAATTTAGATGTCGCTTTTTTAAGATGCGCAATACTACCTATTTTGAAACCACTTTGAACGGGTAAATATGTTCATCCGCTGCAATTGTGCTAAAGTGTGGCAGTAGTAAATAACTACGTGCGTGGACACTTTAGAGAAAAATTCATTCGTGGTACTGGAAAAAATGCTCCATACATTCTGGATTAACATTTTCTTCTGCTTGATTTTGTTCTCTGTTGCACTGCATTATTTGTAACTAAATAGAAAACGGACCTTCTAAACGTAACGTAACTACTGTATTTACTCATGACACGCACGTACTGTCAAATCACTGTAACTATTGTAACTAAAGGCTAAGAAATAGTTATTTTCTACAATTAGTAATGAGAATTATCTGTTAAACGTTTAATGCTGTACTCGGTTTTTAACTACCTCATAAATAGGCTTATTCTTAAAAATGTTCTCTCTGTTGCAGACAGACAAATATAGGTGACTTCTCAGCAGAATATTTACAACGTTTGACAATATTGGTCTATTACGCACAATCCAGTTTTGCAACGACGAAATACCTTACATTAAATTGTTGCTTAGATGTATCAATATTCCAGTGTGGGGTAGTTCGCGAAGAAATCTCAATCTTTAGCTACAGCTACCTAAATGTTAGCGTAGCGAAGCAGAGATGCTTTCTTTTACGCAGAACTGAAACTATAGGCATACCAATATCTGTGCTATACAAAAGATGAATCGCTGACTAGTGAACGCCGCCCACCATAATGCCGTTGATATGAACAATTGAACGTAGAGAAGCGGGAACACTTGACTTCTTGATACGATGGGGCAAAACAGAAATGCAAACTAATTTAGCCATACTGTTCCTTGAACTACTACGTATTAGTGTTTGACAACAAAACGTTATTATGTAAAACTTACATATCAAAAGCACCTAGAAACAATAACCTGATTATTTTTCGGCACCTGAGAAAAATGTTCGGGCCTTTTTTAGCCTTTACAACTAACTCATAAGTACAAAGCTGAGCTTATTCTATGCTACAGAAACTTAGCATGGCCCTAGAGGTAACTAAATTTAATTGCAGTTACACGTTATCTTTTTTGACATTAAATTACCTACTGACTACTGGTAACCTGTTTGTCCAAATGCAGATCTTAGATTTATATGAAATTTATAATTACTGAGAGTATAACACAGCTTTGTATTAGTGTTTGGTACAATTAGTTTCCTACGAATTGATTTTAACAACAAATACAAATTAGCAGAGAAGGAAAATTATTTTACTTTATTCGAAAAGTGCCCTACAATACCTTGCTTTCCAGCTTTGATTGTCTTGTGAATACTTGAGTGTTATAATCTGAAAACTACAATAATAGGTAGTGTTTACATACAGACAACAAACCGGCGAAGAACATAACTGCTTTCTCGGTAGCCGCATTGCATCAATAAAATTCAACACGTTAAATGAACAAAGCTCCCACGATATATACGTTGTATTAACAAATACAATATGCGGCAAATCCGGCGTTAAGACTTGTGTACACGAGCTGTCAGATCCAATGTTTTGATCACACACGAGTTTAAAGATGCTGAAATACGAATGAAACATAGTACTCACGTCATCTTCTTTAGGGTGTACATGGCTGCACTGACGTCGAATGAACATTCCATTGACGGAAAACAGCCACACTAAAATTAACAGTAAGAATCCTCCAGACAAACATCCTCCACCTGCCATATTCGCGATCCGACTGACGCTTTGGGAGTGAAACTACCGCGTGAGGCCGCTGGCAGCAGCTCTGCGCATGGCAGCTGCACTCGCGCAATTTTCTGTCAAAAGATGGCAGCGTTATCGGTGTGGCCGAGCGGGAACTGTAAACTTTAGAAACCTTTGGGTAGTTATCACAACGCATTGTTTTCGCTGTCTGTTTCGAGGATCGTTCATCCTTTTAGATATGTAATGGGACATTGAAAAAAATATTCGCTGAATATTGGTGTGCTATTCGTAATTAAGTACATAAACAGCAGCACGAATAATATTCAGTAAGATCTTAAAGATTTCAAATTATTGCTACGTTTAACAACTTTTTTTTAAATTTAATATTAAATGCACTTAACAAAAAGCAGAAAAGTAGTATACATAACGTTCAGATGTGGTTTTACCAGTAGGCTAGAGCCTACGGCGTTTTTTTTAATGTCTTACAGGAATTAAAAATGCTTCGTAATTATAAATCTAAATATTACTAGGTCCACACCAGCAATTCAACATGTAATATGCTTCACTTGTAATTTTTAATAGTTACAGTTGCTTGCGGCGCGGGAACAACTGACATGACCATTCACTAAGAATAAAATTTGACTATGCTTATCAGATACGAAGTTCAAATGTTTGTTAAGCTCAAGGGACTTAACTGCGGGGGTCATCAGTCACTAAACTTACAAACTACTTGTGAACTACCTTATACTAAAGACTACACAAACATCAATGCCCGAGGGGGATTCGAACGGCCTCGCGCATCGTAGCATAGCGCCTCAATGCGCTCGGCCGATCCGCCGCGGCACGGACGAAGTAATGACCAACAACAGTTAAATCTAAACAAAGATCCAGCCTTTTCGGAAATCAAATATACCTTAAAGGAGATTATCTCAAGTTTAGGTTTCGATAAAAACAAATTTGGTTGCTTCTCTAAAACTAAATATGCTGATTACTGTCGTTTCTTACCAGTGAGTAAATACCTACCTAAAAATGAAGCATTAGGTAAATTGGAGAATAAAGGATTTGATAACAGGAAAAATGTTGAACACCAAGAAGCTCAGCATGAAAACTCTGGCGTCATAAATCTTGTATCCTTAGTTTGAAAGCTAGAATTGACCTGATAGCTGACTCGACAATCTACTGCATTTACATGTCCAGATTGATAAATAAATTACTTATCGTTCTTGCTTTCTAAGTTGGTGATCCACAAATGGAAATTGTTGTATTATTTTCAAACTGTTGATTTAATTTGATCCTTTTATCCCTTTCTTTTTTTCATTTTCTTATAGCCATTCTTATTGAATGATTTGGGAACCAAGGAACTGATAATACCAGTTACTTGTCAAAGTTTGCAATGACTTTATTATCTTGATGGATCATTATGTCTTAAAACAGATTGCAGTTGAGGAAAGAGGGGCAAAATATTTTCCCTTAATCATCAATTTAATAACAGATACAGTTTATGTGACCCATTACATACATTTTGGAAACAAGCATACTGAGTGAAAGGTTTCAGTGGGATGTAAAGCAGAAGAAATATTTTCTGCCATTACTTTGGAACTCAAAACACTGGATGTCAAATGTTTAAGACTGTTGTGGAGAATCCTATGAAAATGCCTCTAACATGTGTGACCTGTGTACAATTGTTTACTGGCTGAAATTCAGATCCAAGCACCTTTTGGCTTGTTTGTTCCTTGCTTTGCCCAGGCTTTGAACAGAATTTAGTAATTACAAGTACTGAAACTTGTGCAGAAGATTGTCACCCCGACATGTCGCTTCAAGAAATCCACTTTTTTAAGTCTGACACAATGCTGTTAAAATTAATTATGGGCCATTGAGAAAGAAAAATCTCTGAAGAGATTAAATTGCACACAATCAGCTATATGAATCTAGAAAATGTGGAAAGTGCTGTAATGGTTGCTGTGTAGTATACTTTATAGAAATAAATAAACAAAGTAAATGTTTAAATTCAGACTTCTACCAGTAGTTGCCAATATTTGCAAATCCTTTTGCAAGTTTTCTGTAGCTGAATGAGAAACTTTCTAGTACAGGTATTTAGAAGAAAAGGTGACGAAAACAAATGTATTCTAATGCCTTATTATTAGTTGCAGAATGTGTATTACACTTTAAAATACCACCTTTCTTCAGAAAAAAATTTGGTAAAACCAGATTCTGGATCATTGAAAATTCCATTTTCATTCCAAAAGCAGAATGTCCAAACCTTTTAACCAAACTTAGATGCACCAGTTCACATAGCTCTACGAGTAGCAGCGAGAAACTGTTCAGGTGAGAAGCTTTATTTGTTTATAACGGTTGACAAATGAATGAATACAAGAAAAGCTTTTTGCTTTAAGCTTTTTGTGCATTGAGTCAGAACTACTGAACAATACTTCAGAAACAATATAATTGATAACTTTGTGAATAGAAAATCTGTAAAATATGGTGTAAAACTTTCATAACTTAATTGAATTACATCATTAATTATCATCAACCCAATTCCCACCAGATAATTGAATATGACATTTTTAAAGTGTAAGTTAATGCAGTAAAAAGTAAGTACATTTAGTAAACGAACATTGTTGTGTAAATAGTATAATGCTGTATTTTACCACACACAATTAGCAGTACATGATTGAGCTTTTATAAGCTAGAAATATACCACAAAACTCTATCATATGCAATCTTAACTACAGTTACATTGTAAATCTAGAAACTCTTACATCATTCCCTTGGGTAATAATTGTAGTAATTAATATATGGGAAAAGGTGGTGTAATAATCGTAGTGATCAAATGATAATTACATTTTAGTTATCAATGAAGTTTTAACTATCATAATGGTCAATAAGTATATCAAATTGTAGAGGTCAGCAGTAGTGGCAAATCTGTAAACCAGGCACTGGTGATGTCACTATCTAGGAGTCTCAACTAGAATCAGTCAGTACAAACAAATACTTGGTATTACAATTTTGGTAATGATGAAATAGTCTGCCATAGGTAAGGCAGGTGCTAGACCAGGATTGGCAGGATATTAGTGGTTACAAAACACTAGTGCACGCTATCTTAGAAAATTGATCAATTGTGTGGGAGGGGGAACATATCAAATACAATTGACAGAATACTGTATATATTCAAATACGGACAGTAAGAATAGTTACAGATTTGGAAGTATCACATAATGGCTGACAAATCTAAATTGGCATACACATCTAAATTACAGTAGCATGTAATTGCTGTATATGATTAACTTCTTCATTGCCACTCTGTACTTCTAAAATACAAAAGAATGTCATGAAAATATTGAATGGTAGTAAAATAATGGAATCGAGCAAACCTGGTTTCACAGTATTTTATATCCATCTGCCATTAGCACAGTACAGAGGACAAATTCCATATGAGCTTTATAACAAACTCTTTGAGAGCATAAATCTTGGATATAAAGCACTTTGAACAATAAATCCTATTTACAGTGTCACTGAATTTACTCAGTCACTGAGTATATGATCTTAGAAAAGTGATCTATTGTGACCAGTGGCGTATTAAGGTGGGGGGGGGGCGCAACAGACCATGCTGCATCGCCCTCCCACCTTTTTAATTTAGAAAGCAGCTCGGAATGACCTCAGATCCCACCAGACGAAATCCTAGATACACCACTGATTGTGATCAGTTTCCCACCCCTGTATAGGACGTTCAATTATATAAGTCAAGTGTGAATAGTAGATAGAGAATTATGAGAGGCACTCTCAAAATTTTCTTTCAAGGGTGTTCATTAGGCCTATTACTCAACATTGCAGGACTACAGTGGGTAGAGAAGTCAGACATGTAGGTGAGGGATTAGTGTGACATTTGTGTCTTTCAAACCTGCATGTGGTAAATTCAGAAAGTTGATCTATGGTGATATTATGACCAACTTCATACAAACTACGCCAGCATCATGTTCTTCTTTTCTTGGATATGTTGTTGTTATGGTCTTCAGTCCGGAGACTGGTTTGATGCAGCTCTCCACCCTACTCTATCCGGAGCAAGCCTTTTCATCTCCTCATAAGAACGGCATCCCACATCCACTTGAATCTGTTTACTATACGCGTCTCTTGGCCTCCCTCTGCGATTTTTACCCCACACACTTCCCTCCAATGCTAAATTTACGATTCCTCGATGTCTAAGAATGTGTCCTACCAAGCGATCCCTTCTTTTAGTTAGGGTATGCCAAAAATTCCTTTTCTCACCAATTCTGTTCAGTACCTCTTCATTAGTTATGTGATCTACCCACCTAATCTTCAGCATTCTTCTGTAACACCACATTTCAAAAGCCTCTATTCTCTTCCTGTCCGCACTGCTTATCGTCCATGTTTCACTCCCGTACAAGGCAACACTCCACACAAATGCCTTCAGAAAAGACTTCCTTACCCTTAAATTAATATTCGATGTTAGCAAATTTCTCTTTTTCAAAAATGCTTTTCTTCCCATTGCCATTCTGAATTTTACATCCTCTGTACTGCGACCATCGCATGTTATTTTACTACCCAAGTAACAAAACTCATCTACCACCTTCATTGTTTCGTTACCTAATCTAATTCCTTCAGCATCGCCTGATTTTCTAAGACCGCATTCCATTATTTTTGTTTTGCTCTTGTTAATGTTCATTTTGTACGCTCTCTTCAACACACTGTCCATTCCATTCAACTGCTCTTCCAGGTCCATGGCTGTCTCTGACAGAATTACAATGTCATCAGCAAAACGCAATGTTTTTATTTCTTCCCCCTGAACTTTAATCCCTATTCCAAATTTTTCCTTGCTTTCCTTCACCGGCTGCTCAATGTACAAATTGAATAACATCGGAGAAAGGCTACAACCCTGTCTTACTCCCTTCCCAACTGATGCTTCCCTTTCATGCCCATCGAGTCTAATAACTGCGGTCTGGCTTTTGTACAAGTTGTAGATAACTCTCCTTTCCCTGTATTTTATCCCTGCTGACTTCAGAATTTGAAAGAGTTTAGTCCAGTCAACATTGTCAAACGCTTTCTCCAAATCTACAAAAGCTAAAAATGTAGGTTTGCCTTTCCTTAATCTATCTTCTAAGATAAGACGTAAAGTGAGTATTGCCTCCCGGGTTCCTACGTTCCTCCTGAATCCAAACTGATCTTCCCCTAGGTCAGCTTCTACCAGCTTTTCCATTCTCCTGTAGATAATTCGTGTTAAAATTTTGCAACCATGACTTATCAAACTGATGGTTCTGTAATTTTCACACCTGTCTGCACCTGATTTCTTTGGAATGGGGATTATTACATTTTTCTTAAAGTCTGAGGGTATTTCGCCTGTCTCATACATCCTACACACCAGTTCAAATAGTTTTGTCATGGCTGGCTCTCCCAGAGACTTTAGTAGCTCTGAGGGTATGTCATCTACTCCTGGGGCCTTGTTCCGACCTAGGTCTTTCAGGGCTCTGTCAAATTCATCTCTCAGTATAATATCGCCTATTTCATCTTGATCTACTTCCTCTTCCCTTCCTACAACATCGTCTCTCAGTTCATTTCCTTTGTAGAGCTGCTCTATGTACTCTTTCCACCTTTCAGCCTTCCCTTCTTTGCTGAGAACTGGTTTCCCATCTGAGTACTTGATATTCGTAGAATTGCTTTTCTTGTCCCCAAATGTCTCTTTGATTTTCCTGTAGGCGGTATCTACTTTTCCCCTTCTTATACATTCTTCTACAGATTTGCATTTGGCTTCTAGCCACTCCTGCTTAGCCATTTTGCACCTCCTATCAATCTCATTTCTTAGTCGTCTGTACTGTTTCATTTTTATATTTTCTCCTTTCATCAATTAAATTTAGTATTTCCTGTGTTATCCAAGGATTTTTGTAGGTCTTGCCTTTCTACCTATTTTGTCCTCTGCTACCTCCACTATTACATCTCTCAATTTTACCCATTCCTCTTCTACTGTTTTATTTCCCCCTGTTTCTGTCAATTGATGCCTAAATCTCCCTCTGAAATTCTCCAGAACTTCCCGTTCCTTCAATTTATCTAGGTCCCATCTCCTTATTTTCCTACCTTTCTGCAGTTTTTTCAGTTTCAGCCTACAGTTCATGACTAACAAGTTATGGTCAGAGTCTATATCTGCCCCTGGGTATGTCTTGCAGTTTATAACCTGGTTCCGGAATCTATGTTTTACCATTATAAAATCTATCTGATACCTTCCGGTGTCTCCTGGTCTCTTCCAAGTATACAACCTTCTGTTGTGATTCTTAAACCACGTGTTTGTTATGATTAAATTATGCTCCGTGCAAAATTCTACCAGGCGACTTCCTCTTTCATTCCTTCTGCCCAGTCCATATTCACCTACTATTTTTCCTTCTCTTCCTTTTCCTACTACCGAATTCCAGTCTCCCATTACAATTAAGTTTTCCTCTCCCTTAACTGTCTGAATAATTTCCTTTAGCTCCTCATATATTTCTTCGATTTCCTCATCATCGGCAGAGCTAGTTGGCATATAAACCTGTACTACTGTTGTCGGTGTGGGCTTCGTATCTATCTTGACAATGATAATGCGATCACTGTGCTGCTCATAGTAGTTTACCCGCATTCCTATTTTCTTATTCATTATTAGTCCTACTCCTGTGATGCCCCCAACTGTGTTTGTATTTATAATCCTGTACTCACCTGACCAGAAATCCTGTTCTTCCTGCCACCGAACTTCACTAATCCCCACTATATCTAACTTCAACCTATCCATTTCCCTTTTTAAATTTTCTAATTTTCCTACCCGATTAAGGGATCTAACATTCCACGCTCCGATCCGTAGAATGCCAGTATTGTCTTTCCTGATGATAACATCCTCCTGAGTAGTCCCCGCCAGGAGATCCGAATGGGGGACTATTTTACCTCCGGAATATTTTACCCGAGAGGATGCCATCATCATATTTTCATACAGTAGAGCTGCATGTCCTCGGGAAAAGTAACGGCTGTAGTTTACCCTCGCTTTCAGCCGTTCGCAGTAGCTGTGTGGCAAAGCCACATTAGCTGATGTTACAAGGCCAGCTCAGTCAATCATCCAGACTGTTGCCCCTGTAACTACTGAAAAGGCTGCTGCCCCTCTTCAGGAACCACACGTTTGTCTGGCCTCTCCACAGATACCCCTCCGTTGTGGTTGCACCTACGGTACGGCTATCTGCATCGTTGAGGCACGCAAGCCACCCCACCTCGGCAATGTCTGTGGTTCATGGGGGTGGTTCTTGGATAATGTAGGATAAACACTGGCAGACATCCATTGGAGAATCTGTTTAGGAAAACGTGTGTTGAAACCACCATTGTGGAAGTGTGTGTGTCAAACTCTGTGTCACTCGTGATTTGACACAAGATGCCAGTCAGCCAACCTGGAAAGCCAGCCACATTCTTCACACTGTCTCATGTGGGAAATGTTTTAGCACCTGTTATAGTTGCGAACCCTATCCATATGGTTAATATCCTTTGATCCCTGAAGCATGAGCACATGCAGAATATAGTTAAAGACTACGCCACACAGTAGAACACGATATTTCACCAAATGGGTATCTTCAATCTGGTGCATTGTTGTGATGATTGCCTCAATGCTAACAGTGATTTTGCCTTAACAACCTTTGAATTGATTACTGATTTACTTTTCTCAGATTAAATGTTGCTATTTGATGAAGAGAATTTTCAATGAAATTCTTATCTTACACAACTGACCATTAAAATTGCTACACCAAACAGGTCTTCATTGGACAAATATATTATTCTAGAACTGACATGTGATTACATTTTCACGCAATTTGGGTGCATAGATCCTGAGAAATCAGTACCCAGAACAACCACCTCTGGCCGTAATAACGGCCTTGATACGCCTGGGCATTGAGTCAAACAGACCTTGGATGGCGTGTACAGGTACAGATGCCAATGCAGCTTTAACACAATATCAAGAGTAGTGACTGGCGTATTGTGACGAGCCAGTTGCTCAGCCACCATTGACCAGACGTTTTCATTTGGTGAGAGATCTGGAAAATGTGCTGGCCAGTGCAGCAGTCGAACATTTTTCGTATCCAGAAAGGCCGGTACAGGACCTGCAACATTTAGCCGTGCATTATCCTGCTGAAATGTAGGGTTTCGCAGTGATCGAATGAAGGGTAGAGCCACACGACGTAACACATCTGAAATGTAACGGCCACTGTTCTAAGTGCCCTCAATGTGAACAAGAGGTGATCGAGACGTGTAACCAATGGCACCCCATACCATCACGCCAAGTGATACGCCACTATGGCGATGACAAATACACGCTTCCAATGTACGTTCTTTGCAATGTCACCAAACGTGGATGTCACCATTATGATGCTGTAAACAGAACCTGGATTCATTCGAAAAATGACGTTTTTCCATTCGTGCACCAAGGTTCTTCGTTGCATACACCATCGCAGGCCCTCCTCTCTGTGATGCAGCATTAAGGGTAACCGCAACCATGGTCTCCGAGCTAATAGTCCGTGCTGCTGTAAACATCATCGAACTGTCCGTGCAGATGGTTTTTGTCTTGCAAACGTCTGTTGACTCAGGGATCAAGATGTGGCTGCACGATCCGTTACAGCCATGTGGATAAGATGCCTGTCATCTCGACTGCTAGTGATACGAGGCCATTGGGATCCAGTACAGCGTACCTTACTGCACTCCTGAACCCACCGATTCCATAGAACAGTCATTGGATCGCGAGCAACGTGAGCAGCAATGTCGCGATACGATAAACCACAATCGCAATATGCTACAATCCAACCTTTGTCAAAGTCAGAAACATGATGGTACACATTTCTCCTTCTTACACGAGGCCTCACAACGTTTCACCAGGCAACGCCGGTCAACTGCTGTTTGTGCATGAGAAATCGGAGGGAAACTTTCCTCTATCAGCATACGTTAGGTGTTGCCACCGGTGCCAACCTTGTGTGAATGCTCTGATAGGCTAATCGTTTGCAATCACAGCATCTTCTTCCTGTCAGTTAAATTTTGCGTCTGTGGCATTCATCTTCATGGTATAGCAATTTTAATGGCCAGGAATGTAGTTTTACAAACTTTATCTTGTATTGTTAATGTTCCTTTTCTTTTTATTATTTGTAGAGAGTTTTATTCTTTAACATTTGCATACATAATAGGTTTTACTAGCACTCTATAAATGGTACATCTGCCACATAGTGAACCAGTGGCGTAACTGGTGGGGGGGGGGGGAGATGAGGGAGGATAGAACCCCCCCCCCCAAAAAAAAAGGTGGGAAAAAAGAGAGGGAGAGAGAGAGAGAGAGAGAGAAGAAAAAGAAATCGTATAACAACAATCTGGTAAAGGTAAAGATTGGAAACTTGGGGTGTTTTACCATAAGCTTTCATTGGATGGGAGTGCAATGGCTAAGGCAATTAAATATCATATGGTATAATGGCAATCAAAATCGCTGTTCGGCAACAATCTTTATATCATTTTAATTTTTCATGACGACACAATAGTTCTTCCATAAAGGATACGTTTGATTGTGCTCCCTCATCTCTACTGACCACATTTACATGTATTGTAACCCTAATCTTACTCCTGTACCTAATGTCTGAAGTGCTCTATATAGCCACTTGTAAATTATTACATAGTTAGTGACATTCTTTAAGACAATGTGCAAAGCAAGGTTGACATGTGTTCACATTTTGAAAATTTAAATGTTTTAGTGAATGTTATTCAATATGAGAAATCAAATGTTCCAATGTTTGTCGAGTCTATGGGACTTACCTACGGGGTCATCAGTCCCTAAACTTACAAACTACTTATGAACTAGCTAATCCTAAGGACGGCACAAATATCCATGCCCGAGGGGGGATTCGAACCCCCGACCGTAGTGGCCGTGCAGACCGTGACTGGAGCGCCTCAGTCCCCTCGGCCACCGCGGCCGGCTATGAGAAATCTATTAATACTGTAATCTCACTGCAAATACAATTTGACAAATAAGAGGAATGGAAAATTGGTATGTGGTTGCAACGTAAGTCTATGTCATTGCAGAGTAAGAATCAAAAACTTGTTACTAACAAAAAAATCTGAAAATAACTGGTACCCTCTGAAGATGAAATGCTGCCGTAACACACTCCTATTAGATATGCTACCTACATCAAGAAAAATTATTATATCATTATATTGGAAGACTGACAAACCTACAGCAAGAAAGAGTCACGGCATTAATTTAAAAAGAAAGAAAAGGACATTTATAATCATTGCTATAATGCGTATACAAATTTAAAATATATTTATTTTTAATAATTTCCAAAATCTCAGCCATTCCCTAACACAAACAATCGTAATCTGTCCAACAAACACTTCTACTGAGCAACAAAAACACCGATTTATTCTGAAGAAGTGGTCATGAAATGCTAAAAAACTGTATTCACCAAATGACAAAGTACGCAAAGCATTTGACTAATCAAAGTCCAACTTTATATTATAAAATTAAATAACTGGTGTAAAGTTATAGGCCGATATGATAACCTGGTCTATTCATAATGAAGCTGTCAAATAAAACAAATACATTAGAAGCGGATCTTACGATGAAGTTAACACGGAATTATCGATTGATCCATACAAGCAAATGAACTAGTCGATCGATATATCGAATATATGGTTCTTCCCCGATTTTTCTTAGCGTTTGGGCGTGTTTAACGGTAAACAATAAAATCACACTTTTATATTATGTTCATTGTGCTTTTGTGTGAATTGTGCATTTAAAAAAAAATCAAAAGTGAACACAGTACCGTGGAAAAACGACTAGGCATATCAGAATTCTTCAGACGTCAGCAAGCAAAAATATTTAATCATGTGAGGATATCACAACGTGTAAGTGTAGAAATTCACAATCCAGAAAGTGAAGTAGAAGAAATTGTGTTCGCCGATGATGAAATGGAAGTAGAAAAACGGTTAAAACAGCTGTAAAACGAAAACCTAGGTGATAATGAAGGTAAAGTTTTATGTTCTGTTCCTAGCAGTAGTAGCAGCAGCAGTGCTAACTCACCTGCTTTAGTGTGTGACATCTACGAAAGCTATCGATGAACGAAAACAACCTACATTAAGGCATTTTCCTTTTAGTTTGTATGGACACAGAAAATTAAAATTCAAGCCAGAACTGTACAAAATTCATTCATGACTGGAATATAATATCTTAAATTATGCTGCATTTTATTTTGTCTGTAGTTTTTTCCGTCTCCAAACTCAACGCACAAAATGCGAATTTCTTAGTTCTGTAAAGGCCGATTCAAAAAAAATGTTTGTAGAGTCTATGGGACTTAACTACTGGGTCATCAGTCCCTAAACTTACGAACTACTTACGAACTAGGACGGCACAAATATCCATGCCCGAGGGGGATTCGAACCTCCGACCGTAGTGGCCGTGCAACCGTGACTGGAGCGCCTCAGTCCCCTCGGCCGGCAAAGGCCGATTCACACCGTCCGTCACGTCACCATCACGTCAAGTTGTATTCACACTGTCCGTCACTGTCCAGTACCCGATGTGAGGTTATGAGTGGCGACCTGTTATGTAGGAAGTCATAATACTGTAATTGAAAAAACAACAATGCTAAATGTGATTGATTGCCAAAATCAACTTTACAATGTATGTTTTGGGCCAACTTAATGTGGTAAAGCGGAAAAAAACCACACATATATTTTTATACGAATCACGAACACATCAAACAATAGTTATCGGAGCATAAATAGAGCCTGTTTACTTTATCCGAAACGATTTGCCCGCTGAAATCGTTAATACCGTCGTACACAACTGAATCTTTTCCCTTTATTAGCAATTACTGTTTCATTTGAAATGTTATGTAATGAACCTTGTGTCATAAAATTACAATCTTATTCGAATAAACAATTTGCTTCACTCTTTTCTGTTACAATATTACAAAACATAAACCATTTTTTGGTTTCAGACATCCGACCTCGCCTTTAGCACACTCAATTGAGAAAAATATTCAAGTCGTCATGAAACATTTGGAATTTTTCGCTCAAACAAAGAAATATTAATAACAAAGTTTAATATGACACGTTTGCCCATAAACGCGGAACTGTCGACTACAAAATGAAAACTGCGTGACGAAAATAGGTTAACTTCCGATGTAAGCAGACAACCGTTCCTTCAAAACATTCTTCTCGAGAAAGCTTGACGTGACGGTCCTGTGACGCCATTAGAAATACATTGTGGAATGTTCTAACGGACGGTGACGTCAGTGGCGTAACGTGGCTCTATGCCACCACCACCTAGAAAGAAGGCCGCGGCGCTCTCGTGTGACGTCAGGCAGAGTAGGTTGTGCGCGCATTGCTGACTGGCTCGCTACTTCGGCATAACTGGCCGTGCCCAGCGGCTACCCAGTCAGCTATGCGCGCGTAACCTACTCTGCCTGACGTCACACGAGAGCGCAACTAGGTGGAGTTGATGGTACCCGGTGCCGGGCCTCATTTTGCCGCCGACCCCCCTCCCCCCCCCCCCCCCGTTATATTCGGAATGGACAAACCAAAAATTGAGACTTTGACCATAAGTACCAATATTATATCAGTGTTCATCAAAATAAAATAGGGACCCTGCAATTTATTTTCCCTAAATAGGTTTTGTTTCTCCTATTTTTTACGTTATACTGCAAATGAAAGCTTCATACATTTAAGATAGTTTCAACTTTAAGTCTTGCACTGAGAAGTAAACACTTTGTAACATAAAAATTTATGAGCCTGCAGATCTTTCATGGCGATAAGTTATGGTATTCTGAATAGGGTTGGGTGAATACTTTCACATGTATTAGGCGGATAAAAGTTTCTTGTCAGTAGGACTTCAGTGCCCATTACATGAGTTTGCATGTAAACAGACAGCACTCCATTATGTAGGCTTACCGGTTTCAGATCTTTTCGTCCATTTACAAATAAACTATAAGTTCTAAAATACACCTGTTGGCTACGTAGTTCATTTTTTTTTTTTTTTTTTTTTTTGGGTTGACAGCAGATCTTTCGTGGGTATTCATGTGTTAGTTTATAGTGCTAATCGGTTTGAAGGCTTTCTTCACTTAGAGAAACAGATTCATCTGTAGCTAGGGCAAAGAGACGAAGTAGTTGTAACGAAATATCCTTATCTACAGAATTAGGGCGAACCTTTAAGTATTTATAGAGCCACCAATGAAAACGGAATTAACTGTTTATCGAAAATGATGCAGCGAAGATTACTTTATGTAACGAAGTAGAGTGCACCTCACTTTACCTGGAGCGCAGGGACGAGGACATTGGACGGTCTCGCGGATGTGCGAAAACATGGGAAGAAGCTTCACAACTTCATTACATCATCCTATAGATGTACTACCTAGAGGAGACACGAAAATTTTTGCCAGGCTGCGACTCAAACCAAGATATCCCGCTTTTCGTGATGGGTCACCTTAAAACTTTCGGCACGTTTCCAGGACTGACCGAAATTTGTGTACCACAACACACAACAGTCACTAAATTCTGAATTCATTCATCTCTAATGTCCTAGGTATCGTGTCAAATAGAAAGCGACAAAATCAAATCAACTTACACCATTGATACAAAATTTAAGAACATTTGGTCTATAAGTATGTAATAACCTTGATTGTAAATTCCTTTTGCTTTATGTACGCAATTTGTTACGGCCGCCCAGACACTTCACCATTATTGCCTCATGCCTGCAATCGGTCACTGTCCTTTGTCCACATCACACACAAGCGATAAGACAGCAATTATAGCTATTATTCTGGACATCCCTGTGTCACCAAAGTCTGGGATGAACTATGTTTAGGAGCGACTCCAGTAATTTTCGTATGTTGTGTAATATGTGAAAAATATAGAAAAAATTGTTTTAGAATGCTTTTGTTATGAACTAGGTTACCTTACAAAATGTATTTACATTTAAAATTGACATCAAATCTGTTGTATGCATTTTTCCAATCTGTATTTGGGAAATAAAATTCTGGAAACTTCTTGTTTTTTAACCAAACTGAGTAAATGACTGATATGACCTCAGTGAACACTCCCTGAAAACATATTCCTTTTTACACATTATTTTGGTCAAGGAATGATTATTAAAGCGAACTGATTTCAACTGGATTGACATTCAGAAGTAGTAAGTATTTTTTATAGCACAATTAAACATTTTAGGGGAGATTAAAAGTACCTGAATGCAACATAATAAACACACGCTGTAATTTCCTGACAAAGCTTTAAGTGTCATTGTACTCTCTTTTATAGGGAGTACACTTGATATCGCTAAGTAAGACCGAGCTCTGTCGCTCCCAAATATGTGCCACCCGGGGCCATGGTCCCCTAGGCACCCCCCACGCTACGCCACTGGGTGACGCGACGTGACGTTCTAGTGTGAATTGGCCTCAATTCACACTGTCCGTCACGTTACGGCACCGCCACGTCAAGTTGTATTAACACTGTCCATCATGTTAATTCGCCCATTTCAATACGCAATGTTGGAAGTGAGGTTATGAGTGGCGATCTGTTATGTAGAAAGTCATAGTTTAATACTAGAATTGAGGGAACAACAACGCTAAATGTTATTGTTAGCCAAAGTAAACTTTACAATGTTTTTGGCCGACTTATTGGAACTGAAACATTTTAAAACATTGATATCTCTTTTCAAATGAAAAATTAAACATATGAAAACATCAAACAATACTTATAAGAGCATAAATAGAGCCTGTTTACTTCATCACTTGCGATTTGCCCGCTGACATTGTTAATACCGTCATAATCAACTGAATTTTTGTCGTTCATTACAACTGACTTTCATTTAAAATGTCATTTAATGAGAAATGCGTAATCAAATAACAATCTTATTAAAATAAACAGTTTGCTTCAGTCTTTTGTTACAATGTTACGTAACATAAACCATTTTTTGGTTTCAGATATCTGACCTCAATTTTAGGGGGAGAAAAATATTTCAGTCATCATGAAACATTTGAGATTTACCCCTACAACGAAATATAACAACAAAGTAAGGATTAATAAGACACATTTGCATATAAACAGTGCAATCGTCGACTGCAACATGTAATTCGCGTGACGAAAATAGGTTAACTTCCGATGTTAGCAGACGGCCGTTCCGTCAAAATATTCTTCTCGGAACGCTTGACGTGACATGACAGTCCGGTGACGGACAGTGTGAATGCTGCCATTAGAAATACATTGTAGAATGTTCTGATGGACGGTGACATGACGTGACAAACAGTGTGAATTGGCCTGAAGTGAGGATTTCACAAATTAAGAGAGATCAACAATGTGGAATTCTGGCTTTAAGCAGCTTCAAGACAGTTTCACACACAGGAGCGCTGTAGTGGCTTGGGAAGTCTTTCAAAAATTTGAAAAGTAAGTTTGGAGAGAATGCGTCAGTTTCTGCTCTGCTAGAAGAAATATATACACTGGAAGTTCAAGAAAACAGAGGATACATAGAAATGATCGTTGACGTACTTAGGTACAAAGCCCTTTACGGAATAGCTGAAAGAGATCGTAATGAATAGAAAGACAGTGCAAATAAGGGCAATATTTTAGAGTTAATGGAACTTATAGTGAAAAAAGATCCGTTAGGAAAAAACTTTATCTAAAATGGAAAGTACAAACATCATGATATACAAAATGAAATTCTTAGCACCATGAGCAGTATTGTTCAAGAGTATCTCAGATGAAGTGAAAGAAGTCCAGTATTTTGCTGTAATTGTTGAAGAGTTAAAAGATTTTTCAAAACCTGAGCAACTATCAATTGTCATTTGATTCTATTCAGATGGTGAGATATACGAAAGGTTTCTAGTCTTTGGACCTGCAAGGAAATTGCAGGCTTGTTATTTGTTAGTTTGCATTAAAAAGAAACTAAAACTGTGGAGTTAATCTAATTAGTGTGTTGCACAGATGTATGATGGAGCTGCAGTTGTGTTCTTTGTACAGGTGTTCCAGCACTTTTAAACGGCAAAGTCCCACAAGCCATCTACAAACACTATATGAATCATAAGTTTGATTTTATCATAATAGCAACATACAGATATATCAAGTAAACTATAGATTTTTTTACGACATGTAGGGACTCTGGCAATAAATACGTCGGCAGTGCATCTAATATTTATTGACACTCAAAAAATGAAAATTCTAAAAGTGGAATTAAAAAAGTTAAGTGACATTAGATGGGCCTACCACTATGCTTAACATTTGGTTGTGAAGAAGGCAACTGAAGCTATCATCGTAACTTAGTCACCATTGAGCAGAAAATTCAGAAAGAGCTGCAGAAGCTTCAGGATTTATTGCAAAGTTAATTTTTTTTTTTTTTTTTTTTTTTTTTAATTATGCCTGTTCACATATCTGTCATAAGAGTGCCAGTCACATTCTGATTTCCTTCAGGGAAAACACTGTGATATTGTTGCTGCAATCAACTTAGTAGAAGGTACAAGGGGCCATTTCAAACATATGTGTTTGCATCAGACTCAGGTTTCACTTATGTATGAAAAACAAATGTAGATGTGGCAAGAAAAATATGTGCTGATATTCCCACAGATTCCTCCTCTCTTGGTAGAATTCAAAATTTGCCAAAACTTCTTGGGCAATATGTTTGTGATTTGCTGAATAAAGACAGTTGGCTCACCTGTAGACGGGGATACTGCCCGTCAGCTTTGACCCACGACATCACCGCAGCGTGGTAGTTTTGAGGTGCATGCGTGTTTGCAGAAGGCGTGAGATTATGTGGTGGTTGAGTTAAAGACCATAGTTTGTTTACAAACAAAACAGATTACTATTTTGAGTTTAAAAAGTGATCTGTAGCTTCTCTTAGGTGTAGGTCAAGCAAGAGTTTTTTTTTGTATGCGAGTGCTGAAGACGTGAATTTTTGGGCTAAGACCTGTGATCGATGGTACATTCTGTTATCTATAATAGCCACATCTTATTTGTATCTACAATACAGAAGTATTAAGATATCCCATATACTGGTTTTCCAACATCTTGATGACCTCATGGGTCAAAGCAGACGAGTGGTATCTCAGTCTACAGTTATGCCAGACAGTCTTGATCCTGTACCACCACCTGATTTCAAAGTTATTTAAAGAAATCAATGTCTGATGAACACCCAAGTTATTTGTCTAATCTTGCAATACAGAGGAATGTTACAAAGTCGATCGAATAGCAAAGAGTGGTTGATGATTTCACCATTAGTTACAACAACAGAAGGATTAATCTGTTTTAAAAGTAAGTAACCACTTTGTTATCTTATATTTCACAGTTATTTGTTGTCTTCTCAGTGGTATCAATTTTGCTATTTTCCAGGTGAGCATAAATGAATGTACTATCGAAACATGGCTTAAAGCATAATTTGTTTTTGTTATATGTCAGGAAACGAGTGTCATTCGTATTGCTATGTTTGATTTCAACATTTCCTCGTTAGTAGGGTACATATACTCGTAGTGGAAAATATACTTTCTGTATACAAGTGTACTTCAGTTTCCAATACAAGAGTGGATTATCATTATTTTTTTTTTTCCTTTTATCTTTGCTGGTACTAGAGTGTAAATATAGTTTATGTATAGGTCCTGAAGTTTTGATACACAAATGTATATTTTTGCTTTTCAGTATTTTACTGTTTGTAGAGTGTGATGAACCTTATCAGCCAATATATATTTATGTATATAGGTGTGCTGTGCTCTATTCACACATAATTTTCTTTATTGTATTGTTAATGTTGTTCCAATTTTAAAGCCACATATTTTCGCTTCTTTCCCGATCGTTTGAAGTGATGTTCCATGGCATACTAGATGCCGGCAGGCGAACGATCAGTTATCCGGCGAATCAGGTGTCGGGTCCCCCATTTACTGCCACATTACTGAATTTAAAATATGTCCAAATAAATTTTGTACTCACCCATGTTATGCAAGGAGATACTGGGACTGTCTGCCATTGTTTTCCACTCATTTCTGGCATGTACTCAAGAAATTTTTTATCGAACCATGTAATCTCCTTTGAAAAATTGAATTAACTGACTTACAGATTTTGTCCTTGATTTCCTGTAACGTATGCTATTTGTTGCGTACACTTAATCCTTTAATGTTCCCCTCAAACAGAAATCACGCCATTAAATCGGAATTTCAGACAGGCCAGATACTAAATTCCCTGACAGATTAAAATTGTGTGCCGGAACTGGGACTTGAACCTGGGACCTTTGCCTTTCGTGGGCAAGCACTCTACTACTTAGCTATCCAAACACAACTCACGGTCCGTCCTCACAACTTTACTTTCCAAACTACACTGAAGTTCTCTTATGAACCTTGCAAGACTAGCACTCCTGGAAGAAAGGATATAGTGCAGACATGCCCACAAAAGGCAAAGGTCCCAGGTTCTAGTCCCAATTTCGGCACACAATTTTAATCTGCCGGAAGTTTCAAATCAGGGCACACTCCGCTGCAGAGTGAAAGTTTCATTCTGGCTAGATACTGTTGCTAATGACACTTTAATGGCACACTTCGCGAATTGTGTGGCTGTATGAGCCCTAGCTGAATCCTATTGAAAAACGCAAATCTTAGATTTCTTTCACCAAGTTAAAACAATTGCACATATTTTTCATTGTTCACTATGTCATTAAAAACCCGGGCCTATTATTGTGTCACCACTACTGCCACACTGGCCTTACAAAGCATGCAATGTGGTATTATAAAGTATGGAGACGCGGGACCCCTTGGGGTGGCCTGTGCAGCTCCGGTAGCCAGCAAACATAATATAAATAGACACATCCTGTAGAGTTAGGGAAGCCTAGTACAGGAAGTGATGAGTCTGAACTAGCATTATAGTCGTCTTCAGCTACAGAAGCGGCCCAGTTTTCAGCCGTTCTGCACATCCCCCTCCATTGCAGCAATGACGGCCAATAATGTTCACTCTGTAGGCGTGTGGCTGGCTGAGAGTTGTGCAATGTCTCTCCCACAGGCGCAACTGTTGACGCTCAGCCATAGCTCCTCTGCTCCACGTGTCTCCTATCCCTCTGCCTTTGTTGCAGCAACTGTATAATGAACAGCTTCTAGAGAAAAAAAGAATGCGATATGAGGTATTTCATGTAAAAAAAAAGGCAAAAAGATAGATTTTCAAGGGGGTACGATGAACCACAAGAAAAAGAAGTTCAATTTGCAGAAGATATCACTCTATGAAATACAGGGTTGGGGAGTAACATGTTACTTGTAACGCCATTACTAGTAACAGCTACTTTTCTAAGGTAACTGACAGCAATAGCTTAAAATCTTCCTAAAATATATTTAACTGTAACCAAGTTACTTTTATCAGTTAATGATTTAACGGAAGTATCATTACTTTTTTGTCACTCATAGCTTAACACATTTTTTTTTTTTTTATAAAAATCTCAATTCTACAGAATACCAGGCTTTGATTTTAGTGAAGAGAGAAAAAAAAAAAAAAAAAAATTATTTCGAAATTATGTATTTTCAACAGCATATGTTGGAAATGTTTGAATATATATTTCAGTACTGTTATAACATTTAATAGTAACCATTCATTCATCATTCTCATTTTATAATTATTTACGCAACAATGAGTATATAACAATCACCTGACGCATCACACGTAAACAGTCTTCGATTATTTTCCACACATTTCAACATGGAGAACGAAGAAGACACATGCATGGCTTGGCCAGCTTATGATGAAGTGTTCAAATTCTTTTTTATGTTAGATGAAAATAATGATTCCTTTTGCTGCAAATTGTGTTGTAGTGACAAAAGAATTAAAAACAATGTTTTGCTTGCTCATTAGCCTTAAGGCGCATTTACAATGAGTTTGAAACATGTTCTACAACGCTGCTCACTGCTAGTTCTGGAATACGGTACCGATTTTCACAACATAATGGCGACACAAAAGCTGCATTCTCTGGCAGTGTCGGTAAAGAAAGTAGCTTTCTAGAACTAAATGGTTCTTTGCAGTGGTAGTGTTCTGTGTATCTACAGAATTACATGTTGTCTCTCCGTGTGTTCATTCACGAAATTAATTAGTCAGGAAGTAACGTTATTGTTGTTGTTGGGTTTTAGGGGACTAAACAGGTAAGTCATCAGTCCCCTGTTCCTAGCTAAGTGTCCACTGGCAAGAGTGTACAAAATAAAACAAAGCACCGAAAATAACTCTCAAAAGGGACAGACTGACAATGGACAAGTCGCTAACAATACAAAGCAAAGGCACACATTAGGTAAAATAAAGTCAGAACCACAGCTCGCTGATCACAGAGAGAAAACAGGACAAGGCAGCCTTACTGCACACACTAAAATACCCCTTGGTATTTTACATAAGGGTCTGAAAAAGTCTTTAAAAGCGCTGGTGGGGGGGGGGGGGGGATGTAGGATATCAGGCTACAGCACTCACCACTAGATGGAGTCATAGAAACTAGCTACGCGAATAAAACTGCTTTAACCATGGAGGCGTCGTCACCTAAAACTAAGGGTAGCGCATCTGGGATATTAAAAAATTGTCGCAAGTTGGCTAAAAGCGCACAGTCCATCAAAAGATATGCCACTGTCAACACTACACCACATTGACACACGAGTGGGACCTCACGGCGAAGGAGACAGCCGTGGATTAACCATGCGTGCCCAATATAGAGGCGGCAGAGGACAAACGACTCTCGGCGGATTGGCTGCAGTGAAGATTTCCACAGAGCTGTGGACAGCTTCACAGCCGAAAGCTTATTCGGTGCATTCGTCGTAGCCCACTCAGTGCGCCAAGCCTCGCGCACCTCCCGGTGCAACACCAATTTAACATCTGGTTCAATGACACCAACATCGAGAGGTGATGCCATAGTGGCCTGCTTAGTCAATCGATCAACATGTTCATTCCCTGGTATACCGAGGTGGCCCGGGGTCCACAAAGACCCCAGGACGGCCTGATCGGCCTAGAGAGAAAACAGTATCCTGGATTGACCACTCTAATGAATGGCAAGAGAAACACTGGTCAATCACTTGTAAGCCACTCAGGGAGTCATAAAGATGACAAATTACCCCCTGGGGCAGGCTTTCAGGTGTTGCAGAGCCCTGAGAATGGAGACTATCTTGACAGAGAAAATGCTACTCTCATGTGGCAGAGAATGCTGTTCCACATGGTCATCTACTATGGAACCATCTGTGTAAATGGCTTCTGCGACGCAAAACGAATTGAGGATTTGCAGAAACTGGTGATGGAGATGTATTGGGGAAACTGAGTCCTTCGATGCACGGGACAGATCCAGACGGAGCTGCAAACAAGGAATGGACCAAGGAGGGGTTTGAAAGGAATAGTGGAAAGTGGTAGGGAGTGGATAGGATGCGAGGGACAAAAGAAGGGAACGAACTCGGACTGAGATTGGGTATCCCGACCTGGGCTGTTGTGGAGGGATAGGAAGTGCAGCGTCTGGAAAAAGTAGCCGGCAGTTCGGATGGAAGGGCGAGGTCTGAACATGCGCAACATAAGAAGCTAGCAGGTGTTGCCTGAAGAATCGCTGTGGGAGGACCCCAGCTCCAATGAGAAGGCTTGTCACAGGGCTTGGGCGAAAAGCCCCTGTCACCAAATTGACACCACAATGTAAAATTGGGTCCAATGCCTGCAGTGCTGAAGGTGCAGCTGAATCATAAATGATGCATAAGTAATTGAGGCATGACTGAATGAGGGCCTGATAGAGTTGCAGGAGCGTTGAGTGTGAGACTCCCCAAACAGTGTGGCTGAGACAGCGCAGATTGTTGAGGTGACACCAGCACTTTCGTTTCAGCTGGTGAGATGGTGTGGCATCCAGGTGAGACGGTGTGGCATCCAGGTGAGACGGTGTTCAAACAACATGCCTAAAAATCTGTGTCTCTTCGATATGTAGCAAGTCTCCAGCTAAATAAAGTTCGGGTTCTGGGTGTACTGCCCGACAACAGCAGAAATGCATTACCCTGGTTTTTGATGCAGAGAACTGAAAACCGTGGGCAAACACCCACGACTGCTCCTTTCAAATGGCCAGTCATCGGCATACAAGGATGTGGATACCGATGACCCCAAAGCTGCCACAAGACCATTAATGACAACAAAAAATAAAGGGACACTATGAATGGAACCCTGTGGGACACCATTCTCTTGACAATGAGGTGAGCTGAGACAAGTACCAACTCTAACATGAAAGGAACGCAACACAAGGAAGTTCTGTGTAAATATAGGAAGTGGACCCCGTAAGCCCCAGACAGTATGTGATGTCACCAGGTGGTGTCATATGCCTTCCGGAGGTCAAAGAAGATTGATCTGATGTTTGCTGCGGGTAAACGCCGTATGGATGACCAACTCCAGCGATACGAGGTTATCGATGGCAGAGCGGCCCTGACGGAACCCCTCTTGTTGCGGAGCCAAGAGTCCCAGGTCCTCGAGGATCCCCACAAGCCTCCGACTCACCATATGTTCAAGGAGCTTGCATGGAACATTGGTGAAACAGATCAGGCAGTAACTATCAGCCACCTGCAGATCCGCACCAGGCTTCATCAACAGGATGACGGTAGCCCGCCATTGGGACAGGAATACACCCTCAACCTAGAGACGATTCAGCAAGGAGACAAGTTAGCACTTAGAGTATGCTCATAAGTGTCGGAGGAACTGACTGTGTATGCGGTTGGGTCCAGGGGATGTGACTGGGAATGCAGCAAGGGCACTTTCAAACTCCCACGAAGTAAAAGGGATGTTGTATGTTACCCGGCGTCACTTTCCAAAGGACATCCAATTTCCAAATATATGAGGAGCTAAAAGGAATTATTCAGACAATTAAGGTAGGGGAAAACTTAATTGTTATGGGAGACTGGAATTCGGTAGTAGGACAGGGAAGGGAAGGGAAGGGAAGGGAAGGGAAGATAGTAGGTGAATATGGTCTGGCCAAAAGGAATGAAAGAGGAAACCGCCTGGTAGAATTTTGCACAGAACATAATTTAGTTATTACAAACAACTGGTTTAAGAATCACAAAAGAAGGTTGTATACGTGGAAGAGACCAGGAGACACCGGGAGATACCAGATAGATTTTATAATGGTAAGACATAGCTTTCGGAACCAGGTTTTAAAGTGTAAGACATACCCAGGGGCAGATATAGACTCTGACCATAACTTGTTGGTTATGAACTGTAGGCTGAAACTGAAGAAACTACAAAAAGGTAGGAAAATAAGGAGATGGGACCTGGATAAATTGAAGGAACCTGAAGTTCTTAAGAATTTCAGAGGGAGCTTTAGTCAACAATTGACAGAAACAGGGGAAAATGATACAGTAGAGGAGGAATGAGTAAAATTGAGAGATGAAATAGTGAAAGCAGCAGAGGACAAAATAGGTAGGAAGGCAAGACCTACAAAAAATCCTTGGATATCACAGGAGATACTAAATTTAATCGATGAAAGGAGAAAATATAAATATGCAGTAAATGAAACAGGCAAAATGGAGTACAGACGACTAAGAAAAGAGATTGACAGGAAATGCAAAATGGCTAAGAAGGAGTGGCTAGAAGACAAATGCAAGGATGTAGAAGAATGTATAAATAGGGGAAAAATAGATACAGCCTACAGGAAAATAGAAGAAACATTTGGAGATAAGAAAAACAGCTCTATGAATATCAAGGACACTGATGGAAAACCAGTTCTCAGCAAAGAAGGGAAAGCTGAAAGGTGGAAAGAGTATAGAGGGGCTGTACAAAGGAAATGAACTTAGAGACAATATTGTAGGAAGGGAAGAGGATGTAGATGAAGATGAAATAGGAGATACTATACTGAGAGATGAATTTGACAAAGCCCTGAAAGACCTAAGTCGGTGTGAAGGGCTGGGAGGGATTCTCGGAAGTGGCGTCAGGGACTGTCGAAGAGCCAGAAGCCCTTCCATCAGCAGTTTTCGGATCCTTCAGCCAATGGCTGGGATCCCGTGGCCCACACTGGAAATCCCCAGAAGGGAGCATCCCAAAGGACACCTTCCAAGGGAGAGGTGCCGGAGGAAGCTGTTGCTTCTCCATCTGGGGGTTGGGGACTGGTGTCCCCGATGGTTGTGGGGAAGTTGCCCCACAACTAGAACTCTGCATTTCGATTAAAACAACCGATCGAGCATTTACCGTTTAGTGCCGCTACTCGACGGCTGGGGTAGGCCCACGCTGCGGCCGTCTAATGGAGCATGTGGTCGGTCGCCCTCCAGCTCTCTGTTGTCGGCGGAAGTGTCGAGCACTGCCGGGCACTCGAGCACACTCATAGTCTCGGCCGGTGACAGTGCAGCCGCCGTGCGTTGTGGAATCGCATTAGAAACCAACGTGGCTTTGAGCAGCGCAGACAGCGTTATGGATCAACGAACAATAGGTCGTAAAGGCTCCATTCATGAAACAAAAAGTATTGTGGAGTGAATTAGGAGCGGCTCGTTAGTTCTGAAGAAGAAAGACATGTCGGAAGAGGAGTCGAAAAGTGAAGCTAGGACATCTTTTGTACTAGTAGTGGATCCAGTCACACAGGTTTCTGCTGGTTTTGTGCAATGTACCACATGCAATACTATACTTTTATACCAGTCAAGCACAACAGGTATGATTCGGCACTGCAAAAATAAATGCGGAGCAGAATTACACCGACCACTTGCAGTACCAAGTAGAATAAAGAAAGTAGTTGTTGATAGATTGGTCGATATGGGCGGAATAGATTTGCTACCATTAAATATGTGTAGTAATATTGGCTTCAATAATTATTCGCAGGTGCTCATCAATGTTCACGCCACATATGGCTGAGTCAATACAGAAGATGTTCTTCCGCACCCTACCACTGTATCGCGGCATATTAAAGAAAAGGCCGACAAAATACGGGTGACAATGGTGCCCAAACTAATATGTGCTTTAAAGAACAAAATGTGGTCTTTAAATGCTGATAACTACAAGTAAATATGCTGCACATCACACGATTAGACTACTGTATTACCGTTTGTCTACCAAAAGGAACAAAATACTATATACAGAAATTACGGTTTTTAACGTTGCAGTTACTGGAATACATGATCAACTCAATGGTAGAAACTCCAGTAGTTTGCAAAATATTTAAATGATTGTAAAGCTCATGGGACTTAACTGCAGGATCATCATTCCCTAAACTTACAACATCAAACATCAAATGTGACATATACAGTTGTAGTATTTGGGGTTATAGAATTGATAGTAAACAACAAAAGACATTTGTAAAAGAAATAAGTAAGTTGTTAATATGAAGCGGTGGTCTCTCATCTCTTATATACATTAATGCCATTCTACATTGATGAAGATTAGTTATTTTTGCTGATGATACAAAGTATAGTAATCACATCCAAAAAAACGAGAAGTAACTGATGTAATCGTAAATAACGTCTTTCACAAAATTATTAAGTGGTTCTAAGCAAACGGACTCTCATTAACTTTTGATACAACACAGCATATACAGTTCCGTACAGTAAATGGCACAACTCCAGTAATAAATATCGACTTTAAACAGAAGTCTGTAGCTAAGGTTTTTCGAAATTATTCATTAATTTTGAAGGGAAACCGGAGTTGTTCAAAATCTTTATTTGTGTGAATTAATGAGACATTAAACTTGAAGCAACACATTGATTGTCTGCTAAAACGTTTGTGTTCAGCTGCGTATGCTATTAGGGTTTTAGCAAATTTTGGCGATAAGAATCTCAGTAAAACAGTTTACTACGCCTATTTTCATTTACTGCTTTCGTATGGCATCATATTCTGAGGTAATTCACAATGGAGTAAAAAAGTATTCCTTGCACAAAATCGTGTAATCAGAATAATTACTGGAGTACGCCCAAGATTGTTCTGGAGACATCTATTTAAGGATTTAGGTATCCTCACAGTTATTTCAGAGTATATATATTCACTTATGACATTTGTTGTTAATTATCCAACCCAGTTCACACACATGTTCACATGTTTAAATCTACCGGACTCAACTGCTTGGTTATTAGTCCATAGCTTGCAAACAATTTAAACTAAGGTAAACTAACCTAAGGACAACACAGACACCCATGCCTGAGAGGGGACCCAAACCCAAGATGGCGAACGGCCGTGTGCATCCCGCATGGCTAATCCACCGCGGCAAACCCAATTAAAAAGTAATAGTAGTGTGCATAGGTATAACACCAGGAGAAAGGATGATATTACTATGCAGGGTTAAATCTCACTTTGGCACAGAAAGGGGTGAATTATGCTGCCACAAAAGTCTTCGGTCACCTACCAAACAGCATCAAAACCTGACAGATAGCTAACTAGCATTTAAAAATTTATTAAAAGAATAACTGATTGACAACTCCTCCTACTCAATGGATGAATTTTTAGATATAAATTAGTAATTTTTTTTAATTTCATTTTATTATCCTGACACGTTCCACATCATTACAAAGTGTCGTATTCATGATCTGTGGAACAAGTATTAATCTAAGCAGTGTGACGCGGTGCAGCTCGCTGGCGCTGAGTCCGCCGCGCTGGTTACTGGCGATCAGCCGAGCGTTCGGCGATTGGTTGCCCGCAACCGGTTAAAGAGGACGCTCGGTCGCATACTCCCGAGAACCAGAGGGGCAAGCGGAACTCGCCGGGAAAAATCTGATCTCTACCCACAACAGTCAGTGGAGCAGTAGATGGAGGGCCGCTCACACCCAACAAGGGAGCAGTGGGGCCTCTAGGACCCACCAGAGGAAGCGACACCTTGTTCCGAGATGTACCCATGGTGCATGGGGACGAAGTTACAGCAGCAAAAGATGTATTCCAGTTCACCGGATGGAGGCACTCATATTTCTTTCTTGCCTCATTGTACGATAGCCGGTCCAAGGCCTCGATTTCCATGGTTTTTTGTTCTTTGTGTAGAACTGTATAGTCCAGAGAGCACAGTGCTTGCAGTTCACACAGACGGGAGGTGGGGCGCATGGAGCGTCCGGATGAGATGGATGGCCACATTCCCTGCACATGGGGCTGGAGGTGCACCGGGAGGACAAATGCCTGAACTTCCAGCATGTGAAGCACCTCATAGGGGGCGGGACGTACGGCTTGACTTCGCACTGATAGATCATTACCTTGACCTTCTCGGGCAGGGTATCGCCTTTGAAGGTCAGGATGAATGCACCGGTGGCAACTCTGATCCCCTATAAACATGTCTGACAAAGTGGACACCTCTGCATTCCAAGTTGGTATGTAACTTTAAATGGAACGCTCGTTTTTGTAGTTGTTATTTACAGAGCCTGTGTGTAGTCGCTTCATCTTATTACGATTAAATAATATTAAATAATTGCTATTGATTATTTGTTAAATTTAAACAATGGTATGATATTTTTTATTATGCTAATTTGTGTATGATTTAATGTTATGTTGTAGATTTCTGTGTCCACATATGAAGTATGAGAATTTACTGGCAAAAATTCGCAATGCCAAAGAGGTTCCTTGCTGCTATTGATGCGCGAGTAGCTGGCCACTGGAAGAACGTGACGAACGACAAATTAATAATGAAATTAATTGTTAATGGCCAGAGCTCTTGTATTTTAGATGCTTTTGCTGGTTCCAGTTAAAGAAATTTAGTTCAGTTGCAATAGTTCATGCGCCCGAGTACGATCTATTAAGATTCGCAATAGTTTTGCTCACTCGCAGAAGTCAAACGCGAATAGTATATTGATATATAATCATTTAATATTGCTGTTGCTGCCAGGCAATATTTGCTATTTTTACTAATTTGATTTGCTGGAGAATTTGAGTTATTACACACCGACCAAGTTCTTTCCTGCTGGGAGTTGAAGATTGGAATCAGAACATTAGTAAAGGTATGGTATATTTTACGATGGAGTATATTGCGACTCATCGCACTAGGTTCAGCTGGTAGTTAAAGAATATCTGTAAAAGGTGTTATGAGAATTTTGTTGGTTTTTGACAGGATAGATTGTTTGGTCCGGTAATTGTATTTTGTATTGATGGCTGAGGGCCATATTGCAATATATATGCGGAATTCCTACTGTCAATAGGAGTATATTATTTTGGTTTGTCAATCCTGCTGGGAGTTGACATTAGTAACATAGTCAGAGAAGCTGCTATTTGTGAATTCTGCCGGAGTTTTATTGGGCCACGAGATATTTGTGTACTTTATTTAAAGGGTTGTCTCTGAACTGTGATTACGCTATATAATATTTCCGTTCTTTGTTGAATGTTAATTTGGAGAAATACCAACATCCCTCCCTGTGTATTGCATAAACCGTATGTGTCAGCAAGAGATAGTGTTATAATCTGAAAGTTGGAATCAGCACAGTATTCATAAATATAACGAGTAACCAAGTTAAAGTGGCGAGTGACTTAGAAAAAAAATGTGTGGGGAATAGATCATAAAATTTTTAAGTGTCATAATTCGCCAACACCTGAAGAAACTCCAAGTGTTGCTATTTATATGTGTGTAAATGTAAATACGTAAATTTGTCGCAGGTCAATAATGCCCTGGACTGGGCTGGGGACGCTGTCTGTAAGAGAACAGCCCCACTTCTCATTTTTGAAAAGACACACCTCACTGTACTTTTCCTTGAGGTGGTCAACAAAGAACTGTGGCTTGGTGGACAAGAAAGAGTCTCCATCTGTCCGGGAAAAAAACAAGGTATCGCAGCGAGTACAGATGCTGTAGCATCAAAATCGGACGTTCCATGCTTAGAAATGGCGACCGCCCGGACTATAAATTGGTCGTTTTATTCTTGTCCCATGAGCAGCTAGGTAACTAAAAGTCCACCCAGGCAGAGCCCTGATTGCCTAGGTAAGCCTTATACAACTGAGGTGTGGCAGGTTCCTCAGAGGTTGCTCTCGCTAGTGACTGTTCAACCTCAAGAGCCATGCATCTCCTTGGCACGTAGCACTCCTTGAGATTGAGTGTATTTTTTTATAGAGGTTTTTACCATCCTCGTGACCCGGGCAATTAAGCCTAGATCCCCGGCCTCCGAGATGCAACGTTCCACTGTCATGCCAAACAATGGTCGTTCAAGCACGCTCAGAGCCTACGGTGTAGCGGACTGTTGGCGCGACACAGCCCATGGCTCGGGATCCCGGATTTGCCAAGCCCATACTCAGCAAATTAATGCTGAGCCCCTGAGGGCCAAGAAGTAACATTTATGAATTCATCACCTAATAAGAGGCAGAGGAGGTCTGTGAAATGTTAGATGTCGATAATTAAAAAGAAGCACGACTCCCCACAGAAAATTGCTACTCTGTTTGGCACTAGCCGTAAGTAGTTAAAACAATGTTACCGTACATTACTTTCCAGCCAATGCAAGAGCAATGACAACATTTTCTTTTTACAGTGCTTTTTATGAAGCAGAAATAAATGCAAGAGTATGTAGGAGGAAGCAGTGTGTACTGAACGTGGACATGAAAAGGGGATTGTTAGCAGCAGATCCCTTGTCACATTCATTTGTAGTGTGAATGAATTTATGGCTAAAGAAGCCTCCTTCATTGCAAATGACAATTTGTAATAATGTAAAAACATAAATAAATAAACAGTCAATTAAATAAGTTTCAGTGCTATTAATATAACTGAATTATGTTTACACAAGTCTTCATCCAAAGCTCTACAAACATCTGCCACAGAGAACGTACACACACACACACACACACACACACACACACACACACACACACACACACACACACACACACACAAATCCAACCGCTGTCTCCAGCTGCTGCGGCTGGTAGTCCAGCCGCAGTAGCTGGAGAAGGTGGTTGGATTTGAGTGAGTGCACACACGCACTCTCGGAGGCTGTGCATTGTGAACACTATCACATGCGTGAAACCTGACTCGCTGAACCACAAACAACTGGGGCAAGAGGGTGCAAAAGTGCTGACCCTCAAGCTAGTAAAAAATTGAGGGATATATAAATTTATCCCATTTTCAAATACAAGAAGTTCTGGTACAAAATAGCCCATATGTGCTGATAGGGAATGGTGACTAGAATGTGAATTGTTTCATCTCATGGTATTTATTTAAATAACCATATTTCATTCACTATATCAAAATATAGATTTGAGGCAGGTAGAACTTGTCTCTACTGACTGGGTCATTTGTTTCTTTATAAAATGCAATGTGAAATTCTCATCAAGTGCAGAATATTTTACTCTATTCTTCCAGTCCTCCACATAAAATAAGAAAAAAACTCCAACCTGCTCCTTTCTTCACAATTCTCTCTCAGTAGCGAGATGATGATGAAAATGTGTGTGAAAGATTTTGTCACTAGCACACAATACATTTTCAAGAATAGATGTATAGAAATGTGTGTGAATTGTTATGAAACAACTTTACTAGTGTCAATGATGAAATACACCTCTCCTTTTTTAACTGCATTCCTTGCCAAACAACTATTACAAATGAACTTAAAATATGTAAACTGTAGGTTAAGGATACAGTTTGTAATGTCACAATGAGATCATTTCCTCTTCCAAATACACACTAAATTGTTACTGGTCACAGCTACTACACAGCTTCCATCATAATTAATGGCAACTTTATCGACTACAGTATCACATGAACCCAAATCAAATTTGTGTGTCTTTATTACATTACTGTCTACAACTTCAGGCCATTGGAGAACACACATTGGATCAACTTTTGAATTATTTGCAATTTCGCAACTATTACGGAGGTTTTTTGTGTCGTACAACCATAGTCTTCCTTCATCATCTCCACATGCCAGTATACCCGATCCTGCAAGGTAAAATAAGAGAAAATACTGATTAATAAATATTTTAACGAAGGATAGTAATCACCCACTAAATAAAACTTATATGCAAAAACAGTAATTTGATATTCATCCAAACTTCGAATACAAGGTTTTATTACACAGGAAAGAGAAATTGAGAATAAACTATTTTTTGTGTTTTGCAAACTTAAAAATATATTTAAAAAATATTAATTTCAAAGTACAGAAGGCTCCATCCTTGAGCACTTGCATATAGATACAAAATAAATTACCGCCACCACCATACATTAAGTAGCTAAAACTTTATAGCCACATACTCAACTGTATGTTTGTCCACATTGAAGCACATTACAGTAGTGATTGTGTGTGCCATTAATTTGTTATCAAGTTGGTGGTTTCTGAGAATTTGAGGCACCGGCTGTATACACACGACACATTCCCCAGAGAGAGAGAGAGAGAGAGAGAGAGAGAGAGAGAGAGAGATTCCCCAGAGAGAGAGAGAGAGAGAGATTCAGATTACACAAGGTATCATATCAGTTCATCAAACCACTGTACTAGGATGTTGGCATTGTGATACTTAAAGATGCCATCTCTGTTGGGGAAAACTTCAATAATTTAGAGTAGTACATGGTCTGCAATATTCTTCATTTAGTCAGCAGCTGCCCCCCCCCCCCCCCCCACACACACAAACACGTTTGTGAAGCTTATGGGACTTGACTCTGGGGTCATCAGTCCCTAAATGTACAAACTACTTAAAAGGTAAAGCAGTCAACAATCCGAAGATTGGTTTGAACACCACAGTGCTTTACTAGGCATGGTCCTGTTTGGAGGTGGTATGCCGTTGCCTTCCTCCGACCTTCAAACTGACTTACCCAGCCAGTTATAGGGAGACCTACAGTTTAACGTGGGTTCCGAACCACGGTGCTACTCGGTATTTTTCACATGAGCAATACTGCCAGAGGTGAAAGAAGTGGAAAGTGACAGATAAAAATCCTAGAACCTGGCGGGGATCGAATCCGCGACCTTTGGATTTGTAGCCTGGCACTCTACTTATGAACTACTTTATACTAAAGACAGCACAAACATCCATGCCCAAGGGGGGATTTGAACCCCCCCCCCCCATCAGGGAACAGCCTCGAGCATTGCAGCATAGCGCCTCAATGTGCTCAGCCTCTCCAACGCAGCCAACTGCTACAGTGCCCAGGGAAATGTCACTTCTAGCAAAATACTACCAGTTTGAAACTGTGGTGTAGTGTTTTTAAGCATCCATCTGGATGACAGTGTAGTCAGATATGACTGACCTAATGTAACAAAAAACACAAATTATCACCTGATCTGATATGTTTGTGGTCCTGTATCCACTGCAATAATAGCTACCGTGTCAGATTTACCACCTCATGTTCCACTAAATTTATGATTCAGTGAACTGCGATGAAGCATTTAACACTTTGTCACCTATTTATGGTGTCCTTCAACAAATTTCTACAGATACTTATGACAACAACATGCAAACATCTTTGCTGTTTAAGTAATGCTTGTTCCCAGCCACTGGTCCTTACACTGCATACTGCCAAAGTGATTGTTAGTGTATTTTCCCATACATAGCCCATATCATCATTAAAGTAATGTTCATTAATTTATATCCATGTACATAATTTTCTTACTGTCTCATGACCACAAAACAACTGCCACCAAGCGTAATTCAATCTTGTAGTGAGCGTTTGTTATATTATGCTTGGGAATGATCATCTCAAACAGTGAATGCTGTAGATTGTTATGTGCTACTGTTGTGAGTATTTACAGAAATGTCATTGAAGGCTGGTGAACCACAAGCAGGTGAGCAAATATCTGACAGTCACCCCTCTTACAACATAAATATCAGAGGCTTGTTCACCATCAAACCAATCAGATGGCAGTATTTAGCAAATCTGATAAAACTCTTGTTATCTGAACTGTAAAGTATGCAATTATGTGACTTTTACATGGGGTTCTGTAGTAGAGGACATGTTATGACTTACGGCCAAAAGATAACAGATTTGAAAGTGGATCAGTGGAGACGTTTCATGTTTGGGTACATCACGTTTCTTGTTACACCGAGTATAGGTGTATGTTTAGAAGGTAGGTGATGAGAGAATTGCTCATGGACATCCATGGGAACTGTCTTAGTAGTAATAGTAGTAGTAAGTTAAGGCACATTGACAGCTGTGGACTATTATGATCTTCAGTCCTGAGATTTGTTTGATGCTGCTCTCCACACTGACTTGTCCTTGTAAGCCTCTTTCATCTCTTAATAAGAAGGCAACCTACATCATCCTTAACCCTTTCACTCCGGCGCCGTGCGCTGTGGACGAGCGCCATTCGCGCCCGGCCGTGCCCGCTGTACAGCACATTTTCCGCGCCCCCCACGGCGCTACTCTGTCCTGTTTTCACTCTCTCAATGTTATCACAATTATTGGACTTTATACTATATATTTATTAGGGAAAATTCATCGGAAACAGTTTTCTTCCTTCTTTCAGATAATTCACGTAATTTTTTCGTAAATTCTAAAAGATCCAAGTTTTGGACTCATCTCTGGTGGGATGTGGACATTATTATTATAAACGCATATTTCGCTTGTTAAAAAATATTTATTTACAATTGCTTTACGTTACAATTCAGTAGCATTACATTACGATGTATGACGCGAGGCGGAACTGCTGCAGCAGTCCACCGGCTGTGGAGCACATTCACTCCCGACTTCTGCAGAAGTTCACCGTAGCGAAAGGGTTAACCTGCTTACTCTGTTCATCTGTCTCTCTCTGCAATTTTTACCCTACACACTACCCTCCAATGCTAAAATAGCGATTCTTTAATGTCTCCATGTGTACCAACAATTGATCCTTTCTCTTAGTCAATTCTGTTCAGCACCTCCTCATTAGTCACATGATCTACTCACCTTATCTTCAGGATTTGCCTCTAGCACCACCTTGCAAATGCTTCTATCATTTTTCTGTCTGAACACCTTATCAACCACATTTCACTCCCATAGAATGCTACACCACAGAAAAGACATTTTCAGAAAGGACTTCCTAACATTTAAATTAGTTTTTGCTGTCTATAAATTTTGCTGCTTCAGAAATCTTCTTCCCATAGCCATTCTGCATTTTACATAATCTTTACCTTCGCTACGAGAAGTTATTTTGCTACCCAAATAACAAAACTGATATACGTCTCATTTTTTTTTCAGCCTAATCTAATTCCTTCAGCATCACCTGATGTTTTCACACTAATTTCATTACCCTCGTTTTGCTCTTATTAATGTTCATCTTATAACCTCCTTTCAAGGCACTGTCCAGTCCGTACAGTCTCTCTTCCAGGTCCACAGCTGTCTCTAAAAAAATTACTACATGAATATTCTAGTGGACAACTTGTGGCCTCTTCATGCTTGCTGTCTTCCCTGACAGCAATGGCAGCTTCCAGTAGGACTAATTAACTCCATCCAGAATCTTGACTGTAATTCTGTCATATCAGCTTAAAAAATGACAATTTATTGCAGGAACTAACTGCACTGTTTGCTCCTCCACAGTAGATATACAACACTTCCCAGTTCAGCTGTCTTTTTATCACTCAATGTCTCTTGTGTTGCACCTTTTTCTTCACGCGGTGAGCACTGTACTGACCGATTAGAATGTTAAATAACTCCTAAGAGAAAAAGGTTTGTATTTCTTTGTTTGGAATAAATCAATGTTATGTTGTTTTGTTTTTTTTTTCATTTATTTCACAAATGACTCACTTTGAACACACGATGAAATTCAGTAAATAATAGGAGGAAAAAAGTGGCACCTGATAAAGATTGGAATCAGATGCTCAGCAATAATTAAATGTCAACTTGTAACTTATCTTCATAAAATAAATAAAAAATATTTCCTTCCAGTGCATTATTTATTCCTTCAATTTCATTCATATTTTGAAATTATTAGGAATCCTCTTTACTCTGCTTGTTTAGTTGAACCTCTGATGGACCCTTCCCTTACTACAAAAGTTGACGCCAACAGTTTTTCGCACAAGGTCGACACATTGTTATACCCTTTTAAACTGTACTGGACACAACATTTGGAGGGTTTCTTAATTTTGATTTACTGTTTTAGCTAGACGTAAATCGATTACCCTCCAAATTGGATGTAATAAATTTTTTGAGCTAGAATGTATAAAGCAATTTCCTTTTTGCCCACAGCTTTAAAAGTAAACGTAATTTTGTGATTTGGTCACTGTTTTAAATCTTCTTTAGTAATCTTGTAACTGCGTAATAAATATTTTTGGCATCACAGACTTCGATAATTCAATCTTCTGCAGGATCAGGGATCTTCTTGTAACAATTTCATTTATTATATACTATATTTTAAAATAAAGAGACGGAAACAGACTGTTGCATTTGACAACAAACTATTTTCAACACCACACAAAATGTTCACAATAATCACGTCCATATACATGAAACGTCTCATGAAACACATCAACTTTTTGTCCTTAAGCTTTTTTTCGGAACTCATTAAAATTTGTTATTTCAACAAGTATTGTTTTTAATGTTCACTGGAACTGTGTTTCTCCGTGATTTTTTTTTCCTCCTTTTCTTTTTTCTTTTCTTTTTTTTTTTTTTTTTTTTTTTTTTTTTTTTTTTTTTTTTTTTTGCTGTCCACTTTGCTGCATTTCTAATGTCTTTGACAATTCCACCACTCTTCCACTGTACACTCTCCAATCTGCATAAAAGATCAAAAGACCCGCACACAGTATATGACTGACTCAACTAAATTTAAGATTTAAAATATTTTTAAATATCAATAACTATTATTCATTATATATTTCCTTTCGTGGCCCAGTATCCAGTGGAACAAGCAATTTTGCTTGTTTCACTATACATTCTCTTCTTGATTTCCTTATTTCTATCTTTTTAAGCTTTCTTCCTATGAATTAGAATAGCAGCATTCACTTTCTGTGGTTCTTAAGCCACATGACTAGAACATGTGTATGGATCATTCCATTATCAAGTAGAAACCTCCCTGCTCGACCAAGACAGATTTTGTTGAAATTTTATGTGAACATTCGCACATACCTCCAATGAATAATGGTAAAGTTTAAAATTCATCGATGCAAAGCTGCCAGTGATATAGTCACTTGTTTGCCCTCAAGCACAGCTGTCGTCGCCCAAAATAATTTTAAAGTTTGGCTTTGTATATCACAGGCAATAAGGGTACTAAAAATGTGAAACTTAGCATGTAGAAACATAACAATGCAAGGTTCTCAAATATAAAGCAGTAGCGGCCAGTGGCACCTGAAGCTGGGTGTTGCATCCAAGCTTCAGTGTTACATTTTTATGTGAGACTCATACAAGGGAGAAAATTCTCTCTCAGTGCCTTTTGAAATTTGTAGTGACAAGCATTCCTAGAATTCTTTGTGTATGAAAGTCACAAAATTTAATTTTTGCAAATCCAATTTACAATCCTGTGAAAAGTTGTATACCTATATATGACAAAAATATCTGTGGCAGATTGGATACTACAATTTATCAATAATCGTTAAGTTATGAGCTACATTGTGAGTCAAAATGAAATTCATTCCTCATTTAAAAGACGAAATTAGAGACATATTATAGATTACAAGTTTTATTCTTACTCATCTGAACTGAAAGTTTGCTCTCCTATTTTTTATCAATGCAAATGTATCAGTCACCCACTAACTAAAATCTGTGATCTCCATCTCAAGATCTCTTTCAATGGAAAGCACAGCCAAAGCTGACAATCTTTCCTGGAGCACAGAGTTGCTTAAGAATTATTTTGTTCTTTTTAGACTTGAAAAGCATCTTGGTGCTTCAATTGATGTCATGAGAATTATGAAAATTAGCTTCAACAGTGTAGAGCAATCAGTTAACATCTCCTCTTGTTGCTTTTTATAATAAACTCCGTTAGCCTAACAGCACTACATAATGATCTAAATTGGTAGGTAATTAGCTTTGTGAATAAAACAAAATTACTGCAACTACTTTTGAAATGTGAGTATTGAGTGACACAGTGATCCGAAAAGAAAGAATGCTGGGAGAAGCGTCAGCAGCACTGGGAACTGCTTCTGGCCAGGGAGTTTGCAGGCAGTCTGCAACCCCCTTGTGACGTCAATGGTGAGCGTATTACGCAGTGCCACGGTCAGGCACGAACACACTGCTGCCGCAGGTATAATGGTCTGATCCGCCAGGGAGTTGCAGCAAGAATGCAAACCCCGAGCTGGTCAAGAGGCCAGTGTTGTTTTTTGATGCGTTACGGGACAATGTTTGACAGAGTAGCTGATTATTACATATTTCAGGGTATAACTTAGGCTTCCTAAACAAAAAAATGTACAAATGTACTGCAAAAAAGGTATATTTGATTATCCAACATGTACTAACAACAGTATATAATTTGAAGTAACATGGGGCACAAGAATTCATTATGAAAAATATACACACTTTGGCTTTTTATATCTTGTAAAGTAATCATGTGACAAATATGAAATTAAATACTTAACAGCTTAGTAACCCAAGGATGTGGATTAAACATTTTCATTCTCCTGCCTTTTTCCCAATACTTTACACATTCATCAAACATAGTAACATTTTTTGCAAAAATAAAGCTTCAAAACCAGTCTCATATGAAACAACATAACAATGGATTTAATTTCTAATGTAGACTGACAATACTTTATAAATTGGACTAAACAAGCTGCAAACATCGCACAGCAAAAAAGGTTAGAGTTTGGTTTGTTATATCTCACTGATTAACCCGCGAGGACTCGCGGGTGATCATTTTGCTCACAGTAATATTAAAACAATCGGCATTTTACCAATTTTAAATAGTCAAATATCTGTGTTTATAAGAAACACAACTAGAAATATTTACTTAGACATATTAAGTACATTACAAACTAAACTTTGTCATAAAAATACATTACAAACTAAACTTTGTCATAAAAATGCTATACACAGGATTGATCGCATAACTTTTAAAGGCGCGAGTTCTCAAGGGTTAAAGGCAGTAAGTGACAACAAACATGACACTGGATAAAAAAGGCTTAGTAACACTAGTATCTGAATCTGAGACCTTTCACATACTGCTTTTCAACTGTTAAATTCAGTTAAAACGTGATTTACATAAAAACTTCAGAATAGGTTGTGTTGGACCCTCTCTTACAAAATCTCTTTCCACAAATGATTTCAAATTAATCTTTTTTGGAAAAACTTGTTATCAACCATCTAAAAATGTTTCATTTTTAACTTGCACTAACAATACCCAAAAATCACAAATTTTCAGTAATGTGCCATAGCTCGATTATGTTTCACAAAATGTTGTATTTTTAATTTTTAAATCAGTCATTAATATATTAATATATTGAGTTGGTCCATGGTGACTGTCACTACTGGTTTCACAACTGGCAAACCTATTACCATAGGAGTCGCACCCAATAAGCGTGTAATACCAGCCACGGGTGGGTTTTTTCATCCAGGTTCCAAAGCCTGTAATGTTTTATTAATTTAGGTGCCATAGCCTTCCAATAATACCTGACTGGTTACAAAGTAATTTAAGGCTTGGCCACACACAGCGCGGGCAAGCGGGAACCTTTAGGCGCTGTGGGCCTACCACAGCGTTGAAACGCTCTTTGTTGACACCGCCAGACACCTGTCACTGTCACACAATAGAGATTCACTGCTTCGGTCAGTGGTGGTGAGCTATGGGATGAAAGGCAGGAACCCAATTATCAAATCATACATTCTGCCTTTAGAAAATTTTTTTATGGGCAGAAAGTAAGGCTACATTTAACAGTGTACCTACTTTTCCATTTAAACTGTTAGTTTTCATGCCAACAATTAAAAACCACTGGTTTGGGATTCACATCTGTTCTGTGCTATCCAATATTTCCCATTAAATTTTGAGGAAACTATGTGATAAAAATATTGATTCTCTCACATGTTCTAGTCATGTCAACTTGATAATGAACTGTCTCTCTTTCCATTGTTGCTCATATCTAGTGTGATTCTTCTCAAATAAGTAAAACATCTTCCAAAAAGTTCGTAGTGTAAAATGTTGGTCAGTTTATGTTTGGTGCATTTTAGGTCATAGCTGTATATAAAATTTAGGCAATGTTCTGAAATGTTTTTAACGCTGGAAGGCGAGCCATCTCTTTGCAGTCCTGATTAAAGAGGTACTATTGTCGTGTTGAAATGGAAGCAAACTTGACTTCGAAGGCAGGATTGCAACTGAACACAGCACTTATACTGAAAGCAGGTGTACTGCGAACTTAGCATACATGCAGCACTAACTGCCTCTCGGGCAGAGTGCTCTGCTATTTATACACAGACAGAATGTACCAGAAATTAGAAGAATAGTTAACATAAGAAACATGTAGAAATTACAAGTGAACATAAGAAATACGTAGAATATTCAGGAAATGACAATTACAAACAAATAAATTGTTGCCGGTGGATGGGATTGAACCGATGACCTTCAGCACCGAAATCGGTGATGCTATCCATTGCGCCACGCCGTCAGTTGATTAACTTTGAGTCTCACGGCATTGCTCCCTCTCCTGAAAGAACAGCGACCCGCTGTTAGGTTCCTTTTGGAGCCTGTCGCAATGTCCTGGCTCTTGATCTTGTCATGGGTTCACCGTATGGCAGTTCTGGAGAATCCTTCCCTTCTGCATGATTACCGACAACAGACATTCCTGTCGTGGCTTCATCAGTATCATTACCGTCCTTAAGAGTCTTTGAATAAGAAGTGATTTTCGCCTATCTGTTCTTCAGGATCATAGTAAGGCTTCATGCGCAGTACGTGAACAATGTCTCTTTGTTTTTGTCGTTTCGACGACGGCTCATAATCCTCAACTTCTTATGTGATGCCCGACAGGCGTATGACACGATATGGACCAAAGTATCGCCTCAATAACTTTTCTCGTAGTCCAACTTCCCGTACAGGGGTAAAAATTCATACCAGATCTCCTGGGCTGTACACAATAGGTCGGTGCTTGTCGTTAAACCACTGACGGTCCTTCTCCTGGGTGTCTAGTGTCCGTATGCAAGCCAGCTGTCTTGCTTTTTCGACCCTGGTGATGAGCTGTTTCACATAGTCATCCGGCTGGAATGGGAACAGCGTATCCATTGTCGTCTCAGCTTCACGGCCACGGAGCAGGAAAAAATGGTGTGAAGCCTGTGGTGTCAATTCTTGTCTTGCGGTATTATAAGCAAATGTCATAATTGGCAGTACTGTATCCCAATCCTTCTGTTCATCATCGACAGCATATCTGCTAACGTCTTGTTAAAACGTTCTGTAAGACCATTTGTCTGAGGATGGTATGCAGTTGTCATTCTGTGGACACTGTCGCAACGTGACATTACCTCTGATACTATTTTTGACTGGAATACTTTTTCACAATCAGATATCATAACACGTGGTGCTCCATGCTTCAAAATAACGTCTTCTACAAGGAATTTTTGTAATCTCTGGAGCTTCTGCAGTCGGTATAGGTTTGGTGACAGCGTAGCGTGTGAGGTAGTCAGTAAGGCTATTATCCATCGGTTACCAGTTGTCGACTTCGGAAATGTCCCTAAAAGATCGATCCCAACTTGGTGGAATGGAGCTGCTGCGGGTGGAATTAGTACGAGATGCCCTAGAGGTAATTGCGGCACATACTTCCATCACTGGCACTCTTTACAGTGACTCACATAGTGCTTGACAGATCGGTAGAGACCTTTCCAGTAATACCCGAGTCTGATTCTGTCTAGGGTCTTCACGAATCCCAGATGACCGGATATTGGAGCATTCTGGAAATACTTGAGAATAGCTGGCTGGAGGTGAGCTGGAATGACCAGTAGCCATTTGGAGCCCAGTGGATCGTAGTTGCTCTTATACAATGTCCCGTTTATAAGTTAGAACTCTCCATTGGTCGGTTCTCCTTTCTCCAAGGCCTCCATCGTTTTTAATAGAGCTGGATCTTCCCTCTGTTCAGCTGTAACGTCATCTAATTCAGTGAGGGCTGAAATTTCATTCGTGCTGTTGTGTTCCACTAATGGATTCCTCGAAAGGCAGTCGGCATCCTTGTGTTTGCGCCCGTTCTTGAATACCACTGTGACATCGTACTCTTGGAGTCTTAGTGCCCATCTTGCTAGTCGACCTGATATATCCTTCAAGCTAGTCAGCCAACACAAAGAATGGTGGTCTGTCACGACAGTGAATGGTTTGCAGAATAAACACAGTTGGAACTTGTTGATAGCCCAGGTAACTGCGAAACATTCTTTCTCAGTTGCAGAGTAGTTTATCTTGGACTTTGAGAGTACTCTTGATGCATAGGCTATCATGTTTTCACCACCTTCCTGAACTTGTACAAGCACTGCACCAATCCCATAACCACTTTCGTCTGTGTGAAGTTCAGTTTCCGCATTCTTGTCGTACAAGGCTAGCACTGGTGCGGTAGTTAGAGCCTCCTTAAGTGCCCGGAAAGTGCTTTCTCTTGTCTCATCCCAGTAAAACTTGGCGTCTCCCTGCAGAAGTTCTTGCAATGGAGGTGCCTTGTGACAAAACCCTTTTATGGAACTTCAGTAGTATGAGAACAGCCCGAGAAAACTCTCACATCACGAATGTGCTGAGGAGTTGGAAATTCTGTGACTACCCTTAATTTATCAGGACGGACACCATCTCTGTTGACTAGGTGCCCCCGGATATTTATCTCTTTGGCGACGAAGAGGCACTTCTTTGGATTTAGGCGGAGTCCTGCAGACTGAACACACTTCAACACAGTTGACAGGTGACTCAGATGTTCTTCAAATGTTTTTGAAAAAACGACAATGTCATCTAAATAGCAAAGACACGTCGTCCACTTAAGGTGTCGAAGTAAGTTGTCCATCATGCGTTCAAATGTGGCTGGAGCATTACATAATCCAAATGGCATTACTTTGAATTCATAGAGGCCGTCAGGTGTAATAAAAGCCGTCTTCTCTCTGTCAGCTTCGTCAACCTCGATTTGCCAGTAACCTCTCTGCATCTCCATAGTTTAGAAGTATGTAGCTCCTTTCAAGTAGTCGTAAGGCATTATCAATGCGCGGCAGTGGGAAGACATCTTTCTTTGTGACTTTGTTCAGCTGCCGATAGTCGACACAGACCACCTGAGAACGAGCGAGGATTCTCCCAAAGTTGAATAACGTCATCGTTGCAACATCTCTACTTTCTCCCGAATTTTTCGTCTTTCTGCTGGTGACACACTATATGAACGCTGACTACCGTACTTGGTCGAATATAAGCAGCACTTTCTTTTTTTTTCCCCACCGAATTTTGGCGTACAAAATCGTGGTGACCTATAATCTAGATTCAATCCTCCTCGCCCCATCCCCCCCGCCCCCAACTGCTCCTTTCCCAAAGTCATTAGTTTCAAAAATTACCTGCTCACTTTTATTTTGAATTGAGAAATGTAATAAACTAGATGGTCTTCAAAAATGCTACATTAGTTTCGCAGAACTGCATCTACATTCTTTTACACGTTTATGGAAACGGCGCGGGAATTGGTGGAAGTCAATATTTTGATATAAATCTAATAGTGTCATTCTGTTCCGCAGCCAAGAAAAGCTGATGATTGTCTTTTAACACATCCGCACGGCCTTAAACAAAAATAGTACATAAACACATCCTACGCACACAAATGATTTTAATTTAATGTAGTCAATGAAAGTTTAGTGTACATTGCGAGAGATTTTACCGTGACATTTACATTGCAGTACGTTATCACCTACTGCGAGTTGTGATGAGAGGTTAAGATAGCAGAATAACTGATTTGTGTAGCTAATGCTAATGTTGAGTTCCAATGCTACTTTTTAAAATAATATATTTTACTATGACCAGATTCACTACTTTCACATTCGTTGGGGGATATTTCCATTAAACAATGTACACGCAACTCTGATCTATTTTGCAATCTACAACTGAATCATTTCTACTGTAACAGCAAAACCACAATTCCTATTTTTAATTACGAAGTCAAGAAAACAGGGTATATTTACATTTTAGCCATTGAAATGCAAAATGACTCTTCAAACATTTCAATAGTTTGTCCTCAGTTAAACATTAGCGTCGAACTTTTTTTCGTCAGCATCAAATTTATGTCAAACTTCCTGCTTTCCATGTCTGTTACTCTGACTGGGCAACCTGAAATGTACATTCCGTGGTGTAACTCTTATGTTCGTTTCCCGCTACCACTTACAAAACAGTGTCACACACACACACACACACACACACACACCGAAAAAACTATATTTTCGCAGCACACACCAATGCTATAGAACACTTTAAATGCCCGGTAACACTCCTTGGTTCGGCGGCCCATGACTTCGGGCACCCAGATCGGCCTATCATCTTGCTTTCTTATTTGTTGAGATTTACAGTTTTGCATATTTGTTTTGAGTTTATTGAAAAGAGAACATTATTTCGTTAACATTGTGTTTCTGCTTACGAAAAAAGTTTGATTATACAAAAAAGTCAATAAAAAATAAATTTAAAAAATTAAAACACCTGCAGCCTATACTCTAGGTTTTCTTTTTTTTTTCTCTCTCTCTTCCTCTCTCTCTATACTCCCGTGTTAGAAGTTTAGGCATGGCCTATATTCGCGCAAATATGGTAATTGGTGGATGATCCCCACTATTGATACGGTGCCTTATCGTGGGCCGTTTTGTCTGACTTTTCTCCTACTGAGGTGTAAATGCACCCGAAAACTGGCATAGTATAGCTAACACCTGCTGGCATTGTTCCTTGGTCAGTCCGGGCCTTATTGGCAGTTCCACGTCTGTTTCCTTTAGTGTGTTGTATGTACTAACAGCAGAGCATGGGTCTTCGTTGGTAACGTTGAGCTCACCGTCCTTGATTGGTTTAGCTGTCCCGATACACATTCCCTTGGGGATAAGTTGTGACTGCTCGTGACAATTAGTGATCTAAACTCTCCTCTAACACCGGTAATGCTAATGATATCCACTGGTATGTAAATTTCTTTTTTAAGCCTAATAAACTTTTTACCATCGACAAGCACTTCACAGTTTAACTGGTCATTGTGTTTGTGATTGGAACTCTTCTCATTGTCGACATCAAATAACTTCCCAGAAAATCTGTATTACGTGTACCCGTCGGAACGACTTCCTCTATTTGCAGCTCAGCTCTTCCACAGTCAGCGATAGCTTGGGATGCCTGAAGGAAGTCCCGTACATGGTCTCTATTTATTTATTTATTGGTTTTTTCTGTTCCATAGGACCCAATTGAGGAGCGAGACTCCATGGTCATGGAACAAGTCAATACATTAATTGTTACACAAGAATGGTAATAGAAAAAATTTTAAATAGTCCTTTGCACACGACAATCTTAAGACAAAGTGAAAAGAATCAATAAAGAAAAAGTAAATTAGCTTAATTGTTTAACTTTTCTAGGAGTTCCTCGACAGAATAAAAAGAGTGAGCCATGAGGTAACTCTTCAATTTAGATTTGAAAGCATGTGGATTAGTGCTAAGATTCTTTAGTTCTTGTGGCAGCTTATTGAAAATGGATGCCGCAGAATACTGCACCCCTTTCTGCACAAGTGTTAAGGTGGTGTGATGCAAATGTAGATTAGACTTCTGTCTAGTATTCACCGAGTGAAAGCTACTAACTCGTAGGAATAAGTTGGTATTATTAACAACAAACGACATTAAAGAAAAAACGTATTGTGACGCCAGAGTCAAAATTCCAAGACTACTGAAAAGGGGTCGACATGACGTTCGCGAACTTACTCCAGATATTGCGCGAACCGCCCGTTTTTGAGCCAGAAATATCCTTTTTGCATCAGGCGAGTTACCCCAAAAAACAATGCCGTACGTCATAAGTGAGTGAAAGTAAGCGTAATAGACTACTTTACGTGTTGAAAAATCACTTATCTCAGATATTGTTCTAATGGTAAATATAGCGGAATTTAGTTTTGGAAGAAGGTCCTGAATATGGGCTTTCCATGACAGCTTACTGTCTATATGAACACCTAGAAATTTGAACTGTTCAGTCTCACTTATCACATGGCCATTATGTGTAATCAGAATGTCAGCTTTCGTCAAATTATGTGTTAGAAATTGTAAAACCTCGCTTAGTTTAGTTTTTCTGGGCGCAGCAGCTAGGGGAGCGGTTGGTACCTCTGTACGGTGCCGGTGAACGGCAGCGGCACATCGGGGAGTGATCTCGTCCAGGGTACGGCGATGGGCTTCTTCTGATAGGTCGACTGAATTCATCAGCAGGTGATTGCCTGGCATAGAAATGCTCTGATGGCTGATGTCTTGCAGCAAAATAATCGTTGAATACTCGCCTTCTCTCTCTGCAGTAGTGTACAACATGTCCAGGGCGCCCACAGTGGAAACACAGTGGTATGTCATCTTCTATCCTCCTGACGTCTTTTGTTCTGGGGGCGTCATAGTTCCCGGGGGAAATTGGTTGTGACCGCGTTGGCCGGTTCATGGGCTGCTGTTTGGCTGCTGCAGTGTAAGTCATAGCAGGGCGATGCCATTCTTCACGTCGGGTGAGAATGACGGGGCAGACAGGAGCTAATGTCTGAAATACTTCTTCCTCAGCGGCGTCGACTCCCTAATGACTTACAGGGCTTACATCCATGGCCATAATCTGAGGTTCGCTCAGTCTCATAGTCCCGACTGCCATAAAATGTTGTAATTCTTCTCTCACAATTTGTCATATGAGGGAAGCGAAGTCATGCTGGCAACAGTCATAGGGACTACATTTGGGAGTATGTCATACTTCTTTCATCCAACCCTCCTTTGTTGCATCTCTTCAATATGCTGGCACAACTGAACTCTTCAGATGTAGCAACGTCTTTTATCAGAAGAGCTTGGTACGTGTCTTCTGCAATACCCTTCATCAGGTGCGTGATTTTGTTGGCCTCAGTCATATTCGGATTGACTATGTTACACAGGGCCAAAACATTCTGTATGTATGATTGTGTCGGCTCACCATGTCGTTGGGCCCGGTTCTTCAGTTCTTCCGCCGAGTGGATTTTTCGCTGGTGGTCACCGAACATCGACTTGAGTTCCGTCTAGAACGTTTCCCAGTCATTCAGCTTCTCTTCGTTGTTTTTGAACCATTGCTGGGCTGTTCTGTCCAGGTCGAAATAAATGTTGGACAAGCACATTGTATGATCCCACCTGTTGTACTTGGCGACTGTTGGACCCTTTTAGCCATTTGTTGGGGTACTCTCCAGCGTCTCCAGAGAACACTGATGGGTGTCTGTTGTACAGCTGGCTTACCGCTGATTTCATGTCCATCGTTGTTCTGATAATACAGACTTTCGGAAAGATGTACTTGGTATATCCCTTGTATTCCGGTTCTAGTCCGTGTAAGCGACGGCTTTTACATTGCCTAATCGGAGCCACGGTGATGCAGCTGTTGCACAGGGTACCCGGCACCTTCACCAAACAATGTCGCATTGAAATGGAAGCAGGCTTGACTTCGAAGGCAGGATTGCCAACTGAACACAGCACTAACTTCCTCTAAGGCAGAGTGCTCTGCTATTTATACAGACAGAATGTACCAGAAATTAGAAGAATAGTTAACATACTAAACATATAGAAATTACAAGTGAACATAAGAAACATTTAGAATATTCTGGAAATGATAATTACAAAGAAATAAACTTTTGGCGGTGGACGGGATTGAACCGACGACCTTCAGCACCGCAATTGGTGATGCTATCCACTGCACCAAGCCGCCAGTTGGTTAACTTGGAGTCTCACGGCAATATATGTTAGTGTTTGACCGCAATGGGTATGACGTGACCCCATTTGAGGCTATGGCTGCTCGCTACACAGAGTTGCGCCATGTGTTCCTGTTTCATACATTGTTTACAATATAAGATACTGTCATATTTTGAGTTAAGAATACAGAAAGATTTATTTTAATTTAATGACTAATAGAGACATTTGCATATCTAGGGGAAGAGTTACCTACAGACTGCATCCATCCTTTTTGTTGGCTGCAACTACAATTTTACTCGTGCAACATTAAGTAACTTTTTTGTCATCAAAGAGTACAGTTTAAATATTAAGATTGTTCGCTTCATACTTATGAATCATGGGAATGTACTACATGTTTTTTTCCTTTTCAGTTGATAGCCGCATTGTGCGCTCTATACCCTGTGGTGGTGACCTACGAATAGCTAAAATATTAGGAAAAGAGGAAAGTACACAAAGTACTGAGTGCATACAGTAGTGGCTAGTTGGTTATAACAAGGACCAATTTACATTTATTAAGCTATGAGGGGGTGATTAAATCTGTATGTGCCTTCTGGCTTAGCAAATGCCAGGGAGATGGAACAAATAAAAAGAATTTTTTTATAACGGAAGAACTGAGATCCACTGTACTTGAGGCGTTTTAACTTCATATCCCCACCAGGTCCTAGGATTTTTATCTGTCACTTCCACTTCTTTCACCTCTGGCAGTGTTGCTGATGTGAAAAATATTGAGTAGCACCGTGGTTCAGAACCCACGTTATACTGTAGGTCCCCCTATAACTGCCTGGGTAAGTCAGTTCAAAAGGCAACGGCATACCACCTCCAAATAGGATCATGCCCAGTAAAGCACTGTGGTGTTCAAACCAATCTTCGGATCGTTGACTCCTTTACCTTACCTTATGCTTTCCATCTATGCTACCAAGGCAGTTTGGAAACCCAAAAGTTCTGGAAATCCTTCCTCAGACTTCTTCCACATTTTTATTATAGGTGTAGGTAAATACTTTAGCTGTAGAATATTAGAAATTGCCTGGCAGACTTACTTCCATATTACTGAAACTGTTGAATGTCCCAATCAAAAAGAAGAAGTGATGGTCTGTTGACTGCCACCTTGGGTGTCATTGGCGTGACGTCACGAGTGCTGAACTGCTGTGCACATCGCTCTCAGTTTTTCAAAATAATTTTAGGATTAATATAATTATTTTAACTGTTACTCATGACAATATTCAATCTAGAGGTGTTCTAGTAGAATATTGTCAGTTATTTTAGCATCTGTTGTGGCGTATTTGCTTTAAGTGGCGTTATTTGTGTTAGCGTGTGGCCCGGCATCAACGTCTTACTGCTTTGTTTACATCTGGTGGCGAGTAGTTCCAGCCATAGCAGTTTCCGAAAGATAAGTTCCAATAAGTGTTTGTGTATTGTAGTTAGATTAGTAGTGTTAGTAGATTTCAGGTGTTACCACATTAGTTATTTATTAAATTTACTACTTTTCAACCGGTGTCTTCTTGCTGTTTTTAGTGTAATTGCGGTTGGGAAACTTGCCGTTACTGTATTTGATAACTCTTGTGCTCTCACTGTTTAGTTAGTTTATTAGTGACGCTTTAATTTGAACTTGTTTATACAAGCAATGTAAAGTTTTTCTGATACTAGTAGTTGTAGTATTAGTTGTTGTTACTTGATTTGTAGAGACTAAAGTTTGTTGATTTTCCGTAGTTAAAAGATACTTCCTCGTTATTTTGTAGAAACGTAATTTACATAAGGTAGACATCTAGTTTTTGATAAAAAATAATTGTGACATTTTACCATGAGTGAAAAGTGTGGGCTCTGTCGTAGGGTCGTGCGTAGTGGGCTGCAGTCTGGGCTTTGTAGTAAGTATTTTCATGGGGGGGAGTGCAGTGGGGAAGACAGTGGGCATTGTGGTGAGGTTCCCTCCTGGAATTGTAGGATTTGTAGCAGGAATAAGATGATAGAGGAGCAGCAGTGTTTGATCTGTGCAGTTAAAAAACACTTAAGAGAAACTAGGTAGGTTGAGGAGGGGAAGAGGGGCTGGGGAATGGGAACTGACAGTTGGCAAGGAGGTAGGTAGGAGGAGGTATTCAGATAGCTTCAAATTTGCAAGTTGCAAATAGGTTTGATCAACTGTCAGAGTCAAGTGGAAATGAACCTCCTGTAGCTGTAGGTGTAGGTGTAGGAAGTACACAACAGACCTCAGCTTTTAGGAAGCGGAAATCTGTAGAGAGGTCTCTTAGGAAGGAGGTGGTCCTGCTGCTAGGCAGTTCTCATGGCAGAGGTGTTGGCCAACAGTTGCAGGAAGTACTTTGGAGTGAGTACCAGGTCACCAGCATAGTGAAGCCTAGTGCAGGGTTAGCTCAGATTACTTGTAACGTAGTGGACTTATGTAGGAATTTCTCAAAAGAGGATCAGGTAGTTATAGTGGGTGGGGCCGGTAATAGTCTTGATAGGGACAGGGAATATGATATAAGTGGTGATCTGGAAAGGATAGGAACTCAAACTTGTGGCACAAATGTGCATTTCATGCAGCTGTTTCAGCGCTGTGATAGGCCTCATCATAATACAGCTGTCAGGTGTGTTAAAATGGGGCTTGTGGAGGTGCTGATGATGGAGAGCATGGATCACATTGCAGTGGTGCCACTTGAGACCATCCAAAGGTCGGATTTCACTAGGCACAGTCTGCACCTCAATAGGTATGAGAAGGGGAGGTTGGCAAAGCTCATAGGTGACAGCGTAGTAGGGGGTGGGGGTGTCACTCATGGAAAAATTCCTGTAGTAGTTGGTGTTAGGGCTGCACCTTTTTTAGACTGAAGCCAGCTGATGGGTATTCCTGCTTAAAGGAAGACCCTCTAAGAAAGGAACCCCTTTGACAAAGTATAAGAATCTGAGTAATAATGGAATTACTATTTTTCATCAAAATATACAGGGTATCAGAGATAAAGTCAATGAACTGCTTATTGATATTGATTCTGACATTATTGGTATTTCAGAGCACTTTTTAAGTGGTGTGACAATTCAGAGACTTCCTTTGCCAGGATACAGGTTTGCTGCCTTTTACTCTAGGAGTTCCTTGCAATGTGGAGGGAGTGGCCATGTACGTAAAAAACGACTTTCCATTGGAGTCAATTGATTTTTCTAAACACTGCACAGAAAAGATATTTGAATGTTGTGCAGGAGTTGTTAATGTTAATGGAACTAAACTAGTAATTGTTGTTATTTATAGGTCCCCTGACTCAGATTTTAAAATGTTTCTGCCCAAGCTGGAATTGGTTCTAGGTTCACTGTGTAGGAAGTATAAAAATTTCATTGTGTGTGGAAATTTCAACACTGTGTAGGTGATAGCTCAAGGAAAAGTCAGCTGTTAGATCTATTTCATTCCTATAACATTATGCAAACAGTATTTTTTACAACGAGAGTGCAAGGAAATAGCATTTCTACAATTGACAATATTTTTGTTCATTCTTCATTATTAGAGGGGCACTGTCAGCAGAATGGTAAATGGTCTATGAGACCACAATGCCCAAATTTTAATTCTAAAAGTATTTGTTCTCAAACAAGTGTTAAACATAAATATCAACTACTCAGAAAAGTTAATCCAGCTGCAATTGAGACTTTTATAAGCCTAATTAAGGAACAAGAATAGCAGGATGTTTATAGTGCTGATAAGGCAGATGATAAATATAATGCTTTTCTGAACACATTTCTTATGCTGTTTGAAAGTTGCTTTCCGCTATAACACTTAAAAAAGGGTACTTCCAGTAAAAGGCAGCCAGGGTGGCTGACAAAGGGGTAAGAGTATCATGTAGAACAAAGTGGGAATTGTATCAAAATGTTAGAAGCAGTCAGAATGAAGATGCAGTAGTTTATTACAAACAGTACTGTAAGGTTTTGAAAAAATGTAATTAATAAGGCAAAAAGTATGTGGTATGCAAAAATAATAGAAAAGTCTCGGGATAAAATTAAAACTATCTGGTCAGTCGTGAAGGAAGTGTCTGGTCAGCAGCAACAGATAGAAGACATAACGTCAGTGCGTAATAGAAATGTTTCTGTTACTGACAAGTTAGATATCTGTGCAATATTCAATTATCACTTTCTGAATATAGTAGGTGAATTCAACAAAACCCTAGTTTCTACTGGTAATCATATAACATTTTTAGAAAATGCCTTTCTGAGGCTGTTACCTGAAATGGTCCTTCGTGATACTTCCATAGGGGAGATTTAGTCAATAATTAAATCACTAAAGACTAAGGACTCTTGTGAATATGATGGGGTATCTAGCAGAATTCTACAGTACTGTTCTCCATATGTTAGCCCAGTACTAAGCCATATTTGTAATTTTTCCTTTCAGAATGCTCAGTTTCCTGACAGATTAAAGTACTCAGTAGTGAAACCATTTTATAAAAAAGGAGAAAGGGATCATGTAGACAACTATAGACCTATTTCTATGCCATCAGTTTTTTCTAAAGTTATTGAAAAGGCAGTATATTCAAGAGTAATTGATCATTTCAGCTCACAACTGGTTCACCTCTTACTTTAATAATAGACAACATAAGGTAATTCTCCGCAGTGTAGAAAATTGCTATGATGTACAATCGCAATGGGGCACAATTAAGTGTGGGGTGCCCCAGGGATCTGTTTTGGGACAAAAATGATGTGCCTTCGAGTATAGCGGGTGATCGTAAAATATTTTTGTTTGCTGATGATACCAGCTTGGTAGTGAAGGATGTTGCTCATAATATTGACACAGTATCAAATAATGCAGTTCAAGAGATAAGTTCATGGCTTGTAGAAAACAAGTTGATGTTAAATCACAGTAAAACTCAGTTTTTACAATTTCTAACACATAATTTGATGAAAGCTGACATTTTGATTACACATAATGGGCATATGATAAGTGAGACTGAACAGTTCAAATTTTTTAGGTGTTCGTATAGACAGTAAGCTGTCATGGAAAGCCCATGTTCAGGATCTTGTTCCAAAACAAAATTCTGCTATATTTACCATTAGAACAATATCTGAAATAAATGATTTTTCAACATGGAAAATAGTCTATTACGCTTACTTTCACTCACTTATGATGTACGGCATTATATTTGGGGTAGCTCGCCTGATGCAAAAAGGATATTTCAGGCTCAGAAACGGGCGGTTTGAGCAATATCTGGTGTAAGTTCGCGAACGTCATGTCAACCCCTTTTCAGTAGTCTGGAAATTTTGACACTGGCGTCAAAATACATTTTTTTCTTTAATGTCTTTTGTTGTTGTTAATATCAGCTTATTCCCACAAGTTAGTAGCTGTCACTCTGTGAATACTAGACAGAAGTCGAATCTACATTTGCATCACACCACCTTGACACTTATGCTGAAAGGTGTATAGTATTCTGCAGCATCCATTTTCACTAAGCTGCCACAAGAAAAAGAATCTTAGCACTAACCCACATGCTTTAAAATCTAAACTGAAGAGTTACCTCATGGCTCACTCCTTTTATTCTATCGAGAAACTCCTTGAAAAGTTAAACAATTAGGCTAATTCATTTTTTTCTTATTTTCTTATTTTCCCTTTGTTGATTGTCGTGTGTGTAGTACTACCTAAAAATTTTCTATTACTATTCTTGTGTTAAACTTCATGTATTGACTTGTTCCATGACCATTGAGTCTCACTCTTCAGTTAGGTCCTGTTGAGCAGAAAACCGTATTATTATTATTATTATCCAAATATCTGATTGAACGACAACACAAGTTATTGAGTCAAGAGTACAACATAGTGTGCTTTCATAACAGATACCAATATTGGTGAAAAATAAGTGATGTTATTCGAAACTGTTACAACAATGTGTTCAACTTACTTTTGCAATTAATATATTTACAGTTAAAAGTTTCATATGATGCAACAAAATTTAGTTATCTTCTATGTGAGGCACAAAGAGACCAAAAATGGTGTATCCTCGCTCAAACAAATGACCAGTCTCTGCCTTTTATCAATAAGTGTCCTCCAGGTTAGTTTTGAAATACTGCCCTTGTTTCTGGAATGTCAAAATGAATGTTTTATAATTTTAATCTGACGAGTCATTAATATTAAAACGACATTTAAGATGAAATATATACATATAAATGTCTCAAAAATTGAAGGAAGTTCAAACATTATAAACCCCACCACGAGGAACTCTTCAGTGTGTTCTGTATGAACCTCAACTTTGCAACTACATCCAATCACATTGGAATTGACAATACAAGTTTAAAATTTATCTGCAATGGGAGCAGGCGATTCAAACAAATAAAATATGACACTGTATACAAATTCTTACAGACAATAATAAAAAGTAAGCTGCCGTTCTCGTCGTCCTGGAAGGATGTCAGCACTATCTGGGTTAAAGTAAGGGTTTTTATGTTCTGTGGTAGCTTCTTATACAATTTGGGTTTACAGCTTTAATGTATCAGTGACAGTCTTGAGTGTGGAATATCTAACATACTGTTGTTTCTGGTATTGTACATGTATATATTCACTGAGTACATTGCTGTACATTTTCTTTTATATAGATTATACCGACTTGGGAGTATCATTATATTAAGTTGACTGAAATGGTTCCTACAGGATTCTCTAGGTCCCAGCCCTTGTATACATCTACTTGCTTTTTCTGCAATTTTAAGACAAGGTTTGTACCTGATGTGATTCCTTATAACAGTACTCCATACTGCAACTGTGACTAAAAAAAAGCATAGTAGCAGAGAATCGGTAATTTTTTGCTGACACAGCCTCTTAGTTTATATAAAATTGTCACCTTTGTACTTACTTTATTTGGTACTGGAAAGTGATACATTATTGAAATTTTCTATTTGAGAACTTAGCATTTTGTGTAACTACATACCAAGTGTCCCTTTTTTTGTACCTTTAGACTGTGATATACAAAGTCAAACTTCGAAATCTTTTCAGGTGATGATTATTTTTTCAGCGAACTTTCTCTAAAATTAACTGAAAATGACTTGTAATATTCCTTACATTATTATTCTTAAAAGAATGTATAGAATTAGTCAAAATGGCCAATATAATTTCCTTCAACAAGATACTTCTGGATATTTTTACATTTTTCATGAACAGTTGGTGTACTTGTGTGTGTGTGTGTGTGTGTGTGTGTGTGTGTGTGTGTTTGTTGTAATGACATTATAGTTTAGCACTCTTTAACAAATAATTTGAGTGTATCCTACCAACATGCGTTTATTCCATGTTTCATGAACAAATTTAGTGCATTGCAATCAAGCCCTGAAATATCTTAGAAAGATTTTGAAATAAACAATGAAGCAATTTCTTGGGCAGCAAAATGTGTGGGGTGAGGGCACTGTGTCCAGTAATACTATTAAAAAGAAACATTCAAAAATTCAGGGAGAAATACTTTGAAAGTATGGCCTTTTTTACTACCCTCCTCCAAATTAATTCACACCTGTTTTGTAGTGTGTGTAGTTGAATCTTTCACTTTCACATTGATGGGAGAGACGAATGCCACAAACACATGGCTAGCAAAAGTCATTCTACACTGTTAAGCTGGCAGACACAAACAAGAATTTAATCATTTTTACCAAATCTTTGGAAGAGGAAAGTTTGGTGACAAATGGATAGTTGTTATTTATGACATTTCTTGTTCCGCACAACTTGCCTTTAGCATGCAGTGACAATGCAGGGCTTTTTTTTCTCAGATTCAAAAATAGCCTCGAAGTATGGCTGTGCAAGAACACACAAAGGGGTGCTTGTTAAAAGAATGACTTCTGCAATTGAGGGGAAAGGTAATGGAACTTAACGAAGCCTCAGTCCTTTGGCCTGGTAATAGACAGCAGTAACATGAATGACAAAAACAGATCTACCTGTACAGGTTTTGCATAAGACAATACAAGTACTATGACATGTTACGAAGTTTTAAGTTCTTTCATTTGTAAAGAAAAATGCCGATATTCAATTACAAGCTTGTGGTTGTCATTTTGTGCAGTTTATTTGATTAATGATGGAAATTCTTCACAGAAATAAATTATTTTTCAAAAGGGATAGATTGGCTGACCAGTAATTATTTTTCTGTACTGCCGATAGTCACACACAAAGAAAAAAGGACGAAAATAAAACAGGCTTTCAGAGGACGAAAATAAAACAGGCTTTCAGAACTGTGTTCATTCTTCAGGTAAGAAAGAATGGAAGAAGACAGGAATGGGAAAGGAAGGGTAAGGTAATTCACAACCCTTCCTTTCCAATTTCTTTTTTCTTCCCTCAGTGAATGTTTTTGAATATCTTCATATATTTTGAGTGTTCATTTCTCTGTAATATTTTGCAGTGTATTAATGTATCCCCCCCCCCTCACTGCCAACTGTAGCAGTATCCAACCTAACTAATGTCTTATATGTTGGCATCTCTGTGTCAGAACTATGTATTGTCCATCTTTCACTATTGTACAAGGCAACACTCCACAAAAATGCCCTCAGGAAAGATTTTGTAACACTTAATATTTGATGTAACAAATTTATCTTTTTTAGAAACACTTTTCTTCCCATTGCCATTCTGCATTTATATCATCTGCATTGCAGCCATTGTATGTTATTTTAATGCCTGAGTAAAAAAACTCTTACCACCTTTATTGTTTTGTTACCTAATCTAATTCCTTCATCTATACCCGATTTTCTTGGACAACACTGCATTCCATTTGCTTTGCTCCTGTTAATGTTCATTTTATAGACTCTTTTCAAGACACTGTCCATTCTGATCAATTGCTCTTTCATGTCCTTCAGTGCCTCCGACAGAATTACAATACCATCGGCAAACGGCAAAGTTTTTATTTCTTCATCCTGAACTTCAATTTCTTTTCCAAATTTGTCCTTGCTTTTCTTCACAGCTTGTTCAATATACAGATTGAACAACATTGGGGAAAGACCAGAACCCTGTCTTACTCCCTTCTCAACCAGTGCTGCTTGCTTTTCATGCCCTTCGACCCTTATAATAGCTACCTGGTTTCTGTACAAGCTACATAGAAATTTTCATTCCTTAAATTTTACATTTACTGTTGTAGTCACGGAAAACAACTCTCTCACTGCTACACAGAACACTGGCGTGCACTGGCTGTACGAGTACCCGCGAAGTGCACTCGTACCTCGTAAACAACACACTGCGCGCAGAGCACAACTCCGCGCTGTTTGGATCATTGACATGCCCGTGGCGTGCTCTGTCGTTTGCCGCATTTTCCCGCGGCGCACTCTCGCGGCCGACTTCCGACGTATGTTATCGGCTGTGTGTGTGCGCCTTACAGCATTCCTTTCCCCTTGGGGAGGCTCGGATGCGAGCAATGTCCATGATGTCGTCATCTGTTGGGCTCTGACTGAGGTTGCGGGCAGGCACCGTTGCGTAGGGTCGGAAGTACTTTGAGCGCGGGCAGCGTCGGCGCCCCTCCCCCGACAACCCATATGGCAGGACCGGTGATGGTGGCTCGGTCTCCATCTCCACCTCAGTCCCCGGACCTGGTGATGGTGGACCCGAAGGGAGCAATGCATCAGGAGGAGATGAATCCAGCATGGGTGTTGGCTGTACCCGCAAAGGTGTAGGTCCCTGAGAGGAGGGACCTGGGTCAGTCCCTGGCGGAGGCAGACAACTTGCAGGTAACGGCAGGAACCTCTCTTCGGCCTGTGGGCTGGTTAGTGGAGCAGACTGGTGCGAGAGCATCGGCTGAGGGATGGGGGGCTCCCGCTCTTCCACACGCAAGCGCAGCTGGTCGTGGTGACGTGCAGTGATGCCGTCTTCTGTGCGTATGTCGCAGAGACGGCGGCCGCGGCATTTGGTGATGATGGCAGGAATCCATTTCGGTCGACGTCCAAACCCACGTGCCCAGACAGCCATCCCTGGTCGGAAGCGAGAAGATGGAGACACAGATGAATGTCCCGGGCTCGGATGCAGGAGATGAAGCAGAGTCCGGGGCTGCCGGCCATGGAGAAGTTCCGCAGGACTCTTGTCGCCAAACGGGGTGAACCGAAAAGATGAGAGAAATTGATCGAGGACCACATCGGAAGGGTACCGAGCCACATATTTTTTTAACTGGGTCTTAAAGGTGCGAACAAATCTTTCAGCCTCCCCATTTGACTGCGGATGGAAGGGTGGGGCCAGGACATGGCGGATACCTCGGGTGTTGCAGAAGGAGGCAAACTCGCGGGAAACAAACTGAGGACCGTTGTCGGACACCACTGTCGTGGGAAGGCCTTCAATCGAGAAAATGCGTGACAAGGCGGCAACCATGGCCGTGGCTGAGGTTGAAAGGCAACGGACCACGTAAGGGAACTTAGAGAAGGCATCAATAACCAGCAACCAATAGGCATTAAGGAAGGAGCCCACAAAATCAATGTGTAGGTGATCCCAGGCCTGCGAAGGTTGAGGCCAGGGGGCGAATGTTGCCCGAGGGGAGGCTTGATGTTGCACACATAGCGAGCACGAGGTAACCATACGAGACACGTCGCTGGCCAGGCCCGGCCAAAACACATGGCGGCGGGCCATTGCCTTAGTACGAGATACCCCCCAATGATCGGCGTGTAGCAGCTTGAGGACCTCGGAGCGGAGGGCCAATGGAATGACGACCCGAGGAGAGGAATCCTCAGAATTAAGGAGAAGCACGCCATCTACAACAGAAAAACGGTGTCGAAATGCGTAGTAGTTTCTGAGGGGGTCCGATGCCCATTTCGGCAGAGTCTCAGGCCAGCCCTGCTGGACCAGACGGATCACCTTGCGGAGGACCGGGTCTGCGGCACTAGCCCGAGCCACCTTGGCACCTGTGATGGGAAAACCATCCACTGCTTGCTGAGCGGCTAAGTCGACATGAAAGCACAGCAATTCTTCCTGGTCAAAGTCTGGGTCTGGTCCAGCCGGAAGCCGGGAGAGCGCATCCGCATTGGCATGTTTGGATGTAGGGCGGAAGTGTATCGCATAGTTATATCGAGATAGGAACAGCGTCCAACGCTGAAGACGGTGAGCGGCCGTGTCCGGTAGTGACGCCGAAGGGTGAAAGAGAGAAACCAGTTGCTTGTGATCAGTTACGAGATGAAATTTTACGCCATACAGAAAGACATGAAACTTCTTCAGAGCGTAGACAATAGCAAGGGCCTCCTCCTCAATTTGCGAATATCTGGTTTGGGCCGGAGTGAGCGTTTTAGAGGCGAAAGCGATCGGTCGCTCAGATCCGTCTGGAATTTATGAGCGAGCACTGCCCCAATCCCATGTTGAGAGGCGTCCGTTGCCAAGACAAGAGGGAGGCCGGGTTGATAGGTGACGAGGCAGGAAGCCGATTGCAGCAGCTCCTTTAATGTGCAAAATGCTGTTTCACAGGCCGATGACCAATGGAAGGAAGTCCCTTTGCGCAGCAGGTCATGCAAGGGTTTCGCAATAGATGAAGCCCCCGGCAAGAATTTATGATAATAAGCGACCTTTCCTAAAAACACTTGCAGGTCCTTGACTGAAGTCGGCCGAGGGAGAGCCAACACGGGAGAGACATTCTGACGGAGGGGCTTGCTGCCCTCACTAGAAACTTCAAACCCCAAAAACGTGATAGAAGGCTGAAAAAAGTGGCATTTCTCCAGGTTGCACGTCAACCCCGTCTCCTGTAGTACCGTGTACAGTGCCCGTAAGTTGCGTAAGTGTTCATCGGCTGAGGACCCGGACACTACTATATCATCGAGATAATTGACACAACCGGGCACAGACAGTGTGAGTTGTTCAAGGAAACGCTGAAAAATTGCTGGAGCGCTGGCCACCCCGAAGGGCAACCTCAAGTATTGGTACAAACCAAAGGGCGTGTTCAGGACCAAGAGACGTTGAGAGTCAGCGTCGAGAGGAACTTGCAAATACGCTTCAGAGAGATCGATCTTCGAAAAATATTGTCCACCCGCCAATTTCGCAAGAAGCTCGTCTGGGCGCGGCAATGGATAAGTGTCGATGATAGATTGGGCGTTCACGGAACGTTTGAAATCGCCACAAAGGCGCAACCGCCCCGACGGTTTTTTTACAATGACCATGGGAGTCGCCCATTCACTAGACGGAATGCGTTTTACCACCCCAGCTTCCTCCAGGCGGTCCAGCTCCGCTTTGACGTGGTCACGGAGCGCTATCGGAACCAGCCGAGCGCGGAAAAAGCGGGGCCTGGCGGAGGGCTTCAAGGTGATGTGGGCTTGGAAATTATTAGCACAGCCCAACCCCGACGAAAACAGCGCCGAAAATTCGGTGCGTAAAGAGTCTAGTTGCGGGAAGGGCACCTGGTCAGAGACAATGTTGACGTCGTCGGAAATTGTGAACCCAAACCCCTGAAAGGCGTCAAGACCAAACAAGTTGTCCGTGTGAGCATTGTTTACAACAAGGAAAGTGAGCCTACGAGTGACAGATTTGTATGTAACAGGCGCTGAGAACTGTCCCAGGATCGGAATATTTTGTTTATTGTAACTGACCAATTTCCGTGACACCGGTAAGAGAGAGGGAGAACCCAGATCCAAATAAGTCTTTGAGTTCAATAAGGTGACGGCCGCGCCTGTGTCCACTTGCATACGCAACTGTTTGTGGAAAACAGTGCCGTCAATAAAGAGCTTGTTGGGTGCAACCGAAATCGCTGAGACGCAATTTACGTCCATCTCTGCGTCGGAATCTTGGATTTTGGAGGCACAAACAGAAGCAATGTGACCTTTCTTGTGGCACTGATGACACGTGGACCACCGCTTGGGGCAGTCAGGTCTATCATGATCGACAAAACAGGAGGGACATGAAGGAAGCATTTTCCGGTCGCGTGACTGCACGCCGCCTGGCCCGAGTTTCCGCGGCCGTGCACGTGGCCGATCGCCCCGGCGCCGAGGCTGCGCGCGAACTGCCGCGACCACGTCATCCCTTTGCGACCCTGCCTGTAACGGGGAAGAAGAGGGTTGGATTTCCGCCACCTCACACCAAGCCTCAATTTGGTTGCCCGCCGCCCGCGAAACCTCGAAAGACTGCGCAATGTTAAGAACCTCTGAAAGTGAAGGATTTTCGCACAGGAGAGCGCGTTCGCGAACCTCGCGATCGGGAGCGAGCCGAATAATAGCGTCCCGGACCATATGATCGGCATACAATTCATTATGCACATCCGTAACAAAATGCAACAACGGCTTAAACCGTGGAGGTCCGCGGCCCACGCCCGATAAGACTGTTGTGGCTGCTTCCTGCAGCGGTAAAACTCAACACGGGCCGCTATCACACGAGTCCGTTTGCGGTAATATTGTGAAAAAAGGCCGCACATTTGATCGAAAGACAGCGACGCAGGATCCTGCAAGGGGGCGAGTTGGCAAAGCAGCTGATACAGACGAGGCGACAGCCACGACAGGTATAACGCACGACATAAGGTGCCAACAGACCAGCCAAAAGCTTGAAAATGTTGTCTTAACCGTTTTTCATAAGCGTCCCACTCTTCGACGGACTCGTCGTACGCCTGAAAAGGTGGCGGATAAGACAGAGGGGGCGCGGGGGGGCGAAACAACCTGTGGGATGGACGGGGGTTGGGACCCACTAGACAAGGCCGTAGCAAGAGATTGTAATACCTGGTTCTGAGCGTGAATCGCCGATGCAAAAACCTCTTGTTGTTCGACGAGGCGACGCAGAATCTCATCGGAAGAACCAGTAGACATTGTGTAAGACGAACAACCACTTCAGACGGAAAACGCGCGGAGGAAAACAAAAAAAATCCTGCACTCGTCGCCAATGTTGTAGTCACGGAAAACAACTCTCTCACTGCTACACAGAACACTGGCGTGCACTGGCTGTACGAGTACCCGCGAAGTGCACTCGTAAACAACACACTGCGCGCAGAGCACAACTCCGCGCTGTTTGGGTCATTGACCCGCCCGTGGCGTGCTCTGGCGTTTGCCGCATTTTCCCGCGGCGCACTCTCGCGGCCGACTTCCGACGTATGTTATCGGCTGTGTGTGTGCGCCTTACAGCATTTACCATTGTCAAGAGTTTTGTTCAAACCTAGAAAAGATAGCAATATAGTTATTTTAAATGTGTGTATTTCCGTCAACAGTTGCAATAAAATTCCTTAATAACATGTTTCGATCACTTTGATCTTCTTCAGATCTTATAGTTGCGTCCGCAACTCGTCTGGCTGAGTACTAATTGGCGGACGCAACTATAAGATCTGAAGATGATCCAAGAGATCGAAACATGTTATTAAACAATTTTATTGCAACTGTTGATGGAAATAAACACATTTAAAATAACATAGTGTAGTTGCGGACATTCTCAAATTGACCATGTCGACTACAATGATAGCAATATAGGTTTATCTTTCCTCAGTCTCTTAAGTCATAATGTGAATATTGCCTAACATATTCCTACTTTTCTCCTAATCCAAACCGATTTCCCCGGAGATCAATTTCTAATGAATTATCCATTCTTTTGTAATAATTTGTATTACAATTTTGCAACCACGACTTATTAAACTAATGGTTCTGCAATTTTCACACATGTACGTGCTTGCTTTCTTTGGTACTGGCATCATTACATTTATCTTAAAGTCTGAGGTATTTTGCACACCAAGTGAAATAGTTTTCTTTCCGTGAACAATTTGTGACTGGAATATGAGGGAGAACTGATAGTGGTACTCAAGGTACCCTCCGCCACACACCATCGGGTGGCTTTCAGAGTATGGATTTAGATGTAGATGGTTGACTGCCACAGACTTCAATAGTTCTTAGGGAATGTCATCTACTTCAGAGGCCTTGTTTTGACTTAGGTCTTTCAATGCTCTGCCAAATTCTTCTCTCAGTATAATACTTCCTATTTCATCTTCACTAATACCACTTCCATTGCTACAATATTGTCCCCAAGTTAAATTACTTTGTAGAGCCACTTTATAAACTGAATTACTTCAACAAAATTAGTATACAATGAAACGGGGATTTGAAACAGTTATTTCTGACAAAAGACTAATTTCACAGAAAATTACAAGTAAAAGTAAGTTATATGTGCTGTTTGTTAAAACAATTACAGCAATTAATATATGCTGGAGGAAGTAATAGTTACCTTTGCTAAATCCCATGTTCATGAAATAATTGTCTGTGTTGCTCCATTTTAATGTATAAAGTGGAAGTATGTTCACAATGTGTGTCCCTTTACAACTTTTTAATGTTTCTGCTAGACTCCATATGTAAATGGCACCATGCAGTGCACATTTTGCAGCAATTATTCCACAGTCCATAACTTCAATTGAGTCCACAAGCTGTGGACTATTGGTGTTAATACTGCCAGGCATTGGTGGCATTTTCAGTTGTTTCTCCTGGAGACTAAGAGATATGATGTATAGCATCATTTACATTTTACATTTTGCATCAGCAATTACTAATAAGAGCTAAAGTACCTTGTGTCTCCAAACTCTCCAGACCACACACAAATACCATCTGCACATGAAACAAGGAGAGATTTCGTGTCCAAACAATATGCAAGTTGAAATACTTCATGCTTTGATGATAACTGATGGAGTACAGTAAATTTCACTGCATACTTTGGAGGTACAGGGTATCCGATGTCCCACACCGTAACAGTGCCATCACTCTTTGCTCCTGTAACAAATAAAAATCACATTAAATAATATTATTTTAAATGTAACAAACTTTTCAACTGAACAGATTAATGTTTATTGACTCAATGGGCAAGCAAAAAAGATTAGTAGACTGCAACACACATTAGAAAAAATCCCACATATATACCAATTATTTCAAAATCAATCTCTCATATCAGCTATGGATCAAATTAATCTCTTGAGCTTAAAATCGACATTGACAGATTTAGAATAGATGTCTGTAACCATATTTAATGCAATGAAAACAGGAACAAATACAATAGCACCAATATAATTAAAAATACATTATTGTACTTCAAGTTTTAACCCTTTTGTTTAATTTATGATTACGTATCTGTAGTACGACACTGCTACCTTTCTCAACCCGAATGGCAAAAGGTAAATATTTCTTCAGGAAACATATTTAAGGAGCTTTTACCCATTTTCATTTGGAAACAATTACAAAATGTTTAATTTCACTGTTTCATCATGAAACAACGGGAGAAAACTTTCACCCTGCTGTTTATGGCATCATATGTAGCAAACAGCCAGTGATTGGGGATGATACCACCATTCTGTTCTAACTCACCATGACTAACACTGAAGGCTGGTTCACACTATGCCACTAATTTAGTAAATTAGAAAATGATTCAGTAGCTCTACTTGTAGGTACGACAAGCAAACAAATATGCATTAACATAAAATTTAGCCAGCAGCCAAGTGTCAGTCGATATTTAGCAAGCACAGCAACTTAACGGGAAACAAGGGCTAGCTGAGCTGTACATCTTTCAGTGATGACTATGATAGAATAAAGTGGAAGAAGAAATTGAAGCTGTAAGAAAGTAGGTGCAAAATTTATAGGCTGCACAGGTTGAATGGAGTATTCAATATGCTTCTCAAAGAATTCATACTTGAAGACCCAGATAACACTTTTCACACTGAGAACGTCACAAACTTGCTTAAATTTTCTATTAAAAGATCGATACTAATCCCGGGAGAGAAAAAACTTACCTTTGGGGAAGAAGTATGTTTACCTCTACTTCTTCCCCAAAGGTAAGTCTTTCCTCTCCCGGGATTGGAATGATTCCTCACCCGCTCCTTTAAACCCACATCCTTTCCTTTTCCCTATCCTTCCCTGCTCTTTGCCTGAGGAAGCAACAAATAGTTACGAAGGCTTGCTTTTGTGTGTGTTTGTGTTTGTTTTATTGATGTTGCTGTCACATACCTGTGCTCCTTCACCTGGTAAGTAAACTTCATCAACTTTTTATATATATGATAACGTATCAGCATTGACAAAAATCGAGCGGACAAAAGTCACAGATTATCAGTATGCACAGATGGATAAGGTGATAGTATCACATACTCTAGGAGAGCAGAGCATTGACAGACATCTGTAATCTGGAGATTCGCCTGAAAAAGTTTCTAGCATTATTATGGCCACATGACAGCAATTAATGATAGGTGAAGCCAGATGCATAGGACATTTCATTTACGAAATGGTTGCGAGTTCAATATTCACAAGATCCACGGTGTCAACAGTGCACCAATATCAAATTTCACACATTATCTCTCATCACTGACAACACATTGGGTGACAGCCTTCTCTTAATACTTGAGAGCTATGGGATCTGTAAAAAGTTGGTACTAACAGGCAATGAATAATGTATGAAATAACTGCAGAAATCCAAATGGGACATGCAACAAATGCAAGCCTTAGGGCAGTGTGATACAATTGGCGTTAAGTGGTTGAAGCAGAAGATAACACCAGTGCCTTTGCTGATAGCACGACATTGCCAGCAACACCAAAAACATTAGGAGACCCCATTTAAAAAAAAAAATCAGGCGAAGTAAAATAATAATAATAAATTGGGAGATATGTACCATCTAACACTGTGGCCTATTTTAGTATAAGTCACTTGCACTAAACCAAAAGTTGATTAGATACTCCTCATTTGTAGCCAGTCCAGGTACTTTGGATTAAAACAAAAAAAGTGAACAGCAGTATTTTTGTGCTATATTACTATCTGGAAATATTTTAGGCAGCAAGTCATCCACATTTAATTGGTAAACTATGTATTTAAGCACTAGCAAATTTCAGTTTTGTTACACACTTCTCATTTTTCTGTGCTGTTTTGTTCACAAGTGTTTAGATACATTCCTTTTTCCACTATAAGATGTGGAAATATCACATTGATAAACCGTACACAACACAAATAATGGCCCTTTCCTAGATTCAACAATGCACAGAAAAATTCTGATTTTACTCCCTCCCCCCTCCCCTTCCATACTAGAACACACACAGTTGAATCAAAATCTCTCAATCATTTAAAACAGCTGTTTACATGAAAGTTGCCATTCTGCAATTCACATATGAAACTAACATTCCTTAACTACCTACTCGAAAGGTTTAAAAAACCTCTCTAATTTAAAAAAATTTAAAAATTTAAGAAGCCACTCTAGTGACTCACTTATGCTTAACTGCAAAATGTGATGTTCAAAGAGAGCACAAGAACCAAACAGTTACCGTGTATATCCAAGTGTGCAGGAAAGAGCAGACATAATTGATATACAAATTGCTTGCAACTCCTAATTTCTACGAATTTCAATACATGGCTTGGCAGCACAGTGGTAGAGTGCCAAACTAAGAACCAAAGGTCATGCATGAGTTTGATCCCCAACAGGTTCTAGGATTTTTATCTGTCATTTTCCACCTTATTTCAGCTCTGGCAATGTTTCTGATGTGAAAAATATCAAGTAGCATCGTGGTTTGGAATCCACATTAAACTGTAGGACCCCTGTAACAGGCTGGATGAGTCATTTTGAAGTCCGTATACCACCTCCAAACTGGAGCATACATTGTTATGATCAACATTTGGATTGCTGACTGCTTTACCTTTTTATTCATTAATCTGCCAAAGTAGCAAAGAACTTTAGACTACTGGCCAAAAAACTTAGATTTTAAAATCGAATCTTAGGTTTCAGGATCAAAGCTAAAAATTGGGATACATAATGACAAAATCAAGAGCCAGGGAAAAATGAAAAATCTGAAGACTCCCATTTAAATTGAGAGAGTTGGTAGGTACAATATCAGTTTGATCCTACATGAATGAGAAACTGTAAATTGGTCAGATGATTCCCAGTTTCAGAGGGAAAGAAATGATTGCAGAATTTGAGTTTGCAGCTTTTTCTTTCTTCTTCTTTTTGTGGTTTTAAGGTGCATAACTACTCAGGTCATCAGCACCCAAACCCGAACATGTATTTATATAAGAAGAACGAGAGAAAATAAAGGAGAATTAAGACAACTGCCAATTAGGATGATACCAGGAGATAGCTAAAAACAGAAGGTAAAGTATATCAAGAGGAGGAATTGAATGCCCTTTATAAATTAGTCATGTTTATAAAATGTAGAACTTTAGCAGCTGCTCATACATGGTCAGCTAAAATTGCTTCTAGAGTGTACAGCAGATAAAGTGCAACATAGAAATGACAAATTAGGGCAGGATATTAAAACATGACTCACTGACATCAGGTGACGACAGGAACACAATGGTGCAGAGTTACTAGTCAGCAGGTGGCAGTGGCTGAACCGGCAATGTCCGATCTGCAACCAGACTAAAGATGACCACCTCTCTCCCTCAGGGCTGTGAGGTGGTCTCCCAAGCAGTTGGGATTAGTTTTTTATTCTGAGCTTATTGTCGTGGAGCGAGGACCACAAACTATGACAGGACTATAAAATGCGTCAACAAATAGGCCCACAAATATCATTTGACAGGACGCAAAAGCTAGCTGTCTGAGCAGATGACATAGGAAGGATGGCAGTGGTGGTGGATATACAAAACAGCCTGATAGAGAGTAAAAATGTCAGCTATGAAATTCGAGCACTGGTCAAAGAGCCTGTATTGTATACCATTCCTGATAACAAAGGCAGGTCAAACACCATTAGTGTTCTTGGCGCCATGTGTATAGATAAAAATTTTGTTATTGAGCCACAAATGAAGTTCGACAAACCTCAAGGGATATACCAAATCCAGAGTACTCTCCTTCTGGAGCAAGCTGAGTTCAAGGTGAACGTGAACCTGGAGTCAGGGTGGCATTGGGCTCTTGCCCTTTTGAAGGGTGGTAGGGAGGGTAAAATCAAGTTGCTGAAGCAGGCAACAAAAATGAGCTTTGGGAGGGAGCATGGCAGTTTCAGACAGCCCATATTAGTGATCTAAGGCGTCATTGAAGAATGATGGGTAAGTTGGGTGGTTGGGAATCAACAGCAGTTGGCACGCATACCGACATAGCACTACATTGTACCGGCAGTTCAATGGTAAAGACTATTACCTGGGCAGGTAAGACATGTGGAGACCAAGAAAGTTTCCTATCCAATGTTAACCCCAAAAATTGTTATCTCCCTGAATGGGAGAGCAATGGGGCCGAGATGTAGAGACAGAGGAAGAAACTATCTCCAGACGTTGGTGCAGGCTGTTCTCATGGCAGAAGCAGAACACATTTGCAACACTCCAGGAATAAAGATGGTCAAGACAATGCTGAAGAAAGGGCTCCAGCAGACATTCTCTGAATGCTGCAGTAGATCATGAAGCCGTCCACAAAGTGGAAGCCCGAAACATCAGCTGGAAGGCAACACAATTATGGATTGAGTGCTATGGTGAAAAGTACTGCCCTCAAAACAGAGCCCAGTGGCCCCTATTCTCACTCATACCCTTAACATTCGGTCCATTAAAAATGCATGAATATCGAGGGGGGAAATGGCCATGAAGGCACTATCTATGCACAGTGCACAGAATACCCGCCCACCAACAAGTTCTTAAGCCTTCTCCAAATCAAAGGAAAAAGCCACCATCTGGCACTTTCACAAAAAATTATTCATAATGAAGGTTAACAAGGTAACTAGGTGATCAACAGTACAGCAATGCCTACAAAATCTATATTGGACATTGGTGAGGAGGCGTTGAGATTCGAGAAGCCAATCAAACTGAGCGTTAACTATGTGTTCCGTCGCCTTGCACACACATCAGGCGAGGGAAATGGGTTAAGTGGAAGGAAGATATTTGTCCTTTCCTGGTTTGGGTATGGGGATAACAATTGCTTCTCACCAGCATGTGGGAACCTGACCTTCAGTCCATATGAGCAGAGCTCAGCAAAAGATTGGATATATAAACAGCATCCACAAAGACTTCATTTGCAACAATCAGGCTGGGAATTAGGGAGTGCACGTTAATGTCAGATAACCAGCGCAGGCCACCTCAGACAACCAGAGGAGTAAATTTGTTAAATGAAGTAGTAAGAACAGTCCAGCAAGCTTTTTTTCCTTTCCTTGATGACAACGGCATCACGATTGTAGTCGTCTGTAATTGATACAATTCATCATCGTAGGGTGGCGTTTACAGGTGCATAGAGCACATTGCTGGGCTTTAATAGTGTCACAACATGTTGCAGTCCACCAGGGACTGGGACTCTGTATGGAAAAGAGAAAGTGCGAGGTATGGAATATTCAGCACTGGTGAGAATAAAATCTGTGAGGAATCTGACCTGACTGTTGCAGCTGGGGAAATTCTAATAATGGAAAACCACCACGGAAAATTTAAGCCCCCAGTCAGTTTTGGAGGTGTTCCAGCTGGTGGAACACTGAGATGGGGTATGATGCAGTAGATGCATTACACAGGGGAAATGAGACAGAGCAAACCACTCAAACCGACATGCAAGTAGAGTAAAGCATATTGCAAGGTCGAAGTGGGAATAGGTATGTGTTATGTCCAAAAGAAAAGTTGGTACACCAGTGTTTAGACATACATGATTAAGGTGGTTGAAAAGATCTGCTAAAAGGGAGCCTCTCTGTCAAGATGGTGGAAAGCCCCATACGGTATGGTGGGCAGAAAGCTCAGCAATGAGTTGCAGCACTTTTATTCTAGTAACGGCAGATGATGATAGGGTATAAATAAAACAGAGAAAGGAAAAAGTGGAGAGAGTGATGCAGATAGTAACTGCTAATATGTAAGTGTGCGATGAGATGGGATGGTAAAAAATGTCTTTCAGAACGAGCAATGTTACCCCTCCATGGGCTGAAATACCTTACACAGGGTGTAGGTCAAAACGGATGGAGCTATATTGCGAGAAAATATGATCGCGTGAACCTAACTTCTTTTCTTTGAGACCAATTATGAGTGGACAGTGCAATCGCAGGAATAATTTTAATTCCTCTTAGTTGGAACAAATACCTCAAATATCCCAATGAATGAGTGCCATTAAGGAAATTTCAGGAGAGGGGAAACAAAAACAGAATAAGCAAGGGGGGTCATCTTAACAGCCACTGAGGGCCTGACTTCGAGGCAGCACTACAGTTGCAATCGTTAGTTGGAGAGATTCCATTGGATTGAGCAGAATTTCTGCCATATTCCTGAGTTTATCGGTATGGGCAGGCAGCTTCCTCTGTTGAAAAGCTGGCTGATCAGCTAGTAGTAATGTGTCCCGCTGAGGCAGAGGATGGCTGGGGGATGACTACTGCTGGATGAATCTTACTGTGGCAGGGAAGGAGAGGGACAGAGCGATTGATGGTTGTGAAGACAGTTCATAAGTAATCTTCACAGACAGGCTGTTTTTTGGAATTCAGGGTGTCCAGTTTAAAGGCCTGTGATTCTTGAGAAGCTGATGATTGGACTTTAGAGTAAGCGTAAAAGAGTGGGATATTTAATGGGCACTCTTTGGGCTGGCCAATCTTACAACAATGTCACTACAAGTAAAATCGCAGGTCTGTGTGCCTATCTCCTTAGTAAGTTGAGGAGATGTGAGGAGAGTGCCGTATTGACCTGCTGGGAGTACAGTAGCCGCCTTACCGGCTAATAATTTCTGAGCAGCAGAAGCTGACACTTTTTTTTTTTTACTCAAATCTCCTGTATAGCCCAGTCGTCATTGTAGATAGGGCAGTCCCTTGAGGAAGCAGCATGGTCACCCTTGCAATTGATGCAGCGAAGGGCTGGAGGTGGACAGTCACACTTTGCGGGTATCCTTGCCACAGGTGTTGCATTTGACTACATTGAGACAAGACTGACAGTTGTGATTAAATCTTTGACATTGGTAACAGTGCCTAGGGTTTGGTATATATGCGCCATCTGAAATTATTTCATATCCTGCTTTTATCTTAGATGGAAGTTCAAGTGTATCTAATGTCAAAAGTATGGTATGGGTCAGTATTAATTCTTTTTCCAGACCTTTTCATTACTCTCTGGGCAGCCGTTACATCCTGATCAGACAGGTAGTTTTGGATTTAATCATTCGATAAACGATCAAGGGATCTTGTGCAGACTAGCTGCCCCCCCCCCCTCTTCCCCCATGATGAGTTGATGGTGCAATGAGGTTTCTCTTTGACAGGGAAAATGTGTAGTAGCATAGCTCTTATCAATTTCTGTGCCTGGAAGGCACTGTATGTTTCCAGCAACAAGGTACAATTTTGCAGCCAGGAACAGGTCTTCACAGGACCCACAATCACATCAACACCCTTCTGAATTATGAAAGGATTTATTGAAGAGAAATCTTGACCATCAGATGGAGGAATTACCAAGAACTTTCGAATGTTTGTCAAGGTTTTCTTTGACTGGGGTTCATCAATCTTTCTTTTTGGGTCAAGGTCAAACTTTAAAATGAACTCATTGCAGAAGTGTCCCTCACGATTACCAGCGTCTCGTTTGGCACGCTCCTTCCTAATGGAGGTCCTTGCTGAGGGCTCTCCCACGTTGGGTGATTGTTCAAACCTCAGGTCACACCACCTGAGAAATGGACATAGGGACCAATCACCTTATTTGAAGGTACCAGCTTAGGTATTCAGCCCTCCCTGGGCCTAGCCTTTACCTGGGGTACATACACACCCTACTTGTCTCACCGGGATAGGAAAGTACGCATTATCACATCACCGGGTACGTGTGAGGAAGCGTGAGTCAGTCTTCAGACATGCAGTGGGAAGAAAGAAGAGCAGAGAAAAGAAATGGAAAGATAGAGGACGTAGAATCTCAAACACTGAGGTGAAGATGAAAATGTGGAGAAGAAGGCAGGAAGAATGAAGCAAGGAGATTAAGAGAAAAAGATGGGTTAAAGATGGGAAAGACAAAAGACGACTTGCAAAAGGAGACAACCTAGACTTCTTCAGATATCTGTCTCTGAGCAAAGGGATAAACCGGGTGTGGCAGGAGGGGGAGGGGGAAGTGAAGTAGCCCAGGAGGGAAGGAACGCTCTTTTGGCTCGGGACTCTGTGTGCACCACACATGTACCCACAAAAAGAGCAGTGGGTCCCCTTGGTGGGGGGGGGGGGGAGGAAGGGAGGGGAGAGGAGGAATTTTAAGAAGGCCCATGGAGCCATGGACCTGAATTATCAACAAGGAACTGTGTAGGCTGATCATGGCTCCACAATGCTGCGGGCTGCCTTCACATGGAATAGCCTGGGTCTTATGGTCCAACTGAACTAATCATTGAATGGAAATGGTTATCTTTGGCTACTTTGAGATCATACTTAGCCATTCATGGACTTCATGCATATTTACAATTAGCATAGAATTATTTGACAAAATGATACTCATCTGATTTCCAGTTATGGGTGTAATCTGCTCAAATGCAAGATAGACTAACAACAGGCCAGCAATTACTGAGCAATATTGTAGGAAAGGACTACTACTACAGTATATGTTATTGTTGTTATGGTCTTCAGTCCGGAGACTGGTTTGATGCAGCTCTCCACCCTACTCTATCCTGAGCAAGCCTTTTCATCTCCTCATAAGAACGGCAACCCACATCCACTTGAATCTGCTTACTATACGCGTCTCTTGGTCTCCCTCTGCGATTTTTACCCCACACACTTCCCTCCAATGCTAAATTTACGATTCCCCGATGTCTAAGAATGTGTCCTACCAAGCGACCCCTTCTTTTAGTCAGGAATATACTACAGTCAGGAATATACTACAGTATATATAACACAGAAAACAATGGTTCTCCTTACAACCATTATTAATTACCATACCAAATATTACTTATAATTAAAAGTTGTGGAATTAATTAATACTCAAGAAACACATAAATATTAATAAAATTCTCTCGGGCTTCCAGCTGCATCAAGTGGTATGATATCCACATCAATCTGTGGATATCAAACCACTTGACACATCTGGAAGCCCGAGAGAATTTTATCAGCATAACTCGCCGCGAAACTATGCATTCATACACAAATACTAGTCTATAATCTACACAAGATAAGATTTCACATAAGTTATTTTCTTTGTGAAATACAAAAACTTGTTTACCATAACAATAAGAATGAAATTTTATTTATTTATGAAATTACAGAAATGGTTAAATCAGTTGTTAACTTGTTAATCACAGAATCTTCACAAAGATTTACAAAATTAAAACAACTGATGTTTACCATTGATTTGCATTCACGTAATTACAGAAAGTCATTATATTTCAATCACTGATTTCCTCTGCTAATGAAGTTGCTTCAACTACAAAATGATTTGTTAAGTTGCATTATAGTGTCCTTTGATCAGAACATATAGCTATTTACATCATATCACAATTTATATGCAATTGTTTATAACAGAAGTTTATAGAATGTTCTAGAACCGCATTTGTTAAATCAAAAATTGTGGCATCTTAGTCTCATAAAATGGACATGTCTTGCACAAAGGTCTTTCTAATACATTATTTACCCATCTTTTCCATTGTCCTAATAATATTATCCAATGTAAGCAAAATGTACATAGACTGAATTAACAGACCATGATTTCTTGATTAGTCTGACAATTGTTTGCAGCATGTGTCACATATTTTGTTAGCCTAATCAGTGTAATTAACTGGAACATTGTCCTACGTCACATTACTTAGTTCAGAACATGTCTGTGTGGACTGGATGTGGACATAACATAATCAGTATGTTGTTCTGTAGTTGTCCATCGGGCAATAACTCTTTCTTCAGTTGTCTACCAACTGACAGGGCCGGCGCTAAAACGTGCGAAACGGATGGCACTTTCCAAGTGGCGGCAAATCTGCCCCCCCCCCCCCTCCATGCCTCTTTTAGGACAAACTCAATATTCATGCCCAATAGGGGATTCGAAACCAAAACTCAGGGGAAGTATCTTCGAGAACTGTGGGATGGCGCTTTGACTACCTGCTGGTCACCACTGTTAAACAAGGGGAGGGAGAAGCACTAATTTCTTCCTTTCCACTTGTAGTGTAACGAGTTACACTAAATGCTCCAGTACCAATACAAGATGACCAAGGTATTTATTTAAAGTTAATTAGATATGGAATTGGACTGGTTCTGCCCTGGATTTTTCCTTTTGTACAAGTGTAATGGCCAGGCAGTATACAGCAAGTGGCACAGAGAATACTGAAAGTGTGAGGTTCTGTGCAAGTCAAAGAAGATCTAAGGATTTCTGTGAATACATATATTTCATTGTTAAAGACCTATGTGCGTTTGTTCATTATGATTCTGGTATTCGTTTTGTACAGTTTGTTAGAGACATATTGCACTCTCTCTTTAGTATAAATATGGTGCAATAAATGAAGGTTATTGTACAGCATAAAAGCATATCAAGACTTCTCCTTCCGTAGAAATTGAGAAGTAGTATTGAATGATATTTCAGCTCTCTCCAGCATTCTGTTCCTGCAGTAAGAACTTCAGTGACGGAGTCTGAGGATCCAACAGAAAAGGATCCACACTCATTGACAGAGGCACAGCATAGCTGGTCCTCTACAGCCTAACGTATGCTGGTATACCACACACTTGATATAATTAGCTAAAGGGCAGTGAACTGCTACCAGCACGGTCATATAGAAGCAGTAATGTTGCACACTGTGGCAGCACTGTCGTGTTTACATCCAGGAATAGAGGGGGGGGGGGGGGAGCAGTCTAGCATACACACCAGTATTCTATGAGTGGAGCACTGTCAGTGTTACACGCCATGTTATGCTTTTACTCAACTAATTTCACAGAAGACGAAATCTAATTTGGAAATTCGAATGCAATGATCGATACTGCGGTTACATGTTAAGCCTAAAGCAATTTTACTAAGCCATTCAATGACAGTTTCAGAGTGTTTTATTCTTCCCGCATTATGGAAAAAAATGGTTGAACATTGTTACAGACAAACATGTCCAACACCTAGAAGTATTCCAAACAGTAAATACGCTACAAGTAATTACAAGGGATAATGACATTGGTAGAAAGCACGGCATAAGTTGGGCTTGACGCATTTTTGAAATTTTTGCTATCCGTTTTCTGAGCGATAGTCAGATGTTTTGGTTTTTGAGCCAAGAAACACCAGTCACCACCTGCATGAACAATTAAACTCTGTCCGGCACTTTTGTTTGACAACACTACTCGCACACTATCACTTTAGCAACATTTATTTGCTGTATAATGTGTGTGAATCCATGTTTCATCTAAGTAAACTACTGGTCACTTAGATTCTGTTGAAAACCTGGTCTTTTAGCAACAATGCCCTCTTGTGTGTTGTTTTCTATTTTGTTTAACATTGAATAGTTATTGTAAATATTATTGTTCAAACCAAATTATCATTAAATTGTAAAAATATATTGTTTTCCGTTGAATACATTATCTGTTCACAACCATTGAAAATTGTCTATTTACGTTAACTGTAAGTTTCGCCGCAGCCGAGCGCATTGACGCACTATGCTGCGATGAGCGAGACTGTTGCCTGTCGGGAGTTTGAATCCCCCTCAGGCGTGGATGTTTGTGCTGTCTCTTGTATAAGGTAGTTCAGAAGTAGTTTGTAAGCTTAGGGACTGACGACCCTGCAGTTAAGTCCCATAAGCTTCACAAACAACAATAACTTTAAGTTCATGCCGTGTGGGATTAGCTGAGCAGTCTAAGGCACTGCAGTCATCGACTGTGCGGATGGTCCCGGTGGAGATTTGAGTCCTCCCCGTGGTGTGGCTGTGTGTGTTTGTCCTTAGAATAAATTAGGTAAAATAGTGTGTAAGCTTAGGGACTGATGACCTTAGCAGTTAAATCCCATAAGATTTCACACACATTTGAAAATTTAAGTTCACAAAGCTTATTAAAATTAACTAGATTTCTTCAATCAGGTGTGACTCCATTTTTGAGCTCGTGCCCAGCAACTGTTTTGTTCAAATCTGTAGAGAATGTCGCAAATCAGTTGCAAATTTTTTATTTTATTTTTCAGATCTACATAGATGTCTGGCACAGTGTGGCTATTCTCAATGCTTTGAGTTATGTTTACATCTATACTGTCATGCTGAACGTAACTGTCAACATGACAGCTTAGATGTAAGCACATATTAAAAGCTTTGAGACTGGCCAGTCACTGGCCGAAACCTAGGCAGATCTGAAAAGTAAAGTAGGACGGTTCAATCCGCTCCCCATGATGTGCTGCTAAGAACACGGAGGACGTTAAGGGAACGAATACACCGGCCAGCCAGATAGGACACATGCGGGGACCAGCAGAGTTTCCTGTCCAATATAAGCCCTAAAAATTTCGTTGTCTCTACGAAGGACAGAGTAACGGGGCCAAGATGGAGAGACGGTGGAGGGAACTCTTTGTATCTCCAGAAATTGATACAGACTGTCTTCTCACTGGAGAACCGGAAGCCATGGGCGACACTCCAAGAATAGAGGCGGTCGAGATAACGCTGAAGGCAGCGTTCCAGGAGACACGTTCTCTAGCCGCTGCAGTAAATCGCAAAGTCGTCCACAAAAAGGGAGCCAGAGACATCGGTCGGAAGACAATCCATAATTGGGTTAATTGCTATGGCGAAAAGTGCCACGCTCAACACAGATCCTTGTGGCACCCCATTCTCCTGGCGGAAGGTGTCCGACAGAACAGAGCTCACTCGTACACGGAACCTTCGATCTAGTAAAAATGCTTGGATAAAAATGGGGAGGCGGCCGCGAAAGCCCCTTGTACGGAGCGTGCGAAGAATTCCCGCCCTCCAACAGGTGTCATAAGCCTTCTCCAAATCAAAAAACACAGCCACCGTCTGGCGCTTACGCAAATAGTTATCAATAATATAGGTCGACAAGGTAACGAGGTGGTCGATAGCAGAACGATGTCTACGAAATCCGCATTGGACGTTAGTAAGGAGACGGCGAGATTCGAGTAACCAAATCAGCCGAGCATTAACCATGCGTTCCATCACCTTGCAAACACAACTGGTGAGAGAAATGGGGCGATAACTCGAAGGAAGATGTTTGTCCTCCCTGGTTTTGGTATGGGAACAACAATAGCTTCACGCCAGCGTGTGGGGACCTGACCTTCAATCCATATGCGATTTTAAGTGCGGAGGAGAAAACATTTACCCGCAAGAGAAAGGTTTTTCAGCATCTGTATATGAATTGTATCAGGCCCTGGAGCAGAAGATCGGGACACAGACAGAGCACGTTCAAGCTCCTGCATTGTGAAGATGGCATTGTAACTTTCCCGATTGAGAGATTGGAAGGAAGGTGGCCATGCCTCTTCTGTCTGTATTCGAGGGAGAAAGGCGGGGTGATAGTGTGTTGAGCTCGAGACTGCTGCAAAAGATTGACCTAAAGCGTTGGATATCGCAGCTGGGTCTACGAAGACTTCATTTGCGACGGTCAAGCCAGGAATTGGGGAGTGGACCTTTGTGCCAGATAACCGGCACAGGCCCCCCAGACAACAGAAGAAGGAGTAAGTCTGTTAAATGAACTAGTAAAAGCAATCCAGCAGGCCCGTTTGCTTTCCTTGATGACTCGACGGCATTGCGCTCGTAGACGTTTGTAATTGATACAGTTCGCCAATGTTGGGTGGCGGCGAAAGGTGCGTAGAGCACGTCTCCGGGCTCTAACAGCATTGCGACATGCCGCAGTCCACCAGGTGACTGGGACTCGATGTGGAGAAGACGAAGTGCGTGGAATGGAATATTCGGCAGCATTGAGAATGACTTCCGTGAGGTGGGGAAGTTCCCATCTTGGAAAACCGCCAGTGAGGAGAACAGTCCCCAGTCAGCTTTCGAGATCTTCCAACTAGTCGAACCCGGAGGTAGGGTATGATGAAGGAGATGTGTTATGCAGGAGAAATGGTCGCTCGAGTATGTATCATAGAGAGCATACCACTCAACCTGACGCGCAAGTTGAGCAGTACATATCGAGAGGTCCAAGTGAGAGTAAGTATGTGTCGTATCTGAAAGAAAGGTTGGTGCACCTGTGTTTAGGCAGACAATATTAAGATGGTTGAGAATGTCCGCTAAAAGGGAGCCTCTCTGGCAAGAGGCCGGAGAACCGCATAGGGGGTGGTAGGCGTTGAAATCGCCTATCAACAAAAAGGGGGAAGGAAGTTTGGCAACAAGGTGCAGTACATCTGCCCTAGTAAAGGCAGAAGACGATGGGGTACAGATGTTACAAAGAGAAAAGGAAAAGATCGGAAGAATGATGCGGACAGCAACTGCCTGTAGTTGAGTGTGCAATGGAATAGGATGATAGTATATGTCATGTCTAATGAGCAACATAACCCCTCCATGGGCTGCAATACCCACCACAGGTGGCCGGTCAAAACGCACTGAGGTATATTGTGAAAAAACTATGTTGTCGCTTGGGCGTAACTTCGTTTCTTGAAGTCCGACCACAAATGGACGGTACAGTCTGAGTAGGAGTTTCAATTTATCTCTGTTGGAACGAATGCCGCGAATATTCCATTGAAGGAGATCCATAAGGTGAGAAGATAGAGAAGAAAAGTGAGGGGAGATCACCTCGCTGGCCACTGAGGGTCTGACTTCAAGGGAACGCTGCTACTGGAACCTGTAGGTAAAGGGTCATGTTCCATTGCTTCATCTGGAGTTTCCGCCGCCTGCTTGAATTTAATGGCAGGGGCAGCTTCCTCCGCCAGTCGAGGGCCGGATGATCGGCCAGCAGTAGCGCGCCCCGGAGAGACAGAGGAAGACCGAGTGGTGCCACTGCTAGATGGCGTGACAGTCGAGTCGCGCCATGGCGGGGAAGGAGAGGAACTCTTTTTTTCTGTGTGCCTTCTTGGAGGAATGATGATGATTTGTGTGTGCAGAGGTAGGTTGTGCAGGCTCAGATCTCAAAAAATCTTCACGGACAGGCTCTTTCTTGGAAGTCCGGGCATCCGATTTAGATGCCCGTGATTTGGGAGGAGCTGCTGATGGCTGTGTTTTTTGGTGAGAGGAAGTGAGTGGAGAGGTTGATCAGGCAATCTTTGGACTGGCCAATCAGACAACCGTGTCGCTAAAAGTAAGGTCACATGTCTGTGTGGCAACCTCCTTAGTAGGACGAGGAGAGGCAAGGACAGCGCTGTATTTACCCGCTGGGAGCTCAGCAGGCTTTCGACTAGCTAGTATCTTCCGCGCAGAAGAGGTCGAAACTTTTTCGCATACTCTTATTTCTTGGATGACCCGCTCCTCCTTGTAAACAGGGCAGTCCCTAGACGAAGCAGCATGGTCGCCCATGCAATTAATGCAGTGAGGGGATGGAGGCGGACAGTCCCCCTCATGAGCGTCCTTGCCGCAGGTGACGCATTTGGCTGCATGAGGGCAAGACTCACGGGTATGATTATACCTGTGGCACTGGTAACAACGTTTGGGATTCGGAATATAGGGGCAAACTGATATAATTTCGTAGCCTGCTTTGATTTTGGAAGGGAGATCCACCTTGTCAAAAGTCAAAAATACAGTTTGGGTTGGTATCAAACTTGTATCAGCCTTTTTCATTACTCTATGGACAGCTATGACACCCTGATCAGTCAGATAGTCCTTTATCTCTTCGTCCGATAACCCGTCGAGGGATCGAGAATAGACCACCCCACGTGACGAGTTAAGGGTACGGTGGGCTTCCACTTTTACCGGTAAGGTGTGCAAAAGCGTAGCTCGGATCAGTTTTTGAGCCTGAAAGGCATTATCTGTTTCTAACAGCAAACTCTCATTACCTTGACGAGAACATTTCTTCAATGGATCGGCAATGGCATCTACACCCTTCTGAATTATGAAGGGATTGACCTTTGAGAAATCATGACCATCAGTACGGGTAACAATGAGGAACTTAGGAACGTTAGGTAGTATTTTCTTAGTTTGAGGGGCATCCAACTTTCATTTTTGGGTCGAAGTCAGAAGGGAAGAGAGAGAGGTCATTGCGAAGTGTCCCCCATGATTACCGGCGTCTCTGATGGCGCGCTCCTTCCTAATGGGGAACCCTCACTGAGGGCTCACCCGCCTTAGGTGATTGTCCACACCTCAGGTCACACCTCCCGAGAAACGGACGGAGGGAGCAATCGGTAAGGTCGGAAGGTTACAGCTCGGGTAATACCCCTCCCTGGGCCTGGCCTTTACCAGGGGGTACGTACGTGCCCTACTTGTCTACCCGGGGCGGGGAATTACGCGTTACCCCGTCACCTGCTACGCATGGGGATGCGTGGGTCAGCCTTCAGACAAGCACAGGGAGGAAGGAAGAAGAATAGAGGATAGGAAGAGGGAGATAGAAAAGTGAGAAAAGGGAGAATCTCAAACGCCAAAGTGGAGATGGTATGGATGGCTAGAAGGTAGGAACAACAGAGTAAGAAGAAGGAGCAGAAAAAGTGAGTGAGAGGAAGGAAGGCCCTTAGGAAAAGGAAAGCGTAGAAAAGGAGATGACCTGCAGTTACTCAGACACCTGTCTCCGGGCAAAGGCACAAACCAGGGGGGGAGGGCGGGGAGGGGGAGTGTGTAGCAGCCTGGGGAGGAAGAAAGGCTACTTCGGCTCGGGGCCCCGTGCGCGCCACACACGTACCCACAAAAGATCTGTGGGCCCCTTGGGGGGGGGGGGGTATGTGCTTTGTGCCATACTAAAATACATGGGGGCACCAGTATTCAAAAGGCAAAGATCTTCTTAGGCCAAAAGTGTGTCAACAGCCCTACCCTGAGCCACATTTCCATGATATCCTTTCTTCAGTAAAAAACCATCTTGATTGCAAATTGTTTTATTAATTAATGTCGCATTTCGCCCTTTATCAGGGCATGTTCTGATTATCTGCGTGACAGAATTTACACAAAATACAAGGCGGAATTACAAACGGGTATAATGGTACATGGGCTTATTTTGTGCTAAAACACAGTATAAAAGGTAAACGAAGCTTACAATGCACTTTCCGTGGTGTGACACCGTAAGTTGTTTTGCAGTGTTTCTATTTTTCTGGAATTTTTTTATTTCCTTATAGCCCTACAAATGATCGTGTAACAACGAATTACAGTTGGAACATACTCTGTAAAGATGCGAGAAACATAAAACCGATTTTTAAGATTACCTTAATAGAAGTGGTGGTCTCTGGTGATACAAGATAAGCCCATGTTTACAACTGCGCTCACGGGCGGTGGGCGGGCGTGGTGTGCTGCTCCGCCGACTTGTACAGACTAACTTGTGGGTAGGGAGTGACGTAGGAAGCTGGTGTATAGGACGGGACAGATGAAATATAGCTATCTGAATACAAATTTTATGAAATGGAGGTTATTAAGCAGGACAGAAGTTAATAATTTATGTTGGTACTTATAAACGAAAGGAATGTTTGATCTTTACATGCCAACTGATCATTTAGGAGGTGTGGGTGTCCAAAGTAAGCACGCTTCGCTATCTCCAACTCTTCCAGTAAATTTAACTTACGCCCCTTCTGCGCAGTATGTAAAATTTGCATGTTGCCAATGGTAGGTGGTTGATTGGATGCTTTAGTGTGTTCCGCAAAAGGGGAATTTTGTTTTTAGTTGGCCTTTTTTTGTAAGAAGGTGCTCAGTAAAACCTACTTTAAAGGTCCGGCCTGTCTGTCCTATATATTCAGCTGGGCATTGGGGACATTGTAGTTTGTAGACTCCCGAGGGAAGGTATCTGTCCTTATTGGCTTGTTCGTTGTTGGGAGGATTTGCTGGATGCTCAAAGGGCTACTAAATACGATTTGTACATTTGTGCCATGAAACAGTTTAGCCAGGTCATAAGAAAAATATCCCATGAAAGGAATGGTGATACATTTTACTTCATCGTCAGGTGTGAAGCTGTGGTACATAATTAGAACATTTTTTACTGTACATTTTGTGAACCAAGGACGGGTTGTAACCATTCATTTCGGCGATGTATTCAAGATTATTTAGTTCTTTATTGATGGAAATTTCAGAAAGGGATATCTCAAAAATTCTGTTAATCATTGATTTAAAAAAGCTCATTTTGTATTGCCATGGCTGGCATGAAGATGTATGTATGACAGTCACATGTGGTCGGTTTCCTATAGATTTGGAATACAACTTTGCTTTTAGCTAACTGTAACTATAGGTCCAAAAAATTTAAGACGCCAGAGGAGTTCATTATTTCCATGTGTAAAAGTTAGTTTTGGGTGTAAGTTGTTAAATTCATGAGCTAGAATTGTTACTTCAGCTAGGGTACCAATGAAAATAATCAGGCTATCATCGACATATCTCTTGTAGAAGATTATTTTTCTGCTTATTGCAGTTTTTTGTTGGAAGTATTGAGATTCAACGTGATTGACAAATATATCGGCAAGGAAACCTGATAGACAACTACCCATGGCTAAACCGTTGTTATGTTTATAAAAGGAGGAGTTAAAAAGAAAAGTAGTTGTATGTGGTACGTAGTCATAATAGTGACAGTTTCAGCAATTTCGTCTGGAAGAAGGTTTTCATTCATGGAGAGGTTTTGCTGGATGATGTCGATGGTTTGTTCCAGAGGTATATCGGTATATAAATTTTTTAAATCCAATGACAAGAGATAGCAACCATCCGGAAACATTTGGTTATGCAATAAATAAACTAGTTGTTTCCTACTGCACAAACTAAAACTTTCTTCAGGGAGCAATAGCTTCTTCAACAAATGTAAAAGAAATTTAGAGGCAGGCTCTCCCGGATTTCGGATTCCATTAATGACAGGTCATATAGGATAGTTTATTATGTGGGTCTTAATTTGGGCTCTTAATGTAGGAGCTCTAGTTTGCTTTAGTTTGAAGAGTTCTTCGGGAGGTGGGTTGATATAGAAGCACGATTGAAGGTAATTTTTTTTAGTTATCTCAAGTAGTAGATAGAAATCCAAAGTCTTATTAATATAATCTGCTTTGTGTATTACAACTCCTGCATTGCCTTTGTCGGCCCGCACGATTATTGTGTTTTCCTCCGAGTTTTTTCGTAATTGATTTCAGAATTATTGAATCATAGTATGGTGGACGTTTTGTTAATGTCTCCGGTGGCGCACAATCAACAGTTGGGAACAGTGGCCACAAAGTGGGGCAAGCTTGCTACACAGTAAGTGGCGGTGGCTAAAATGACAGTGTCCTATGCACAGACGAACTATAATGACCTCACAGCAAGAGGGCCGGGAGGAGGTTGACCGTACAACAGGGAGGGGTTTGATCTCCCGGAGTTTATTGCCTTGAAGGGAAGACCAATGCATATGGCAGAATGACACCACATGCCAGGAGACTATGGCATGGAGGTCATCCGAAAGAACAGAATGAGTAGCAAGCTGAAGGGAGGGGGGGGGGGGCAGCCTTTGCAGCATCATTCTTACTAGTCCAATTCCTTGTCTGTGGTATGAAAATAAAAATGTCTTATCAAATGTGCTTTACATAATACCCAACAAATCCCCCACCACACAATTTCGAGAAACTAAATAAAAACAAAAAGGATAGTGAAACACAAACTATTGTAAATAATGTGATGACTAAACATTATAGAAAAATTTAATGTTGAATTATAAAATGTTATGTCTACTAGCACACTACTACTATCAGAGGAAGCGAGTGAAATACACAAATCTTCAAAAAATTAGCATGCTTTAAGTTACAGGTTTTAAGTTATACTTATGTTATCCTTACCAAATAGAATTTGACATTGCTTTTTGTGGAAAAGCAAACTTGTTATGACAACACTGGATGGACATTTGAGTTTGTGAGTGTAGAAGAGAGTACCGTTTTGAGGGTGAAGAAGATGAACAACACACCTAGCACCTCCTGCACCTACAATGTTGATTTTCCCACTCCCCGAATGCTCAGGTACAATACAAGACCACGAGAGAGTATAGAAAAGTTCCCTGTAATAAAAACATTTTATTAAAATTGAAATTAGTTATTAATTACAATAATACATATTTCTTAAAATATCTACTACAGTAGATGGAAAATAAGTTATGTATTCTAGAACAACTAGTGAATTATACATTTGAGTATAGCCACTTTTAGCCCACATCAATTACCTAGTAATTTGTGACCACTTTATTACAACTTTTAAACCAAATTCTGCCTTTCCATAGCAATATTATAATTACTTAACTAAAGTTTACAGTTTAAGAATAATTTCTTTCATTTTCTTTCCTGTTACTCTTACTTCACTTACCCATATTCAGTATCTGGAAAATCTGCTCTACTTTTATCACATTAGTAAAAGCTTCATTCAAGTAAAGCTGTTACCAGTCTATAACATATTTATCAATCAACCTTCATTCAAGGACTAGATTGGGATTGACCTACCACTTTCCCTTCTATCCCCTTTCTCCTCTCCTATCCAGCGAAGAATTTAATTTCCAAAAGCTGACCCGATGTAAGAACTGGCTAGACATTTCTCCCTCCCCCTGCCTTCTCTCCCTCCCCCCTCTCTCTTCCATCCTCTCTCTCATAATAATAATAATAATAATAATGGTGGTGGTATTTTAAAGAAATACAGTTTCCTTTTTTTTTTTTTTTTTAAGTTATAAAATTATGTTAGCTTCAATTTCCAATCACTCTGTGTAATTCCACACAGCAGTCGAGCTTTAACAGTTTGGTCCCATCTATGTGCCCTACAAGTCAATATGTGAATTTAAAACAACAGTCGTTAAAGACTTTTTTTTCAGACTGCAGTACAATAGAGCAACTAAGCTTATTATTTGTGCTATGAAACATTTAACAAGCATCTAAACACCAGGATTCACTTTTGCATTCCTTGTCCCTTTTAGAGTGTAATATTAGTATAGTAAGTTCAAGCCATCTACAGTGAAACCGTCATAGTATTTAATTTCTATCACTATAAATTGAAATTTATAAACCCTGAGACTGTTTTTGTCTCAAAAATGTCAAAGGCATTACAGATAAAGGTGAAGGTGAAGCATTGAATTAAAATTTGTGATGCGGCCGGGAATCGAAACCGGACCTCCATGCTTACCAGGCAGGCGTCCTACGACTAGACCACCGCACCACTAGTGATTAAAGTGCCTCGGAACTTAGACAATTCCGAGGCACTTTAATCACTAGTGGTGTGGTGGTCTAGTGGTAGGACGTCTGCCTGGTAAGCATGGAGGTCCGGGTTCGATTCCCAGCCGCATCACAAATTTTAATTTAATGCTTCACCTTTACCTTTATGTATTTGATTTCTTCTTATAATAGTTTTCACCAGTATTTCAAGTTAGCTTACTTCTTGACATTACAACAGCAACACCATGAAAACAATGTCCAATGAATAATAATTTGATTTGTAGAAAATGGCATGATTCTTTGATTCTTTAAACCTTTTGTGGTAACACACATGCGCATACTTCAAAATCCGCTCTCATACACTAGGCACTGCTCACAAGAGCGCAATGCAGGAAACTGTAGCTAACACCAGAGCCTGCCACTGAATAGAGCACAACAAACAGTGCCAAACCGTGCTCCAGTCCGTGCTTGTTTAGATATTGATCAAGTGAAATACTGCCAAAAGTGACTCACTATGCATGTGTTGCATTCCTAGATACAACATTTGGCAGTGCATGTGGTCTTGTTTTCTGTGGATTTTCTCCTGGGTTGTTTCTCAGTTCTCTCAATATCTGATGGTGATGTCTGTGGGATTCTGTGTTTGCTTGGTTGAGCAACAAGATGTTTTTGCCACAACTCTTCAATCTCAGATACTGCAATCTTTTGCTTCCACCTTGTTTGGTATGTCCCATCCATCTTCCATCTCGCTGTCACTTTCCATGGCTCCTCCAACTTATCCAACAACCTTTCCGAGTCTGGAAGGTCAAAATATCTACAAGAAGTAGTTACGACAACATTTTCATACTTTTTGGATGGACTGATATTGCTGTGTCATGATTTATTTATGTCATGACTGTCACCTCGTATGTATCAGCTCCCTTGACAACCCTCCCCACAGCAGGATCCTTCTTCACTCTCCTTCGATCAAATGTGTAGACTACTTTTTTAAACATTGCAGTATACAAATGCAAGTAATTGCCATGTGTATCAAATATCACTGTAGGACATGACTTGACTTGGCATAAAGAATCTTATGCAGATCAAATGGTATGAGATACTGTAATTTGTCTCTCACGCAATCGCAAGGTTTGTGAGTGAGCCCTTTTGTGCAAAAAACCTTGTCTCATAGAGGTTCTAAATTTCATTCTGACCATGGCCCTAGTCCACCTACATATAGTGGTCCCTAGGTCATGCACCTCTGCTGCCCTAACCATGGAATCAATCGTGTTGCTAAAAGCCCCCTCGATGTCCAGGAAGATACAGAGGGCTATTTCCTGAAAGTGTAGTGCTTTCTCCACCTTCCCAATGACTTGGTGGAGAGCTGTATCACACGATTTACCTGGCTGATATGCATGTTGGTTTGAATATAGAGGAGCCCTACTTAACCTCCTTTCTCCAACATGCACATTAACCAGCTTTTCCAATGTCTTAAGATCCAAGCGACATTACCATGCAACCTTCTACTAGACCCCATTTCTTCCACACCCGACCAGTCCTGGTATTGCTCTGAACAAGTCCAGGTGGAACTTGGCTGCCTTGAAGCAGCCAGAGTGGTCAAACCAATTACATCCAGTGAGTGTGGAAGCCCAATGATGAATGTGAAAAAGCTGTCACAGTGGTTCTGCGATTGTGGTGATTTCAAACGCTCTGCAAATGCTCAATCTATCATTGACACTTATCCATTGCCATACCCATATGATTACCAGTCAGTAATTCTCCAAATCAATCTGAGGCATCCTTACAAATTCCCTGGACTTTGACTCTCAAGGATTCGTTGTCAATAACATGCCTTTTGGTTTATATCAGTATTTAAGGTTGCTGGTTGGGATAGCCAGTGCTCCAGAAAACTTATAACGATTTCTCGAACAACTCAATCTCCAGTGCCAAGTTCTGTCAATTATCAAGACAATATTGTGGTGTCTCATACCTTTGCTGAAGACCACCACCACCACCACCACCACCACCACCACCACCTCCATCACCACCACCACCACCACCACCACAACTTATGTGCACTCTTCTCCGAATTGAAAGCCACAGGGTTGAAGTGCAATTTGGAGAAGTGCCAATTTTTTCAGCTGTATCACTTATTTTGGTTTTGATGTTTCTCGTGAGGATAGCAAGTACCTCCATCAGAATTTCTCCACCGCTGTCTCTTCCCCATGACCTACATTGCTCAAGTATCTCGAAATTTTTTTTTTCATTGGGGGGAAAGTTGCTTACTATTGTAAGTTTTTGCTGGAGGCACCATCCATTGCAAAACCAATGCATGCCCTTCTGCAGAAAGGTGCATCATTTCACAAGTTGCAGGCATGTGAAACAGTGTTTTCTTAAGCTGAAACGTATGTTACTCTATACCCTGTCTTGCAACATATCATCCAGGCCATAATTTAGTTTTATTGAAAGACACTTCTTACCACTTACTAAAGGCAGTGTTACATTACAAATACCCATATGGATCTGAGTAGCCAATTCCTTCACATCAAAGGAAGTCAGTCCAGTTCGAACTAGACAGTCAGTCCAGTTCGAACTAGACAGTCAGTCCAGTTCGAACTAGACAGTCAGTCCAGTTCGAACTAGACAGTCAGTCCAGTTCGAACTAGACAGTCAGTCCAGTTCGAACTAGACAGTCAGTCCAGTTCGAACTAGACAGTCAGTCCAGTTCGAACTAGACAGTCAGTCCAGTTCGAACTAGACAGTCAGTCCAGTTCGAACTAGACAGTCAGTCCAGTTCGAACTAGACAGTCAGTCCAGTTCGAACTAGACAGTCAGTCCAGTTCGAACTAGACAGTCAGTCCAGTTCGAACTAGACAGTCAGTCCAGTTCGAACTAGACAGTCAGTCCAGTTCGAACTAGACAGTCAGTCCAGTTCGAACTAGACAGTCAGTCCAGTTCGAACTAGACAGTCAGTCCAGTTCGAACTAGACAGTCAGTCCAGTTCGAACTAGACAGTCAGTCCAGTTCGAACTAGACAGTCAGTCCAGTTCGAACTAGACAGTCAGTCCAGTTCGAACTAGACAGTCAGTCCAGTTCGAACTAGACAGTCAGTCCAGTTCGAACTAGACAGTCAGTCCAGTTCGAACTAGACAGTCAGTCCAGTTCGAACTAGACAGTCAGTCCAGTTCGAACTAGACAGTCAGTCCAGTTCGAACTAGACAGTCAGTCCAGTTCGAACTAGACAGTCAGTCCAGTTCGAACTAGACAGTCAGTCCAGTTCGAACTAGACAGTCAGTCCAGTTCGAACTAGACAGTCAGTCCAGTTCGAACTAGACAGTCAGTCCAGTTCGAACTAGACAGTCAGTCCAGTTCGAACTAGACAGTCAGTCCAGTTCGAACTAGACAGTCAGTCCAGTTCGAACTAGACAGTCAGTCCAGTTCGAACTAGACAGTCAGTCCAGTTCGAACTAGACAGTCAGTCCAGTTCGAACTAGACAGTCAGTCCAGTTCGAACTAGACAGTCAGTCCAGTTCGAACTAGACAGTCAGTCCAGTTCGAACTAGACAGTCAGTCCAGTTCGAACTAGACAGTCAGTCCAGTTCGAACTAGACAGTCAGTCCAGTTCGAACTAGACAGTCAGTCCAGTTCGAACTAGACAGTCAGTCCAGTTCGAACTAGACAGTCAGTCCAGTTCGAACTAGACAGTCAGTCCAGTTCGAACTAGACAGTCAGTCCAGTTCGAACTAGACAGTCAGTCCAGTTCGAACTAGACAGTCAGTCCAGTTCGAACTAGACAGTCAGTCCAGTTCGAACTAGACAGTCAGTCCAGTTCGAACTAGACAGTCAGTCCAGTTCGAACTAGACAGTCAGTCCAGTTCGAACTAGACAGTCAGAGACTGAAAACGAGACTTTCACCATTGTTTATGCACTGAATAAAATTTCATGTTTTCTCGTACAGCACAAAATTCCATCTCATCACAGATCACGAACAATTGGTTTCCCTCTTCAACCTCTCTGATTTGTTGCTGCCATTGCCTCCAATGTTGAGTTCTACTCCTCTCTCATATAATTATGATATACACCTTCACTCTATGTCAAAGCAGGCAAATTCTGACACGCTGTCCCTTTTACCAGCCAGCCCGGACTCTGTTTTTGATCAAGAAGAGTTGCTTTGCTCCCATGTGCATGTTACCGCTCAAGAAACAAGTACATCTACGTCCATACCCCACAAGAAGTCACCTCACAGTGTGTGGTGGAGGGTACATTGTGTAACACTGTCACTTCCTCCAATTCTAGTAACGTATGGTTTGTGGGAAAAGTTATTGCCTGTATGCCTCCATGTGGACCTTAATCTCTCCAATTTTATGCCTGTGGTCACTTTGTGAGATGTACATAGGAGGAAGCAATACACTGGTTGACTCTTCAAGAAAAGTAAGCTGTCTGAACTTTGACAGAAGCCCGTTCCACAATACAGACCATCTCTCAAAGCATCTGCCACTGGAGTTACCTAACCATCTCTGTGACACATTCGCACTTCTAAATGAACCTGTAACAAAGGGTACTGCTGCCCACTGGATCATCTACTTGTCTTAAAATTTTTTACATAGCGGCTATTGTCAGCGACCGTTACAAGGTCAATGGATAAACAAGCAGCCCTAGGTCGCAAATTAAAATTATTTTGACCAGGTTTCGGCAATGTCTAAGATTGCCTTCATCAGAAAATATGAAACGAAACATATCACATAATAAAATATACTATTCAGCTGTATAGCTTACGTCACACAGTTTAAAAAGAATTTTTAAAGATAGCTAGCCATTATGGGCTGCACACCTGCACAGAGGCATCAGATGAGTCTGACAATTTAACATCTGAAGATCTTTATTAGTTTCTCCATCACTGGATGCTTGCTGTTGCCGCAACTGTGGTTCAAATTTTAATGAAACTCCAGCTCCAGTTGCATTTATTGGTGCTTTATTTAAGCCTACACTACCGGTTTCGGTCTCTATGTTAGGCCATTTTCAAGTGTGACAGACGTTATGCCACAGAGAAAGCAACGTCAAGTAATTACTTGATGTTGCTTTCTCTGTGGCATAATGTCTGTCACACCTGAAAACGGCCTAACAGAGGCCAAAACCGGCAGTGTGGGCTTAAATAAAGCACCAATAAATGCAACTGGAGCTGGAGTTTCATTAAAATCTGAAGATCTCTCTCCATTAAAGAAGACATGCTGCATTCTGTTAGCTAGAAATGCAATCCAGTTACAATTGGTCCCATATTCCATAAACTCACACTTTGTTTAACAGGCAGCATTGCAGAACGGTATGTAGCACCTTGCAGAAATCAAGAAACATTGCATCTACTTGGTTCATTTATCTAATCCACTCAGCATCTTTTAGATGTACAGCGTGACTTATTTCGCATGATCGCTGCTTTCAGAACCCATTTTGATTCCTACAAAGGATATTCCCCATCTCCAGATTACTCTAACATAATATTCGTTCCAAAATTCTACAACTGAACGTCAAGAGATATAGGTCAATATAGTCCAATTAAAATTACTTGCTAGCTGACAGATCACATGCTGGAGCTGCTATCTTCCACTCTGAACATTCTCGAATGTCATACCCAGACCGTTCTACATTGTCCAACTGCCACAACAACTAGTCAGTTCACTTGCATTTCCTTATCTGGCTCTCTTCCTTGATTCATTTTGTTCCCGACTAATAGGTCCGCCCTTTTTATTTTGCATTTGTCACTTTATAATAATCATACACAAAACCAAATATGGGCAACAGTGCTAACAAAAGATGTTCTCATACACAACACTAAGCACAAGCTACTGCGTCCTTTCATGTAAGTCTTGATTTAACATCACATATACAAGTATTATATCACAGATATCAGCTAATATTAGATGAGCTTTGTACAATTTCCATGAAACCTATCTCTCCAAATGCTACAATTCAGTGTTATTACTGGGTGTTTACTGTCACTTACACATCAAAGACATCTTGGAAGCGTAACGCATTGGCAAAGTATTAGCTCTCCTTACCGAAGGTTTTGCCCCAAATCCCATTGTACTTGAGTAATTTCTAAATCAAAATTTTTATTAAATTATTTTGTTTAAAAGAATTGCCTAATGCCTTGTTACATCTCTTTAATAGTAGTTTCAAATTTTTGACTTTTTAGTTGCTGATTTATCATCCTGTGATTTTTCATTACTTTTTTACTGGAATCTGCTTTTGTCTTAATGCAGCAGCTTACATCTAACCACTAGCAAAAATGAGGATATTTTCAGGTTTGCTTTTAGTGCTGTATCTGAAATTCTTCAGTCTGAGTTTGCTCAGAGAGGTAAGTTTCTATCACAGTGAATGAAGCAATCATTTTTAGTTCTGGAGTTGGTTGACTCTTGTTTTATCATATATATAGTACATCATGTGTGGTTAGGTTATGGCATGGGATCCAATTTATGACTACAAAATGTAACTTTGGCTGCAGTTTTGTCATTGCTTTAAATTAGCTCTTGACAGGGATTTTATCATTGCCACTATGAACTCTTGGCACCGTCTTCCAACACCACTCTCTATTATGAAATATATTAACAACGTTTCTGATGTGACCCACAGTGTTAGTGTGTCACCTATAGCTAAGTGGTAGCTGGCTGCCTATGTGGCACTACTGTAGTGGCACCTGACAAATGTCAGCTAACAAGTAGTTATCATCTCACTATAATTTTGCACATCTGATTGATGACCCCTCTTGTAAACGGGAGTGACCTGCACTTTTTTTCCAATCCATAGAAACACTTTACTCCTCTAGAAATCTTTGGTACGCAGTTGCCAGAAGGGAGGCAAGTTCCTTCGCATACTCTATGTAAAATCGAATTTTAATTCCATCAGGTCCAGTACCCTTTACTCTGTTCAGTGATTTCAATGGCTTTTTTTATCCCACTGACAGTTATTTCAATACCCACCACTTTGACATTTGTGGGGTGGTTTAGAGGAGAGACTACCATGCAGTCTTCCTCTATGAAACAGCTGTGGAAAAAAAAGAATATTTTGGCCTTTTTTGTGTCATTCAACACCATTATGGTCAGAGTGTTTGGATATCTGGCTTCGACCCATTTACGGTACCAATTTGACACAGGACCAAAATTTCACAGAATTTTATGCCAAAATGATACACAAAACTTTATTCTCAAAGTCTGACACGTCTTCTCCTGGCAGCCCTTACGCCAATTTTGGCATCATTTAATTTTTGCTTGTCTGCAAGAATTCAGCCGCATTTTTATTTGCAGTGAAGTTCTTTTTGCTTTTGTAACAGTTTCCTAACTCTATTATTAAGCCGAGGTGGATCTTTCCTACTGTTTGTAATTTTACTCAGCACATACTTACCATTTACTTCCGCAAATAAGACAACGGCTGGATCATAAAAAAAAAAGGCTCAAAAATCCGTGATCGTCTTATACAACAGTATGAATAATAATAATAATAATAATAATAATAATAATAATAAATAAAATAAGATAAAAATTTGGTCTGAAATTTACATCATCGGGGAGAGATTTACGAAAACAATGGTTTGCATGATTTGTAAAAATATTCGCTTTACGAGCTTTATTAATTTATTGAGCAGATAAGAGTACATATGATAACCTGTATGACATAAAACAGGAATAGAATTAATTATTTACAAGGCAACTTGATTTCACAATGTCACTTGTGAAAAATAATTTCTCAGTATATCCAGAATCGCACTGAAACGATTAGCACATATTTAGGTACGGAGCAGTGAAAGGGTTAAAATATTTCCGAGCTACACGCAACAACTGCGCTTTCCTTTCAAATCCTTTATCTTTTGTTCTCAGGCAATTTCATGCGTTTTCACCCTCATAATATGTTCATCGGCGCAATTAAATGACGTCTCGACGAAAGAAATTACTTTCATCTTTAACTTCGGGGTAAGAAAAAAAAGAAAACCCAAGATTCTTCACAATCTGATACAACGCACTACATGCACGGAAGTTCAAAAGTAGGCCACAAACACAGCCACGGTGAAGTGGCTGAGCGCATTGAAGCGCTATGCTAGGATAGGCGAGGTTGCTCCCGAATCTTGGTATAACCATAAATAATTCATTTTTGCCATGTAGGTTACATTATAAAGCAGCACAACACTAAAGAAGCAGCAGAAACAGAAAGCCAGTCGTTACTAAAATTTGTTGACACATAACTAGGGAAAGAGACGTCTATAAAACAGCGATAATAAAACATATGAAAATATAGTATTTACTACGACGGAGTTTGGAATTAACTGATACGCAATAACAAGGAATAAATGTGCCGCACGACACACAAAACACAGCGCCCCTGGCGGAACACTAGGAACTACACAGTTGCGCATTTAAAATTTAATACTCGCTTTCACTGAAGCAGTCACATACAACATGCACAAGCCGCATTTTTGGAATTTTCTGGAGCTTTGCCTATGAAGGCAGGCGTATTTTTAGATCCCAAAAACTGAAAAAAAAGTGCGACTTGCATTCGGGGAAATACGGTAACTTGGGGGTCGTCTTATAGGCCAGATATATGGCTAAACCATATAATTTTGATGAAAATTTGTACCTCGTTTTATCTGCGGAAATATATGGTACATAACATGTATTGTACACTTAACTTCATCCACAGATGCTCATCACTGTCAGTGTGAGATGAAACTTTCATGTTGAGCTGTCTACCACTCTGAAATCTGTATCTTGTCAAACAGGAAGATCTTCCTACACTTCTTGAATACAGCTGTATTCACTAATGCTGTGATAGTCTTATGATCGCTGATTCCCCATTCCACGCTGAATGAGTTGTTTGGGTCTGTCATCAGTAGTTCTAAACCACTATTTTCATGAGTCGGCTCTATTTACCTACTTGAGATGTTTTTGAAAACAGCACTTACACAATACTGCTTAATTTTCTGTTCCTGCCACCTGTCTTAAACACATTTTTATCTCGGTCTATATCTGATATGTTAAAATCTGTACCTAAAACTATGACTAGGAAATAGAAGGGAAATATTTTCGAAGTTTTCTCCTCAGATGTTCCTCCACTACTGCTTCTAAACCAGGTTGTCTATGGAAACTTACAATAACCATCATTGACCCAATTTTCACACTAACCTTCACCCAAATTTTTCACATTCTGAAGCTGTATGAATTTTGCTAGATACATGTATTCTTTATTGCTATAAACACTACTCCCTTTCAGTGTTTAACCTATCTCTACAGCATATATTACATTCTAAGCTTAAGAAATTTATTACTACTGACATCTGGTTTGAGAGAGCTTTCTGTATGTATTAATACTCCTAGCATTGTAAAATGAGGCAAACTCTTGAGATGCAAAATGACACCTATTGTGCAAAACCAGTGTAGTCGGAAGTAGAAGGGTTTCTGATCACTGGAGCTCGGATTGCCGAGGCTTGTGCATCAGATCCAATCTTACGCAGGTTGGCTGTTTAGTTGTTTGGGATGGGGGGCAGACAGAAACCAATAAGTAATTGCAAAATGAATACTAGAACTTGAAATAAAAAGTAATAACACTCAGTGCTACTTTGTCACCTGGATTGATGGCACTTGGCATCACATCGCACATCACCATGTTGCCATAGCAGATGACTGCTGTAGAGCGAGTAAATCAACTACATAGTATTTCCTTTATATTACTGATGTGCGAGAATGCTAAGGAAATTATAGGGTATAAAATAATTTCCACTACCAGTAACAACTGAAATGGTTTTATTTATACGACTGGGATTGGGTCTGAACCTGTCTTCAGATGATCACACATTTATCTACACACCTCCAAGCTGGTGTGCCCTGTTTAATACAAATAAATTATGTGGCACTTACTATCTATCTGTAAAATAATAGCATGTGGTGGAGTATAATAGGTGCTAAAAACAATGTACTTACATGTAACAGAAGTATCCAATGATTGAATATACATTTGTGAATTTTGGTATTTTAATTTCAAACTTTCATGCCAACACTTTATTAAAATTCTGATAAGCTACTTTACACATTAGGAACAGCAAATATTCAAAATATCCAGCATGTTTACATTTGAGTACTGTGATTCAGGTCAAACAACTTAAGACCTAGATACAGAGGAACTTTGAGCTAGGCAGTACAGATGATTTCAAAAAATATTACTAACAATGCTAATTAAATTCTTAAGCAATTATGGTACCATGCCATTATTTGTAATTTTGAATGGGTGCCCATTACATTCAACTAGAAATTGTTTTAATATCTTGGAAGAGGCAGTAGGTTCTATTTTTCTCTTTAAATATTTCAACAAAAGATCTGCAGAAATGCATGTTTGCAAGGTCAATCTGTTTGAGGCTTCCGGTTTTTTTTTTCTTTCTTTTTTCTAAAATTTTTTACAACTGAGCTGTTTTCAAGCTCAACCTGTTCACTAAGTATGTGAACTGCCGAGTTGGAACTGCGGATGCAAATTTCAAGCTCCATTGCTGTAGTATACAATATCTCAACATTGTCTTTAATAACAATAATGGAGGCTAGGTAACATCTCCGTAAAGAGGCTCGCTGAGCTGCTGACAGCAGCTCAGCGAACCTCTTTACGGTGATGTGTTACCTTCCCTCCATTATTGATATTCCTGTCGGATTTTCCATTGTCTTTAATAACTGTAGAAGAGAGCCCACATTTTTAAAAATGTGTTACAAATGTGAATTTGTTAGTCATTTAGCTGCAAGGCACTCATATTCTCAGTATCTTCTAACTCCTTCCTGTCTGACGTAAGTAGAACTGTGGGTAATTGTCACATAAAAGATTGTAAATTATATTTGAGACTCCATAAAATTGAAAAAAAAAAAAAAAAAAATGATCAGACAGACTAAATATGATTTATAAAATACAGGAAGGAGTCATTTCAAACTGGCAGCTTCATGTCTACAATGTGCAACGCTTGGCACTATTCCACAATACAAATTAATAACTTGAGGAGGAGCCAGACACACATCCTACAGTGCTGCCAATTTGTGCTTAGGACCACATTAAAAATTATGAAAGACAGATGGTTTTAACTGAAATTTAAGAGAATGGCTCTGTCTCCAAGGTTGCCAGTTAAGTTTCACATCTGAAACTGTACAATGCATAAACTTTAAGCTCTGGGTGCTTCAGGTCTTTTTGCCCGCTAATACTAATGCTTAAAGTACCAATCAGGAGGCAGTGGCACTTATGGCAGTGTTTAAATGCATTAAGTCAAATGTGCCTGGTCCTAATTCATGCAAACACAAAAAAGATTAAAAGAATTTGCTGGCTACCTCAAAACTACACAGATTTCACTGTCATTAAAAAAACAAAGAACAAAAAGAAATTCAACATATGCAATGTTAACAATAGTTAATAAGCCTTAACAATAATAAGTTGAACAACTTACAATTATACACTCTGCCAAAATCCACTAGAGAAACTTACACAAGTAGCACTTACCTTGTATCTTCAGCATAATATTTACTTTTGACAATACCACTCCTGACATCTATGAAACAAATGCTGTTTCCTCCACAAGTTGCAATCAAGTCTGTTGTCCGCTCAGGATGTTTTATATCTGGTTCAAAGGCACAGTGCCATACCTAGATCAAAGAATAACTAGTTGTAATATTGAAATCCATTACCAAAAATACATTCTTGGAGATTGTTATTTCATCTTTAAAAGTAATCTAGTTTGAAACAATTTTATTTTTAAATGCAGAAGGAAAGAATACAAAGCATATCACAGGTGAAACCATAAAAGGAAAGGAACATGATTGAAAGTACCCACAGCAACCATGACAAAAATTTTCTAGCAGAGTGATTCTGAACAGCAATTTGTAACACTCCTACTACAAGTAATACCTCTCACTAATTCATGCTCTTAGACCAAATTCTTGAGATGCTTGGTGATGTCTGGCTTTTGGTTTTGTCATCATGACTGCAAGTTTACCATTTTTGGAAATTTACTCCACTTATTTCTCCTGAATCAATCTTTTTCCTGGTGAAATTGATGCCCTGTGTGGGTGATTTTAGTATGACCGTTGTACCCTCTTGCCCCAGAGAGCCACTGCAAAACAATTTAATTTGACTGTATGGGTGCCAATGGAATTTTTCCAAGGGATGCCTCTTAATCTACACATTACACTGTATTGATGTGTTTTAAACCGACGAGCTCTAACAACTGTAGGTAAGTAGACCTATTTGCATTAAAAAAAATTATGGAGAGAGAGAGAGAGAGAGAGAGAGAGAGAGAGAGAGAGAGAGAGAGAGAGAGAGAGAGGTGGGGTTGGGGACAGTAACCACGTTAAGACAGTAAAAGAATTCTTACACATTGGAAAAGAACACTGCCCCTATGCATGCAGCTAATTCAGTCCATTAAACAATGGAATATTCTGTTGGAATGACAATAACAGACAACTGATAACTCATTGTAAATACAATCACTGAGCCACAGACAGACAAATAAAATAGTCAATCACATTTACACATCTTAAATGTTCCACCATGGTTTTCATCAGGAAAAAAAAACACACAATAAAGTGGAAACTTAATGAACATCTTCATGCAAATGGCAAAAATGAATGAAGACACAAAAAATACAACCACCACAGTGATGTTGCAAAAAAGCTATGAGCACTTCACAAGAAATTTGAGCTATTTGCTGATGTAGATGATTTGAATGTTATTTTCAGAAATAAATGGAATTTTCTAAAAACCAATTGAATACTACTGGGCTTTATAGTGGTACAGTTTCTAATTCTAAATTATGTAATTTTGGAAATCTACAGTCAAAATTTTCATTTTTATTATGAAAAATTCTTAATTCGAACTTATATTATTGTATAACATTGGAAAGACCAGAAACAATACTGGGTCAACTGAAACATGGGGAATCTACTCATCTGCTTTGATCCCAATGACAGCATGCTGTATTGCACCACTCTAAATAGGGTCATTCCGTGGAAAGTCACTGGTTTTTTGAAGAATGATAGTGTGACCATTTCAGAATTTGGTCATATTTGGTAAATGGGTACCTACATGTCGAAATAGCAAAAATACCAAATATAACTGTCCTACATCTAACCATTTTTGAGAAAATGGTGTTTGAAGGCTGAAAGGTGAGTACACAATTACCAGTGGGGCACCAATTTTCCTACAATTTGCTCATGGCAGGGAGCGATATTATAAATGTATTTTGTGAATAATGAAATGCCAAGATCGCAGTATTTCGTGTTTATAACAGATGACCGATTTCGATGTACACTCTTTGACAAAAAACCTGGCCGCCGGCCAGCCGCCGCTGAGCCTAAGTCCGAGCCGATCGCGACATGGGACAATAAAAGTGGCCGCGCTGATTCGCTCTAAGTCCAGCTATCTGCACAATCTGGCAACACTGCAGACTGCGGGAGTTCATACAGCACTTCTTGTGTGCAGTTAGAAGATAACTAGAGGTTCGTTCGAGTGGCCCAAAAGCTGATAGTTCCTGACAGTTGCTGACGATTTGGAAGGCCTCTACTGCGCATGCGCGCTTTTTGACAGTTGCCAACTCCGAAGCCAACTCGAACGCTTATTTCACCTGTTTCGCATATTGGCCACCCACAGCGCTAGTTGGCATCTTTTCTCTCTACCAATGTTGAAAGTGAAGTTATGACTGGCGATATGTTATGCATTTCTCAATTGAGAAAACTAAGCCGTCATGCAATTTACCGTTAAACCAAAGTATAATAATAAAGATTAACAAGACACATTTGCCTGCAAACCGTGTATCTGTCGAGTATAAAATTCGTGTGACGAAACTAGGTTAACTTGCGAGTCGCGATGTTACCAGACGACCATTCCATCAAAACATTCTTCTTGAGAAAGCTCACGTTGACGTGAGGTGGCGGACCGGCGACGGACAGTGTGCATTCCGCCATTAGAAATACATTGTGGATTAAATTCTGATCATAAACTTCGACAAAACGCAAAATATACGTAAACATGTCTCTCCATTTATAAATAATGTAGCCAATTTAACCTGACAAAACCTCATACAAAAATGAGGTAAATTAGGATAGTTGTGTGTGAAAGGAATATATGGTAACATACAACTTCATATGCATTTTGTCCCATTATTATGAGTTACAATAAAATTTAAAAAATGAAACATACAAAAATTTGCAGGTGTTGTGCAATAATTATCATCGTACATGATTTTCCCAGAAGTTACACATTTCGTGTAGAAACGCCCACATTGGCACTAATAGATTTCTATAATATATAACCACATGAAGAAACACGGAACAGTAATTGTGAGACGCTATAGAGGCACATATGCTGGTTATAAAAATCTATCACTGCTAATGCCTGTTGTGCACTATATTATTCTTATGTGTCAATCACTTCATTTACAGATGGCACAGAAAATCTCAGTAGGGCTATTTTTACTTCATTTTCAGGCGAATATATCACAATCCAAACTGTAAAAACATACGCATTCATCTTTAAATTCGTGTTATGAAAATTTCCACACCTTTCATTTATAGTATGTATGGGTGTAATAAAAAGGGGACGTACTGTATTAGAAGGCCACATAAGTTGAAAGAATGCCTGTCTAATATACAAACTCAGCCTCAATCAAGTGAAAATGGAAGACTTGGAACACAAACCTCTTCGTAAATATGCAGGCTTGTCTTTTGGCCGAGGCTTGTTAAACGCTTTGGAGTTAGTCAGAAAACAGTTTGACGAAAATCCACTGACTTACACTTACGGTCGCCAACTATCAGCTCCGCCACTCGAACACCAGATTGGCCAGTCAGATATCGTCAGCAAGAGTCAGAAGTGCCACTCGAACGCCTCAAACTGTTCCTGACCGTCAGCAGCGCCACTCGAATGAAGCTTAGGTCAGCTCCCTCCTTGGTCTTGCGGTAAAGTGCGCGACTTTCATGTTCAGTATTAGCGCTCGAAACCGACTGTTGACAAAAATTTTAAATTCACGTCACTTGTTCATGGTCATGCCCGATGTGTAAGGGAAGCATATGTGTAACGTATTTCATCTTTTGGCACACTGGTAATAACATTTCGGCCCAATAACATTGCCACTTGTGGCCGCAGCACTTGGCACAGCTCTCCGCGGCCCATATACCTCGCCGGCAGCAGCGGTGGCGGCGCTACACAGCGCAGCCTCGCCCTCTGCCCACAGCGCCTGCCGCCGCTCATCGCCCTGGAAACGTAAAATGATGTAGTGTTGCGATTCGTATTTCACACAGGATGTAACGAAGCAGACCACCTATTTTGAATGATGAGCATATAATACATTAGAGAGGCAAAAAATTGTCATTGTCCAATCCAATGGCACTCTACGATGGTTAACACTTATTTGTGGTTTAAATCTCGATCCTTTTCCTTTCAGAAAAGCCTTCCATGTAATTTGTTATTCTCATCAGTTCATATGTTTTCATCAGGACACAATATGTAACTCATTAAAATGTTTCAGTGTCGTCGTTTCACTCCGCACGGTAAATGTATGAGCTAAATTATGTGAATACGTTTCAATGCACGTTCTAAAGCAATACAGGCACACTGCAAGGTTCGTGTCTTCATGTCTCATTTCTAAAGGAGATATTTCCCATCAATAGAGGTGAATTCGAATTTCTTCGAAGGCGTATGTATGGTGAAGCAAAGAAGACATCTAATACCATTTCCATAATTTGAAGTCGACCTTCCTGAAAGACTTATTGTATAAAGTTTTTCTTATGATTTCGTTAAAGAGTTTCTTCGTGCAATCTGCAGCGTATAAAGTAAAATAAAATTAAATTAAATTCCATCTCCAAACGCACTTTCTCCAACCAGGATTAGAACTGCCGCATCACACCAGGCTTGCATGACAAGACACAAGCAGAACCTCACAGCCAACCACACACTGACTTAGATTGCCCTCAGTCTCTCACATATTCAATGCTTAGCCTATATTAGTCACTTTCTGAAAACCTAGCCAATTTTGAAATCGCGGCCGTTTTGTTGCAAATCCTGGATCTCATCATTTCGTCTCGTTACGTCTTTAATTTATCCGCTTACTTTCAAACAAAATCATCCGTGCCAACTGTCTCATGGAAACCTCATAGCAGATGCTGTAGCCACCTACTTCAAGAATATCAAGTGAAATCAGAAACAAAACGAAAGAACATTTTCTTAAATGAATTTATCAATTATTCTAAAATGATGGTAAAATTTTAAATATAGATAGAACAACTTATTTGGAAATCACTTCAAATGTAGTCATCCCATAAAGTAAATAATAAATTCTGAAGCCGTTTCAGCTATTTTTTTTTTTAATTAAGAATGTTGCTTTACAGGACAAAGACCGTTTTCACGTTTTTAAAGACCCATCTTCAGGTGTTAATCTTTTTCATATGAAAATTCATTATAGAGACACAAGGTTCTAATTGCTTTCATCTGTCATGGGAATCAAATTTCATTAATTAGGCTCAGATATATGGAACCAGTCCAACAGAAATCGTCACTGTCATTCAGAATAAAAACCAAGGACATTAAAATGTGGGACAAATAGTCGTGTAATTTTGATTACTGTATTTTCAATGAAACCAGTAGATCGCCGATGAAGTGAAGGAGTACAAACCAAAGAAAACTGCCGAAAGAATCGAAGAAACCGATACATGATGGATTTGTATTTTCCTCATCTTTGCATCAAGTATTACAGCAAGGTAAAAAAAAAAAAAAAAATAAATAAATAAATAAATAAATAAAAAAAACTAAGGAATATGCACAACCACCCAGATTCTCTGTTTCGTTACAGCTTCATGAGGACTAAATTCATTTAGGTAATATTCCTTGAATGTGAGACACGTTTAACAAGACTCAATGTAGATACAGTCCATCTTCGGACAACAGGGCCTAGTATCATTGGAGAAAATGATGGTTCGTATTACTTTTTCGTTTTGTTACAAAAAGCTCTCACGGATGAGGGTAAGTTATCAATTCATCATCATTTCTTCTCAATGCATGGCTAAAGTCCAGTTTAGGCCAGATACTAGTAGGATTGAGATTATTGTGGGCTGTCGCTTTCAAGATGCGAAGTGTTTGATACCTTACTGTTTAGTGACGGATGATGCGACGTTCATTTCCAGTAACTCATAAAAAATTGCTTTTGTAAATATCTAACAAAGTAATTGTTTTAGTCTTTTTTGGGGGGGGAGGGAGGGGGGTGAAACTGAAATCGTGATGGAAGTTTATATATCTCAGACTTTGACCTGCCGTTTTTTGCAAGCACAATATCATTATTTTTAACTTCTCTAGTCAGTTGCTGAAAATATATCATAATGCAGTAAAGCTTCAAAAAATTTAAACGATAGTTTCGGCCTCATTGGACGAATTTAATATCTGCATTGTAAACGTGACGACGGAATCTATCACGAGATAGCGCATATTAACCGAAATGCGCGACTCCCCTCTAGAAGCCCGCATGAGACCAGCGCGATTTCACGTCGCTTATCGCTACACAGGTCTTCCTAGTACAGCTAAGAACTGGCAACATCGTTGCTGATATTTGGCAACACTGTGACAGTGCAGTTACTTCCTCAAGTGGTAATGAATTGTCTCACTAAGTTCACTTGACATTCCTTTTCTACTTTCATGACTAATGACTTGTAATGCCGACGTGAAATGAGAGACAGAAATTTAACTTTTGCACTCAAGGGATGTAGTTATTTGTGTAGGTGACTTTCAGGTTCTTTCGCGATGCGTTATAGGCTAAGCATTGAATATGTGAGAGACTGAGGGAATCTGCAGCGGTGTCTGGTTGGCTGTGAGGTTCTGCTTGTGTCTTGTCATGCAAGCCTGGTGTGATGCGGCAGTTCTAATCCTGGTTGGAGAAAGTGCGTTTGGAGATGGAATTTAATTTAATTTTATTTTACTTTATACGCTGCAGATTGCACGAAGAAACTCTTTAACGAAATCATAAGAAAAACTTTATACAATAAGTCTTTCAGAAAGGTCGACTTCAAATTATGAAAATGGTATTAGATGTCTTCTTTGCTTCACCATACAAACGCCTTCGAAGAAATTCGAATTCACCTCCATTGATGGGAAATATCTCCTTTAGAAATGAGACATGAAAACACGAACCTTGCAGTATGCCTGTATTGCTTTAGAACGTGCACTGAAACGTATTCACATAATTTAGGTCATATATTTACCGTACGGAGTGAAACAACGACACTAAAACATTTTAATGAGTTACATACTGTGTCCTGATGAAAACATATGAACTGATGAGAATAACAAATTACATGGAAGGCTTTTCTGAAAGGAAAAGGATCGAGATTTAAACCACAAATAAGTGTTAACCATCGTAGAGTGCCATTGGATTGGACAATGACAATTTTTAGACTCTCTAATGTATTATATGCTCATCATTCAAAATAGGTGGTCTGCTTCGTTACATCCTGTGTGAAATACGAATCGCAACACTACCGCATTTTACGTTTCCAGGGCGATGAGCGGCGGCAGGCGCTGTGGGCAGAGGGCGAGGCTGCGCTGTGTAGCGCCGCCACCGCTGCTGCCGGCGAGGTATATGGGCCGCGGAGAGCTGTGCCAAGTGCTGCGGGCAGAGGTGGCAATGTAATTGGGCCGAAATGTTATTACCAGTGTACCAAAAGATGAAATACGTTACACATATGCTTCCCTTACACATCGGGCATGACCATGAACGAGTGACGTGAATTTAAAATTTTTTCAACAGTCGGTTTCGATCGCTAATACTGAACATGCAAGTCGCGCACTTTACCGCAAGACCACGGATGTAGACCTCCGTGAACCTGGCACCCCAATTAACGAAAACGCTTTTTTCTTTATACAATCTTAAAGAGCTTCGTTTGTAGTGGATTGTAGTACCAAAATTTTTGTTTGTAGTTTTTCGAAAAAAAAAAAAAAAAAAAAAAATTATGAGTCACTCAAAAAATAGCCAGCACCCCACTTTTACGAAATAAAATTCTAATGGATGATATGTGTGAGGCATCGTTTGTAGTGGTTTGTAGTGAACGAATTTTCGTTTGTAGTAACTTGTATATTCCACAAAACGTGTTCAAAATGGAAGGCGCGAGGCCCATACTGCTGTGCACTGCACCTACTAGCAGCACCCCACTTTCAAGAAATTTAATTCTAAGGTATGTTATGTGTAGGAAATAGTGTGTAGAGGTTTGTAGTGAACGAATTTTCGTTTGTAGTAACTTGTATATACCACAAAACGTGTTCAAAATGGAAGGCGCGAGGCCCATACTGCTGTGCACGGCACCCACTGGCACCACCCCACTTTCAAGTAAATTAATTCTAATGGATGATATGAGTAGGAAATAGTGTGTAGAGGTTTGTAGTGAACGAATTTTCGTTTGTAGTATCTTGTATATCCCACAAAACGTGTTCAAAATGGAAGGCGCGAGGCCCATACTGCTGTGCACTACACCTACTAGCAGCACCCCACTTTCAAGAAATTTAATTCTAAGGTATGTTATGTGAAGGACATAATGTGTAGAGGTTTGTAGTGAACGAATTTTCGTTTGTAGTAAATTGTATGTCCCACAAAACGTGTTCAAAATGGAAGGCGCGAGGCCCATACTGCTGTGCACGGCACCCACTGGCAGCACCCTACTTCCAAGAAATTTAATTCTAATTGATGATATGTGTAGGAAATAGTGTGTAGAGGTTTGTAGTGAACGAATTTTCGTTTGTAGTAACTTGTATATCCCACAAAACGTGTTCAAAATGGAAGGCGCGAGGCCCATACTGCTGTGCACTGCACCCACTAGCAGCACCCCACTTTCAAGAAATTTAATTCAAATGGATGTTATGTGAAGGAAATAGTGTGTAGATGTTTGTAGTGAACGAATTTTCGTTTGTAGTAACTTGTATATCCCACAAAACGTGTTCAAAATGGAAGGCGCGAGGCACATACTGCTGTGGACAGCAACCACTGGCAGCACCCAACTTTCAAGAAATTTTATTCTAATTGATGATATGTGTAGGAAATAGTGTGTAGAGGTTTGCAGTGAACGAATTTTCGTTTGTAGTAACTTGTATATCCCACAAAACGTGTTCAAAATGGAAGGCGCGAGGCCCATACTGCTGTGCACGGCACCCACTGGCAGCACCCCACTTTCAAGAAATTTAATTCTAATGGATGATATGTGTACTTTGAAGAGGAAAATCAGGGAAGCAATTGAAATAGCTAAGCGACCCGGAAATATGAACAGGGAAGACGGGTACAGACTTCCCGCGTCTTGGTTGCCAGCAGTAGCAGCGCTTCGCGACGACACCGCGCGCAGTGCAGTCCATAGGGGCCCGCCCGCAGACAACAGCGGCCGCGCGTACACAGAGCAAACAGCACGCTCTAGCCGGCGCTAGACATCATTGCTACGTCACTGCTACCACCGCTCCTCATTCGCCAGGTTCAACCAATGGCAAACATTAATATAAACACCAATCCTGGACTTCCTTTTCCACCAATAGGAAGAAATAAAGTAAACACCAATGAAAGAGAGCTGAAACCACCAATAACAACTAGCAACATTTAGTATTTAAGACACCAGCTTTCCGTCATCCAGCAGTAAATGTAATACCCAGAAGATGGCCACTTGCAATAGTAGCCGAAACGTCGGTGAAGTGTTTGATATTTTGACGATGCGGTCCAAAACGCAGAAGAGTTTTATATACAATTGTATATCCCACATTACACGAGCTTCAAGCTCAGCGTGTTGCTGGCTACCTACTTGCGGAAGCTTCCTTTTTTTTTTTACACCCTTGAATAGTTTCGGTTGTGTTTGATTGAATGTGTTTAATTTTGTTACATATAGTTTTTCGAAAAAATCTGACACGCAGGAATAGCCTGCTTCCCATTTTGAAGAAATTAAGTGTAATGTTTGGTTTATGTTGGTATCGTATGTAATTTTTGCAGTAAACGTATTTCTGTGTATAGGTCTTTTTACTGTCCGGCCATTTTTCTTTTCTTCCTCGATAAAGAGATCGCGCTGGACTCTTCTGGCAGTTACAGAGAATGCATGGGAAAGCATGCAGTCTGTGTGGAGGATATAGGTAGACGTCTGCACGGATGCGGATATCCGCGGATATCTACAGTAGTTTTTACTGTTTCGGATCAAATTGTGAGCAACGCAGATATTCTCGTGTTATCTTGGGATAAAGAGCGAGGATCTGCCCAGTACGTCTGTCGAAATGTTAGTGGATATTCTCGGAATCCATGCAGGGCTCAGGTAGAGCGGATGTCTGTTGTCATCCCCTGGCCACAGCCACAGACAAATATGTTACTCTGAGCCACAGCGGACGTAGATGTACCCGACGGACATGCGCGTAATCCGTTTACGTGACCGTGTCTTACCTGCGGTCTGTCAAGTGCTTTCTGGCTCGCAAACCGGCCCACTGCCATGCCAAATTTTCGGTGCCTTCATTTAGTGCTGTGTAGTGACCGAGTGACAACGTATATTGCAACGAATACCGTGACAGTTCTTTCATAAAATTAACATGACTTCAATGGATACTGTATCGCGTAAAGTGGAAAAAAGGTGATTCGGCATTACTCAAGTAAAACAAATTGAAATCGTCAAGTTGGAAAAAGAAATTTGATACTCATTTGATGGCATGTGAAAGATCAACGACAAAGAGCTTGTTTTGCGTGTAAAAAAAGTATATTCTTCTACTGGGCACAAAAGTAGAACTTCAAATTACCTGTAACATTCGTGTTAGACAGGACAAAGTAGCGTAATTAGTTATTAAAATCCCATAACAGATGCAAAAGTTCCTGAAGTTCCGCCAAATATGAAGACAACCGCGACCGAAAAACTTATGAATCCTGTCAGCAACCGTTCTAAGTTGCGTGTGGATCTGGGTTTCTCGTGAGGGGCAGTTTCCTATAGATGTGGTGGCATATTTGATGCACTATGTGTTTTATAGTCATTTAATTATGCCAATAACCGTCACGAAAGTGCAAGCAATATGTTGGCAAAGTTTCATCGCAACCGAATGAACTGTACAGCCGCGCATAAACATACAAACAAACCTTAACGTTTCTGTGTTAGAGAAACGGTGACATAGGTAGTAAAGATTGACAATAGCATTTTATAGCAACTTTCGTAATCAGAAACGGTGTACGCTCAAAGTAACGTATTTAGGAAGATACACAATGTTAGTTGTATAGGCTGGCCGTAGCTGCAGCTGATAGTCTCTTTTTGCTGACAGTTACCAGTTACAAGTAGATGGCAGTTTTAACACTTGAAATGACATGCTTTGCTTTCTGTCACATTTCCTCTAGTGTGTTAATATGGGGAAAAACAAGTGTCCCTTTTGTAAAACTCCGAAAGAACCGATTCTTTCTTTTTAAATGTAAACACAGTAAATATTCAAATGTTTGTAAATGTATCGGACTCAATTGCTTGGTTACTACTTATATTAAGGTAAACTAACATAATAATAGCACATACATCCATGCCCGAGGGAGTATTCGAACCTCCGTCGCGGAAGGCCTCGCAATCCGCAACGTGACGCTCCAGACCACTCGGCTACTCCCGCGCGGCAAACACAGTAAAATCTCCTCTATGCCGATCAGTTTTAACCACTGAAATTTAAGAGGCTGCCTGTATTAAACAGCTGATGTAGTGCCCCGACCACACGGGCTCCGAAGCGCTACTGTGTGTGTCCGGAGCGCCATTGCTTTCCTGTTTGGAATTCAAATGTTTACTAAGCGTATTGGACTTAACTGTGGGGTCATCAGTCCCTAAACTTACAAACTACCTATGAACTAACTGATACTAATGAGAGCAGAAACATCCATGCCCAAGGGGGCATTCGAACCCCCGACGGGGAACGGCCTCGCACAGCGGAGCGTAACTCCTCAATACGCTCGGCCGCTCCGCCGCGGCTGCTGTTTGGAATAGCCTGTTTTGGAGTAGGTACGGAACAGTTACCATGATTCGAGAAGTCAGAAATAGTTGTCACAGAAATGACACTCTAACAATAATTATATCATGGTTTTAAATACTGCCATCTGTTACTGTTACACATTCAAAACTTATGTCTGCAGATGCGGATAAAGTGCCGCGGATGCGGATATGTGCCTTGCGGATGTGGTGCGGATAACTTTTCTTATCCGCGCAGGCCTCTAGATATAGGGTAGCTTGCCTCCTGCACTGGCTAGGGAATCTAGAAGTGGGCCGACACGTTCTTCGTATTAAAGATTTTGTTTATAATTAATTTTCTAAATAGATATAGATGTTTGATAGTGGTTTTTATGGAAGTTTATAGTTCATGGAGAACGGTCTATAAATATTGGTAGCCACAGAATCATTTGGGAGTAGTTTGGAGATATTTAGTTAAAATCTTATCTATTGGAGTGAACATTCTACGATTCGGAATTTTGATCATCTGTTGAACATCAGTATCTTGTGAACACACAGAATTGTTGATGAGAGTAATAGATTGTATACTTTGTTCCTCCACGTTCAATTAATGTTTCTTAAATGACATCATGTTTCATCCTTAATGTATTTTCGTAAATTTAGTATTGGCCGATTCTAGCAATCGGACAATAATAAAACGTAATCTTGGTAGGTTTTTATTCAGACCGTAAAAATTGAACACTTGCAGCTGTCTTGGACTAATATTTTACGGGATTAAGCTGTCTTCTATTTTGCTGTTTATATCGGATTTTCACGGCTGCCCGTTGTCGGAGCTTAGTTCTCTCTCGGGCATGCGTGTTTGTTGTTGTTCTTAGCATAAGTTACTTTAAGTCAGTATAATGGTTTTTAAGCGTAGGGACTGATGATCAACGTAGTTAAACATTTGAATTTCACGGATGCCCATAACCAAATACTGTCGCTGCTAGGCTTTGGCGCGATGTAAAGCATTATTACAACGTCAGTAATAATCTGTTTTCGTACTATCGCTGTACATGATAAGACTGTAAAGTATCCCCAAACAAAATTGCCAGATTCTGATGCTGTCCCGAAAAGGCGAAAAGCGTTTAAAAATAAATCGTTGCAACCAAGACTGTATTTTATTACAAACTAGCTTATACGCCCGTGCTTCGCAACGGTTGTTAAAGAGGGACATGTGTATATCATGGTTCTTAGGGCTCCAGACCTAGGTCAGCATAAACAGAATCCTTGTTGGATCGCTTTGTCAAACTGTTCTCCTAGCCAAGATGTCAAATTTACGTAGTAATCTTTGTTGCAAACTATGAATGTTCATAAAGTTTTTCGTGAAAAAAGTGAAATTAATCTAAGTCCGTACCCCGTAAAGATATATAATTCAATGTTAGGTTGTGTTCATTAAGTTAAGACTAAGATGTGTAATTGTTTGTTTGGCGTAAACTTCTGAAAACACTTCTATAGTTGAGATGAGAAATTGTAATAATAATAATAATAACAGAGCCATGTATTGGTTCTATTGTGTAGTATTAAACTGTTTAATCTCTCACAGTAAGTGTATGCTAAGTATTAGTATGTTGCAGTGTTGCACCGGGGACAATGTAGTTATTCTGTATGCAGTGCTCCCTATTATCGAAAACTCGACGAATGATGAATGCCCGGTAATTTAACCAACAGAGCAGTTGATGTCTGCTTAAATAAGACGTCATGGTGGTGTCAATGTGCCATTATGTAACTTTGTGTAATCGTTGACGGTATGGAGTAAGCTGATCTTGTGTACAGAACTTTCCATTAAATATAGTATTCTTAGTGAAATGTCTTGACTGTGTTAGCAGCATCGGCCACTCTTTCAGTTAATACATGACCCCTGTCCTTGAGTGATTACTTCGAAAAGAACGAAGTTGAAATCGACCTTGTGTTACAGAACTATATATTCAGAAATCGCATTATAACTCCAAGCGCAATTGTCTCTGCAAAATAAGACTCCTTTCTCTATCTTAATGTAGTCCGCACCAAAAGTAAGTAATTACAAATTTTAATCATAATATCGCACCCAACAATTATGAAAGCAGAGAGGATTATGATGAGCTTGTCGCTCGCGTGTGTAGCTATATTATCTCTAGTGGCAGCAGAGAGAAGAAATATCTCTGGAGTAAGCATTCAGATGCGCAGAACACATTTTGTCCCCTCAACCTTAAGGTGGAAATTTCACGTGATATTGGGAAAAATCTACAAATCGCTGACTTTATCTTGGTCCTTTTTTGTTCGGTTAAGACGGATGACTATGTGTAAATGGCCCTTTTAGTAACGCTTCATCAACTTTCTTGTATATTTGATATTATGCGTCGTTTTTCTCAATTTTGTTACACATTGCAACAGCAGCGCCGAAAGCGGCTGGCAAATTACATTTCTGAAAACGATATTGGATAAGTGCGAATATTTATTTGTAACAGTTTTCACAAATATATTCTTGAATAGGAATTTGTAATGAATTGTAAGACTGTGTGAATCATGAGACTCTATATAAAAGAGATTTGCGTGACAGTGCTGGTCATAATGAGATGTGACAACAACGGATGTATCTGATTCGGTAAAATTTTACTTTCTATCCTGGCGGCCTCGTGTTTTTATGTTGGCAACAACAATAATACAATATAAAAAGGATGCAAAGTTGACCGAACCACAAAGAGTGTAGATAAATAATGCTGTTCCTGCTGTATGCTTGATTTCACGACAAAATATTTGCGTGTCATGCGATTGGCTTATGACGATGTCACATGATTCTCGTTATTCAACATTTGTTGCTAACATTATCACAGGAGGCCGCCGGGATATGAGTAGGACTACATCGCATAGTTTTTCTTATTGACACAGGTATATCAATATCTATGGCCTAAGAGACATTCATTAATGTATGTCTGTGTTTCCACCACGCTTCCACGATAGTGATCAATGTTCCACGAGTATTTTCAACTTTGAGTCTATCTGGATTTTTAGCTTTGTTTTGTGTCTCTGTTCATAGTCGGCAATGTGTGGTTGACGGAAACATGTGATATATTTTAAAAAAAGTGCGTATTTGATATTCCTCGTCGTTATTAAAGTCTGAAAGGACCGCATTGTCTGACGATTGAAAGAATAAACAGATTTTGACTCGTACCGCAAAAGTTCGTAAGTCACAGAGTATATAGCTTTTCCTAAGAGTAATTATTGCATATTTTGCCAATTTTTGCTCGTCACACTCACCCACTGCCACGCACCGCGACCAAACTCCCTTACTAACATCATTAGACCAAGGGCTATCTACCACCACAACCACGAGTGGGTGGCAGTATATGGCCATGGAGAAAAGTCTGTCAGCACGTACACACACAAGCCTTTTATATATAGACTAGATATAGATTAACATTTATTTTACTTCTTTACAGGGTGTTACTCTCAGAAAGACGTGTAACGCGACAGTGTTAAATATTACAATATGTAGTGCTATACGGTATTTACAATATCATTGTGCTCTTTATTTATAACATTTTAAGATATGGCACCTCAATATTAGCAACATTTTCGGAATAAGTGGCTAAGAGAAATGCAAATTAAAGACTCCAGCGCGATGTTCTGGAGAAAACAATTTTAAATAAATACTGCTCTTGCCTTAGTATCTTCGTCCACCAGTAGTACACCCGACGACTGGGAAGTATTTTCGCTATGGCAAGCTTTCGGAAATCTGTATCGCTATGCCAGGAGTTTCAGGTCTCAGGACGTAACTTCGGTTAAACGGCACAGTAAGGCAAAACAGTATATATATATATATATATATATATATATATATATATATATATATATATATAATTTGCTATTTTCCAAAGCTTGCACTATCAAAAATACTCATTTCTGTGCATTACTGTACGCGATAGTTTTGTTAGTGACGTCACTACTGAGGAATTCAGACGAGCAACTGCACAGTCAGCGTTGTACCCGCATCAACTAGGAAATTACTCTTTTTCATATTACTATTATTACAAAAACTGAATTAAAAATTTAGAGCTTTTTATTGTAAACCGCGGGATTTTGAAAGCCATCTGGCGGGATTATTTAAAGACCTGTTTGCAACAAGGAATTTCTGGATCCCATTTCTTATTCTATTTTTAAAGTGCCAGGATCATGTCTTTCCTTCTTCAAGAAGTTCAGAAGTCTACTTTTATGAATAATTTCAAAGTATTCAAAAAGGAAATATCTGAAACGTTAAGAAACATTTGCAGTGCGTGAATGCGTGCCAAGGTTGGGCTTTCTTTTATGTACCGGCAACAGGCGAAAAGTATTTGGTGACGCAAACATTGTCAGTTTTGACTCGGCTACGTGCATACGTCCAGGGTGACCAAAGTAGCAATTTTGTCGCTAAATTTCGAAGCGAAACAGCCACAGCTGCAACTATTGAAATGTCCCAAAGTGTAGTTTCCATGACCTGGACGCGACTTCAGACAAGACCCACTAAAAAAAGGCAAGGCCAAGGTCGTCCACGGGTAACATCAGCTAGAGAGGACCATTATCTCCAGTTAACAAACAGCCCGTCGAGACACGAGGCTGAATGCAACTCAGTTGCAACGCACCCTCCAAAAACGACAGGACGCTCAATATCAACACACAGTACGGAAATCGCCTTCGAGAATGTGGCTTCTACACACAGAGCCCTACGGTGCGTGTCCCATTCAAACCAGGAACCCGGCAAAACTGGGCGGAGGAACATCAGAATTGGAACCGTAAAAATGGAGCAGTGTTCATTTCACATATGAGTCAAGATGTTTTCCGGCGGACAATCGTCGTTCTCTCATCTGAAGAGAACGTGGAACTCGCAACAGTCTTGTTTATGTATACGGAACATCACCATATCATGGTGGTGAACGAATGGTGTGGGCAGGAGTCAGTATTGGCGGACATACGGACTTCTATGTCGTTCAGACTGGAGCTTTGACTGTTCAAACGCACAGAGACAAGATCCATCGATCTATGTTCTGCCCTATACTGGTGCTATAGGAGATGGGTTCCTTCTGGTGTGGTGGACGATAATGCTCATCTCCACAGAGTTGCACTGGTGGACAACATCTTTGAAGCTGAGGGAATTGAACGAATGGAGGGCCGGCTTTTCACCTGACTTTAACAGGAATAGACATATCTGGTATCACTTGGCAGATGCGTTGGAGTCAGACCAGCACCTCCCACAACGGCTACAGACCTAGTTATTGCGTTCCTGGAAGAATGACCAAATATACCTCAAGTTCTCATTGTTGTTGCAGCTGTGGTCTTCAGTTCACGTATTGGCTTGATGCAGCTCTCCACGTTAAACTGTCGAAAGCCCCTTCATCTGAGAATATGAACGGCAACCTACATCCTTTTAAGTCTGCTTACTGTATTCGTCCTTCGGTATCCCTCTATGATTTATACCCCATACGTCCTTCTAATACTAATGTTTAAGATTTGTAGATGCCTCCCACCAACCGATCCCTTCTCTTAGGGCATGCCAGAAGCTTCTTTTCTTCCCAATGCTCTTATGCACCATATTAGTTACATGATATACCCATCTAATATTCATCATTCGTCTGTAGCACCACATTTCGAAAGGTTCTATCAACCTTTTGTCTGAGCTCCTTGTCCTCCAAGTATCACTCTCATACAATGCTATACTCCAGACAAATGCTTTTAGAAATTTAGTAACATTTATATTACCACTGGATGTCAAAAAACTCTCTTCTTCAGAAACTCTTTTCTTCCCACAGCCATTTTGAATTTTATATTTCCCTTACTTTGCCTATCTGACCCAAATAAGAAAACTCATCTACTATTCTTATTGTCTCATTACCTAATGTAATTCTTTCAGCATCGTCTGTTTTTCTAATACTACAATTCCATTATCCCTGTTTTGCTCTTAATGTTAATCTTATACCCTCCTTTCAAAACAGTGTGCATTCCGTTCAACTGCTCTTTCTCGTTCTTTGCTGTCTCTGACAGAATTAGTGTCCCTGAATATTAATTTCTTCTCCAAATTTCACCTTGCATTCCTAAACAGCTTCCTCAATGTGCATCGCGGAGGGCTACAAATATGTCTTACTCCTTTCCCAACAACTACATTCCTTTCATGTACTTCAACTTTGACTGCTGTCTGGATTTCGCTCCCTGTATTTTGCCACTGTTACCTTAAGAATCTGAAAGAGTGTATTCCAGTTAACATCGTCAAAAGCATTCTACAGATTTACAAATGCTATAAACGTAGGTTTGCCTTCACTTAACCTACCTTCTAAGGTAAGTCATAATGTAAGTATTGCCTCCGGTGTTCCTACATTTCTCCTAAATCCAAACAGATCTTCCCCAAGGTCGGATTCAACCAATTTCTATTCGTCTGCAAATAATTCGTGTCAGTATTTTGCAACAATGACCTGTTAACCTGATAGATCTGTAATTGGCTGAACTTGCTTTCTTCGGTATTGGAATTACGATATTCTTCTCGAAGGGTGAGGGCATTTCCGCGGTCTCATACATCTTGCATACCAAGTGGAACAATTTCTGCGTTACTGGCTCTCCTAACGATATCAGCAGTTGAGAGGTATTATCATCAACTCAGAAACCTTTTTTCGATTTAGATTTTTCAGTACTCTGTCAGATTCTTCTTTTAGCATCATAACTCTTATCTTACTCTACTTCATCTTCCGCTTCTAGAATTCTACTTTCAAGTTTACTTCCTTTGTATAGGTCCTCTACATATTCCTGCTGCATTTCAGATTTCCTCTCATTGTTTAGTACTGCTTTTCTATCTGAGGTCTTGATATTCATGCAGCTCCTTTTCTTGCCTCGAAATGTCTCTTATGTTCCTCTAGGCGATATCTAACTTTCACCTCCTTCTACATTCTTCAACGAAGTTGTATATGTTATATAGCGAATCCAGCTTAGCCAATATGCAATTCTTGTCAACGACATTTCTCCACCGACTACACTCCCTTTTATGTGCAACAATATGCTGCATTTTTACAATTTCTCCTTTCACCAGTTGCGTTTAATATCTCCTGTGATATACAAGGATTAAGGCCTGCCGATATGATTTTATGCGGCTTTTATCTCTCAGAGCTACCCATTCTTCTCCTGCTTAATGCAGGTCTGTGGGTACTACAAGTCACTAAAAATGAAAATTCGTTCTACAAACCTCTACATACTATTTCCAAAACATATCATCCCTTAGAATTAAATTTCTTGAAAGTGGGGTGCTGCCAGAGGGTGCAGTGCACAGCAGTATGGGCCTCGCGCCTTCCATTTTGAACACGTTTTGTGGGATATACAAGTTACTACAAACGAAAATTCGTTCACTACAAACCTCTACACACTATTTCCTTCACATACCATCCCTTACAATTAAATTTCTTGAAAGTGGGGTGCTGCCAGTGGGTGCAATGCACAGCAGTATGGGATTTGCGCTTTCCATTTTGGACACGTTTTGTGGGATATACAATTTACTACAAACGAAAATTCGTTCACTACAAACCTCTACACACTATTTCCTTCACATAACATCCTTTAGAATTAAATTTCTTGAAAGTGGGGTGCTGCCAGTGGGTGCAGTGCACAGCAGTATGGGCCTCGCGCCTTCCATTTTGAACACGTTTTGTGGGTTATACAAGTTACTACAAACGAAAATTCGTTCACTACAAACCACTACAAACGATTTCCCACACATGTCATCCATTAGAATTTAAATTCTTAAAAGTGGGGTGCTGGCTATTTTTTGAGTAATCTGTAACTTTTTTTCCGAAAAACTACAAACAAAAATTTTTGCACTACAATCCACTACAAACGAAGCTCGTTGAGATAGTATAAAGTAAAAAACAATTTCTTTAAGTCGGGTGCCAGGTTCACAGAGGTCGGATGTAGCTGGCCCAGTTATCCTCTAACTGCACTCAAGAAGTACTTTATGAACCACTGCAGTCTGCAGTGTTGCCAGATTGTGCAGATAGCCGGACCTAGAGCGAATCAGCGCGGCCACTTTTATTGTCCCATGTCGCGATCGGCTCGGACTTAGGCTCAGCGGCGGCCGGCCGGCGGCCAGGTTTTTTGTCAAAGAGTGTACACAGACATCATCATCTGGTCTCTAAGGGTGAACATAAAATGTATGGTTACAGAGAGAGAGAGAGAGAGAGAGAGAGAGAGAGAGAGAGAGAGAGAGAGAGAGAGAGAGAGAGAGAACAAAGGATCATGCCATATAACTGTATGTATGGGCAATCTTATGTCAACAGTTTTCTTCACATACCTGCACTAAATCTTAACATTATTACATAAATGGAACGTGGTCTTAGAAAATCAGGCGATGCTGAAGGAATTAGATTAGATAACGATACAATGAAGGTGGTAGATGAGTTTTGTTACTTGGGTAGTAAAATAACATGCGATGGTCGCAGTACAGAAGATATAAAATGCAGAATGGCAATGCGAAGAAAAGCATTTTTGAAAAAGAGAAATTTGCTAACATCGAATATTAATTTAACTGTAAGGAAGTCTTTTCTGAAGGCATTTGTGTGGAGTGTTGCCTTGTACGGGAGTGAAACGTGGATGATAAGCAGTGCGGACAGGAAGAGAATAGAGGCTTTTGAAATGTGGTGCTACAGAAGAATGCTGGAGATTAGGTGGGTAGATCGCCTAACTAATGAAGAGGTACTGAACAGAACTGGCGAGTAAAGGAATTTTTGGCATACCCTGACTAAAAGAAGGTTGTCAGATATAAAATTTGTGTAGTCATATATACATAAATAGCCACCATATTGTACAGTTGTGAGTGACAATACTAACAGGCGGCGTTGTGATCACTATATTGTTACCTTAACATGCTGCTAGAGTGCACTATTGTATGTGAAATCCTTACAACTATTATCAATTGTTGATAATAAATTTTAAAATTTCAAGAGTATCTACTGAGGTTTTGTCAATTTACATAAAATTTTAATTTACCTATAAGCAAGAAAGGTATCATTATTTAAAATTATGATAAACTGAAGAATAAAAACAGCACCTACTTTCAGAGGTCTACTGCTTAGTGATGAGCTGACCTATCAACCTATTTTTTTTTTATACATCAAGTATGTGGAGCACTAAGTTTATATTGTTTAACTTATCCAAAGCACAGGCTTGTTGATAAACAAAAACACAAAAATAAAAAACACACACAAACGTTCAAGCTTTCACAACTGTTGGCCGCTTCATCAAAAAAAAGAGGAAGACAGGAGAAGGAAAAAAGGGAAGGATGTGGATTTTAAGGGAGTGGATGAGGAGTCTTTCCAATTTCGGGAGTGGAAGGACTTACCTTAGGGGAAAAAAGGAAAGGTAAACAAGCACACATACCCACAGACACAAACACACCAAGGCAGACATTTGTAGAAACCAAAGAAATTGGACAGATACCAGTTGAGGCAGAGGCTCTGTCCAGAGAACCGAGGGGTTGCGAAAGTTTGAATGTTTTTTATTTTATATATATATATATATATATATATATATATATATATATATATATGTGTGTGTGTGTGTGTGTGTGTGTGTGTGTGTGTGTGTGTGTCTGCCTAAGTGTACTTGCGTCTGTGTAAATGTGTGGGTGTGTGTGTGTATTTCTTTAACCCTCCCCCCCCCCCAAGGTAAGTCTTTCCTGCCCCAGGATTGGAATGACTCCTTACCCACTCCCTTAAAACCCTCATCATTTCCTTTTCCCTCTCCTTCCCTTCTGCCTGACGAAGCAGCCAGGCTGCGAAAGCTAGCATTTGTGTGTGTGTGTGTGTGTGTGTGTGTGTGTGTGTGTGTGTGTGTGTGTGTGTGTGTTTATTTGTTGCTATCACTGCCTGTGCTCCTTCGCCTGGTAAGTGGACTTCATCTATTTATATATATTATAGGAGGAAACTTTCCTGGTGGGATAAATATGTATAAAAATAGAAATCGAATAACTTACCCAAAGCACAGGCTCTTAGATAAACACACAAAAACACACAAAACACACACACACACACACACACACACACACAAACAAAAACACAAACACACAAAACACACACACACACACACACACACACACACACACACACACACACACACAAACAAACACAAGATACAAGCTTTCGCAACTGTTGCCTGCTTCTTCAGGAAAAGAGCAAGAAAGGAGGGGAGAAAGAGAAGGATGGATGTTTTAAGGGAGTGGAAGAGGAGTCATTCCAATATCGGGAGTGAAATGACTTACCTTATGGTGTGCACAAGCACACCCCAAGGTAAACATCTGTAGAAAGCAAAGAGGTTGGACAGAGATAACAGTTGAGGCAGAGGCTCCATCCAGAGAACTGAGGCAAAGATACTAAAGAATGGTGGGCGGGAATTTGAATTTAGTGGAGGTTGATACCAGGTGAGCAATGGGAAGAGAATATGCTGAAGGACAAGTTCCCATGTCAGGAGTTCTGAAAGACTGGTGTCTTTCAAACACCAGACAGTGTAACACTGTGTCAAGATGTGCTGGCCATGTACCACGGCATGCTTAGCCACAGGATGATCCTCATTACCAACAAACATTGTCTGCCTGTGACACTTCATGCGAATGGACAGTTTGTTGCTGGTCATTCCCACATAGAACTCTTCACAGTGCAGGCATGTCAGTAAATCATGTGGGTGCTGTCACAAGTGGCTCTGCCCTTAATTGTGTACAACTTGCAGGTTACAGGAGTGGAATAAGTGGTGGTGGGAAGATGCATAGGGCAGGTTTTAAACCGGGGGCAGTTACATTGTAGGATCCAGAGGCTAGGAAAGGTGGTTTGGAGATTTCATAGGGATGGACTAGGAGGTTACAGAGGTTAGGTGGGTGGCGGAAAGACATTCTCAGCGGAGTGGGAAGGATGTCATAAAGGATAAATCTCATTTGGGGAAGGATTTAAGGAAGTCGTATCCTTGTGCTGGAGAGCCACATTTAGAGTACGCTCCAGTTCTGGAAACTATCCAGTGACAAGAGGGGCACTTTTAGAGACTCTCTGTGGGAGGTTCTGAGTGTGAGGGGAGATGAAGTGGCCCTGGCTATTTGCTTCTGTACCAGATCAGGAGGATAGTTGCGGGATGTGAAGGCTGTCATCTGGTTATTGGTGCATTGGTTCAGGGATTCAGGACTGGAGCAGACTCGTTTTCCACAAAGACCTAAGCTGTAGGGAAGGGATAATTTGATATGGAATGGATTGACAGCTGTCATAATGGAGGTACTGTTTGTTGGATTGTTTGATGTGGACAGACATGTGAAGCTGGCCATTGGATAAATGGAAGTCAACATCGAGGAAAGTGGCATGGGATTTTGAATAGGACCAGGTGAATCTGAAGGAACCAAAGGAATTGAGGTTGGAGAAAAAATTCTAGAGTTGTTCTTCACTGTGAGTCCAGATTATGAAGATGTCATCAATGAATCTATACCAAACATGGGTTGACAGGCTTGGGTATCCAGGAAGGCTTCCTCCAAGTGTCCATAAATAAATTTGCGTAAGAGGGGGCCATCCTGGTTCCCATGGCTGTTCCCTTTAGTTGTTGGTATATCTGGCCCTCAAAAGTGAAGATGTTGTGGGTTAGGATGAAGCTGGCTAGGGTATTAAGGAAAGAGGTTTTAGATAGGGAAGTGGGTGGTCAGCGTGAAAGGAAATACTCCACTGCAGCGAGGCCATGGGCATGTGGGATATTTGTGTATAAGGAAGTGGCATAAATGGTTTAAGGATGATTTCCTGAGGTAACAGGCTGAGTATGGATTTCAGGTGATTGAGAAAGTGGTTGGTGACTGATGGAGGATGGGCTTGGTAACTGGCCACAATGGGGCAGCCAGGATGATTGGGTTTGTGAATCTTGGGAAGTATGTAGAAGGTGGGGGTGGCAGGGTATCAGTGGGGTCATGAGGTTAATGGAGTCAGGTGAAAGGTTTTGTAGAGGGCCTAAGGCTCTGAGGATTCCTTGAAGCTCAGTCTGGACATCAGGAATGGGATTACCTTGACAAACTTTGTGTGTGGTACTGTCAGAAAGCTGGCGCAGTCTCCCAACACATATTCCCGCCGGTCAAGTACCACGATTGTGGATCCCTTGTTGGCCAGGAGAATGATGATGAACCGGTCAGCCTTCAGATCACAGATAGCTTAGGCTTCAGCTGTGGTGATGTTGGGAGTAGGATTAAGGTTTCTCAGGAAAGACTGGGAGGCAAGGCTGGAAGTGAGAAATTCGTGGAAGGTTTTGAAGAGAGTGATTTTGAGGAAGAGAGAAGGTGGGTCTCGCTGTGACGGAAGACGGAACTGTTCTAGACAGGGTTCAATTTGGATGGTGTCTTGGGGAGATGGATTGTTAGGAGTAGGATTAGGGTTATTTTTCTTCGTGGCAAAGTTATATCTCCAACAAAGACTAAGAGTATAGTACCTATACACCAACTCAGCCAATGATCACACCTGTCAACTCCTATCCCTAATCAAAATCCTCAACCTTTCCTCTCCCACATTCACACTTGCAGTTCAGAACATCCTCCTACAGGCCAACCGTAAATTAGAACAGCATACCACCCTCCACCTCAAGGAAACTATCTATTCTCCTACTTACGCACCTCCAGAAAGGCAGTACACTCTCCCTCAACAACCTCTCCTACAAACCTCAACCTCCTCTCATTGCATACAAATCCAGTCTCTCCCATCTGCTCAATCTCCTACTTCCAGCTTCACTCCTCCCCCCACCCCCAAACCTTAATATGCTAATCCACACAATCTGGAACCACAGCAACCCAATTCAGTAATCAACCTCTCTTCTAATCCTCTCTCCCAATCTGACATCTGTCCTTTCCAAAGGCCTCACTTTTAGCTCTACTCCCAAATTCAACCAAACAGCCCTAGTCAAAGATCTACTGCCCTATACTCGTAGTCTTTGGTGGAGGTATCACTTTGCCATGAAGAAAAATAATCCTAATCCTACTCCTAACAATCCATCTCCCCAAGACACCATCCAAATTGAACCCTGTCTAGAACAGTTCCAGCGAGGCCCACCTCCTCTTCCTCAAAATCACCCTCTTCAAACCTTCCATGAATTTCTCACTTCCAGCCTTGCCTCTCAATCTTTCCAGAAAGACCTTTATCCAACTCCCAACATCACCACAGTTGAAGCCTAAGCTATCTGTGATCTGAAGGCTGACCGGTCCATCGTCATCTTTCCGACACTACCACACACAAAGATTGTCAAGACAATCCCATTCCTGATGTCCAGGCTGAGCTTCAAGCAATCCTCAAAACGTTAGGCCCCCTACAAAACCTTTCACCTGACTCCATTAACCTCATGACCCCACCGACACCCCGCACCCCACCTTCTACTTACTTCCCAAGATTCCCAAACTCAGACATCCCGACCATCCCATTGTGGCCGGTTACCAAGCCCCTATGGAATGAATCTCAGCCAACATAGACCAACACCTTCAACACATTATGTGTAGTCTCCCATCCTCCATCAAAGACACCAACCACTTTCTCGATCGCCTGAAATCCTTACACCTGTTACCTCCGGAAACCATCATTATAACCACTGATGCCACTTCCCTATACACAAATATCCCGCATGCCAGGGACCTCACTGCGATGGAGTATTTCCTTTCACGCCAACCACCCACTTCCCTACTTACAACCTCTTTCCTTATTACCCTAGCCAGCTTTGTGTGTGTGTGTGTGTGTGTGTGTGTGTGTGTGTGTGTGTGTGTGTGTGCGCGCGCGCGCGCGCGCGCACAAGAGTTCTTCGTGTCCATGCCAACATTGCTGATAATTTGATTCTGCATCACAATAATGCACTATTCCATACTGCTCTGTCAGTACAGCAATTTTTAATCCCAAAACAAATTTCCTTACCACCACAGCCACCTTAGTCACCAGATATCACTCCGTGCGACATTTTTCTATTTCCAAGAGCCAAAACGGCGATCAAGGGACACCATTTTCAAACAACACAAGATGTCCAAAAAGCTGTGGTGAGGGTCTTGGACGATATTACAAAAGAATGGCAGAAGTGCTGGAAAAAGTGTGTGCAATCAGAAGGGAACTACTTTGAAGAAGACAACACTAAACTTTACTAAAACAGAAAGCATAATGTTATTTCTCCCCCCCCCCCCCAGTCTGTATTGTCGTAGCTCATACATCCACATTCAATAAATGTACATTAAAATGACAAGAGTGTGAAATAAGATTTAGAATGGAAGCAATAATGAAATTAATAAATAAAGGTGGTATGTAATTCCTCAGTTGACCTACAGCTCAAATGAAACACATAATTCCCCAAAACGCTACAAAAATGAATAAAAAATAAAACCATTGGAATTGTCCTACAATATGGCAATACTGAAGGACTGACTCCCTACCACCCATCTACACTAACCTATGACATCATTGATGGGTACATAATAAACTTGTTTCTTTCAAATCTTGTGCATTCAATGTCCCACATAAGTGGTGGAAAAATATCAGTTTTCAGAGATGAAGAAAGCTACATGTGTCTGTCGACAAATAACCATAAGTCTGGTCATAATTCAGTTACAGGAATGAAAATGGTACGATTAGAAAACTGATGAATAGACCTTTACATTGACTTGCTACATGGCAGGTTTCTGAATATTTTCATACTAAAGATCACTGACCATGACATAATAATAATCATTATGTAGTATTCTGCCTAGTGGCAGGTCCATGTCTTCGTACGGAGAATTTCTGATTCCATTGCTCTCTGTCTTCAGCTTCTTCCTTCAGTCTGCTGTATCTCCTTCCATCTTCCATGTTGTCCAGATGTTGAATTCTTCTTCTTCCTCGTCCTGTGTTTCCTCTGATTTTCCCTTCAATGACATCGTGTAGGAGTCCCTCGTGTCTAAGTACATGTCGAATCCAGTTGGCCTTTCTCTGTAGAATTGTATGCAGAATACTCGTACTCTTCTCAGTATATCATTTTTCATGTGATCTGTCCATTCGATCTTTTTCATTCTCCTCCAGCACCACATTTCAAAGCTCTGTAAGTATTCTCTCTGATGGTCCATGTCTGTGCTTCATACAGTGCAATGCTCCAAATGTAGCATTTTACCAGTTTCTTCCTTCATGTCAAGCTTAACTTGTTGGTCAGCAGAGTCCTCTTCTTCTTGAAAGCAGCTTTGGCCATGGCGATTCTTGCTCAGATTTCGTTGGTGCAGTGGGCATCCTTTGTGATAAAACATCCGAGGTACTTGAACTGATCCACATTTTCCAGTTGCCGATTGTCAACAATTATCTTCAAGTGTTTCTCACGTTTTGACATTCACATCACTTTTGATTTTTCGATACTGATTTCCATGCGGTATTTTCTTCGCATTTCCACCAAACGGTTCATCATGTGTTGCAGCTGTCTCTGGCTTTTGGCGAGCACTACCAGGTGGTCTGCATACCAGATGGTGTGGTGTGGTGGTACAAGTTTTAATTGTTCATTCATAATATCTGTAAAAACACTTAACATTTAGACTTTCAGTCTAAAATAAGTTACACATAATTGTTCAAATCTGAAGTTGCAACTGGAGTGGTTTGTGCCTCAAAGCGCGGCCAAAACAATAGCACTCTGAACTGACACACATTGTGTCTCTGACTACTAATGAAACAATACTCTCTTACATGTCCTCTGTCAAATTCACCTGATAACAATCCCACACTGGGCCACAATACTCCAAAAATGTACGGACAAGCGTAGTGTATTCAATTTCTTTCAGTTTTGATATAAAAGTTTGGTAGCCATTTTCTCTTACTAGTATTAGTATCAGGCAATTGTTTTTGTACTTTAATTATAGAAGAGAATGTTCTGAACAAAATGGCGTGTGTTTCATTCCTGTAACATTATCCTGTCAGAGGATATTTAATTTATCGCAGATGTCTGTAAAGCCTCAAATATGCTTCCACAGCTCAATATAAATGGCCACTTCTCTGAAATGGCCGAAGATAAAAAGAAATTAAAACCTGTTTTTTACTATATATTAGCATACAAAAAAATTATAGAAATCAAAAATGGTCAAGCAACGTTTTGTTGGTTCACTTGATATAGAATGACCCTGAAGCATGTCAGCTTTGACAAATGATGACATAGGAGAGAAAGTTATTACTGAATAATTGTCACACATTTACATTACAAAAAAAAAAAAACTGTTACACCTACATATTGACTGGTTCTCTACGTACTTTTCTGTATCACCATCTGGTAGCAATCGGTATTCCTAAATAAATTCTATAAAGTTGATTGCAACTAAGATGTAACATCATTCATCAACACTGATGGGTTGTATCCTGTGCTTCGGTTGACCCAGTTTTTATAATGGTATCATTTTCATTGCTGCAACTGACTCAGAACCAGAATTTCAGTATTTATGTTGAGGCAGACGTGTAAATTTTCCACAAATTCTAAACTTTCCGGACCTGTAACTTTCTCTGCTGTTGTAACATACGTCAGCAAATTGGTATTTTCCATCTCTTATCTGGATCATTGAATGCACCAAATGTTAAAGAAATCTGAGATGGTCGAATTGAATATGCTACTTTACTGTGTTTAACTGAGATGGAATGACTCAACAATGATGTGACCACTGATAAGTTGCACCATGGTTTCTAATCCATGTTAAACTGTAGGTCTTCCATATTGGTTCGGCAAGTCATTTTAAAGGTTGGATGTGGTCAACTGAAGTCCACGATATGACCCGTCGGCTTTGACCAATGATGTCATATCTGAGTTAAAGACAATAGTTTGTTTACAAACAATATAGAGCATGATTTTTGTGTTTAAAAAGTGATTCGTAGCTTTTCTGTATCACCATCTGGTACCTATCTGTATTCCTATGATTGGGGTACACACTAGCTGGACCTCTTATGGCATTTCTTCATATGGGGAAGAAAGAAGACAAGAAGAAGACAATCGTAATCCTGACTAGTGACGAAATACTGATTTCATGTCCATTCACCCTAAGAACATTCAACAACACTAAAAAACTCTCCCAGTAACCTGCAGCGATTGTTCAGATTAGTTGCATTTTTTCTGGTTCATTTCTTCATTTCTGATTGTTAATTGTTTTATATTGTTATGATGGAAATCTTAAGAACAATTCATTAATTGGTCTTAAGGTGGCAATGGGAGAGACTATGGCAGATGTCATCGGCCTAACAGCTGATGTAGGCAACCTATGAAGATGGTTAGTGTTTTTTGTGTGCATTAGGTGGTGTGTGTGTGTGTTTTTTTAATTATTATTTATTTATTTTAATTTGTGTATGTGTGTGGGTGGACTAACGTTGATGGGAGTAGGAGAAAGTTTCGAGAAAGTAATTTCTAAATTGCTTATAATTTTTGGTGTAGAGCAGTAGTTGTTAGAGTAGAATTATTTCATCATTACTTTCATGATTTTTCCATTGTTTTGGAGGTTTTTGGTATCCCAAGTTTCATTTGCAGTGTATTATAGGTCAATAGACATGTGTGGTACGATTTTGTCTTTCTTGTCTGTATTTTATGGAATATATTTTTTGTCTATTTTCCCTGTCCCACACCTCCACATGTCCCATTACTGTAATTTCATTGGTGTTACATTAACTTTTGGAAGTTTATGTGTGCCCCTTTTCTCTCCCCCCCCCCCCTCTCGGCATTTCTTGCGATTGTTTTGGTCACCACAATGGGTACTCCGCCAAGTTGACAGCATGAGTGGTATTCTGGTCTTCAGTTATGCCACTGAACCCAATCTTCAGGTTTAACTGCTTTACTTAACATCATGCCACAACAAACTTGTACTCACCTGGCCAGTGTCAGATAATTTCTTGAGCAACCTCCCATATTATGAATTAAAAAAAAATACTTTTTGTACAGAATTTATATCTAGTTGGTCACCACTGGCCTTCCATCAATTGACTAAGGATTCAAGTTAGTGTATTGAGACATGACTAGTCTTCAAGGCAAGTACTGTACTGAACTGTACCCAACAACTACAGCAATATGCCTTAGAAACTACAGTAATCAGTTATGCCCTGAAAGACAATTAGAAAACGAATGGGGACATGACTAGCCAATTTTGTTATGTACTAAAAATATTTGTTCGAATATACACCCTCCTTACCAGAGAGATCTTGAAGATCGCGTCATGCCCACCGAAACTGGTTACCTATATATAATCCTCTAATGGGGCTTTTATACTACGTACTTATAAAAACAACAATTCACATTGTGCTGCATGGCCCTGCCCTCAAAGACAGGAAAGTACAACTAAGCAGTAAAAAACATACTAAAACGTAGTTTTGCTGGGCACTTTATACTGTGCCTAACAAAATTATGAGAACATAATAAAACTGTACAAGTAAAATATTAAATACTCCACCAACACCGTATTAAGGCTTTAACAGTTAAAATGAGATCGAACAAGTACGTTGAATGTGTCTGGGGAGTAGGTACAAGACAGTCCTTTCACAAAGCCGAAGACATTGACCACCGACGGCGTCGTAAAAAAAGGCCAATTCTCTGTCACACTGTTTCATACGATAAAATATTCTATCTTACTAGGCGACAATAATACTCGCAGTATTCGCTGTGATAAAAGACTAGATGGGGAGTAATGATGAAAACAAATTACGATTATCAGTATAGGTACTTTCTTTATACTCTAGAGGCTGAAGAAATAAAGAGTACGCGGATATCATTAGGCAACGCATGAGAGTATGAATCTGCGACTGATAATTCAAAAACTTCTCGCTGAACAAGTAGCAATCCGCCACAAAGCCTCGCGAGTACAGGAACAAACTTGTGTTGATACTATTTCTTCTAGCCTAATCCTCTTTCCAAAAACACATAACCTTTAAAGATTTTTTAAAATTACCGTCTGTTGAAATTAAGCTCTCAGACATTTGTTTCACTTCTGACAAATACACTTTTTCAATTACCTGAGTCCGTACATCTGCGGAACTAGCACTCTTCCAGGAATGGCATCGCAAGAAAAAGCTAGGTTCAAAACTAAGCCATGGTAACACAAAACTTCTTTCCGGAACGTCACCGCTGCAATCAAACCTTTCACATTTCAATTCCCTGTCCTGCGCTCTCTTCATGATTCCCGCGAAAGTCGAAACGAAACTAATTTTACAAAGATGAACATTAAATCACCGTAAAGATCAAAGATATTCAATTTCGTAACTTGTTTCTGGGGGTAGCAAAACTTGGGGCCGTTCAGGTGAGTCGATAGGCACGCTCGGCAAACTTCGGATTTGCAAACGCTTCCTGCACTACGTTTACATGGAATACATTTTCCGGAAGACAAAAACCGATTTTCGTAAACCGTTTTTCGCTGTCGTGTTTACATGGCATATCCTGAATCGGATTTCCTAGCCCACATAATTATGGCGGCTCAAAAACAGTTGCTGATTTAGTCAGCAAAATCACTATTTTCATTTATTTAAATACACAACTCCCTGTTCACTGTAATATTTATACATTTATTTCACATTAGAAAATATTACTCTTTCAATATGTGCCGAAAATTCTTAACAAGAATATACAATCTGACAAGCCAAGAACACTTCAAAAACGGTTGCGTTTACATGGGCACGAAAATCGATTGTGGAACTGGAAAACCGCTTTAGAGAAGCGGATTTCCTGTAGTGTTTATATGACCAACCAAAAGCGGAATTGGGAAATTGGTTTACGAAATCCGGTTTTGGGAGCCCATGTAAACGGGGTGCTGGTGGCACAACACAACACAAGGTTACAACCAACACCGCCTAGAAGACAAGCACAGCCGACTGTGTAGAGTCGGCTGTGAGACAAGGCCTGACAACTGGCCGGGCCTTCGTCACATCGAGAGGCGGCGGCTGCCAGTTGACTGGCTGCCCGCTGGGGCACGCCAGCCGCCTCACAGCGGCTGGCCAGGCTAGAGCTGGGTTTGAACCTGACTCGAACTGTTCGAACAATTTACGTCGTCGTTCGGGAAATCTCGGGATATGTTCGAACATTCGATCACGACGCTAACTAGCGATTGTACCATCACTGCGATTTACAGCGATTGATATTCATAAATCTTTTCGTCGCTGTGCAGTAAACTATTTACACCGAAGACTGTGCCATTAATGTATTATAGGTAATAATAAGTATAAAATTCAGACTTTAGTAGCAGGTCATAAGTAAAAACAACAACGAATTTAGGCTATACGTAAACTATAGCCATGACTATAGCAATCGCGATTTCAAATTCTAGTGCTGCCATCTAACGACGCCTGTTGGTACTGCGTACACAGCAGCACTGCACTGTTAATTCCGTCGTCGCAAATTACAGTTCATTTTTGTATGAATTATTTCTGTTATAGGGTATTAAACTTCTAATGTTTCTCTATTTCATCTCTTTTAATCCTGTTTCCAGGTGATTAAAATGTGGTAACAGTTTTATCTGTTACTGTACCGTATGAACAGGAAATGGAATTGTCTTTTGCAACCTATCTCTTATCACATTAAACGTAATTTCTTCTTATGGACTCACAGTGAAGTAACACACATCCATTTTTTCTTCGACTGTTAGCTTTGCAGTAATTCTTTTATAGCAGCAGATATTTTGTTTATCAATGGATCAGATCTGAGCAAAGCAATAGCTCGGTAACTTCAAAATTTCCGCGTTCTGTTTGCAGATACGCAACGCGAGTCATTTGTTATCTGAGTGTTCGAACAGTTCGACACTGACTCCAGCTCTCCGCTGTATCGGGAAATCCCGAACATGTTCGAACGCGTGTACCGTTTACCCAGCCCTAGGCCAGGCAGCCTGCGTCCGCCACCTCTCAGTGTGACGCAGGCAGGGCCAGCTGTCAGGCTTTGTCTTCTAGGCAGTGTTGTTACAACACAATACTAATGAAAATCAACATACAGGTGTGAATATCAGACGTGTATTACTTGAGGCTATATTATCTTGTTTACATTGTGTACCTGTAGGACCCACAGTTTACAGTAATTAAGGACTTTAAAAAATCTTCGAAAGTATATGACTGAAATAAAAATATATGTAACTTTCATACAGCTGAAATGCAGTTTGTGAGTACGCGAGTGGCGTTTCATGTTTGAAAGTTGGTAACAGTGCCGGAGCCAATCAGCAGTCGCGTTCGCGCGGCCAATAACAAATAGCTTTCTCTTTATGGTTTGTAAACATATTGGCATAGTGGATGTAAAGATCTTTAGATTAACATATTACATTGCAATAAATGTGGGATTTATATTTACGTTCTGAAATGGAGATTGAGCGTACTGGCTGTAATATGTAGTCAAAATTATTTTCACCAGTGATTTTAGTTGTGATGATTGCATGACTTTCGCAGCCTTTACGAGCGAATTTACTTTTACTGAGCGGTTCTGAGCCGGATATTCAGGCGCTACTGCGAGACAAAACTTCTTGTGTAACCTATGTACCTGACCTTAAGGCTGCGCTGGCCTGTTGTTTTTGAAGTTATCAATAGTGTGTTAAAGAGTAGTCTGAAAGTGTGTTGAAAACATCCTTTCATTTAAAAAAGTTATCTGTAGTGTAGCCTTCAGATGGTTAGGTATAGGTTAAACAAGAATTTTTTTTTCATTATTCACATATTGCAATTCACTGGAAAAATTGTCAGTCGTATTACTTGAGAGAGAAACACTTAATTGAATTTACATTGCAAGAAATTATTAAATCTGAACGAAAAAGCATGTGAAGAAAGGCCAAATTCACAACAAATGAAACGCGAATTCTGATTGGCCGCCTTCACCTGCGTCATTCATCGCGCCGTTACCAACGTCTACGCGTGAACCACAACTCGCGGACTCATAAACTGCACTTTTAAGCCGGGTCCACACGCTACGAACTGTCTGTGCACACCTCGCAAATCGTTGCGTGTGGACAGCACATTTGCGCAGATATGAGATGTGCGCAAACCTAAAAACCCAAAATTGCTCAAATCTGTGGGTTCAAATCACATTTGCACAGACAAGTTGCAACGTGTGGACAGGAGATCGCTGCAAATCTGTCTCAGTGTATACTTTTTTCGAGTGTTTACTATGTTGACAGTGGATGAAAATGGCTGACAACTGAAAATTCCGACTGGCAAACAAAGTTAGTCGCAGCTTATTGGCCACATATGTAATATAAAGTGAACTAGGCGTACATTGTTTCAAACATATTTAAAACTCTGACAATGTTATTTGTATCTTGTTATAAGGTGCGCTACCTTTACTTGCCTTCATGAAATCATTCTTCTAGGTAGCGTAAATAGCTTCACAAGTGTTGCTTGTTTAGAAATTGCTGTTGAAAATTCGAGTTCTTTGTAAGTCCTTCCTGTGACCAGGAATCTTAATGTAACTGTCAGCCAATCATGTGGAGAAATATATCTCCTCATATAAGTGTCTTTATGTATTATGCGAGGCGTTACCAGTGTCAAAAGATAATTATAAGTTTCCACATCAATTTGCAAATAATTACGCCAGTCATCGGGTTTGCACTCCAACTCACGATGTAGAATCACATGTGACAACTGCCTTCTTTTAAGCAGCCAATGCCTAGACCATTTCTGTTTATTGCGGTTTGTTATCACTTTTTTTGTTGTTGCAAATAGTGTCCGTAAAAAAGATTTCCTCTATCACAGACAAAAATAAATTTCGTAAGAAAGCTTATCGTATTCGTTTGCCAGTCAGATTGCAATCTGTACTACCTAGTTTCTTTTTTCACCGAAAGATGTCGGTCGTGAGAATTTGCAGCGATGTGAATAGCCATCCACATGCAACGAATGGTGTGTGCAGACATTTGCACGACTGTTGTGCAGACATATCATTGCGTATGGACCTGGCTTTACCATTTGTTATGGTGAGAATCATGATATTGTATATAGCAGTGTTCCTTTGACAGGCCCAACTGCTTGTACAATTATAAATTGTCAGGAGGGACATTTTTTATTTGTACATGAAGCAATATAAATTTTCTGCACATTTATCTTGTAATAGCGTGTTTGCACAAAGTCGAATGTCTTCTCTGACCATACTGTCACCAATATCAAACTGTATTAATCTGAGGGTTCATGAAAATATTTACAGGTATATTTCACACACCTGTAGATTTTAAGAGCGAGTGAACGAAAAAGTTTTTATACTTTTCTTCCCTGATGTGAAATGTTCTTAATGTTCGGCCAATGATAACAATGAATACAAGTTTTTCAGAATAAAGAAGGGAATGACAAAGTTCATGCTTACGTTTTGTACGTATTTAATTTCTGTGATAACCCATTTACCCGCCAATTTCTGTTGAATTGTAATAAAGAAGCTCTATAGTAGCAGCTGAGCAGTATCCTGTTGTCCAGATGTTCTAATTACATTAAGTATTACTCTACAGCCCAGTTCCCTTTAATGTCAATCTATGGCATTTGAATAAATGCAGATATTCGTGTATACACATATGAGAAACATAAACAAACATATTGCCTGAGAAAGTCTGCTCTCGGAGTGGAATGAACACACAAAACACCTTTAAATATTTCTACATCGCCAACTGGAAGATTGCAATGGACGTGGCGATAAAACCCTTCGTTATCAACGTATGTTACAGGGCACAAATTGCAATTATTGTTCCACATACGTATATAGACGAAACTTAGCTCGCTGAAAGCTTTTTCTGTCTGTCACCAGATGGCATTCTATGGACTATAGATCCAAAGTTAGCCAAGCATACCAAATCGGCACAACTGAACAATCCCAAGTTTTGCTACCCCCAGACACAAGTAATTTCACATAGAGCATGCTGATGCATTACTCTCAGAAAGAGGAGTATATTTCCGCTATTGACCTTTGATCTTCCATAACTTTGCAAATTGTGACAACGGACATGGTACATTACAGATTTGTGATTAATGCATCGCTTTGATATATTAAATGTCATTTACAAGAAAATATCAATAAATTATGAACGAACCATTAACAGCTAAGCAGAATGTATATGAATTAAAAAGTTGTTCTTGCAATAGTTGTACCACTCTGGTCTTGTGGTTAGGGCCATGGGCTGTGATAGTAGAGAAAACAAACTATTTGGGTTTGATTCCTGTTAAAGCTAATTTCTCAGTTTTTTAATGTTTGTAACATAATAGAGGATGAGAATATTAATTCATTGCAAATCTGTTTTCGGTAGTTTTGTCCGTATTTGTTAGGATATATGAGAGTGAAAATGTGCAGGTGCCTAAAAGGGGAGTATAAATTGCTGTGACTGAATGATATTTCTACTCATTCTTCTCACATAGACGTAGTTGGCTGTATATTTAGAATATTTGTATGTACTTGCATAGAAAAACAAGAAAAAAGTTTTTATTACCAAAAGAGCCTTAAGCGAGTAACTTCCCAGTGACATTTAAATTCTAACATTTCACAAATATTTGGCTGCTTATACATGAACATGTTCCGATTTGCAAGTGTGTAGGTATAATTAGGCAGGAACCTAAACAAACTGCTCTAATTATTATGACTGAAATGAGTACCATAGACATTTCTGGTCTCGTAAGTAATAGTTATCAGGCCTGTCCCATCATGACCGGCGAATGACGTGGCATTATTAATGAATTGGTAAATTGTGGGGAATAACAACCACACAGCTTTTTTTTTTCAAGGGTATTAGACTGTCATGAATTAGTTTTTTTAATTCACAAATATGATTTCGATCGTATAAGTAAATTTTTGTGTCGCCAAAAGATTTAAAGTAGTGTGACATCAAATCACCATTCATTTAATTTCATAAAAGTGGTTGTCAAGTTCCGTAACTGAGGACAAATCGAAAATGTACTGTGTCAGTGCAAAGAAACCAGACATAATGAAAAGTACAATTTATTTGATCTGAACATACTGGTATGACCATGTTTTGATTTCATTCACAAGAAGTAGCATTCAGTAACAAAACCTGAAATCATTATTGTGAATTAAATATAACTGTTCACAGTCAAATGTCTAACATTCCCTTCAAAAATATGGTTGGTTGTTTATTTTCAAATATGTAGCGATTACCGAGTTAGTTGTTAAACAAGTACCTAAGAGAACAACTGCGAATGAAACGAGTTGCAACAAGTCACATTGGTCCACATCAGAAATCGTCTGTTTTTTCACAAACATGTTGTGATCGAGAAAGCGCCAGTCATGGAAAAAAACAACTGCTGCGACGAAGATCTTCAGGGGAGATATACATCTCTTTCTGAGAGGAGTGCATCATCCCCTAACGTCTATTGAATGGCGATAGGTCCGTCATGTTCCCACACAATTTGGAACAAGCTTGACGTCGTTTTTACGCACCGCTACATTGCTCCCAAGCCATCTCAGAATGGTTCCAGAAACATGCAGGGGAGCTCCAAGGAATCACGATGGCCATCACAAAGCATATATATGAGCCCTATCGAGCACATATGGGAGAGATTGGAGTTTAATATCAACAGTGTGGTCATTAGAGATGGAGCAAAAGCTTGGAACATTTTGGTAAGGATTAGATTAGATTAGATTAATATTTGTTCCACAGATTATATATACGACATTTCGTAATTATGTGGAACGTGTCAGTTTAGTAAATGTTGTCTATACAAGACAATCAATATTTCAAGGATTTTTTATTTACATTTTTTCTCGTTTTTTATTTATTTGTTTGTTAATTCAAGTTTTATTTAAAAATTCGTCTACGTTGTAGGAGCTGCCATTCAGCAATTCCTTTAATTTCTTTTTAAATACTAGTTGGCTATCGGTCAGAATTTTGATGCTACTTGGAAAGTGACCAAAGACTTTTGTGGTAGCATAGTATCTTCGTGAATGTAGAATGGCAAGTCGTTAATATATATTAAGAACATCAAAGGGCCCAGGACCGAACATTGTGGGACCCCATTTTTATAACTCCCAAGTCAGAGGAATTAATTATTTCATCTATATTATGTGAACTGCTTATTTCAACTTTCTGCACTCTTCCAGTTAAGTATGATTTAAATTCTTTGTGCATTGTCTCACCCATACCACAATACTTAAGCTTAGGTAGAAGAACTCCATGATTTACACAATCAAATGCCTTTAAGAGATCACACAAAAAAACCAACTGTTGATGTCCGGTTATTCAAAGCATTTAATATTTCATTAGTGAAGGTATATATAGCAGTTTCAGTTGTAAAGCTTTTTTGAAAACCAAACTGGCATTTTGTTAGAACTTTATTTTTACTAATATGTGAAGCAACTCGATAACACATAACTTTTTCAAAAATTTTGGATAAAGCTGTCAGAAGTAAGATGGGGCTGTAGTTGGATGTATCCCCTTTTTTATGCAAAGGTTTAACAAGAGCATATTCCAGTCTATCTTGGAAAATAGCCTGCTTTAAATATCTATTACATATATGCCTGAGAATTCTATTTATCTCCTGGGAACAATCTTTTAATACCCTGCTAGAAATGCCATCAATTCAATTCCTCTTGAGAGTTTCTTATTTTCCTAATTTCTGAAAGAGAGGTGGGTGGAATTTCAATTGTATAAAATTGCGTAGGTATGGCCTCTTCCATTAACTGCCTTGCTCCTTCTAATCAACATTTAGATCCTATTTTCTCTACAACATTTAAAAAGTAATCATTAAAAATGTTTTCAACATCTGACTTTTTTAATAAAGTTTTCTTTTATTTTGATGGTAATAATATCTTCCTCTGCTCTTGGTTGCCCTGTCTCCCTTTTAATAATATTTCAAATTGTTTTAATTTTATTATCAGAGGATGTAATCTCAGACATGATGCACATGCTTCTTGATTTTTTGATAACTTTTCTTAATGTAGCACAGTAGTTTTTATAATACGTTATTGTTTCTGGGTTATCGTTCTTTCTTGTGGACAGATGTACCTCCCTTTTTCGAGTACAAAACATTTTTATTCCTGTAGTAAGGCATGGTTTCTTGCATGATTTCTTACAATTATATGTAACTAATTTCTGGGGGAAACAGTTAACAAATGCCCTTATAAATGTAACATAAAATAAGTTATATTTTAAATTAAAATCAGGTTCATTATAAACATCATCATTTCTGGTTGTTAAGTCATTAGTTGAGCGCACAACTCTGGAGAACTGTTTTGAATTACTGAAAGGAGCTATGTCATATACAAAGTTTGTGCAACTAAGGGACCAAACAGCTAAGGTTGTTGGTTTCTTGAGTGACACACTGATGAAACTAATTTTTGCATAGGAGAACACATACACACTCCCATGCCTGAGGGAGAACTTAAAATCTCATGTGGGGTCTGCTGCAAAATCTGTGACATGGCGCTTCAGACTGCGCAGCCAACGCCCTCCTCCCCGTCCCGCAGCTTGTCTGTGCCGTTTAAAAGGAACTATATGGGCATTTGCCAGGAGTGACAAAGAGAAAACATAGTGAACCTAAATCTGGATGGCAAGATGAGGGTTTGTACCACCGTCCTTTGTTTTTTTCCAGCAGCTACCAGACTGCTTGACGTGCATGTGCAAGATGAAATTGTGTGACGCTTATGGCTACTTGGAGTGTGGCTGTTTGATGTTCCAGCAATTATAGCAAGCAACCAGACACTACAGAGAAGAATATTTATGGCGCTGTCGAGTTGCCAAATTCTCGCATGGGCATAAAAGACTGAGTTAGTGTGGGGATACCCATCATGTGAACTGTGTGTTGTAGTGGCGGGTTTTAGCACTATTTCGAAGCCACATTGCAGGTCCCACTTGAGATCAAAATATGTCTCGTTACCCTTCTTAGTTATTACAAATGTAAGTATTTTAATTATTCCTTTTAACTCACCTTCACCTGCAGAAGCACAAAAGAAATGTAATTGGTTCAAATGTGGAACTCGAGTGATGAGGAATTTGAAGTGATACATCATGATAAGAGGCAGAAAACTACTTTGAGTATCTTGTGCCACAATATAGCAACACAGAATTCTGGATATTTGCGTGTACAGAATCATGTGGCAGAGAAGGGGTACGAAAAATTCAGGAATTCTAACTATTACAGTTATCAGGCAGGAGGAAATGGGAAATTGTTTCCACTGCAGCGAATTCCGATATTTTTGTGGTTTGCTTGGCAATGATGTGGAAAATTTTAGACACATGGCAGACAAGTTCAATATCAGTATTAATTCCTTGCACCATGTTACTGTTGGCAAATTAGGGATCAGTGTTTATGAAGTGGCCATCTTATGAAGAAAGAGCACAAATAAACGTCCATTACAGGACAAATAAAATGCCAATTGCGACTGGGGTAATTGATAGGACTCACATTAGAATAGACAGACCTACAGATGATGCCAAGACGTATTTCAACAGAATTTTTTTTTCTATGCAGTTACAAATAGTGTGTGATGACAACCGACGTGATTTATTAGTCGGTTTCTTTTAAATGATAGGCCATGACATCCCATAACTTGTCTTCTTTAAATTGCTTATTATGTTGGTGGTAAATCAACTCCAGTTGATTCTTGTGCAGAACAAAGGTGAAACGTTAAGAACTCTTCTATCACTTCAAAGTCTGGAAACAGGACTGCATTATAATCTCCATATTATCTACCTTGAATAATTTTAACAAGAAAGAACACAAAGTCTTTTTTTAAGTAATATATCTTACCTTCTGATGTCTCTTTCCCACACTGTACAAAAGTATTGGTGCTACACATATCAGCTGTTCATCTACCACTTTGCATGGTAACCAGCCAGAAAAAAAGTTCCAGCAGAGTAAGCATCAAACTCGGGCTTTTATGTCATAGAAGCTGCACCTGCGCAGTAACACCTCCTCCTTAGGGCTTGAAAGTTGCACTCTGGTAGCTGCTGTAACGAATCACTTATCTCCCAAGCAAAAATTTCTTTCCCACCAATGAAAATCGTTGTGACATTAATCAGTGGGTGACGACCTTGAAAGTGTCGTCAAAATGACATTCACTTGTTCTTTCAATATAAAGCTGAGAGAGCTAAATACGAAAACGTCTGCTGGTCAGGATGGAATACCAGTTCGGTTTTACAAAGTGTATTCATCAGCATTGGCCCACTACCTATCTTGCATTGATCGCGAATCTTTAATTCAGTCCAAAGTTCCTAGTGATTGGAAAAAAGCGCAGGTGACTCCCGTTTATAAGAAAGGAAAGAGAACTGGCCCACACAATTACTGGCCAATGTCGTTTACATCAGTTTCCTGTAGAATTTTGGAGCATATTCTCAGTTCGAATATAGTAAATTTCCTTGAAACGGAAAAGCTTCTTTCCATGAATCAGCACAGGTTTAGGAAACATCGTTCATGTGAAACTCAGCTTGCCCTTTTTTCACATGACATCTTGCGAGCCATGGATGAAGGGCAACAGGCGGATTGTGTTTTTCTCGACTTCAAAAAGGCGTTCGACGTGGTGCCACACTGCAGACTGCTAACGAAGATACGAGCATATGGAATAGGTACACAGATATGTGACTGGCTGGAAGACTTCCTGAGTAATAGCATGCAGTATGTTGTTCTTGAAGGCGAGTGTTCATCAGAGACGAGTGTATCGTCAGGCGTGCCCCAGGGGAGTGTAATAGGACCGCTATTATTTTCTATCTATATAAATGATCTGATTGACAGAGTAAGTTGTAATTTGCAGCTGTTTGCTGATGATGCTGTGGTTTATGGTAGGGTGCCGTCTTTAACTGACTGTAATAGCATACAGGATGACTTAGACAAAATTTCTAGTTGTTGTGAAGAATGGCAGCTAGCTCTCAATGCAGAAAAATGTAAGGTGGGAAAACAATCCCATAATGTTCGAATACAGCATTAATAGTGAGCTTCTTGATGCTGTCGCGTCATACAAATATCTAGGCGTAACATTGCAGAGCGATATGAAATGGAACCAACATGTAAGGACAGTTGTGAGTAAGGCGGACAGCCGACTTCGGATTATTGAGAGAATTTTGGGACGATGTACTTCATCTGTATAAAACGCTTGTACGACCATGTCTTGAGTATTGCTCAAGTGTTTGCCACACACAGCAGATTAATTTAAAGGAAGACATAGAAGCAGTTCAGTGGCGAGCAGCTAGGTTTGTTACTGGTAGGTTCGACCAATGCGCGAGTGTCATGAAAATGCTGCGGCAACTCAATTTGGGATTGCTGGAGGAAAGAGGACGTTATTTTTCGTTAATATCTGTTGAGGAAATTTAGAGGTCCGGAATTTGAAGCTGAGTGTAGTACGATCTTGCTGCCGCCTACTTATATTTCGCATAGTGGTCACAAAGACAGGATAAGAGAAATTAGGGTTCATACGGAGGCATATAGGCATTCCTTTTTTTCGTGGTTTTATTTGGGAGTGGAAAAGAAAAGGAAATGCCTAGTAGTGATACAGTGTACCCTCCGCCTACGGTGGATTGCGGAGTATGTATGTAGATGTAGTTCACAGATGTAAACAGACGCTATCTTGATTTTCCTTTTGTTGTTGTTGTGGTCTTCAGTCCGGAGACTGGTTTGATGCAGCTCTCCACAATACCCTATCCTGAGCAAGCCTCGTCATCTCCGCATAAGAACGACAATGTACATCTGTCTGAATCTGCTTACTGTATCCATCTCTTGGTCTTCCTCTGCGGTTTTTACTCCATACACTTCCCTCCAACACTAAATTCACAATCCCTTGATGTCTAAGAATGTGTCCTACCAATCTATCCCTTCTTTTAGTCAAGGTATGCCAGGAATTTCTTTTCTCCCCAATTCTGTTCAGTACCACCTCATTAGTTACGCGATCCACCCACCTAATCTTCAGCATTCTTCTGTAGCACCACATTTCAAAAGCGTCAATCCTCTTCATGTCCACACTGCTTATCGTCCATGTCTCACTCCCATACAAGGCAACACTCCATACAAATGCCTTCATAAAGGAATTCCTTAGGCTTCAATCAATATTCGATGTTAACAAATTTCTCTTTTTCAAGAACGCTTTCCTACCCATTGCCATTCTGCATTTTATATCCTCTGTACTGCAACCATCATTTGTAATTATACTGCCCAAGTAGCAAAACTCATCTACCTCCTTTATTGCTTTGTTACCTAATCTAATTCCTTCAGCATCACCTAATTTTCTTAGACTACACTCCATTGCCCTAGTTTTGCTATTGTTAATGTTCATCTTATATGCACCTTTCATCACACTGTCAATTCCGTTCAATTGCTCTTCCAGGTCCTTTGCTGTATCTGACAGAATTACTATGTCATCGGCAAAACGCAATGTTTTAACTTCTTCGTCCTGAACTTTAATTCCTTCTCCAAATTTCTCCTTGCTGTCCTTTATAGCTTGCTCAATGTACAAATTGAATAACAATGGGGAAAGACTACAACCCTGTCTTATTCCCTTTCCAACCACTGCATCCCTTTCATGCCCTTCAACTCTGACAACCACTGTCTGGTTTTTGTACAAGTTGTAAATAACCCTACACTCCCTATATTTTACTCCTGCTTGCTTCATAACTTGAAAGAGTTTATTCCAATCAACATTGTCAAAAGCCTTCTCCAAATCTACAAAAGCTAGAAATGTAGGTTTGCCTTTTCTTAATCTATCTTCTAGGATAAGCCGTAAAGTGAGTATTGCCTCCCGAGTTCCTACATTTCTCCTGAACCAAAACTGATCCTCCCTGAGGTCGGCTTCTACCAGCTTTTCCATCCTTCTGTAAACAATTCGTGTTAATATTTTGCAACCATGACTTATTAAACTGATGGTTCTGTAGTTTTCACACCTGTCTGCAACTGTTTTCTTTGGAATGGGGATTATAACATTTTTCTTAAAGTCTGAGGGTACTTCACCTGTCTCATACATCTTACACACCAGGTGAAACAATTTTGTCATGGCTGGTTCTCCCAGAGACTTCAATAGCTCTGAGGGAATATCATCTACTTCAGGGGCCTTGTTTCGACTTAGGTCTTTCAGTGCTCTGTCAAATTCATCTCTCCTATTTCATCCTCATCTACTTCTTCTCCCCTTTCTACAATATTGCCGCTAAGTTCATTTCCTTCATAGAGCCCCTCTATGTACTCTTTCCACCTTTCAGCTTTACCTTCTTTGCTGAGAACTGGTTTTCCATCAGAGTCCTTGATATTCATAGAGCTGTTTTTCTTATCTCCAAATGTTTCTCTTATTTTCCCTTAGGCTGTATCTATTTTTCCCCTATTTATACATTCTTCTACATCCTTGCACTTGCCTTCTAGCCACTCCTGCTTAGCCATTTTGCACTTCCTGTCAATCTCATTTCTTAGTCGCCTGTACTCCATTTTGCCTGTTTCATTTACTGCATTTTTATATTTTCTTCTTTCATCGATTAAATTTAGTATCTGCTGTGATATCCAAGGATTTTTCGTAGGTCTTGCCTTCCTACCTATTTTGTCCTCTGCTGCCTTCACTATTTCATCTCTCAATGCTACCCATTCCTCCTCTACTGTTTTATTTCCCCCCACCCCATTTCTCTCAATTGTTGCCTAAAGCTCCCTCTGAAATTCTTAAGAACTTCAGGTTCCTTCAATTTATCCAGGTCCCATCTCCTTATTTTCCTACCTTTTTGTAGTTTCTTCAGTTTCAGCCTACAGTTCATAACCAACAAGTTATGATCAGAGTCTATATCTGCCCCTGGGTATGTCTTACAGTTTATAACCTGGTTCCGGAATCTATGTCTTACCATTATAAAATCTATCTGTTATCTCCCGGTGTCTCCTGGTCTCTTCCACGTATACAACCTTCTTTTGTGATTCTTGAACCAGGTGTTTGTTAATAACTAAATTATGTTCTGTGCAAAATTCTACCAGGCGGTTTCCTCTTTCATTCCTTTTGCCCAGACCATATTCACCTACTATCTTCCCTTCCCTTCCTTGTCCTACTACCAAATTCCAGTCTCCCATAACAATTAAGTTTTCCTCTCCCTTAATTGTCTGAATAATTTCCTTTAGCTCCTCATATATTTCTTGGATTTCCTCATCATCAGCAGAGCTAGTTGGCATATAAACCTGTTCTACCGAGGTCGATGTTGGCTTCGTATCTATCTTGACTACGATAATGCGACCACTGTGTTGCTCTTAGTAGTTTACCCGCATTTCTATTTTCTTATTCATTATCAGACATACTCCTGTAATACCCCCACTCGTAGTTTTGGTATTGTAACTCACAGTAAGGTGTTTCAGGGAAACAGTGCGTTAAAGATGAATCACAAAATCATACCCAGGTCAATGTCTAATAACTAAATGTAAATAAAAACACACAAACAATGAAAAAACCTGTGAAAACTATAGTGTACACAATACTAGAAGTGCCACAGGCGTTAAGTGTGTCGTAGCTTAATGGTTACCAAGCCAGAGCAATTGTGTCCAAAACATTTTTTTAAATCTTATCGTTTGTATAACATTGTAGGATGTACTTAATCTAACACATTGTGGGATTTTCTTATTCGTATAACCTTAGCATGTTTCCCAGTACTCTATGTTACTTTGTGATATATATTGTTAATGAAAATTAGCAAAGAAGAACTGCAGTCAATATTAATAAACTTCAGAGAAACTTTAGAATAAACTCATGTAAAAAAATACCAACACTTTTCTGAATGTCTTCTTATTGTTGATAGCTTCATCACATCTCAGGGTCATTATGTGGTTCACTTTAAGGCCTAAGTAATAAACTAAGACGAAACTTTTCACTCTTATGAAAGATCTGTATTTTTCTTAACACATTTACATCACAACTGAAAGTTTACAAAAAAAACAGAGACAGCTCATCATTTCTAACTGCTCGAGAAGACAAGACAAGACTTACTGCTAATTAACAAGCGAAGATACTGTTCTTCCACTTTTTTCTTTTAGTTCCACATATGAATTTTTTTCTTCACAACATTAATTAATAATTGTTTATTATTATTAATTTTTCTTCTTTTTTAATAATAAAAAATGAAATTAAAATAGAAATTCGTTTCTTACTGTACTGATACCCCAACACTCCATCCCTGGTAACAGCACAACTTGTAACAGAAAGCTGTGTCAGAAATGAGTGTCATCGATTTGGAAATTTGTGTATAACTAAAAAAATGGAGATTGAAACTGCTGCAAGTGATAGGACTAGCAATGATATTGTCACGTTGAAATGGAGCAGGCTTGACTTCTAAGGCAACTGAACACAGCACTTATACTGAAAGCACGTTTATTGTGAACTTAAAATACAAGCAGCACTGACTGCCTCTCAGGCAGAGAGCTCTCTGTTTATACACAGACAGAATTTACCAGAAATTAGAAGAACAGTTAACATAAGAAACAAGTAGAATTTACAAGTGAACATCAGAAAGATGCAGAACATTCTGGAATTGTTAATTACAAAGATATACATTTTTGCAGGTGGGCGGGATTGAACTGGCGACCTTCAGCACCACAGTCCGTGATGGTATCCCCTGCGCCACGCCGGCAGTCGGTGTAAGTGGACTCCCGCGGCATTGTACCCTCTCCTGGAGAAACAGCGATCTGCAGTTATGTTCCCTGTGGAGCCATGGAATTTCAAAAGAATCCTTCCCTTCTCCACTATTATCGACGACAGACGTTCCTGTCGTGGCTTCATCAGGAACATTACCGTTCTTAGAGTCCTTGAACAAGAAGCCATTGTCGTCTACCTGATCTTCAGGATCGTAGTAAAGCTTCATGCACAGGACGTGAACAATGTCTCTTCGTTTTTGACGTTTCGACGACGGATCATAATCCTCAAATTCGTATGTGACGTCTGACAGGCGGCGTATGACACGATACGGAGAAAAGCATCGCTTCAATAACTTTTCTGATAGTCCAAACTTCCGTACAGGGGTAAAAACCCATACCAGATCTCCTGGGCTGTTCACAACAGGTCGGTGCTTGTCGTTATACCGCTGACGGTCCTTCTCCTGGGCGTTCAGTGTCCGTATGCGAGCCAGCTGTCTTGCTTCTTCGACATTGGTGATGAGCTGTTTAACATAGTCATCCTGCGTGTCATTCGGTTGGAACGGGAACAGCGTATCCATTGTTGTCTCAGCTTCACGGCCATGGAGCACGAAAAACGGAGTGAAGCCTGTGGTGTCTTGTCTTGCGGTATTGTAAGCAAATGTCACGACTGGCAGAATTGTATCCCATTCCTTCTGCTCAACATCGACGTACATCGACAGCATGTCGGCTAATGTCTTGTTAAAACGTTCCATAAGACCATTTGTCTGAGGATGGTATGCAGTTGTCATTCTGTGTACAATGTCGCACTGTGACATTACCTCTGATACTAGTTTTGACTGGAATACTTTTCCATGATCATATATCAGGACACGTGGTGCTCCATGCTTCAAAATAATGTCTTCTACAAGGAATTTTGCGATCTCTGGAGCTTCTGCAGTCAGCACAGGTTTGGTGACAGCGTAGCATGTGAGGTAGTCAGTGCAGACTATTATCCATCGGTTTCCGATTGTCGACTTCGGGAACCTCCCTAAAAGATCGATCCCAACTCGGTGGAATGGAGCTGCTGCTGGCGGAATCGGTACGAGATGCCCTGTAGGTAATTGCGGCACATGCTTCTGTCGCTGGCACTCTTTACAGTGACTTACATAGTGCTTGACAGATCGGTAGAGACCTTTCCAGTAATACCCGAGTCTGATTCTGTCTAGGGTCTTCACGAATCCCACATGACCGGATATTGGAGCATTGTGGAAATATTTGGGAATAGCTGGCTGGAGATGAGCTGGAACGATCAGTAGCCATTTGGGGCCCAGTGGATCGTAGTTTCTCTTATACAATGTTCCATTTATAAGTTGGAGTTCTCCATTGGTCGGTTCTCCTTTCTCCAAGGCCTCTATCGTTTTTAATAGAGCTGGATCTTCCCCCTGTTCAGCTGTAACGTCATCGAATTCAGCGAGGGCTGAAATTACGTTAATGCTGTTGTGTTCCACTAATGGATTCCTCAAAAGGCAGTCGGCATCCTTGTGTTTGCGCCCGTTCTTGAATACCACTGTGACATTGTACTCTTGGAGTCTTAGTGCCCATCTTGCTAGTCGACCTGATGTATCCTTCAAGCTAGTCAGCCAACACAAAGAATGGTGGTCTGTCACGACAGTGAATGGTTTGCAGAATAAACACAGTTGGAACTTGTTGATAGCCCAGGTAACTGCGAAACATTCTTTCTCAGTTGCAGAGTAGTTTATCTTGGACTTTGAAAGTACTCTTGATGCATAGGCTATCGTGTTTTCACCACCTTCCTGAACTTGTACAAGCACTGCACCAATCCCATAACCACTTTCGTCTGTGTGAAGTTCAGTTTCCGCATTCTTGTCGTACAAGGCTAGCACTGGTGCGGAAGTTAGAGCCTCCTTAAGTGCCCGGAAAGTGCTTTCTCTTATCTCATCCCAGTAAAACTTGGCGTCTCCCTGCAGAAGTTCTTGCAATGGAGGTGCCTTGTGACAAAACCCTTTTATGGAACTTCGGTAGTATGAGCACTGCCCGAGAAAACTTCTCACATCACGACTGTGCTGAGGAGTTGGAAATTCTGTGACTGACCTTTCTTTATTGGGATCAGGATGGACACTATCTCCGTTGACTAGGTGCCCAAGGATTTTTATCTCTTTGGCAACGAAGAGGCACTTCTTTGGATTGAGGCGGAGTCCTGCAGTCTGAACACACTTCAGCACAATTGACAGGTGACTCAGATGTTCTTCAAATGTTTTCGAGAAAACGACAATGTCATCTATATAGAAAAGACACATTGTCCACTAGGTGTCGAAGCAAGTTGTCCATCATCCGTTCGAATGTGGCCGGGGCATTACATAATCCAAATGGCATTACTTTAAATTCATAGAGGCCGTCAGGTGTAATAAAAGCCATCTTCTCCCTGTCAGCTTCATCAACCTCGATTTGCCAGTAACCTGTCTGCATGTCCATAGTTGAAAAGTATGTAGCTCATTTCAAGCAGTCTAAGGTGCCGTCAATGCGCGGCAATGGGTAGACATCTTCTCTTTGTGATTCTATTCAGTCACCGATAATCGTCACAGAATCGCCACGTGCCATCCTTCTATATGAGGACCACTGGAGACGACCAAGGACTCTCCAAAGGTTGAATAATGTCATCTTGCAACATCTTCTCCACTTCCTCCCGAATTATCCGTCTTTCAGCTGTTGACACTCTATACGAACTCTGGTTAATGGCCGGATGATCCCCAGTATTGATACTGTGCTTTATCGTGGGCCGTTTCGTGTGACTTTTCCCCTGCTGAGGTGTGAATACACCCGAAAATTGGCGTAGTATAACTAACACCAGCTGACGTTGTTCCTTGGTCAGTCCGGGCCCGATTGGCAGTTCCACGTTTGTTTCCTCCAGCGTGTTGTTTGTACTAACAACAGGGCATGGGTCTTCATTGATGACGTTGAGCTCACCGTCCTGGCTTGTTTCAGCTCTCCCGATACACATCCCCTTGGGGATAAGTTGTAACTACTCGTGACAATTTGTGATCCAAATCTCTACTTGACCACTGGTAATGCTTACGATAGCTGCTGGTAGGTAAATTTCTTATGTGAGCCTGATAAACATTTTACTATCAACTTCACAGTTTAACCGCTCATCTGTGTTTGTGACTGCAACTCTTCTCATTGTCAATGGTGGGATCGTCACATTGTCAACGGCAAATAACTTCCCAGAAAATTCTGTATTACGTGTACCCGTCAGAACAACTTCTTCAATTTGCAGCTCAGATCTTCCACAATCAATGATAGCTTGGGATGCCTGAAGGAGGTCCCATCCGAGGATGACATTGTGACTACATTCTGTTAACATGACAAATTCAAGTGGGTAGGTCCTGTTGTTAATTGTTATTCTTGCGACACAAGTTCCTGCTGGCTGGATGTACTTTCCATTTGCGACCTTCATCACAGTTGCCCCGGATCACAGAACATTGTCTTCTTTAGTGTGCGGTGGTAATTATCTGACAGTACAGAAAAAGATGCTCATGAATCAACCAGTGCCTGGACAGGTTGCCCATCGATTATGACGTCGATGAGATTTCCCGACATCTTAGCAACTGTCGTTCATGGAGGATTTTCATCTGCGGCGGCCTCACCTGCGTAGATGGTCGCCTCGCTTAGTTCTCCTGGGCACAGCGGCTAGGGGAGCGGCTGGTACCTCTGCCCGGCGACAGCGAACGGAAGCGGTGCGTTGGGGAGCGACCTCGTCCAGGGTACGACGATGGGCTTCTTCCGATAGGTCGACTGAATTCATCGGCAGGTGACTGCCTGGGATAGAACTGCTCCAACAGCTGACGTCTCGCGGCAAAATAATCGTCGAATACTGGCCTCCTCTCTCTGCAGTAGCGTACGACATGTCCAGGGCGTCCACAGTGGAAACACCATGGTGTGTTATCTTCTGTCCTCCAAACGTCATTTCTTTTGCGGGGCGTCATAGTTACCGGCGGAGTTGGGTGTGGTCGCGTCTGCCGGTTCATGGGCTGCCGTTTGGCGGCTGCAGCGTTAAGTCATAGCAGGGCGACGCCATCCTTCACGTCGGATGCGATTGGCGGGGCAGACAGGAGTTAATGTCTGAAATACCACTTCCTCAACGACGTCGGCTCCCTCATGTCTTACAGGGCTTACATCCATGGCCATAATCTGATGCTCGCTCGGTCTAACAGTCCCAGTTACCATTAATTTTTGTAATTCTTCTCTCGCAATTTGTCGTATGAGAGAAACGAAGTCATGCAGGTCTTCCACGACGGCCACAGGGACTACATTCGGGAGTCTGTCATACGTCTTGCGTCCAACCCTCCTTTGTTGCATATCTTCAATACGCTGGCACCATTTGATGAACTCTTCTGTCATAGCAATGTCTTTTATCAGAAGAGGTTGGTACATGTCTTCTGCAATACCCTTCATCAGGTGCGTGATTTTGTCAACCTCAGTCATATTCGGATTGACTATGTTACACAGGGCCAAAACATTCTGTATGTACGACTGTGTCGGCTCACCATGTCGTTGGGTCCGGTTCTTCAGTTGTTCTTCCGCCAAGCGGATTTGTCGCTGGACGCCTTCTTAAGTTCCGCCTGGAACGTTTCTCAGTCATTCAGTTTGTCTTCATTGTTCTCGAACGATTGCTGGGCTGTTCCGTCCAGGTAGAAATAAACGTTGCCCAAGCACATTGTATGATGCTACCTGTTGTACTTGGCGACTCGGTCGAATCCTTTTAGCCATTTGTTGGGGTCTTGTCCAGCATCTCCAGAGAACACCGACTGGTGTCTGATGTGTAGCTGGCTTACCGCTGGTTTCGTGTCCATCATTCTTCTGATAATACGGACTTTCGGAAGGATGTACTCGGTATATCCCTTGTATTCCGGTTCTAGTCCGTGTAAGCGACGGCTTTTACGTTGCCTAATCAGAGCCATGGTGATGCAGCTGTTGCACAGGATACCTGGCGCCTCCACCAAACAATGTTGAAATGGAGCAGGCTTGATTTCGAAGGCTACTGAACACAGCACTTATACTGAAAGCTCGTTTATTGCGAACTTAACATACACGCAACACTGGCTGCCTCTCAGGCAGAGTGCTCTGCTATTTATAAACAGGCAGAATTTACCAGAAATTAGAAGAACAGTTAACATAAGAAACAAGTAGAATTTACACGTGAACATAAGAAAGATGCAGAACATTCTGGAATTGTTAATTACAAAGAAATAAATTTTTGCCAGTGGGCAGGATTGAACCGGCGACATTCAGCACCGCAGTCTGTGACGTTATCCCCTGCGCCACACCGGCAGTCGGTGTACGTGGTCTCTTGCGGAAATATTTCTGTTTCCTCCACAAAAATATTCGACCTTTGTTCCTAATAGGTTGCGATTTCCGAGACCATGGTAAGAGACAAACATATGGGAACGTTTAAAGTGGAGGTAGGTCTAAGGGAAATGGGTGTCAGTGACATTTAAACCATCCACTAGCCAGAAAAATTTGGCTTGTTCCCAATATCTCGTAATTTCCGATGGTATGGTTATTCCGATATTTCTTGTTTGTCCCCATATTTTGCTGCTTTTCGAATTCGCGTCTCAGAGTGTGTAGTTTTAATGGTATTCCTTACTTGTCATCAATATTTGGTAGTTTATTTCTGAATATGTCACAACTACAGGGTATGTGGTTAAACATGATCCTAAGAGGTTAACTTTAATTTTTTTTACAAATGTATACAGCACACTCAGAACATCGTCGTCTGCTGGCATCTCAACATCTGTACTCCAAGAACGTTATCCTTGTCTAATACCAACATGTAGTATCTCTAGGAATGATTTTTTTTTCCCTTTGGATATAAGCGCACCTATATCGGAGACCGCTTGCAAAACTATCAAATTGCGGTCACATAACTTAATGCAAACGTGATAAACTACTGTATTGGTGTGATTCTTGAATTTTTCCCGGCGGACATAATATTCCATCATCTTTCGGGAGTGCACCCGGGACAGCGACAATTCTTCTTCCGATATTTCGGCTGCAAACCTTACAGCCATCTTCAAGGCGAGTCCAAGACTGAGTTCTCAGCGTCTTTGCGTGCCTATTTATACGGTAAATCACGTGATCCAAGCTACTGAGGATTAGACTGCGCATGCTCGAAGATATCACATTCGTAACTGCTGCGCTAGTCATAGATAAATATATACTTCAAAGATAATCTGTGAGCAGTGAGTGCAAACATAAACAGAGCTGTTACGTATCCACAGTGCTTACAAATGAATAATTAATCATTAAAAGTGGTAACATCAATCGGAATAGAAGACGCAGACATTCTTTCAGAACGGAGGGGTGATATAAGTGGCTTCCATGCATTGTCAAGATGAAATCCGTCGTCACGATTTAGCAGATGGTCCGCCAGTTGTATATGTACAGCTTCCTTTACAACAGAGTCCCAGAAAGTGGAAGCTGTGGTTAAAATCTTTACTCCTTTGTAATTCATGGGATGGCCAGTAGAAATACAATGTTCGGCTACTGCAGACTTGTTGGACTGAAGAAGGCGTGTATACCGTTGGTGCTCAACGCATCGTTCCTGCACAGTGCGCGTGGTTTGACCTATATAATGTTTTCCACACTCACAAGGGATTTCATGAACTCCCGCTTTTCGCAATAACAAATCAGACCTCAGCTCTTCTGGGATCTGTCAAAGATGATTTGTTATTGCGAAAAGCGGGAGTTTATGAAATCCCTTGTGAGTGTGGAAAACGTTATATAGGTCAAACCACGCGCACTGTGCAGGAACGATGCGTTGATTCGGTTAAGCAGCTCCTCATTAGTTACGTGATCTACCCATCTAATTTTCATCATTCGTCTGTAGCACCACATTTCAAAAGCTTCTATCATCTTTCTATCTGAACTCCTTATCGTCTACATTTCACTGTCATACAATGCTACACTCCAGACAAATGCTTTCAGAAAGGACTTTCTAACATTTAAATTAATATTGGATGTTAACAAGTTTCGCATCTTTAGAAACACCTTTCATCCCATAGCCTTTCTGCATTTTTTATCTTCTTTACTTCGACTATCAGAAGTAATCTTGCTACCCATATAACAAAATTTATCTACTACCTTTATTGTCTCATTGCCTAATCTAATTCCTTCAGCATCACCTGATTTTCTGACATAGCATTCCATTACTTTCGTTGTACTCGTGTTAATGTTTATCTTATATCTTTCTTTCAAGACACTGTCAATTCCATTCAATTGCTCTTCCAGATCTTTTGCGGTCTCTGACAGAATTACTATCTCATCAGCAAACCGCAATGTTTTTATTTCTTCTCCCTGCACTTTAATGCCCTCTCCAAATTTCTTCTTCCATTCCTTCACTGCCTGCTCAATGTACAGATTGAACAACATCGGGGAAAGGCTACAACCCTGTCTTACTCCCTTCCCAACCTCTGCGTCCATTTCTTGCCCTTCGACTCTAATAATCACTGTCTGGTTTTTGCATAGGTTGAATATAACTCTTCGCTCCCTATATTTTATTCCTGCTTCCTTCAGAATTTGGAAGAGTGTATTCCACTCGACATTGCCAAAAGCTTTCTCCAAATCGACAAACGCTAGAAATGTAGTTTTCCCTTTCCTTAGCCTATCTTCTAAGATAAGTCGTAATGTGAGTATTGCCTCCCGTGTTCCTACATTTCTCTTAATTCCAAACTGATCTTTTCCGAGATTGCATTCCACAAGTAATTCCATTCGTCTGTAAATAATTCGTGTTAGTATTTTGCAACCATGACTGATTAAAGTGATAGTTCTGTAATTTTCACATTTGTATGCATCTGCTTCCTTTGGAATTGGAATTACAATATTCTTCTAGAAGTCGGAGGGTATTTCCCTTGTCTCATACATCTTGCATACCAGGTGGTACAATTTTTTCATGACTGGCTATTTTAACGATATCAGCAGTTCAGGCGGAATATCATCTACTACAGAGGCCTTGTTTCGACTCAAGTCCTTCAGCGCTCTGTCCAATTCTTCTCGCAGTGTCATATCTCCTATCTCATCTTCCTCCATTTCATCTTCCATTTCTAGAAAGTTACCTTCAAGTTTATTTCCTTTGTATAGGGCCTCTATATATTCCTTCCACAGTTCAGCTTTCCCCTCTTTTCCATCTGAGTTCTTCATATTCATACAGCTGCTTTTCTTGTCTCCAAATATCTCTTTTATTTTCCTGTAGGCAGTATCTACCTTTCCCCTACTTATGCATTCTTCTACGGTTCTGCATTTGTCCTCTAGCCATTCCTGTTTAGCCCATCTGCATTTCATGTCAGCCATTTTTCAGACGTTTGTACTCCCTTTTTTCTCTTTCAGTTGCTGAATTTTTATATTTTCTCCTCTCGTAAATTAAGTTCAGTATATCCAGTGTTATCCAGGGATTTCTATTAGGCCTTGTCTTTCTGACTATATGACCCTCTGCTTCCTTCATTAACCTATCTCTCAGAGCTACCCATTCATTTATTCAGCCTTTGATCGCTGATTTGGGAGGTATTGGACACATGAAGAGTCTATTAGTATTACAGTGTTGCCAATGAAATTTTCCCTTAGGTTTATCACTAACCATATGCACAGAGATCGTTAAATATTTGGAAAAAATGTCAATATTGTGAGAAGGAAGGACAGAAATATGAATGCTAATCGTATCACTTCCAGGAATTCCATTCTCCTTTTCCTAATATGACCAAAGTCACCAAATCATTGTCTAATTCCTGAGATTGCGCTCTGTTATAGGTAACTTCATGTGTTGCATACCATACTACCATTATATGAATCAGAATGGCCCACAACGAGTTATGAATAACCACCTCCTACAATATGTTATAAGTCGTAAGATTTAGAAAAAAAATCCACAGTGGTACTGCCAAACCACTAACCTTTTCATTAGTGACCTATAATGCTAGACACTACACTACAATAACTTGCTGAGTCTTCGTGTTGATGTTGTTTATAAACTGTAGTTCACATAGGATTTTTTTATTTTTGACATGTACTGATAAGAAACCGAGCTGAGGATGATTTTTGTGATTCATCTGTAATGTGCTATTTCCACAAAACGACTTACTGTGAATTATATCAAAATTGTTAGACTGTGTTCTACGTGAGCGACAAAAGTGAGCAACAGCGTGCGACAGCATCAAGCAACACATCTCAACAGCATGTATATGGTTACAGGTCTGTCCTACGTGGGAGACATCTGTAGCACAGTGCGACAGATGCAACAACGAGCGATGTTTGAGATTCAAACCTGCTTGAATCTTGCCACTATCACATGCACTACAAAGGGTCAAGGTCATTGAGAATCATCTGCTTCTAGAGGTTAGGAAGGATGTCACAAGAATTCTGTCAGCTAATAATTCCTGATGTAAAGGAAACTGGAAATAACAAAATATAAAATTGAATTTGTACATATAATGAAGAATTTTGATGTGGATAATAAGTGTCACAAAAGAACTAGTTTATAGCGAGCTCGACTATCCATATTACAAATAACAAATAGGAACTTGGACAAATTAAATCACTTTATTTTTTACGAAGTCAAAACACAAAGCTAACTAGATAAGGTGTTTACAAAGAGAAGTATCTATTATCAAAAAATAAATAAATAACTAAAAAATAAAAAAATCAAAGAATAAACAACTAAAATTTCTTTCATGGAACACATAAGAAAGTCACTGTGCACAGTTAATGTCATTTGATTGTTCCTACAAGTTCATAAACCTTTTGGATTTTATAGACGACTGAAGTTAAATTTATAAATTATTTCTAATATGTCATTTTGAGTGGTGAACGTGTTTTGGACAAACACTTGTATTTGTGTGCTTTATACTTTTGCAAATATTCAACAAAATAACTCTTAAGGGTGGGTTTACACTAGACTCAAAAACGACGCCATAGCATATGGTATTACAGCTTAAATGGAATTGGTGCTGTCTCAGCTGTTTCCACTCACTCCTGCCAGAATCCTAGTTGCATGGCTGCCAATATGGCGTCAGCTGAGACATTTCAAACAGACATTGGTGTTATCATTTAGGTTATCATATTAGAATTAATATAAAATGACAATAAGAGGGAAATAAAGTGTAAATGTTGTTGTTTGGGATGTATTTGGCATATAAAAACACTCAGATATTGAAGATAGATATAAACCAAATAGCAAATGTAAACAAAGGCCCATTACTGAACCAATTACGAATAAAAAAGTAAATTTCGATTGGAATCTGCTTATCAAGCTCTACAAGAAAGTCCTATATCAACATCACAGATGCTACATGTGTCATTGTGATGTTTGACACCTGACCATTACCTGTCACCTCTTCAAACTTGATATCTTGTCATCAAAACAAATTCAGTGTTGTGATGTAATGTTCTGGGTGCTATTTACAATGTCATGGACGCTTATTTGAAACCTAATATAGCTACCTACACTTGCCCACAGTTAAATACGACTTTTTAATCTATAGCGCATTTTGAGGTTATACTTTGTACAACTGCACTGAAAGTTACTGTTATACTTCCAGAATGAAACTTTGGAAGTTTTGGAAGTTTGAAAGTTTGGAAAGTAGGAGGCGAGGTACTGACGGAAGTAAAATTGTGAGGCGGCATCGTGAGTCGTGTCGGGGTAGCTCAGTGGTAGAGCGCTTGCCCGCGAAAGGCAAAGGTCCCAGGTTCGAGTCCCGGTTCCGGCACACAATTTTAATCTGCCAGGAAGTTTCTTACTGTAATACTGTTCATTTCCTTAATTAACAGATACACTCAATCTGAAATTACAACATGAACCTTGTCACTTCCTTTCTAAAATCCATGTGGCAAGTGTTTATGGGCAATGAAGATGCCAATTCCAGAATCTGAATATACTGACAACAGCAGACTTATTTTCCGCATTTGTAGAATTACATAGGCTGTTTAGTCACACACAAATCTTAAGCATACACAGTATAAAAAAACATCATAAAATACTGAAATTACTACATTATGCTCATGAAAACTTTGTCCTGCATTCCAATGTCTCATTATCACTGTCACCCAACAAACCATACTTAAAACCATATATTTTGGAACGATAACGATCTTTAATTTGGTGGCCAATTAAAATGCACATTGTAAAATGTAGGCTAAATAAAAATTAAACAGATGCATATAAAATTATGTTGCTGAGTAAAATATCTTGATATAATCTTTCATTAGCAATTCAATGTGTTTGGTACAGTGGGATACATGTGTTTGTAAATGAAGATAAACAATATTAGCAAAAACTTTAAAATTTTAATTTTCGGTGCTCTCTAAAGAGAATATATAAAACTTCACACAAGTAACAGGTGCAAGGGTTGTAGTTACAGGAATTAAAATATAAGATGGAACTGAAATAGAACGAGCAACTGTGAAACTTAAATCTTTGTAGACCAAAACACTACACCTGTGCAACAGCAATTACTACTGTTTCTTTCAAGTATTACATAATTCAATTGCCTCTTTCCAATTAGGCTCATTTTGTACTTATTCAGTTTGATTGTCGATGGTTTACGGACATAAAAGAAACACTCATTTTCAATCTAGTCGAAAGTATCTGTACTTGTCGACAAATATGGTTGGTGACCTACAGTATATTTTCGTATTTGAAGTGGTGAATGAAATTGTCCACGAATATCCCTCACTTAGTATATTTTATGAACAGCAGTCTTTTTTGCCTTATTCCTAAAGCAAATACAACTTTATTGTCTTACTCTGGAGGTATCAGTATTCTACAGTTTATGGGTGCCAAATTTTAGAAAGAATTGATCGGTTCTAGTGGGCATCTTGTAGCGAGAAGCTGCCGTGCTCATGTAGCACACACACCCATGTCGCTGGTTGTCGATTTAATGTCGCATAGCTGGATGTCGCCCGCTGCCACTCGCTTTTGTCGCTCATGTAGGACTCGGAATTAGAAATATGGCAAATCAAGATGAGTCTGTCATATTGAAGTAACAAGCAATGAGAAATAGTGATACCTGTTCGTGCGGTCTTCGATGCAGTGTGTGGCATGAAAATGACGTCAAGTTTGTTCTAAGTTATGTGAGGAGAACCTTACCTTGCGACTGCGATCTTCACGACCAAAGAGAGTTCAGGATTTACGTTCAGTTGTCCATCACATTGCGTCAGAACATTCATAAATGTATTTATAATGGCGGCATTCACACTGTCCATCACCGGACCATCATGTGAAACTTTCTCGCGAAGAAAGTTTTGACGGAACAGTCATCTGCTAACATCAGAAGTTGGGTTGGACATTAAATCCTGAGCTTTCTTGAGTCGCGAAATTCGCAGTCGCAGATGACAGTCGCCGCGAGTGCAGAATGCTGGCACTACAGTGCATTTAAAATTACTTGAGAGTTTTGACGTTTTGCTTGCCAGGGTTGGCGAAACTCTGTTGCCCAGATAACACCAATGGTGGGCCAGGTTTTCCCACGCCTCTGCGACCATTTCGGCTGGTAAGGATCCGCTGTTGCCAATCCGTACATAAACTGTACCTCATGGTGCCGCACGCTAGCTGGATCTTGTTTTCATCAACTGGCACTTGCCAAGTGGTATTTTGTTGTTGTTTAAGTGTTCTGCAGCCGTCAGGTGTTGCGCACGAGATGTTTCTGTCTGCATTGCAACATGTGTCAGCAGGAAGTTCACAATAAAAGAGGCCGTCCAAGGACACATTCACCAGTTACGATGTCATCGAGAGTTGGAAGGCGAATTCCGATTTGTGGACAAGGCCGAGAATTATTGTGCTCAGTGTGCAGTTAATTTGAACTCGAGTTCAAGAGTGGTGGAAAGCACAGCTGCTGCACTTAGCATTTACCGATCTAAGGTTCTGAGAATGGGGAAGGAGAAGAAAAGAAAAGAAGATGTGAGTGACAAAGCAACCCCAGCTCGTTCAGTATTGGAAACTAGCAGCAAGCACCTGGCTTTGCCCAGGTTTAAAATAAGGTTTTCTGCAGAAGCGTACAAACCGTTTATTTGCATGTAATAAAAGGGTACATTTATGTTAAAGCAATGAGATAAACAGCCAGCCGCAGTGGCCGAGGAGACTGCGGCGCGCCAGTCACGGTCTGCACGGCCACTACGGTCGGGGGTTCGAATCCTCCCTCGGGCATGAATATTTGTGCTGTCCTTAGTATTAGCTAGTTCATAAGTAGTTTGTAAGTTTAGGGACTGATGACCCCCAGTTAAGTCCCATAAGCTCTACAAACATCTGAACATTTGAATGACATAAACAACATTTTTGGCAGTTCCATTTGCAGTACCTTCCCCATCTAATTTTGTGTGTGTGTACCAAATTTCTCGTTATTTGGTTGTCTGGATCTTGAGTTATAAGGGAACAGACAACAAATGTGTCTTATGTGTATAGAGATTGCAATCGAAGTCTGCAAGTAAAGTACTCTCCCCCATGCACCGAACGAAATTTTATGTAGACAGTAACCTTCATCTTGTTTTCAAGGTCAAGTGTACAAAATTTCATCAACATTGGAGCAAAACTGTCGATTTTGGCGAAACCCATAAGTACCCTCCACCACGCACTGAACGAAACTTTATGTAGACAGTGCCCTTCCTCTTGTTTTGAAGGTCAATTGTGCAAAACTGCATCAAGATCAGTGCGAAGATATAGATTTACATGGACACATTGAATACGCACTTTAACACTTTCTCATATTTTCCGGTTGGTTATCCAAAAAATTAAACGAAACCTGTTTAAGAACCTTCCCCATGTAATTTTGTGTACGAGCACCAAATTTCACGTTATTTGGTTGTTTGGATCTTGAGTTATAAGAGAACAGACAAACAGACAACAAATGCGTCTTACACGTATAGAGACTCCAGGCAAGAAAAGTAGTCACGAAAAACGGTTAACAACGATGCAATACGCAGACATGTGTATGCTTATTACCAACGTAAGGAATACCCTACTTTAAATAGACTTCATTTCAGTTTTAAAGAGGCAGAGTTGTTCAATGGGAGTAGGTCGTCGCTTCGAAACAGTCTTCGTGAGCTCGGTGTCCGGCACGAAAAGTTTTCTTCTCGGACATTTATAATAGCGAGAGGTGACACAGTGGTCCGTAGAGACTGGTATTTGATTACTGCAAGGAGCATTTCGTTCGAAGACATTGTATGGCTCGAGGCTCAAGGTTTTGTTACACCTTGACCAAAGGCTGGACGCATCGCACAGCGAAAGCTATGACGAAAACTACGATAGGAAAGGGTCACAGGATAACTGTCCTTCACGCTGGCTGCTCATGGCTTCATTCCGAACTATTTGTTGCTATTTCATTCCAGGAAGCAAGGTGACTATCATGAGGAAATGAACGCCAAAGCTTTCATGGAATGGTTTGCTGATGTCCTGCTGCAAAATATTCTCTCGAATTCCACAATAGTTATGGACATTGACTGTACCACTCAGTTGTGCTGGATAAAGCACCTACTATGCAGTGAAAATAAAGCAGATATTTTGCTCTGGGAGGACGGAAATGATCAGTCAGATAAAGAAGAATCTGATATGTATAAGGCGGAGTTAATGGAACTTGTAGCGATGTACCAGCCAGAATCTCCACGCTACCAGATCGACGAATTAGCAAAATGCGAAGGACATAATGTGATTTGACTTCCTCCATATCATGCTCACTTAAATCCAATTGAGAATATATGGGCCCAGGTGAAAGGTAACGTGGCAAAAAAGAAGAAAAGTTTACGCTCAGTGAGGTTGGATTGCTGACAAAAGAAGCCATCACAAATGTTACCCCATATGACTGGTCTTGTGTTTTCAGCCACACAAAAAATATTGTTGAGTAAACATGGACTCGTGAAGGATTACTCAAGGAATAAATTGAAGAGATGGTAATTTCCGTTGGCTCCAATACTAGTTCCGAGTCAGCGAAAGACGATAATGATGGTTCATCCCTTGATGTTGGTCCATTCACACCATACTGTATGTACAAAAATAAACACTGATATAACTGCTGTGTTTATTATTGTCGTTGCTTTACATTCTCTGTCCAGTATTATTGTGAGTCTACTCACAGAGAATGTTTCATGGGCCTTTCTTCTTGGGGGGCCTCCAACTACCTCGAAACCACTTTTTGAGTCCAGGTAGGGTTGGCGTCAGTCCAGCTGCCTGCTGGTGCGCAAAACATGCAGTGGCAACCACACGCTGCTCCATTTGCTCAATGCCGACCTATCAAAAGTCGCAAGTAATTTTAGACGCATTATAGATTTCAGGCGCTTTGAGTTCATGATAGGGAAAGTAACTGCAGCATACATCAGATATTGTAGGACTTGTTCCACTCTCTGTATGTATTTGGTGTTTGATGGGACAACATGTAACATTAATTTTACTTTAATAAACGTGAATATACGTGATTATCATCTGATATGTATTATGAATACCTTTAATAAAACTCTGGTTTACTGTGTTCTGGTGATGCAATGAACAGAGTCACAAATTACCGAATCAGGAGACCCAGGTTCAAACCTGCCAACTGACTTATTATTTTACTTATTTTCATTTCAGTGTTATGTTTTCTGTCATCTGGAAATCATTATGAAATGTGAATAACTGTCTAATGAAAACGACATTTTATTTTGTATTTTGTGAAACTATTCGATGCAGACACATGAAATGACTTTTGTACACCAACAGTATCTACCGCAGAGTAATTTCCAATTTTCAGTGCCGACAATGCTGAAACGAAATATTCTTGCAGGTTAAAATGAGGTTCATTTGCCATAAAGTTTCATAGCACAAGAATAATTCATACACACTTATTTCACCACAGAAGGAAATAATTATTGGGATTAAGTCTCACACAGAGGAGATGTAAAATACCCAGAAAAATGAATCTGCAATTGATCTGCAGAGTTTTCTACACATTATGAAGAGCCCTTGGCATTCTTCCATCCAGTCTTTCAATTTTTTACAGTTAGTATGTAGAGAAAGCTGTACTGATTGAATTCATGTGCATTTTTCTGGGGTATTTGAACGAATGCTTATTTCCTCAACCTGAAATTCATTCCATTCCAACGGTATTAATTGCATCTTCCAATTGCAGTGTGAAAATACTTTCCATAGGAAAACATTAGAGCTTACTGTATAAAATTTGGCCTGGGTTAGGTTGGATTGGAAGGTTTACTAAACATTTGGTTGTAGTTGACGAAGGTAATGAATGCAAAATAAATATTGTCTCATTATAAAAAGTCAACTAAATTTAGATGACATGTACTGGTGTCTAAGATATTTTAATGCATGCTATCAACATCTATCGACATCTAATGATGCAAAATGTATCGAAAAGGAATTTCGATAACGGTAAGCAAATTTCACCCAATAATTCTTGTTTCAGGATCTGTGTCACATGAAATTTGTCGCGCTTATAAAGAAAATCTATGCAGTGGATACGAGTAAACGTTAGCGGCGGGAAAATACCACTTCCGTTTTGGACCAGAGACTATACACAGCACGGGTAGAATCTATGGCATAATGTGACAGGCGCCATTTTAAATTCAGCTTATTCGGAAATGGCGAACTTCCGCTTGCAGTATGTCATTATGATGCCTTTAAGAGTATTCATGAAAACGCTTACCTTACAAATAAATAGTAGTTTGTAAAAAATAACAACAAAACTATACAAGTTTATACAGAAGTACTGTTTATGCACGACTATTAATGTCTCATTGTGTTCAGTCGTGGCTCGGCCGTCGGATGCATGTGCGCAGTGTCGCTCACTGGTGTTTACATTCGCGCTTGCTTGCATTGATAAGTTATTAATTTGAAATGGAGTTACAATTGAGAAAGTATACTTTGTAGTTTGGTTTTACTTTTGATATAGAATGTCCTAAAATATTCGAATTCGACAATTGGTTCTTCGGGAAGTTTAACGTACCTGAAGAAGGTCTGTTTGGTATGTCTTACGACTTCCTGAGCAACGTTTATGTAGTGAAACTGAGGAACGACGAAATCTGTCAGAGGATAATGGCCATGACTAACGGGAGTACCGAGTAAAAGACCAGCTATGGTCTTACGCTGGGTAAGGCCTTCGCACGGTTAAAGTTCACCTGTTACCATTTGAGTTAGAGTTGCAATATAATTGCAGAGGCTCTTTCGAAATACGGCACCGTGTATGGCGTAACTAGTGATAAATGGGGACGTAACATGCACTACAAGGTTGACAACGGCGTACAAACTGTGAAGATCGATTTGAAACGTCATATATCGTCCTTTGTGAATGTATTTAGATTCCGGGCCCTTGTTGTGTATGAGGGACAACCATGTACCTGTACTACTTGTAATATGCTGGGCCACCTTATGGCGGAATGTCCACGCAAAAAACCGGTACAGTTGCCTGCCGAGGTAGACCCGGACGGCAGGCCGCGTGCCCAGTACGCCGCAGTCGCCAGCCGTTTATTTACGCGCGAGCGGAGCGCGGCCCACCTGCCCGATGACGTCACTGCCGCGGCAGCCTCGGCCGCCGCGCCGAAGCCAAGCTCGCCCGCCGTACAAGATGAGATGCAGATGTCCGGCGCTCACGCAGCCTCCGCGGAGCACGCGCACTCCCCTTTTGTTCCGAAACCCGTTCCGCGCAAGACATCACTGACGATACCAATGTAGTAGAGTCTGTCACGAGAGAGGAGAATGAGGCCCGCGAATCAGTGGAAGCCATCCGTGATGCCACAAACGTCCCTCCGCCTTCGCCGTTGAATAGTATGGAACAATTACAAACTGAAAAACGAGGAGACCCTCCCTCAACTACACCTGTCACCGTGATATTCCCGAGACAAGTGATTCAGATTCGACTGCTCGTGCACCTGCAACTCCTACTTCCAAGAAATCGAAGAAGTCGGCTTCTAACTTACCAAAAGATGCAACAGGCCGTTCGTCGCCTGAGAAAAAGAAACTTCGTGTTGCTCGCGAAGGTGTTATGGAGGCCACTAAGGAATTGCGTATGGTAGTGCAGCAGGTAGCTGTCAAACTCAAAAACAACCAGCTGGAAACATCAAAAGCGGCCGCAGATACTAGCGGCGAGCCTATGGAGTCCGACGACACGAGAGACAAACCGCCGGACCTTGTGTGGTTTGTAGACGATGACATGGAGGGTAATGAGGAACACTGATAAAGTATATTACTGTAAGTGTTCGTGTATGTGTATGTGGATACGTGGCATTCTATTGTTAGTGTGTCTGCTCCTAAACATACTTGTGCATGCTTATGGCTACACACATGAAAGATAATCTAATGTCTGCTAATTTTACGTACAACATTACTTCGATCAATATCAATAGAATTGAGAACCACGTCAAACTTCGAGCCCCCACGGCCTTCCTGTATAATACTAACGTAGACATTGGGCTACTACAAGAAGTCTGTGTAGAACCACAGGTGGCGCGATTTCTCACAACTGTGAACATCAGCAAAGAGGATCATACTGGAACTGCAATTCTTTTACGTGACGGAATCCCTCATTCAAACATTATAAGGCTTACGAATGGACGCGGCATCTCCTGTAACATCAATGGCATTCAGATTATCAACTTATACGCACCGTCCGGCAGTAATCGCCGACAAGAACGCTCATCGTTTTACAGAACTGATGTGCCCTTTCTAATTAACACCTACGCCAATAACTGTATCATTGGAGGAGATTTTAATTGCGTAATTTCACCAAAAGACCAAACCCCGAATTTTAATAAATGTATCGAACTAGACCACCTCGTCCAAGGACTGAAATTCCTCGACACCTGGGAAATAATCCACGGCGACTGCTTAGCGTACACGCACATCACCAACAACTCCGCCAGTCGAATAGATCGGATCTATGTTTCTGACGCCCTTCGCAGAAATGTAGCCAATAGCGATATTGCACTCGTGAGTCTTTCCGACCATAGTGCTCACCAGTGCTATGTAAATCTCCAACGGCCGCAAGTCTTTCGCGGCAGAGGCTATTGGCGGATGGACAGCGGTATGTTGTGCGACCAACAGCTGCACACAGAAGTACAACAGGCGTGGGAGCAGGCCAAGCGCTCTCAGACCAGGTACAGGACGGCCATAGAATGGTGGCTATCTTCGAGCAACGGTTAAAAGATATGCTTACCAGAAATCATACTGGTACAAACAAAGAATAGAATTCTACTTCACATGTCTCCGCAAGCTGTACCATTCTACTGACGTTCCGATAACAGACACCTGCCGCCGAATACAGAAGTATAAAGCGAAAGTAACGATTTTGTATCGCCAACAAATGGAAAGCACCATCACAAGGTCGCACCCGAAGGACATTGCGTCGCAAGAAACAGCTTCCGTATATCATACATTACGGATAATGAAAAGTCAGAAAGCAAAGTTAATCGAGGTGGTCGAAGATAGTGGCGGGAACGCAGTCACACAACAACGGGACATTATATCACACGTATGCAGGTACTACAGAGAACTGCATGACACCCACGAAATCGATGAAACACTTTGCAATGACGTACTTAGTGATATACATTGCCTCTTGTCACGTGAAGACGTTGCCACACTTGAGAGCCCATTTGTTGAAGACGACATAAAACTGGCCATGTTCAACGCCGCAAGGCGAAAGTCTCCCGGACCTGACGGACTCTGCGCTAAATTTTACCAACAATTTTGGGATCTGCTGGCCCAAACACTGAATCAACTGGCCAATGAAATGTGGCAACTCGACTCTATTCTGGACGAACTTAAGGAAGGTTATATTGTGCCTATACCCAAAAAAGGCAATAGTAAAAAGATCACCGAACTGAGACCTATCACATTGTTAAACTCAGATTTCAAAATCATAACGAGGGCTACTAAACAGCGACTGCAACCATTACTCCAAAAAATACTGGGACCACATCAATATGCTGCAGTGCCTGGGCACCGCGTGATAACAGCTGCCTAGATGTCATATGCACCCTGAAGCACAATCAAGATCCTGGCGTGCTTTGTTCCTAGACTTTGAAAAGGCATATGACCGCATCAACCATGATTACCTTCTTAAAGTACTGACGAAGATGGGCTTTGGCCAGCGTTTCGTCAAATTAATCAAGCACTTCCTCTCTGATGCCCGTTCGCGTGTTTTGCTCAATGGACACCTGATAGACAAAATATCTATTAAAAGGTCTATCCGGCAAGGCTGCCCCTTGTCCATAGCATTTTATGCAGTGGAACCTCTGCTTGTCAACATTAACTGTCGATCACTAGGAATCAACATAGGAGCCAAAAAGGTGACCTGTATTGCCTATGCTGACGACATCTGCTTAGCTGTTGAATCCACTGCAAACCTCATGGAGGTGAGGACGATTGTAAACGATTTTACCAAGGTAACTGGTGCACAGCTCAACGCCAGGAAGACAATACTGCTGAACATAGGTGCAGGAATTGGTGATGCTATGTACCACAATTGGTGCGAGACAGCGACTGAACATAAAAGACTCGGTGTCTTCTGGAGAGCGGAGCCAGAAGCTATGACAACAAAGAACTGGACTGTCATGCTGCACAAGATCAGATCATATTTACAATGATATTAGACAAGTAATGTTGTTAATTTCATATAACATAAGAAAGAAAATTTTATAAATGTATCATTTATAAATATAACATGTGGTATTTAAGTATTAGAAATTTAGTGAAAATACACAGTCCACTTCTCTGTTTCCAGCACTACATCAGTTCACCTTTAAATTACAAATTTTCTATCAAATACTCCTTCACCTTATACCAGCATTCAGAGATGAGATGTTCCTTTAATTTTCTTTTGAAGGCACTACGTTCCTTTATGCACCTGATGCTAAGAGGCAGTTTGTTGAAGAATCTGCATCCTGCGTTTATAGGATCCCTATCAGTCATGTTTAGCCTTTTGCTGAAAAAATGGTATTGTTCTTTAGTTCTTGTATTGTGGTTATGAATGTCACTGTTTAGTGGAGCTGTACAGTTTACCACAAGGAAAACTATTGTCTCATATATATACAGACTTGGTACAGTTAGTATCTTAAATTCTTTAAATTTGTTTTTGCATGATTCCCTTGGTGATAGTTTGGCTAGGCATCTGATGGCTTTCTTTTGAAGTTTTAAAAGTCTCTGTATGTGTACATCAGCTGCTCCTCCCCATAGTGGTATACCATATGATAAGTGTGGGAAGATAAGTCCATAATACATTTTTAGCAGGGTTTCTGTGTCCACTGTACAGCACATTTTTCTCATTAAGAATATATTTGTGCTTATTTTCGAACAAACCTTATCAATGTGATTTTGCCATGACAGATGCTTGTCCACCTCTATTCCCAGAAATCTATTACAGTCCACTTCTGCTATGTCTGCACTGCCAATCTTCAGTGTAAAAACCTCTGAGCTTTTTGTTATCTTTGTTTCAAATTTAGTACATTTTGTTTTCTTTCTGTTGATCAGTAGATTATTTTCTGTAAAATACCTTTCTGCCATTTGAAAGTTTTCAGTGGCTCTCTTTTCCAAATCTTTCACTGTGTCACCACATACTAACAAAGTTGTGTCGTCAGCATACATTATTACTTTTTCATTTATTTCAGTGGGCATATCATTTATGTACAGTATGAAGAGCAGAGGTCCTAATATCGAACCCTGGGCTACCCCATACTTTACCTGCTGGAATTCAGAATAGACTTTTTCTTCTTTGTTCCTACACTTATGTTTTAATTCCACACACTGTTGTCTGTTTTCAGCAAATGTTTTTATAATGTCTGCAGCATTTCCTCTTATGCCATAACAGTTTAGTTTTTTTAGAAGAGTTTTGTGGCAGACACAATCAAAGGCTTTGGAAAGGTCTAAGTATATACCAGACACTTTCCTTCGTTGTTCCAGGGCCTTTGTTATGTATGTTATGAAATTTGCCACTGCTGTCTTAGTTGATCTCACCTTTCTGAACCCATGTTGAGCTTCATTTAAGATGTTATGTTTGTCTATGAAATTTACAATTCTATCAATAATCACTCTTTCTACTATTTTAGACAGAACAGTTGTGATCGTGATTGGTCTATAGTTTCCAGGATCTTCTTTATCACCTCCTTTAAAAACTGGCACTACCTTGCTCCTTTTTAAACAGTTCGGAAAAACTCCTTCCTTCATTGTTAAATTTATCAGGAATGTCAAAGGTGTTGCAAGATATTTAGCACAATGTTTTACTATTTTTTCTGATATGACATCTAGACCCTCTGTATTTTTATTTTTTAGGGCACCAATTATTTTTGAAACCTCCAATTCATTTGTAGGGAGTAGGTATAGACTCTCAGCCACCCATTTAGGACATTTGATGCTCTTTGTTACTGGGTTTTTCTGATTTAGTAATTTCTCCACTATAGCTACATAATGCTGATTTAAGCTATTTGCCACTTGTAATGGGTCTGTCACTTTAACCTTCTCCAGTTCCAGTATTATATTTGTATCTTTTGAGGTCTGTGACTCTTTTCTATTATCATTTATTAAGTTCCAGACGGTTTTAGAAATATTTGTAGAAGTTTTTATTTCATGTTTATATTGGCTAGCCTTTGCTTCTCTTGTCATCCTCGTGTACAGTTACTTCTTGCTCCTGTAAGCCTCTAGACTGGCCTGTTCTTTATCTTTCAGGTAATCTTCATAGAATTTAATCAATTCCTCTCTTGCTTTTTTAATTTCCTTGGTGATCCATTTTTTGTTTTGCTTGGCACTTACAGTTTTACATATTACAGGACAACCACATTTATGTGGTGTCTTAGTATATCACAGAAAGATTCCCAGCTCTTTTCTACACTGTGCTTGTTATACACATCATCCCATTTTTCTGCTTTTACTAAAATTTCTAGGCTATTTAAATTTGCAATATCTGTTTGTCTATATTTTATCATTTTCTTGTCTTCAGCTTTTGCATAATCTTTCAGTTCAATTATGCAAAAGCTGAAGACAAGAAAATGATAAAATATAGACAAACAGATATTGCAAATTTAAATAGCCTAGAAATTTTAGTAAAAGCAGAAAAATGGGATGCTGTGTATAACAAGCACAGTGTCAGGGCTACAACGCGCATTTATTCCAACAGAGAATTAGATCTGTTACAAAGAGTTCATACAGTTAAAATCTCCATAGCAAGCAGAATGTGCTACCTTGGCCAAATCCTGCCAGTATCCGACCCACTCGTAACAAGCATTACAACAAGCGTTTTGTTGGTACGTATTGAGAGGCCATCTCTTCAGAGTATGTTTTGAAACACTGACATTACTAACTTCACGGGTAGGACTTGGTCTCATCAGTGCAAAACACAAGTGTCGGACTCTTCTAATAAACCGTATACATAAAACTGTCACCACAACCACTCCGAGTTTAATAAAGGACCTCACATCTCTCTTGAGGCCATGCAGCTTCAACCCTCCGCTAAACCAAGACTTGATACCGATAGCCCTCCATCACATCCGGTATAACTATAGCGAATTCAGCTACATCTACCATGCCGACGACGTTTTTCACCTTATAGGAACGCCAAGATCTACGACTTTCTCACCAGAGGTATAAGTGACAACGGAGTAATCCAGAAGTACCCAAATGTCAAATGGAACATCACTGGAAGAATGTCCATAGCTCTGCACTGCCATCACGCATTAGATCTGCGTGGTACATGATCGTCAACGATGAAGTTCCCACAGCTGAAAAGCGCCACAACATCAAGATGTGGCCTTCGCGGCTTGCGCCACATGTGGTCTCGTTGACACTTTACCTCACAGGCTCACCTGTGGAACAACGGAACAGATTATTACAGTAAAGCGACAACGCCTGGCAATAATCGAACGTGCGGTTCCACATACCGTCGAAATCAATGAATTACTGAGACCCCACAAGTTACGATATCCACGAAGGAAAAACAACGCTGCAATTTGGATGGTAGGTCACACGGCTGTATAAGCTCTTGCCAATCGTCACGCCACCCTTGACGATTACCGAGCATACCTCGAATACGAACACAGCGCCATACAAGGACTCAGGGACTATAAGGACACATATGGTAACATGAAAAAATAGCACAATAGAAACATAGAGAAAAAATGTGAACTGTATTACCCATGAGCGCGTAAATTTGACAAATGACAAATGACAAACTGCACACACAACACAGGTATGCTGTTCTAGTATAGAAGACACGGAATATTAACCCACCTTATCGAGAAGACAAGCTTTGAAGCACTGTGCAGACGAAACTACAGTGGGAGAAGGATTTTTATTTTATTCAATTAAACTTTTCTCTTCGGTTTATCTTACGTTTTAAATATTTATTTATGGAGAACTCCAACATTTCTTTTGATTTTCTTATTGGGCAGGAGCCCAATTATTTTCTTCAGAAGTATATGGCAATCTGTTGTGGAAATAAATAAATGCATTGGAGACGAAGCTGCAACAAATCCTTTTGTCCGAATGGAAAACATTTATTTCACTTTATATCCAAGGAGATGGATTTCAGTTACAGGCAATCCTCGCCAATGAGGGCGATCATGGAGAGCGAAAGGCTTGGGCTACAAGGGGATGTTTGGAGGCCCATTTTTTTTATTTATTTATTTATTTTTTTTTTTTTTGAACGTGTGTTGTGGGTTCGGATCCTCTTGTTACTTAAATTTTTAATTTCATATTTACATTTTAATTGAACTTTAATGAATGTATTTCCGTCTTCTATTTACATTTACAACTGATTACAAAACAAAGGACGAAACACTTATTTGGAAAGTCATTTCCAAATATATGACAATTTCCAAGTGTGTGTTTGGGGGAATGCTGTCCTAATAACAAACCATTGTAAATGTAATAATCTTTCCAGGTGGGTAACATCACTTAACAATGAACACTGAGAAGAATAAATCCTTCTGTATTTGAGACGTGACAGTAGACATTATTCATTGGTGGGGTCATTAATAAAGAAAACGTTGTTACCCTAACTCAAGTTTGCCTGAGTAATTCGGTTATACAAATATTTTATTAGCAGCTTCTCCATCTGCAGAAAAGGGGCCCTACATGAACTAATGACGCAATGTGGATTTAAATGTTTAATTGTGGGTACAAGGTAGGTACAATCCAAACAATCTATTGGTATCGGAAGTTATAATTTATTATAATAACTGTCGCAGCTACATGACCTTCAAGACAATGGAAAATACAGATGTTATTAAGACGTGTTACAAATTCTTATCTACTGTACATTTTAAGCTTTTATGGCCATTTGTTGACATGTTGTTTGTTGCATCTGACTCGAGATTTTCTGTCGAAATTTGACGTATGTCAGACGTTTCGCCCAATTTGAGCTGCTGATATTGCCCAAGTTTCACCCGCCAAGACCAATGAAGTATGAAACTATAACAGTGCTAGCCAATCTGAGTCTGAATTGGTGGTAGCGAAACGTCAGCTGCAACAGTCAAACAAACGTGGGCCGAAAACTCCTAGACAAAAGCCAGCAGGCTCTGTGTACAACATAGATTGTAGCTGAGTACGTGATTTAAAGAACGTCATTATTGAATATTTACTTAAAAAAAAATGAGTAGTTGAATAGTCACTGAAAGATTCGTACTGTCTGTGAAACAGTTATTTTTCACCCGGACAGTAAAGAAAATTAAAGAATGCGTAAATAAACACCAAGCTATTTCGCGAGTAATCAACAGACTGAGGTAAACACAAAATAGCATGATCGCCTGCTTGATTTACATTCTATAAGCTGTCACTCTGCGTTGCCTAGCCTACTCAAAGATCTTCAAGACACAGATACTATACTTCTGACTGCCAAATTGCAAGCACTTCCGGTTGGTATTTTTCCGCCGCTAAGGCCGGTATTACACTGTAAAAGATCTTTGTCAAAGATTTTTGTCAAAGATTTTATCCAAGATCTTTGACGAAACTACTTCACAGGAGCACATTACACTAGCGTAAAATATTTTGTCATAGTTGCTCTGAAAAGACTCCAAAATAGTCAATCGTCTGTATTATAGAACGTAATATAATGTTGCTCGGGAGTGCATTCACTGCAAAGAATGAAAAATGGAAACAATTTTAGGTAAAACCGTGAATAGCAAGAGGAAAATACGAAAAGTGCTCGCACAAATGTACTTCATGAGCTACACTTCTAGAACAGAATAACCTAAATTGTTTAAGAACGTGTGAGCAAACATTTTAATTCGCCCACATATTTATAAATACTTCATCAAAATCGACGTTTCAGGAAACCCTAAAGCTGTGTCAATGGGTAAATAAGTTAACGTGTGTCATGAAGATGTCATGCTAAACATAACCTTGTTAGACACTTCATCATAATTGAGAAGACAGAATATTTTCGTAGTTCTTTCATGTTATGCTTCATTTTGGATTATGTGCTGCGGAAGACATTTTTATAGTTTGCTGAAGTGTGACATTTATTTTGCCTGATTTTCCGAAACATAAAATATCCGTCTAAATACATGGACTTATGGTTAAATCACGAAAAGCATCGTGCAAAGCAAGAAAAAATACGGAGCTAATTAGTGCAGTATCTCATTACGCAAATTATTAATGCCTTTTCCGCGAAGATCGTCCCATTTATATCCACATACAAAATCTATTCCAACAGGCAGTAAAATACACGAATCGTACAGGGTAGGCCTAAGAATTCACGTATTATTGCAGACACAAGTGAAGCAAAATGTAAATCACTTTAGGAGGAATTACGAGGTTGTGTTAGAGTACATATAAAAACATTTATTTCACTTATGCATCTCCATATATCCTTTGATACATATAATTTATTCCTTATCATTATCCACAGTGAGCCACTTTGAATACAACTGACAGCAGTAGCTTTTCTTTATACGATTCTAACCGTATATTTTAGTAAATGTGCTTTGTATTAATAAATATTCCGCACACTTCTCACTTTGAAACGATCACTGTGGCAGTAGCGACACAACAAATACACTTTTACGTTAATTTGTAGGTTAAAAGACGTCAAAGCAAGGAAAGACGCATGTATACAATGGCGAACTTTTATAAAAGCTAGGCTCTCTCGCTAACTTTTATCAAATATCTTTTATAAAAGAAATCTTTTATAAAAGATGACCCATTACACTGTCAAAGATTTGACCAAAGAGCTTTGATAAAAGATCTTTGACAAAGATCTTTTACAGTGTAATACCCGCCTTAGGCGGGTATTACACTGTAAAAGATCTTTGTCAAAGATCTTTTATCAAAGCTCTTTGGTCAAATCTTTGACAGTGTAATGGGTCATCTTTTATAAAAGATTTCTTTTATAAAAGATGTTTGATAAAAGTTAGCGAGAGAGCCTAGCTTTTATAAAAGCTCGCCATTGTATACATGCGTCTTTCGTTGCTTTGACGCCTTTTAACGTACAAATTAACGTAAAAGTGTATTTGTTGTGTCGCTACTCCACAGTGATCGTTTAAAAGTGAGAAGTGTGCGGAATATTTATTAATACGAAGCACATTTCCAAAAATGTAGGGTTAGAATTGTATAAAGAAAAAGCTACTGCTGTCAGTTGTATTCAAAGTGGCTCACTGAGGTTGGTGATAGGGATGAAATTATATGGATCAAAGGATATATGGAGATGCATAAGTTAAATAAATGTTTTTATTTGTGTTACTCTAACCTAACCTCGTAATTCCTCCTAAAATGATTTACATCTTGGTTCACTCATGTCTGGAATAATACGTGAAATCTTAAGCTTACACTGTAGGATTAGTGAATTTTACTACCTGCTGGAATAGATTTTGTATGTGGATATAAATGGGAGCATCTTCAGTGGAAAGGGATTCATAGTTTGCGTAATGAGGTACTGCACTAGTTAGCTCCATATTTTTTCTTGCTTTGCACGATGCTTTTCGACATTTAACCAAAAGTCCAGGTATTTATACGGATATTTTATGTTTCGGAAAATCGGGCATAACAAATGTTAGACTGCAGCAAACATAAAAATGTTTTTCGCAGCGCATATTCCACAATGAAGCTTAACATGAAAGAACTACGAAAATATTCTCTTCTTAATTATAAAGTGTCTAACGAAGTTATGTTTAGCATGACACGTTAAATTATTTCAGTTTTTCATTATTTACCCATTGACACAGCTTTAGGGCTTCCTGAAACATCGATTATAATGAAGTATTTATAAATATATGGGTGAATTAAAATATTTGCTCACACGTTCTTAAACAATTTAGGTTATTATTTCCCAGCAGTGTAGCTTGTGGAGTACATTTGTGCAAGCAGTTTTCGTATTTTCCTCTTGCTATTCACGGTTTTACCTAAAATTGTTTCCATTTTTCGTTCTTTCCAATGAATGCATTCCCGAGCAACATTATATTACGTACTATAATACAGACGCTTTACTATTTTGGAGTCTTATTCCGAGCAACTATGACAAAATATTTTACGATAGTGTAATGTGCTCCTGTGAAGTAGTTTCGTCAAAGATCTTGGATAAAATCTTTGACAAAGATCTTTGTCCAAGATCTTTTACAGTGTAATACCGGCCTAACGTCATGTTTGGATACGCCTTGTATTTCCAAAGTTTATGTACAATACTTGTACCTAGTATGTTTCAAAAACACTCATCAGCATCTTCTTCACCCCCAAATACATTTTCTGCTTTTTCCACTTATTTTCGTATTTAAGACAAAATGTGTGGAATATGAGAAAAAAATCAAATTTAAAAAAAGGTGTGAACGTTTCGGCTACCTACAGGCCAGTCTGTTATCACAGTCTTGCTTTTTCATCGAATTTCTTAGATGAAATTTCTCCCTTTTCAAACATAACAATTTAGGCCTACTCTAAAATCGTAACACTTCCTGGGGTAGGTACCACCACATTCTAACCAATCGTGCTAGGTTTTTATTCAATAAAGGTAAAACATATTAAACTGTGTTTTGCATCATCAGTAGGGACCTCAGTTTCATCTCATTTATTCCCGTTTTGATTAAGCATTATCTCTATATATAAAGGTAATATACAGATTGACTGGCTGACTCATCCACTACATTTACATGCCACAAGACGAAAAGCGATTTTCGTAAACCGTTTTTCGTCGTCGTGTTTACATGGCATAGCCTGAATCGGATTTCGTAGCTCACTTAAAATGGCGGCTGGAAAACAGCTGATTCAGTTCCTTATTTAGTCTGCACAATCGCTATTTTTCTATATTTAAATGCACAGATTTATGTTCAATCTAATATTTATACTTTTATTTCACATTAGAAAATATCACTCCTTCCATATGTGCCGAAAATTCTTAACAAGAAAACACTATCTGACAAGCCAAGAACGCTTCAAAAACGGTTGCGTTTACATGAGCACGAAAATCGATTGTGGATCTGGAAAACCGCTTTAGAGAAGCGGATTTCCAGAATCGATTTTGGAGTGTTTACATGACTAACCAAAAGCGGAATTGGGAAATCGGTTTACGAAATCCGGTTTTGGGAGCCCATGTAAACGGGGTGATCATCGCCCAGCCCAAACCACTGAAGATAGAAACTTAAAATATGTAGTGTGTGTACATCTAACTCTGTAGGCGTAATTTAAGAAGCGGTTTTTCGATATTTCGTCCGTAAGGGGGTGAAATAGGGGATGAAACAATTTCTGAAAATATGTTGCTATTTAGGCAATTTTGAAGCTAGAACTACAAAATTTCGGATTTTAATTCAGGGTTCGAATTTAAAAGACGTGTCGACATTTTTGAAAATTCAACCAATAAGGGGGTAAAATAGGGAACGCAAAAAATTGATTTTCAAAAATATGTTACTGTAAACTCAAATTTTAAGCTACAACTACGAAACTTCAGATATGGAATCCTGGCTAGAATTATTAAAAAACAGTTTCAGTATTTTTGGAAATTCCACAAGGGGTAAAATAGGGGATGAAAAATTCTTTTTGAAAATATGCTGCCAATAAGACAATTTTGAAGCTAGAGCTGCAAAAATTGATATTCGTATTGTTGATTTGTGCACGACGTTTGCACGGGTCGTTTGCCAAGGCATTGGGCAGGCTGTTTGCACAGGTCGTTTGTGCAAGCCGTTTGCACAGATGCTTTGCAGAGGGCGTTTGCTTAGGTCATTAGTGCAGATCAATTGCGCAGACCGTTTGAAAAGGTTGTTTGCGCAGGCCTTTTGTAGAGGTGGTTGGTGGAGGATGTTTGCACAGGCCGTTAGCGTAGGTCATTTGCATAGGCAGTTTGCGCAGGTCGTTTGCACAAGCTGAAAGCGCAGACCTTTTGCACAGGCCGTTTGTGCAGGTAGTTTTCATAGGTCTTTTGCGCAGGCCGTTTGTGCATGTCACTTGCTCAGGCCGATTGCACATGACGTTTGCACAGGCTATTTGCACAGGATGTCTGCACAGGATGTTAATAATAATAATAATATGCAGTTATAGAGTATGTACACCATATATGTAGTCGCATTTGTGCTTCCAAACAGATAAAATTTAAGTATGACATGTTTTCAGCTATCACTTGTATACAGTTCTGTCCTTCAGGTCACCATATACAATTTGAGAATAGTGTTTCAAGGAATACCTGTGGTTTTAATTTGTTAATATCCAGTAGTGCTGAAAATTAGTGATATGAGTATATGGCATTTTCACGTTCTTGTTTTATTATGAAGTATGTGAGGTATGACATTCTTATTTGCACCTAAGTTTGCTACTAAATATGTAAACATTTTAGCCAAAAATTAAGTTCAGATTCAACTGTCTACATACCCATCTAGGATTTTGAAGATCATTAAATTCGAACTTTTTTCCTGATGGAATCAAATTTAACCAAAAGTAAAAACTATTAAATGCAATATTTTTTATAATTAATAATTGTACTGAACAGCTACAGTCCGAAATTGATGGCTGTACTGTTTTCATAGGCATTTATTAAAAATTTTGAATTTCAACCGCATGATAAAAAATGTATTTTTCACCATTTTTCATAAATAATCTCAACGGTGTTTTTCACTTTTTATATCATACTACCTTCATTCCCGCTGCTCCACATGCATAAACTGGATGGTCTACATTGATTGTTTCTACTTCTAAATATAAATTTTCAAAGATTTAGCTTTAAAATGCTTTTCTAATCAACACAACTTGCCAATCCTTATTGCACCACTGATGGCAGAATTGAAAACATCCCAAAACATTTTAGTAGCACCCTTATAAGATTTCCCGTTATTTCACCCCCTTAATGGTTCAGTTTCCAAAATATATTGAAATGTGTTCTTAAAATTCCAATAAAAAAACTAAATCCGAAGTTTTGTATTTCTTGCTTCAAAATTGCCTGAATATCAACATACTAAAAAAAAAAAAATTTCACCTCCTATTTCACCGCCTTAGGGATGGGAATATCAAAAAATTGCTGATGCCTATAGTGTAAGTGTAAGATAAACAACATCTACAAATTTCAAATTTTTATCATCTGTATATTGACTTTTCAGTGCTGTTTACGTTTTTAGGAACAGATTGAGAACGCAAAATTTCTTTCTTATGCTTTGGCAACTTCCTTGGTAATTTTGTTTTCAAAACAGCAATATAAACTTATTTTCCTTCATTCATACACTTTTTGTAGAAAAAGTAATTAAGAATGTAACATTTCACTGTATATAACCTCTTTGCTATTGTAGTGTCAAAACTCATCGCTGGTCTTTAGTCCGAATTTTATATAAGTTGACGACTTTCAATCAGTCTTTAATAGCTATCAACACGGAACTGCTGTGGTGTGCAACGGGAGACTTTGTACTACAACAACACACAGAGACAGTTTGTCTCCATTGTGTAGTTATTGCTGAAGAGCAAAATATTGACACCCACAAGTAGAATTTTATAAAAGTCGGTAACTTTCAACTCTCATATCTTCTACCCCCTCATCGTTATGAACCCTCTACCACCATAGTGCACAATGGAAGACTGATAAGTAATACCACATACAAACACTATTTGTATGCGATATGTAGTTTTGGCTGCAGAGTGAAATATAGGCTCACACTCTTCAATATATATATATATATATATATATATATATATATATATATATATATATTAGGATATCAACTTAGTGCTCTACATATGTTATACATAAGAAAATTGAGGTCTATAGGTCACCTCATTTCGGAACCCACGTTAAACTGTAGGTCCCCCTATAACTGGCTGGGTAAGTCAGTTCGAAGGTCGGAGGAAGGCAACGGCATACCACCTCCAAACAGGACCATGCCTAGTAAAGCACTGTGGTGTTCAAACCAATCTTCGGATTGATGACTGCTTTACCTTTTAGGTCACCTCATAACTAAGCAGTAGCCCTGTGAAGACGGTGATAATGGTGCCAGACTGTTGGTTGCATACACACCTTTCATCCTCCAAACATAATTTTCTCAAAAATGGTTAGATAGGGCAGTGGTATTTGGTAGTTTTTCTATTACGACATGTAGGTACCCATACACCAAATATGAGCAAATTCTGAAATGATCACGTTATCATTCACCAAAATATCTTTGATTTTCCATGGAATGACTGCTGTGGTACAGAATGAGACAATTTGACTTATATTGAAACATCGACTTCCTTGAATTGCCGCGATGTTTGTGTGAATGAATACAAAAATGTAGCTGCAGTTCTGCAAAACAATTACTGTGTCATGTTTGAAGACTTATTTCATTGCATTTCCCAAACCAACATAAATGTGAGCATGTAATTTTTTAAACTAATTACTTACAGGAGGGAGGATGAATCTAGATTATAGGTCACACTACAATTTCGCAAGCCAAAATTTGGAAAATAAAAGTGGGGCCTATATTCGAGCAAATACGGTAGTGTGGCAAGATAGCTAGGCTCATGGGAGAAGCTGGACTATTCTGTGTTGGACACCCAGGAAAGATCCCCTGATCTGCCATGATGGTTCACGTCTTCCCCACATGGTATTTCGACATTGAGTTACAACGTCAGAATAGTCGTGTGGGGAAGATGCGGACCACTGGCAGTACACCCGATCCCACAAGATGTCAACGAAATGCTGGGAAAGCCTATGAGATTACAAGAAGGCACTTGCTAACATCAAATTCTTTCATAGTAAGGATGGCAAGCCAGTGGGATAATATAATAGACACTTACCTTTCCTACGTTCAAGATGTCAGGGTTTATGGATCAGCATTAGGAAAGTTGTTTCAACTTACCTTCTACTGAAAGATTAGTGAAAAACCTGGTTCCCCAACCTCGAAAACGAGATTCATGGATTGAGATAGTGTACATCTTGAGGAAAAACAGTATGTATATGTGTACGTGTGAGAGGAGTGGGGGGAAGTGGGGGGGGGGGGAGGAGGAAAGCACAGACAATTGATTACCCTCAAGCAACGAAGAACAAGGTGTTCAGAAATGTTAAGCTGTACATTGATTCCAGTAGACGATTATGTGATTTTATGTTACAAGATAACCATTTCTAAACACTTTGTTACAATGAGAAGGAACGTATATACCGTATTTGCTCAAATATAGGCCGCACTTTTTTTCTCAAATGATGGCCTGCAAAATCACGGTGTGACCCATAATCGAAATTCTATACCCCCCTCCCCCATGCGTTATTAGTTTCAAGAATTACTTGCTCAAGTTTATTTTGGTTTGAGAAACGTAATAAAGTACAAAGTCTTTAAAAATGGTAACTGTTCTGCTAAATTGCATCTATGTTTTTTTTTTTGTTTTTTTTTTTTACACACATTCACGGAAATGGCGGGTCAATTAATGAAAGTCAATGTTTCAATATAAATCAAATGGTCTCCTTATTTACCGCAGCCAAGAGTGTTTTTAACACATCTGTGCCCTCTCAAACAAAAGCAATAAAGTAACACACAGATTTCCGAAGCACATAAATGATTTTAATCTGATGTGGTCAATGAAGCTAATATCCGCTATAAAAGTCTACAGTGTGTCGCGCGAGTTCTTACAATGACGTTTATACTAGTAACGCCTATCACGAGCAGTGATGGGAGGTTATGATGGCAGAAGGCTGGTTTGTGCAAATACCAATGTTGAGTTCAAATGTTACAATTTAAACTCACATATTTTACAGCGACAATATTCACTGCCTTCACATTCGTTGGGGTAATTTCCAAGAAACAACATACATGGAACTTGAGACTATTTTGCAGCCTTGCAATTGAATCATATCTCTTAAAACAGCAAAAGCATGGTTTCTGCTTTTAATTACGAAGTCAAGCAAGTCTTTTTCTACGGCAGGATATTTACAGTTTTGTCTCCGCAATGCACAACGACTCTGAACAATTTAATAGTTCATCCTCACTTGTAGACTAGCGACGATCGTTTTTGGTCAACTTAGGTTACAATAGTACGTAACATTAAAAGTGGGCATTTGCAAACACCTTATGACAGCTCAAAATTTAAATGAAAATGATGCTTTAACCATTTATCTGACACAAAAATGGAATAAACGTATTTGTAGAACAGAAAATTCTCTACACATTTCCTCCTTTAATTATTTATCTATTTTTTCCCATATCTCTCACAGTTTCAGAAATATTTGCAAAAATAACACCGATTTGACATTGTCTCTCTCTGTCTGTAACGTGTTCCTACATTTTAGGTCCCATTGTTCATACGATAGACACCACATTTTATAGACTAGTTGTTCACAACCAGCAACCAAAACCTCCATTGTTCAAATATTTTGGACAAAACGTATGATAGTAAAACTAAAAATAGGCTGTTTGTAATGGTCATTTGATAGCAGAAATTTAATTGCAAATACCACCTTAACCATTCATCTGAGATGAAAATTCAATAAATGTATTTGTGGAGGAAAAAATTCAACAATTTTGCATTTCAATAACTCACACCATTTCAGATATATTTGCAAAAATATTCGTTGATTTACAGTTTTCCACACTGCTTTTGAATTTGTTGAAAAGAGGATATGGACTCGAAACAATGTGTTTCTGATTACGAGAAAGTTGGATTAGACAAAAAAATAAATAAATAAAAATTAAAAACCTGTGGCCTATATTCGAGATTTTTCCCCCCTACAATCTCGTGTCAAAAGTTTAGGTGCGGCCTATATTCGCGCAAATACAGTATCTTCTTATGTCCAAGGATGGGGATTGACAAAAGATAATTGTATCAAGTTAATGTTAGACTTTAGTGCCAAAGGGGCAAGTACTGTGTACTGATCATGTGTGTGCCTGCAGGACATTTAACACATGTGCATGCAGTGGTATTGCCGAGTTGTAGACACTTGGTGTGCGCCTAAGAATAAGAACACAGACCAGCACAGGAGACAAACATGTGATATCTGTGATTATTACTGTCATAATTGTTCTACGTGGTTGTAATTAGATGCAGTGGCTTACTTATCACCTAGATTAGGCCCCTCCAAATCGAGCACCTAGTGCTTGCACACTCCGGTGCCTCATCTAGTGGCCCACCTTCCCGTTGACGTCACTGACACAGCAGCCTCGGCCACTGCGACGCAGCCAAGTGCGCCCGCCGTACAAGATGACATGCAGAAGTCCGGTGCTCACGCAGCCTCCATGGAGCACGCGCACTCCCCTTTTGTTTCCAAAACCCGTTCTGCACAAGACAACATCACTGACGATACCAATGTAGCAGATTCTGTCACGAGAGATGAGAATGAGCCCCCCGAATCAGTGGAAGCCATCCGTGATGCCACAAACGTCCCTCCACCTTCCCATTAAATAGTATGGAACAATTACGAACTGAAAAACGAGGAGACCCTCCCTCAACTACACCTGCCACCCGTGATATTCCCAAGACTAGTGATTCAAATTCGACTGCTCCTGCACCTGCAACTCCTACTTCCAAGAAATCGAAGAAGTCTGCTTCTAACTTACTGAAAGATGCGTCAGGCCGTTTGTCGCCTGAGAAAAACAAAGTTCGTGTTGCTTACGAAGGTGTTACGGAGGCTACTAAGAAATTGCACACGGTAGCGCAGCAGGTAGCTGTCAAACTAAAAAACAACCAGCCGGAAGCATCGAAAGTGGCCACAGTTACTAGTGGCGAGCCTATGGAGTCCAACGACACAAGAGACAAACCGCCGGACCACGTGTGGTATCTGTGACATCTGCTTTTACTCCCACCACTCTTCCCTTGCCGTGTGCTAGCATGCGTGTGACAGACAGCGCTTGCTATCGTGTCTTCTTAGTTGCACTGATGTATCTGTTCTGAATATTATCTAATTGGACACTGTTACTCTGTCTTGAAAGCGTTCACCATGAGCAGAAAAGGTTCATATTTAAGTGTGCCATTTTTAATGCTCAATGGAAAGATTTGTATTTTTTGTAAAGTCTGATGGGAAAGCACAGTGCTTAATATACCACTTAACTGTAAGTATCAAAGCATCAACAGTGCGTCGTCACTACGAAAATAAACATTCCGTAACACACATGGGGATTATTGGGCCTGACAGACATGAACTAATTACTAAATTAAAATCACAATTGCAACAATCTGAAGAGGTAAGACTTGTTTATACTGTTCATTCTAAAAGAAAAAAAAAAAAACACACATATGTTTTTAATTGTATTAATATCTACAGAAACTTGCTCTATTTCACTTTGGATATTTTTGTTGAACTAAATTATGATGTTTTGGTGGTACGTTTTAAAGCTAATTGTTGGTGTTGTTATCCCGCAGATATCTGAAGTGAACAGTACATCAAAAAGCGCAGTTTGAGCAAGCTACATTGTTGCACTTAAAATTGCTAAAAGTGGAAGACTTTTTACAGATGGCAAATTTTTTTAATGCTCAATGTGCGGCAAATGGAGGTGATGGTTGTATGACTGTGTTGTGTGCCTATGTGAATGCGTGAGTGTTCTATTTTCTGAAGAAGGCCATGGCCGATAGCTGAAAGTGTTGTATGTGTGGGTCTTTTTTATGTACCTGTCACAGCTCGTTGCCACGTCTTTGCGGTGAGTTTAAACTGTCCTTATTGCTATATTATTAATTGCAGCCTGGACTTTCCATTATTATAGAATTTGTAAAAAGTGGGTTTTGTAGTGTGTTCGAAGGTATTCTGCCCATCCGTAGTGGTCCAATTTGAGGCGTTAAGGTTGTCTGAACAACAATTTCTCGACAAGTGCAAGAAATTGGTGCGGGGTTGAAGGAACAGTTGTGTACGACGTAGCTTCGTATACTACTCAATTGCAGTCGATGAGTGCACTGACAATTGCAGCATGGCTCAACTTGTAATTTTTGTAAGGGGGTGTCGAAAAAGATTTTAGTGTTACCGAGGAACTGCTGAATGTTGTTTCTTTGAAAACTACCACAACCAGAGAAGATATATTTCTGGCTGTAGAGGAGGTTTCTAATGATATGCAGTTATCACTGGAGCGCTTGCAGAGCATTGCAACTGATGGGGCCCCTGAAATGTTGTCGGAAGGGATAGGTTTTGTAGGGCATATGGAAAGAAAAGTGTGCAAAACCGGGCTCCCCCCCCCTCTCTTTTGATAATACACTGCCGATTACATCAAGTACAGCTATGTGCAGAAGTGTTCCACAGGTTTAAGTCTATCATAGATAAAATATTGAAAATAGTAAGTTTTTGTAGAAAGCAAGGCTTGAATCATCGGGAATTTGAAAGATTTATAGTGCATCTTCAATCAGTTGACAAAGACATTCTGTTTTATTCTGCTGCACGATGGTAAAGTTGTTCAAAATTACTCTCAGTCTTTTTCTTGAGCTCTGTTCACTGATATGAAAGGTTGTCCACAGTCAGACTTCGATGATGAGCAATGGATCGCTGACCTCGCTTTCATGAAAGATAACACGGGTTAAGGTGTTGATCAACAAGAATTACCAAGGATTGATGCCCTTGCTCTGAAATGTGTTGCTATGTTCGGAACAATGTTTGTTTGTGAACAACCATTCTCAATTATGAATATTAACAAAACAAAAACAAGGTCATATTTCGAAAAACTTATAGGTATGCTGTCAGGTACCAAAATCGACTACAGCCAATATTTCGGCAGGAGAACCACCCTGCTGTTTTCAAGGCAAAACTGCAGTGCATTCTTCAAAGAATGTTTAAAGATCGTTTCATATTGCTTCCTCACTGCAGTTTTGCCATGAAAAAGGAAGGATGGTCTCCTGCCGAAATATCGGCCGTCGTCGATTTTGGTACCTGGCAGCATACCCATAAGGTTTTCGAAGTTGTTATTCACCAGGAGAAATTGAGGAATCACGAGATCATATTTGTCTGATGCTTCACTGGAAGCTATACTTTGAATTGCAACTGCCGGTAATGATTGTTCCGAATATAGGAAAATTAGTGGCTTCAAAGCATTGTCAAATACCAACAAAGAATGTCGAAAATTAGTGTAAAATAAGAAGTGAAATGAAACTGGCATTATTATTATTCTTTAATACCAGTACACCAACTAACACGTTGATCTGCCGAGCTCCATTCACAAACAACAACTGTCGCCTCGCTAAGTGCTGCGACAACAGTGCTGTGTCCACCTTACTCACATCATGTGCCCCATACTGCTGGTGCTGCAGCAGAGCAGCTGAGCTGTGCCGGCTGGTGCTTGCGAAGCACCTGAATTGGAGATGCCCGGTCTAGATGTAACATCAAATCACATATAAAGATTAATTAAGTACAATAAACTTACTGAGATAATGTTTTTCCATTTAAATGAGTGCGTTCTTGTTTAAGCAGACAGTCGGGTTATATCCGTTTAACTTTCAGTAGATCTCCACTGCAGAAGAACAGTGCCTTATCTACGGTGAGGATGATAGGGGAAACAGATTAGCGGGTTCCCATTTCTCACTGATCTACACTTGAATTTTATGGTCATCTGATCAACAGCATAGTCACACAAAATTACAACTCTCATACACAAGACCATTGTATTTAACATGTGTAGTCAGACTTAGACAGTCTCATTCTGGCTGCAGGTGGATACGATGTACATAGGTACATAAGTGTGTTGAAGAAGGCTCTTTGGGACAAAATGTTAACCACTGAGCAGTATTTTTCCTATGCCTGACTGCAATTCATTGTGTCATCAATATGATGAGTAGCAGTCAACACTTTATATAATAATGCAGTAGGTATATCTGATAGCTATTGCATATTAAAGTATAACAGGTGCTAACATACAAATAAGAAACTTTCATTGGTCCCAATGGTATCTCTGCCCCAAAAAATAGTTATTCAATTTTATTTTCCATTAGGGGGCTTAACATGTGAGTCATTAGTTTCCTTTCAAATATTCAATTTAATGCCTGTCATAAGAACATCTTCCTTCAATATGTTATATAAAATGTTATATTGAAAACTCGGAAAGACTAAGACTATGTCATAATTAAAAACAATGAATTAATTGCTGTAGTCTGTTGCAAAATATACCGTACACTTGCAAATTATTGCCTGTAATTTCAAAATAACTTCAGTGCAAGTGTTCTGTTGCACAGTTGTTTTATTTAAAATAGAAATTTATCCGAGCAGAATGACACAATTTTAACATAGTACGAAATAATGTATTTACGTCCTTATATTTACTACACTCAACAAAAAAGATACAAATATGACTTACATAAACACAAGGTGAACAGATAAGATGATATGGAACTGTACACACTTCTTGTCAACAAAATGTACAATATTATAATAACATAAAAAATATATACGAAACAACAGAGAGAAATGCAAAATTGTGAGCTTAAAATAAATACTTTGCAAAAGTAGAAAATACTTAACAGTGGACCTGCCAAAGTCATTCTGTTCATAAATAATTTTGCTGAACCAGCTTTCAATGTGATAAATAGTGGTTAACTCAAAAGGCTTCACCAGTTATGTCACCCTTACTTGCCTCTGTGGGTGGGAAGTGCTTTTGCAAGTCATTACAATGCAAATGATGCACTGATGTGAGAATATGCACTTCCAGTCATAGCAACTTCAATTATAAAAAGATGAGGAAAGGGAAATAGTTGCTCATTTGAAACAGTTTAAATGTGTTGACACTCCTAAAGTGCATATTGTAAAATGTGTGCAAATTTCATCCCTTATGGTGTCTTACGTAATATAAAATTGTGACTGCTCCCTTACCAAGCAAAGTGAAAAAAAGCATCCACATTTGTTAAGGGTAGCTAGGGGTAGCAGCATTTTGTTAAATCTTTTTATTAGTTTGCCAGACTTAAAATGGGAAAAATACAGTGGAAGAAAAGGCGACAATAAGAAACTGGTTGTCTGGGCATAATATAAAAAATTATCACATTTATGCATCCAAATCATAAACAAACAGCACTTCTCTTCGAATAAGACCAGCTTCTGCCAGAGTCTGCTTTGCTGTTCCATCTGGTCCAGGAGAGCACTGCAGGACACGTTTCGGGAAATTTGTTGCCACTTCAAAACTCACAGGTGATGATGGATGACAAAATATATAATAGTAAACAGCCTGAAAATATTGCAAAAATTAATAAACCAAATCTTGCAATTATTAAGATTTTAACAATAAAAATAATATTAAATTATAACAATGATGTGTGAATATTCTGACCAGAAACTTATGGAGTGATGGAAACTCCCCACAACAAAATAGATTTTTTTTAAAGTGGGAAGATCAATATTCAAACAATGGAAAACCGGAGTTACAATGTCAATAATATTATGAAAAGAATGGACTGCAACTTACTGCAAAAATAATTGCTGAGCCACAAACAGGCAAATCTATCCTTTATAAGATAGTTGATATTACAGTTTTTCCATTTTTTAATTTGCCTAATTGCTTTTCTTTTTTCCCTTTTGTTATAGTTCTATAAAGCAATCTTTTTTCCCTTTTAACACTAGTTTTAACCTCTATGGACTGCATAGTATCAACCAACTTCATTTTAGTCGCAAGATATTGTTCATGTTCTGGCTATGACTTTCTGCCAGTATATGCTGTTTGGACAAGGATCCTCTCAGTCTTCTGGAAGTTGATGTCACTTTAATAATTATTCACTAATCTTCTAAATGTGTTTCTGTCAGGAATAGCAATTTACCTCAGATTTTTCTTGCATGCTTGGAACAATCTTGAGCTTGTTGCCTTTGATTGAATGAAACTCTACATTATTTCTGTTGATTGGTCATCAGTAATCCTCAACAGTCAACCATAAAATAGTAGCTGTCTCTTCTAAATTGATTCTGTGATAGGTTCTCTCTGCTGCAGGAGTCTTCATTTGATCTTATTCGCCATTGTATATCAACCAATCTATTACCTAGGAGTTTTCTTAATATCCTGTGCTATGTTTTTGAAGCTGGTCAGCTTGACCTTTGCCACTCCTTGTGGTCAAGGTTTCAGATGCATAGATATTCTTTGTCACTGCATATGTGTGGTCTCACTTTCTCATTCCAACATTAATTGCATCCCCTTCTAATCTATTCTGCTGGATGACTTTACTGAGATATCTGATATTATTGAATTGAGTGATTTTTCCATTATTAGTGAGCATCCATTCAGGTCCACTGCAGATGTCTGTCATATATTTTGTCTCCTGGATAAAAATCTGGAGACCTACCTTTTCCGAAATTTCTAACAGCCTATTTATTTATCAGACTGCTGAATCTATGTTTTACCAAAATGGCCATGTCATTTGCATAGGGAAAGCAGTTGACATATACCCCTTTATACTTAGGACTAAGTCTGAATCGAACTTTCTTTGTTTCTTTTTGGTCTAACAACTTCATCCACTCTGTTATGCTTATTTCAACATGAACACACAGTCAAAGAGGAATGGTGGTAATCACTCTCTCTCTCTGCCTGACACCCTTTCTGATTGTAAACCATAAAATTTGATTTCAACAATGTGATGGTAGTGTTAGTTTGATCAAATTTCTTGACTGTCATCCACTGAAACTCTTTCAAAGTATTCATTAATGACTCTAATAATAATATGTAGATAGGGTACAACTCACCATAAAAACGAATGTTGAGCCCCCAACAGAAACAAAAGACACACAATTCTAAATTTTCGCCCGCCCAGAGATGGCTGATGTGTGTGCCAGAGTGTTCTCTGTCTGAGGGAGGCCACAGCCCTAAATTTAGAATTGTTTGTGTGTCTTTTATTTGTGTCTGTCGGCGGCTCAACATTCATCTTTACAGTGAGTTGGTCCCTATCTGCATACTGTTATTAACATTCCTTACTGGACCTTCCATTGTTGTCATTAATGACTCAAACCCTTTCTGAAAGTTAACAAACAAGACAGACCACGTACCTATGCCTCCTGTCCTCTTGCACCTGATGATACTCTTAAGGTTGAAGATTGTATCACACATGAATGACTCTTTCTGATGCAAGAATGGTCTTCTGCGATCTGTCATGCTTTGGATATTATCTTATATGAAACAGATGAAAACGAGATGTCCCTATGGTTATTGACATTTTTGTGTAGAGGATGGATCAGTGCCAGCAACCATTCCAGATCTCTTCAATAGGCTTGACTAGTACACCAAGAGTTTCATCATTCACAAACTTCAGTAGTTCTATCATTACTGAATCTTCACCAATTGCCTTATTATTCTGTAAGCTGTTGAGATTCAACTATTTACAAGGTGGTGATGAGTGGGGTAGTTTGTGGACCAAGTCACATACAGGGAATCACTCTTACAGTTCATCACAACTAAGTAGATTTTCAAAGTAATGCGACAGACTTCTTTGTTGGTCAGGCCCTGATTTCCATTTTCATCTCCAAAACAAAGGCTGGCGACTTGATGCCCTTTCAAATCAGACTTGAACATTTGATAGAAGTCTCTGGCAGTGTTTTTCCGACATTCTGGTCAATCTGTTCGAACTGATGTTTCTCATATAATCACTTGGCCCTATTGAAAGTTCTGGCTGCTTCTTTTTGAGCTTCACAGAACACAGGTCTTCACATTGAGTTCAATTAAATTGTGAATGGCAACTGAAGACTGACGACTGAGGGATTGTAGAAAATTCGATTAATGATGAAAATTCTCCTCAGAGATAATAAATATTGTTGAAATGAGATAGAATGGCTGGCCAGTACTTACCATTGTGCTGTACCGCCGATAGTAACACAAAATGAAAAAACAGAAAAAAAGGGACAAAGGGACAAGCTTTTGGAACAGAGTTCCTTCGTCAGGTGGGAGAGAAGGGAAGAATAAAGGATGGGAATAGAAGGGAAAGGTGGTTCACGACCTAGGTCATGAAGGTGGTGTTTCGGAAGTGTGGGCGTCAGAGATACTGCATGTATTTACTGAGCCAAGCCAGAGAGGATAAATATAACTAAAAAGGAAAGATCAAGTAGTAAAGAGAAGAGAAGAGAGTGAAATTAATGATGCTGAGGGGTGTAGGAGGGGCGGGGGGGGGGGTGTCTAAAACGTTTTTCATAAACAGGGAAATATGGATGGACACACACACACACACACACACACACACACACACACACACACACACACGGAGAGAGATAGAGAGAATGACAGAGAGAGCGAGAGGGCGGTAGAGAGAGAGAGGGGGGGGGGGGGTACGGAACGGATAATGAATAGGTGAGCTGAGGATGGAGGAAGGGGAGGGGTTAGCGTAGATTTAGGCCAGGGGGGTGGCGGGAGGAGAGGATATGTTGGAGGGCAAGTTCCCACCTCCGTAGCTCTGAGGGACTGGTGTTGGTTGGTACTATCCAAATGGCACGTGTGGTGTAACACGTGCCCAGGTCCCTGGAGTTATGCTGGAGGGCATGTTCTGCTACAGGATATTGGGTGTCCCCCAGGCGAACAGTTCGTCTATGCCCATTCATCCGCTCAGCCAATTTGTTGGTAGTCATACCAACATAAAAGGCTGAACAGTGGACACATGTCAGCTGGTATATGACATGCGTTGTCTCACATGTGGCCCTGCCTTGAATTGGGTAGGTTTTTCCTGTGGTGGGGCTGGAGTATGTGGTAGTGGGAGGATGCATTGGACAGGTTTTGCAGCGGGATCAGTTGCAGGGGTAGGAACCATTAGGTAGGGAGGGTGGTTTTGGGATGTTGTAAGGTTGGACAAGGATGTTGCGGAGGTTGGGAGGACGGCGGAAGGCTACTCTGGGTGGTGTGGGAAGAACAGTTTGGAGTGATGGTCTCATTTCAGGGCATGACTTGAGAAAGTCATAGCCCTGTTTGAGGAATTTGTTGAGGCATTCCAGGCCAGGATGGTACTGGGTGACTAAGGGAGTGCTTCTGGGTGGTCTGGGGTTAGGAACATTGTTTTTGGAGGGAGAGGAATGGACAGCTCGTGAGATCTGTTTGTGGACGAGGTCTGTAGGGTAGTTGCGGGAGAGGAAAGCATTGGATAGATTGTTGTTGTAGCTGGTGAGGGATTCGGAACTGGAACAGATACGTTTCCCACGGATGCCCAGGCTGTAGGGAAGGGATCGTTTAATATGGAAGGGATGGCAGCTGTCAAAGTGGAGGTACTGTTGTTTGTTAGTGGGTTTAATATGGACTGAGGTGTGGATGTGAGACTCAGCAAGGTGAAGGTCAACATCAAGGAAGGTGGTTTGAGTTTTGGAGAAGGACCAGGTGAATTTAAGGCTGGAGAAGGAGTTAAGGTCGTGGAGGAAGTTCAGAAGGGTTTCTTCACCGTGAGTCCAGACCATAAATATATCATCTATGAATCTATACCAAACCAGGGGAGGCAACTTCTGTGTCTTAAGGAATGCCTCTTCCATGCGGCCCATGAAGAGGTTGGCATAGGAAGGGGCCATCCTGGTACCCATAGCTGTCCCCCTGATTTGTTTGTAGGTCTGGCCCTCAAAGGTGAAGTAATTATTGTTGAGTATGAAATTAGCAAGTGTGACAAGGAATGAGGTTTTTGGGAGGCTTTCAGGTGGGCGTTGGGAAAGATAGTGTTCCAGAGCTGATAGACCATGGGTGTGAGGGATGTTGGTGTACACGGATGTAGCATCAATGGTGACAAGGAAGCTATCATGTGGGAGGGGCATAGGGATGGATTTGAGGCGTTCCAGAAAGTGGTTTGTATCTTTGATATAGGATGGGAGCCTGCAGGTTATAGGTTGGAGGTGTTGGTCTACCAGAGCTGAGACACGTTCTGTTGGAGCTTTGAAACCTGCTACTATGGGACGGCCAGGATGATTCTCTTTATGGATTTTAGGGAGTAGGTAAAAGGTAGGCATGCGAGGTTCAGGCGGGGAGAGAAGTTCTAAGGAGGCAGTGGTGAGACCTTGTAACGGACCTAGGGTTTTAAGAATTTTCTGTAGTTCAGCCTGGACTGAGGGAATGGGGTCATAAGGAATAGGTTTGTAGGTAGAGGTGTCCGAGAGTTGACGCAGCCCTTCTGCCACATACTCCCCTCGATCAAGTACCACAGTTGTGGAACCCTTGTCCGCTGGGAGAATTACAATGGAGCAGTCCGCTTTCAGCTCTCGGATGGCTTTGGATTCAGCTGGGTTGATGTTAGGAGTGGTTGGTATGTTGTTCAGGAAGGATTGGGAAGCAATGCTTGATGTGAGGAATTCCTGGAATGCCTGCAAGGGATGGTTTTGAGGAAGAGCAGGAGGATCTTTTTGGGAGGGAGGTCGAAATTGTTCAAGACAGGGTTCAACAGCGGCTCTGCTGCCTGGGGGTTGCGACTGGGTGCTGAAGTGGTATTTCCAGTTGAGGTTACGGGTGAATGAGAGGAGATCCTTGACCAGGGCAGTGTGATTAAATTTAGGTGTAGGACAGAAGGTTAAGCCTTTAGACAGGACAGATATTTCTGGAATGGAGAGGGATTTGGATGAGAGGTTAAGGACTGAATTGGAATTGGTATTGGGTGGTTTCTGCATGTGGTGACGGTTGTGATAGGTTCTAGGAGGGGTGTGTGCTGGGATTGGAAGATTCAGTAGGGAAGCCAGGCTTGGTTTGTTGCCAATGAGTGGGGGGGTTTTGAGGGTGGTGGTGTGGTGGGTGGTTGTGGATTATGGGAAGAGGGATACCACTTCTGATATGATGGACCAGTAGTTTGGACAGTTTTCTAAGGTGTTGTGCGGCATTCAGTTCAAGTTTACAGTTGGCTTGTTGTATTATGGATCCAAGTGTTGTAGAAAATGTAACATATCAGTTGAATTATGTCATGAAATCCAACACATCCTCTTGGATTGCACCGTGTTGCCGCCAAGTTTGTCGCATGACACAAGAAGTCAAAACAAGAAAGACCATCAACTCGCAATCTGTGAAGAGCTTTTGAATTCCAAAAATGAAAACAAAATGATCATTCAGGAAATCAAAACTGGTGATGAAACATGGGATATGGTTTTGATGTTGAGACAAAGGTTCAGTCTTCACAGTGTGAAAGGAAATGAAGCTATGATGATAGTTTTATTTGACATTGAAGGATTCTTAATCATGAGTTAGTGACACAGGGACAAAATTTCAAGTCTATTCCAATCTTGAGCTTTTGCAAATATTCTTGAATGACAGGGAAGTTCACAAATGTTATACAATATTCTCGAATGTTTTAGAACACTCCTGAGGGCAATAGATTATCCCAAAATGATCTTTAACATTTTAAAATATTTTCTGATGTTCTGGAATATTCTTACAGGGGTCACCTTTTACCTCAAACTATCGGAACCGCATGAAACCAAGCTTAGAATAACAAGCAATCAAAAACAAAACAGTGGTGTGCATCATTTCCATGCAAAACTCTACACTTGCCTGCTAGCGTCACTAGGTGGTGCAATAGTGTAGCTACACTAACCAGTGCTCCAGTTGCTTGTGTCAAATAACAGTATACATCTGTCGCAAGTAAGTTATTGTGTAAAATGTGTACAGTGCAGTGATATCAGGAGGAGAATTAATCCTATGCATGTGATCCAGATAATAGGGGCCAAGTTGTGATAGCTGAATATGAATATGACATTGGGGCCGAGTATATAGAGTTCGTGGAGATATTATATAACATAATAATTCAGAAATATAATGGCGAAGACAGAAATACAAGACGTTACGCTGGATAGATATATGGAATTTGAACAACAAGAGGAACCTGAACCTGAGGGTAGCTCTTCATACACGACATTCACCTCCAGAGCAACTGGAACAGTCAAGTCACAGTGAGTACAACCTCACCACCCAAAAAGATGAGGTCCAGTGTATTACAAGATATTGATGACAGTGTACTAGAGAACATTTATGAGTACTAATAAAATCTTGGCTTCAATCCCTGTAGCAAACCAATGAAGGAAATGGGGAAAAGGTGCTTGTTTCAAACACAGAAGACTGTCGCAATTACACACTATAAAAGAGTGAGTAATATTGCAATTTGGTGGTGCAAGGAGTTATGGATCTACAATTCACAATTGACATATGTAGATATGAGCACTACTAGAGGCTAAAATGGTTGGCTTGGTCAATTTCAAAGTGTCCATTTCCTTTATCAACCATCTCAAGGCTGAATATGGCATTTCATCCAGGCATATTACTACATTTGTCAAACATAAGGACATAGAAGAAGATAACATTATACGTCAGAAGGCTCAACAGTTTGTGGAGGAAGTGAACATATTTATAACAGGGGAGGGTGTGGAGAAAGGCAATGTTTGGAACAGTGAGCAGAGTCATTTCCAGTATGAAATGTCTTCAGCATCAACATATTGTTACTTTCAAAATATCCATGTTAGATGCTAACTCCAGGTATAGTGTAAATTGGTGGTTTATTTCCCTTAAAAAATACAACCTGCTGCTTTTATGGATGTTTATAATTTGTGAATTTGTTATGCTAAGTGCAGCTAAAATGTGGTTATGTGTGAAGAATGTAAGTGCCCAATGCACAACATGGTTAAGCTCATACCTACAATAAAATCACTGTAAGTACATTAAATACAACAATTGCCATTTACTAAAGTTCAGTTATGTTACCAGAACCACCATGACATTGTAAACTTACATTTGTTGGAAGATAAGAAATGTTCCTGTAATGTATCCAATGATGATGGGCCTGCAGTGGCTTGGACACTAGTTATGGAATAAAAAAACATCCATAAAAGCAGCTGGGTGCATTTTTAATGAAAATAATCTGTCAATCTTGTTACTTTGTTTCTCTCTGCTGGAATGTTATTTAAGGTTCAGTGCAACATGAATGCCTGTTATTCAAGCATGGTTTCTTGCAGTTCCGAGCATCCAAGGTCAAAGGTGTCCCTTGTTAGTGTTCTAAAAACAAATGAATTGAGTGACTGAGCACTTTACTTCAAATTGGGTATTGTTGAATACTTAAGTGGATTTAAGAGTACTTAAAAACATTTTTGGGTATGAAATCTTACAATTTTCCCATTTTTTTCTATAGCTGACAAGTGATCTGTAATCATCTAAGAAAACAAATAAAAGACGTGGCGACGAGCTGCGACAGGCACATACAAAAGACACACACATACAACACATTCAGCTATCGGCCATGGCCTTCTTCAGAAATAGAGCACTCACGCAATCACACAGGCACACAACACAGTCATACAACCATCACCTCCGACTGCCACACTGTGATTCGAAGTGTGGCAGTCGGAGGTGATGGTTGTATGACTGTGTTGTGTGCCTGTGTGATTGCGTGAGTGCTCTATTTCTGAAGAAGGCCATGGCCGATAGCTGAATGTGTTGTATGTGTGTGTCTTTTGTATGTGCCTGTCGCAGCTCGTCGCCACGTCTTTGCGGTGAGTAGTAAACTGTCCTCACTATATTATTTATTCCAACCTGGACTTTCCATTATTATATAAAACAAATAAAAGTAAAGACCAAGTTAAGCTAGTGTTTAAATAACCCAAATTTTTATTGAGTAATTCACAAAAACTGGTTCAATAAGGATTTTATTTATGTCACAATAATTGTGTAACAATTGAAGGCAAAGTTTAAAATTGTTTCCTCTGAAAAATTATAACACAACCCAACAATAGATATTACAGGTTGGAATTCAATAAAATGAGGATAGTTTTGTGTGCCTGACTTAAGTATCACAAATAATGTTTCACAAGCCACGAAAGCTTTAATTATGTGTGATTACCATTGTTTTTAAATCTAAAAAAGTTTTTCCTAAAAATAAAAAATCAAGGTCTGACTGCACGGCAAGTTTAATAATTTCAAGTAAAATCATTGAAACTCTTCATCAGAAACTTTGACATTTGTATAGTACTAATAGGATTAATAAGGAAGGCAACCTGCAAATGCCACACTGATGTCATGGTTTGCAGTTAGTATATACTCAATTGACTACTCACAGGATACCTCCTAATAAGGTTTAGGCTCTCCATATGCCTGTCAAAGTACCAGCATCTCAATGTGGAATGGAGTCAACAAGATTTTGGATGTTCCTAGCAGGAATATTGAGCCTCTAAAGCTGTCCAGAACTGCAATAGTGCTGGTGGTGCAGGATTTTGTGCATGAACTGGCTCATTGTTTATTTCACTTAAGTGTTCGATGGGATCGGAGTTAGGTGATCTGAATGGCCAAATCAACTACTTGAACAGTCCAAAATGTTCTTCAAACCAATTCCAAACAACTGTGTCCGGTGAGATGGCACATTGTCATCCATAAAAATTCCATCACAGTCTGGAAATGTGAAGTACATGAATGGCTGCAAACGGTCTCAAAGTAGCTGAACATCAGCATTTCCAGTTCAGTTGGACCAAGGACCCAGGACATTCCATGTAACAAGAACCCACACTGTTACGGAACCACCACTAACTGGTGCAGCACCTTGTTAACAACTTGTATCATGGCTTCCTGCAGTCTATCCCGTACTCAAACCCTACCACAGCTTTTATGAACTGAAACTTTGCAGGACAAATAACATATTCCTGTAAATAATTTTTAATTGGAAAATTAGGTTAATGTGAATGACTACTATCATATTGTTAGGCACAAGTTTCTTTGTATGCACACATTAAGGTGTCGACACCCACTGAAGGATATGATACCAGGCTCTTGCAAAGTGAACATTCGGTATCATTATTTGATGATTTTTGTAACACAGTATCTATGTAATTCCATTCCCATACTTAAGAGTGTCAGAAAGAATGAACTGTGTTAATGACAACATATGGTAATTGTTGTTACCCTGCTGTTGTTGAGATATTAGACCAAGAATGTTTTTGCAACAAATTAAACTATACAGTAATAGTAACAGCTATGGAAACTACTTATTGAAATAAGTATCATGAACTATAACCAATAGAAAGTGATGAAGTAATTAACTGAAATAATAACAATACCTGTGAAAGGCAATGAATATTAAAAATTTTAGAAAACTGACTTCTGAATAAAATGTCATAATACTTCATACATTTGTGACAATTTAAGGCATTGGCCATGTGTTATGTGTTTAATAATCCAACTACTGCTGTGTAAACATTAATGTGCAATCAATGGTAATATCATAAAAGCTCATAATTATTTAACAACAAACATATATAAAAATCTTATATCATAACTGAATGGCTTTCTGTACAAAGAACCACTGTAAATATTAGTGTAAGTTTTCTTAGCATTTTTAATCATTTATTTCACCATTTGTAATTAATATTGTTGACTTTTGCAAAATCCTGTAATTACTTTGTACAAAAGAAGATGCAACAAATGTTGTTATATGTTTATCATCTACCAACCAGTTCTTTGTAAATATCTATGTTGTTGTTGTTGTTGATAAATTGTAACTTAAATATGTTTTAAAGTCCTGATTGTTAAACAAAGGATAAATAGATATGTACTGCGGTGTTCAAGGTTTGAGTCAGTGTGTTCTAAGAAGGGCCAGTTCAGTTCTAGTTAAGCAGAGTTTGAGCAATAGTTTCTGTGCAATAAGAAGTTCTATGGAAATTTCTGGAAGTACTATATAAAACTGAAAATATTTGGAATGTTTATACTTAAAGAATTGCATTAAAAATACATGACTGCGAACTAGTGAATGTGTTTCTTGAAAGAAATATACTCTCCCTATTACCATGCAAACCAGGAGTGATGCAGATACTCCCCGCAGAGTCAGCAATAGTAAAGCTGAGTATTTCAATAGGTAGCTTAGGGTTTAATGTCCCATCGACAGTGTCGTCATTAGAGACGGTGCTCATGCTTGGATTTTTAGGTAAGGATGTGGAAGGAAATCAGCCGTGCTCTTCGAAAGGAACCATCCCGGCATTTGCATGGAGTGATTTAGAAAAGTCACGAAAAACCTAAATCTGGATGGCCGGAGTTGGATTTGAACTATCGTCGTCCTGAAAGCGAGTCCAGTGCATTACCACTGCGCCACCTCGTTCGGTGAGTATTTCAAGTTATTCTTTTAAAGTGACATGCTATTCTCGTAACAGTAGCACATTTATTCAAGCAATTTATAAACTAGAGTAGCATCGTCATAGTGTGCACAGTCTTGCAGACGTGCTGATAGATATTTTTGGCAGTAGGTAGCTGTTCATCAAATAGTACAACTGTGTGAAGTATGTTTGCGTGTAGTATGGGATTATTGGTGATAGGAAGAGCTTATTTTTTTAAATGGAATCATTTTTTGAGAATGATTAGTTGATGAATTTTGGAAGATGAAGAACTTAGGTGAGAGATAATGTGAAGCAGACTCGATTATGTAATATATTTCTTTATTGTTGTAGTAACTAGTTTTTCGTTGCATATGGTATTCTTGGTTTCCATAACAACAGATATAAGGACACTTGTGAATTATTGAAAAGAAAAAAGGGGAATAATTAGATAAATGTTCAAATGTCAATTATTTTAAGCAAATGGATTTTCACACTGACAGCTACAAAGGAGTTACATGAACATACTGTTTAAGCGAAGAATAATCATTCTTTTTTAAAATACACAGTTTTAAACAAAAAGTTGTATTGTGTCTTGGTTGGATCTCATTTTCTTCTACCTTCTGATTATGCACTGAAATGATCATTTTTCAGTTAACCCAACCAAGAATGTACAATTGACTTTGGCTGTTAGTTGAGGATGCATTGCAGTTCAATGTCTTTCGGCACTAATTAATTCCTTTCAGTAGTTGGTTAACATCAAATATGCATATGTTGAGTATAATTATTTAGTTGTTGCAGCAGATTTATAATCAACTAAAGGAGAGGTGTGCTGTTATCCGTTCACAACAGGTATGCCATTTGCTTTTAATTTTTTTTTTTTTCCTTGTTATGTGCAAGCTCAGATTTTGCACTGGGACATTTAATGTTAAAGTCAGCTACTAAAGTATTTCTCGCAATTGGATTATTTCACTGCACAACAAACAGGCACGCAATTTCTAACCAATAAACCAAGTGATCTGATTGCACATTTTTTTTTTTACAAACCATGGTTTTTCAGTCATCTAGGGTCCAACTTATATGGTCACAAGCCTAGGAGAGGTACTTCAGGTGATTTTGTTTTGTTAGCAAAGGCTGTCTGCTCCTATAGCCCATTAATTCCAAACTGTGCCGCACTATTCTAACAAATCTGTTTATGTACATCCAACATTGATGTCTGTGTTCATATCAGGCTTTGTTGGCCGTCTTGTTAACATTGAGAATTGTTTGCAAACATCATTGCTTCCAGTCATTAAGTGTAAGGTGTTGGCCACTACATTGTCCATGGTGAGAGGTAATGCCAGAAAATTTCCATTCTTTAAAGATGAATACCTAGCTGAATGTCATGCTCAAATTGTAACTCCTAAAGCGAATTCCTTCGTTCTTGATGGAGAAAAACTTTGTCATCACTGTTGTATGCCATTATTTATTCAACATCCATGGTTCAAGTTAATGATTTATTGTGAATATTTCTTGGATGTCAATGTCCATTACATGAAGTGTAATACATACTTCCTGTAAGAGACTTATCTCTGCACCTCCTGGGCACCCATTTGCTGCTTCCATCCCTGATGGTCATCGTGACTCATTAGTTGCTAATATTTTTCCTGTCACAACAGTCAACACTTTCAAATGAGTCTTAACAGAAAATGAACTTATGATCTTGCACTCAAGTGGTTCCTTGTCAATGTATTATAAAAAGTATGGACCTTCACAAGCCTAAAAGCTTTAATTTTTCTTTTCTAGTAATGACAATAGTTTGAGGAGTGACTGTGAAAAATGTAGGAGTGAATTCTTTTATCGCTCATTCTGTCTTAAATTTAACGTAAATTCTAAAGATACAGAAATACAAGCTGTTTCTATTATTAAAATATTGATTTTCTTTTATTACTGCACTGATTTCTATTATCTCTAGAGCTCAATTTGCCACAGGTACTACATTTGTACCACCTCATTTTACACTTTTTGTAATCTCTCTCTTTCTGTAAGTAAGAAGTGAAAACGATTATATACTGATTCTTTTAGTATAGTTTTTGATGAAGGAGCATACCACTGCAATCTACTTAAAACCAGAGACATTCTTTAGTGCATGCATCGACATGGTCCCGCCAGGCACACAGATTTGATTTAATTACTTCACCAAGAATCTCCATAAAAGCAAAAATCATGCTGCAGAATGAAATATTAATTTTGGGTATTCTACTACAACTAGGTGAATCACATACAAAAAGAATGTTTCACATCTACAAAGGCAACAGTTCATTTCAGAGGTATTAACCACTACAATAATTAATCACTGAAGTGATTAAATATTCACTTTCCTAACCTGGCATGAAACAAATATATCAATATACAAACAACTTAAGGAGTCTTACATCCAAGGTGTGACTTCGTAGAAACCGCCGCTCAAGACGAGTCCCATCTGGAAGCTTTATAACAATATGGACGGCATCTGGATGATTTCTGTCTGGTTCGTCTGGTATCCTATTCATGAACTCCACCTTCTGCCTTCGGATTTCCTACAAGAAAATAATTTTTTTCAGTTAGAGTAACATCAGATAACAGTAAACCACATGCAAGCTTTATTTCAGACACTGCAAGATCTGATAAATATGGTGGTAATTTTTAAATCCTGTTATGGGGGAGTCAAGCCAAAATATCACAAAGGGTTTCATTATCACAATCAAGATATTGAAATTTGATAATGAATATAATGTAATATAAATTATAGCAATGTAAGCAAATGCATTGCTACTATCCTGTTATAAGGCCTGATAATTGATAAAAGTATAGCATGTCTTGTAAATAAATAACCAAGTATTTCAAGAAATATTGCTACACATGTTTACATGATAATACTAAATGCATACAATTACTTAATGTATGATGAACTAACAAAAGGAAATTGTGAAAATAAGGTACAACATTAAAGCCAATGCCAGTGCATGTGCCAAGATGCAAGCCTCTCCACTCCCCTAAATAATCTTAAAACATTATTTGTACTTTCAACAGAGCTATGTACAAAAGATGACAAAAATCACCTTGAACAATTTGAATGTTTCCCTTACACATTTTCCTAAAATTAAAACCCATTTAATTCTGCCAACCAATATTATGCTAAAAACATTTCTAGTCTGTAAAAGGCACTAGAAGGAATTAAGATTAGGGTTTTATAAATACACTAGACAGAGAAAACCTACACTACGCATTAGTCAGTCTTACTGTGACACAGGAAAAAGTGAGGTGTTCGCCCATAATACCCAGGGCCCAATGATGTGAAGAATCTAATTGTTAGTAAAATTAACTTCCAACATGTATTGAAATCACATCTGGTTGACATCACAAAATAACTTCTTAATGATGTATAAGTAACACAAATTATCTCCATCACTTGTTGGACTGCGCCACTGCAAGCTGCGTCCCGTCCGCCCGCGGCATCTAAAAGATGTGCCACGACAGTCCGCCACACGATGTCGCCGCCTCTGAGGGCCTGCAGCGCTGCCACAACTGGGCGAGCACACGGTGTGCGAGGCGTGCCTCAGTTCATGTGTAGCTCTCGCCGGTCTCACATGTAAACATAGCTGTGTCCGTGACTTGCCACCACAGTACCGTGCATTTGTATATCTGTTGTACCGTCCATGATTATTCAATAAATTATGCTGTTACCGCCCCACGCCTACCCCCCCTCCCCCCCGCACTCCTCCATCTACAGCAGCATTTTGCAGCTTTTAAGGTAACGGATCCTGACTTACAAAAGTCTTTCTTCTTGTCGTGGATCGAGCCCGACAGTTTTCGTTTACTACGAAAACTAGCTCCACTGTCAGGGCCCGCAGAGTTGTCTTTTTTCCGTATGTCTGCATTGCTTAGTTCTTATATCAGCAGCAAACGCATGTGGTGCTTTCCTGCCTGGATTTTCATCAAAGCAGAAAGAAATCTGGTCAGTCGTATCAGTCCTGGGTGACAGACCTCCGCGGTTTGAGTTGTAAGTGTGGTTTTGTGCGTGCGAATTGTCAGCAGTCATATGCAGATTCCTTAATTCGCAATGTCGTTGTCTGTTCGGCTCCCGATAGCGCTGTGCCTTGCGAGGCTTTGCGGTTACAGGATCCCACCCTTGACGAGGTTTTGTCTACTGCACAAGCTTTTGAGGTGTCTAAGGCGGCAGCTGATCCATTTGAGGAAATGGTAGAGGTGTCTGCAGTACAGTCCTCGCGCCCCCACAGGCGTCGTTCTTCACCCAGCTCTTCGTTGTCTACGTGTTCTTCACGATTACCTTCCACCGTTCCATACCGACATCGTGACTTTCCTTCTTGTCTGGATTGTTTTCATGCGCACGATCACCAGCGCTGCCCCTTCCGCCGCGCGCAGTGTGCGTCCTGCCGTAAACAAGGCCATGTGGCGGCTGTTTGTCGGACTTCTGCACGCGGTCGGCCGCCGTATTCTGACGAGTCCCAAATGGAAGTAAACCGTCTGTCTACTGCACCTGGACAGGATCAGGTCACTTCTTCAAAGATTTATGTCACACTTCTAATTCAAAATCGTCTGTACCGTTTTCAAGTTGATACCGGTGCCTATGGTGAACAGCCGATTCCAGTGCTCGGTCAGTTTACGATTGAGGTGGAGTACCAGCACGTAGTGCACGCTGTCACGTTTTTGGCCGTCACAAGCGCGGCTTCAGAAAATATTTTTGGCCTGGATGCGTTCACGGCATTTGGTTTCAGCGTTCACGACGCTGTTCATATTGTGTCTGAATCCATACCGTTTGGATTCCCTTTGCCGTGAGTTTGGAGTACTTTTCTTCGGCGGGTTTGGGAATGGCCATTGGTTATGAGGCGCACATCATTCTCAAACCTACAGCGGTTCCGAAATTTTGTCGCGCCCGGCCTATTCCTTTTGCTTTGCGCCCAGCGGTTAAGGACGAGTTGGATCGGTTGCACGGCTTGGGTATCATCGAACCGTTTCCTCTAGCCTTTGGGTGACACCTCTGGTGATAATAAAGAAACCCACGGGAGCCCTTCGGTTGTGCGGTGATTTCAAGTCTACGGTTAACTCGCAGTCAGTGATAGATTGTTTTCCCATTCCCCGCCCGAATGACATTTATGAAAAATTGGCAGGCGGTGAGTGTTTTTCAAAATTTGATTTGGCGGAAGCGTATCTCCAGCTTCCCTTAGATTCTGATTCTCAACAATTTATGGTTCTCAATACTCCTTTCGGGCTGTACCGCTACAAACGTCTGCCATTTGGGGTCGCGAGTGCGCCCGCGATATTTCAACGGTTCTTGCAACAATTATTGGACGATCTTCCGTGCTGTGTGAACTATCTGGACAAGATCATCCGTCACTGGTTCCTCTCGCACAGATCACTTTAACAACCTGCGGCTCTTGTTCACGACATTGCACGCGACAGGCCTCAAAAGCAATCTTCAAAAATCACTGATCTTTCAACCTGAAATTGAGTATTTGGGACACCTGGTGTCACGAGATGGCGTCCGCCCAAGGTCAAAATTGGTTATGGCGATTGACCATCTTCCTCGTCCTATGAATTTGCAGGAACTCTAGTCCTTTTTGGGCAAGGTCAGCTACTACTCCAAATTTCTTCCTAATGTGGTGGAGGTCACACATCCTTTGAAGGCACTTTGAAAGAAAGGTGTTCTGTTTGTGTGGTCTGCTGCTTGTGAGGCAGCATTCGCACGCATCAAATCAATGTTAAAGTCTTCACCTTGTCTTGGCACATTTACACCAGGCCGACAGCTAGTCCTAGCTACGGATGCTTCTCAGCACCGGATTGGAGCGGTGTTGGCCCACAGACTGGATGATGGTTCCGAGCAGCCCATTGCCTACGCATCTAAGACATTGTCAGATGCCCAACGTAATTATTCTCAGATTGAGAAAGAGGCTTTGGTGATTGTTTACGCTGTTCTGAAGTTTCATGTGTTTCTCTACGGCATTAAATTCCACCTTATCACGGATCACAAACCCGCGGTGGCACTGTTTGATCCGCGTTCTCATCTTCCAGACCGGACTTTGAAGACGTTGCAATGTTGGGCTCTGTTTTTTAAGTTCCTATCACTACGAAATTCATTATTGGCCCTCGTCGCACCAAGCCAATGGCGACGCCTTGTCCCATCTGCCCATGGCCCCGACCCTTCCTTCGACAAAGACGAGGTGGCGATTTTTCAGATTGACGAATGTTTGCACGACACAGTTGAGCGACTTCCGATTATGGCCAATAGAGTCACGCAAGCCACCCGTCGGGACCCTGTGCTCCGGGAGGTGCTTAAGCATATCACCACCGGGTGACCTGAGCGATATTCCACCAAAGAGGCTGGCTCTCTGTGTACCTATTTCCAGCTTTGACACCGGCTGTCAGTTATCGACGGTGTCCTCCTCCTCAGTACCGATTTCGACGAGCCTTGTGTCGTTATTCCGTCTGACTTACGGGCTCGTATGTTAACTCCGTTACATCGGGGTCACTGGACTTCACACGCATGAAGGTACTTGCACACCGTTTCGTCTATTGGCCAGGAATCGATGCCGCCATCGAGCAGTTGGTTCGTACTTGCACTCAGTGTGCTACCCAGCAAGCGGCCCCCCAGCTCACTTTTTCCCTGTGGCCTACTCTGGAGCAACCCTGGGACCGCATTCATGTGGACTTGGCCGGCCCTTTCTGTCAGTCAATGTGGTTCGTGGTGGTAGATGCACTGTCGAATTATCCGTACGTTGTGTGTATGCACTCCACTACGGCAGAAGATGTGGTGAGAGCCCTGGTAAAGATCTTTGCGACTGAAGGCCTTCCTTGGACGCTTGTCTCTGATAATGGCGCACAATTCACGTCGTCTTATTTTCAACAATTGCACTAATAATGGTATTTCCCACCTCACATCGGCTCCTTTCCACCCCCAATCCAATGGGGAGGCAGAGCGTATGGTGCGAACTTTTAAATCACAACTTCGTAAGTGCCTGGAAAAGTCATCTGCCAAGGCGGCGCTCCCCTTATTTCTTAGTACTTATTGGACAACATCAATTAATGATTGGAGCCCAGCGGAGGTCCTCCACGGCCGCCAGCCCCGGACGCTGTTGCACCTGCTGTGCCCGGAGCCACGACCTGAGAAGCCCACACACACTCGGCGTTACGCACCAGGCACCCCTGTCTGGGCACGCACCTTTGGCCTCCGTCCAGTGTGGACGCCAGGGGTAGTACGGCGTTTACGTGGTCAACAGATGTGCGTGGTAGATGCAGACGGGGTGACAATTTCCCACCATCTCAACCAACTACATCCTCGGTGGGGCCCCACCCCACCGCCTTCAAATCTCATGACTGTGCCTCTCAGATACCCCTCCGTAGATTCGGAGGTTGAGAGAGGAATCCATCCGACATCACGGTGGCACCGGCCTCCTCCCGCCGACAGTTGTCGCACGGCAGCCTCTGCTTGGTTCTCGCCCCCTACCCACCGCCACGACGACGCCTTACCGTCGGAGCCGACGCTCGAGATGAGGCTCGGGGAAGTGGCGCTATGGATGGGCATCCACAACGCTGACAGTCGGCCGCTGATGATGACGTCGAGATGCGGCCTCTCTCCCCACGGGTCGACACTCCAGCCGGTACCCTTCCGTCGCCACCGCCTCCTGCCTGCTCGGGTCCTGGTACAGACGTGGCCATGTCGTTTCCCGCACTGGCGGTGGTGGGAGCACCGGCAGGGGAGGCGTCTTCCTTCAGTGGCGACTTCGAGATGTGACCGGCCTCTCCGCCACTGTCACCTGTGCTAGTGGGGACCCTGCCACGACCTGGTTGCTGTCGGCATGGGCACTTCCGCCCCTTCGTGCCCCTGGACTGGTTGGCCATGCAGCAACGTGCTGACGACATCCCCTCGGATGCAGATGAGGTGATGGAGGCGTTACCCGTCTCCGGCCGGCTCCCGCCCCGCTGCAGTGACAGCCGCCGCAGTGTCACGTGGGCGACTCCTGTGGCCGCCACGATCCAGCGTTACCGGCCATCTTTCGCCTCCACCTGCGATGTCGGCTTCCCGGAAGAGGGGAGGGATGTTGGACCGCACCACTGCAAGCCGTGTCCCATCCGTCCGCGGCATCTAAAAGACGCGCCACGGCCGAGTCTGCCGCATGATGGCGCCGCCTCTGAGGGCCTGCAGCGCCGCCACAACCGGACAAACACACGGTGTGCGAGGTGTGCCTCAGTTCATGTGTAGCTCTCGCCAGTCTCAGATGTAAACATAGCTTTGTCCGTGACTTGCCACCACAGTACCGTGCCTTTGTATATCTGTTATACTGTCCATGAGTATTCAATAAATTATACTGTTACAACATCACTGAACATATTTAAGTATAAACCTGTGTTTACAAAAAAGTGTAACTGAATTTAATGTAAAAGACAACCACCTAACTGATCAGCGTGATGAAGCATTTTTCACTGATAAAGTGTACTGTAATTGTAAATTGCCCTTTTCCATATCATAGTGATTGGTTGCAATTACATTCCATGGAACAAGTTGGCAACTAATTAAACTGTACTAAACTTCAGTACTTCAGTTCAATGGAATGTTAACATGAACTACTTAATTCATGTTTTGCTATGTAATGGTTGAAAAGAAATTGGAACATTGATAGTACCTCTAAGCGATTAAGTTCTGCTTGTTCCCGTTCTCGTCTGCTCCTTTCCTCATCAGCCAATCTCTCACGTTCCTGGCAGCGCCTTCGTTCCTTTTCCTCATCTGCCCGAAGAGATTCCAAGTATGCTTGGTCCTGTTGCTGCCTCAGAGTTTGATTGAAATTGCGCTCCACCCTTAAAGGTAAAATGTTTATTAAAATTATGAAACAATTGAAATTCCAGGAAGGAGTCAACAATATTTTTGAAAAGGATAGGTTGCTTACTCACCACAGAGACGTCCGACAATGAGCCACAGAAAGGCATAAATAACAGACAGCAAACTTTATAGCTTTCAGCCTTTTAGGCCTTTGTCAGTTACACACACACACACACACACACACACACACACACACACACACACACGACTGCCGTCTTCGGCTGCTGTGGCCACAGCAACCGGAGATGGTGCTTGTGTGTGTGTGTGTAACTTTCTGCGGCTCATCGGACGTCTGTGTTGACAAGCAAAATCATGACAAATTCACCTACATAGACCTGCTAAAATCTTGTCTAGGATGAAAATACTACCCCAACCCAGGTAATCATTATATCTTGATTCATCATATACTGAATGATTCCAAAATTAGAACATAAAAGTACAGAGAGGTGTTTTTTTTTGTTTTTTTTTAAAAAGCAAAATAATATTAAAAATTGTTTTATAACATTAAAAAGAAGATTTAATTATGCAGATTTTTTTTCTTTTAATTTATTTCTTTATATTGTCCAACTGAAAGTAACTAAATGTTCAAATGTTTGTATAGCTCATTGGACCTAACTATGGGGTCATCAGTCCCTAAACTTACGAACTACTTATGAACTAGCTAACACTAAGGGTGGCACAAATATCCATGCCTGAGGGGGGATTCGAACCCCTGACCGTAGTGGCCGTGCAGACTGTGACTGGAGCGTCGCAGTCCCCTAGGCCACCACGGCCGGCTGACAGTAACTGCACAAAATTTTCCACATATGTAAAACTCCAGAATGACTCCATTTGCAATCACCTATTAATTCTGTGCTATTTATACTGTCATCAGTTAAAATGGTCAACACAGCTGAATGGCTCACCAACTGAAACAGGGTTTGGGATTTGATTTTGCCATCAAGGAATATTGCAGCAATGAACATTTACTGCCATTACCAAGTACAACAATTACTGCAGCTGTAAATAACTTCATCTATAAAAGTTATCCTGTAGCTGTTATCTGCTGGTGTATGTCAATGATATTTTATGGTTATAGTAATTTGTTTGTATTTATACGAATGATATATTAAACACTTCAAAGTGTGTATTAAATTTTGTCTCTGATTATGATAGGCAACAATATTGCATGCCTCCAATGGTCTGTTTATCAATGATATAAGAAAATCATTTAGAAGATGCTCTTTGGTGTAACATGCATTAAAATTTGATCACTGGGTGTGTTGTTATTAACCTGGTGCCACTTCGAATATTTCAATAAAATTTTCAAGGAAACTTTTATGTTTTAGATCTGATTGTTCACTTATTACGAGAAGTGGTTTTTTTTTCGAAGTGTAAAAGTATCTCCAATTCTTCCAAGATGTTCTCCGTTGGTCCTTTACGTGTAATGTGTAACACTTCGAAAACACTTTGAAGATCGTCTACTGTAAGATGTTCTGTTTTTAGATGGTGAAAGCAAGTGGATAGGTTGTTGAGTTTGTCTAACATATTTACAAAAACGAACTTCAAAATTTCTTCTGGTTAGTCCAATGTAGTATTTCTCGCAAGTTTTGCAGTGAATTTTATATATACCAAGATGTGAGTCAGTAAGTGGTTTGCAAATACCTGATTCTATTTTTGTTCTACTGTTGTGACGTGTTTGGTAAGCGAAGATTATGCTGACTTTTTCAATATATTGTTGATGGCCATTGTTAAATAAATACAAAATATTAAGCTGCTATTTGGAATAAATAAAAGTTATATTATGTAGTTAAGTGACATATTTAACACTGCAGGACCAAATATTACAAAATGTTATGAAATGTTTGCAAATTGTGTAACTTTTGCGGGACTTGGGAAACAGCCCGGTATTCACTCAGGGGGATGTGGAAAACCCCCTAAAAACCACATCCAGGCTGCCCGGCCCTCTGACCCCCTTCGTTAATGCGCCGGGCGCATTCTAACTGGGGCCAGTACACCTCCCCGTCTCGGAAAACGGTGCGATAGACCACACAGTTAACCAAGCGGGTTCCAGATGTCACAAAAATACTTTGCATATATTGCACACGAAAATGTGAACAAATTCTCAAATATCATTGTGCAAAACATATAAAAATACGTAAAGTACAGAAATTGTGCAGTTTTACTATGTAAACAATGAATGCAAGTTAAAAAATTGCTGACAAAGTCGATTACGATGAATGAAATTATGTCAGAAATTTCTATTTCCTATAAAATTACAAGTTCCACCTGTAGCTTAAAATCATACAAAATTCAGGTAACCTTTATTACATAATAAATAAACTTCCTTGTGAGTATTTTGATGCCTATTATGTGCATAAAAGATGCATTCCATAAGTAATGTGACCAATTTTTTTCTGATGCAACGGTACACCACAGAGTTTCGTTACCAGATTGGTTAAGCGGAGGGGGGTGTTAGTTTCAAAATGCTTTTTGTCTCATTCGGCTGCGAGCTGCCGAAGAGTCAGCACGTATGTTTCCGTCAACTCCGTTTTGAGTTTACGCAATACAATAGATCATTCTGTAGAGCAACGATATGACGTCAAATTTCGTGTTAAACTTGAGAAGTCCACCACCAAATGTGTCCATTATTTCAGCGTGCCTTTGGGACTAATTGCTTGTCCAAAACACATGTTTTGCGATGGCTCAAATCACTCATGAAGGGCTGAGAGGAGATCACTAATGAACCTCACAGTGGATGGCCATTAACCTCACGAGTCGACGAAAATGTGACGTGTGTGTACGATTGTTTGAACTCTGACATACGGCTGAGCCTTCAATTGATAGCACAAACTCTAAACACGGCAAAAACAACCATTTTCCACATTGTGACTGAAGATTTGAACCTGAGAAAGGTGTGTACCAATCTGATCCTAAAAGTGTTGGCCGACAAACACAAGCACATGCGAGTGCTCCGATGCTGAGTAATGTTAGAAATATGTGAAAATGATCCTCATTTTTTAAACTCAGTTATCACTGGTGATGAGTTGTGGATTTTTGAGTACGACCCTGAGACAAAATGGCAGAGTTCAGATGGGCACACCCCAACGTCACCCGCTCCCAAGAAGGCACGCAGAGCAAGTCCAAGATGAAAACCATGCTTATTGTCTTCTTTGACATCAAGAGGCATCGTCTACCACGAATTCGTACCTACCGGGACTACTGTGAAGTCGACTTTCTACTTGGAAGTGCTCGAACAACTGAAAAGCACGGTCTCGCGCTGCCGAAGCGACATCAAGGACACATGGAAGCTTCATCATGACAATGCGCCAGGACCAACACCCCATTGGTTTCCCAGTCTCCCTACAGTCCTGACCTGACTCCCACTGACACTCCCCCCCCCCCCCCCCAACTTCCCCCAACAGTGGATGGCAGACTGCACATGATGGGTTGAAGGTGTTGGTCTATGTAGGCAGAGATTCGTTCTGTGGGGGCTTGGTAACTGGCCACAATCGGCCGGCCTGGATGATTAGGTTTGTGACTCTTAAGAAGTAGGTAGAAGGTAGGGGTGCGGGGTGTTGGTGAGGTCATGAGTTTGATGGACTCAGGTGAAAGGTTTTGTAGGGGGCCTAAGGATCTGAGAATTCCCTGAAGCTCTGCCTGGACATCAGGAATGGGGTCGTCTTGACAAACATTGTATGTTGTGTTGTCTGAAAGCTGACTCAGTCCCTCAGCCATATACTCCCGCCGATCAAGTACCACGGTCGTGGATCCCTTGGCGGGGAGAACGATGATGGAATGGTCAGCCTTCAGATCACGGATAGCTCGAGATTCAGCTGTGGTAATGTTGGGAGTTGGAGTAAGGTTTTTCAGGAAGGACTGAGAGGCAAGGTTGGAAGTAAGGAATTCCTGGAAGGTTTGAAGGGGGTGTTTTTGAGGAAGAGCGGGTGGGTCTCGCTGTGACGGAGGCCGGAACTGTTCTAGGCAGGGTTCAATTTGAATGATGTCTTGGGGAACTGGATCATCAGGAGTAGGATTATTTTTCTTCGTGGCAAAGTGATATCTCCCGCCAAGGATATGAGTATAGGATAGTAGGACATTGACAAGGGCTGTTTGGTTGAATTTGAGAGTGGGACTAAAGGTGAGGCCTTTGGATAGGACGGAGGTTTCAGATTGGGAGAGAGGTTTAGAGGAGAGGTTGACTACTGAATTGGGATGATGTGGCTCAGGATTGTGTGGATTACGATTGTGAGGTTTGGGGGGGAGTGGAGCTGGAAGTAGGAGATTGAGTAGATGGGAGAGACTGGGTTTCTGTGCGATAAGAGGAGGTTAAGGTTTATTGCAGAGGTTGTTGAGGGAGAGTGTATTGCCTTTCCAGAGGTGGCTGACCAGGAGTTTGGGTAGTTTTTTTGAGGTGGAGGGTGGCATGCTGTTCCAATTTGTGGTTGGCCTGTAAAAGGATGTTCTGAACTCTAGGTGTGGATGTAGGAGTGGAAAGGTTGAGGATTTTGATCAGTGATAGGAGTTGACAGGTGTATTCATTGGCAGAGTTGAGGTATAGGTTAAGGATCAGGTGGGTGAGGGCTGTGGATTGTTCTGTTTGGAATTGGTATAAGGCAGGCTGAAAGGATGGGTTCCAGCCAAAGATGGGAACTTTTAGTGTGAGGCCCTTGGGGGTGATGCCAAATGTTAAACAAGCCTGAAAGAATAGAATGTGTGACCTCAATCTGGCTAGGGCAAAGGCATGCTTGCGGTGGGAATGTCGATAAAATTTGATGGCCAGGGCCAGACATACCAACAACTAAAGGGAACAGCCATGGGAACCAGGATGGCCCCCTCGAACGCAAACTTATTTATGGTACGCTTAGAGGAAGCCTTCCTGGATACCCAAGCCTGTCAACCCAAAGTTTGGTACAGATTAATTGACTACATCTTCATGATCTGGACCAACAGTGAAGAAGAACTCCAGAATTTCCTCTTCAACCTCAACTCCTTTGGTCCCATCAAATTCACCTGGTCCTATCCCAAATCCCATGTCACTTTCCTTGATGTCGACCTCCATCTGTCCAACTGCCAACTTCACACATCACACATCCGTCCACATCAAACCAACCAACAAACAACAATACCTCCATTATGACAGCTGCGATCCATTCCACATCAAACGTTCCCTTCCCTACAGCTTAGGTCTTTGTGGCAGAAGAGTCTGCTCCAGTCCTGAATCCCTGAACCAGTACACCAATAACCTAATAACAGCTTTCACATCCCGCAGCTATCCTCCTGATCTGGTTCAGAAGCAAATTACCAGAGCCACCTCCTCATCCCCCCAAATCCAGATCCTTCCACCGAAGAACCCCACAAGTGCCTTTTGTCACCAGATACTTTCCAAGACTGGAGCGGATTCTGAATGTGGCTCTCCAGCAGGGATACGACTTCCTTAAATCCTGCGCCGAAATGAGAGCCATCCTTAATGACATCCTTCCCACTCCACAAAGAGTGTCTCTCCATCGCCCACCTAACCTTCGTAACCACCTAGTCCATCCCTATGAAATCCCCAAACCACCTTCCCTATCCTCTGGCTCCTACCATACAACCGCCCTCGTAAAACCTGCCCTATGCACCCTTCCACCACCAATTGCTCCAACCTGGAAGGTGTACACGATCAAGGGCAGAGCCACTTGCGATAGCACCCACGTGATTTACCAACTGACATGCTTGCACTGTGAAGCGTTCTATGTGGGAATGACCAGCAACAAACTGTCCATTCGCATGAACGGTCACAGGCAGACAGTGTTTGTTGGTAATGAAGATGACCCTGTGGCTAAACATGCCTTAGTGCACGGCCAGCACATCTTGGCGAAGTGTTACACAGGTTATCTGGATACTTTCCACCAACACGAACCTTTCAGAACTTCTTGGGAACTTCACCTTCAGCTTATTCTCTCCTCCCATTGCCCACCTGGTCTCCACCTCTGCTAAATTCAAATTCCCGCCCACCGTCTTTAGCATCTTTGCCTCGGTTCTGTGGACAGAGCCTCTGCCTGAAGTGGTATCTCTGTCCAACTTCTTTGCTTTTTACAAATGTCTGTCTAGGAGTGTTTGCGTTTGGATAGGTGTGAGTGTGTGTGTGTATTTGTTTACCTTCCTTTTTCCCCCCTCATAAGGTAAGTCCTTCCACTCCTGGGATTGGAACGACTCCTTTTCCACTTCCTTAAAACCCATATCGTTCCCTTTCTCTTCTCCTTTCTTCCTCTTTTTCCTGACGAAGCAACCAACGGTTGTGTGTGATTTTATTTGTGTCTATCGACGAGCCAGTCCTTTGGGTAAGTCATCCGTTTTCTTTTTTTTTATATTTAAATATGACTTTAGATACAAATGTGAAATTATGTAATAAATGCTATTTTGTTGCAAATTTTGTGATGCCTTCAATTGCCACTATTTTCGGCCTATAAAACTCATTAAAAAGCTATATGTTTTCAGTTGTATAGTATCGCATGTTTTGGAGCGATATAAAAATGGACTGCAGGGGGTGGGGGGGGGGGACAAGGAGTGCACCTATGCCCAAACTACACCATACACCATTGGCCTACAAGTTGAGATGCCATGTCAACTGTCACATTGGAGAGAGCTCTGTGCAATATAAATGCCACATATGATAACGTAGGACACATTCGTGTCACATGGGGACTGACAACTAATAAAGAAAAGAATTCGCACCAACGTTGAGTTTGGTATCGGTAACTGTTTCTATTGCATTTGGTTTTGCAGTGCTCACGAATGTGGCTGTGAATGCATATGAAAGGGCTCAACAGTATGCTAGTGAGGACTTACATGCAACCAATACCAAAATAGTTAATATAGTGAGGACAGTTTACTACTCACCGCAAAGACGTGGCGACGAGCTGCGACAGGCACATACAAAAGACACACACTTACAACACATTCAGCTATCGGCCATGGCCTTCTTCAGAAATAGAGCACTCACGCAATCACACAGGCACACAACACAGTCATACAACCATCACCTCCGACTGCCACACTTCGAAGTGTGATTCGAAGTGTGGCAGTCGGAGGTGATGGTTGTATGACTGTGTTGTGTGCCTGTGTGATTGCGTGAGTGCTCTATTTCTGAAGAAGGCCATGGCCGATAGCTGAATGTGTTGTAAGTGTGTGTCTTTTGTATGTGCCTGTCGCAGCTCGTCGCCACGTCTTTGCGGTGAGTAGTAAACTGTCCTCACTATATTATTTATTCCAACCTGGACTTTCCAATTTTATACAATACCAAAATAGTGTTTTACAAATTTTGAACTGTCAAATTGGCTGAGAAAAGAAATACAGTATTGAAAAACACATTAAATCAGTTAATCACTCTGTTCATGTGCAAGAAAATGTTGGTGCTACTAAACACAAATAGTCCTCAGTTGTTTGAAAATTAAACAGTGCTAAAAGAAGAAAACTAGAAAAAGACTATTTCACAAAAAGAACTGTTGAAGTATTTGCAAGAGTCAAAATTCCACTTGAAAACCTGGAAATTCAAGCCATTTGGTCGTGGATTACTGAAATATGAATTGAAGATCTACCACATGCTTGAGAAATATTTATCAGGCAAGTTGTGTTTTTGCTTTTGTGACATTATTATTATTATTATTATTATGAAAAGTCTTTAGTTTTGGTGCACTAAATGTAATCTGTAGAATATGCAATGTTAGTGTGTAATGAGAATATCACATTATTTGCAACAAATCGAAGTTCGCTGTTGAAGTAAAGTGTACAAGAAACGTGTGTTCTGAACATATAATTTGCACCCTTGATCCACACACTTGGAAAATTAGTACGGTAGTTTTGTTTGATTTTTAAGATGTTTCTGCTAACAGTTGCAACTTTATTATTTTTTTTTTCAGTTACCCTCCTGAGGAAGGCCTTTCTGAAGGCATTTGTATGGAGTGTTGCCTTGTATGGAAGTGAAACATGGACGATAAGCAGTGTGGACAGAAAGAGGATAGAGGCTTTTGAAATGTGGTGCTACAGAAGAATGCTGAAGATTAGGTGGGTGGATCGTGTAACTAATGAGGAGGTACTGAACCGAATTGGGGAGAAAAGAAATTTCTGGCATACCTTGACTAAAAGAAGGGATAGATTGGTAGGACATATTCTTAGACATCAAGGAATTGTGAATTTAGCGTTGGAAGGAAGTGTGTGGGGTAAAAATCGCAGAGGGAGACCAAGAGACGCATATAGTAAGCAGATTCAAGTGGATGTGGGTTGTCGTTCTTATGAGGAGATGAAAAGGCTTGCTCAGGATAGAGTAGGGTGGAGAGCTGCATCAAACCAGTCTCTGGACTGAAGACCACAACAACAACAACACCCTCCTGCTGAATGATTTTTCCTAAATAAGCCCCACTGTTACTGTACTTCATTGCTAGTGTAACATATATGAATTTCTGCATTTAGTCATGATAATATTGATGATTCATGCAGTGGTTGTCGAGAACAGCAGGGGGCATGCCTTGTGGTGCCATGTAAATTGCCAGACGAGTAGTGGTGGGAGGAAAGCAGCGCTTGTTGCTTCCCACAGCAATTATACAGAAACTCGAGAGATACAAGGAAAAATCTGTAGTGCTTGGAGACAAATGAATATCATCTTACCTGTAACCAGTGCCAATTTTCCCCGCAACTAAAACAAAATCCTTAATTTATCGTGTCCAAACCTGAGTGTAATGCAAACACACAAAACTTATGATGCAAGTTCTCTGTTATGTACTGACAAATGAGAATGTTATTGAAGTTAACACAATTTTGAACTTCCTTTTAAGCAAAAAAGACAATCAATCTTACATATTTTCACAGTTCACTTATTAGCTTACACATTACAGTCGAAAACACTGTTTGCGAGATGAGGTTTTGTAGAAGCATAAAATGCCACAAACAGTTGCAGAATAATATTAGAAACACTAAGTGAGCACAAGGTGCCATATGATGCGGTTCGGCGGTTTGTTAGATATAGTGCTCCAGCTAACTTTAAAAGGGGTTATTGGCAACCATCTGATTCATGTGCAGGGTTGGGTACATAAGCTCAGTTTAATTGTCAAATGCTTCACTACAGCTTTGTGTACCAAATGAAATTGTGACCATGATAAAATCAGCATTTTTAAATAAAAGGAAGGAGAAATACAAATACATTCAGTTCTCAAGTCAAAGAATGATTCTAAGGAAGCTAAACAGTTTCCATTACCAATAGTCACTCGTGAAACCGCTGGTTTGAATCAGTGTTCTATTTAGAAAGTTATTCTTAGACATTGTATAGTTCCTTAAGTTATTAGAAATGAGAGAGGCAAATAACTACAGTATAAATTTTATAAAAAATTTAAAAGAGAATGTCATGAAAAGAATCCACACGCACATGGTGTTTGTGAAAGGTCATGGCAGGCAACATGTGGAGCTCTTAACTTTGCTTGAGAGCTCAAAGTATCCAACAGCTTATATTCTGTACCCAAAACTGGCCAGTCTAGAATTAAATTTGGGAACTGTATGTCAAGGACAGTTCTCAGAAGAAACAACATAAGCACTGCAAGCTCTAAATATTTTAGAGCAAGCTGCATACAAAGGTGTGTTTAGCAAGGCAGCTAATTTTGCAAAGAGCAAACTGGCTTTGCTGAGAAGCAAATACCGAAATCATGAGGGATTTGATACTATAGCTCAGATACTTTTTCCGAGCAATGTGATTTTAAACAATCCTCAAAAAGTTGTTGTAACTGAGACTGTGTCTTACTCAAATTTACTCTTGGTATCTAGTGACTATGCCCTTTTGAAAAGAATTTTACAACTGCAGCTTAAAAAAAGTGCCACTTGCACTGAAAATGATCGTGAAATGCTTGCAAAACATTGTTTGGCTTTGTTCTGGGCTCCAATTAACAATGTTGACAGTGAGTGTATTCTATCTCACTGCAACACTGTAGTAACATAGGAGATGCATTTCAAAGAAAAGCAATGCTGAAATATGTACAATCCTTTCTTTTGACAAATAAAAAAAAATCTTTTTAAACTACCTTATATTTCCCCAGATAAGACGATTAAAAAAGGTCCCAACACCCGAGATCGTCTTATATGATGGTACAAAAAAACATTAGATTGAAATTTAATCTGAAATTGGTAATTTTGCAGATGTGCTGCATAGTGTGGCTTCAACCTCCAAATGATATATATCGAAGCGGTTAAGTATCTAAAGTATACATGTTGAACAGACGAATGTTATGATTTTTATAAATATGTCGTGATTTTAAAGGATGTGGTTGGGCAGGAACCTAAGAGTACAGCTTTCTGGGTAATTTACAAGAAAGCTTACACTCTAAGTAGCTTGGCCTAAAATAATATATATCGAACGTAGAACTATAAATCGATTTAGTGTTTCTGAACCGTAGATTCGGACGCTACGTGTCCTCACGTACTTAAAAAAAAAAAAAAAAAAAAAAAAAAAAAAAAAAAAACCCTTCTTAAGGCTACACTACAGATAACTTTTTAAAAAGTCAAAGTTAGGTTAGGTATAGAACAAACGAGAATGTTTTTAAGTACATAAGGGTGCGTAGTGACGAATCTTCGGTTCAGAAACACATAGTTTCAAAACATTTTGATTCGACATATATCGTCTGGAGGTCGAAGCCTCATTATAACCGGCCTATGCAGCATATCTGATATATTATACTGTTGAAATTTACAATTACATTTACGAAAACCAAATTTTGCATAATTTAAAAAAATATTCGCTCTTCGAGCCTTATTAATTTACTGAGTGGACAAGGTTACATACGATAACCTATATGCCATAAAGCAGGAATAGAATTAATTATTTACAATGCAGCTTGATTTTAGACTGTGCTTGGAAAAAGTAATTTCTCAATATATCCAGAGTATATTTACGTACGAAGCAGTGAAATGGTTAAAATAATTCTGAGCTAAACGGAACAATTGCAGCTTCCTTCGAAATCCTTTATCTTCTGTTCTCAGGCAATATCGTGTGTTTTTAACCACATAATATGTGCATCGGCACGATTAAATGTCGTCAAGTCGAAAGGATTTTTTTAAAATCTCTGCGGTCCCTCCCCCCCCCCCCCCAAAAAAAAGGGGGGGGGGAGAGAGAGAAACCATGCTTTTTCACGATCGGATACAACGTAGCACTACACTCGTGACAGTTCAAGAGCAGACCACAAACACTGCAACAAATGGTGATATCCAGGTGTACCAATCATGAAAGCTACTTATGGTGGATTATAACGGCATTTTTCGGAACTTCCTGAAGCTCTACCTCCAAATCTAGGTCACAGACGTATTTTTAGAACCCGAAAACTGGAAAAAAAGAACGGCATGCATTTGGGTCAATAAGGTAACTTGGTGATCATCTAATACGCCAGATATATGCTTAAACTATAAAATTTTGATGAAAATTTGTACCTCATCTTATCTGAAGGTCGGCTTATCTGCGGAAATATACGATATGTCATGAAATGTGTTTCCTTTCCTTCATTAAATAAAGTGATTAAATAACAATGGTCAATAAAGCAGATATCACATAAAATGTGTAACATAATGTACATTTGTAAGAGGGAGTAACCAGATACTTATTTAATATGTTATATACGTAAAATGATGTCCGAAAAATAGGTGCTACTTTTGTCAAAAATAGATGCTAGTTTTCAGGTCCCTAAACCCAGGACATAGTGCTGTGACCTAATTATTTGCATTATAGAATCTTTTTAATTTTTATTTTTTAATGAAATGACTTTATACCAATCTCAAACACAAAAGATTATAAGTGTCATTATTCAAATAATGTAATACATTAAGAAAAGAGTGACTGACTATTAAACTAAAAGTGACACTGCCATATACACATAAGTAATTGATGTTTTATAACCAGATAAACTTTTCATTACTGGTGCTCTTGTTAAATGTCCATGCATTTTTCTTTTATAGATTACAGTAGTTAACTATCCTATATGTAAAGGGAAAACTGATTTGAATTTTCCAACATGGAAAAACGAAACATGATCAACAATACACAAAAATTAACAGTCCTTAAATGGATATGAAAAATAATGTAATAAGACCAAAGAATGATGATAAAAGAAATACAAATTATCTATGGACTGTTTGCCTTAGCATCACTGTATAGAGTGATTATGGTTGATGGCAAGACACATGAAGATACAGCTAATCCAAATATTCCATTTTATTGACATTACTAACCTCTCGGCTCTGGCAGCAATAAGAGCTGCTTCATTTTCCTGCACAATGGCCTGTAGTCGTTGTATGAGCTCTTGTGAATTTACTGAACCCTCCAACCTACAAATATTTACGTCTCATTATATATAAAATTATTATTTAATACAAATCACATGAAAAACATACAATCAAAGAAATTTTGTAACAATGAATAAAAGAAAAAGTCTGACAATATTCTGAACATGAAACAGAAGGTACTACAGTCATACCAGGAGATGGGTGCTACCAGAAAGATGAGAGGGAGTCAGTGTGATAAATAAGACAATTTTGAAGTGGCAGGACATAGTTTCCACACAAGCTGATATCTTCAAGCTGTAGTACTAGGACTCCACTGTCTTAGCTAAACAAGTTCTTATCCTCACTGCATTAACTACATAAAACAAATGTGTGTATCAAAATGAATTATTGTAATGATGGAAAGTCTAGGTTGGAATTCAACAATATATTGAGGGTAGTTTACAACTCACAATAAAGATGTACAACAAATTGTGACAGGCACATAAAAATGATGCTTACATTTGCAATTAGTCTTTGTTAGAAAAAAGAGCATTCACACTATCACACTTCAAAGACACACAACCATCATCTCCGGCTGCCACACTCCAAATCACACTCAGCAGTGAGTAGATAGGAGGAGAGGGGAAGGGAGGTGCCGGAAGGTTGCAAAGGCAGTGGTGGGTTTGGATACAGCACTGTCTTACAGGGCATGTAAGCACTAAATGAGTGGAACGAGATGCAGCCCCCCCAATCTCTCTCTCTCTTTCTCTCTCTCACTCACTCACTCTCTCTCTCTCTCTCTCTCTCTCTTTCTCTCTCTCTCACACACACAGCTTGGGAGAGACATAGGACGGGGGGGGGGGGGGGGGGGGAGGAACTGTTGGAGGTGGATAAATGGAGGTTATAATAGGATGAGACGTGGAAAATTTCAGAGTCAGAGAAAGTTCTGTAAGGATAACTCCTATCTGTGTGGTTCAGAAAAACTGGTGGTGGTGGTGGACAGGTTCCACATAGCCCAGGTTGTAAAATAGCTGCTGAAATGAAACATGTGCTCAACTGCACAACTGCATGTTGTGCCATAGTGTGGTCTAACATCTTGTTGACCTCAGTCTGGCTCTGACCATTCATTGTAATGGACAGCTGGATAGTGGAACACAAATATAAACAGCTGTGCAGATTGCAGCACAGTTGGCGAATTACATGCCTGCATTTGCAGGTGTCCTGGCCCGATTGGGTAAGATAAGCATGTGATGGGACTGGAATAGGAAGTGCTGGGTGAGTGGATTGGGCAGGTCTTGCGGCAGGGGTACTCCACAAGGGACTAGGTTGGGTGTGGCGTAGGGATGGACTAGGATGTTATGGAGTTTGGGTCGGTGTTGGAACACCACTTTAGGAGTGGGTAGGATGTCTTATTTTGGGGCATGATGACTGTGAAAACCTGGATGAAGGATGTGGTTTAGTCGTTGAAGTCCAGGGTAAGTATTGGGTAACAATGGGAGCACTGTTTCATGGCTGGCTTCTGGTGGAGGGAGGATTTGTGGTGTGTGTAAATGTTGTCATCATTGTGAACTTCCGTCCAAAGACTGGTTTCATATCTGTCCTGTACAAGCCTCTTCATCTCTGAACAAGAACAGCAACAAAAATCCTTTTGAACCTGCTTACTGTATTCATCTCTCGGTCTCCCTCTGTAATTATTACCCCAGACGCATCCCTCCAATGCTAATTTGATTCCCTGATGCCTCACCAACTGATCCCATCTCTTACACAAGGCATGACAGAATTTTTTTTCTCTGTGTGGGGACATGGCACAGGATATGTTTATATACTAGGTCTGGGAGGTAGATTCTGTTTGTGAAAGCCTTTGTGATAGCTATAGAGAAAGGAAGTTCTCATCACTGCAAGACATGCCATCTATGAGTGGCTCAGCTGTAATGGAATCCCTGCAATTCATAAAAACAATGTGGAACCTTTGTCTGAAGATGATTACATGAGGATTTCGATGGTTCTCCTTTCTTCTGCAGAAAGGTTTGAGTTCTTAGGAATGGACTTGCGGAAAGATGGTGATGGCAGCTGGATATGTGAAATTCTCAAAGGGTGCTCAAGGCATGATTAGAGAGTGCAGGGGGATCTAGGTTGGATGGTAGTTTGAACTGGGAAAGGCAGAGTTCAGTGTTGGGGTTGGGTTGGCTTTGGACAGATGGATTGGTAACAAAGGAGAGTCTCCACTGTAGGAATTAGTTGAAGCAGAGGAGATCTTCGAGAAGTCCAACATCATTATTAGGTGTTTGTGCAGAAGGTGAGACCTTTGGATAGAACTGAAACTTTTGTGGGGTTTAAGTTTTGGGTGGACAGGTTAACCAGAGTGATTTGGGGTTGGTTTGGCTTTGGATGTTGTGGAGTGTTGGTTGAGAGTTTGAAGGAATGTGACAAAATCAAAAGGTCCACTAGACATGCTTGGGTGTTCGAGCGGTTCAAGAGGAGAGACAATGTGACAGGATGGGGGTTGGAAAGTCTACAGCAGCAGGATATTAGCAGGCTGGCGTCTGGAATGTTCCTTCAGGTGCTGGAGAGCAAGAAATTTTATGGAGAGACAGGTGTATGTAGATGGGATTACAAGTTAGTAGTGTCTTGTTGAAGAAGAGGTGGTGTTTCAGGGATATATGTGCCATGGAAAGGTGTTTTTGTAGAGCAAACTTTGTACGAGACACAGACTGGTGGAATCAGAAAAATTGCAGAACTCTTTAGGAGGGGCAGGATCCAAAAAAGGGAATAGCCAGGGAAAAGGATACTTTTCTATATTGGTGCAGAAAGATGGAGCACAGGCCCATTGAAACACAGGGATGTTGTTAGTAATTTACCTTTTCTGTATCTTTACTAATAATCAAATTCTTAAAGTTTGTTAATGCTTGTGTTTTTAAGAACTTTATTCTTGCTTAATTTAGGTAATGTTCCTGTTTTCAAGGGCTTTATTCTAGCATGTTTTTGTACATATGTAATTTTAAGTATCTCCACAGAGATGGGCAAGACTGTGCCTGTTGTGTGCGGATTCAGGAGTAGTGGGCAATTGTCTATTAAGCAGCTGGAGGCTGTGTTGGCCATGGTAAACAGTCTTAATACCGCTGTCCTGAGCTGCAGTGCCACCCAGGTACCTGAGGTGATTGCTGGGGTACCTCTTATACCTACTGCAGCATCTCTGCTTCATGATGCCAGCATGGTTACATTTTCTAACATCACTGTCAATCAACAGTTGCCCGACAGTGACTGGCGAGCTGTGCAGGGGTCACGAAACACTGAGCAGAAAGCGAAACTGGGAACCAGCTGTAATGTTGTCTCCTTATGTCTCATTCATAGGTTTGAGGTGTGTTAACTGCAGACAATACTTTTGAGACAGAACGGGCTGCCCTGCCTACTGCATCAGTGGTCAATCCTCCTGAGAGATCCGGCCAGATTCAGAGGGTGTGTTTCCTAGTCACTGGGAGTGCCAATTTTGTCGGGCAGGTGATAGAGCGAAAAAGACTGCCAGTGTGCACTCTGTCAGCTTGCTGGGGGGCTCTAATCTGAGATGTGAAGGAGTCTCTGCTGGCAGCGATAGAGAGCACTGGATAATGGAGCCCCTTAGGGAAATAGCAGAAAGTTTGGGGAAGAAGGCCATTGTGCACTCTGTCTGCTTTGTGGGGAGTCTTATCCGAGATGTGGAGGAGGCCCTTCCAGCTGCAATAGAGAGCACTGGGTGCACCCTACTGCAAATTATTGCTCTTGTCGGCACCTATGACTCCTGCCGGCTGGGTTCAGAGGTCATCCTCAGTTCATACAGGCAGTTGGTTGAGTTGGTGAAGGCTGAAAGTCTCACTCGCGCGGTGGAATCTGAGCTAACTATTTGTAGTGTTGTTCCCAGAACCGATCGCAGTCATCTGGTTTGGAGCCGAGTGGAAGGCTTAAACCAGAGGCTCAGCCAATTATGCAAATCAGCGATCATAAAGCGGTTACAGCATCAATAATTTCAGCCGCAAATAAAAATATTAAAAAAGTAGGAAGATTTTTCTGTTCAGAAAAGTGACAAAAAGCAGATTTCAGAGTACTTGATGGCTCAACACAGTAGTTTTATCTCAAGTACAGATAGTGTTGAGGAACAGTGGACAATGTTTAAAACCATTGTACAATATGGATTAGAGTATGTACCAAGCAAGATCATAAGAGATGGAAAGGAGCCACCGTGGTACAACAACCGAATTAGAAAACTGCTATGGATGCAAAGGGAACTCCACTGCAAACATAAACATAGCCAAAGCCTTGTAGACAAACAAAATTTACTCAAAGCAAAATGTAGCATGAGGAGGGTTATGCAATAGGCTTTCAACAAATTCGAAAGTGAAGTTCTATGTACCAACTTGGCTGAAAATCCTAAGAATTTTGGTCTTATGTCAAAGTGGTAAGTGGATCAAAACAAAATGTCCAGACACTCTGTGACGAAAGTGGTATTGAAACAGAAGACGACACTCTAAACACTGAATTACTAAATGTCTTTTTCCAAAGATGTTTCACAGAGGAAGATTGCACTGTAGTTCCTTCTCTAGAATGTCACACAGATGACAAAATGGTAGGTATCAAAATAATTGACAGAGGGATAGAAAAACAATTAAAATCACTCAAAAGAGGAAAGGCCACAGGACCTGATGGAATACCAGTTCGATTTTACACAGAGTATATGAAGGAACTTGTCCCTCTTCTTGCAGTGGTGTACCGTAGGTCTCTAGAATAATGTAGTGTTCCAAAAGATTGGAAAATAGCACAGGTCATCCCCGTTTTCAAGAAGGGACGTAGAACAGATGTGCAGAACTATAGGCCTATATCTCTAACGTCTGTCAGTTGTAGAATTTTGGAACACATATTATGTTTGAGTATAATGACTTTTCTGGAGATTACAAATCTGCTTTGTAGGTTCAGTATGGGTTTCAAAAAAAGGCGATAGTGTGAAACCCAGCTCACGCTATTTGTCCACAAGACTCAGAGGCCATAGACACGGGTTCTCAGGTAGATGCATTTGAAAAGTTCTCCACAGTTGTTTATTGAACAAAGTAAGAGCATATGGTATATCAGACCAATTGTGTGATTGGATTGAGGAGTTCCTAGATAAGAGAATGCAGCACGACATTTTCAATGAAGAGAAGTAAGAGTGATGTCAGGTGTGCCACAGGGGAGTGTCGTGGTATGTTGCTGTTCATGATATACATAAATAACCTAGTGGATAGCATCGGAAGTTCACTGAGGATTTTTGTGGATGATGCTGAAGTATATAGAGAGGTTGTAGCAATGGAAAATTGAATTGAAATGAAATGCAGGAGGAACTGCATCAAATTGACGCATATTGCAGGGAATGGCAATTGAATCTCAATGCAGACAAGTGTAATGTGCTGCGAATACATAGAAAGAAAGATACTTTATCATTTAGCTACACTATAGCAGGTCACCAACTGGAAGTAGTTAATTCCATAAATTATCTGGGAGTAGGCATTAGGAGTGATTTAAAATGGAACGACCATATAAAATCAATCATTGGTAAGGCAGATGCCAGACTTTGATTCATTGGAAGAATCCTAAGGAAATGCAATCCCAAAACAAAAATGCTTGAATACTGTTCACCGGTGTGGGATCCGTACCAGGTGGGGTTAATAGAGGAAGTAGAAATGATCCAACGGAGAGCAGCGCACTTCGTTAGAGGATCATTTAGTAATCATGAAGGAGATGATCGATAAACTCCAGTGGAAGACTCTGCAGGGGAAATGCTCTGTCGCTCAGTATGGGCTTTTGTTGAAGTTTCGAGCACATACCTTTACCGAAGAGTCTAGCAGTATATTGCTCCCCCCTACGTATCTCTCGGGAAGAGATCATGAGGATAAAATAAGAGAGATTAGAGCCTACACAGAGGCATACCAACAATCTTTCTTTCCATGAACAATATGGGACTGGAATAGGAGGGAGAACCGATAGTGGTACTCAAAGGTTCACTCCACAGCACACCGTTGGGTGGCTTGCGGAGTATGAATGTAAATGTAGAAGGGTGTAGCCAGCTGCAAATTGTTGCTTATGTCGGCACCAATGAATCCTGTCATCTATGTTCAGAGGTTATCCACTGCTGCTTCAAGGTGACTGACAGATTTGATTAAGGCAGTTAGTCTTGCTTGTAGGGTAGAGGTGGAGCTATCAATCTGCAACATTGTTCTCAGAACCGATTGCAGTTGTCTTTGAAACTGAATAGAAGGCTTAAACTTCAAGGCTTAGGTGATTCGGTGTCGTCTTGGGTACAAATTTCTTGATCTCCGCTATCGGGTGGAGAAATGTAAGAGCCCCTCAAATAGGTCAGGCACGCACGCACGCACACACACACACACACACACACACACACACACACACACACACACACACACAGGAAGTGGCTACTAGGTTAGTGGAGTACATGTACAATGCAGATGTGATTATTTTTTTTCAGGATAGAGAAATCCCTCCACGGGCTCAATATGACACTTACTGGTTTCAGTCAGAGCAGCACTCAGCACAATAGAACAGTGAAAGAAATAATAGATATGCAGGAGCGTGTATGGAAAGATCCCAGAACAGCTCTAACATTTAGACAGTCACAATGTTCACACAGTAATAGGGACAGAAAGCTGGCTCAAGCTAGGTGTAAATAGTAAGGAAATCCTAAACTCAGAATGTAACATATTATGCAGAGGTACATTGAACACTGATGAGGGGAGGCATGTTTATAATGATAAAGTGAAATTAGTACAGATTTGGAACTTGAAATTATTTCGGCAAAAGGTAGCATGAAAAGTGGCTCAAACGTGGTTATTGGAAGTTTTTACAAATCACCAGGCTCAGCAGCAGTAGTGGCAACACATATGAGGGTAAGTTAGGAAATATTTCCCTTAGATTTCTTGGCCATGTTATAGTTTTAGGTGGCGATTTTAATTTATCGGAGATTATATATATATAAAAATAGAAGACAGATGACTTACCAAAAGGACCGGCTCGTCGATAGAAACAAATAAAATAAATAAAATCACACACAAACACACATACAAGCTTTCACAGCCTAGCTGCTTCGTCAGGCAGAAGGGAAGGAGAGGGAAAAGGAAATGATGAGGGTTTCAAGGGAGTGGATAAGGAGTCATTCCAATCCCGGGACAGGAAAGACTTACCTTGGGGGGGAAAAAAAGAGGGTAAACAAAAACACACACACCCACACATTTACACAGACGCAAGTACACTTAGGCAGACACACTGTAGAACTGTAGAAAGCAAAGAAGTTATATGACACACACACACACACACACACACACACACACACACACACACACGATGAGACAAACATGTCTAAGATGAGAGGCAGGGACAGAAAAATAAGTTCGAAGTGCTGCATCTGAAAATTAAATTATCTGGGGCAGTTAAATAGAGAGCCGACTTGTGGAGGTAATGTGTTTAGACCTGCTAATGACAAATAGACAAATTTTCGATTAGTGTAGTTCAAGGAATCAGCGATCCTAAAGCCATTACAGCATCAATGAATACAGCCGTTTGTGTATATATAAAGTAGATGAAGATTACTTACCAGGCGAAGGAGCACAGGTAGTGATAGCAGCACAAATAAATACACACACACACACACACACACACACACACACACACACACACACACACACAACAAACAAACAAACAAACACTAGCTTTCACAGCCTAGCTGATTCTTCAGACAGAAGGGAAGGAGTGGGAAAAGGAAATGATGAGGGTTTTAAGGAAGTGGGTAAAGAGCCATTCCTATCCCGGGAGAGGAAAGACTTACCTTGGGGGGAAAAAGGAGGGGAAACAAATACACACACCCACCCACACACATACACGAACGCAAACACACCTAGGCAGACATACTGTAAAAAGCAAAGAAGTTGGACAGAGATACCACTAGAGACAGAGGCTCTGTCCAGAGAATCGAGGCAGAGATGTTAAAGATGGTGGGCGGGAATTTGAATTTAGTGGAGGTTGAGACCAGGTGGGCAACGGCAAGAGAGAATATGCTGAAGGGCAAGTTCCCATCTCCGGAGTTCTGAAGGACTGGTGTCGGTGGGAAGTATTCAGATAACCCAGACGGTGTAACACTGTGCCAAGAAGTGCTGGCTGTGCACCAAGGCGTGTTTAGCCACAGGATAATCCTCATTACCAATAAACACTGTTTGCCTTTGACCATTCATGCAAATGGACAGTTTGTTGCTGGTCATTCCCACATAGAATGCTTTACAGTGCAGGCATGTCAGTTGGTAAATCACTTGGGTACTATCGCAAGTGGCTCTGTACTTGATTGTGTGTACCTTCCAGGTTACGGGACTGGAGTAAGTGGTGGTGGAAGGGTGCATAGCGCAGGTTTTACAACGGGGGCGGTTTCATGGGTAGGAGCCAGATGGTAGGGAAGGTGGTTTGGGGATTTCAGAGGGATGGACTAAGAGGTTACGAAGGTTAGGTGGGCGGCAGAAAGACACTCTTGGTGGAGTGGGAAGGATGTCAATAAGGATGGATCTCATTTCGGGGCAGGATTTAAGGAAGTTGTATCCCTGCTGGAGAGCCACATTCAGAGTCCGCTCCAGTCCCGGAAAGTATGTTGTGACAAGAGGGGCACTTCTGGGATTCTTCTGTTGAAGGTTCTGAATTTGGGGGGATGAGGAGGTAGCTTTGGTAATTTGCTTCTGTATCAGATCAGGAGAACAGCTGCGGGATGTGAAACCTATTATTAGGTTATTGGTGTACTGGTTGAGTGATTCGGGACTGGAGCAGACTTTTTGCCACGAAAACCTAAGCTGTAGGAAAGGGAACGTTTAATGTGGAATGGAGGGCAGCTTTCATAATGGAGGTATTGTTGTTTGTTGGTAGGTTTGATGTGGACGGATGTGTGAAGTTGGCCATTGGACAGATGGAGGTCGACATCGAGAATAGTGGCATGGGATTTGGAATAGGACCAGGTGAACTGATGGGACCATTGGTGTTGAGGTTGAAGAAGAAATTCTGCAATTCTTCACTGTGAGTATCCGGTGACAAAAGGGGCACTTCTGGGGTTCTTTGGTGGAAGGTTCTGAATTTGGGGGGATGAGGAGGTGGATCTGGCAATTTGTTTCTGTACCAGATCAGGGGGATAGGGGCGGGATGTGAAAGCTGTTGGTGTACTGGTTCAGATATTCAGCACTGGAGCATACTCGTTTGCCATGAAGACCTAAGCTGTAGGAAAGGGAACGTTTGATGTGGAATGGATGGCAGCTGTCATAATGCAGGTACTGTCATTTATTGGTAGGTTTGATTTGGACGGATGTATGAAGTTGGCCATTGGGCAGATGGAGGTCGACATCAAGGAAAGTGACATGGGATTTGGAATAGGACCAGGTGAATTTGATGGGACCAAAGGTGTTGAGGTTGAAGAAGAAATTCTGGAGTTTTTCTTCACTTTGAGTCCAGATCATGAAGATGTCATCAATGAATCTATACCAAACCTTGGGTTGACAGGTTTGGGTATCCAGGAAGGCTTCCTCTAAGCGTCCCATAAATAAGTTTGCGTTCGAGGGGGCCATCCTGGTTCCAATGGCTGTTCCCTTTAGTTATTGGTATGTCTGGCCCTCAAAGGTGAAGCAGTTGTGGGTTAGGATGAAGCTGGCTATGGTATTAAGGAAAGAGGTTTTAGGTAGGGAAGTGGGTGGTCGGTGTGAAAGGAAATACTACATCGCAGCGAGGCCCTGGGCATGTGGGATATTTGTGTATAAGGAAGTGGCATCAATGGTTACAAGGATGGTTTCAGGAGGTAACAGGCTGGGTAAGGATTTCAGGCAATTGAGGAAGTGGTTGGTGTCTTTGATGAATGATAGGAGACTGCACATGATGAGTTGAAGGTGTTGGTCTATGTAGGCAGAGATTTGTTCTGTAGGGGCTTGGTAACCGGCCACAATGGGGCGGCCAGGATGATTCGATTTGTGAATCTTGGGAAGTAGGTAGAAGGTGGGAGTGCGGGGTGTCGGTGGGGTCATGAGGTTAATGGAGTTAGGTGAAAGGTTTTGTAGGGGGCCTAACGTTTTGAGGATTCCTTGAAGCTCTGCCTGGACATCAGGAATAGGATCGCCTTGACAGACTTTGTATTTAGTGTTGTCTGAAAGCTGACTCAGTCCCTCAGCCACATACTCCCGCCGATCAAGTACCATGGTTGTGGATCCCTTGTCGGCTGGGAGAATGACGATGGAATGGTCAGCCTTCAGATCACGGATAGCTCGGGATTGAGGTGCGGTAATGTTGGGAGTAGGATAAGGTTTCTCAGCAAAGACTGAGAGGCAAGGTTGGAAGTAAGGATTTCCTGGAAGGTTTGAAGAGGGTGATATTGAGTAAGATCAGGACAGTCTCGGCGTGACGGAGGACGGAACTGTTCCAGGCAGGGTTCAATTTGAATAATGTCTTGGGGAGCTGGATCATTAGGAGTACGATTATTTTTCTTCATGGCAAAGTGATATCTCCAGCAAAGACTACGAGTATAGGATATTAAATCTTTGACAAGGGCTGATTGGTTGAATTTGGGAGTAGGGCTAAAGGTGAGGCCTTTGGATAGGACAGAGATTTCAGATTGGGAGAGAGGTTTGGAGGAGAGGTTGAGTACCGAATTGAGATGTTGTGGTTTCAGATTGTGTGGATTGGAATTTTGAGGTTGTGGGAGGGGGAGAGCAGTTGGGAGTGGAAGATTGAGTAGATGGGAGAGACTGGATTTGTGTGCAATAAGAGGTGGTTAAGGTTTATTGGAGAGGTTATTGAGGGAGTGAGTATTGCCTTTCCGGAGGAGGGTGACCAGGAGATTGGATAGATTTGTGAGGTGGTGGGTTGCATGTTGTTCTAATTTGCGGTTGGCCTGAAGGAGGATGTTCTGAACTGCATGTGTGAATGTGGGAGAGGAAAGGTTGAGGATTTTGATTAGGGATAGTTGACAGGTGTGTTCATTGGCAGAGTTGATGTGTAGGTTAAGGATTAGATGGGTGACGGCTATAGATTGTTCAGTTTGGAATTGGTACAGGGCGGGATGAAAGGATGGATTACAGCCAGAGATGGGAACTTTTAGTTTGAGGCCCTTGGGAGCGATTTCAAATGTCAGAAAGGGCCATCCTTTCATCCAGCCCTTTACCAGTTCCAAACTGAACAATCTATAGCCCTCACCCACCTAATCCTTAACCTACACATCAATTCTGCCAATGAACATACCTGTCAACTATCCCTAATCAAAATCCTCAACCTTTCCTCTCCCACATCCACACATGCAGTTCAGAACATCCTCCTTCAGGTCAACTGCAAATTAGAACAACATGCCACCCACCACCTCAAAAAAACTATCCAATCTCCTGGTCACCCACATGCGGAAAGGCAATACTCACTCCCTCAATAACCTCTCCAATAAACCTTAACCTCCTCTTATTGCACACAAATCCAGTCTCTCCCATCTACTCCATCTCCCACTCCCAACTCCTCTCCCCCTCCTCAAAATTCCCATCCACACAATCCAGAACCACAACATCCCAATTCAGTAGTCAAATGTTCAAATGTTTGTAAATCTATCGGACCAAACGGCATGGTCGTCAGTCCGTAGCTTACAAACTACTTAAACCTAGGTAAACTAACCTAAGAACAACACAAACACCCATGCCCCAGGGAAGACTCGAACCTCCACGGCGAGCAACCGCGCGCTCTGCAGCGAGACGCTTTAGACCGCTCGGCTACTCCTCCACGGCAATTCAGTAGTCAACCTCTCCTCCAAACCTCTCTCCCAATATGAAACCTCTGTCCTATCCAAAGGTCTCACCTTTAGCCCTACTCCCAAATTCAATTAATCAGCCCTTGTCAAAGATTTACTATCCTATATTCCTAGTCTTTGCTGAAGCTATCACTTTGGCATGAGGAAAAATAATCCTACTCCTAATGATCCAGCTCGACAAGAGATCATTCAAATTGAACCCTGCCTGGAACAGTTCCATCCTCCGTCACAGCAAGACCCTCCTGCTCTTCCTCAATATCACACTCTTCAAACCTTCCAGGAAATCCTTACTTCCAACTTTGCCTCTCAATCTTTCCTGAGAAAACTTAATCCTACTCCCAACATTACCGCACCTCAATCCCGAGCTATCCGTGATCTGAAGGCTGACCATTCCATCGTCATTCTCCCAGGCGACAAGGGATCCACAACCGTGGTACTTGATCGGCGGGAGTATGTCGCTGAGGGACTGAGTCAGCTTTCAGACAACACTACATACAAAGTCTGTCAAGGCGATCCTATTCCTGATGTCCAGGCAGAGCTTCAAGGAATCTTCAAAACCTTAGGCCCTCTACAAAACCTTTCACCTGGCTCCATTAAACTAATAACCGCACCAACACCCCACACCCCTACCTTCTACCTACCTCCTAAGATTCACAAACCTAATCATCCAGGCCGGCCGATTGTGGCCGGTTACCAAGCCCCCACAGAACAAATCTCTGCCTACAGAGACCAAAACCTTCTACCCATCATGTGCAGTCTCCCATCCTTCATTACGGACACCAACCACTTCCTCAATCGCCTGAAATCCTTACCCAGCCTGTTACCTCCTGAAACAATCCTTGTAACCATTGATGCCACTTCCTTATACACAAATATCCCACATGCCCAGGGCCTCGCTGCGATGTAGTATTTCCTTTCACACCGACCACCCACTTCCCTACCTAAAACCTCTTTCCTTAATACCATAGCCAGCTTCATCCTAACCCACAACTGCTTCACCTTTGAGGGCCAGACATATCAATAACTAAAGGGAACAGCCATTGGAACCAGGATGGCCCCCTCGAACGCAAACTTATTTATGGGACGCTTAGAGGAAGCCTTCCTGGATACCCAAACCTGTCAACCCAAGGTTTGGTATAGATTCATTGATGACATCTTCATGATCTGGACTCAAAGTGAAGAACAACTCCAGAATTTCTTCTTCAACCTCAACACCTTTGGTCCCATCAAATTCACCTGGTCCTATTCCAAATCCCATGTCACTTTCCTTGATGTCGACCTCCATCTGTCCAATGGCCAACTTCATACATCCGTCAAAATCCAAACCTTGTTGTTGTTGGTTGTTTTAAGGGGACTGAACAGCTAGGTTATCAGTCCCCTATTCCTAGCTGAGAGTCAACTGTCAAAGATAAAACAACGCACTGAAAATGACACCGCACAAAAGGGCAGGTTAACAATAGACAAGCCACTGACAATACAAAACGAAGACACACACAATTAGTAAAAGAAAGTCACGAATAAAACTTGATAGCAGAGTACCTTGGCTGGCTGATCACAAAGAAAAACAGGATGAGCCAGCCATACTGCACATACTAAGAACTCCCAAGGACATGAAAAGTTAAAAAGCTGGGTTGGTGGTGGCCTAAGATGTCAAGCCACAGCACCTATCGTTAGATCGAGTCATAAAAACCAGCAGCGCGGATAAAACTTAAAACTTTGTTAGCCATAGAGGCGTCGTCACCTAAAACTAAGGGTAGTGCGTCTGGAAGATTAAAAGAATGCCGCAGGTTGGCGAAAATCGGGCAGTCCATCAAAAAATGGGCCACTGTCATTACGACACCTCATCGACAAACGGGCGGGGACTCACGGCGTAGGAGATACCCATAGGTCAACCACGTGTGCCCAATACGGAGTCGGCAAAGGACAACCGACTCCCTGCGAGAAGCCCTCAGTGACGTCTTCCATGCAGCGGTAGACGGCTTGACAGCACGGAGCTTATTTGGTTCAGTGGAATCTGCCCATTCAGAATTCCAAACCCCTAAGACCTTGTGGGTCAACTGGGTTTGGAGGTCGGAAACTGGGAGGCCAATATCCACGGACCGCATAGTTGTGGCCTTCTTGGCCAGCTGATCAACACGTTCATTGCCCGGTATACCTATGTGCCCTGGCGTCCAGACAAAAAGGACAGAACGGCCTGACTCGCCAAGGGCGAAGACAGCATCTTGAATGGCTCGCACCACTGTGTTTTTCGGTAGAAACGGGTCGAGGGCCTGTAAGCCACTCAGGGAGTCACTACAGATGACGAACGATCCCCTGGGGCGAGCTCTGAGGTGTTCAAGAGCTCTCAGAATACCGACCAGTTCTGCGGTGAAGATGCTGCTTCCACAAGGCAATGACCGCTGTTCGATGTGGTCACCGTGGTTAAAGGCATATCCAGCATGGCCATCGACCAAAGAACTGTCCGTGTAGATGATGTTTGCTCCGTGAAACGAATCAAGCAGTGCATGGAACCGGCGACGGAGAAGCAGTGGTGAAATCGAGGATTTCGAATCCCGGGACAAGGCCAGCCGAAGCTCCAGGCGAGGAATTTTCCAGGGGGGGATACAGAGGGAGTAATGGTAAGGTGGAGGAAGGGGTAAGGAATCAAGTGAGGAGAGAAGGGAACGGACGCGGACCGCAATCGGGAGACCCGACCTAGGCCAACGTCGTGGGGAAGGGAGTGCAGAAAATGGGAAGAGAAGCCTGTGGTTCGGATGGTGGGGTGAAGCATGAACCCGGGCAACGTAGCTCACCAACAGCCGTTGCCGGCGATACCGCAGAGGGGGAACACCAGCTTCAGCTAGAAGGCTCGTTACGGGACTGGTGCGAAAAGCCCCTGTTGCGAGCCGCACGCCTGTGTGGTGAACGGGGTCTAGGACCCGCAAGGCAGAAGGGGCTGCTGAGTCGTACACCAAGCTCCCGTAATCAAGCCGCGACAGAATAAGAGACTTGTAGAGCTGAAGAAGGGTGGAACGTGCTGCTCCCCAACTAGTATGGCTGAGGCATCGAAGGACATTTAAATGCCGCCAACACTTCTGTCTCAGCTGACGTAGGTGTGGCACCCATGTCAGCCGGGCATCGAAGACCATGCCCAGGAAGCGATGTGTTTCCTCAACATGAAGTAGTTCACCACCCAGGTAGAGCTCTGGGTCAGGGTGAACTACCCGACGGCGACAGAAGTGCATCACGCGGGTTTTCCGTGCGGAGAACTGAAATCCGTGAGTAGAGGCCCATGAGTGGGCCTTTCGGATGGCACCCTGCAGCCGCCGTTCAGCTACGCCGATGGAAACGGAGCTGAAATACAGGCAAAAGTCATCGGCGAACAGGGAGCAACTGACTGATGACCCCACAGCTGCAGCGAGACCGTTTATCGCCACTAAAAACAATGGAACGCTGAGGACGGAGCCCTGTGGGACACCGTTCTCTTGAATACGGGGGGAGCTAAATGATGACCCAACCCTCACCCGGAACGAGCGGTGAAAGAGGAAATTGCGAATAAAAAGAGGAGGGCACCCCGTAAGCCCCAGTCATGAAGAGTTGTTAAAATATGGTGGCGCCAGGTGGTGTCATACGCCTTTCGAAGGTCGAAAAATACAGCAACCAAATGCTCACGCCTAGCAAACGCAGTGCGAATGGCTGACTCCAATGACACGAGGTTGTCAATGGTAGAACGGCCCTTGCGAAAGCCCCCTTGTTGTGGAGCTAGGAGTCCGCGCTCTTCTAGGATCCACATAAACCGCCGACTCACCATACGTTCGAAAAGCTTGCAGAGAACGTTGGTGAGGCTGATCGGATGGTAATTGTCAGCCACCAGGGAATCTGCACCAGGTTTCAGCACAGGGATGATAGTGCTTTCCCGCCACTGCGACAGGAAAGTGCCCTCTGCCCATAGATGGTTAAACAGGGCGAGAATGCGGCGTTGAAACTCTGGTGAAAGGTGCCGGAGGAATTGGCTGTGAATCCTATCTGGTCCTGGAGTTGTATCAGGACACGCAGCAAGGGCAGTTCGGAATTCCCACTCGCTAAATGGGTCGTTGTATACTTCCCGACGACGAGTGCGGAAAGATAACTGTTTCCGCTCGGCCCGCTCTTTGAGGGAGCGGAAGTCGGCACTGTACGTGGCAGTCGCAGAGCATTGTGCGTAGTGGTCTGCCATGTGCTCGGCGATAGCTGTCGGGAGCGTGCAGAGCACACCCTGGATGGTGAGGGATGGGATTCCTGTCGGCAGGCGGTATCCAAAGACGCGTCGGACTTGCGTCCATACCTGAGTCAGGGAAGTGCGGGAGCCGATACTGGCTACATACTGCTCCCAGGAATCCTGCTTACTATGCCGTACGAGTCGTCGAGCACGCGCACGGAGGCATTTAAAGGCCACCAAATTCTCCACGGAAGGGTGGCGTCGATGGCGCTGGAGCGCTCGCCGACGTTCCCAGATGGCCTCAGCAATCTCCGGTGTCCACCAAGGCATGGACCTATGCCTAGTGGAACCGGTGGTTTGTGGAACCGCCGCCTCAGCGGCCATGATAATACTATTAGTCACCTGCTGGACTGCGGTGTCAATGTTATCTGGCAGTGGTGTAGCAATGACAGTGGTTGAAGCATACACAGTCCAATCAGCCCTGCGGAGGCACCAACGGGGTAATCCGTCTTCAGCTTGGTACCACAGGAGCGACACAAAGATTGGAAAGTGGTCACTGCCACACAGGTCCTCATGCACACGCCAACCGAGGTGTGGTCGAAGGCTGGGGCTGCAGACGGAGAGGTCGATCGTTGAATACGTGCCCTGTGCCACGCTAAAATGCGTGGGGGCACCTGTATTCAGGAGGCAAAGGTCTTGGTGCGCCACTAATGTCTCAACATCCCTACCGCGGCCTGTGGTCTGGAGTCCACCCCACAAAGGGTTGTGGGCGTTGAAGTCCCCCAAAAGGAGGAATGGTGGGGGAAGTTGGGAGACCAGAGCGGTAAGGGTGTTGAGAGACACGGCCTCATCCGGAGGAAGGTACAAGCTGCAGACAGTGAATTCCTGAGTTGCCCGGATTCTAACAGCCACTGCCTCAAGAGTGGTGCTGAGCGGCACCGGGGCACTGGGTACAGTGTCCAGGACGTACAGACAGACGCCACCAGACACCCTATCGTATATGGGCCTGTTACGCTAATAGCCCTGATACCCACGAAGGACAGGGGTCCGCTGTGCTGGAAACCATGTTTCCTGTAGGGCGATACAAAGTGCAGGGGAGCGGTACAGTAATTGTCGCAGGTCGCAGCTCAGCCAGGTGGTTAAAGAAGCCGCTGCAGTTCCACTGGAGAATAATTTGTTCTCCACGCACTAAGGCCATAAAAAGAAGGAAAAGAAGAAGATCAGTCCATAGGAGTGTCTGCTGCCTGATGGTCAGGCTCAACAGAATCTATGACCATAGAATCAGACGATCTGGTTGTGCAGATCTCCTATGGTCGGGTGAAGCAAGAAGTGCGAGATCCTCAGTGGAAGCGAGGATCTCGACCTCATCCTCTGAGGCAGAGGATGTGGGTGTGGGTGGCTTGGAAGCCACCAAAGTATCCCTTTTCTTCTTGTCTCTTTTCTTGCCCTCTCGCTGGCCCTTCGGTGTTGAGGGCCGTGGGGGCTTCTCAGAAGGGGTGGCAGTAGCTGACGAAGAGCAGGAGGCCTTTCGATCAGCAGCCGGTGGATCCTTCAGCCATTTGCTGGGATCCACTTTCCCACGAAGAGAAGCCTCGGAAGGGAGAGTCCCGTGGGACGCCTTCCAGGCGAGAGGAGCCGGAGAGGGCTGTTGTTTCTCCGGCTGTGGGGTGGGGACCGACGTCCCCTGTGATGGTTTATCTGTTGCTCCCAACGTGAAAAGTGTGGGAGCAACCGAAGGAGTGGCGCCCCCAGCTGCCAAGGGGGCAGGTGCAGTGGTTCGGGCCTGGGGGCCCGCTGGCAATGATGGTACAGGTGGTCTGGAGATCGATGGGGAAGCTACAGAGGCATATGAGGTGGTCATGGTCACAGGATGGAGCTTTGTATACTTACGTCTGGCCTCCGCATATGTCAGCCGGTCCAGGGTTTTGTACTCCATGATCTTACGCTCCTTGTGGAGTACAGAGCAGTTGGGAGAACACAGAGGATGCTGCTGGTTGCAATTGACGCAAACTGGAGGCGGGGTACAGGGGGCGTCCGGGTGGGATGCACGCCCGCACTTCCGACATGTTGGGTTGGCATCACATCGGGAGGACATGTGCCCAAACCTCCAGCACTTGAAGCAGCGCATAGGGGGAGGAACATAGGGCTTTACGTCGACCCGGTAGACCATCACCTTGACCTTCTCAGGCAATGAATCGCCCTCGAAAGCCAAGATGAAGGCACCGGTGGCAACCCTCTTGTCCTTCGGACCCCTATAGATACGGCGGATGAAATGCACACCACGCCGCTCCAAGTTAGCTCTCAATTCATCATCCGATTGCAGCAGCAGATCCCTGTGGAAAATGATACCCCGGACCATGTTTAAGGTTTTGTGTGGCGTGATAGAAACGGAAACATCACCCACCTTGTCGCAGGCTAGCAAAGCCCGTGACTGCGCTGGGGATGACGTCGTTATCAGAACCGATCCAGATCTCATCTTTGACAGACCCTCCACCTCTGCATACTTATCCTCTAAATGTTCGACGAAGAACATCGGCTTCGTCGTCATAAAAGATTCCCCATCATTTCTAGTGCAGACCAGATATTTCGGGGCATAAGCCTCACCCTGATTTTTCGCCCGACGTTCCTCCCATGGTGTGGACAAGGAAGGAAACGTTTGGGGATCATAGCTTGCAGCGTTGTAATCGCCTCGACCACGCTTAGAGACGGCGGTTGTACGTCCGCCAACGTTTCGTGTTCGTTTCATGGTGTTCCCACGAGCAGCTAGGGAAATAAGCGTCCACCCAGACAGAGCCCCGCTTGCCTGGGTAAGCCTTATACAACTGAGGTGCGGCAGGTTCCTCAGAGGTTGCTCGCTAGCGGCTGTTCAACCTCAACAGCCATGCATCTCCTCAGCATGTAGCACACCTTGAAATTGAGTGTTTTTTTAGAGAGGTTTGTACCGTTCTCGCGACCCGGGCGATTAAGCCAAGATCCCCGGGCTCTGAAACGTACAACGTTCCACCGTCGCGCCGAACGATGGTCGTTGAAGCACGCACAGAGCTTACGGTGTAGCGGACTGTTGGTGTGACACAGCCCACGGCTCAGGACCCCGGGTTCGCCAAGCCCGTACCCAGCAAATTAATGCTGAGCCCCTGAGGGGAAATCCAAACCTACCAATAAACGACAGTACCTGCATTATGACAGCTGCCCTCCATTCCACATCAAACGTTCCCTTTCCTACAGCTTAGGTCTTCATGGCAAACGAGTATGCTCCAGTGCTGAATAACTGAACCAGTACACCAACAGCTTTCACATCCCGCCCCTATCCCTCTGATCTGGTACAGAAACAAATTGCCAGAGCCACCTCCTCATCCCCCCAAATTCAGAACCTTCCACCAAAGAACCCCAGAAGTGTTTGCATTTGTGTATGTGTGTGTATTTGTTTCCCCTCCTTTTTTTCCCCCAAGGTAAGTCTTTCCTCTCCCGGGATTGAAACGGCTCCTTACCCACTTCCTTAAAACCCTCATTTCCTTTTCCCTCTCCTTCCCTTCTACCTGAAGAAGCAGCTACGCTGCGAAAGCTAGTGTTTACGTGTGTGTGTGTGTTTCATTTATTTGTGCTGCTACCTGTGCTCCTTCGCCTGGTAAGCAATCTTCAACTACTTTTTTATATATATTTTCCCTGCTAGGAATTCCCCCCCCCCCCCTCTCTCATATATATAACAGATTACTTACCAAAAGGACCGGCTCATCGATAGGCACAAATAAAATCACACACAAACACACATACTAGCTTTCGCAACCGTTGGTCGCTTCGTCAGGAAAAGAGGAAGAAAGGAGACGAGACGGGGAAGGATATGGGTTTTAAGGAAATGGAAAAGGAGTCATTCCAATCCCAGAAGTGGAAGGACTTACCTTACAGTAATTACCAGACGAAGGAGCACAGGTGTGACAGCAGCACAAATAAATAGAACACACACACACACACACACACACACACACACACACACACACACACACAAGCTTTCGCAACCCAGTTGCTTCTTCCGGCAGAAGGGAAGGAGAGGGAAAAGGAAATGATGAGGGTTTTAAGGAAGGGTGTGTGTGTGTGTGTGTGTGTATATATATATATATATATATATATATATATATATATGTCTAGGTGTGTTTGCGTTTGGATATATGTGAGTGTGTGTGTATTTATTTATCTTCCTTTTTTCCCCATTAGGTAAGTCCTTCCACTCCTAGGATTGGAATGACTCCTTTTCCACTTCCTTAAAACCCATATCCTTCCCTTTCTCCTCCCCTTTTTTCCTCTTATCCTGAAGAAGCGAGCATTGGTTGCGAAAGCTTGTATGTGTGTTTGTGTGTGAATTTATTTGTGTCTATCGACGAGATGGTCCTTTGGGTAAGTCATCTGTTTTCTATTTTTTATATATATATATACACACACTTCCAACCTTGCCTCTCAGTCCTACCTGAAAAACCTTAATCCTCCTCCCATCATTACCGCAGCCGAATCCCGAGCTATCAGTGATCTGAAGTCTGACCATTCCTTTATCATTCTCCATCCATGACCGTGGTACTTGATCGGCGGGAGTATGTGGCTGAGGGACTGCATCAGCTTTCAGACAAAGCTACATACGAAGTCTGTCAAGACGACCCCATTCCTGATGTCCAGGCAGAGCTTCAGTGAATTCTCAGATCCTTAGGCCCCCTACAAAACCTTTCACCCAAGTCCATCACACTCAAGACCCCACCAACACCCCACACCCCTACCTCCTAAGATTCACAAACCTAATCATCCAGGCCGGCCGATTGTGGCCGGTTACCAAGCCACCACAGAAAGAATCTCTGCCTACAGAGACCAACACCTTCAACCCATCATGTGCAGTCTCCCATCCTTCATCAAAGACACCAACCACTTTCTCGAACACCTGAAATCCTTACCCAGCCTATTACCTCCTAAAACCATTCTTGTAACTATTGCTGCCACTTCCTTGTACACAAATATCCCACATGCCCAGGGCCTCGCTGCGATGTAGTATTTCCTTTCACACCGACCACCCATTTCCCTACCTAAAACCTCTTTCCTTAATACCCTAGCCAGCTTCATCCTAACCCACAACTGCTTCACCTTTGAGGACCAGACATACGAACAAGTAAAGGGAACAGCCATGGGAACCAGGATGGCCCCCTCGTACGCAAACTTATTTATGGGACCCTTAGAGGGTCAACCCCAAGTTTGGTACAGATTCATTGATGACATCTTCATGATCTGGACCAACAGTGAAGAACAACTCCAGAATTTACTCTTGAACCTCAGCTCCTTTGGTCCCATCAAATTCACCTGGTCCTATTCCAAATCCCATGACACTTTCCTCGATGTTGACCTCCATCTGTCCAATGGCCAACTTCACACATCCGTCCACATCAAACCAACCAACAAACAAACAAACAACAGTACCTCCATTATGACAGCTGCCATCCATTCCACATCAAACGTTCCCTTCCCTACAGCTTAGGTCTTTGTGGCAGAAGAGTCTGCAGTACACCAATAACCTAATAACAGCTTTCAAATCCCGTAGCTATCCTCCTGATCTGGTTCAGAAGCAAATTACCAGAGCCACCTCCTCATCCCCCCAAATTCAGAACCTTCAACAGAAGAATCCCAGAAGTGCCCCTCTTGTCACAACATACTTTCCGGGACTGGAGCGGACTCTGAATGTGGCTCTCCAGCAGGGATACGACTTCCTTAAATCCTGCCCCGAAATGAGATCCATCCTTATTGACATCCTTCCCACTCCACCAAGAGTGTCTTTCTGCCGCCCACCTAACCTTCGTAACCTCTTAGTCCATCCCTCTGAAATCCCCAAACCACCTTCCCTACCATCTGGCTCCTACCCATGAAACCGCCCCCGTTGTAAAACCTGCCCTATGCACCCTTCCACCACCACTTACTCCAGTCCAGTAACCCGGAAGGTGTACATGATCAAGGACAGAGCCACTTGCGATAGCACCCACGTGATTTACCAACTGACATGCTTGCACTGTGAAGCGTTCTACGTGTGGATGACCAGCATCAAACTGTCCATTTGCATGAACGGTCACAGGCAGACAGTGTTTGTTGGTAATGAAGATCACCCTGTGGCTGAACATGCCTTGGTGCACGGCGAGCACATCTTGGCGCAGTATTACACAGTCCGGGTTATCTGGATACTTCCCAATGACACCAACTTTTCAGAACTCCGGAGATGGGAACTTGCCCTTCAGCTTATTCTCTGTTTTGTCAATTTTACATTGGTCCTCATAGTGTAAAGACGATTAATACTGCATATTTAGTGATGTATTAAGATGTAACAAAACTTTGAAATAACTTTAAAATATATGTGAAGAAGTTTTTTATAATATAAATTGGAAGTATTAATTTAATATGATACATTAACTGGATCTTCAGAAGTCTGAAAAAATGAGTTGCAGAAACATCATTACAGAAACAGACTATCTGGTTCCATCATTAGTGAAAATATTTGGGCTGTCAACTTTAAACCAGAAATCTCTTCATGATGTACTTTAAGTTTGGTGTCTAAGTAAATTTCATTGTTGAGACATCAAAACACAAGTCACACTGTTCATCCATGAGATCTAGAGGGCAGCAGATACACGATCCCAAGGAGATGCCGTGTTTCTCGACTTCCACAAGGCGTTCGATACATTCTGCACCATCGTCTGATGAACAAAGAATGAGCATATGCAATATCAGAGCAACTGTTTGACTGGACTGATGTATTTGTACATAAAATAATGCAGTATGTCATCTTCAATGGAGAGGACTCTTCAAATACTAAAGTGATGTGAGACGTGCCACAGGGGAGTGTTCTAGGTCTGTTGCTTTTCACAATATGTATAAATGACCTCATAGATAACATTGGAAGTACAAAGAGGGTTTTTGCAGATGATGCCATAGTTTATTGAAAAGTTGCAACACTGGAAAAGGGTAGCGAAATTCTGGTGGCTCTGCCACATACTGGTACATAGTGTAGGGGATGGTAAATGATATCAACGTAAAAAATATTAGAAGAAGTCAAGTTTATGCAGCCGCAACTTCTTTGAACATGAAGTGCTGTGTTTACATAAAAAGAAATATCCTTTATTATGTAACTACACAATAACAAGATGAACACTGGAAGCAGTTAATTTAATAAAATATCTGGGGTGATTTGAAATGGAACAACCATATAAATGCAATCATGGGCAGGGCAGATGCCATACTGTGATTCATTGGAAGAATCCTCAGCAAATGTAGTCTGTCAACATAGGAAGTAGGTTACAAACCCCTCATTCAGTCAGCGCTCTAGAATTGTTCATCAGTGTGCTCATTTAGTAAGCATAAAGGCATCATGGAGATGATTAGGAAGCTCTAGTGGCAGATGCTGCAAGGAAGACATTCTGTATTGCAGTACGGGCTTCTGTCAAAGTTCTGAGAGTGTATGTTTCATGAATAGCTAACAATATATTGCTTCCTCCTATATACAGTATATCTTGCAAAGGGGCCACAAGGAGAGAGATTAGGGCCCAAACAAAGGCATGCAGGCAATCATTTTTTCCACCAGCCATTCACAACCAGAATAGAAGGAAGTGACAATGGTACACAATGTATCATCCGCCATACACCCAAAGGGGGCTTGTGGAGTATGGCTGCAGATATAGACGTAATATGGAACAATAGGGGGAAAATGTTGATGTCAAAACTACACTACCCCAAAAGCCCTGCTACAGGGACCATATCCCTATGGAAAAACCCTTTGTAAGATCTGCCCAATCCACCCGGCCAGCACTTACCAATCCTATCATAAGCTTATACTACCCCCTCAAAGGAAGGTCCACCAATGAAAGTTGCCATGTGATTTACCATTTGCAATCACTGCAAAGCTTTTTATTTTGAGATGACTATCAACCAGCTATTCATTTTAATGACTGGCCAAAAGCAAGGTAGACCTCTCAGTGGCATACCATGCAGCCGAGCATAACATGTTCGATTTCAACAGCAGCTTCACAACCCAGGACATCTGGATTTCCACCACTACAAGCTTTTCTGAATTGCACAGATGAGAGATTCTTACAACACATTTTCTGCTCCAGAATGCTCCAGCTCTCAACTTATATTATTTTATCTTCCGCATCCACTTCATGCCCGACAGATGCTCCATTCCCCTCTACCCTACACCTCGAGTATTTTCTGTGCTTCCCCCCCCCCCCCCCTCTTCAGCCCTGCATTCCTAAATGGCACCTCTTTCCACCCATCTAGCTCCTACAAAATCTGTATCCATCCTCACCAATGTCTTGCATTCTTCCCCTTCAACCGCTATTTCATCACAGTCAAGCATTACTCTGAACACAGCAGCTGGAGAGGATGGTTGTGTGTCTGAATTGTGCCTGTGTGAAAGAGTATGTGTATTTTCAGGCCAAGGCTGTGGCTGAAAGTTACGTATATCCAGGAATGCAGCAGTGTGAGGTGAGGAAGACTTTAAGAATTGTAAGGGAGAGAAGTATTTGAGGTTGTGAAGGAAGGAAGATAGGGTTTCTTGGCACCTTTTTTTTTTTTTTTTTTTTTTTTTTTTTTTATGCATCTGTTGTGGCTCAATGAAAATCTTTGCAGCGAGTTGCAACCTATTCTCATTATATAGGTGAATTACAACCTAGACTTTCCACTGATTAATGAATATATTATTTTGATTTATTGAAACAAACCCTCTAACTGACCTTTGTTTACCAGAGTTATTTGTGGAATATACAGATATGGTAGCATGTAATTGAATCCTAGTACTAATGCCTAGAAAATAGCAGATTATGCAAATGGATTATACTGTCTCTTACCATAAAAGCTAATCCTCCTCCTCTTTCAATGTCTTGGTCAATTCTAAATGTTATTTTGGCATTGCATAAAACTTGTTTATGCAATTGGAGCCATGTTTCTGACATTTCTGTAACTGTACCTCTAAACCTACTTTGTTTGAAGGAAGAGAGTCACTGTTCTACCATAAAATGTTTATACTGTGTAATTGCTTCTTACCATTGGTATGCTTTATGAGGACTAAAATCTCTTTGGAGTTTTTGTCTGGTTTGAAATGAAACTATTAAAAGCAAAACCATATTGCAATAAAGTTATGCTATATTTTGAGACTTTGCAAAACTTCACCAATATTTATGATGGCATATTCTTTTAATTCTGGTAAGCTTTTTTTTATTGCTTCTGTAACAATTTCCTGATTTGTTTTGTATATCATAAGAACTATTTTCTGTGTCTTATTGATGCACATGAAACTCAACTGCCAAAAATATTACTCCTTTGAATTTAAGCTGCATCTGGTCCAAGCTTACAGAATTAATGTTGGAGGGTTGAAGACTGCCCCTTAGAGATGTTAATTTTTATCTAGTTTTTAAAATGGCTGGGCATTGTGGTTAACTTTGGTGGTTTGGATGTTAAATGTCTTAGGAATTCACTAGAGCAGGGGTCTCCAAATTATTAGACTGTGAGTGCCACATCTCAAGTTTCAATAGTCAACGGGGGCCAGACAACACAATTTGGGATTGCCGAAAATTGCAATACCAGCCTATAATTTGAGCTGTAATATCATCACAATGTCGGACACCCGCATTTCAATTGTATACCATTAGACCACCACAATATCTCTCATTTCAGCATGAAAGAAACATGAATAACATACAAATTACTTAAACACTTCATCTCTACAAACACAATCTGTGGAATCCCAAATTTTATTTGACCACGTATTTTCTCATAGGTAGGGGGAAAAATATAATAATAATAATAATAATAATAATAATAATATTTTTAAAATGCAGACACAATATTCAGTGAAAACATTAAATTATCTTTCTTACTCTTCAATACACACTGAGAGGTATTTAATTTGCCCTTTGAATACACAGTCCATGTTTTAATGTTTATAACTTATGCCCATGTACATTGTCATTGAAGTCGTCAAACTGTGCAACACGCTATTTTCTTGATGATGACATATGTTACATTCCTCGAGCACAGCAACAGCTTCATCACACATCCCACTTGTTATTTTGTTGCCTTTCTCTATAACAAGACATATCACATTCCATGTTTGACTGGATATATAACTCTCTGTATCAAATGTTCACTTTTTTAGCTTCAGCAGAATTATTAAACAACAAGGAACATACACATACTTCAAACAAAGAAAATGAAATAACAAAGTACGCACTGTAACAAAGCAAACACGATTAATACAGCAAAATACAGCCTGGAATGAAAAGTCACAGTCAACTGGAGCCAGAGCATTTTAGTGATATCTCGCTTATTTATGAACAAGTGGATGCGATTTTGAATGTGCAAATGGTCCTGAAATGCTGCTAGCAACCTCCCTGACTAAAAATTGCTCGTTTAGTTGCAAAAAGATTAACATCAAATGCAGGTCGGATTGAATTCCTTTGCGGGCCGAATCTGGCCTGCAGGCCGTATTTTGGAGACCCCTGCATTAGAGTATTGGTTGCATGCCCTATCAATAAGTTAACAAAAAATCAACAACACCATGCTTTGACAAGAATGGTAACGAATTCAAACATTTTTCATTTAAGAAATTGAGAAATTTTGCTTACAGATTAATTACTTTAAAGTGAGTGGAAAAAGTCTTACACACTATTAGTAACATGTTTAATTGCTGTTTATGTCAAAATACTAATGTTTGAAGACTTTTGGTTACATAACATGTCTAAAGGCTACCACATAGTTACACAAGGAAACTTATTTTCATAAAGTATCCAGTAACCATTACAATACAACATGCACTGTGTCATACTGCATAAAATATAACTAATCTATGAAGTTTGAAAAAAAATTCTACATAGTAGAAAACTCACCTCCCAACAACAGTCATTCTGTTTTCCCGAAGACAAATTACAGCAAGAAAAGGGTAGCCATTTTCTCTTAATGCCTGAGATACTCTATAGCCCTCTGGGGTGGTCACAGAGCAACCCCAAAACAACATGTTTGTGTTAACATATGTCACAACCTCCATATCTGATAATGTGTTCCTAGAAAACAAAGAAAAGTTCAAAGTTATTACATCTTCTCACACTACAACTCTACAATAATGATGTATGACTTGTTCATAATTGAGTCGATGTATGATACAATGTTAAATGTGATTACGTCAATGTGTGTGCGTTCTTCTCTGATGAATGCTTGGCCAAAGATTCATTATGTGACTGTGAGTGCCTTTCTTTGTATATTATGTGACTATGAGTTTCTTTGTGCCAGTCTGCAATAATCTTTGTGGTGAGTTGCAACCTATCCCCATTATATTTCAATGAGAATGTACCATTATTAAACTATTAAATGTGCTAGAATCAAAGATGAGGAGAGTAAAAATAATTTACAATGAGCACCAAATTTGAAAAATTCACAAAAATTAATGCTGAAGCTTTTATCATAATAGATGTACATATAAACTCACTAAAGTCCATCGGGTGTAGCATACCTACAGAAACTGTCGGTGTCTTGATGGTCTTCACAATGCAAGTATATTAGAAGAAAACGAAGTTCTCGCTTAGCATCATTCAGTGCCTGGCTGTATGTTCCTTGATAAAACACTGGGTGTCTTGATCCATATTTTTCTTCAAAGGAATTTATAAATTTAAGTACGTCACCAACAGGATCAGTAATAACTGCAACAAATGAAACTGTATATGAAAAAAAAAAAAAAAAAAAAAAATAGCTGTAGATCATATGATTTAACATTAGCCTGTCTCCTTCCCCTTTAATGTGCCAATATAATTATTCACAATATTCATGTTTAGCTTAGTATCCCCATTAAGTGATATAAAACAAGGCACTTTAGAGAAAGTGCCCCCACATATTGAAAAAAGGATTGGAGAATGTGTTGGGGTTGGGGGGGGGGGAGGGGGAGGAGAAAAACAGAAAAGAGCAACTGGGACAGAAAATCATTTCACACATTCACATAATGACAGAAGAACTCTTACATTTTCTGATGTGATTACACGGAGTGTCCTGACCACTTGGCAGACATCTTCAGGTGAGAGTACTGACACTGAGTCTCATCAAAAGCTTAAGTCTTGCCGTAATCGACGGCCTTATATATGCTGTGAAGTATTAACAGCACATGCACCAATAAGCCCCTATTGCAAACAATCATTGCTGCGCCTCAGTGGAAAAAACTGGCAGGAATGATATCGCAGTACAAGCACTAGGTGGCGCAGATGGAGAACGGAGTGCATTGCTTTTAACATTAGACGAAACCTAATTCCACATGCTGCTTAAAGGAAACCCCTTGTCCCAATTTATCAAATTTTCCACCAACCTAATCTCAATTGATTCCTTTCAAATACATTCCCAGTAGTGAGATGCAGAAGCAAGTACATATTTCATCATACTTCATTCTGTGTCCTTCAGTTAGACAATGCTTAGCTACCGCAGAATTATCAGGTTGCAATAAATGTGTATGTCTGTGGTGCTCGATACATTGGTCGCTAACAGTATGAATCATTTGTCCGATATATGCTCTCCCATAATGGCAAGGAATCCTGTTAACACCAGACTGTCTCAGCCCCAAATCATCTTTAACTGAGTGAAGAAGAGCTCCAGTCTTGCCAGGTGGACAACACACACTTATGATGTTAAAACGTTTTTAGGGTCCTTCCTATTTTCGAAGACACATTTCCAGCATATGAAAGGAACACAATCAACCTGTACTGGTCCTTTTCTGGTTCTGCTGATGGTCCAATCTGCATGGCAGGGTGGATCTATCTCTCTGTGTAACAATTCTCCTTAAAGACAAGCTTCAGATGTTCTAGTTCCTGTGTTAAGGTATCTGCATCTGAGATGGCATAAGCTTTTCTAAACAAAGTTCTCAGGACACTGTGCATTGGTTCGGTGGGTGGCAACTCACTGCATGTAGATATCGGTCTGTGTGTGAAGGTTTTCTGTATACACAATGTCCCAAGGTACTGTCTTCCATACTGTACACTAATACATCCAAAAATGGAAGTTTTCTATCCCTCTCCACTTCTATCGTAAATTTTGTGTTAAGATGAAGGCAATTAAAATGATCCAGAAATCAACTGAGTGCATCAGGGCCATGTGGCGACACCATGAACATATTATCAACATATATCTAGAAACAGGTAAGTTTCTGAATAGCTGTTCTCACTGCCCTCTCTTCAAAATCTTCCATAAATAGATTGGCGACTATGAGGGATAATGGACTCCCCATAGCCACTCTGTCATTTCGCTCAAAATAAAGGTCATTAAATAAAAAAATATGTAGAGGTCAGCTAATGATGACAAAGCTTACTCATTTCTGCGTCCAGTATGTCACCAATTAACTCCAAGGACTCTTCAAGAGGAACCCGCTTAAAAAAGGTACAATATCAAAGCTGACAAGCTTATCAGATGGACAAATACGAAAAGATTTCAAATCTTGAGTATAAACCTGTTGCCAATATGGTTCGCAATTTCCAACATGAGGACTAAGGACCAATGTTAAATACTTTGCCAAGTTATAAGCTGGTGCACCCAAGTTACTCACTATAGGACGTAAAGGCACCCAATCTTTGTGGACCTTCGGTAGGCCATATAGTCTCAGCAGAACTGCAGCACCAGGCAGAATGTTTTGACAACCTCTTCAGATGATGAACTGTTTTTCAGAAGCAAAAATGTCTTACATTTTACCTGCTATGTGGGGTTATTTTGTAATTTGCTGTAAGCAGGGTCTTGAAGTAGAAGATCCACTTTGCCTACTATTCATCACATGTAAGAAGAACTGTGGCAGTGGCCTTGTCCAATGGTAAAACAACTAAATCCGGATCTTGTGTAAGGGATCAGATAGCTACCCTCACAACAGAAGAAATGTTTATGTGTGGTGACGGAGACCGACGTAATACAGCTGAAACCTTCTGACTGATATCAGCAGCTCTATCATCGGGAAGACTAGACACCGAACAAATAAACTCAGTCATGGAAAGGCTCTTCGGTGTGGGAACAAAATTTAAGCTTTTCTTCAAAACAGACAGTAGCATCGTCCAAATACTTATTCGTGAGATTAATCACAATATGTTTGCAGGTGTCATTCGATGTTGTGGACTGAGTACACATACGTTTAAACTTAGAAGACTGCTTGGTAACGGCATTCCTGTGTGCCACATCCCATATTGCTCAAATGGAACAAATGACCCAACCCCAAGATACTCCCGACAGAGGTGACAAGATCTCCAAATGCAGATAAAATAAATCTTTGGACATGACATCCAATTGTCTTTGAGTAAAATGAATGCATTCTCTAACTAATGCAAAACTAGCACGCCTCTTGAAGTTATTGACCAGCACACCTCTTAATGATATCGATCACTGCACTATTGATAAAATGTTCAAATTTTGGAATAATACCTTCATTGCGGTTTCTTAGTAGGAAAGCGAGGGCACTCGGCAACTTTCATTTCTTCCGATGAAGTTTGTCAATCTTGAGAACAAGTTGCACCATCTCCTCCCCGTAGAGAAACCTGATGTGATTACGTCGAGTTTCCCAGCGTATTAACTGTTGATATGTCTGGTTTCCACCCAGATCGTAGAGTCATCTTGACACAATATTTCTGCAGACCACCTGGCCGTCGTCACTAGGTAAGAGAACTGACCCTGAGCCTTGTTGGAAACTGAATTCTTGCTGTAATCAGCGGTCTTATATATGTCACGAAGCACTAACAGCACGTGAAGCAGCGAATCACCACTGTATGATAAAATGTGTGTACTTGCTCCTGCATCTCGCTACTGGGAATGTGTTTTAAAGGGATTGATTGAAATTAGGTTGGCGGATGATTTGATAAATCGAGACATGAGTTTCCTTTAAGCAACACATGGAATCCGGTTTTGTCTAATGTTAAAAAACAACACACTCTTTTCTCCACCTGTGCCAAATAACGCATGTACTCTGATATATCGTTCATCTCAGTTTTCCACATTGAGACGCTGCACCGATAGCTTACAGCAGGGGCACAGCCACAACTCGCTGGTGCACCAGCTGTTAGTACTTCACGGTGTATACAAGGCTAACAATTACAGCAAGACTTCAGTTTCTGACTGAAGATAGTGGACAGGTGGTTTGCAGAAATATTGTGTCAAGATGACTCAACAATCTGGCTGGAAACCCAACAAGAATATCTTCCAGGTTCTCTTTATACTACAGTTACTGCCATGAGTTACACATATCAAATTATGTATTAAGGACCACCGATAAGTTTAAAGCTGAATATGGTATTTGTTTTTTGAATATTATTCAGTAGAAGAATATTTCAAAGATCAATACTTTTATGGCTTACGGCTATGAACATTTATTTCTTGCAAAGTTGTTGGCTAAAAGATTGGTCTGAAAAGCAAGAACTTTATTAGGCATGGTACTTACAGAAGAAAGTATGACCTTGCATTTCACTGACCTATCAACTGGTTTACCTAGCTAATGATAGGGGATCTACAGTTTATCATTAACTGCAAACCACAGTGCAACTGCACATTTCACATTAATGACAGAGATAATAAGTGACAGAAAAAAATACTAACGGAGAAAAGGACTGAATCTGAGATATTTGAATCAACTGTTTGAACTTAATAACTGAGCTTCTTACAAATTTCTACCTACCTACCTACCAAAGTGTTTGAGTATGGACTGAGGGGAAAGTAAAATAAAACTAAAGAACAAGAGAGAAAGAGCAGTAAATAAAAGAATGGGTTTGGGAGGAGGAGGAGATCAAAAGGGAAGAGGTTACGCAATAAAACAGGACTAACACATACACGGCAAGGAAAATTGAAAATGATGAATAAGATCATGAAAAAGTGGGAGGTGCTAAAAAATTTAATATTTCATCAGAGGCAATTAGGAGGGATGAATTTGGAGATATTAGGCAAGTTATGAGAAGATAAGATGTCCCTAACTGACAACTTTCACTAATAACATAAGAGACAATTGCACTGTTAAGAGAAATTCATACACTTCTGGTGACATGGGAGTAGTAGATAGTAGTATTGCTAGTACTTGGCAAACGGAATGGCCACTTTAATATTTAAGATAGTTTGAGAATAGCTGTTTGTAAAACTCCACATAAAGTAATTGTTAAGGCAACAAAGCTGATTTACAATTTCATTATTATCAATATGTCACAACGCCATTGACAGAGTGTGAAATACATACAACAGAGGTTGCATGGAAAGTTAACTTTTTGGCAGGAGTAACAATTTGAGTGTGCCTGACTACAAGATGAATACAATAACTGCTAACAAGTTTACACTAAACACTGGACAGGGAGTGCACTCCCACTGTGATGATAAATGGAGGGTTTTATGCAGGACTTTTGTAATGTCAGGAAATATGAGAAACAGTTTACCAATTTTTCTGATCTCATTCTGCCACATTCACTCTTTATCTCTCTACCCCCCTCCCCCCCACCATCCCCTGCACCTCTCTCTCTCCCTTGATTACTGTTATTATTATCATTATTTCGCTTGCTACTGTTATTTCTTCATGCCAGTAGACTTTTCACTAGGAGCATAATTTATAAATGGCAGAATGCCCATATGACACTTTTTGGATTTGGGAGGGGGGGGGGGGGGGCAAGACCTGGGGAGTATAAAAGTATAAAGTATTTTTAATATTTTGCAAGATGAACGGCAACTTTTAAGTAGTCATTAAAGAGATTCCTTTTCCAAGACCTATGACCAGGGGAAATGGGGGTGGCGGTACTCAGTGCATAAACATGTTTTTCCTACTCTCTCATCCTTTTTTTAAATTTTGGCCTCTACATTGCAGACCATACTGTATACGTTAATTAAGTTAGTCATGTTTTACGCTCTTTGGATGGCTGTTTAGTGACCAGGTGATAAATGCCTAGTTGTTATTAATAATTCATTACTTTACTTCCTAGTCTTTCATTACTATAAAACTGAAATTTATATGTAGTAGCTATAACAAATAAAGATACTGAAAACAAAGAATCTTTTATTACAGTATACAATATAATATAAATACTCACATCTCCTCGGATCTGGCCTCATAAAGCCAAATGTTATCCGCAAAAAGGTTGCTACTGTATCGTAGCATATTCTGAAGAAAAGTGAGACAATGTAAGATAAAATGCCACGATTGCCTCTTGCAGTGGTAGGTGACGAGAAGAAAAACTGACTGATGCGTGAGTCACTGTTAGGCGGTGGAGAGTGCACCAAGTCTGGAGGTTCCCTATCACGAGAATACACTGATGGTCGGCCCTCACGCATGTTGAGTTGTTCCTGTACCGACACCTCTAAGTCCCAAGCATGTCGTTGCAGCACATCACGACAGACAGACATATCTTCAATTCCAGTAAGGTCCTAAAAATATTAACAACACAAGTCACAACAAATAGCTAATGTTCAAATACATATACATGGATTTTTACTGTAACATTTAGAACTGATACTCTATAAATTAAACTATAATACAATAATAGTACCCCCACTCCCTCCCTTTTTCTCTCTCTCCGAGAAGAAATACGAGTTGAATGAAGGACATTAGTATTACTTGGAAATATTATATTTAATGTTCAAAGTATTCCAATAATGTTGTGTTTTAAGAAATACCTCATGCCTAAAACACAAATATTGTAAAACAGTAACAAAGGGCATCTTCTGCAATAACAAAAAAAAAAAAAAAAAAAAAAAAAAAAAAAAAAGTAATGGGTGAGAGAAATAATTAAAAATTATTGAAAGATTTAAGAAATAAAATGTAAAACATAGGATGAACAAAATGAAATGCAAGAGCACTGGGCATGACACAGGGGGTGTGACTAAATGAGTAGCCAATTCAGGAACAGAGAATTGTTGATTATAACTGAAGCACAACTGACTTCAAGATTGCCTCAATACAACATTAGTGCACATAAAATTACTTCCAGACTTAAGACTGATGTGTAAACCAAAAATATGATCTTATAAATGGATCCTTCCATCACTTCTTAGTAGAACACTTCCATATTTAAGGTTGAAAACAAACAAATTGTTTCTGTTCTACGATTTTTTTGTTTATTTACTAACTAGTTTTCAGCTTATTAGGCCATCATCAGGTAAACTGTTGACAGGCGTCGACAAAGACGCTATTGTTTAGGTTACCAAAGATGGTAAACAAAGATAAAACACACATAATACTCAGTCTTTGCATATGACATTTGTTGGAGTTGCAACAATTATCTGTTGTAATGTAGAATTATGTTCACGTAATTCCCATGAACCACAGACATTGCCGAGGTGGGGTGGCTAGCGTGCCTCAACGATACAGATAGCCGTACCGTAGGTGCAACCACAGCGGAGGGGTATCTGTGGAGAGGCCAGACAAACGTGTGGTTCCTGAAGAGGGGCAGCAGCCTTTTCAGTAGTTACAGGGGCAACAGTCTGGATGATTGACTGAGCTGGCCTTGTAACATCAGCTAATGTGGCTTTGCCACACAGCTACTGCCAACGGCTGAAAGCAAGGGGAAACTACAGCCGTTACCTTTCCCGAGGACATGCAGCTCTACTGTATGAACATATGATGATGGCATCCTCTCGGGTAAAATATTCCGGAGGTAAAATAGTCCCCCATTCGGATCTCCGGGCGGGGACTACTCAGGAGGATGTGATCATCAGGAAAGACAATACTGGCATTCTACGAGTCGGAGCGTGGAATGTTAGATCCCTTAATTGAGTAGGAAAATTAGAAAATTTAAAAAGGGAAATGGATAGGTTGAAGTTAGATATAGTGGGGATTAGTGAAGTTCGGTGGCAGGATGAACAGGATTTCTGGTCATGTGAGTACAGGATTATAAATACAAAATCAATTGGGGCTATCACAGGAGTAGGATTGATAATGAATAAGAAAATAGGAATGCGGGTAAACTACTATGACCAGCACAGTGATCACATTATCATTGTCAAGATAGATACGAAGCCAACACCGACAACAGTAGTACAGGTTTATATGCCAACTAGCTCTGCCGATGATGAGGAAATCGAAGAAATATATGAGGAGCTAAAGGAAATTATTCAGACAGTTAAGGGAGAGGAAAACTTAATTGTGATGGGAGACTGGAATTCGGTAGTAGGACAAGGAAGGGAAGGGAAGATAGTAGGTGAATATGGTCTGGGCAAAAGGAATGAAAGAGGAAGCCGCCTGGTGGAATTTTGCACAGAACATAATTTAGTTATAACAAACACCTGGTTCAAGAATCACAAAAGAAGGTTGTATACGTGGAAGAGACCGGGAGACACCGGGAGATACCAGATAGATTTTATAATGGTAAGACATAGATTTCGGAACCAGGTATTACAGTGTAAGACATACCCAGGGGCAGATATAGACTCTGACCATAACTTGTTGGTTATGAACTGTAGGCTGAAACTGAAGAAACTACAAAAAGGTAGGATAATAAGGAGATGGGACCTGGATAAACTGAAGGAACCTGAAGTTCTTGATAATTTCAGAGGGAGCTTTAGGCAACAATTGAAAGAAACAGGGGAAAATAAAACAGTAGAGGAGGAATGGGTAAAATTGAGAGATGAAATAGTTAAGGTAGCAGAGGACAAAATAAGTAGGAAGGCAAGACCTACAAAAAATCCTTTGATATCACAGGAGATACTAAATTTAATCGATGAAAGGAGAAAATATAAAAATGCAGTAAATGAAACAGGCAAAATGGAGTAGACGACTAAGAAATGAGATTGACAGGAAATGCAAAATGGCAAAGCAGGAGTGGCTAGAAGGCAAATTCAAGGATGTAGAAGAATGTATAAATAGGGGAAAATAGATACAGCCTACAGGAAAATAAGAGAAACATTTGGAGATAAGAAAAACAGCTCTATGAATATCAAGGACACTGATGGAAAACCAGTTCTCAGCAAAGAAGGGAGAGCTGAAAGTGGAAAGAGTATATAGAGGGGCTCTACAAAGGAAATGAACTTCGAGACAATATTGTAGGAAGGGAAGAGGATGAAGATGAAGGTGAAATAGGAGATACTATACTGAGTGAATAATTTGACAGAGCACTGAAAGACCTAAGTCGAAACAAGGCCCCTGGAGTAGATGATATTCCCTCAGAGCTACTGAAGTCTCTGGGAGAACCAGCCATGACAAACCTGTTTCACCTGGTGTGTAAGATGTATGAGACAGGCGAAGTACCCTCAGACTTTAAGAAAAATGTTATAATCCCCATTCCTAAGAAAGCAGGTGCAGACAGGTGTGAAAACTACAGAACCATCAGTTTAATAAGTCATGGTTGCAAAATATTAACACGAATTATATACAGAAGGATGGAAAAGCTGGTATGAGCCGACCTCGGGGAAGATCAGTTTGGATTTAGGAGAAATGTAGGAACACGGGAGGCAATACTCACTTTACGGCTTATCCTAGAAGATAGATTAAGAAAAGGCAAACCTACATTTCTAGCTTTTGTAGATTTGGAGAAGGCTTTTGACAATGTTGATTGGAATAAACTCTTTCAAGTTCTGAAGCAAGCAGGAGTAAAATATAGGGAGCGTAAGGTTATTTACAAATTGTACAAAAACCAGACAGTGGTTGTCAGAGTTGAAGGGCATGAAAGGAAGCAGTGGTTGGGAAGGGAGTAAGACAGGGTTGTAGCCTTTGTCCGATGTTATTCAATTTGTACATTGAGCAAGTTATAAAGGAAAGCAAGCAGAAATTTGGAGAAGGAATTAAAGTTCAGGGTGAAGAATTAAAAACATTGCATTTTGCCGATGACATAGTAATTCTGTCAGATACAGCAAAGGACCTGGAAGAGCAATTGAATGGAATGGACAGTGTGCTGAAAGGTGCATATAAGATGAACATTAACAAGAGCAAAACTAGGGTAATGGAGTGCAGCCTAAGAAAATCAGGCGATGGAGAAGGAATTAGATTGGGAAACAAAGCAATAAAGGAGGTAGATGAGTTTTGTTACTTGGGCAGTAAAATAACAAATGATGGTTGCAGTGCAGAGGAGATAAAATGCAGAATGGCAATGGGTAGAAAAGCGTTCTTGAAAAAGAGAAATTTGTTAACATCGAATATTGATTTAAGCCTAATGAAGTCCTTTCTGAAGGCATTTGTATGGAGTGTTGCCTTGTATGGGAGTGAGACATGGACGATAAACAGTGCGGACAGGAAGAGGATTGAGGCTTTGGAAATATGGTGCTACAGAAGAATGCTGAAGATTAGGTGGGTGGATCGCGTAACTAATGAGGAGGTACTGAACAGAATTGGGGAGAAAAGGAATTTCTGGCATACCTTGACTAAAAGAAGGGATAGATTGGTAGGACACATTCTTAGACATCAAGGAATTGTGAATTTAGCGTTGGAGGGAAGTGTGTGGGGTAAAAACCGCAGAGGAAGACCAAGGGATGGATACAGTAAGCAGATTCAGACAGATGTAGGTTGCCGTTCGTATGTGGAGATGAAGAGGCTTGCTCAGGATAGGGTATTGTGGGGAGCTGCATCAAACCAGTCTCCGGACTGAAGACCACAACAACAACAATCAGTGGCCACTTTAACATTTTTACATTGTAATTTGCGAGTGAACAGGGTGAAACACATTAAGTAACGATCTTAATATATGCTATAGTGTCAGTAATGTTAACATAGTTTTTAATTCATTAATATTTGATATGTAATGTGTTTCACCCTGTTAACTCGCAAATTACAACGTAAAAATGTTATGTAGGCCACTGATTACGTGAACATAATTCTATATCACAACAGATAATTGTTGCAACTCCAACAAAAGTCAAACGCAAAGAGCGAGTATTATGTGTGTTGTATCTTTGTTTAGCATCTTTGGTAACCTAAACAATAGCATCTTTGTCAACGCCTGTCAACAGTTTACCTGATGATGGCCTAATAAGCCGAAAAATAATTAATAAATAAACAAAAAATTAGTAGAACACAAATAGTTTGTTTGTTTTCAACCACAAAAATATGATATTTTGTGCCTTCGCAAGCACCTCTCCAGAGTGACACATTGGGAGCTCGCCAGCCAAAGCTCACACCGCAACACTGCACGCTGCTCAGCCGCAGTTGCACACACAAGGGGGGTTATGGTACATTGCGTGTTCATGCAGCACTGGTGGATGCACATGCTAGGAAGTGTGCGATTTCACAGCGCACGCGTAGGGGCACTATTTGCACGCGCAAACCCTGTCGCACACTGCGGCAGAAGAAGATGTTCGGTGTCCCGCACGTCACCACTGACCAAACAGGGAATGGGTGTGACCATGCACGGGAACCAATGATGCAACACTGCGGCGGACGGATACAAGCTTTCGGCAAAAGCACTGCCACGATAAATAGCCTACCGCTGATACAGATGGTCGTCTTTGACCACCAACGGCTTTCACCTGCGGAACAACGGACCACGGGGCAGCCTCAGTAGCCACGCCATCACCACGCCGTCTGCCAACAACTGCCCCTCGCTCTGTACGGAACCGTGAAGAATGGCCACTAGCAAAGATTCCAAAGGAGAGTAAATATCTTCAAGCCTAGCTTCAATCATTCTTCATCAGTTCATTTGTAAATGAATAATTATTCAGTTCACATCAAGAGTTGCTGTTTAATTAATTTTTTTTCCGACATTCAAGAAGCCATTGAATGTGATATTTTACTTATTCTTAAGAGAAGTTTTGTTGTTGTCATTAAACTGAAGTAATTGAAGATCTTTTTACTAACCTCAGAAGGAGGACTTTTATTTAATGTTGTATGAACCCATATGGCACTCTGCGCACATTGCATTGTAAATATTTAGTGGCCTAGCTCCATAAATAAAGCGCTTTACGAGAATTGTGTGTGTGTGTGTGTGTGTGTGTGTGTGTGTGTGTGTGTGTGTGTGTGAACACTGTAATTTAAATGTCACACAAAGATTCTGTATTTTTAATTTCTCCCTCTCATGCATCATTAACCCTGGACGGTCACATTGGTTGACTGAGTGAATCAGTGTTCACTGTTTTGATCTGAATTCTAATTATTATTTCTTGTACTGCTGTAGGTTATACCTATACTCAAGGTGAACCTCTAAATCACCTGCATTACTTCTGAATCTGTAGTCACAGCATGTAATCATGAGTTGTATCTTATTTTTGTCCTTACTCTGGTACACAGTAATGTAAATATTTTATTGTATTATTTATTTATGCAATCAAATTTACAGATTAAAATATTTCACAAGCAATTTTTTTTCAGCGATATTTTTGGGCCCAGTTCAATGTTTTTTTTAATTCTGTGGTTGTCAGTTCCTACACTTATAAACTACTGGTAACTTAAGATCAACACACACACACACACACACACACACACACACACACATACAGCCATAACTAAGGCAGGACTTCAACTTCCAACGGGAATGGCCTTGCAGTCCCTGGCAAGACACCTAGAACTGGTTGGCTATTCTTGCGAGGTGGGGCTATTTCAAGAAAGGATTGTCGCAAGAGAAAATTGAAAGTCTTTTAAATGAAAGTCTGACAACAGCGAGTGTTTTGAATTTGACTGGTCTGATGAAAGGAAGAACAAATTCTTGTTGGTGATCATAACAGGGAATCAGATATGGAAGTGGGTTCTTTAGAGAGAAATGAATAAATACATATTTGAGAAGAGTAAATGCAATGTCAGAAAGATAAAGATGTTGGTGATGACAGTGATTTTATTACTGGGTAATTTGTTGGTAAAGATGGTAAAACTAAGGGGTTCAAGGAAAGTGTTGTGCAAAAATTTCATCAAATATAATAGAAAAATTCCTTGCAACTTCCTGCGCACACACTGAGATGCAGCTTAGAAAAGTGGAGGCCAGGGGAGATCAAATGTGGTCAAGTAGAGAATGGGAAATGTTGGCGTGTGGTGGCAATAGGTTAATATAAGTTGGATCCTGGATAATTACAAGTGCATGTACTTCCAAAAAAGATGGTACTGGGGGGGGGGGAGGGAGGTGGGGGGTTAGGAACCAAATGGACTGCATTGTGAAGCAGCCATTGAAATCAAGTATGTGCATACCTGCCAAAAAAAAGTTATGGCTATGATTGGCTTTTTTGTGCACCTGTCTGTGGTTTGATGATTGTCCTCATTTTAACACTGAATTCCAACCTCGACTGTCCATTGCAATGACAAATTATTCCCGGTCCAAAGAGGTCTGCTAAGTGTATCACACAAGATTGAAAGCGTTCAACAATGTTATTAGTGAAGACATGATTGATTCACTTGTGGAATACATCAACTTGCATACTAACATCCCTTTATCACAAAACAACTATTCGAGAGAGAGAGAGAGAGAGAGAGAGAGAGAGAGAGAGAGAGAGAGAGAGAGAGAGAGAGAGAGAGAGAGATAGGGGGAGGGATATAAAGGATATTTCCAGGGAAGAGATCTATGCTCTTATTGGCATCCTTATCTTGAGTGACTTCAAGGATGGAAATAAAATACATATTGAAGAACTTTGGAGTAAAGGTGGCACTGGTATGATGTTAGAGCCGGTGTGTCTTACAAATAGATTTTACTTCTTATTTGCAATGCTATATAATGGTTAAAAAAACAAAAATACTTGCTCCTAATTGGGCAAGCTAGTTCAACGTTTCCACTGTTCCAATTACCAAAATAAACATTAGTTCACAGAAAGCTAATGTGTGCACACATGCTTCAAAATTTTCCAATCTCAACAGCATGTAATTTCTTTTCTCTTCGTGGTTCTTTGCAGAAAATAGTATACACCCAAGAAATAATCGTCAATCTGGAATGGCAAACAGATAACACTTTTTCGTAGCGAAATTTATTAGACTAAGTGATACATCACAATTTCCACCATGAGATATGGAAATATTGCATCAACAAAAAGCATAAATTTCAAATAAGTACCTTTTCTAGTTTCAATAATACACTAAAATTAATCCAAAAACTGCTTTAAAAAGTTATATTTTTGCCATATTGAATACAAACCAACAAATCAAAATCCCACAATCACTTGCGCAGGAAAGAGCAGAAATAATCAATATCCAAACCACACTACTACTAATTTCTATGAATTTCGATATTACTCAAACTGACGAGTGCTTAAAGGACTTTTGACCATTGGCGATTAAAAATAATGCAGTAACTTGTTTTCTTAATTTAATTTTTTTAAAAACCTTTTCATGGCCATTGGAGATATACTTGCCACTAATGGTATTCTGTCACAAAATTCATGCGAGTACGTTTTACTGCTTCCGTAAGCTCCTGGCCCCTACTGTAGTCTGCTGCACTAGCTGTGATATCTGTTTGTTCCTAAACATAGATTTTAGGGATGTAGGAGGTATATTTCCCATCGAATAATGGTGTTCACAAGATTCTTGGGAAGTATGCTTACCACTAAAGTCATTTATACAAAAGGGTCAGGTCCTAGGGAAGCATACTTGCCACCAATTTTAGGGTACTGAAATGCTTCAGGGAATACATCTTATCACCTCTGTATGTGCCTGACATCTTTTGGTAGTACACTTTATCAAGTGTATGAAAATTGCTACAACAATCAGTTTCTGTTTGTCATGCAATCACAACTGTTGTCTGAAGAGAGTGCTTCTTCGGTAAGTCAGTGTCGCCATTATCAGGGCATAGCTTTTCTGTTTTCACATTATGCTAGGTAAACTTTAATATTACCAGGCAAATATTTTTGATAATCATTACATTATTACTATTCACCTCAAATCTTTTATGCCTTTTGTAGAAAAAATGTCAAAGAAGCATGCCTATAATAAGAACCACACACCAGAAGAGGCACTGGAGTTGCTAGCGAACCTGAGGATTCTGAAATAGGAAGTGATGAAGAACCAAAAGATGAATTTGTTTCAGACGTTGTATATGCCCCTGATCCGTGTTTAATTCCACAGCCTAATATCAATAATAGAGCAAACACTTCTTGTGCCATGCTTTTTATATTTCTAGTGACAGTACCATAAGTGCAGAAGAGGAGTGGTAAGATGACACTGCAATTTTTGATGTTCTTCATGTCAATAGAAAAGGAGAATCAGTTGTCAACAACCCATTGACAAAACACAAGAGAGAGAGAGAGAGAGAGAGAGAGAGAGAGAGAGAGACTACTTCCTTTCTTTGTGGTATGTGGTTCATCAGAAAAATTTGTATGCAGAGCAACAGAAACAACAACAGCAAATAACTGGACAAATTTATCTGTAAGGGAGTTACAGGCCTGGACTGAAATGAATATCTTGATGGGTAACATTGTGTTGCCAAGTGCAGTGCACTACTGGAGTACACAACCCGCTTTAGGTCAACCTTAGTATCAAAACATATGACATGCAAATGTTTCAAAACAATATGAGAAAGTATTCACATAAATGACAACAGGCTGAATCTTCCAAGAGGGCATCCAAACCATGATAAACTTCAAAGGTCAGACCTCTCATAACCTTTCTGAGCAACATAATTTGTAAGCCATACACTGCTTGTAAGGTATTGACTGTGGATGAAAACATGATACCTTTCAAAGTACAGTTGTCACTCAAGCAGTATATACCTCTCACGCCAATAAAATGGGAGTACAGTACAGTACCACAATGGGAGGTATAGATCACTTCGATCAACTCAGAGAATGCAATTCAATAGGTCGACGTTCTCATAAGTGGTGGCATCGGATTATCTACTTCCTATTAGACATGGCTGTTGTAAATACCTTTATGTTGTGGAAAACTAATAAAGAACAAGACAGATACAATGATCAATTGAAATTTTGATTACAACCCGCAAAACAATAAACATTGATAGATGGCTTATCACGCACAAAGAAAGGACATCCAGTAACCATTCTAACCAAGAAGAACACTACAAAATCATGTTCAATGCAAAAGTAGATCATATTCCTGTTTTAGAAAGAACATACAGATGGTGCTGAAAGTGTTCAACAAGAGCTCGAGAAAAGAGAACAAAATATATATGCTGCTCCTGCAATGTACCCCTGTGTATCCAACCATGCTTCTGTAAGTTTCAGGGAAAAATAAAAAAATTAAAAATTGTGACACTCATTTGAACTTTTTTTTCTCTCTTCTTTCTTTTTTTTCCTTTTTAAGAAATATTACTTGTAAACATGAAATTAAATATTTTTGAAATAAAGTAAAAAGAAATAACTTTTATTTATTTATTTTTATTTATATGTAATGGCAACAAATTACAGCACACAAAATGGAAGTGGGAAATCCAGTTACCACCAAAAATGTAAGGGTTACAAAAGTGCTGTGGTGATATATGTACCGCCATCGTTTTTAGACCAAAATCACAAAAAACAATATAATAAATTGATCACAGTGCTAATTAGATAAAAAAAAGAAAGAAAGAAATTACTTTGCTGAATGGCCACAAAAAAAAAAAAAGGTCTGTGAAAGGGTTAATCAAATCCTACTTTACATGATTAAAACTAAAAATTTGGAGAAATAATGGGAAAATCATGAGGTGGGACAAAAAGTGAACTATCGGGAGATTCCTGCCTAGCAGATATGTAGTAGTGATTATTGTATTAATAAACAAACACAAAAATTGAAGTACAGATTTTTAATATTAGGTAATTTAATAGGAGGGCAATGAAACTTACACCATTCAAAAGGTGCTTTGCCAGAGATGAGGAGAAAAAAGTATGTATGTAGCTGTTAAGAGTGCTAAATGGAAGTAAATGTTTTCATATCTATAGGTTTGGTATTTCTTTTCCTACCATTAATTTAAATATCCAACTTGCATAGTTAAGTGAATATCACAAACTCACAATGCTACCAATTTCTGCCCTGTGTACTGATCCTATACTATAGTAAAAATGCCACATGATAATGACACTGTTACTTGTATGTTTGGATTTCTTCTATGATGATGCTATTAAACGTTTGTTCGAATTGTCTTAAGCCTCAGCTACCCAGTAGAAGATGCCCTTTATATTCACAGAAGCTTTTTTTCTTTGAACACAGTAGCAACACTATCCCATGTGATCAGATACATAGTTGCACTGTTGTATAGTATCATGTTTGGTATTCACAAGTGACACATCCCCATATGACTGTTACCACTTTCTTACATCACTATCTTACATTAACTTCATCACTTACAGGGAAATATCCTTTCAAAGTCTCGACACTGTAAACTGAAGATAATCAGGCATGGAGGATGACTTGCAGATGTATGCATGGACTGTGGCATCAAATCAGTGAATTTGAAAGAGGGAATATTATTGCCAAGATAGAATATGATGCATCCATCCCAGAAACTATTGCTCGTGTATGACAAAGTTTTTTCGGCAGTACAACAGGTGCGTGCATAATGGTTCTCAGAAGGTTGCACAACATGATGAGATGAATCAGGTTGCCATATCCAGAATCTCCCCCAAAACATTAACTCATTCAACCAAATGTCACTGCAGGACATATCTGTGACCACCTTGGTTCTGGCACAATATGTAACACATCATACACTATTAGAACTGACAATCTGTCACAGTGTCAAATAGCCGTATTTTTGCAGATCTCTCTGCAAGGAGAAATTTGGAGAGGGAATTAAAGTTCAGGGAGAAGAAATAAAAACTTCGCAGTTTGCCGATGACACAGTAATTCTGTCAGAGACCGCAAAGAACCTGGAAGAGCAATTGAATGGAATGGACAGTGTCTTGAAAAGAGGGTATAAGATGAACATCAACAAGAGTAAAACAAGGATAATGGAATGTAGCGTCAGAAAGTCAGGCGATGCTGAAGGAATTAGATTAGGTAATCTATTCTAATAATAAATCTGTAAATGTAGGCCTATCGCTGTTCCCCTCAATCTTCAAAACTATTGGACAGAATCTTCATGCGGTTTTGACAGGAAACATGAGAAACGTTTGGGTCAACATATAGTCATATTATCAAAATTGGATCACTAAAACAAAAGATATCGCAATTTTAAGTGTTTTCAGTAACTGTCGTGGCTGTTTTTTCAACTATTAAAAACCTCTTATCTCCAAAACTACTTCACGAATTTGCATGGGTTTTTTACAGTTAACTTGAGCGTAACTGGAAAATATATAGACTTAGTTTCATAAAAGTTGGATCACGGAAAAAAAAGAATATCGTAATTTCAACTTTCTTATCTATGTCCGTTATGTCTGTCTGTCTCTTTGAACATGTATATCTCCAAAACTACTTGACAAATTTCATGGGGTTTTCACATGTAACTTTAGAACATCTTGCGGTTACATACAGGTTTCAATAATTAAAATTGGATCACAGAAAATAAAGATATCATAATTTAATCATTTGCTTAAAAGCCATTGTGTGTCTATTTGTTGAAGGTAATCTCCAAAAGTACTACACAAACTTTCATGGGTTTCCACAGGTAAATTGAGAATAGTTTGGAGAGTAGCATAGGCTTAGTTTCATCAAAATCGAATCAGAGGAAGAAAATATATCGTAATTTGAAGTTTTTGTGTATACTATGCTTATAAGTATGGTGTAGTACAGAAAAAATCCCAGAGTACTACACGAACTTTCATGGGGTTTCATAGGTCAACTAAGAGTACCCTGGTACAACATATAAGCTTTATTTCATTAAAATCGCATCAGGGGAAGAAAAGATATCATAATTTGTACTTTCTGGTGCATGCTATGCTTGAATTACAGCGTAGTATAGCAAAGATCCGATAGAGGCGCTGTTAATGGCATAGTATACCAAATAACTAATAGATGGCGCTACTGCGTTGTTTATTCTCATACCTGAAGTGCAATACACTGAGACAAGGGCTATTATTTTCCTTACAACAGCGGTGTAGTGTATTCATGTTATTAACGGCCGTTTAATTCTTTTTGAAAAATCAGTCACGTACAATGAAGGGAATAATTAATGTTGTTCTGATCAGATAATTAATGATCCCCCTAAAGTGAATATTTCGTTGCCAACGTTAACATACTAAACCGCTGCCACTGCAAGTAAAATTTAACCCAGGTAAGGCACAAAAATATAATTTTTATTACCTGTATCCCATATGCCTTGCAGGCCATGGAAAGAAAAAAAGTGCTTATTTCCGCGGGTATCATTTGAATTTAAAACATAATGACATTCTTTCACGTCTAACGATGCTCTAATTTACATAAGAATTATTTGCAAGGAATATCGAATTTACATAGTTCCCTTTCTGATTTCGGTGTATCCTCGAAAATGCCACAGTACAGGAAAGGACAAAGTGAGGCGACATTAGTTACACAGTACACCAAATAACTAATTATGGGGTTGCTGTGTTTTTTCATTCTCATAACGATGGTGTAATACATTACAAGATGGGGTACAATTTTACTTATGGCCGCGGCATTGTGCGCTGATGTTGGCAATGGTCGCTGAATTTTTTTTTCAGAAGTCAGTCAAGTAGAATAAGGAGAATCATTATTTATGTTCAGGATGAAATAAATAATTTATGCTGTTCTGGTCGGTAAATTAATCATCTTCCTAAAGCGTATAATTCGTTGCCAATGATAGCAAACTAAACTGCTGCCACTGCAAGTAAAGTTTAGCCCAGGTAGGACACAAAAAAAATTTTTTCTTCCTAGCTGTAACCCATATGCTCTGCAATGTCATGGAAAGAAAAGAAGTGCATCTTTAGATGGGTATAACCACTAAATTATACAAAGAGTAGAAATATCTATGGAGTGAGCATAGGCTTCCGTGCATCTTCTCAACATTAAGCTGGAATTACCAAGTGATACTGAGGCAAGTCCACTCTTTTCACACATTTATTTGCTGTGAGGATTGGTTTGTACTGCATTGGCTGCAAAGAAGCCCCACCTGTTTTTCACAGAGCAACCATGTAACATGAAATAATATCTAAATAAATGTCACATAAGCAACAAGAAAGTTGAGGAAGCTTCGCTAAAAGGGCCATTTTACACAAGTCATCGGTCTTAACCAAAGAAAAAAAGGACCAAGATGAAGTCATTGATTAGCAGATTTTTCCCAATATCAGGTGATATTTCTACCTTAATGTTAAGGACAGAAAATCTGTGCATCTGAATGCTCACTCCAGAGATATTTCTACTCTGTGCCTGCCACTAGAGATAATATACACATGTGAGTGACAAACTCATCAGAAACCTCCCAGTTTTCATAACTGTTCAGTACAATATTGTAATTAAAATTTGTAATTACTTCCTTTTGGTGCGGACTACATTAAGGTAAAGACATCTACTTTTGCAGAGACAATTGTACTTAGAGTTATAATCTGACTTCTGAATATATAGTTCTATTACAAAAGATCGATTTCAACTTTGTGCTTTACGAAGTAATCACTGCAGGACGAGTGGACATGTATTAGCTGAAAGAGTGGCTGATGCTGCTAACACAGTCAAGACAATTCGCTGGAAATAATATATTTAATGGAAAGTGCTAGACAGACGATCAGCTGATGCCATTCCTTCAAAGATTACTCAGACTTACTTTATCGCACATTGACACCACTATGATGTCTTATTTAAACAGACATGATCTGCTCTGTTGATTGAATAACCAAACTTTCAGTATTCGTCGACTTTTCGATAATATGGAACACTGCATACAGAATAACTACATTGTACCCAGTGCAACCCGGCAACATTCTAATACTTTAGCGTACACTTACCGTGAGGGATAAAAAGTTTAGTACTATGCCATAGAACTAATACATGGTGCTCGCTGTTATTATTATTACTATTTCTCATCTCAACGATAGAAGTGTTTTCAGAAGTTTATGCCAAACAGACAATTACACACCTCAGTCTTAACTTTATGAACACAAACTAACAATGAATTTAAATTGTTCCAGAGTACGGACTAAAATTAATATCACTTTTTTTTTTTTTATAAATAACTTCATGAACTTTCATCATTTTCGAAAATTACTTCTCCTTAAATTTGACATCTTGGTTAGGAGAACCGAGTTTATTGACAGAGCGATCCAACAAGGATTCTGTTTTTGCTGACCTAGGTCTGGAACCCTAAAAAAAACCTGATATACACAGGTCGCACTTTAACAACTGTTGCGAAGCATGAGCATATAAACTAGTGAGACAATAAAAGTAGTAGATGAGTTTTGTTATTTGGGTAGCAAGATAACTCCTAATGGCCGAAGTAAAAAAGATGTAAAATGCAGAATGGCTATGGGAAGAAAAGCGTTCCTGAAAAAGTGAAATTTGTTGACATTCAATATTAATTTAAATGTTAGGAAGTCCTTTCTGAAAGCATTTGTCTGGAGTGTAGTATTGTATGGCAGTGAAACGTGGACAATGAGTTTAGACAAAAAGATTATAGAAGCTTTTGAAATGTGGTGCTACAGACGAATGATGAAAATTAGATGGGTAGATCACGTGACTAATGAGGAGGTGCTTAACCCAATTGGGGAGAAAAGGAGTTTTTGGCATATCCTGACTAAGAGAAGGGATGGGTTGGTGGGGCACATTCTGAGACATCAAGGAATCGTCAACTTAGCATTATAAGGAAGTGTGTTGGGTAAAAATCGTAGTAGGAGACCGAGGGACGAATATGGTAAGCAGATTCAAAAGGATGTAGGTTGCCGAAATTATTCTCAGATGAAGAGACTTGCACAGGACAGTCTGTGGACTGAAGACCACAACAATAAAGAAGAGGCAAAGAATGACATAGTCATCGGTGGTGGACTAAAACATATTATAAAAGTTGTGGTGGGAACGACATGCTTTGTGAACTGAATGTTGAAAACAGTTCCGGCCTTCGTAAGTTCACAAAAATGTCACCTTCAGATTTTTAAACTTAGCTAAATATTAAAGGACTTGGTTTCTAAATAAATAAGAAAATCAGGGAGGCAATTCCTGTGAAATAAAGACTTCCTGTAACCCTCCGTTTTCTTGCAATAGAAAATTCATACAAAATTATAGCATATTTATTTTATATTTCAAAGCCTGCTATACGATATCTAAAATAGTTCCTGCAGTTTGTCAAGGTTGGTTTGAAGGATTTAAGGATTATGTAAAGGTAATTCATTTATTTTAATATCACTGAAATATAACACATTCACAGCAATAAATTTGATCCCAGCTGAATGTCCAAGAACTTTAAAATTTTATATCCAAACCACTTTGGATTGTACATAGAGATTCCCTGCCCCCCCCCCCCTCCCCCCAATTCCTGTTTTAATTTTTTTTTTAAAAAATCTATATATTTTCCTTTTTTCCTGATGGTATTATTTTCTTACCAATGTCACTGCTGCTGGTACCCAGCTCCACAGTAATTTTTTTATTATTTTATTTTAATTTATTTTGAAAGAATCATGTTTCTCTCTCATGTTTTTGTACCTTGCACAATGTACGTTCCACAACCACTGCTCTTCTTCATATAATGGTATAAGATAGTAAATTTTTCCCTGCTATACTCCATCTGACAGAACACCGAAAACCACAAAACACGACAGATGACAATACTTGGTTCAGTAGCAAAATAAAAACAAACACTTGCATTGTGTAGTGGAAGTTCATGGTAACAGGCCACAGTACAAATGTTTCTTTGAGCTTTGCCGACTCAGTCCTGGAACAACTGTTTCTGTGTTAGCAACACGTTGTCAACATCAGCAGTCTAGTAGCAGCCACGAGCAATGTTGTGAACATTGTTTCGAACTCAGTGTAAACGGTCCTTAAGAGAGTAAAATCATAGAGAATTTTCTCCTCTACATATTTGTTTATTCAATTTTCTTGGTGTTGTTGGTGCCGTTATATTAACATAAATTTTGAGCTGTCAAAAGGCGACCACAAAGGCCCACTAAAGTGGGCCAAAATGTGTAGGGTATGGTGAAACGATGGGTGCAGCACTGTGATCCAATGCCAACCACTTTGGTACCAGGTGAAAGCAGCATGGATGCCGACATTCGTGACTTATACACATCAATGGCATCACAAACACAGAATAAGTTTTAAGGCCCTATAGCAGATCAGTATCTACCAAGCAACAGGATACATCTGAACCAAAGTGACTGAAATGCTAATAATTTCTTCAGAATGAATATGTCCTGTGACTATCAACTTCCTAGATCTCTATTCTTTAAAGGTGGTCTGCCTTTTCCCCTATTCCCCCTAACAAGACAGTATTTGAGAGGAATAAAACAGTTTATCAGAGACTTGCAGAACATGCTGTTTCGTGTAGTAATCTATCTTTTGTTAATTGTTTTTGGTATGCAAGTGACATTGAATAATTTCCAGGTCAAAATGAAATAGCATAATAAAGATATAGTGCATCATAAAGTTTTATTGGTGATAATGTGACAACACCTTCAAATGGAAATATTATAATATCTCGTGGAACAGTACAGTATCAAAAAAATATTTAGAATGGTATTTAATGTGTTCTAAATTAGTTGTGAACACTACAAAGGAAGATTCTACTCGGGTATCAGATTACATGTGGAGTGCATATGTCTTCTTTTTTTAGGCTAGTCAGTATCTGATGTTCAGATGAACAATCACTGGTTACACAGACAATGAAATCCAACTGCTTTTAGACTAAAGAACTGCAACTCTTTAATATTAGCATTCATTTTCAAAATATTTGTAACAAAGTTTCCAAAATCATTGCATTGTAGGAAATCTAATGCACTCAGATACTCTTCCAGACTGAGAGCTGGCTGAATCCCAATGTGTGAGGCTCTGAAATATTTAGCAAACCAAGGAATGCATCAGAACAATATTGCATCTATAGAGGTCCAAGTCAAGAGTGACTGAATTTATCGGAATGCATATAATAGGTCAATGAAACAAGTTAAAGGTTGGATGTTTTTATCAGCCGCCTGATTCCACCGACACCTAGAGTCATTCAAAGAAAATCTACACTCAATAGCACAAAGATCCCAGGATGAGTCAATATTAGTTAGGGGTGACTTTAACCTGCAAACAAGGGAACCTCCCCATCTCACCCCCCCTCAGATTTAGTTATAGTTGGCGCAGTGAATAGACCGTGAAAAATAGAACACGGATCAATCAAGAAAACTGGAAGTAGTTGTGAGGAACTAGAAAACAATAAGCAAAATATAAAAACTGATCGGTCCATGCGAAAGGTAGGCAACATTGAGCACATCGTAAGTGTAGGGGTGCTACGGTCCTGTGGCTAGCGTGAGGAGCAGTGGAACGAGAGGTCCTTGGTTCAAGCCTTCTCTCAAACGAAAAATTTGACTTTTTTTTATTTTCGCAAAATTATGATCTGTCCGTCTGTTCATTGACATCTCTGTTACCTCCATAGGAAAACATCTGATATATCCTATACAACACTGGTGGCGGCATGTGCGTCATCTAACACGAATCTCATGTCGACCCACCTAACTTGTACACTTGGTGAATGGCTAAAGAGATTCTACCTTGCCCGATTTAGGTTTTCTTGTGGATGTGATAATCACACAAAAAAGTGATGAAAACATAAGAGTTTCTCACATAAACTGCAACAAATGAATGCAACAGTTTCACAGTCTGAAAATGAAAAAAAAATTGAAATTTTCGCCTGTGGGAAGGCTTGAACCATGGATCTTTGGCTCTGCAGTTCCTCATGCTAGACACAGGACTATGGCGCTCCTGTACTCACTACCTGCTTATCTTTCACATGGACTGCTCAGTTTTTATATTTTGCTTATTTTTTCATAGTTGAACACAACTTCTTCCTCTTTTCCCGAATGATCTGTGTTCAGTTTTTCCAAGGCCTATCCACTGCGCCAACTTATAACTAAATCTGAGGGGGATGCTATGGGGAGGTTCCCTTTTAAGTACAGATGGTGAGGTCTACAGTTTCACAACATATGGCACAAACAAGCTGCCCTCTTAACTAGCATTGAACGTTTTCAGAAAAACTTCTTCCCACGAGCAATAAAAATATTTTAAGCCATTATAGCTACAAACAGGCCTAAAGATATCAATGATGTCACCGTAAAAGCATGGGTAAGTGACCATAATGTTGTTATAGTAATAATGATTACCGAAGTGAATAAATCACTCAAGAAGAATAGAAGAGTGCTTATGCTGAAAGAGCAGCAGGTAAACAGCTGTTACGTGTCTTCATACAAAATGAATGCACGTTGTTCGCTGCAGTGCTGTGGACATAGATGAATTATGGACAACATTTAAATGCATTGTAAATAAGATGTTGGAGATGTGCTGACAAAGTGGGGGCAAAAGTGAGTGTCAGTGGCACTTGTGTAGTGTGCATAGCTTAGCAACAAACGTTATTTAGTGTAGCCAATGACGGCCACTTTAACTTTTGCATTACAACCTGATCCATTTATATTAACCCAACCACCTGCCAGGCCCCATAACTTAAGGATATAAATCATTGGAAACATTGATCATTTGCAATGGAGATTTCACTTTTGTTAACAACTTGTCATTACTTTTTACAATACAAACTGATCTATTTACTTTCATGTATACACACACTGGGTCCCATGATTTAATTATAAATAGCAATCATTTTGAACATTGATCATTTGCAATGGAAATCGCTGTGTGGTGAAAATTTCATATTCCATCACATTTTTTCAACACAGCTGTTCCCTTGGTGTACATGAACAAACTAACTAACTTGCACTGCTTTGGCCCAGCATGCCGCTGGAGAGCTGCCAACAATGTTACGCCAACACAACTAAACATGATGCTGACTTTAAACTTTAAACTGGATTAAAGATGGAAAAAGATCCACCATGATTGAATAATAATATTCAGGAAATGCAAAGGCAATTGGAATGTCCATAAAAAATAGCAATAATTAGTAAGAGATTCGTGCATCTATAAAAAGGATTGGTGTGCAAAGGATACAATAACCACTAACAATGTAAAATCAATAACTGGAGCAAGGGGTTCCATCCAGTCTTTTGTTTATATCAGTCGGGGGGGGGGGGGGGGTCAGAAGGCAGCAAAAGTAAAGCAAAGCTGAAGTGTGTAATTCAAGAAATCGTTCATTCAGGTGGGTTGTACAAACATACCATCATTTGATTGCCACACTAACTCCAAAATGGAGGATATTTATATTTATCATATTCCTCAGGACCGAAATGAGAAGCAAATCTCCATGCTCATGGAACAAATCAGTACATCAGAATGTAGCAAAAGAGTATATAAGAGATAAGGTGAAACATATGGCAGTCCTAAGCACAGTACAGTCTCAAGCATAAGTAAAAAGAAGCAACAACATAACACAGAATTTAGCTTCATACTTTAATTTTTCTAAGAATTCTTCAACAGAATACACAGAATTAGCCACGATGGAACTCTTCAGTTTAGCTTCGAAAGTTTGTGGATTACTACTACACTCATTGTATTCTTGTGGCAGCTTATTAAAAATGGATGCAGCAGAATACTGCACACCTTTTTGCACAAATGTCAGGGATGTGTGATCCAAATGCAGATTCGATTTGTCTAGTATTAACTGAATTAAAGGTGTTAACTCTTAGGACTAACCAAATGTTATCAACAACAAATAACAAAGAAAATGTATTGAAAGGCCATTGTCAGAATTCCCATGCTACTAAAAAGGGGCCGACAAGAGGTATGTCAGCTTACCCCACTTACTGCTTGTACCGCCAGTTTCTGTGTAATAAATATCCTTATTGAATCAGAGAAGCCACCCCAAAAGGTAACACCAAATGTCATAATCAAATGTAAATACGCAAAGTAGACTACTTTCTGTGTTGATCAATCACTTATTTCAGATAGTTAGCACATCTTCAGGGTTCGACTGCTTTTATAGTGGCAAAATGAATTATTTTTAAACTGGAGCACTCTTTGTACTAATTTTATGTAGATGATATGTATATCATATTAGGCAAATACGACCTTTTGTAAAATTTGTATGCAGCTGTTACATTCTTGTTTGTACATTTGTAGATACAGCTGAAACAGTAACATGCTGCGATAAAAATCACAACAAAATGATATTTGGCATCATTTTCACTATCACTCATTTCAGAAATGGTTATAATGGTAAACGCAGCAGCATTTAGATTTTGAACAAGATCCTCAACATAGGCTTTCTACTACAGCTTATTATCTATCGGAACACTGAGAAATTTGAACTGTTTAGTCTCACTTGTCATGTGCCTATTCTGTGTAATCACAATATCAATTTTTGGTGTATTGCGTGTTAGAAATTGTAAAAAATGAGTTACTGTAATTTTGCATAAAATTATTTTCTACAAGATACAAACTTATTTCATTAACAGCATTACTTGATACGACAACAATATTGCCAACAACATCCTTCACTACCAAGCTAATGTCATTAGCATACAGAAATATCACAGAACTACCTGTTACAGTACTTTAAGGTATATCATTAAGATACATGATAAAGTGGTCCCAAAACAGAAACCTGCCCCCCCCCCCCCCCAACTTAAATGTGCCCAGTCAGGAGTGCATATCACAGCCATTTTCAACACTGCAGAGGACCACCTTCTGCCACCTGTTATTGATATAAGAGATGAACCAACTGTGAGCTACTACCCTTACTCCATAATGTTCCAACTTCTGCAACAGTATCTTATGACCAACACAATCAAACACTTTTTTTTTAACCAAAGAATATGCCCAGCATTCACAGATATTTTATTTAATCCTGTGGTTCATAGAGAAAAGAGAAGATAATATTATCAGGTGCTAAACCAGTTTTGAATCCAAATTGTGCAGTTGAAAGCAAATTATGGGAACTGAAGTGATCAGTTAACTTTGAATAAATGCACTGACTGTATATCCCCAAACTTGTGCTGCTGACCAGATAGTCCCTTCATGGGTGAACATATGGTTTAATTTTATCCTGAGAATTAGCTATGCTTTTTGCATACTACAGACTGTTAACCTTTTTAATTACATTTTCAGAACCTTACAAAACTGTTTGTAATCGGCTACTGCAGCCTGAGACTGACTGCTACTAACATTTTGATATAATTTCCACTTTGTTCTATACAATATTCTCATTCCTCTTGAAGGCCACAAAGGCTGCCTGATAGTGGTTGTACCTTGTTTAAAATGTTCTAATGCAAAGCAAGTATCAATAATAATAATAAAACACATTTATGATGCTCTTTGAAAGTTGTTTTGTGTAAGAACCTTCTAAACAAGGTACTACCACTATCAGGCAGCCTGGGTGGCTGACAAGAGGAATAAGAATATTGTATAGAACAAAGTGGAAATTATATCAAAATGTTAGAAGCAGACAGTCCCAGGCTACAGTAGCCCATTACAAACATACTTCAAGGTTCTGAAAAATGTATAAGGAAAACATATTTATTGTCTATATTATCAGCACCATAAACACCCAGCCACTCTTGTTCTTTGATCAGTTTTGAAAAGGTCTCTCGTCTAATGGCTAAGCTTTTCTAAATAGTTTATAAATACAAGGGTTGGAACTTAAATAGTGGCAACTATTTATTCACAACCGATACAAAAGCATTACATGTTTGCACCTGTTAGTGTCCTTCAAAGTAGTCCCAGCACTGTGTAACACCCAGTGCCAGTGATGTGCAAGGTGTAGTATACTGATAGCAGAGCCTGATTTGTTGATGGTGTGGTCATGCCTATCTAACCTCTGGAACAGTTATGAAGTGAATGCCAAGAAGTGGTTCCTTCATCTTCAGAATCAATCAAAGTCAGAACGACTTAAGTCTGGGGAGTATGGTGGACAGTACAGTACTTCCCAGCCTCACTGACCGACTGTTGAAGGCTTTTACCCAATGTGTCACTGTTCTGAATGGCAATACCGATTCCCCACACGTCTCTTGAAGATCTTGATGACACGGGTCGTGCTGTATGACCTCTGCACATTCAAGCTAGATCTAAATGTAGAAAAATCTAAGGTTATGCAGATATGCAGGAAAAAGAATCCCATTAAGTTTGAATACAGTATTAGTAGTGTGCTGCTTGATACAGTTGTGTCAACCAAATATTAAGGCACGTTTCAGAATTATACGAAATGGAATGAGCATGAAACCAAAGTTGTGTGGATGGCGGATGGACAACTTTGGTTTATTGGGAGAATTTTAGGAAGATGTGGTTCATGTGTATAGGTGACCAATTACAGAGTACTTGTGCAACCCCTTCTTGATTACTGTTAAGGGGGTGGGAGCCCCACCAGGCCAGTTTAAAGACATAGAAGCAATTAAGATGTGCTATGTTAGGTTTAGTTGGCTGAAACTTGAAGCTGACTGCAGAACAATTCTTTTGCTGCCAACTTACATTTTGCATTAAGTCCACAAAGATAATAGGAATCAGAGCAAATACATAGGCATTCATTTTTCTGTCGTGTTTGAGAGTCAAACAGGAAGTGTAATGACTACTAGTGGTGCAAGGTACCCCTTTGCCATGCACCTTATGGTCACAATTACAGAGCATGTATGTGGGCACTGACACCCTTCGAAGTGTGACATATGTTTGCAGCACATATATACACTGTCCACTTTCTTTCAAGTATGAGTGCAGACATGTTTCCATTTATCTTTTTCCCAGATCTCAAATGGAAGACACTGAATTATTGGTGGAATGATTGAACACACATTTTTGTAGTGACAGTAACCTTCAGATCTGCATAATGTGAAGTCACTGCCCTAGCCACGAACAGACACTGTATGACGAAGGGTGGTCATCTTCAGGTAATGGATACAAGATTTTAGTGAGGAGAAAGTGGGATCACCTTTAGTCAGGTTATTAACACTGTTGCCATGCATTGTGGCAATGTCTCATGTTCATAAAGTTCTCCAGTGGTATTGCCTAGCATCTGCATGTGATGCCATCCCTCATCAATCATAGCCAGTGATGTTGATGCCAATGCCAATTTTCTTGTTGGTCCTGTTGACAGCAATGCCAAGTTTCTCCCCAGGCTCTGTCGATATTGGTGCTAGCCCTCTTCTCAGTCCAGTTTCTTCTGGTCCTGTCATCTAACCAATCAGCGTTGGCTCTGTTGATGCCAGTGTCAACTACTTCATTGAACCCATCATCAACAGTCCCATTGCCAACACTGCCGGAACTTTCACAGATATGGTTGTTACTCATTGTGTCATCAGCCTTACTGAGGTCCTCCTGACAAACGCCACCCCACATCACTCCTATTGTACTCACTGGACCTGCTGCTGGTTCTATGTATTTGCTGATGCTGCTGAACCCAATGTGTTTTTTTCCAGCCCTGGGTTTTGCCTCCTTGAAAATTTTGCTACTTAAACCACGTTTAAACCCAACCTTCACCAGCTTCCCATTGTAGTGAACTGCCATTCCGTACAAGGGCATGGTGTGCTGCATTTGTCATGTTTGGTGTTCCATGTAACTTAGTGGTTCAGTTTGGTATGTTCATGCACCTTCATGAGTTTTTGTGACATATTTGTTCTGTTATTTTTCTACAATGTAGATCCAAAGAAAATGGTATAGACATGGATATGCAAAGACAGATATATGTAAGCATTCAAGAGGACAGCACTGCGGCTGGTAATGCCTGCAGCATCCATTTTCAATAAGCTGCCACGTGAACTCAAGAATCTTAGTATTAATCTACAACCTTTCTGGTCTAAACTGAAGAGTTCTCATGGCTCACTGTTTTTATTCTATTGAGGAATGTCTGGAAAAATTAAGAAATTAAACTAATTCCTTTATTTTGTTTTACTTAGGCTTAAGAGTGCCATGCGCAATGCACTAATTTAAGTTTTTCTATCACCACTCGTGTTAAAATTTCGTGCACTGACCATGCAGTCTTAGTCCTTTATTAGGTCCAGCAGAACAGAAAACCGTATTATTGTTATCATCATCATTGTTTTTGTTATGATACCTTTCTACTGTTTTTCAGTTCCAATTCATAACCAATAAGATACAATCAGAGTCTATATCTGTCTTTCAGTTTAAAAACCTGAATCCGAAATCGATGCCTTACCATTAAAAATCTTGTTATGCTTTGGTTAGGCAAGTGTCAACAGCCGTAATATATTTCATAAAATGCATTTTTTTTAATAAACAGCTGATAGTTAAAAAAAATGCATTTTATTAAAAATCTATCTGGTAAGTGGAAATTTCAGATATACTCTAGTCTCCGATATCGCTTTGACCAATGATGTCACACATGACATCATACATAATAGAGAGATACTACAAACACACGTTTACCACAACACGGTATCGGTAGTTAGATTTCACCTAAATAGGTCAAATCTACTTAATGATACCACATCTTCAAAGTTGTTGTTGTTGTGGTCTTCAGTCCAGAGACTGGTTTGATGCAGCTCTCCACCCTACTCTATCCTGAGCAAGCCTTTTCATCTCCTCATAAGAACGACAACCCACATCCACTTGGCTCTGCTTACTATATGCGTCTCTTGGTCTCCCTCTGCGATTTATACCCCACACACTTCCCTCCAACGCTAAATTCACAATTCCTTGATGTCTAAGAATATGTCCTACCAATCTATCCCTTCTTTTAGTCAAGGTATGCCAGAAATTTCTTTTCTCCCCAATTCGGTTCAGTACCTCCTCATTAGTTACACGATCCACCCACCTAATCTTCAGCATTCTTCTGTAGCACCACATTTCAAAAGCCTCTATCCTCTTTCTGTCCACACTGCTTATCGTCCATGTTTCACTCCCATACAAGGCAACACTCCATACAAATGCCTTCAGAAAGGCCTTCCTTAGGCTTAAATCAATATTCGATGTTAACAAATTTCTCTTTTTCAAAAACGCCTTTCTACCCATTGCCATTCTGCATTTTATATCCTCTGTACTGCGACCATCATTTGTTATTTTACTGCCCAAGTAACAAAACTCATCTACCTCCTTTATTGTTTCGTTACCTAATCTAATTCCTTCAGCATCACCTGATTTTCTTACACTGCACTCCATTACCCTAGTTTTACTCTTGTTAATGTTCATCTTATATGCACCTTTCAGCACACAGTCCATTCCGTTCAATTGCTCTTCCAGGTCCTTTGCTGTATCTGATAGAATTACTATGTCGTCGGCAAAATGCAATGTTTTTAATTCTTCACCCTGAACTTTTATTCCTTCACCAAATTTCTCCTTGCTTTCCTTTATAGCTTGCTCAATGTACAAACTGAACATCATTGGGGAAAGGCTACAACCCTGTCTTACTCCCTTTCCAACCACTGCCTCCCTTTCATGCCCTTCAACTCTGACAACCGCTGTCTGGTTTTTGTACAAGTTGTAAATAACCTTACGCTCCCTATATTTTACTCCTGCTTGCTTCAGAACTTTGAAGAGTTTATTCCAATCAACGTTGTCAAAAGCCTTCTCCAAATCTACAAAAGCTAGAAATGTTGGTTTGCCTTTTCTTAATCTATCTTCTAGGATAAGCCGTAAAGTGAGTATTGCCTCCCGTGTTCCTACATTTCTCCTGAACCCAAACTGATCTTCCCCGAGGTCGGCTTCTACCAGCTTTTCCATCCTTCTGTATATAATTCGTGTTAATATTTTGCAACCATGACTTATTAAACTGATGGTTCTGTAGTTTTCACACCTTTCTGAACCTGCTTTCTTTGGAATGGGGATTATAACATTTTTCTTAAAGTCTGAGGGTACTTCACCTGTCTCATACATCTTACACACAATGTGAAACAATTTTGTCATGGCTGGTTCTCCCAGAGACTTCAGTAGCTCTGACGGGATATCATCTACTCCAGGGGCCTTGTTTCGACTTAGATCTTTCAGTGCTCTGTCAAATTCATCTCTCAGTATAGTATCTCCTATTTCATCATCATCTACATCCTCTTCCCTTCCTACAATAGTGTCTCGAAGTTCATTTCCTTTGTAGAGCCCCTCTATATACTCTTTCCACCTTTCAGCTTTCCCTTCTTTGCTGAGAACTGGTTTTCCATCAGTGTCCTTGATATTCATAGAGCTGTTTTTCTTATCGCCAAATGTTTCTTTTATTTTCCGGTAGGCTGTATCTATTTTTCCCCTATTTATACATTCTTCTACATCCTTGCATTTGCCTTCTAGCCATTCCTGCTTAGCCACTTTGCACTTCCTGTCAATCTCATTACTTAGTCGTCTGTACTCCATTTTGCCTGTTTCATTTACTGCATTTTTATATTTTCTCCTTTCATCGATTAAATTTAGTATCTCCTGTGATATCCAAGGATTCTTTGTAGGTCTTGCCTTCCTACCTATTTTGTCCTCTGCTGCCTTCACTATTTCATCTCTCAATTTTACCCATTCCTCCTCAACTGTTTTATTTCCCCCCGTTTCTGTCAATTGTTGCCTGAAGCTCCCTCTGAAATTCTCAAGAACTTCAGGTTCCTTCAATTTATCCAGGTCCCATCTCCTTATTTTCCTACCTTTCTGTAGTTTCTTCAGTTTCAGCCTACAGTTCATAACCAACAAGTTATGGTCAGAGTCTATGTCTGCCCCTGGGTATGTCCTACACTTCAAAACCTGGTTCCGAAATCTATGTCTTACCATTATAAAATCTATCTGGTATCTCCCGGTGTCTCCTGGTCTCTTCCACGTATACAACCTTCTTTTGTGATTCTTAAACCAGGTGTTTGTTATAACTAAATTATGTTCTGTGCAAAATTCTACCAGGCGGCTTCCTCTTTCATTCCTTTTGCCCAGACCATATTCACCCACTATCTTCCCTTCCCTTCCTTGTCCTACTACCGAATTCCAGTCTCCCATAACAATTAAGTTTCCCTCTCCCTTAATTGTATGAATAATTTCCTTTAGCTCCTCATATATTTCTTCGATCTCCTCATCATCGGCAGAGCTAGTTGGCATATAAACCTGTACTACTGTTGTCGGTGTTGGCTTCGTATCAATCTTGACAACAATAATGCGATCGCTGTGCTGGTCATAGTAGTTTACCCGCATTCCTATTTTCTTATTCATTATCAATCCTACTCCTGTGATACCCCCAACTGATTTTGTATTTATAATCCTGTACTCACCTGACCAGAAAGTACATTTAATAATTAGGTAATTTTAAAGAAACCTTGCACTCGAAGTTGTACGGCCTGAAATGATATATTTATGTCGAACATACAACTGTAAATCGATTGTTTCTGAACCAAAGATTCAGGCGCTGTGCGCTCTCACGTACTAAAAATAAAAATTCTTGTTTAAACCTATACCTAACCTTCTAAGGGCTACGCTATAGATAACTTTTTTTAAAGTGAAAGTTAGGGAGTCTTCAAAAATATCAGGCACGTAAACAGTGAGTACTGGTATCGCAACCACGCGTGGGACTGAATGACGTAAAACATGACGTCATTGGTCAAAGCGGTATCAGAGACTAGAATTGACCCAAAAATTCTACTAGATGGTTATCTCTATCTGTTAGTTGGCATATAACCTTATACTACTGTGGTCAGTGTGGCCTTTAGATCTACTACATTAGATTATTTTTTTGTTCCGTAGATCCTCATGGGTGTGGAACATGTCAAGAAACAAAATTTACAAACTGAATAATAGATAATACTAATGATATAAATACAGATACATACATTTTTAACTTTTTTTTTTTTAGCTGATAATATAATAATACTAATATACTATGAATACCGATACTTGCATGATTTGGTACAATTTAGAAATTCACTAATGGAGTAGGAGGAGTTAGTCACTAGAAAGTCTTTTAGTTCCTCTTAAACTGATCTTTATTTGTAGCTAAATTTTTTATACTTGATGGTAAATTATTGAAAGTGTGTGTTCCTGAGTAGTGGATCCCTTTTTGAACTAAAGTAAGTGCTTTTAAGTCCTTGTGTAGATCATTTTTATTCGTTGTATTGTATGTATGAACTGAGCTGTTTGTTGGGAAAAGAGATATATTATTTATGACAAATTTCATTAAGGAATAAATATACTGAGAGGCAGTAGTTAATATATCCAGTTCTTTGAAGAGGCTTCTATAGGATGTCCATGAATTTACTCCACAAATAATACCTATTACTCGCTTTTGGACTTCAGACTTTTGACTGACTTGAAGAGTTACCCCAAAATATTATACCATATGACATTATGGAATGAAAGTAAGCAAAGTATGCAAGCTTTATTATTTTTATGTCTACTATGCCTGATAACATTCATATTGAAAATACAGATTTGTTGAGTCGTTTCTGCAGTTCTGTGGTATACTCCTCCCAACTAAATTTATTATAAAGCTGTAATCCCAGTAATTTAATACTGTCAACTCTTCTATCTGCTCTTCTTCATACTTAATGCATATGCTGCCGGGAACTCTCTTACATGTTCTGAACTGCATGTAGTGAGTCTTTTCAAAGTTTAATGACAATGAGTTGGCTTTAAACCATTTATTAATGTTCATGAAAATATCATTAGCAGACTTTTCTGTCACTATGCTTGACGTACTTTCTATTGCAATACTTGTATCATCTGCAAACAAAAGGAACTCTGCTTCTAGTAGTGCAACTGATGAGAGGTCATTAATGTACACAAGAAATAGCAATGGCCCTAAGGTGGATGCTTGTGGGACTACACATGTGATTTCTTCCCAATCCGATGATGACTGTTGGATTAATTCACTAGTCACTTGCACTGACACCCTTTGTTTTCTGTTAGTGAGGTACAACTTGAACCATTCTGCAGCTTTTCCCGTGACCCCATAGACTTCTGATTTACTTAAAAGGATGTTATGGTTCACACAATCAAATGCCTTTGACAAATCACAGAAAATACCTGCTGCTTGCAATTTATTATCTAATGAATTAAGTATGTTCTCGCCGTAAGTGTAAATAGCCTTCTCGACATCGGAACCTTTCAGAAATCCAAACTGTGTTTTGGACAATACGTCATTTGTGGTCAGGTGGTTGAGAAGCTGCTTGACTAAGACTGAGCTGTTTATAGTAGTTTACACACATTCATATTATCTTATTCATTATGAGAATACAACTAATGTTGTATCTATAACCCTGCATTCACATGACCAGAAATCCTGTTTATCTTCCCACTGAACTTCACTAATCCCCATGATATCTAAATTAAATATATCCATTTCCCTTTCTAAATTTTCTATCCTCCCTGTCCAATTAAGGGATCTAACAATCAATGCTCCAATCTGTAGAATGCCAGTGTTGTCTTTCCTAATGATGACATCCTCACGAATAATCCCCGCCCAGAGATCTGACTGGGTGACTATTGTACCTATCAAATAAGCTATTTTATCCGTGACGGTAGCAACATTATATATTCATACAGTAGAGCTGCATGTTTTCAGGAAAATCAACTGCTGTAGTTTCGCCTTACTTTCAGCTGTTCGCAGTAACAGAATAGCAAAACCATGTTAGCTTATATCACAAGGCTAGCTAAGTCAGTCATCCAGACTGTTGCCCCTGCATCTACTGAAAAGCTATTGCCCCTATTCAAGCACCACACATTTGCCTGGCATCTTCACACACACCTCTCCACTGTGGTTCCACATACGGTGCAGCTACCTGCATAGTTCAGGCACACAAGCCACCCCACCTCGGCAATGTATGAGGTTCACGGAGGTAGAACTATTGAATATGCTCTGGAAACCGAATCACATAGAAATGGTGGAATAATCTTTTCTGTTGACCGTGAAATAAATAATTAATGTTGTTCCTATTGTTAGGCTGACAGATTCTTTTATGTTCCCTTGTTCAGTCAGTAATTTAATTATCCTCAAAGTGAAAATTTAATTGCCAACAGTAGCACACTACACTGCTACTGCCAAAATAAAACTTAACAAAAAGACCCATTTGGACGCAGATGACAACACAAATCCTTAGGTTTAAGGGTAAAAGTGCAGTTTACGAGTCCACGAGTGGTGCTTCATGAGTAGATGTTGGTAATGGCGCGATGAATGACGCAGGTGAATTGCCCAATCAGATTCCGCATTTCATGTGTTGTGAATTTGGCCTTTCTTCACATGCACTACTTTTCTGTTCAGATTTAACTTCTTGCTACGTAAATTGAAATTTGTGTTTCTCTCTCAAGTAATACTACGACAATAATTTTTCCAGTGCCTTTCAATACTTTGTTGGGTAATTTGGAAGAATCCGTGTATCTCTAAGTTCCGGTTCTGAACCAGAGATTCGGGCGCTCCACGCCCTCACATACTGAAAAAAAATTCTATAACCTACACCACTTGCAGACTTTTTTTTAAATACAATATTGATAACTTCAAAACCAACAACATGCCAGCACAGCTTTAAGGTTAGGTACATAGATTACCGGTACACAAGAAGCTTCTTCTCGTAGTAGCGCCTAAATCTCCAGTTCAGAACCACTCAGTATAAGTAATTGCGCTCATAAAGGCTGCGAAAGTCATGCAATCACCACAATTAAAATCAATGGTGAACACAATTTTGGCTACATAGTACAACCAGTACGCTCAACCTCCATTACAGAATGTAAATATCAATTTCACATTGATTGAATTTCAATATTTTAATCTAAGTATCTTTACATCCACTACGCCAATTTGTCTACAAACCATAAAGAGAAAGCTATTTGTTATTGGCCGTGCGAATGCGACCGCTGATTGGCTGCAGCGCCGTTGCCAACGTCCAAACATGAAACGCCACTCACCACTTAAACTGCACTTCAGCCGGTTTAAGTTTGTCTGTATTAATAATCAAAAGCAATACTAAAGGAGCCGATACCACTTCTCTGCTTTGACCCATGACGTTATAGATGGGGACATAATAAAAGACAAAAATGCAGAAAACAAAACAATACACATAAAACATTTTCCATTACACACAAAGAAACCTACCTTTGCAGTAGTATTATGCAAAGCATTTGCAATTACAAATCATCAACATTGTTAGTGATTTTTAATCAAAATATGGGGCTCAGACATGGGTGGGTAAAAGTGAATTGATCAGTTTGTAAATATTAATGTAACATTTGTAAGAAAAGGAAAATATCTATCTTCCAAATCATACTACACAACATGCCGACAAAGTGTCAAAGCCAACAGGTGTCACATGCTTCAGTTGGCCTCAAATAACCTAATTTATAAATAAATTATGTTGATGTTAATATCAACCTTTAGGTTTGGTGGATGGGCCAAAAGAGTATTAGGTTAGACTATTTTCTAGTGAGTTGAATTGCACTACAATTACCCAATTCCAAATTTAGACACTGTTCAGCTACTGACATATCCATCTCTCTCAGGATTTCAATTCATAATCTATGGGGGGTGGGGCGGGGGTGGAATGCCCATTTACAAAATATTAACATTCATCCTCACATTATAGGTTCCGTAATAATGTGCAATAGACAGTTTGTGGTAGCTCCTATACGTGAATAAAACAAGTGTTTTGCAGTTTTGTTGGGAATATAATTATATTTGCAGGCATAAATGTAGCTAGTGTGTGAGACTCTGCTCATGTTTGACTTTTAAAAAATTACGTACAATTGCATACCATTCTAACTTATTTATTTTCTTATTTTGGATGACATGAAAGAAAGCCGAGGAAAATTACGATACATGAAAGTGTGCCAAATAATATATGGTTTTCACTTTCTTAACAGCAGGGCAATATGTGATACCAAGCAATGTTGTGCTATACAAAACTAATCTATAAAACATCTGAGGTAGTAGTTATATCAGAGTAAACAACTTAAAACTCGAGTCACATCAACAACCAATGTGAAAATGTGTAATATAACATCCCGCACATCCATAGCTGTAGTTGTGAACATTGGTTTTGAAATTAATTTTCTGATTTCGTCGTAAGCTGTTGAATTAAATTTGATATGACTAGGGCCTAACTACTCTGAATTTCGGGTAAGTCGTACAAGGTCTTTCCATTCTAACTAAAGGAATTATTTCACATTTTCAGTTAGAGGTTCATAGATACGGATGCTGCTAAATTATACAATGATCAACGTGTTCTCTGTTATTCATCATACCTGGAACTGCAGTATCTTTTCCGTCTGTTCTGCCGATAAACTCATGAGTTCAGCCATTATATTAGAAAGAGATTTTCTTCATAAAACATTAATAAATGCTCTCCTTCTCTGAAGCATAAGTTGCACTATCAATTTTATCACATTTCACTGGCTTTCTGCAAGCAGCGCATTGCTACACTTCTTTTATTACAAAGAGTTTCCAAGCCACCGTGTTTCGTTGATAAACATAACCATAGATGTTACTAATGTTTTGTTATACTTGTTGGCATCGTTGACGAGAAGATTGTGGCTAGTGCTGTGAGCGAAATGTTTTTCTAATGTGATCGTTGATGCTAATCAGTTGCTAAATACTTCAATTTGCAGTGCTATCTTCGCACACACGCGCGTTAAATGGAAAGATAAATAGAAATAATCAATAAATAACACCAATATATTTCCAGTTTATAAGTGTGAATGTAAATGCAGAAATGGCGAATGTGAAAGGCTCTCCAGTGAAGGCAAAGTTTCAGAAAGGTTTGCACGTTATAATTATTCTTAAGACTGATTTACATTCAGATGACTTTGTATGAATTATATTTATTACTTTTATGCTACTATCCACTCAAAAGTTTAACATTTTTTGTCCCAGGTGAGAAAGTTTTATGTTTTCATGGGCCTCTGATATACGAAGCCAAATGCCTTGAATCGGAAATAAAAGATAAACAAGTGCGCTATTACATTCACTATGCCGGTTGGAACAAAAAGTAAGTAACATTCATTAGAAATAATTCTGTGTGTGGGTATTTCCTTTTTTCTTATTTTTGCTATTCTGCACTAAAATTACTAGCCATATTGATAAAACTAATTAAGAGAACACACAAATAATTCAAATACATGTTTTATTGCTATGTCAAATATAAATGTCTTGATAGAAACATGTCGCACAAATTAATAGTGCAAGAAGCGAGTTTAACCACTTATATTTAGCAAAACTACACCGATCAGTGTCAGTGTGCCCATGTGAGGCATGCTTCATATATACATGGTCTTCTCTTGTGTGTTGGTTTTTGCCCCATTCCCTTTTTAGCAGTTCGTAAACCGTATCTATCAGATTCAAGTCAGGAGAATTACCTGATCAGCCTAGTAGGGGCATTTTTTTCCAGTGTCTTTGTCTTGTGGCCTGGTGCACTTGTTGTATGTATAGGCCTATTATTTATCTCGCATGTTTACCTAATGTCATGGTTATGGAAGCAGGTAAATCTATAGAACATTGGTTTAGTAGGCCTACTGTTGTCATACAAAGGAGAATATAAAGTTAATAGATTACCCTCAGCATCTCACCAGGGTCAGAGGTCTCGAGTTTTATTCCGAGGCCTCTGATCCTGTGTGGTCGCAGCTCTACAACCCCCACGTTTCCTATCTTTTTTTTTTTTTTAAACCTTCTTAAATACCAAATTCTTTAGTTTCAATTTCAATTATTTTAGTTATATCCATTTTTTCAAACCTCCCCCTTTTTCCTTTCTTTAAGCGTAATATAGTGTAACTCAAAAATTTAGGTAAAGTCAACCATGTAAAATAAAAATTAAAATATTCAAGAAAATGGGTAACTAAACTATCCCAATCATCATAAAAGTAATTGTTAAACTTAACTGTCTATGTAAATTGACCAGCTTTATACCCAAAGGCAGCTGGTCCGAAGCAAGGAAATAAAGAAATATATGTCCCATGTTGATGTAGGCTCTTGCCAATCTCTATGAGTTAGAGGTTATGCTTGATATTCTTTGTTATATTGTTCATCACTTACCGTCTAACTTTTACAGTTTACTATCTTTAAAATTTACAGACATTGCAACAGTGTTATTTTAAGACTTCACAGAGAAAAATTTGAATTGTTTACATTAGATAATCACACCACTTCCTTACATTTTGTTGTTTGGTTATGTTGAAGGCAAGCCTAAAATTTCTGTAATTAGATTTAAATTGTGTGCTGGAACCGGGACTCAAACCTGGGACCTTTGCCTTTCATGGGTAAGCACTCTACCACTGAGCTAGGTGTAACTGTAGACTGGGATACCACCCGTCTGCTTTGACCCATGACCTCATCAAGATGTCAGAAAACCAGTATACGGGATATCTTAATACTTCTGTATTGTAGATCCAAATAATCTGTAGTTATTACAGATAACAGAATGTACCATCGATCACAGGTCTTAGCCCAAAAATTTGCGACTTCGGCGCTCACATACCAAAAAGAAAATCTCTTGGTTAACCTACACCTAACCATCAGAGAGAAGCTACAGATCACTTTTTAAACTCAAAATATTAACCTGTTTTGTTTGTAAACAAACTATCGTCTTTAACTCAACCACCACATAATTACTCGCTCCTTCTACAAACACGCACACACCTCAAAACTACTGCGCTGCGATGTCACGGGTCAAAGCTGACGGGCGGTATCCCCATCTACAGGTGAGCCCTGAGCTATCCCGACACAACTCACAGTCCTTCTTCACAACTATACTTCTACCAGTACCTCGCCTCCTACTTTCCAAAAGTCCCATACGCGAGTCCTGAAAAGCACACAATTTTAATTTGCCAGGAAGTTTCATATCAGTGCACACTATGCTGCAGAGTGAAAGTTTCATTCTGGAGGTTGGTAATTCTCTCATATGATTGGTACCTTTAACAGTGTGATGTTTGTGTCAACATTGAAACTGAAAGCCATGATAACAGTTCTCCCATGTGAATCTTTGGTGTCGGCAGGCTTTGTTCCACAAATTAAAAAAAGTGATGATCAGTTACTTATTGCCATTCAGACCTAGAACAAAGTGATCTATCTGCAGAATGCAGATAGTCTTTTTCAGTGAGAAAGTACTTTAATACAAACTGCTTTTGAGGATATCATCAACAAGTTTGCACGCAAGGTTAGACAAAATTGAAGGTGCACAGTTTTCTTCCATTTGATTCTTCATAAGATAAGAGAAATTTGGACTCGTTCCATTTAGGAGTGGGACAGGAAAGAAAGTGCCTAGTAGTGGTACAGTGTACGCTCTGCCACACATGTTACCGTGGACTGCTGAGTATATATGTAGATATATACCTCATCCTTGAGAGGCTACCTATGTCTGCTGTCCTAACTGTCCTCCTTCAGGAAATGCCCCCTCCCGTCCTCATTCTTGGGGACTTCAATGCCCATCGTTCATTGTGGAGCAGTACTCGTATGTCCTGCCAGGGCCACCTCAAAGACCAGTACCTTGCTGACTACAACCTGTGCCTTCTAAATAATGGTTTCCCAACCCATTTAGCTCCATTCACAACACTTTATTAGCCATAGATCTTTCACTCAGTTCCCCTCATCTCCTCTTCATTTCACTGGTCAGCACATGATGACCTCTAAAATTGTGACCACTTCCCATTTGACAGCTCCAAAGTGCCTATAGTTTTCAGTTCTCCCCTTCTAAAATGAGGGTAATGCATTTCTGTCGTCGTGCTACAGCTCAGTCTGATCCAGAACTCTTTTCGGGTGCTCAGCGTCTGGTTGTTGTCGCATAGCACCTTTTCTTGGGACTCCTTTTTGATACAAAACTGACGTGGCTGCCCCATATACAGCAGCTGAAGCTGCCTTCCGTCTCCTAACCCACTCATCCTGGGGTGCTGATCATACAACACTCCTTCATATTTACTGGGCTCTGATTCAGTCCCGATTAGACTACGGGTGCCAGGTTTATGGCTCAGCAGCTCCTTCTGCCCTAAAATTGTTAGACCCAGTTCAGCAATGTGGTGTCAGCTTGGCTACTGGTGATTTCCGGACCAGCCCTGTTGACAGTCGTGCCGTTACCTGGTTGTAGATCGATGTTGTCAAAGATCGTTACTCTCAGTAGCACCTGGTTGAAATCTCTTGGGGCGAAACTAATTCAGTATGAATAACGAAGGCAACACACAGAATTGCAGTTCTTTGACACTTTTAATGATTCATAAATGACCAGTTGTCTCCATTTATGGCCAGCTTAAAAGTGTTGTTAATTACAACCGTTATGACTAGGTATGCACATTCCACAAATCAATAATACTAATTTACACTGTCCGTGTTTAGAATACACGAGTTTGAGGTGTACAGTGTGGCACAAATATGGATTAATCATGGTAGATACACTTTCTACAGTAGTAAGACTTAAGAACTTATACATAATTGCTCAAATTTAAAGTCCAAAATAATGCGGCCGAAACAATAAACAATACTCGGATCTGACAGAGGTTGTACATCTGATAACTGATGAAACAGTACTCCTGGCTAGTGTGGATTCTGCCACTGATAACTGATTAAACAATACTCTGATATATGTTGTACGCCTGACAACTGACGAAACAACACACTATCGCATGCCACGAACACATCCTATTTGTATCTTTTAAACAACGTCACTGGAAATTACGTATTGTTAATTGAGTTCATTACATTAATTATAATGCAAAACAATTACATACAACTGGCTGTAGTAAAAGATAGCATAAATAATACTGAGTCAAGTAATAATATAGTAAGGACAGTTTACAACTAACCGCAAAGACATGGCGACGAGCTGCTACAGGCACATACAAAAGACACACACATACAACACTTTCAGCTATCGGCCATGACCTCCTTCAGAAAATAGAACACTGGCACTATCACACAGGCACACAACACAGTCATACAACCATCACCTCCGGCTGCCGCACTTCGAATCATGCTCTGCAGTGAGTCGAGGACGGAAGGGGAGAGGGGATAGGAAGGTTACGTCACGGTGGTGGGGATGGGTTAAATGGGAATAACAAGATGCAGCTTAGGAATGGTGTGGGGAGACGGGTGAGGGGAGAAAATAAAATAAACAAAATAATATTAAGTAAAATAAATATACAAAATGCTTGCACACTGCAAGTACACAAGACTGCGCACCCACACACACACACACACACACACACACACACACACACACGTGTTCACACATGCGCACACGCTCACACAACTCAAAATAGGTGAAGTTTGGGTAAAGAGGTAGGAACTGTAAGGTATAGAGGAAAAAAATATAGGGAAGTTATCATAGGTTGAGATCTGGTTGATTTCGGGATCGGAGAATGTATTGTGGGATAACTCCCATCTGTGCAGTTCAGAAAAGCTGGTGGTGGATGTGAGGATCCAGATGGCCCGGGTTGTGAAGCAGCCATTGAAATCAAGCATGTGCTTCGCTACATGCTGTGCCACAGGGTGGTCCACTTTGTTTTTGGTCATAGTTTGGTGGTGGCCATTCATTCTAATGGACAGCCGGTTAGTGGCCATGCCAATATAGAAAGCTACACAGTGATTGCGGCATAATTGGTAAATTACATGGCTGCTTTCACAGGTGGCCCGGTAAGATAAGTCTGTGACAGGACTGGAATACAAAGTGTTGGGCGGGTGAATTGGACAGGTCTTGCAGCAGGCTCTTCCACAAGGATTTGATCCCTTTGGCTGTGGGCTGGGTTTCAGGGTGTCATAAGGATGAACTAGGATGTTGTGGTGGTTGGGAGGGGTGGGAAAGATCTTGGGCAGGATGTCTCTCATTTCTGGGCACGAGGATAGAAAATCAAAACCTTGGCGAAGGATGGAATTTAGTTGTTAGAGACCAGGGTAGTACTGGGTGACAAGGGGAGCGCTCTTTTGTGGATGGTTACTGATGTTAGGAGGAGGATTTGGGGTGTGTGAGGATATGGCACAGGAGATCTGTTTGCGTACTAGGTCTGTGGGGTAGTTTCTGTCTGTGAAGGCCTTTGTGAGACCTTCAGCATATTCAGAAAGGGTGTTCTTGTCACTGCAGATAGGCCGTCCACAGGTGGCCACGCTGTAAGGGAAGGATTTTTTGATGTGGGAAGGGATGGCAAAAAATACTATCTGAACTTTAACTTTTATATCTCTTGCAAGAATTGATTAATATTTGCTAATTAAATGAGCTTCTCCGGCATCAAATAATAGAAAATGACTTCAGCTAGTTATGTTACAACAAAGAATAACAAACATTTTGAAAAAGAAAATAATAGGTCAATTACATGCATATATATTATTATGCAACCGTGGTATCGGGAGGTTCAGTAATGCAAGCAGATGGAAATAAATCCAACATGCTGCATTACAAGTCTCCTTCCTGAAGCAGGAGTCCTCCCTCTTTAGATCAGGCGGTATCAGCTTTTGGTGTCCCGCACCGTGGCCATACAACAGTTCCCTGCTCACCCTACATATCACATTATTCTTGCAGATGATGGGTTTTGGCCTCCTAATAATTAACCTCGAGGGGGATTGACAGTCGGATTGTCCCCCCAAAATCTTCCAGCATTTGTTACACACAGTGTGTGAAGAGTTTCAGAGTGACACCTTCTGCACGGATGGTTCAAAAGCTACTAGTTATACAGGATATGCTTTTACATCTCCCAATGGTATGGAATGCCTTTCTTGGCCAGATAACATGTAGCATGTTTGTGGCAGAACTAAGGTTAAACTGCAGTTTATGCGGTTCACGCTCGCTAGATTGAGGAACGGCAGAGCAGCCAATCAGGAGTCGAGTTAAGCCGGCCAATAAGATTACACATTTCATGAGTAAATGTGGCATCAGTTTCAAAGTTTATACGAGGATCTTGGCGTTTCTGTGATTGTAATTGATTTTTCATATATACGACATTTTTAGATAATTGTCATATTACAGTCATAACTGACCTATTATTAATACACCACAGCAATCAACCATAGAGCAGGTATAGCATGTTTTATTTATGATCTGTACGAAACAGTGATCATCTTAAGTGGAAGTTAAGTTAGGTATAGGTTAAACGAGAAGTTTTTTTATGTGAGGGCGCGTAGCACCCGAATCTCCGGTTCAGAAACATTCAATCAATTTACATATATAAAAAATAATAAAAATAGAAAAGAGATGACTTACCTGAAGGACCGGCTCGTCGATAGAAATAAATAAAATAAATAAAATCACACACAAACACACATACAAGCTTTCGCAGCCTAGCTGCTACGTCAGGCAGAAGGGAAGGAGAGGGAAAAGGAAATGATGAGGGTTTTAAGGGAGTGGATAAGGAGTCATTCCAATCCCGGGACAGGAAAGACTTACCTTGGGGAGAAAAAAGGAGGGTAAACAAATACACACACACCCACATATTTACACAGACACAAGTACACTTAGGCAGACATACTGTAGAAAGCAAAGAAGTTAGAAGTTAACATGTGGATATCCTAGGGAATGAACGAGCTGACTATTGGGCTAGAGCAACTGTCAGTCATTATCCATTTCACTTGACAATCCTGAGTGCGGATTTGTGGGTGCAGATAAGATGTTTGCTCATACAAAAATGGAACAGCAAATGGCAGACTATTGGCCTAGCTAATAAACTACACTCAACCAAGAAGACCACTGCAGCTTGGAGTTCTTCCTTATACACCTCTGGAAGGGAATCCGATGTCCTCTGTTGTCTCTGCATAGGATGTTCTGGACTCACCCATAGTTTGCTGATTGCTGTTTACAGTCGGAGTAGATGGCCAATAGTAGACCTGCTATCCCGGATACGGTGATAGAAGTCCACGTGATTTGAGTGCCCAGCATAGTCTGCAGGCAACCATCCGTTCCAGAAGTTTAGGTGGCACATTTGTCAGGCTAATTGGCTGGTAACTGTTCAGGGATGATGGATCCTTGCCAAGTTTAAGAACACCACTATACTGTCCCTCCACTGCGAGGGGAAAACCCCTTGGAGCCAAATGCGGTTAAATACCTGGAGAAGATATTGCCATTATGGAGGACTGAGATGGTACAGAATCATGTGAAGAGGAAAGGGCCAGAAGTAGTTCCCATTCAGTGAAGTGTATGTTATAAGGGCCTGTTGTTTCTTGAGAAGAAAAGCCACCGAGTAGGAAGATGTCGCCAATGCTTTTGCAAAGTGAGCCGTAAGGTGCACTGTGAGCCATCTGGTAAGGCAAGGCCAGGGATGGCAACCTTGGATGGAGCGGAGCATAGCCCACATCCGTGAGAAGGATACAGAAGATCCCAGGAAGGAGAGAAAATGTTCCCTGCACACTCACTTGCTCTGTTTGATTGTATAACAAGCCTTGGCACGAAGGAGTTTAAAGTTGACTAAGGCAGCATAGGACGGGTGGCACTTAAGATGTTGTATGGCTCAACGGCTCTCACAAAACACCGCGGCAATGGTTGCATTACACAACAGAACTAAGCGGCTACTAGGAGGGCCTGTCGACTGGGGGACAACAATACTAGCAACTCGAGTAATCGCATTAGACATATCATTGTTGATATCATCTATCTATACAGTCAGACAGGGATGGTGTGAAAAATACCTGGGATGAATACAAAGCCAATCAGCATGACGAAACACCGAATGGGATATTCTGCCCCTCATCTAGTGTGAGGAGAGTGAAAGAATCAACGGAGAGTGGTCACTGTCGCAAAGGAAAGGTCATCATGCGGTGACCAATGGAATAAAGGGAAAAGGTGAGGAGAAGGGAGTGAAGAGTCTATTGAAGAAAAGGTACCGTGAGCAGCACTAAAATGGGTTGGGAACAATCATTGAGAAGGCACAGGTCGTGATCTGCAAGGAAATGGCATATGAGGCGGCCCCGACTAGTTGTATGAGCACTGTCCCATGAAGGATGATGGGCATTAAAGACTCCAAGAATGAGGCGGGGAGGGGGAGTTGCTGAAGGAGAGCTGTGAGAGCAGCAGACTTAGGTGGCCTGTCAGGAGGGAGATAGAGATTACAAATTGTAAACGGAGGGTGTAAATGAACCCTAACAGCAACGGCTTCCAGTGTGGATCAGTGGATCAGACAGAAGTTCAGTGGGGTTATTTGGCTGTGAGGGCAAAGGTGGCACCTCCAGGACTACCGGAGAGGCCTTGTCCTGTGACTTGTGCTACTTTTTCCTCTTCTCCTTCTCTTTCTCTCTTGCAGGGCAGGAAGGACAGGTCCCAGAGACAGAAATTGTGTCAGTAAGGTCTGGCACTTGACAAAGTTCGGGCGACCTTGTTATTATCGGACTGGGTGTCCAGCTGCCGACTTGAGGCAGAGGACCTCCTATCTGGGGCTCGCCGGGAAGAGGAACCTTGGGAGGGGGAACCTACACCGCCGAGTGCCAGAGAAGGGGAGTACTTCTCCGGCTGGGAGGGAGAAGGGTGACACTGAGGGGGAGGGGGCAAGGGAGGTGCAGGAGGGAGAGGGGGAAGAATAGGGTGGGAATGGGATGAGGAGGGGGGTAGAGGATGTAACCGAGGCAAAACTAGTAGACATTTGCACGGGGTGCAGACACGAATTTTCAGTGGGCCTCCTGGTAAGTAAGGCGGTAAAGGGACTTGTTCTCTTGAATCTTGTTCTCCTTTTTATATACAGGGTAGTCCGGAGAGCAAGAAGAGTGGTCTTTGTGACAGTTGACACATACGGGGCGTGGAACATAGGGGTTACCCTCATGGAGTGGACATCCACATTCATTGCATACAGGGACTGCTGTGCACCAAGGAGACATACGCCTAAACTGCATACATTGGACACATCGCATCGCATTGGAACATACGACTTCACATCACAATGATATATCATTACCTTGACCTTCACAGGGAGAGTATCCCCCTCAAAGGCCAAGATAAATGCGCTGGTATTCACTCGATGATCCTTAGGGCCTCGCGGCACATGGCGAACAAAATGAACACCTCGCCGTTCAAGGTTGGCCCGGAGTTCCTCATCAGTTTGGAGGAGGAGGTTGCGATAGAAGATAACTCCCTGCACAATGTTCAACAACTGATGAGGGTCACCACTGGAACATGGCCAAGATGGTCGTAGGCACACACACAGCTGCAGATTGGGCTGCAGAGACCGTTTTAATGAGCAGTGATCCGGTATGCATCTTGCTCATTGTAGCGCTGCAATCTCCAATTCAGAAACACTGCATCAAACCAGTCTCCGAACTGTAGACCACTACAACAACAAATAAAGTTGTGAATCTAAATGAGGTAAATTGGAGAGCATGTTTTGTTGTGATTGTGCATCTTTGCAGTATAGTATTTTTCTTTTTATGAAGAGGATTGCTCTTTCAGTTGTTTAACAATTGTTTTAAAAAGTAACTAATTCCTCGTTAGGTGAATTAGACCACTCAAGCAACAGGATGTTCTAAAATGAACATGGAAGTGGGGAATATAACAAAATATCAAATGAATGGGAGGAAATCACATGAAAATATTGGTTGCTGCTGGTTACAGTAGAACAACGCATAAAAATGTTGTAAGAACTGAGTTGGACCAAGGTACAGAACTATGACATGTAACGCCTGTATGTTCTGATACAGACATTGCCAGTCAGCTAGTTTATATGGCAACATTGAGTTCACAGTGCTGTGAAGTTCACCTGTAAGATCGATGTGCATATGGTAACTGAATTCAACTTTCCAACAAGGAAAAAGGGATAACATATTATCAGTGATTCCTGCAGTTTGATTCACCAATTTATTGCTCCTCGGGGAAGGAGAGAGGAGGAAATAGCCTGTAGAACAAATATGAATACTCACTTAAACTCTTACATGGTCTGTCTCAAAAGTACAGGTAGAGATGATCAATAGAATACAACTATTGAAATTACAGTTTTTAGTTTATCAGTAAACATATTTCTGAAAATGAAATAGAAATATTGTACAAAGGATAGTGATAGGACGTGGAAGATATGTAATGCACACAAAAAACCGGGCTAGACTAGGCAAATATTCTTCCTGGCCATTCATTCATTTTCCTTATGTGAGTATAGTTCTGACCCCAAGTAGCAAATGATTGTTATTTTGCTATACTTACAGGTGTTTGGTGCAATCTTATAGTCCTACAGAGACATATGTATTGTCAAGAGGGGATGGAAAGTAGTGAAAGCACTGAAGCTAGTGTCTGATAAGATATGATGAAATTGTAAGAGCACAAAGGTGACTGTACCGCTACCCCTCTAGAGGCAATTTACTGCTGTAAATTCACAATCCAAACCAGGTTATTTTCCCTTTTTTCAAGTAAATTAAAATGTTTACTGGACTCTTGTTTCTGTTGCAATTTCACTCTATATAAATTTAGAACATAGTACATTGTTCTCGACGGTGAGTGTTCATCAGAGATGAGTGTATCGTCAGGTGTGCCTCAGGGGGAGTGTGATAGGACCATTATTATTTTCTATCTATATAAATGATCTGATGGACAGACTAACTTGTAATTTGCAGCTGTTTGCAGATGATGCTGTGGTGTACGGGAGGGTGTTGTCTTTATCTGACTGTAATAGCATACAGGATGACTTGGACAAAATTTCTAGTTGGTGTGAAGAATGGCAGCTAGCCCACAATGCAGAAAAATATAAGGTGATGCACATGAGTAGGAAAAACTATCCCATTATGTTTGAATATAGCATTAGTAGTGAGCTTCATGATGCTGTCGCATCGTTCAAATATGTAGGCGTAACATTGCAGAGCGATATGAAATGGAATGAACATGTAAGGACAGTTTTGAGTAAGTCTGACGGCCGACTTTGGTTTATTGGGAGACTTTTGGGAAGATGTACTTCATCTGTAAAGTAGACCACGTATAAAACGCTTGTACGACCACGTCTTGAGTATTGCTCAAGTATTTGGGACCCACAGCTGATCAGTTGAAAGGAAAACATAGTAGCAGTTCAGAGGCGAGCAGCTAGGTTTATTACTGGTAGGTTCGACCAATACGCCAGTGTTACGGAAATGCTCCAGCAACTCCATTGGGAATCGCTGGAGGAAAGAAGACATTTTTTTTTTTTTTTTTTTTTGAATTTCTGTTGAGAAAATTTAGAGGGTGTGAATTTGAAGCTGATTGTAGTTCGATCTTGTTGCCACCTACTTACATTTCGCATAGTGATCACAATGACAAGATAAGAGAAATTAGAGCTTGTATGGAGGTATATAAGCATTCTTTTTTTCCTTGTTCTATTTGGGAATGGAATAGGAAAGGAAATGCCTAGTAGTGGTACAGTGTACCCTCTGCCACGCACCTTACACCGGATTGCGGAGTATGTATGTAGATGTAGATATACTAATGCTGAAGAAGTTATATTAGCCAGTACTTGACAAGGTGTATTGTCTTCAAACATAACACATTAGAACAGATTACCAAACTTCACCTTCTTTAGCCTTAAGATAGCTATTAACCACAGTGGCCATTGTTCATTCAGTACATGTAAAAACAAAAGGCAAGATAAATAATACATTCTAATTGTTTATATATAATCATTGATTAATTACATGAGAAGTAATAACTCTTCCGGCAGATAAAAAAAAAGTCATAATTCCCTACTTTTGCAATTGGTAACTGTTGAATCCTTAGAACAATTACGGAGAAGTTGATTGCAGATTATACTGGCATGTATGAGGGTTGAGGCAAAAATCATGGCAACTATATATTCCCAACTACCCCCTTGCAGATACCAGTTTGGTTGGAAAATGTTAACTACAATGTGGACAATGAATGGCAATGAAATATCATCACACACTAATTTATTACGTTGGTATAGAAGGCAATATGACCTTCACGGTGCACAAGAATGACAATACGGTACACATACAGTTGACACGAGAAATCTGGGCCTAAAGACCCTCAAAGGAGTCCCTTGCTAGTGTTACCACACACTGCCAATGATGTGGGAGGTGCTGAACACCATCTGCGTCAGCATTTGACACACCATGTCTGAATCAGCCTGTTCATGCACAGCATTGGCAATGTTCTCTCATGTTGCAAACTACCTACTACCTATTGGTTCCTTATCTTTGGAACGAGATCAAAGTCACAGGGTGAAATGTCGGCAGAGTACGGTGGGTGCTCCAATGCTTCCCATCGCAGTAACTGCCCTCCACGCACTCTGCTTTATGTGGTCTTGCATTGTTGTGCAGGATTATTGCACTGTCCACAAAGATGTGGACGTTTCTCCTGAACGCCACGTTGTACTTGTCGCACCAGGAAGTATCTCTACTACTCGTTGGTCACTGTTCTGCCGTGTGGAACAAAGTGGCAAACAATGACACCTCTGACATCATACATGACAATCACCATCAATTTTACTGTGGAAGGATTCTGGTGGAACTTTTGCCTTCTTGGTAATCCAGCATTTTTCCACTCCGCAGACTGACGTTTCAGTTCTAGTTCGTATGCCCTGCCCCAAAATTCATCGATGGCTATTATTTGTGACAAGAATTGATCATGAACCTATTGCCGGTGAGCAAGGTGGTTGGAGCATATTGCATAGCACACACACACCATTGGACTTTCATCAGTGCATGTGGTACCCACTGCACTGCGATTTTGCGGAGTTGCAGTTCATTATGCAATATTCTGTGGATAGTGTGTTTCTCAATGCCACTTGCCCTCTCTAACTCCAGTAGCGTCCATTGTCTGTCTTCATCCAGAAGCCGCTTGGTGACTGCATGTGCCATGTTGGTCCACACATTGACAGGTCATTTCGAACTGGTGCTCATCACTGATTGACTCAAGGCCTTGATGAAACTTTCTTGCCCATTGTGCTGCTGTATGTTATGGTAGGGCATTATTCTGAAGGACTTTCAATAATTCACTGTGATATTCCATCGCATTTCTCCCTTGGAGAACGGCTATTTTGAGTTAAGCACCCTGCTCAACATCTGTTGTTCTGCATACACACTATTCCTGCAGAACTTCCACACAACACATACACATTTGTGATCAGTTCACATATCTATGAGAAGGAAAATGGTTGCCATGATTTGTTCTGCAACACTTGTAACAGTGTGCTGCAAGGTATCAGGACATGCAGCTACCCTTTACCGGTCTAGGGTGCTGTGTCAGATAATTTCTGCTAATCACTGCCATGTTCTCCATAATAAAGATGTATCTGTTCAAAGTGCATCACAATTAGATGGTCTGGCAATTGTAATTTTGCTTTTATTTAGTCCTAAAGGTTTTTAAGCGATAGTCACATTGAAATACCCTCTTGTGTTCACCAGACTTTCTTAGCACGTGTGTGTTTAAACACTGAGTTTCAGTACCAACTTTACCATTAACTCGATTGGAAAGATTTATTTTCTTATACTTTAGATTTATTTTCTTATACTTTAGCACACACATTCATTGGCTTCCTGCCAGTTGGCTACAATAAGGCCAAATCCTTCAATAATATTTTGATTGTTTACCTTTTGGTCATAATTTAGGTTAGGTGACTCATCAAAATACCACCCACTTCCAGTCTATATTTTCAAATCTGCAGACAACATGAAGGCATTCATGTCCACATAGACTAATAGCTCTGAGATACTTTGTTTGATGACAGCTATATGTGATTCTAATTAGCTGTGGCAGTGAGGAGGAGCTAATGTTACACTTCAATGAGACTAAGATGCACAAATATGGATAAAAGCAGAGCAATCACGACATATTTAAAAGCTCCAATGGATCAGTCATTATGGTATCAAGTGAACTGGTGGAATGGATAAGGTACAGGACTGACTTTTAGGAAGATTGGTAACTTATTCAGATCTCTGTCTGGCCACCCAGTTTCAAGTTTTCTATTTTCCCCAAATCAAGTAACATATATGAAAAGTTTGTTAGTGAATTCTCTAAAGAATAATAATTAAAAAAAAAAAAACCTTAACACATTGTATTCAGGTTCCACAGATTTGTTTATTGTTTTGGTATGAACCAGTTTTCGGCTTCTTAGGACTAAACAGATAGTTCACCCATTGGTGCGAGTTCTCGGTTGTACAAAGGTGGTAATCCAAAGATATGGAATTCTTTTTGACAATATATCGATACCAGAAAAGATTCCCATATGTTTGGATTGCCACCTTTGTACAACCGAGAACTCGCACCATTAGGTGAATTATCTGTGTAGTACTAAATTATCTGATGATGTCCTAAGAAGCCGAAAGCCAGTTCATACCAAAACAATAAACAGATTTGTGGAACATAAATACAAATACTCCTAGGCAAGAAGAGAGGACACTTATAACTTTATTACCAGCAGATCAGGACAAAAAACCAAGTTACCATAGAGTCCCATACTTAGGAAATTTATCGGACCGGAAGAACATTATTCCAGCCTTCTTCATTCCAAAAAAAATGTCGGAGCCAGATACAGACACAAAGAAACGTCAAAATTGAATCCGTATAAGGGAACAGGTGTCTATTCAATCACCTGTAATGACTGCCCACAAAAGTATATTGGACAGACAGGACGAGGCTTCGACGTCCGTTTTAAAGAACATACGAAATTGACTAACTCAAAGTCCGCCATCACCGTTCATTTAAGGGAAACCAAACACACAATATCCAGTATAGAAAACAACCTAACTATTCTACACAAAGAGAGTAAAGGTAACATCCTAAATATTCTGGAAGAAGTGCAGATCATAAGATCTTTAAAACAGTCAGCTGCTCAAACACTGAATAACCAAACCGAGTTAAAACACCATTCCATTCTGGCTAATTTTGATTACCTGAATCTAAATTGAATGTTCCTTCATTCAGCTCCATGCCAGAATGAACATATTTACAAATTTTACCGAATGACATTCAGGGTCTTTCGAGAATTTTTCTACATAGACTATTACCGCCTGAAATATTACCCCAACCTACATGTTCCTGACAATTAAATTACACGCCAGTTCATGTGTTTCAATTTTGTAATACGAGCCCCAACCTTCAGTTGTTTTCTCTGACTGACAGTCCTGGTACCATACTACAGCGCGCGTGCGCAAATTTGTTTTCCTCCATCACGCCGCACCACAGCCCGCGTTCAGTTTACTTCGCCACTTCGCAGTGCACTCCTTTACGCCTCCATAGGTCTGATACAACTTGATGTTTCTAACCACAGACCTTCAGTTTTATTTTGACAATGGCCACCTTCACTCCATTGCCAATCTACGGGTAAGTCATTTTAACAAGTTTTAATGCTCCCCGTATCCTAACGTTTACTTTATTTTGTCAACTGACACAGGTGCAACCCTCCCCCCCCCCCAATCAACTACTCTTCCCCTATGATTTATTTTATGACTATAGACATGAAATTGTCACGTGTCTCTTTCTTTTTACCTTAAGGTTTTATCGAAAATACGGTGGTCAAAATCACGCGACTACATGTCCCACATTTTAACGTCCATGTTTTTTATCCTGAAAGACAACCATTTGATTTTGGACTTGGACCCATATATTTGGCCCTATTGAATTTTTAACCAATTGACGGATGAAACCAACTAGAATGTTGGGACTCAGTAGCGAATTATGACGAGAGAATAAAAAGTTGTAAGTAATACCTTGTTCAATTCATGTATCGCGTTTATTAAGTTATCGGTCCTGTAATTTTAATTATTATTTTGTTATTTAACACAGTAACACCTGAAGATGCGTCTCTACTGATGCGAAACCGGTTGTGGCCCTGTACATAAAAGGATCTCAATAAAAACAGCTGAAGCGGCTCCAGAATTTATTGATTGTTTCATAAGAGGACATTTCTATTTCAGTTTCCAAAATAGTTTCTTTTATTATATAAAGTCATACAATCATTTTTTTAAAACAATTGATAAATTCATAAAAGAAAATGTATTTACTCAGCTGCGGATGCCCCAATTATAAAATAACTTGTAAATACAAGGTGTTGAAGTGCTTAATATTTCTATGTTCCTCCAAGTAGTGACAGAATATTCTATAAATGTAATCTCTAAAGAATATTCACAATCCATTTTAAATGACTTTGTCAAAGAAATATACTATGCCACTCTCAATCCCAATCCCTTACCACTAGGATCATATTCTGTGAAGACCCTGATCCATGACCTGCCTAATCCATCCACGCAGTACTTCTTATTCCACGTCCGTCACAGCTTTATGCTGCCTCATCAGAGGCTGGCCCACCTGTTAAAATAGCCATTTGACTACCAACAAGCTGTCCATCAGAATAATGGCAATTGCCAAACTGTGATCAAGAACAGGGTGGCCACCCTGTTGCACAATGCCCAACGGACAGCTGAAACAAGCTTTTTTTCAATGACTGTTTCACAGTTTGGGTGATCTGGATCTTCCCTACTTTTACTAGCTTGTCTGAACTGTACAGATCGAGTTAACACAACCTAAGGTCATCTACTGTGCCTACACTCCTCACTACACTACTCCAACTATGTTCTTCCTTTTTCCCTCTTTTCTGCTTCTTCCCTTTTGTTCTCCCCCACTCTTCCCCCACTAAATTGCAAGCAACATTTTACATTCTTACCTGCACACTCCGTCAGGCAGCACATATCTCTCTTACACTCACCTTTTTCCCTTCCCCTCTCCTCCCCTCCCCTTCCCAAATTGTACTCACTGTTGAAGTAGCACTTGGGTCACAGTAATTGGAGTCTGCAATCATTTGTGCATAAAATGCGCTCTGTGTTTTCTACATGAGTGTCTGTGGCTCAGGCACCTTCTTTATGGTGAGTTGCAAACTCTCCTTGTTATATTAGATGAAGTTTACTTACCAGGCGAAGGAGCACAGGCAGTGATAGTAACATAAATAAAACACACACACACATAGAAGCTAGCTTTCACAACCCAGTTGCTTCTTCAGGCAGGAGGCCTTCTGCCTGAAGAAGCAACTCGGTTGCGAAAGCTTGCATCTAGTGTGTGTGTGTGTGTGTGTGTGTGTGTGTTTTATTTATGTCACTATCACTGCCTGTGCTCCTTCGCCTGGTAAGTAAACTTCATTTCCTGCTAGGAATTTTTCCTATATATATATACACACACAACACATTCTCTCTTCCCATTGCCCACCTGGTCTCAACCTTCGTTAGTTTCAAATTCCCGCCCACCATTCTACAACATCTTTGCCTCCAATCTCTGGACGGAGCCTCTGCCTTGACTGGCAGACATACTTATGTGTGTTTGCATTTGTGTATATGTGTGGGTGGGTGTGTATTTGTTTACTCTCCTTTCTTTCCCCCAAGGTAAATCTTTCCCGGAATTAGAATGGCTCCTTACCCACTCCCTTAAAACCCTCATCATTTCCTTTTCCCTCTCCTGAAGAAGCAGCTAGGCTGCAAAAGCTAGCGTTTACGTGTGTTTGTGTGTGTGCATTTTATTTATGTTACTATCACTGCCTGTGCTTCGCCTGGTAAGTAATCTTCCGAGGTTAGGTAACAACTCACCACAAAGAGGCTCACTGAGCTGCTGACAGTCTCAAAATAGATAATTACATTCACATAACTTAAAGTTTTGCCATGGCCTTCGTCAGAAAAAGAAACACGTACATTCGCGCAATCACTCAAATTATACACAAACTATCATGTCTGACCACTCTAGCAACACAAGCTAGACTGCCATTGACAGTGTTGCTGAAGTCGCCAGTCATGATAGTTGTCTGAGTGATTGCATGAATGTATGTATTTCTTTTCCTGATGAAGGCCATGGCCGAAAATTTAAGTTGTGTGAATGTGATTGTCTATTTTTGTCTCTGTCAGCAGTTCAGTGAGCCTCTTATGGTGAGTTGTTACCTATCCTCCATTATTGATACTCCTTTCAGATTTTCCATTGTTACATATATGTATTTCACTTGACACTAGGTAGTGTCACATTTGATTCTTAGTGCTGAAAAACTTTCTCAGTGCACCTTAATATGATTAAAATTTTCTTAGTTAGTGATCGAATATTGAGGTGACAAGTGATAGACACCGCTCAGTTTATAACAACTGTATGTTGTAGAAGTAATTAATTGATCAATTAAGTGTTACATGAAATATTTATCAATTGTACAATTTGTATTAAAAAAGGTGTAATGAAAATAACATTTGTATTAATATCTACTACTTTATTTACAGTTGGGATGAGTGGGTTCCTGAAAGCCGTGTTTTGAAATATAATGATGCAAATGTTCAGAAGCAGAAAGAACTTCAGAAGGCACACAAAGCCAATCCACAGTAAGCACTACCATCTCTTTATTTTCTTGAAATATCTTGGTCTTACCTTTGATGTCATACTGGGTAGATTAATTAAAATTTATTCAATCAGTTTCACACTTGTGATTATTTATTTGGTTGAATAAAAAACTATAAAAATATCCATCACTACTATTGAATTCATGCAGTAGAATGAATAGGATAACAACATATTGAATTCTTGATAAATCTGAAGCATTGAATTAATATTTGTGATGCGGTTGGGAATCGAACCCTGACCTCCTTGCTTACTAGGCAGACGTCTTAACCGTTAGACCACCACATCACTAACGTTTAAAGCACCTTGGAATAGTCTGAGTATGATTTTCCCCCACGTCACAAACTTTAATTTTCAGCTTCTGTGTCCCAAAGATGATTGCCACTACTGCCAAGGCTCTCCATGCAGCGGAATAGCACCTCGGCAATAGACATAGTGGAACAATCCTGTTAAGATGATATAAATATCATTGCCGAGGTGCTATTCCCGCTGCATGGAAAGCCTTTGCAGTAGTGGCAATTATCTTTGGAACACAGAAGCTGAATTAAAGTTTGTGATGTGGACGGAAATCGTACTTAGACTATTCCAAGGTACTTTAAACGTTAGTGATGTGGTGGTCTAATGGTCAAGACGTCTGCCTAGTAAGCAAGGAGGTCCGGGTTCGATTCCCGGCTGTATCACAAATTTTAATACAATGCTTCAGATTTATCAATAATGTCTTTGACATAATCGAGACAAAAATCCGTCACAGGGATTGTTTATTTGTATTATATTGAATTCTGTTTGTGATATTGTCCTCCTTTTGTTTTTAAGTAGTTAAGTGAATTTATTTTACCAAAATAAATGTGAACGCATAACAAAATGGGTGTGCTCTGTTCAAAGAAATATGGAGAGAACTTGTGCTCTTTTCTCTGTCCACATTCTCTAATCATTGTTTATCCTTGTGTTTGGCAAAGATAGAGGTGTCACTGTGACACTGTTTCTCCTTCTGACTCACTAAAAACTCTATACCTTCACAACCACACAAATTCTGGGATGGAAAAATACATAAAATAAGGAAATTGATGCACCCCACAGAAACATGTTGCATTTTTATTTGTATATAAGCCACGCCAGAAAAGTGACTCAAAATTCAAGTGAAAAGGTTGTAGGTTGTTTTGAAATCAAAACAAAGTTGATTCATTGTAACATGAGATACAAATTATGTAGAATGGATGAAGATACAGCAACAGTAGTTGCGTTTGAGTAGTAAGCTTAGCATTCAAGTTTATGCAAGGTCATTTTAGTGAAAATACTTGTGTTGGCAGAAGTTGTTGGTAAAGGCGTGATGAATTATGGGGAACATGTGTGGCTAATTGTGTGTTGTTGAGTTGAATGTAGACATCTTTGCGAAGCATCTTACTTTTGTTGTGCCATTATGTTTAACCTGACAATGAACTCGAAAATCGTAAATTATTCGTAGAAACATATTAATATATTTCTGACAAGCAAGTGTATGAACATGTCCAGCTGATGTTTGGAATGGAACAGGAGACAGAAACTGCGTTCTGAAGTAAAGTACGATTAAATATGAGATTTTGATTATGGGAGAACAAAGCTTTTCTTTGGCAAAATGCTCCGCCAAGCAATCTTAATATCTAATAATCGATGTTTCAAATGATTAGTGTTCTGTAATTAAATTGTGAAGCCTGGTAGCCCTTCAGTAGATCATTTTGTATTGTTGCCATAATCACAAGGAATCATGACAACTGTTAATATGCACTGTCAAAAACACCACAATTGCTTCAATTTTGGCTATAAATTCACTCATTATTTTCTTTCCCCTTATTGGTTATGTGAAATTTGTAGAAAAACGAACGAATTTTTCAGAGCTGCAGAACTGTATTTAAAGCTGTGCAACTAGGTGCCTATTTCAAATTGCACAAAGAGGTATGAAGTGCTAATACTTCACATAAAACTTGCTGTACACAAATTCTGACATCCACCATATCCTTTCTTCCAGGAGTGCTAGTCTTGCTTGTTCGTAGGAGAGCTTCTGTGAAGTTTGGAAAGTAGGAGGCGAGGTACTGGCGGAAGTAAAGTTGTGAGGCGGCTTCGTGAGTCATGTCGGGATAGCACAGTCTGTAGTGCGCTTGCCCGCGAAAGGCAAAGGTCCCAGGTTCGAGTCCCGGTTCCGGCACACAATTTTAATCTGCGAGGAAGTTTCATATCAGCGCACACTCTACTGCAGAGTGAAAGTTTCATTCTTCACCACTCTATCGTTTGACCAACTTTGTTGTATGGGAGTGAAAGTTGGGTAGATACAGGTTACCTTATTCACAAGGTAGAGGTTACAAAAATGAAAGTAGCAAGAATGATAGCAGGTACTAATAGATAGGAAGAATGGCAGGAGGGTGTCCATAATGAGGAAATCAAAGAAAAACTGGGAATGAACACCATAGATGAAGCAGTAAGAGCAAACAGAACTAGATGGTGGAGTCATGTTACTGACATGGGAGAAGCAAGGTTACCTAAGAGACTCACGAGCTTGGCAGCGGAGGGTAAGAGGAGTCAAGGTAGACCAAGAAGAAAGTACCTAGATTCGGTGAAGAATGATTTTGAAGTAAAAGTAATAACATTAGATGAGGCATCAATGTTAGCATTGAATAGGGGATCATGGAGGAATTTTATTAGAGGTACTGTGCTCCAGAGTGAACGCTTAAAGGCATAATCAGTCTGATGATGATGATGATGGAATCTATATTTGGAGCTGTAGTAAAATGTAAAGTCATATGGCATGAATGCCTGGGAGACCCTGAAGGGCAGGTTCAGCTGCCTGACAGGAAACATATTCCCTATCTTCCGTGCCCGCTGCACCTTTCTTTTGCTGAATGTGAGAACTGTGTGCTGAAGTGTCCATGTTAAGTGTAAGTGACTGTATGGATGCGTGTATAGTGTAGTGTCGTGTTCCTGTTACAGATAATGGGAGAAGGGAGAGGGTGAAACCCAGTCGTGGCACATAGCCTACTCCTCTTGAAAAGCACCAAGGGGGCAGCCAAACTTAACATCCCTGTCCTACGGATGGATCACCATCAAGTATCCCATGTCCTCCCTTCCCGAGACATTGCAGAGAGGTTTGGAATTTAATCCAGGGCATTGGTGCAAATACTGTTGATCAGGGACTTTGCACCACCACCCCTCCTGTCCCCTCTGTTGGAAGCCAAAGGGAAAAGTGTCAACAGCGTGTAGCGTATTTGGTCAGTTATCCATCCAAGTACCGGCCATTCCTGACATTGTTGTAGTGAGAATGGATGATTTTACAGGAAAACAGTGATCAGTCTTTTAATCTCGTGATCACAATGTATTAATATTAAATGAAAGCAAAATTGCTGCATGATTTCAATATTTTTTCTTTTCTATTTTTTTTTTTCCCTTACATTGCTCAATCTAAATTTTATAAGGAATCTTTGTAATGTCTCTTGTACAACACTATTTTTCTTTTTTGAGAAAGGTAATGTTTTATTATTCTTTATTTTGCTTTAGTTTATGAGAACTTTATACTAAATCACCAATATTTTACTGTATAAATATTTGGAATAATTTATCTGTTGAGTCTGGGAATTTATTTTTGGTTAAGTTTGTAGTGTATTTCCATAGAAGATGCTCAATTTGAATGTGTTTAACATGTAATTTGTTTGCTTACTGTTGTTAATGTTTTCCTTAACCCATCTGAAGTCCATTTTGATATTTTGGAGCTGAATACTTTTTGCTCAGTTTGTTATTTGTTTGTAGGAGAAAGAAACCAACAAAACGGAAATCGGATGGTACTCTTTTTACGGGCAAGGATGGAGAGGGTCAGAGTCGCCCATCAACACCACTAGGGCCTAGTGCTGCATCAACACCTTCCTCCTCTCAAGACTCTTCCTCAGATGTGCCTCGTCGTAAGAGAGGTCGTGTTGACCCTACTGTTGAAACGGTTTGTTTTTCTTGAATTTTATTTGTTTATTTTTTGTAAAAGAAATTTTTGCAAACAAAATGCATTCCTGAGTCTATCAACACAATGCTCTGGAAGAATGAATTCCAGAAGTTATGTTTTTTTTTTAATAAAGAGGAACCCCCCCCCCCCCCCCCCCAAATCCGCAAATCTTCTCACTGATATGTGACCATGTTGGCTGCAGATTTCTCAACTTGCACCATCAAGTGGTGGGGTTCTGGGTACCACTGAATAGGTTGGGCATCCACTTCATGCAGGAAGCAGCTACATAGGTAGTGTGGTATAGACTGGGCAAGTTTTTAGGTTAGAGGGTTTAGGAACACACAAAAATGGCTTTGGTTTCAAAGGGTACTGGTTACAGATAGGACGAACACAGATCTAAAAACCATTGGTCTAACAGTTGTAAATTGTCGTAGCTGTGTGGGAAAAGTACTGCAGCTCAACTCATTATGGGTAGAAACAGTTGGCTAAAACTGGAGATAAGTTCAGATGAATTTTTTACCAATGGATAATGTTGTTCAGATGGAGTTGACTGAATAAAATAGATGGTGGTGTATTTATTGCTGTCATAAGCAGTTTATCCTGTGGCAAAAAATAGATAGTTCCTGTGAGTTGGTCTGGGTGTAGGTTATACATGACAGCCGGAATAACTTAATAATTGTTTCTTTTTAGCATCTCTCTGACTCAGATGATATGATTGCAGAAATATTCAAAGAAAGCTTGGATAAAATTATAAAACATATCCATGACCTTAACTGACCCTCAATATGTTGGCAAAAATACATGTTCAAAACCATAGACATGCATAAAACATTGTCTGACATTATACTGAATGAATTCTCTGAAAATTATCTTGGTAATTAGTTCATGAACCTACCAGAATACTAAATGATTGTGCAAATATACTTGACATTCTAGCAACAAATAATCTGGAGCAACTAAAGAGCATCAAAACAGATGCAAGGATTAGTGAATACAGAGTTGTTGCAGTGAGACTGAACATCTGATTTCCCAAATCCACCAAAATTAAACAAAAAGTATATTTATTCAAAAAGCATTTAAAATTCGATTCACACTTTCCTGATTGAGAATCTACAGTCTTTCGAAACTAACAATGTTAGTGTAGATCAGACATGGCTTACATTCAAAGAAATAATATTGACACATTTATACGAAATAAAGTAACAAAAGAGGGTGCTGACCCATTGTGATACACAAAACAGGTTGGAAAGAAAGAAAAGAAAGAGAGAGAGAGAGAGAGAGAGAGAGAGAGAGAGAGAGAGAGAGAGAGAGAGAGAGTGCCACATGTAAACACCCAATACTGGCAAACTTTTACAGAAAATAAAAATTTAGCTTGAACTTCAATGTGAGAAGCCTATAATATTTTGCACAAAGAAACCCTGTTATGTAATTTGGTACAAATTCCGAAGAAATACTGGTTGTATGTAAAGTATACTAGTGGTAAAAGACAATCAATACCTTAACTATGTGGTAGCAATGGTGATCCTATGGATGACAGTTCTGCTAAACTGAATTGCTAAATACAGCTTTCTGTAATTCCTTCACCAAAGACATTAAAGCACATACTCCAGAATTCGAAGCAAGAACAACCATTAGTATGCATAATTTAGAAGTTTGTCCCTCAAGTATTAAAGGAACTTCTATCACTTAACAATTAACAATTGTTTCTTTTTACCATCATCCTGATACAGATGATTTGATTGCAGAAATATTCAAAGAAAGCGTAGATAAAGTTATAAAACATATCCAAAGCATACATTCTTAATTGGTGGTGACCTTCACTTACTCTTGATATATAGGCAAAAATACATGTTTAAAAGCACCCAGTTGTATACCAGCTAGCTTCCTTACAAAGTGTACCCAAAGACTGGAAAGTTTCGCAGGTCACTCCAGTATTCGAGAAAGTCAGTGGGAGTGATTTGCAAAATTAGAGGCCTATGCCATTGATGTCCGTTTTGCAGCAGAATTTTAGAACATATACAGTACTTTCTTCAAACATTAGGAACTACCTTAAAAAAAAAGACCTTCCGACCCATAGAAAACATGGCTTCAGGAAGTATCTGTGAAACACAGCTACCTCTTTTCTCACATGATGTAATGAGTCCTATCCACAATGGATCTCAAATCGATTCCATATTTCGAGATTTCTGGAATACTTTTGACACTGTACCTCACAAGCATCTTCTAATCAAATTGCATGCTTAGGGAATTTAAGCACAGTTCTACAATTGGATTCATGTCACAAAGGACACAGTACATTGTAATTGATAGAACGTCATCAAGTAAGGCAAAAGTGTTATCAGATGTTCCCCATAGAAGTGATATAAGGCTCTACTGTTTCTTATCTTTATACACGATTTGGGAAACAATCTGAGCAGCTCTCTTAGACTGTTTGTGGATCATGCTGCATTTATCAATTAGTAAAGTTTACAGAAGATCAAAAGCAACTCCAAAATGATTAGATAAGTTATCTGCCTGGTGCAAAAATTGGCATTTGACCATGATTAGAGATAAGTGTGAAGTCTTTTATATGAGCACTAAAAGAAATCTGTTCAACTTCATTTACAAGATAAATCCGCCAAATCAATGGTCATAAATTCAACTAAATACGTAGGAATAACAGTTACGAACAACTTAAATTGGGAAGAATGCATAGAAAATATTGTAGGAACAGTGAACCAAAGGCTACGTTTCATTGGCAGAACATGTGGAATCTCTACCAGGTAGGATGGAGAGAGGATATTGAGAAAGTTCAGAGAAGGCAGCTTGTTTTGTATTATCGCAATATAGGGGAGAGAGTGTCACTGAAATGATGCAAGAGTTGGGTTGGAAGTCATTAAAAGAAAGGAGTTATAGTGCCGAGATTTATTTGCAAATTTTTTTTTTACCATCTTTCTCTTCCGAATGTGAACATATTTTGTTAGCACCCACCTACATATGAAGACATGAAATCATAATAAAATACAAGAAATCATATTGAAAACTGAAAGATTTAGATGTTCTATTATTCTTCATAAGAGGTAGATTGGCTGGCTAGAACTTACCTTAGTGCTGTACTGCTGATAGTTGTTCAAGGAAGAAAAAGGATGAAAAAATAGCACTAGCTTTCATAACAAGTTGGAGAGAAGGGAGGAAAAAATGAATAGGGAACGGAAGGGGAAGGTTATTCATGACCTAGGCCAGAAGGATGATGATTGAGGATTGTGGATGTATCCTCTTTGGCATGACTCAGTACTAATATACAGCATCTCTGATTTCCAGAATCCTCAAACATCATCCTCATGGCCTAGGTCATGAATAAACTTCCCCTTTTGTTCCCTATTCCTTTTTACCTCCCTTCTCTCCTTCCTGATGTAGGAACCCTGTTCCAAAAGCTAGTGCTATATTTTCATCTTTTTTCTTCTTTGTTTGACTATCGGCAGTACAGCACTAAGTTAAGTACTGGTCAACCAGTATATCTCTTTTGAAGAGTAATTTATCATCTCTGTGGAGAATTTCCATCAGTAATCAGAGTTAGATGCTCCTTATTCTCATGTGCTTTTAAAGAATGGAACACTAGAGAAATATAAAAGCAATTCGATGAACCCTCTGCCATGCACTTAAACATGATCTGTGGAGTATTTATGTATACGTAGATTTAGATCCATAAATTATTGGATTATTAATGTTCAGTGGCTTCCACATATCACCCTTCACTCCATCCATACTTTGTGGCTTATGTTGTGACCCTTCTATGCCATCCTCTCTCCTACCTGAAGAAGGAAGTAACTTGTAAAAGTTTGTGATCATCTATTTTTGTGCTTTTTTTGTGACTCATCGGTATTGAGCAGACGTAAGTATTTTTCAGCCCCTCCCTCTCTATTGAATAGATTATTGTCTTTTTATAATGATGAACTTCTTTGATACAACTGTTTTTGCTGACCCAACACCGATGTATTTAATATTGCATTGTAAGAAGTAAGCTGTACATTGAAAGACTAGTTGGTAGAATGTTCTGACAAATAGTTTGTTGTTGTTGACATTACAAATTTCATTTTCATAGTTTCATTTTGTATAAACTTGGCAAAATGCATTTAGTTGTAATGTTTGTACAGCAAAACCCCACTTTTACTTTCCCGGATTTTAAGTTTTCCCACCTTTACACCATTTTTTGTTGGTTCCATGAAATGTTCTCGATGTTAATTTGCCCTTATTTTTGTGTTAATATATTTACACTTTTCCCACATTTTACACTTTTTGGAACCATGTTCGTGAAGAAAAAATGATGTAATTGACATAAATTGATGTTGGCATGGCTTTCTCCTTCAAGTATAGTGTTTATAAATATTAAGCAATTTCTTGACACTTCGTATTTATTCAAATGTATATTTCACATTTTGTTGTTTGCAGTTTGTCAGTTGACTCATGACACAGTGGCTGGTGAGAGTGTAGTATCCCGTCAGCCAATGTGCTGATTGTTAGCTTGGCTTTGTTTACCCAACTGGTAGTTTTTCATGCATTGCATGACATATTTTGAGAATTTATTCACATTATGAAATGCAAATATTTATTTAAGTATTTTTTGTGCCATTTTAGAAACGGTGAGACTGGTCATTTGCTTGTGTAAGTTTTTCTGCATGTTGAACGGGGAACGGTATTTTATAACCTCAAAAAAGCTATTATCGTTTGATATGCTGACCCGATGCAAATGCCACAAAAATACTTACGCATATATTTGCACTCGATAACGTGAATAAATTGTTGAATATCGTTGTGCTAAACATCGAAAACTACAAAAAGATCGGAACTTGTGGAGTTTTACTAAGTTAATAATTAATGCCTGGTATAGGTTTGTTGACAAAGTCGATTACGATGAATGAAATTACGCCAAAAATTTCTACTCCTTACCAGGTCCTGTTCCACTGGTGCTTAAAATGGTAAAAATTTGGATAACCTTTGTTAGCTAATAAACTTCATGGCAAATGTTTATATATATATATATATATATAAAAGTGTGTATATACATCAAAAATAAACTATGAAAATGCTAGAGTGATCCAGTAATCATATTTACCATTTAAAACATTATTTCGCGCATTTGATGTTTTCCAGCATTTTACAACATTTCATTGAAGTCCCTTGAAATGTGTAAAAACGGGGTTGTATTTTATGTCCACCAAGTATTATCTAAAATGAATTAAAAATGCATTAACATGCAAAACCAAAAAAATCATTAGGTATTTTGACTTATAGTGGCCGAGTTGTCATAACAAATGCCAGTTTATACAGCTATCGATAACACTAATGTGTAATTGTTTCTTGTCTAGGAGGAACAGTTTACCACAAAAGTGGAAGTGAAAGTGAAATTACCAGATGAACTAAAGCCGTGGCTGGTTGATGACTGGGATTTCATCTGTAGACAAAGAAAAGTAAGTGAAATTTTTGTAGCTTATAAAAATTCACTTTATATTCTATTTGTTTAATTTAATAAAGCATGTTTAAGACTACAACAGTATAAAGAGGATACTTTAAAAACTATCCTCATTATATTGTTGTGTTACAACCTGGACTTTCCATTGTTATATGTATTTACACTGTCTGCAGACATAGTTGAAAATACATATAAACGCCAACAATGGGAGGTCCAGTAAGGAATGTTAATAATAATAATATGTAGCTAGGAAACAACTAACCATAAAGACGAATGTTGAACCGCCAACAGACACAAATAAAGTACACACATAATTCTAAATTTTCGGTCACGGCCTTCCTCAGAAAGAGAACACTCATCCATACAGTCACTCAGGCACACTCGTCTACACACGTCAGCCATCTCTGGCCACCCGACACAGTCTGACACGGCTAGCGGAAGGAATGGGTGGGTGAGGGGGAAGGAGGGGGGGGCGGTTAGTGGAGAGGAAGATAAGAGTGGTGATTCAACAAGCAGAGGCAATGTCAGGTGTTAAATGAGATGCAGTATAACCAGGCATAAGAGCTCAGGTACGTAGGTAGAAACACAAATAAATACATACACACGCAAATGCTGAGCTTTCGCAACCCTGGGTTGCTTCTTCAGAAAAAGAGCAGGGAAAGGATACGGGTTTTAAGGGAGTGGGTGAAGAGTCATTCCAATCGTAGTAGAGAAAATACTTACATTGGGGGGGGGGGGAGGATAGGTAAACAAACACACACACAGAGCTTCAAAGGGTCCTTGCAAAACCTTTCACCTGAGTCCATCAACCTCATGACCCCTCCGACACACCGCACCTCCACCTTCTATGTAATTCATAAAATTGACAAACCTTATCATCCAGGCCACCCCATTGTGGCCAGTTACCAAGCCCCCACAGAACAGAGCTCTGCCTACATAGACCAACACCTTCAACCCATTATGTGCAGTCTCCCAGCCTTCATCAGACACTAACCACTTTCTTGATCGTCTGAAATTCTTACGCAGTCTGTTGCATCCGGAAACCATCCTTGTAACTATTGATGTTACTTCCTTATACACAAACATCCCGCACGCCTAGGGCCTTCCCCTCAGGGGCCCAGCGTTAACTTGCTGAGTATGGGCATAGCGAACCCGGGGTCATGAGCCGTGGGCTGTGTCGCGTTGACAGTCCGCTACACCGTAAGCTCTGTGCGTGCTTCAACGACCATCGTTTGGCGTGATGGTGGAACATTGTACGTTTCAGAGCCCGGGGATCTTGGCTAAATCGCTCGGGTCGTGAGGACAGTAGAAACCTCAACAAAAAAAATTTCAATCTCAATTTGTGCTACGTGCCGAGGAGATGCAAGACTGTTGAGGTTGAACAGTCACTAGCGAGCAACCTCTGAGGAACCTGCCGCACCTCAGTTGTATAAGGCTTCCCCAGGCAAGCAGGGCTCTGCCTGGATGGACCTTTAGTTCCCTAGCTGCTCGTGGGACGAGAATGAAACGAGCAAATAATACCGTTGCCGGACGTAAAACCGGTGTCTCTAAGTGTGGACGAACAGAATTTAATGCTGCAACATATGACCCCCAAGCATTTCCTTCCATGGCCACTCCATGGGAAGAACGCAGGGCCCGTTAATAATGTGAGGCTTATGCCCCCCGTTATCTGGCTTGTACTAGGGCAGACGGCGAATCGTTTACAACCACGAAGCCTCTGTTTTTTGTGGAAAACCCCGAAGAGAAGTTTGGTGAGGTAGACGCTATGTGAAAGATGAGATCCGGGTCGATTATGATAACAACATCGTCCCCAGCCCAGTCACGGCCACAGCTTCCTTCAAACCCTACGTTCCTCCCCCTATGTGCTGCTTTAAGTGCTGGAGGTTTGGCCATATGTCATCCCGCTGTGATGCCAACCCCACCTGTCCAGAGTGCGGACGTGCGTCTCATTGAGACGTCCCATGTACCCCGCCTCCGGTTTGTGTTAACTGTGGCCAGCACCATCTCCCTGCTCCTCACACTGCTAAGTTCTCCAAAAAGAGAAAAAAATAATGGAGTACAAGACCCTGCATAGTCTGTCATATTCCGAGGCCAGGAGAAAATATGAAAAGATTCACCCTGTCAGCATGAAGTCCACCTAAGCTACAGCAACATTACTGTCACCTCCCATGGTAAAGTTACCTCCAGTTACAACTCCCATCCTGGGCCCTCTGGCCCAACAGTTACCAGCTGCCCCCTTGATGTCAGGAGGTGTCTCTTCTGTTGCCCCCAAAGTCCCTACTTTGGGAGCAATAAGTACATAATCACAGGGGACAACAGTCCCATTCCTGAGCCGGAGAACCAACAACCATCTCTGGCTCCTCCCGCAAGGAAGGGCTCACTCGATGCCCTTCCTCCTAAGGTCTGTCATGCTGGTACAGTAGATATCAGTGAGTGGCTAAAAAAGCCATTACCTGCTGGTCGCAGGGCCTCGAGGGCGTCCTCCATCCCCGAGACTGTGGTAGCCAAGCCCTCCCACCAGGAGAGACCAAAAGACCAGCGGGACGAAAAGAAAAAGAAAACTAAACTGACAGAAAACATGGTGGCTTCCGAGCCACCACAACGAATGTCAGCCTCATAGGACAAAATAGAGATTCTCACGTCCCCTGAGGACTTGGCTTTTGCTGAGTCCCGAGACATGATGGACGTTGAGGCTTTACCCCCGCTATCAGCGACTGCAAACAACCCTGCGGACTCCACTGCACCATTCAAATCTGCATGTCCCAGCGACCAGGAGCCTCTATGATCATGCAGTGGAACTGTGGCGTTTTTTTCCGCCATTTGTTCGAGTTTCAGCAATTGTTGTCCCGCTTCCCAGCATTCTGTATAGCCCTGCAGGAAACGTGGTTCCCTGCACAGAGGACCCTGGCCCTTCGTGGATATCGGGGCTATTACAACAATCGTTCTATCTACGACAGGGTATATGGCGGAGTTTGTCTCTATGTTCTTGCAACCGTCCCTAGTGCTGCTGTGTCTCTCAATACGACCCTGGAGGCAGTGTCTGTTCGCATCCGGGCAATAGAGGAATTTACCACTGTTCCCTTTACACCTTCCCCCAGATGTTATGCCTCCTTCTGACCTCACTGCATTGGTTGCCCAATTACCACAACCGTTCCTCCTCTTGGGTGATTTCAATGCCCACCACCCTCTGTGGGGAACTGAGACTATGGGCCATGGTAGAGACCTTGAGAACCTTTTCACACAGCTTGACACTTGCGTTCTGAACAGTGGGGCGCCCACACACTTTATTGTGGAACATTGCTCTTTCTCCGCCATCGATCTGTCCATTTGCAGCCAGAGTCTCCTTCCGCATTTATCTTGGAGGGTCCATGACGACCTTTGTCGGAGTGACCACTTTCTTCTCTTTTTGTCGCTCTCACAATTTCACGCTGCAGGACGCGTGTCCCGGTGGTCCCTCCAATGTGTTGACTGGCTAGGCTATACCTCCACAGCTGTGGCTACTACTTCATTGCCAGATAACATCAATATGGCAGTCCCAGCAACTAACTGTGGACATTATTTTCGCCACTGAAGCGAATTTACCGACTACTACAGGTCACTTAGGCGCAAGTCTGTGCCTTGGTGGACGCGGGAGATCACTGACACTATCCGGGAGCGTCGATGGGTGCTTCAACGCCACTGGTGCCGCTCCACAATTGAACATCTGATTGCTTTTAAATATCTCCGGGCCCAAGGCTGGCGACTGATCCAACTGAGTAAGCAGGACTGTTGGGAGCGATATGTAGACACCATAGGCTCCTGCGCCTCCATTTCTCAAGTGTGGTTGCAGGTACGGCGCCTATTCGGGTCCCCCCCCCCCTCCCCACCTAGTGGAATCCCGTCATTCTGAATTCAAGGTGGTCTTTGTACTGACCTGACGGTTATTGCTGAGCTCATGGCAGGGCATTTTGCTCTGCGACCGCAGCATACAGTGCCGCATTTCGCGCCCTCAAAGAGCGGCTTGAGCGGAGGCAATTGTCCTTCCGCACACGTCAACGGGAACTGTACAGTGCTCCATTTTGTGAGTGGGAGTTCCAGGCTGCTCTAGCTGCATCGCCCAATACCTCTCTCTGGCTCGGACCGTATTCACAGCCAGTTCATCACCTCTCAGCGGACTTTCAACGCCAGATACTTGCCCTTTACAATCGTCTCTGGACAGAAGGCATTTTCCCGTCACAATGGTGGAGAAGTCGGACGCTGAGAGCTACTGCCCCATCAGCCTCACCAACGTTCTGTGTAAGATCATTGAACGCATGGTGAGTTGCCTGCTTATGTGGCTACTGGAGGATCAAGGCCTCCTGGCTCCACAACAGGGAGGCTTCCATCAGGGCCGTTCAACTCTAGACAACCTCATATCCCTGGTATCAGCCATATGCACAGCTTTTACTCGCCGAGAACACCTTGCCGCAGTCTTTTTTTTTTTTTATCTCCGTAAGGCTTATGATACAACCTCATCATCATATTCTCTCTACACCTTATGACTGTGGCTTACGTGCCCCCCCCCCCCCCCCCCCAATGTTAGTACAGCACTTCCTGTCACTCCGTTCTTTTCAGGTTAGGGTTGGCACCTCTCTTAGCTCCCCTCATGTTTTAGAGAACAGCATCCCACAGGGCTCCGTTCTAAGTGTACCTTTATTTTTAATCACTATTAACGGACTAGCTGCGGCAGTAGGAACGTCTGTCACTTCCTCCTTGTTTACTGACGACTTTTGCCTTTACTTCAGCTCAGGTAGCATTGGCGTCACTGAACGGCAGCTGCAGGGAGCCATCCGAAAGGCACAATCTTGGGCCTCTGAGCATGGTTTCCCATTTCCGGCGCAGAAAAACTCACGTCATGCAGTTTTGTTGCCTTCGGGTATCTCATCTGGACCCTGAGCTATATATGAATGACGAACCCCTTCGCGTCGAGGAGATACACCGCTTCCTAGGCATGCTTCTTGGTGCTTGGCTGACTTGGGTGCCACATCTTCGCCAACTGAAACGAAATGCTGGCGACACTTAAACATCCTCCGCTGCCTCAGCCACACAGGTTGGGGAGCCGCTCGTCCCACTCTACTGCACCTGTATAAGGCACTTATTCAGTCACTCCTGGATTACAGCAGCCTTGTGTATGATTCTGCAGCTCCATCTGCATTGCAGGTCTTGGATCTGGTCCATCACAGTGGCATCCATTTAGCAACAGGGGCCTTCCGTACAAGTCCTGTGACAAGCCTCCTTGCTGAGGCTGGGTCCCCCCCCCCCTCCCCCCGCGATTCAGAAGGGACCAACTAATGGCTTCGTATGTTGCCCATATTCATGCTGTACCTGAGCACCTGAATTGCAGGCTTCTCTTCCCACCTGTCTCACTCCCTTCCCCATGACGACTGCCGCAGTCGGGTCTCCCGATTGCGGTCCGTGTTCGTTCCCTTCTTTCTTCCATAGAGTCCCTTCCCACCCCTCTCACCTTTCAGTACCGTTCTAGTACTCCTCCTCGGATCATTCCTTGCCTCCAGCTTCGGTTGGACTTGTCCCAAGACTCCAAAGCCTCTATTGCACCAACGACTCTCCGTCACCAGTTTTAGGACCTTCTTAATTCGTACCGTGGCGCTGAATTTGTGTACACTGATAGTTCCCCAGTTGATGGCCATGCTTTGTATGCCTATACCCACAGCCGGAATATTGAAAACCATTAATTGCCCTGTGGGAGTAGTGTATTTATGGCGGAACGGAACTTGTCACTATTTGGCGGGCCCTTGAACATCTCATCTGGGGAGTCTTTGGTTATCTGTACTGACTCCCTGAGCGATTTGCAAGCCCTTAACAAGTGCTTTCCGAAACACCCTTTGGTACAGTCCATTCAGGAAGCTGTATACAGACTAGGTACATCTGGTTGTTCTGTGGTCTTCCTTTGGACTCCAGGCCACATTAGCATAACAGGGAATGAACGTCTTGACCACTTGGCGAAGGAGGGTACTACCTCAACCATGTTGGAAATTGGCCTCCAGGTGAGGGATCTCCAAACGGTGCTCCATCGGAAGGTACTGGGACTTTGGAATACTGAGTGGGCTGAATCGAACGCACTGAATAAGCTCCATGCTGTTAGGCCCTCTACGGCAATGTGGAGGTCCTCCCTGAAAGCCTCTCATAGGGACTCTTGTTGTACTCTGCCGACTGTGCATTCACTGTACTTGGTTAACACACTGCCACCTCTTGCGTTGAGAGGGCCCACCAGTTTGCCGTTGTGGTGACCTGCTGACAGTGGTCCTCATCCTATTGAATTGTCCGCTTTTAGTCACTTTGAGGCAGTCCTTTAATCTACCAGATACGCTGCCTTCAGTTTTAGGTGACAATGCCTCCACGGCTACTACCATTTTACATTTTATCCGTGCATCTGGTTCTTACCATTCCATTTAATGGAAGGCGCTTATTCCTGATTCTAAGGCCCTCATTTTTACAGTGCTTTTAAGTTATTAATAGTCTTTTAATTTTTGGTTGAGGTGGTTCTTAGTGTGTACAGCATGGCTCGCTCATCCGTTTTTATCCTAGTGATCAGCCAGCCATTGTATTCTGCTGTGAAATTTTAGTCTCCTGCACCAGTAATTTTATCCCTTTTGTGCACTCCTGTGTGTTTTGGAGAAGTGTTTATTTTCGTTCTATACCCATCAAGGATTTCTCTCATCCATGTTCTCTCTGTGTTTTCATTTTGTCAAATGTCACGTCATTGCTTGGAACAGAGTACTGATGGCCTTGTAGTTTAGTTCCCTATAAACATCAAGCAGCCCAGGGCCTCGTTGCAATGGAGTATTTACTTTCATGCTGACCACCTGCAACCCTACCTAAAACCTCATTCCTTATCATCCTAGCCAGTTTCATCCTAATCCACAACTTCTTCACCGTTGAGGGCCAGACATACCTACAACTAAAAGATACAGCTGTGGGAACCAGGATGGCCCGCTTGTACGCAAACTCATTTATGGGACACGTAGAGGAAGCCTTCTTGGATACCCAAGCCTGTCAACCCAAAGTTTGGTATAGATTCATTGTTGACATATGCATGATCTAGACTCACAGTGAAGAAAAACTCCAGAATTTCTTCTTCAACCTCAACACCTTTGGTCCCATCAAATTCACCTGGTCCTATTCCAAATCCCATGCCACTTTCCTCGATGTTGACCTCCATCTATCCAATGGCTAGCTTCACACATCCATCAACATCAAACCCACTAACAAACAACAGTACCTTCATTATGACAGCTGCCATCCATTCCATATCAAAAGGGCCCTTCCTTACAGCTTAGGTCTTCATGGCAAACAGAGTCTGCTCCAGCCCTGAATCCTTGAACCAGTACACCAATAACCTGATAACAGCTTTCATATGCCGCAGCTACCCTCCAGATCTGGTACAGAAGCAAATTGCCAGGGCCACTTCCTCATCCTCCCAAACTCAGAACCTTCTACACAAAAACCCCAAAACCGCCCCTTTAGTCACCAAATACTTCCCGGGACTGAATCAGACTCTGAATATGGCTCTCCCGCAGGGATAGGACTTCCTTTAATCCTGCCCCGAAATGAGACCCATCCTTCATAACATCCTTCCCACTCCACCTAAAGTGTCTTTCCACTGCCCACCTAACCTTTGTAACCTCCTAGTTCATCCCTATGAAATTCCCAAATCAGATTCCCTACCCTCTGGCTCCTGCCCATGTAATCCCACCCCCTGTGTAAAACTGTCCTATGCACCCTCCCACCACCACTTACTCCAGTCCTATAACCGGGAAGTTGTACACGATTAACCCAGATAGCGCGGAATTATTTTTGGTTATTTTTTTCTGAGAACCTATTAATTACCTTCATATGACTGCACAAGGTTGTTATGAGTTTTTTTTTTTTTTCACATTTACGCCTTTAGTTTTGCAATACTGCCCTTCTTTCTGGAATGACGTCAAAATTAATATTTTATAATTTTAATCTGACAAATCATTATTATTAAAACAACATTTAAGATGAAATATAAACATACAAATGTCTCAAAAATTGAAGAAAGTTCAAGAAATATAAATCCAACTATGAGGAAGTCTTCAGTATCTTCTGTGTGAGCCTCAACTTTGCAGCTCTATCCAACCACTTTGCAATCGACAATACAATCTAAGATTGACCTGCAGTGGGAGCAGTTGATTCAAAGAAATAAAATATGACACTGTACACAAATTCTTACTTACAGTAATAAAACGGTAAGCTGCCATTCTCGTCCTTCTGGAAGGACGTCAGCGCTATCTGGGTTAAGGGCAAGCCACTTGCGATTACACCACGTGATTTACCAACCAACCAACTAACTAAATAACCAACTAACATGCCTGCACTGTGAAGCATTCTGTGTGGGAATAACCAGCAAGAAACTGTTCATTCATATGAACGAACGCAGGCAGACAGTGTTTGTTGGTAATGAGGATCACCCTGTGGCTAAGTGTGCCTTGGTGCATGACCAGCACATCTTGGCACACTTTCCACTGACTCCAACCTTTCAGAACTCTAGAGATGGGAACTTGCCCTTCAGCAAATTCTCTCTTCCCGTTGCCCTTCTGGTCTCAACCTCTGCTAAATTCAAATTCCCACCCACCATTCAACAATACATTTGCCCCTGATCTCTGGACAGACCCTCTGCCTCAATTGGTATATCTGTCCAACTTCTTTGTTTTTTACATATGTCTGCCTTGGTGTGTGTGTGTGTGTGTGTGTGTGTGTGTGTGTGTGTGTGTGTGTGTGTGTTCTTATTTGTGTTTCTATCTATATACCTGTGTTCTTTCGCCTGGTAAGTAAACCCAAAAAAAGGGAAAGGAGCATGAATCAGAAGGAAATGTAGGATGTGAGTGGGGACTGTTGGGCATGGAATGTAGGATGTTAGGTTATGTGAGCTTGAGACCAGGATGATTGCGGGACTGCACGATGTGCTCTAGGGCAAACTCCCTTCTCCGCAGTTCAGAAAAGCTGGTGGAGGAGGAGAGGATCCAGATGGCTCGGGTGGTGAAGCAGCTATTAAAGTCCAAGGTGTTGTGCTGTGCTGCATGCTGCACCATGGGATAGTCCATATTGCTCTTGGCCATTCATCCTGATGGACAGCCAGTTAGTTGTCATTCCAATGTAGAATGCAGAGCAGTGATTGCATCAGAGTTGGTATATAACATGTCTGCTTTCACAGGAGGCCCAGCCTCTGATGGGGTAGAACAATCTTGTGGCGGAACTGGAATAGGAAGTGCTGGGTGGGTGGATTGGACAGGTATTGCATCAAGGGTTGGGATTAGGAGTGGCATAGGGGTGGACTATGATGTGGAGGGAGGGTGGGTGGCAGAACACCACTTCTTCTCCCAATCCCTTCAGTGGAAACATTACTTTGCCACCAATCCTTCCAACCAAAGCCAACCTAATCCTGACATTGAACCCTGCCTCTTCCAGTTCATACCACCATCCAACTGTGATCCACCCCAACTCCCACCTAACCACCCCTTGTCACCTTTTAGGAATTCCTCACCTCCAATCTGGCATCACCATCCTTTTGTAAGTCCCTTCCTAAGAAAGCCAACCTTTCGGCAGAAGAAACCAGAGCCCTACACAACCTCAGGAAAGATCCCAACCTAATCATCCTTCCTGCAGACAAAGGTTCCACAACTGTAGTGTTAAATCACAGTGATTATGTGGCTGAAGGTCTCCGCCAATTGTCTGATTCCTCCACAAACAAGGTAAGCCAGAATGATCCCATTCCAAAAGTCTAGCATGACCTTCAATTCCTGATAAAATCTTATTGCCCTTACCAGAACATCACCTGAATCCATCTCTCTCCTAACTCCAAAGACACCCCGCACACCTACCTTCTACATGCTTACTAAAATCCACAAACCCAATAATCCGGGATGCCAAATTGTGGCTGGTTACTGTGCTCTCACTGAAAGAATCTCTGCCCTCATTGATCAACACCTTCAACCTATTGTCCGGAATCTACCCTCCCACATCAAAGATACCAACCAGTTTCTTCACCGACTCTCCACCGTCCCCACTCCTCTACCTCCTGGATCCTTACTCGTCACTGTTAACGCCATCTCCCAGTACACAAATGTCCCTCACACCCATGGTCTTGCTGCACTCGAGCACTACCTTTACCAACATACTTCAGACTCCAAGCCCAATACCTCCTTCCTCATAGACATTGCAAACTACATCCTAAGCAACTACTACTTTTCCTTTGAGGGAAAAGGATTCAAACAGATCTGCGGCACTGCTATGGGCACCTGTAGGGCACCTTCCTATGCCAACCTGTTCATGGGCCATCTGGAGGAAATCTTCTTAGCCTCCCAATTCCACAAACCCCTGGTCTGGTTCAGATTCATTGATGACATTTTCATGACCTGGACTCAAGGCCAGGACACCCTCCTCATTCCTCAACCATCTCAACTCTTCCTCACCAATCCATTTCACTTGGTTCTTCTCAACCTGTCATATAACCTTCCTGGATGTTAATCTGCATCTCTCTGATGGCTCCATCCACACCTCTGTCCACATCAAACCCACCAACTCTCAACAGTACCTTTACTTTGAGAGCTGCCATCCTATTCACATACAAAAGATCCCTCCCATATAGCCTCACAACCCTTGGAAGGCATATCTGCAGTGATAACTCCCTTAACCAGTCCCAACAGGGGTCATATTCCTGTGGAAGACCCCTGCCCAATCCACCCACCCAGCATTTCCTATTCCAGTACCTTTACAGGCCGGGCCACCTGTGAAAGCAGCCACGCAATATACCAACTCTGCCGCAATCACTGCTCTGCATTCTACATTGGAATTAACTAACCGGCTCTCCATCAGCATGAATGGCCACCGTCAAACTGTGGTCAAGAGCGATATGGACTATCCTCTGGTGCAACATGCAGTGGAACACAACACCTTGGTCTTTATTTGCTGCTTAACCACCCAAGCCATCTGGATCCTCCCCTCCTCCACCAGCTTTTCTGAACTGCAGAGATGGGAATTCTCGCTACAGCACATCCTACAGTCCCACAACCGTCCTGACCTCAGCCTCAGATAACCTAACATCTTATATTCCACACCCCACAGTCCCGCTCCCCCGGACATCCTACATTTCTTTCTGATTCATTCCCATTTCCCCACTGTGTGCTTCGTGTTTTTTAAAACTTCTACGAATACACTCTACAGGTTTGCTACTTTCAAATAAAACAAAGCAGAAGCAAACAGCCGATTACACAGTGCTATGAAATCCGAACAGTCCTTTTACTTTTCAGGAATATGTTGTCCCATGTAACACTCGGTGTACATTTGCCGACATAGAACAATTTGCAATGTCATGCAGAAAAAAATTCGCTCCACCTGGGTTTGAACCAGGGACTCTCGTAAAGACGAACATTCGCTCTATTACCTATTCCACAGGAGTTCGGCACGACAGACCCCTACAGATTCGCTTTCCCTGTGCTCCATAGGACAGGTTGTACATATTTTCTTCGAAGTCTCTGCGGGTTTTCTGCTGGATAATAAAATCAAACTGATTCAATATTTCGACGGTACAGCTGTCCGCCATCTTCAGGAAACTGCTGCTGCTGAGTCCCGCTGAATACTGGTGCAAGATCGTAGTACGGCGTCCTATATAGGCGTCGGTTGTGTGCGCGGCGCATGCGCCGGCCGTCACAGTTACTACCTCCTAGGCAGGGCTGGTGGCGCCGCCCCTAGTGGAACAGGGCAAAACGATATATCGCACCTAACAGTAATCAGTCCCAGGTGCTGGAATCCGGGTCGAACATTGCAATTTGATATTATTTAATAACGGATTCCATGTTCTACTAAGAGGAAATCCCAAGTCTCTATTTATTAGATTGTCCGTCACCCTGATTTCAATGGCTTCTCTGTAAACACTGTTCCAGAAACCGGAGGTATTGGTTACTATGCGGGTTTCATCATATACCATCTTGTGTCCTTGTGTTAAACAGTGTTCTGCTACCGCCGATTTATGCGGCTGCAATAGTCTCGTGTGGCGGCAATGTTCCACGCATCTGTCATGTACAGTTCGAAGTGTATGGCCAATGTATGCCTTGCCACACTCACACGGTATTTTATAAACACTGGGTTTGTTGAGTCCGAGATCATCTTTGACGGAGCCAAGCAATGCCCTAATCTTGGACGGTGGACGGAAAACAGTCTTTATGTTAAAACTTTTCAAAAGTCTTCCAATTTTAAAAGAAACACCCCCAGCATATGGAATGTAGGCTAGTGCTCTATACTCCTCTTCAGGCACTTTTGGAGATGGTCCAAACTGCATAGCACAGCGAATCTGTTGCTCAGAGTAGCCATTTTCCTTAAAAACAGTCGTCAGATGTTCCAGTTCCTATGGTAAACTGTCTGAATCTGAAATGGTATATGCTCTGCGTACCAGAGTTCTAAGGACGCCATTACGTTGGTATGGTGGATGGCAACTACTGGCATGCAAATACCTGTCAGTATGTGTCGGCTTGCGGTGAACACTATGTCCAAGGGTGCCATCATCTTTTTTGTAAACCATTACATCCAAAAATGGAAGTTTACCGTCACTTTCGACCTCCATAGTAAACTTGATGTTTGGGTGCAGGCAGTTAAAATGATCCAAAAATTGATTGAGATTATCACGTCCATGAGGCCAGATGAAAAAAGTGTCGTCAACGTACCTCCAAAAACATGTTGGTTGCAACGCTGAAGTTCTCAGAGCCCTGTCCTCGAAGTCCTCCATAAATAAATTGGCGACTATGGGTGGCAACTTCTTTGAGCAAAAGGACGGAGTGGGCAGCCCTTTATCACCCATAGTCGCCTACCCATTTTTTTTTAGAATGGTCCATTATGAAATTGGGGCCATGATTATACCTGACAGTGATTGATTAAATATGGCTGTATTTGCTGTTGCTATGTATAGCATAAACAACACAGTAAAAAGTGTAGTGCTATTAGTCAATTGTTATACTTTCAACTACTTTTTTCTCCAGTGACACCACTGTTTCCCAGTTGGATTTTATTGTACTAAAAATATTTGTTTCAGTTTAATTAACTTTCAACACTATTACTGTTTCATGCAATTCAAAGAGTTTTTTGTTTCTTATACAAACTTTTCCTTCTTATGCACCTGCATAGACCTTAAATATTTTGAAGTATGTATGTTGAAGAATCAATGTAGTGAGCAGTTCCTGTGTACCACAGTATTACCTTGTGTTTATTCTTTTTTGACTTGATTACAAGAAGCAGATTCTATCCTGCCAACCTTAAGTCATACAAGTTCATTTTTGCTTCGAGTTATTGATATAGTAATTATCCGATTAATGATGAAAATTCTCCTCAGAGATAATAAATATTGTTGAAATGAGATAGAATGGCTGGCCAGTACTTACCATTGTGTTGTACCGCCGATAGTAACACAAAATGAAAAAACAGAAAAAAAGGGACAAAGGGACAAGCTTTCGGAACAGAGTTCCTTCGTCAGGTGGGAGAGAAGGGAAGTATAAAGGATGGGAATAGAAGGGAAAGGTGGTTCACGACCTAGGTCATGAAGGTGGTGTTTCGGAAGTGTCTTTTTGGGAGAGAAGGGAAGTATAAAGGATGGGAATAGAAGGGAAAGGTGGTTCACGACCTAGGTCATGAAGGTGGTGTTTCGGAAGTGTGGGCGTCAGAGATACTGCATGTATGTACTGAGCCAAGCCAGAGAGGATAAATATAACTAAAAAGGAAAGATCAAGTAGTAAAGAGAAGAGAAGAGAGTGAAATTAATGATGCTGAGGGGTGTAGGAGGGGCGGGGGGGGGGGGTGTCTAAAACGTTTTTCATAAACAGGGAAATATGGATGGACACACACACACACACACACACACACACACACACACACACACACAGAGAGAGAGAGAGATAGAGAGAATGACAGAGAGAGCGAGAGGGCGGTAGAGAGAGAGGGGGGGGTAAGGAACGGATAATGAATAGGTGAGCTGAGGATGGAGGAAGGGGAGGGGTTAGCGTAGATTTAGGCCAGGGGGGTGGCGGGAGGAGAGGATATGTTGGAGGGCAAGTTCCCACCTCCGTAGCTCTGAGGGACTGGTGTTGGTTGGTACTATCCAAATGGCACGTGTGGTGTAACACGTGCCCAGGTCCCTGGAGTTATGATGGAGGGCATGTTCTGCCACAGGATATTGGGTGTCCCCCAGGCGAACAGTTCGTCTATGCCCATTCATCCGCTCAGCCAATTTGTTGGTAGTCATACCAACATAAAAGGCTGAACAGTGGACACATGTCAGCTGGTATATGACATGCGTTGTCTCACATGTGGCCCTGCCTTGAATTGGGTAGGTTTTTCCTGTGGTGGGGCTGGAGTATGTGGTAGTGGGAGGATGCATTGGACAGGTTTTGCAGCGGGATCGGTTGCAGGGGTAGGAACCATTAGGTAGGGAGGGTGGTTTTGGGATGTTGTAAGGTTGGACAAGGATGTTGCGGAGGTTGGGAGGACGGCGGAAGGCTACTCTGGGTGGTGTGGGAAGAACAGTTTGGAGTGATGGTCTCATTTCAGGGCATGACTTGAGAAAGTCATAGCCCTGTTTGAGGAATTTGTTGAGGCATTCCAGGCCAGGATGGTACTGGGTGACTAAGGGAGTGCTTCTGGGTGGTCTGGGGTTAGAAACATTGTTTTTGGAGGGAGAGGAATGGACAGCTCGTGAGATCTGAACCACCTTTCCCTTCTATTCCCATCCTTTATACTTCCCTTCTCTCCCACCTGACGAAGGAACTCTGTTCCGAAAGCTTGTCCCTTTGTCCCTTTTTTTCTGTTTTTTCATTTTGTGTTACTATCGGCGGTACAACACAATGGTAAGTACTGGCCAGCCATTCTATCTCATTTCAACAATATTGATATAGTAATTAACCAATTGAAGCATTAAGTTACATTTAGAGGTATTTGTCTCTGGATCAGAGTAGTCAGAATTGAAATGTAGAAATGGTGGAAATGTTTAGGAACTAAGAGTTATCTGCTCTTCATTTACTTCCTCTCCAGCTCGTGGATCTCCCAGCAAAGATATGTGTTGACCAGATCCTGGATACGTATGTGAAATATAAAACCTCAAGTAAAAGTAACACACCATACAAGTAAGTGTCTATATGATTATGCTATCTTAAGTTATTAATATACAAACATGGATATAATTTTTAAAATATAATATAATAGGTTAAGTATCATTCAGTTTGGCTACAGAAAGAGAGAGAGAGAGAGAGAGAGAGAGATTGAGATTAGTAAAATTTTATTACTATTAAATTCTGATTCTTGTTGTTAACTAGAGCAAATATGTTTGGTCATGTCTGATTACAACACAAAAATGTAAATTTGCATTTGGTTTTCTCTCTTTGAATTACCTTATTTAAATTAAATGTGTTATATTTTAATGTCAATAATATGAGGATAGGTAGCAACTGACCGCAAATGTTAATTACTACTATCCTCATATTACTGACATTCCAACCTTATGTTATATTTTGTCAGGTGTATAATTTCTGAGTGTTTGTTCTTTTTACCATTGATTGTATACATTATGTTCTTATGAATTCTGTTCTCTTTATTACTGATAAAAACACTGTATCTAATATTTTCTTTTTCAGAGAAAGTGCGGTTATTGAGGTTATGAACGGAATCCGTGAATATTTCAATGTGATGTTAGGCACACAGCTTCTATATAAATGGGAGAGACCTCAGTACAGTGAGGTGAGTAAATTAACTGATATAAGTACAGGAAGACATATTTTGTACACCTGTTGGTAAAAGTTAGTAAAGCAAAATGAACAAGAAAGACAATTTAACACAGTTGGCAAACCAAATTCAAATTAGATGTGGGATGCTGTAAATGTCACACCCAAAAACCAATTTGTAAATAATTCCAATATAAAAGTTTAACACATTAATGTACAATCTTAGCGTAATAATTTCAAAGAAATTAATGCACCATTAACAAACTGGTGAGAAATCAGTACACATTTATCAAGGCTGTCACCAACACTATATTTTTTGTGAACAATCTTACAACAGAAAGTCACATTCTGTTAATACACTGGCCGACAGTAAGACAATACAATGGTAATTCTGAAAGCGCAATTGCATTAGGTCTGACTAAGAGAATTTACACCACACAACTGAGAGTGAGAGCTGCTCAGCTAGTGCCTATATCTTGTCCGTGGCTGTGAGGCATCGGCATTGCTGCGATCTGGGCCACTGTACGGTGGCTAGTTGTGTGCACGTGTGCCCGCATGCACAACTTCTAACACAGAATTTAAAGGTAATCTGCTTTACATATAGGTGTAACAAATGAAAGGGGTTTGCAGAACTTTGTATAGTTGCATACATGAATGACACACAGCCACACTCGATGCACATTATGAAGTTGAACCCTATGACAACAGTTCCTGACTTTTGAGCAATTCACACTTCTGTAAGGTATTTGGATTACAGAATTAAAATGCTAATATTCGTGCTAGATATCTTAGTGCTAATGTTAGATGCACTTAGTTAAGAAATAGTTAGTGCATTCTTCGTGTTCTTAAAAGATTTTGGTAGTGACTGGTTGTTGTATTCACAAGGTAAGATGCTATTTTGCAGTTATGTATCTGATGGGATATTTCATTTTCACAGTTGATTTTTAATAGTAGCTATTTAAGACATCCTTGTTTCATTTTTTGATGCTATAAAATATCTAAAAATTGGAGAATACAGCAGGCACTCAAGCAAAGACATAAAGTGCTGTGAAACTTCCGAAATTAATGTTTGCACAAAAGTTTCATCATTGTAAAATATACTGAGAAAGAGCCGAAAATCGTTCCTGACAATTAATTATGCTTATATGCTGCACTTAAAATGCTAAAAAACTAAATGTTATAATTCGGTTTAGTTAGGAAGAAGAAATACTATTGGCTGATTTCTATACCGTATGTGTAATAAATTTACACTCAACCGGTAGTTGCTGTATATTCAAAGAGTCTGAAACTGTTTTGTAGTTATATATTTAAATGAAACATAGTTTTGTGACTTTACTCGAATGAATACTCCCTCTAATCAGAAGTCTTATGCACATTTAAAGTTTGCGCGATAGTTTGCCACCATAATGGCCTCTGAGGTGCCATGATAAGAGTCTGAGCTTGCTTCCTCTGCTCCCTCCTCCCCCTTTAGAATTCTGATATCAAGTTTACAAACTGTGACCAACTGGTAGATGGTTAATGCAATGTCTGGCATTTCAGTGTCCCATGATGAGCTTCAAGTGGCAGTGGACAAGGTTGTTTATACTGCGTAATGGCAAGTTGATCGAGCGTGGCATCTTGTGTTGTATTCGTGACAGAAAGGGGTGAATTATGCTGCCACAAAAGTCTTTGGTCAGCTACCAAACAGCATCAAAAGCCTGACAGATAGCCAACAAACATTTAAAATTAAATTAAAAGAATTTCTGCGTGGCAACTCCTTCTGCACTATAGATGAATTTTTAGATATGAATTAGTAAATTTCAAAAAAAGTAAGAAAATAAAAAAAAAAATTGTGTCGTGTAATATTTAGTACAAAGTAATAATTAGTAAAGACACCTATCATTAATCTGACACGTTCCACATCATTACGAAGTGTCGTATTCATGATCTATGGAACAAGTACTAATCTAGTGGCCTATCATAAAGCACTTTTTTTGTCCTTGGAGATGTGAGGTTTAGCTTAATGTGAGGTATCAAAGCTGGAGTTTTTTCAGTGTTGGGGTACTCATGGGTAAATATTGTTCTGGTCTGTTAGTTGATTTCTGGTCATTTGTGTTTTCCACAGGAATGTCAGCAGAATGTTTATGTGGGAGAAAGTTTGTATCAAATGATGATGGAACAGCCACTGTTTTGGTGGATTAGGGTGCCATAAGTCAAGTCCTGCAACAACCTAATGTGTCTTACAAAATCAACATCCAGCACCAGTTCAGTGATATCTGCAATCAGGAAATCCTATGAAAACTTTCACTGAGGCCGAGATCCACATTATATGTCACTGATCCGTACTCCACAATTGCCAAGTGATACACAGTGTGGAGATGCACATGTGCCATGTCACTTCTCATTGGAGATTGAGGATTGGATGAGGTGCTAACATCCAAACCAGTATTAGTGTGTAGATACTATCTTTGTCAGTGATAAAATACAGTCTGGTGCCTTGCTGATGTGATGGCATGATAGGTGTTCTGTGACTGTAATGCACTTTAAGGTGACTTGTGTTGCCACCAAGATATAGTGCACCTGTTTCAGATAGCCCTTTTCATTTGGGTAATAACACAATGGGCAATGTTTCCAAACTATGCCTGAAACCAACAATGCTGTGACTTGTTAATGGTGTGAACATATGAATTATTGTTTCCTGCAGACAAGAGTTTGTTATGGTCCACCAAAGGATATCATTGTATGTGTTTGGTGTGTGTATGTGCTCAGTTATGTTGGGCTATGTTAAGCTCAGCTGTGTGACCAGCTGGCATAAGCTGACATCAGAGGCACAGGGGACAGCATCACTGGATTTATTTTCAGAAATGGCATTAGAAACACATGCTTCAAAATATTCACAAAAATACTAAACAAAAGAATTCTTGGTGCAGTAAATTGAAATCTGCTAGAATGTCATAAGAATGGCAGAACAGAAGTAGGGGAAGATAAGATAGAGGACACAGTAAGATACAACAGAGGAAAATAATATTTGGGCTCTTCAGGTCTCAGAAAAGCAATCAGTTCAGTAAATAGAGGAAAACTAGTAGAGAAAATGCAAAAAATGGAAGAAGAGGAAGACCCTGTGGTGAGACTGGTCAAGGCATCTCTTGAACAAACAAACAACAGTGTTGAAGTTTCTGAGAAGATTATGCATATGAAGAGATTTCTCTTATGAAGTACTAAGAGCCCAGCACTGTTCAGCACCTGCACAGCAGAGGAAGAGCAAGAATGAAAATCGGAAAACTTTGTGATGGGATCAGCAGTAAAAGAGGGCATGCGTAAGGCAGTACAGAAGCTTTGCAAAAATTATGTGCTATTCTGGCATCTCTGTGGTGTTTACTTAACAGACACAGTGCTTGAAACACAGAACACACCACTTGTAGCCAGATACAATATAACAGGTTACATGTTTTCATGATAGGAAGGTAACACTAATAATTATGTCCTCATTGCATGTTTTCGAGGCCTTCATTTTCCTCTAAGTTTACAGAAACATATTTATGTGGGTATTTTCAGAACTATCATTTATCATGACCAAATAAATGCTACCTGTTTTAGCAAGTATGTATTAAAAAAAAAAAAAACAGTTGAATGCTATTCTCATCTTCTCCATAAACTTAGTTTTTTTTTCTTGAACATGCAAAAACTACTCTGCATTATTTGACTTCTGTTATGTGTCACTTGTTTCATTGCCAAGGTAACCTTTAAATATCAAATCCAAATTCCCCATTGATTGTCATAAGTTGACGTTGAAATCATTTCTTCATAGCATACTGTTCTTAATTGTATCCTTTTTGCATATTAGACAACACACTGCAATGGTGCGGATTCCACGTTAAGCTGTAGGTCCCCTTTCCCTGGTTGGATAACTGGGGTAGGCTAGGGACATGCAAGTCGCCGAAGTGGCGTCCAGTTGAAAGACTTGCACTAGGCCAATGAGCCACATGCTATTATTATTATTAGTGGAATATTAGAGACATATAGCCAGTAGAATATTCAGACCTGCTGCAGGGAAGCAGTTTATCATTTTCTCTGGCACTGAACAATTTAATCATGTCTCACTCAATATTCTATCCTTTTTCACTCTAATTATTTTGATCCAGAGGCGAATGGTAAATTGCATCACTTGCCTTACCTCCATTAGTAACTACAATTATAAAATATATACTTTCAGTTTTAGAACTTCTAGTTGAAAGGTTGCTGAGAATTATATGCATCGATGTGTATTTAGAAGCTTTCACAAGTTACTACTTTCAATTAATTCTATGGCTTACTCTGTCGGTTTCATTATTATTTTTGTACATCTATTATCATGTCTTCAGTATTAAGTAAAAGTATGTTATACCCCGGGAATGCATTTACATATGTTCCAATGCTAAATAGTGATCAAAATAATTTGTCATTTTTTGCAATTAAGTAAAGAAACACTAAAAAATGTTCTATAATGTTGCAGCTTCTTCAAGCCAATCCTGATACACCAATGAGCAAATTGTATGGAGCTGCCCATCTTCTTAGATTATTTGGTTGGTATTTTATCAAATTTTGGTATTCTATTTAAATACTTTATTTCAAATCTATGTTTAAATAATAGTTCTTATTATATAATGTATGAAGTACATATATTTATAACTGCAATTAATTAGTAAGAAACGCCATGGTGGAGTAGCCGAGTGGTTTAAACCACCTCGCTGCGGAGCGCGCGGTTGCTTGCCGTAGAGGTTCGAGTCCTCCCTGTGGCATGGATGTATGTGTTTGTCCGTAGGTTAGTTTACCTAGGTTTAAGTAGTTTGTAAGCTACAGACTGATGATCACGCAGTTTGGTCCGATAGATTTACAGACATTTGAACATTTTTGAATTAGTAACAAACACTATTGTCAAATGTTTGTAAAGCTTATGGGACTTAACTGCGGGGTCATCAGTCCCTAAACTTACAAACTACTTATGAACCAACTTATACTAAAGACAAGACAAACATCCATGCCCGAGGGAGGTTTCGAACCTCTGATGCGTGAGGTCGTGCAATCCGCGACATGGCGCTCAAGACTGCTTGGCTACTCCCACAGGGCAAAACATTATGAAGAGTAATTCCTTTCAGTAACTCGTGAACCCTTTACCTGTGTAAACTTGATTGAATAACTATACGTAAAAAATAGATGAAGTCCACTTACCAGGCGAAGGAGCACTGGCAGTGATAGCAACAAATAAACATACACACACACACACACACACACACACACACACACACACACACACACGCACGCACACACACACACACGTTTATACATTACTTTAAACAGGAAGCAAGAGCATAATTCTTTTAGAGGGTGTTGAAAAGATACAAATCAAAGTAAATATTAATCACAAGTCATTTCATGCAAATATAGTTGTTAAAAATAAAAGAAGGGGAAATAAAGAAAAGGAAAAAAAAGGCAGAGTGAGCAATAGGATGTAACTTCTGAAGTTATTCAAGAACTCTTTTTATTGACATTGTTCTCTGAGAAAGATAATTTGCGATATTTGTGGAGTACACGATGAGGGCTTGGCGGTGGATTGCAAATCATTTTTCAGTTTATTCCACACACATACTGAATAAGAAGGTTTCTTCATCTTCTCCTCTTCTTGGTGTTTTTTTGCATATATGTGGATATCGTCACTAACACACATCATTTTCTAGGGCAGCATGTTGCATATGGTCATTATCATTCCCATATATATATTAACCCTCATCATTTCCTTTTCCCTCTCCTTCCCTTCTGCCTGAAGAAGCAACTGGGTTGCGAAAGCTTGCGTTTGTGTGTGTATGTGTGTATTCATTTATTTATTTGTGATGCTGTCACACCCGTACTCCTTCGCCTGGTGAGTAACCTTCGTCTATTTTTTATATATAATTTTTCCTGCTAGGAATTTTTCGTCTTAATATACGTATATATGAGAGAGAGAGAGAGAGAGAGAGAGAGAGAGAGAGAGAGAGTGAGAGCGCCGATTCAACAGCACTTACAAAAACCGTCATTTTATGGCTGTAGTATCACATATGTCACTTGTTAGAACTGTTACTTTGAAGAGGATGTAACAAATATCCTTCCTAATCTTGAGTGTGTTCTCCAGTTCTATACTCTAACTGAATTTACTTTGTGATTAACATTTTAGCAAGCCGGGTGATAAGGGCCAGCTGCCATCCAACCAATGGTAATTCTTTCTTGAGCACTTCTTGCTTACTGTGTTGCCAATACTGTTGGTATGTGCCTTGCCTTATGAAAGATGACTGCCTTCACATAAGCACACTCTCCGCCCCTCCTCCTGCCCCTATTTACTGCAATGTGTTAATTCCAAATTAATTCAAACAATCACTTAGACAACTATACATACACAACTACCATCTCTGGCCACTCCAGAGCTACAAGCATCTTGACAGTGAGTCAGGAGGGGAGTGGAGGGGGAACAATGCCTGGTAAGGGTGGGGATGGAAAGTTCCGCATTGCATGATAGATTGTAAAGGCTCTCATATGTGGGACTGTGAGATGCAGCATGGAGTACAGTAAAGGGAAGGAGTGAGAGAGGATAAAAAGGAGATATAGACGTGTGTAGGGAGAGAGAGGGATTAGAAATTATAAAAAATATAAAAAAAATACATTGCTCAAAACAATTATGGGATCAGGTGAGATATAATAAGATACATTCAGTAACATATTCAAAAATTGGTTACTATTATAATTTGTGTGTGTTATAGTATGGCATTTGATTAATGATGGAAAATCTTCTCAGAGATGATAAATTACTTTTCAAAAGAGATAGATTGGCTGACCAGTACTTACCTTTGTGCTGTACCGCTGATAGTGACAAATGAAGAAAATAATCACCTCAAACACCATCCTCATGACCCATCCCTTTTTTCCCCCTTCTCTCCCATCTGAAGAAGGAACTATGTTCCGAAAGCTTGTCTTTTTTCGTCCTTTCTGATTTTTTCATTTTCTTCGTTTGTGTCACTATTGGCGGTACAGCACAAAGGTAAGTACTGGCCAGCCAATCTATCTCTTTTGAAAAATATTATAGACGAAAAATTCCTAGCAGGAAACATTATATTTAAAAAATAGATGAAGATTACTCCCAGGTGAAGGAGCACAAGTGTGATAGTAGCACAAATAAATAAAACACACACATAAACGCAAGCTTTCGCAACCCAGTTGTTTATTCAGGCAGAAGGGAAGGAGAGAGAAAAGGAAATGATGAGGGTTTTAAGGGAGGGGGTAAGGAGCCATTCCAATCGCGGGAGAGGAAAGACTTACCTTGGGGACTGGAATGGCTCCTTACCCCCTACTTTAAAACCCTCATCATTTCCTTTTCCCTCTCCTTCTCTCCTTCCCTTCTGCCTGAAGAAGCAACTGGGTTGCGAAAGCTTGCGTTTGTGTGTGTGTGTGTGTGTGTGTGTGTGTGTGTGTGTGTGTGTGTGTGTGTATTTATTTTTGCTACTATTACACGTGTGCTCCTTCACCTGGTGAGTAACCTTCATCTATCTTTTGAAAAATAATATGACATTTTGCTTCCTCAACTCATTACTTTAGGTTTGCATGGCATTTACATAGAGGAAGGCACTGTGGTGCTACATAGTGAAAACTTCATTCTCATTGCCCACTAATATGGTGTGTGATTACCTTGGATGGCCAGTGCAATTAAACATCTGTATGGCATGGACAATATGAGATTATCAGTCAGCTCATTAGGGATATTTGGCCATTATTCCACGAGTGCCAATATCCAGTTCTGCAGCCATTGCGGGAGGTGCAGGTCTGGCTGCAATGCATCTGCCAAGTGCATCCCAGACAAGCTCAATCGGTTTTAAGTGTGGTGAACAAGCTGGCCACTCCATTTGGTCAGTCCTCACATCTTCAAATATGTTATCCACCAGTGCAGCTCTGTGGGGATGAATGTTAATGTCCACCAGAAGGAACCCATTTCCTATGGCACCAGTGTAGAGCATAACAAAAGGTTGCAGGATCTCATCTCTATATCTCTGTGCACTCAAAGTGCCAGTCTGAACAACATAGAGGTCTGTACGTTTGCAAGTACTAACACCTGTCCACACCATTCATCCACCACCATATATGGCGATGTTTTCTGCACATAAGCTGGATTTTCTGAGATTCATGTTCTCTCCAGATGAGGGAACAACGATTGTCTGAGTGAACACAAAATCTAGACTTATCTGTGAACAGAAACCGGCACCATTTGTTACAACTCCAATCCTGATGTTCCGCCACCAGTTTCTGCAGGCTAAATGGTATGGTGGTTTTCCTGGGACACACATCATAGGCCTCCGTGCATAGAGGCCACATACCTGAAGGTGATTTTGAAATGTTTGTGTTGATATTGTGTATCCTTTTGCTGCCTGGAGGGTGTATTCCTGTTGACTTGCATTCAGCCTCCTGTCTTGATGGGCTTTTAACCGGAGATAATGGTGACCTCTTGCTGATATTACCCTTGGACAACCTTGACCTTGTCTTCTTTTAATGGTTCCTGTTCACATCCAGATCCTGGAAATTACACTTTTGGACGCAATAGCTGCAGCCACCCCCCTCTCTGCCTGCCCTGCTTCCAACCTGCTTCCAGTTGTCCATGCCATAGCTTTAGATAAGTCATGTTGTTCTTGTATTCCAGTTGTGGCAGATTATTATTATTTTCGTGTTCAGGACAGATACAGATGTATAAAATATACACACAGTTATTGCATACATATATACATTTTTAAATTGACTTTGAAGCCCAGTATTCTGCAGTCTTGACTCCTCGAAAACTTACATGTACCAGGTCGTCCATTGTACAGGCTTCAGGCAGTTTTGGGCAAACCAGTAGGTGATAAGAGTCTTGTATTTCACCACATTCACAGTTTGCATCTCCAGTGATGTACTCCCACCGTAGCAGATTTTGCTTGTTGCAGTTCGTAGTTTGTTCAAGGTCTTCCATGTACGGTATGGTAGGTGGTATCCCAGCGAATGTTGTACTTTAAGGCATTACAATTGTCTTCCAGATATGTTTCACCATAATTCTATTCGGCGGGCAGAAGGCGTTGAGGTGATCGCTTCTGTTTTTCTAAGGAAACTCTTTCTTGATTTAAGCCTAGGTGGTGATTCACTTCCAAACATGGATGTCTGGGGTTGTTTCCTTGTTTCTTCTTTTCGACTTCTGCCACTGTTCTTCTTCTAACATCTGGGGGTGCTATACCTGCAAGATGGTAAAGTCTATCCACAGGAGTTGGCCGCAGACAACCCGTTATAATGCACCCTGTCTTGTTCAGGGCGATGTCAACCTGGCTGGTGTGTGTGTGTGTGTGTGGAGTTCCGCCAGACTGGTTCTGCGTATTCTGCTGTGGAGAAGCAAAGAGCTAGAGCAGAAGTTTGTAGGACATAGGGTTGAGCATCCCATGTGCTGTTTGTGAGTTTCCGTATAATATTATTGCACCTGGAGACTTGTGTGCAGTCCAGATTTATACCCAGGTATTTGGGGCTTTCACAGTGTTACAGTAGTTTCCCTTTTCAGATTACTTTGCTCCTGGCTTCTTGTTTCTCAGATGTAAAGTACAGACTTGTGTTTTGTCTGGGTTAGGTTTGAGGTGATTGTTGTCATAGTAGTCTGCCAGATCTTAAAGGGTTTCTGTGATTTTCATTTCTACCTCCTCAAATGTATTTCCTTGAGCTGCTACTGCTGTGTCATCAGCATATATGAATGATCTTGTGTTAGTTCCTAAAGGTTGGTCATTGGTGTAGATATTATAGAGGAGTGGGGCCAGCACACTGCCTTGGGGAAGACATTCTTTTGAGTTCACCACCAACTTTTCTTGTTGTTCAGTGATGAAGAATCTCCTATTTTGCAAGAGGCATTGGATGAACTGCACTAATCTATGGTCGTTGGTGATGTTGTAAATCTTTTTTATCATTTTTTTGTGGTTGACTGTGTCATAAGCAGCCATTAGGTCAATGAATGCCACTCCTGTAATCTGCGTTCTTGCATAACTGTCCTCTATATGCTGGATCAAATTTAAAACCTGGCCACAACATGATTTTCCTGAGGGCATTGTCTACACTTTCTGCTATACGGTTCAAAATCATTCTTGCCAACATTTTGTAAAGTTGGAGAGCAGTGAGACTGGTCGGAAGTTCTTGGGGTCTGTTGAGGCCTTTCCAGGTTTCAGCAGAGCCACAATGTTAGCTTTGTGCCAGATTTTGGGTACTTGTCTACTGGAGAGACAGTTGTTTATCAGCTTTAAAATCCACTTTTTAGTATGTGTCCTGAATCTCTTTATTTGTTCTACTCTTATGTGGTCTAAACCAGCAGCTATGTTATCCTTCATACTGTGCATGGCAGCCTCTAGTTCTTTTGAAGTGAAAGGGCAAGCAAGATAGTCATTTTCTTTGGCACATCTCTTTAGTTTTGTTCTTTCAGTTTTTCCATTTAGCAAGAGATTATGGGCTATCTGGTTGGGAGTTATACTGCACACTTCGGCACAGGTTCTGGTATGGTCATCACTGAGGCTTCTCAGAAAGTACCATGCCTTATGGCTACTATGTTTTATTTCTAATTGTGTCACTGGATTGTACCACTTTTCTAATCGTAGATATGGTAGACATCAGTTGTTCACCCACTTCAATTGCTTCTTCAGAGAAAGGATCTTCGTTGAATAGTTGCTCATATTTCTCCAGCAGTCTTTGTATCTTTACAAAGTCCTGGGGTGTATGAAGTTCTACAGCATCTAGGTATGTCTCTTCGTGAGATTGTTTTCACTAGGTCAACAAACTGGTCATATCTTTCTGGTTTGGGTTCCACATGGCTCACTTCTCTATCCAGATCCCCCGTGAAGTTAGACCACTGTGCTCTCTTGAAACTGAAGCGTCTTCTAAAGAATAGCCGTGTGCACTGCGACGCTGTGCTGCAGTGTGTGCGGTCGTTTGAGCCCCCACTTGGGCATTGGTGTTCGTGTTGCCCTTAGGTTAGTTTACCTTTATTAGCTACAGACTAATCACCACGCCGTTGAGTCTGATAGATTTACAAACATTTGAACATTTTTGTTGTATTCCACTACTTGTTCACTACACTTTGTGAACCCAACTGCTTATGTAATTTGTTTGGTAGAGTAAACACAAGTCAACACCAACCTCCTCTGCAGCACATTTCTGCTTCACCACTATCTTGGTTTCTGTAATGTTGTCATCTCTCCTTCTGCCACTGACAGTACTTCAGAACCTAAATACCTTAAATAATACTCTAATTGTTTTGACCATGGTATAATAAACAAACAAATAAAATTTAAATAAATAAATAAATAAATGTAATTAGAGGGTTCTTGTAGGGGACTACAAACAGTTGGAAAGAAGAGATGAATTGGAGGAATACAGGATAATGAGTGTGTAGTGTTACATTGAACACTACTACCTTCTTTTACATCAACTTGAGGTATATACATATTAATTAAGCTGTTATTAGGCTGGACCAGAACAGAAACTGCCGCCAGAATCAATGTTTGTTGCAGATTCTAGGGGGCGAATGCCAGTGCACAGTAATCACAGATGACATAGGACATAATACGAAGTAGTTTCTCCATGATTTAGGAATAACACTGGAAAAAACAATTGAAGAATTGTTCTTGTTGATTTATATTTATGTTCTTGGCACTATTTGTATTATTATTATTATTCATTCATGGTTTGACTGATGTCCAATGTATTCATCCATAAGGCGAATAAATTGATTTAAGAAGTTTCTAAAGAAAAATGGAGTTCTTTATATTCTTATTTATTATGAACATCTTAAATTAAACAATGAGCATCAAGAAGAAGTTAATTCATTATGGTTATGCATTTTAGTAATGAAAGAGGCAAAGCTGATGCTGCATCTCTTAACTAAGCTTTTCACAGCTATGTTAAAGTTACGTGCTTAACCCGGCTGAGAGAGACTTTTAATATGATGTTTGTTCTTGCCATTTGAAGAAGAGATTTACAGCAGTGAGAACATTTAAATCTGTAAATCGTGAAATAGTACTCAAGTGCAGATCCATGATGACAAGAAACATTTCAAGTGGAGAATGGGATGGGGAACTACAAGTTTAGGGTGTAGTGATGGCAAGTTATCTTAGGTTGAGGCCAGGATGTCAGTGGTATCTTAGAATGTGTTGAAGGGACAGCTATCATCTGTGCAGATCAGAAGAACTGTTGGTTGAAGGCAGGATCCAGATGGCTCGCATAGTAAAGCAGTCATTGAAATCAAGAGTGTTGTGTTCAGCCACATGCTGTGCCACTGGGTGGTCCATCTCGCCTTTGCCACACTTTGATGGTGGCCATTCCTCCTGATGTACAGCTGGTTTGTAATCATGTCAATATAAAATTCTGAAATGATAGCAGCAGAGTTGGAGAATGACATAGCTGCTTTGACAGATGTCCTGGCCTCTGATGGGGTAGGATAGACCTGTGACAGGACTGGAATAAGAAGTACTGAGTTGGTGGACTGGGCAGGTTTTGCATCTTGGTCTTCCACAGGTGGTAAGGGTTGGGATTGGGAGTGGCATAGGAGTGGATTAGGACGTTATGGAAGTTGAGTGCTTGACAGAACACCACTTCAGGAGGGACTAAGGCTTTTGGATAGGATTTCTCTCATTTCAGGCAATGATGACAGATAATCAAAACCCTTACAAACGATGTGATATAATTGTTCCAGTCGGGGGGTGGTATTGGGTGACAAGGAAAACACTGCTTTGTGATTGGTTTTTGGGTGTGGATAGAGGATGCCTGGTGTGTGGGGGATATGGCAAGGGAAATCTGTCTGTTGACTAGGTCAGGAGGGTTCTGCCTGTCTGTAAAAGCCTTTAAGAGTTCCTTGGCATATAATGTAAGGGACTTATCATCATGGCAAATTTGCCATCCATGGGTGTCAAAGCTGCAGGGGCACATTTTTTTCATGTGGAATGGATATCAGCTGTCAAACTGCAGGTGTTGTTGCGGTCTTCAGTCGGGAGACTGGTTTGATGCAGCTCTCCACTTTACTCTATCCTTTGCGAGCCTCATCATCTCCTCAAAACGACGACAACCCACATTCATTTGAATCTGCTTACTATATTCATCTCTTGGTCTCCCTCTGTGGTTTTTACCCCACACACTTCCCTCTGACCCTAAATTCACAATACCTTGATGTCTAAGAATGTGCCCTACCAATTGATTCTTTCTTTTGGTCAAGGTATGCCATAAATTCCTTTTTTCCCCAATTTTGTTCAGTACCTCATCAGTAGTTATGTGATTTACCCACTTAATCTTAAGCATTCTTCTGTAGCACCACATTTCAAAAGCCTCTATTCTCTTCCGGTCTAAAATCGCCTGTGTTTCACTCGCGCACAAGGGAACACTCCACTCAAATGCATTCAGAAAACTCTTCCTTACACTTAAATTAATATTCAATGTGAGCAAATTTCTCTTTTTCAAAACTGTTTTTCTTTCCATTGTCATTCTGCATTTTGTATCCTCTGTACTGCAACCATCATAAGTTATTTTACTACACAAGTAACAAAAGTCATCTAGCACCTTTAGTGTTTCGTTACCTAATCTAATTCCTTCGGCATTGCCTGATTTTCTAAAACTACTTTCCATTACTCTTGTTTTCCTTTTGTTAATGTTCATCTTATATGCTCCTTTCCACACACTGTCCATTCCGTTCAATTGCTCCTCCAGGTCCTTTGCTGTCTCTGACAGAATTAGTGTCATCAGCAAAATGCGAGGTTTTTATTTCTTCACCCTGAACTTTAATTCCTTCTCCAAATTTCTCCTTGCTTTCCTTTATAGCTTGCTCATTGTACAAATTGAACAACATTGGAGAAAGGCTGCAACCCTGTCTACACCCTTCCCAACCTCTGCATCCCTTTCATACTCTTCAAATCTGATAACTGCTGTCTGGTTTTTGTACAATTTGTAAATAACGTTTCGTTCCCTATATTTTACTCCTGCTGATTTCAGAATTTGAAACAGTTTATTCCAATCAACATTGTCAAAAGCCTTCTCCAAATCTACAAAAGCTAGAAATGTAGTTTTGCCTTTTCTTAATCTATCTTCTAGGATAAGTCGTGAAGTGAGTATTGCCTCCTGTGTTCCTACATTTCTCCTGAACCCAAACTGATCCTCCCGAGGTCAGCTTCTACCAGCTTTTCCATCCTTCTGTAAATAATTCATGTTAAAATTTCGCAACCATAACTTGGAATGGGGATTATTACATTTTTCCTAAGTCTGAGGATATTTCCCCTGGCTCATACATATTATGCACCAGGTGAAATAGTTTTGTCATGGCTGGCTCTCCTAGAGACTTCAGTAGTGATCAGTCCAGGGGCCTTGTTTCAACTTAGATATTTCAGTGCTCTGTCAAATTCATCTCTCAGTATAGTATCTTCTATTTCATCTTCATTTTCTTCCCTTCCTACATTGTTGCCTCCAAGTTCATTTCCTTTGTAAAGCCCCTCTATATACTCTTTCCACCTTTCAGCTTTTCCTTCTTTGCTGAGAACTGGTTTTTCCATATGAGTTCTTTATATTCATACAGCTGCTTTTCTTGTCTCCAAATGTTTCTTTTATGTTCCTGTAAGCTGTATCTATTTTTTCCTATTTATACATTCTTCTACATCCTTGCATTTGCCTTCTAGCCACTCCTGCTGAGCTATTTTGCACTTCCTGGCAATCTCATTTCTTAGTCATCTGGACTCTGTTTTCCCTATTTACTGCATTCTTATATTTTCTCCTTTCATCAATTAAATTTAGTATTTCCTGTGATATCCAAGGATATTTTGTAAGTCTTGCCTTTCTACCTGTTTTGTCCTCTGCTGCCTTCACTATTTCATCTCTCAGTGCTGCCCATTCTTCTTCTTCTGATTTATTTCCCTCTGTTTGTCAATTGTTGCCTAAAGCTCCCTTTGAAATTCTCAAGAACTTTGGGTTCCTTCAATTTATCCAGGTACCATCTCCTTATTTTCATACCTTTCTGCAGTTTCAGCCTACAGTTCATGACCAACAAGATATGGTCAAAGTCTACATCTGCCCCTGGGTATGTCTTACAGTTTAAAACCTGGTTCCGAAATCTGTGTCTTACCATTCACCTTCCGGTGTCTCTTGGTCTCTTCCATGTATACAGCCTTCTTTCATGATGTTTACACTACTACCAAGTTCCAGTCCCCCATTACAATCAAGTTTTCGTCTCCCTTAACTTTCTGAATGATTGCTATAATCTCCTCATACGTTGCTTCAATATCCTTATCATCGGCAGAGCTAGTTGTCATATAAACTTGCACTACTGTGGTCGGTGTTGGTTTTGTGTCTATCTTTCCTATGATAATGCATGCACTATGCCGTTCATAGTAATTTACCTGCATTTCTATTTTCTTATTCATTATCAGACCTACACCTGTGTTACCACCAACTGATTTTGTGTTTATAATCCTGTACAATCCTGATCAGACATCCTGTTCATACTGCCACCGAACTTCACTAATCCCTACCATATGTATCTTTAACCTATCCATTTCTCTTTTCAAATTTTCTGACTTACCTACAGGATTAAGGGTTAGAACATTCCACACTCCGAACCGTAGAATGCCTGTTTTGTTTTTCTTGATGACATCTTCCTGAGTAGTCCCCGTCCAGATATCCCAATGGGGGACTGTTTTACCTCCAGAATATTTTACCCAAGAAGACACCATCATCATATAGTGATACAGTAGAGCTGCATGTCCTCTGGAAAAAGGAGGACTATAGTTTCCCCTTGCTTTCAGCTGTTTGCAGTAACTGCATGGCAAAACCATGTTAGCTGATGTTACAAGGCCAGCTCAGTCAATCATTCAGACTGTTGCCCCTGTAACTACTGAAAAGGCTGCTGCCCCTCTTCAGGAACCACATGTTTGTCTGGCTCTCCACAGACACCCCTCCGCTGTGGTTGCACTTACGGGTACGGATATCTGTATCATTGAGGTCCCCAAGCCACCCCACCTTGGCGATGTCTGTGGTTCATGGGGGTGGAAAGTGCAAGTGCTACTGATAATTATTAGGTTTAATGTTAATGGAGGTGTGTATGGGGCCAGTGACGGATACAAAGAATTTTTCTTGTGGGGCACAAGCCGGAGGAGGGTGAACATGTCCTAAAAAGGAGTTGTGAGAGTAATTTTAAAACACACTCACACATATTTATAAAAAGTAAAGAAACTTGGACTTTCCAGGCGAAAAGGCACCGGTTCGTTGATACACAAATAAACACACAAACACACACACACACACACACACATACACACACACACACACACACACACACACACACACACACACACACACACTCAAAACTCAGCTTTCCTTTTCCCTCTTATTCCCTGCTCTTTCTGAAGAAGCAACCTTAGGTTGTGAAAGCTCAGTTTTGAGGATGCGGGTTTTAAGGGAGTGGGTAAGGAGTCATTACAATCCCGCGAGAGGAAAAACTTACCTTGGGGGGAGAAAGGATAGGCAAACAAAAACACACACACACACACACACACACACACACACACACACACACACACACACACACACACACGCACGCGCGCGCGCGCGCGCGCGCCTACAGGGCAGTCATATGCAAAATGCAAAGAGGTTATACTGAGATGCCAGTCGAGTCAGAGGATCTGTCCAGGGATTGGAGGCATAGATGTTGTATAATGTTGGGCAGGAATTTCAAATTAACGGAGGTTGAGACATGGTGGGTAACGGGAAGAGAGAATATGTTGAAGGGCAATCCATCTCCTGAGTTCTGAAAGGTTGGTGTCAGTGGGAAGTATCCATATAGCCCGGACGGTGTAACATTGTGCCGAGCCCCAAGGTGTGTTTAACCACAGGGTGATCCTCATTACCAACAGACACTGTCTGTCTGTGTCCGTGCATGTGAATGGACAGATTGTTGCTGGTCGTTCCCACATAGAAGGCTTCACAGTGTAGGCTTGTCAGTTACTAAATCATGTGGGTGCTGTAACAAGCGGCTCTGCCCTTAATTGTGTACACCTTCTGGCTTACAGGACTGGAATAAGTGGTGGTGGGAGGATGCATAGGGCAGGTTTTACACCGTGGCTGGTTACATGGGTAGGATGCAGAGGGTAGGGAAGGTGGTTTGGCGGTTTCATAGCGATGGGCTAGGAGGATTACGGAGGTTAGACGGGAGGGGGGTG